>OU342977.1:18797500-20047500 GCA_910592155.1 Ypsolopha scabrella
AGCGGTCGCTCGAATATGGGACGCCGCCAATGTGTCGACACAAGTGGCGTCCCATACCAGCGACCTGCCATTTTTCCAGGGAATTAATTAGTGTCATTCCATCGGGCCTCCTCCTGTTCGGCTCCAGTATAGCTGGGACTCCAGCGGTGGCAAGGGCCCGACGGATGACATCATTCAGACTGGCATGCCGCGACAGCCGTATTAAAAGTTCAATGTCAGTAAGAACGGTCGTGGTATCACCTCCAATGGTTCTGTTATCCAAGTACCAAACATAAAATTTTGAATTTAGGGATTTAATTATATAATAATTATGATTGATACCCAGATTAAATATTGCCGGTCCAAGCGGGTCACCCGGCTGACAGCCTGCTGCCTTTCCGGTATTTATTTATCAACTTATTTGTTCATTGCATTCCATCCATCCATCCATCAGCCCGTGTTCGTCCACTGCTGGACATAGGCCTTTCCCAAATTTCGCCACTCATGTCGGTCCTCCGTCCTCCTCATCCAGCCGCTCCCCGCAACGTCCTTCAGGTCGTCGGTCCAGCGGGCACGAGGTCGTCCTACACTACGCTTTGCTGTACGTGGTC
The DNA here is from genome assembly GCA_910592155.1 of Ypsolopha scabrella. Classification (NCBI taxonomy): domain Eukaryota; kingdom Metazoa; phylum Arthropoda; class Insecta; order Lepidoptera; family Ypsolophidae; genus Ypsolopha; species Ypsolopha scabrella. The sequence goes on from OU342977.1 coordinate 18,798,091, forward strand.
TCCATTCTAAAGCCTTTCGGCCCCAACGGCCATCATGTCGGCGACAAATATGGCCTGCTCACTGCCACTTCAACTTACTGATTCTGCAAGCTATGTCGCTTACTTTAGTTCTCCGACGGATCTCCTCATTTCGGATTCTATCCATCAGAGATACCCCAAGCATAGCCCGCTCCATAGCTCGCTGAGCGACCTTAAACCGGTGGATCAGACCCTTTGTAAGAGACCACGTTTCAGCGCCATACGTCATCACAGGAAGGAAGCACTGGTTGAACACCTTAGCCTTTAAGCACTGCGGTATTGACGACGTAAATATGTGACGCAACTTTCCGAATGCTGCCCAACCCAAGCATATTCTTCTGTCAGCCTCGGCGTCGAAGTTGTTTTTATCCAGCTGTATGACTTGACCCAGACTTCGATGCTGACATTGTCGACGGTTATTAGCCCTTGGATGACGTGACAGTTGGACATGACCTTAGTCTTATCCAAATTCATCCGCAGGCCCACTCATCTCGAAGAATCGCCAAGGCCGCGCATCATTTCCTCTAGTTCCTGCAGCGATTCCGCCATTATGACGATGTCATCGGCAAAGCGAAGATGTGAAATGTACTCCCCGTTTACGTTTATGCCTCGTCCATTCCAGTCTAGTGTTTTAAAGACGTCCTCCAGCGCGGCGGTAAACAGTTTTGGAGAAATAACATCTCCCTGTCTCACGCCGCGCTGAAGATGTATCGGTCTTGTTTGTACACCCTGTACTTGGACGGACATCGTAGCGGAGTCATACAGACATTTCAACAACTCCACGTAACGCCAGTCAACTTGGCAACGTTCATTGCATTATGTATATATAATATTTTATTCCTAGATTTCTCTATTTTATGCAGGTGGGTATCGCCGTAAAAAAATGTACCATAACATCCGTGAATCAGTAACACACTATGTCATCGGTAACATTCAAGATAACGTAACATACGTGAGTTCCTAAAGGTCTGTTTAAAATGTAAGTCAGCTAATGTGCACCATTTAGTTTTATTATTTCTTTGACCCTAGGAAATTAACATTTTTTCTTAGACATGTTTCGTCATAGTCCTTTATCTTTTTTCTTTTTTTGTTTCGTTCAGCATTTTTTTTCTTGGCCATTTCATATTTTTCTGGATTCTGTGACTTAAATTTTCTCGGTACTTTTTTTGGTTTTTAGCATTACTTAAGGCCATCTGAAAATCAGAAATACCAGTGTTAATATTAAATGGAGCAGTCTAATACGGTTTGTGTCTGTAGATGTCAGGATGTGCAGAAGGAATATAAATAAGCACTATTATTAAAAAAGGTGAAACAGCTTCATGATTTGATATTAATTAATATTTTTGGTAATCTTTGTTTTATTATTATATTATACTTAATGCCCATAATTGTTTAACTATAATAAATAGTTATTGATTTACCTGAAAGCAATATGAATACAGCCTTGTTTCACGACTGTTATGTAACACATCAGTAAGACTTGGTAACACACGGTAACTTTCGTGAATCAAAAACATGCGCGACATAACCTTATAATTGTTTTATTTGGAAATGAATGATGTTAGCGACGTTTAAAATATATAATCGTTACAAGCATTAGTGAATCTATGAGCAAAATATACAACAGATTGACATTTCGCATATTTACCTTGATATTTCCAAGCTAAATCTCAGTCAAAATTCTCACGACAGACAAAAAACTTCACGAACGCGACGTCGCTCACCCACTCAAAACAAAACTTTATTGGCGGATTAGTTCATTAAGTTGCCTATACTGCATCAAAGGGTTGCTATTTGCAAAAAAATTATAGTGGGTGTCCTTCTTTTACCAAATGTCGATAAAATTGGTAACACAAACAAAATGTAACATTCAAGAACCGAAATAGGCGACATAACATTTAAAATGGATATTTTGTATAAATATAACATCTATTCATACGATTACTAAATTAAACAAAAGATGCACCATTTATGTTTATGTTAAGATACCCACCTTTATTTATGTAAGGCTAATTTGATCGCATCTTATCTTAGAGGGGATCAAAAGGCAATGGCGACATTATTATTTTCTTAGACAATTTAAAAATATGTTGTTAGTGTCATCGTGAAAATATCGTTACTTCAATGCTTATTTGCAATAACTTCTTGAATTTCAGTTCATTTGTTATTCTACTTCACCCTAATTTAATTGTGTTGTGCATACGGCCATCAGTTTTTATGTAAAAAATTAAAGTCGCTAGGCGACACAAAAAAGAAAAAAAAAGTACATTTTTTTACGGCCATACCCAGGTGTATAAATCTATTACATTTTAGTAGCCCAAACTAAATATTTTTTGTATGTATTTCCCGTATTATTGTACCTATATATATTTTTTATATTCTAAAGATATATATTGTAAAGATTAACTTTGACTTGTAGAAAGTATACTTTATGTATCTATTTTACAAAATAAATATTTTGATTTTGCCGCTGTTTCCAAAATATGGTTTTTATAGATTAATTTTGATGGTCCAAAATAACACTGGTAAATGTAGCTACATACAGCCGGTAAGTGATTTTTTATCTCTGTCAGCAAGGCTCTCCTGCCCACTGACTTGAATGCTGATTGATTAAATATTGCTTATAATTTTTGTGCCAGACCAGTCTTGTCCAGTTTCCTTTGGCCTAGTATTGTGCAACTTATTAGTTAAGTAATCTTATCAGATGATTTATTTAATGCGATTTAATCGGCCAATAGACGTGTGTCACGTACCTTCGCCACGCATAGTCAAATATTAGTTTGGCTTGGTCATGTCTATTGACTCACTAACACGGTAATTTCTCGATTTGATATAATTCGGATTATATATGATTTGTTATCTTTTAATATTTTTTTCAATTCATAATTCTTTTATACTAACGACTCACTAACACGGTAATTTCTCGATTTGATATAATTCGGATTATATATGATTTGTTATCTTTTAATATTTTTTTCAATTCATAATTCTTTCATACTAACGACTCACTAACACGGTAATTTCTCGATTTGATATAATTCGGATTATATATGATTTGTTATCTTTTAATATTTTTTTCAATTCATAATTCTTTTATACTAACGGCTTTACGTTTCCTTTTCAGATAAGATAATAAAGGTAGAGGTGGATATGCTTACTACGTGACTTTGCACAACAATAAAAGACGTACAATTGTATCTACGTCTTTTATTGTTGTGCAATGTTTAATCACTTTAAGTGACTTCATGGAATATCTGAAATTGTATTTGTTTTGCAAAAACAGGTCTTGTAGCGCTTTTGTTTTGGGATTCCTCAAATTTGTCCTGTGGCCAACTCTCGACCTAATCCTACGGCCATTTGTGCCCAAACGGCGTCTCCGCAAATATTTTCCTAGTTGTCGAAGGATGAAAGGAAGTATTTTAGCTGATCCTTCGGCGGTTTCATCAAAGTGCTTTCGTCTCGGTGGCGCCGAGGTTCGCAAACTGCCAAATGTTAGCCAGTCCTAATGACTTACACGTGTACCGGATTTTTGTGCTACCAGCTACCAGAGATAAAGTGACGCATTTTTTCAACTTCCCTCTTGACATAGTTTACTGCACCCTCAAATCGTCGAGGTAGGTAGACACTTGCCCAAATATGTTGTATTTTCATTTGTTTAGGGTTACCTCCATCGACCCGAAATGGGTAGTAATGAAATCGTAACGGACTTAGCACATTTATTCCGGTTTTCTACACATAAAGGCTATTTTTTCGGCATATTTCGAGTGCAAACTCTTCAGTAGACAATGGCGTGAAGACAAAGAGACCCAAAGCGGTAAAGACAAGACAAACCAGTAACGTGATAATAACTCTAATGTTTCTTAGAACTCTGTAGTACAATAGGTAACAACAAGTACATTTACAAGTGCAGTGCGTAAACAAAAGACGACGCGTCGATGATAGACAGTTGAAGTCCCCAGGGGCGGAGATAAGACACTGGCGCCATTTTTTTTTTGTTTCAGGGTTTGCAACTGCTGCGGCGGAGGTGTCGAAACAAATGACGTGAAATGGTCTGGCTTTTGTATTACTCTCAAGTGTCTGTCGAGAGGACGACAGGACACTTGAACATGGTAAATGCTAATACCAGAAAAAATCCAGACGTCGTCGTCGGAATGCATAAGTGGATGAACGTCTTTGTGGTTGGCATAGTTTTTGTTTACCTCTGCACTAATGCGTGAACAAACGAGGCAGCAAAGTTGACTTTACCGACCGCAAGGTGCATTTAATATTTGTTCTCAGAATTTAACGCGTGAGGAGCCTTGAAAAACCAAATCTTATTTCCTTAATCCATAAACACTCAACCGCCTTTCTGGAAGCTTTTGAATAAAACTAAACTTCTTATTCTTTCTTTTCATTGACTGCAACAACTGTAAGCAGACTACCAGATTTATTTAATTTCTTAATTACAAATTTTATTATAATTTATCGAAGCACGTAATCCTTAACTTCTGCTTCTGATATTGGAAATTTACGAGAATTCAATACAAAGTAAGTTGGATTTCCCAATGTTCGATATTCAAACGCGGTGGTTATCTGCACAATGCGCCGGCGCAGTACACAGAGAAGTCATAAAAGAGCCTTACGTTTTGAATGTAGCCGTAGCTATCCGTGAAAATCTATACACAAAAGGCGGGTTTTATTGTTTTGTGTATAACTGTCGGTCATTTTATACAAATTCTTGGAACACTTGAAACCCTTTTTGTCTTGGATGCGCGAAACCCGAAATATCCACGTGCGGAAACGCCGACAAACAGAACCCTCCTAATGACACTCTATTTCTTGTTATACACAAATCGTAGAAATAATAAAACGTTTTAAAATTATACAGCCCTTTGAAGTACCGGTCATTCAGATCTCTGAATAGGCAATGATGTTTACGATTTGAAAAGTCATATTTTATTGTAGTCTGAGCTAAATTTTATGGCTGTTTTTGAAGTTTTTATCATGTTTCGGTTTAATTGAAGGTTCGAGTTCTTTGTTGTGTGTCACCGCGAATTTATGGTCGATACTAGAATACTATTAATTAAACTAAATACAATAGAAGGCATTTAACACAGAGCGTGTACCTTGACCAAAATGCACAGAAACATTTCAAGATTATTATACTTCAGTTTTATGCGATGAAAACCTGACACTATCAGACATGCCTTCAGGCGTACGGTAGCGTATTCCATAAATTATTATGGTCGATTAACAGTAATAATGTCACATAAAAATGCATAAAGAATTATAGGTAGCAATCAGACGGTGAATACAGAGTTTCACTACTGGATCGAGTGAATTAAATAAAATTAATTTGCTTTTTTTAATGGTATTCGAGACGGGTGGCGTCCGTTGCGCGGCTGGTCTTTCAAATCGTGAATCTGTGATTAATATCTCTGATTCGGTCGGTTATCTCTCGCTTAGACTTATTTACGGCTCCTATATTAATTCTCTATAATCACCAAGGCACGACCGCTACCGAGCCACTACAGCCGCTCGCGGCTCGAAACATCTATCTCTATAATCTTTTTAATGACTACCGGTCATTTTCTTTTTTACACCGTCACAGATTAGCTTTAGCTTTCCCGCTGGGAGACTTGGCACTCGCTGAATATATATAGCTTACTGCGCTAGACTAGTCATAAACTAGCGTTACCCTCTTTCCTTACCAACCTTTATGACTTTGAAATAATGTTATTTACTGGTTGTTAAATGAATTTTACAACTACACGAGTACAAAAGTTAAATGTTCATTAGTATCCATAAAAAGTCCCTACCCAGTGTTTAAGCAATTATGTTGGTATTGTAAGTTATTTAAAGCATGCGTTTCGATGAAATCGCTTGTTTACCATAATAAAAGTAATAGAGGACTAGTATCTATCCACATCCTACTGCTTCTCTAGGAACAAGTTAATTACATTCGCGGTCGTAATCTTTGCAACTGTGAACGGATTTTGACAATTATTTTACTGTTGTTACGAAAGGAAGATGCGGTACACCGCTTCTCGCGTGCTGCACTGCAAATATAGGCCCAATGGGCCTGTTTTGTGTAGCATGTCTCGCTCGCGCCACTGTCGAAGCTTGTCGCTCCATCTCTGTCGTTCGGTGGCACATTTTTCAGTTGACGATATAAATCGTATCTACTTTGCACATCGGTTTGTCATCGTAAGGACGGGCAGTTTTCAAGCCACATAGTAATTAATTATATTCGCTCGAGTGAAACAGCGGGCAATGGCCTAGTCCTAGATAAATGGAATAGTCATATAATGAACTTCTAGAGATGCGACAGACTGAAAAACTGATGTCCACGCCCATGTAAGCCCTTCTCGGAATTCTTAATTATTTCTGCCGTAAATGTTAGGTATAACTTTTTGTAATGTTTTTATCCTGGAAACATATTGAAAAAAAAGTTATATTTTTAATACATTAAATAATGACAAGCAGATGTTTGATCTTAGTCGCATTATTTTAACCTAAATCCATTGATCTCTCATAAAACAACAAGACACACAGTCTCGAAGAAAAGTTCGCCAGAAAGTGTCCGAACGTGCGACGTGCATAGTAGCAAAAATCTTCAACCAAATTAAGACGTTATGTCGTTAACATAAGAGGCAATGTCAGTTGTACGAAATCGTCATTCGATCTTGTCACCCCATAGCGTTGATAAAATTCATCGCAGACACTTTTTGAGCGAGATTGTGAGTCTAGTTGTTTATAAGAGGTCAATGCCTAAATCAATAAGAAATTTAATTATTGTTCGTATAACAATCCTTAAAAAACATATCTGTACCCGCAATATGCTTATTCAATACTAGCCTTTTGCCCGCGGCTCCGCCCGCATTTATTCAACCTCTGCCCTGTTTTCAGCTTAGCCACGGAACATAAAAGAATGCTTGGCCGTATCAAAACCCCTTACATCCTGTATATTGATCAGGCTCATTACGATGATAAAGAAGGCCGCATCTAAATCCGTTGAGAAGTTCTCGAGTTAAAACGGTACATACATACACATAGACCGACAGACAAAATTCTAAAAATTGTAGTTTTGCCTTCAGTACAATAAAACAAACAAATCCATTTATTTAAAAAAAATATCCAATGTACAGATAGTTTATGTACCTATACATAGTCGCTCTTCGTATATGCATAGGTATATAGACATACGTACTTACTTATAAAAGCAAATTGCAAATAGAATTTTTTTCAAGTCATATTACATTGCTAATAAAAAAAATGCCATTGGCAAGAAATAAACCGCCATTACACGCACGGCAATCGAACCTGCGCGGCTTTGATTAGTAATTATTTTTCTAATTTCCTCTCAAGTAATAGGATATAGACAAAAAAAACGATAAGCAATTGCTTTCGGAAATAAGCTAATAAGTATGAGCTTTACATCATAGTACCTACATATCTAAAGCTTATTATGAAGCAATTTTCACTTTTATTTTTTTTAGCTTATTCTAATTTTATCATAAATTATATGCAGCCAGTCTTACTAGAGCTTTAATTGGGAATATACGTTAATGTAGTTTCAGTTTACATATTTGATCATCATACAAATAGGTACCGGTTGAAAATGGACCCTCTAGCTTTAACAAAGGAAATTGTTCTATGTTTGAAATAAAAAATACTTGCTTTTGTTACTTTAGTAATTTTGTCATAATTCACATTTAAAAAAAAGATATCGACCGTCAAAAGAAGAAGCACTAACACTCCGGCGAAAGAGACGACGCTCTACAAAACCTATGTGTAAAGTCCCTTTCAATAGAATCCGGCAATAATGTAAACAAACCAATTATTTGACAGTTGTCTATGATCATACTGTTGTACCTATCATTGATTCCAATGTTTAAATCTTTTAAAATCAATTCAAAACAATGAAAAACAATAACTTTCCAAAGACCAATAAGACTTTAATGATTAAAAAATTAATGCGAAATTTGACAAAACTATTGCAATTTTCGTCGTCCGAGTATTTCTTTATTAAAATAACTATCATAAAGAAGTTATTTGGTGTCGAAATGATTGTAAGAACAATGTATGGTTCCTTGAAATGTGAATATGATCAGGATTGATATTCAAATGTAAGTAATTACGGAGTAATCGTGTTTAAATTTGTTTGTTTACATTATTGCCGGATTCTATTGAAAGGGACTTTACACAGCCTATGTGTATTATTTAAGGCTGGGAATTTGTACAGTCTATTGTCAGTCACATGTTGCGTCGCGTAGGTTGACAATTTTTTCGAATTTTGAAACCTAAATTAAATATAAAAAAATGTTTTTTTTTACGGTTTCGTGTTATATTACATATTGATTCTGATTCATAGAGTTAAATAAAGCTAGAGGGTTCATTTTCAAGCTGTTTGAATAATCTAAATATTATTTACTATAGTGAATTACAAACTAGAAAAGCTCAATTAGAAACTATACAGACAAGGATTTGAAAATAATCCTCGGGCCAGGATTATTTCAAATATTGTCTTTTATTTGATTATAATTAATATTATCTGGTTTTTAATGCATTCTGATATAGAGTATATTTAGAGTATCCCAAAGCGATGGATTTCGCTTTAAAAACATATTAATCTTACATGTGAAATATATTATTTTCTCCCGACATAATGTTTTTTTACATACTTAATTATGATCTATAAGTGACTGCTTTATTTATTTTACTCGTCAAATTCTTTTATTTAATGGTGCGAAATAATATCATATTCAGTCAGCTATAATCAATTTACCTACTCATTAAAAATATTACAAATAACCTTAATATAATTAAAAAAATCCTAATTTCGGAATAAATATTTTTCATAATAAGTTTATGGCGGCTCAATATTTTGTGCCAAGGCTGTAAACTTTCGTTTATGCAGCCAAATTCATACTGGAGATTCGGTAAGTGATCAGGACTAAGGTTCAATAACCCTGTTTGCGGAATAAGAAAAAAAAATTGTGACTCTCTCTATACTTTTTCAAGAATAACTTCGACTTAATTAGTATAGGTATTCTAAATTTAATTTTGCGCATTTCACAGAGAGGGTATTGGAACCTTGGTCCTGAGCACATACCAAGACTCCAGTATGAGTTTGGCTGAATATAAACAAGAGCTACCTTATGTTGATCCTTACAGGAAATATTGTTGTTCCTTTCGGCTATGTTAAATGCTCAGTGATAATTCCACAGAGTTCCTAAGGCCGTATTAAAAAAATAGACTTCTAAAAAAACTGAAGAATACTTTCATATTAAAAAACAGCTATCATTTAACCGGCAGATCAAACTCTGTATACTATTCGATCATACATTCTGCTTGCCCTCATCGAATCAATCAAGTCTTAAAGATCATGGTTTCATTTAGATTCAATGATTGGCCGTCAATAAATTATGTGTTGGCTGAAATGATGGAGAGGCGTGCCGATGTGACGGACACGGTGAAATTGCTGCTGATGTGGTTTGTATGTGGACCTTTGGGACTTTGAGTATCGACCATAATTGATAATATTGTAAGCTTATTGTATTGTATTTTTCCTCTCTTAAATATAATTATTTTTATTATTTAATAAATCATAACGTGCGATAGTGCATTTATGTACCTTCATTGCAAAAATAAAGTATTCATTTCATTTCATTAGCACATAAATAGCTTATTTTAGGTCCATAGAGCATTGGATTATGTCAAAAACAAACGGAGTTTATCTATACGTGTATTTGCAGATAGATTATACATTAATGGTTTGTACTAAAGAGTTCTGTTACAATAAATCTTTTTTACACAATCATCTTAAATCATTTATCTAGCTATGGTGTAAACTTTCTAGCCTCTAAAACCGTTAGGCCGCGGACGTCCTTAACTGAGCGCCCGATGGCACTACACATTCACACTAACACAAACACTATCAACCCTGGGTTAGGTTTCGGACTCTTAGATAGTAATGAAGGTCCAAGGGTAAAAAGCCACCCTTAAAAAAAGCAAAGGTAAAGCTATTACGGCCAAGAGCAAACAATATATCAGTTTCATAATTTTGTAATCAGGGTCTATGCAAATAAATAAATTAAATTAATAATTTTCACAGAGCGTGTCGTGGCCCTGACTAATAATGCATCGTTACTTTAAGTCGAAAGAAAAACTTTAAAATTTAATAGTACCAGCATTAACTTTCTTATAAATTTTCGGGTTAAAAAAATATATCCAATGTACAGGTCCTAAAGTAGCATAATACAGCTTCAATATGTAGAGGTTCGTGTGCTGATGATGAAATAGCACTGATCATGAAACGTCACCGATGAAGAGAGTGACCAGTCCAAGGTGCTCACGAGAAAATGGAGTCGATAAGTGATGCTATTTCAAGGATATCTTCTTATCATAGCTTAGGTGACCGCCTATCTACTCGTATATTTCGCAGGATAATCGGGAAAAACAGATCAACGCGAAAATCCTAGGATTTTTGCAAAAAGGTGCGGATGCATCATCTTTACTATCAATGTGCGGAAAAAGGAGAAGAGATAAACATTTGAACATGGAGACCTGTTTCTTGCAAGAATTTTTTTGAAGCATCATTTTTTTGTAGTATTTCCTTCATCGTCATTCAATATTCTGTAAATTCTGTAACTTAATGCAATTTTTTCAAGAAATTAACTTATATTCAAAATCCTCGTCGAAATATTTAAATGATAATTTATTGTTAAATATAATTATTCTAACAAACCATAAATTACAAAAAGTTAAATCATACATAACGGCATTTTTTTTTACATAAATTTCAAGTCATTTCAAAGTTGAAACCGTTTTTGTTTGCTTCACAAATTGTCCACCTTTTGAATTCATGCACGCAACTCTATAAAGTAAAATAACCCCCCGAAGCCTTAAACCGTTTTACTATACAACCTTCGCATATTTTCGCATTCAGCTACCATGAATGAAGTCAAGACTCAAGACTCGTAATGAGCAGGCACTAGTAGGTTTTCACACGTGGCCGTTCCCGCGCTTTTTATATACGACACGAATGAGTACATATCCGTAGGCGCAGTACCGTACATAAACTGGAATTGCGACTTGAATGGGCTATCATTTTATGTTTTGTTTTTGTTGGCTTCATCGGTAATTTTATATTAAAAAAGATAAAAAGGAGATGTAGCGTCAAATTGAAAAGGACAGGAACCAATAATTCTCGAAGTAACAAAATAAAAACAAAACAAAGAAACTTAATCCGGACTAAAGTCCAAAACGTGTGGCCGCCCACACAAAGTGCATATAAAAAATCACGTCCAGTGCATGGCGCATCCCATAGGCATAAATAAAATACAAACGCATTTTCTAAGCCGTTCACGCACACTAACGTAGAATAGCCATTACGTTATTCCGATACGCGTGCTCGCCACTCGTTCCTCGGCTTCTTATTACATTATTTATTGTTGAATAACATGAATGGTAATGTGTGGTTGTTCACGATCTCGCATAACACCTGCCGTCTTTTCCCACAGTCGACGAGCACGCTGCGAGGATGTGCGTGCGCAGCGTGTGCGAGCGAGACGCGTGCACCGCGCGTGCTAGAATAGAGCCGCTATAGCATGCGAGAGAGATGAGACGAGGGATCGTAGCTCGTAGCTCACTTCGTAGCGGGGCGTAGCAAAAAAAGAGCGTAGATGAAATTAGTGATTGCGGCTGGCCTGGCTATCTCGTCAGTCTTTATGATAATTGAAATTGTATCGTAAATTATGAGACGGTCATTTAAGTCATTATTAAAGACTTTGTTATTAAAGGATTCGTTTCGTAACTTAGTTGTTCATAGCCCTTAAATGTGATCTTCGAAAAATTTTCTAATAATGATCTTTCTTGCTATTCGTGAGACGATCATTAAAATGTCGAATCGTTCGGTAAACAAAATAAAACTAAAACAAGAGTAAAACGGGTTCCAGTATCACACCATCTTCTCGAACTTTTCGCAATTTATTATGTAAATGAGCTGGTTTTTTAATAATCCCGCCTGAACGAGCCTCTGGCAGTGAAAGGCTTAAAAGAACTATAATATTATTCCTCGGTATATTGAAAGGACACAGTTATCTTTATTATACACGAACAATATAGACAGGAATTCTTATAAATAATAGGAAATATTTTTTTTTAAACCAAAGCTCTGGTCTCGAGTTTCAAGTACAAAATTGCTTTTTTGCGTAACTCAAGCACACCGCACTTCCTTGTATCTATGAAAGAAAGATTTCTCAAAAGTTTTTGTAATTTTCAAGTTTTATTTAAAAAAATGTATGGCAAATAGCCACCCCGGATGTATGCGAATTGCCCGCGTCCAGTCAGCTGTATTATTGTATAGTTGAGTTCACAATGAAAATTGCTCATCCCGTTCCTTTAGCACAATGTACTCAAAACTTTATGCGAATAACAAACACTTATCTACAATACATTTTAAACCTTAGTGTTAAGGTTTCAGAGCCCCTTTTTCTGTGGTCAAATAGAAAATGGAGGTACGTCCACCATGTAGGTCAGTCTATTAAATCGGATTGATGAACACTGTATGGGATGATTGAGTTTCAAGGATTTTGGACGAAAAAAGGTTTGCTTGTTACGTAGAAGCGTAGATAATATGTCATCTCTTGCTTAGTTCATTAATAAAGGCAAAATAATTATCTTAAAAAAAAAGACAGCTATCTGTTTGTACCACTGAAATAATTTGATATGTTGTATTCGTTTTAATTTTAATTAGTATGAGATGTATATTATGTACCTACTCGTTCATACATTACAGAAATTAAGTACTCATTCTCTCATTTTGATTTAAACTGTAGTTTTATTTATCTATGAGAATCACCTAATTTAATTTTCAATAGCTAAAACTTAGCTGTGAGTAGAAAAGTAACAGTTTCGAAATCACTTATACAGTAGATGAATGGATTAATTTGAGTTCACTAAGATGTGTTGAAATATTGGGGTGCAATCACTTAGGAAAAATTAATTAATAAAAAAAAGATAGAGGATATAAGAGCATTTAGTTTTAATTTTGTATAACTTTTTTGTTATTTAATAATTAATTAATTAAATCCTAAGGGAAGTCAAAATTAATATCAAAAGAGTGGTTTTAGAGCAAGACAAAATTTGAATGTGTTACTTATGTTGTTCTTGCAATTTGCAGTCAAATATAAAGTTTTCATTGAATGCGAGCTGACATTTTCTCTTGTAAAGGCGGTGGTGGATTATTCCATATTTTGGAAAGATCCTCCACCTGCCAATTTATCTGTTTAATTAATTTCTGAAAGCTATAGTAAATTGCTTATAACGTCGTATTACATCATGATGAATCACTGCTTCGCAGGTCTTCCGCATGAATTATTTTTCGATTGAATAACTTTTGAACTTCAATGGGTGGTTTTTGCGTCATGTGGTCAATTGGCAAATGGCATGGTCACCAAATGTGGTGGATCTTGGTAACTTTATCCTACACCATCCGCTGTGATTCTTAGACACATGCTATGACCACATGGTATGGCAAAGGTCGACGAAGGTGGCCTTTTTTATGGTCTCAATTTGCATAGTTTTCTATGCATCTTCTTGGAAGTCTAAAGTATAATTTAGCATAATTTTATTTCAAATACATAAGTTAATAGCAAACTGTCGTCAGAATGATGATTTAATTGAGTTTTAAAGTGCGGTATTAAAATTGTTCCCACGACTCAAAATCTATGATAGACTGGAATTATTAGTTACATATCTGTAGTTACTTTCGATTTATGTTCAAGTAATATTTTGGTTACCAAACACCAAAAATACGTACTTATGTAAATGTAAATACACAGTAGCCTAAACCGCCTCCGCAATATCTAATAAATCAGCATTTCAATAGAAATTTTATTCTTTACTTTCAAATAAATAATGTCCCTTTCACGCTTGCCGGACGAGAAGATTCGAACGCTCACAAATTATTGTTGGTCCACGTTATTTTATTGTCGAGATGTTTTTTCTTATTCTTATAATCACATATTTCTCGTTCCACTCACTCTTTCACTGTAACTATCTGGCATCTCGTTTTATCTTGTGGTGTAAGTGGTAGCGTTTCGAGCACGTGCGACATGTTAAGTCTTACCAAGAGGTCTCTGCACCTCGGACGGCTTTCTGCCATTGGTATAAGCACTATAATGGCTGCAAATATAATTTTGTGTAGCAGTAAAGGCAGAGCGTTCCCACGGTCTCGCTGGCTCGAGCCAACAGGCCCCCGCTCTCCCCGCTGCCCCCGCGTGCGCGTGAGTTGAGTCGACTTCGGACCTCGTGCCAAATGAAATAAACTGCCCGCACAGCACGTTCTGCTTGCGAAATCTCTTCGAAGCTATCTATGGCTAGAATTGGTGGTAATGGTAGATCTTTACTTGGCATGAACCACAACTGTTTGTTGAAGAAAATTGAGGGGATAGTTGCAAAAAGTGGTCAGGTCTTTTTCAGGGTGGGAAATATTTTTTTATACGAGGCCCGTACATTATCAAGTTCTTTGACATTTCATTGGGTAACTCTTATTACATTTTGATGAGCCCCAAAAATATATCAAATTTTGGACGACCTTGCCTTGACTTTTAATGTAAAGCGATAGAGACCACTTTAATAAAATTCGTGCCATAAATGTTGTGGTAAAGTAAACCGTAAGAAAAGACTCGGTAATTGCTCAGTATCAAGGCTCGATGACCCTCTTTGTGAAGGCGCAAGCCCAGCCCCCATGGGAGCTCAACATTTTATTTTGCGCAATAAGCAACAAGTGTTTTCGATCCACGATACTGATCAGTTATCAAGACTCCAGTACGCATTTTGTCGTATAAATTTATGTATTTGAGATTCTACAAAAACTTACAAACAGAAATACGATTTACTCCTGTCCCAATAAGTCGTCAACCGTAAATAAAACATTATCGATCACACTAAAAAGTAGACATTTCATGACGTGCGAAAATAAAAATAAATCATAGTAGCAGACAGTATCAACAAGTCAAACCTCATCCTTATACATGTGTAGACGCTCCTTAAATAGTGAACGTCATACAATCACGTTTATTTGATTAAACCATATAATTGTAACTGCAGCCTTATTTGTACTTAAGTTGATATAGGTATGTAGCCTTCTCCATTTGTAACTGATACTTTGTGTGTAGCCACTTTACTCCTATAAGGAAGGAGAGGTTTTGTTACATTGTGAATTTATGATAAGAAACATGTGATACAACATTTTAACAAGTACACACAATGAATATATCTGATTAAGGGGTTTTTTGATATAACCAATAATATTAAATTTTTATTATTTCTAGCTGATTGTTTGTAACAAACTATTGTTTGGTATGCAATATGCAGTGAGGATTTTCTTTTGATTTTAATTTCAATTTAAAATGTATAAGTTGTACAAAAAAACGGATAAGTGCGAGTCGGACTCGCCCACCAAGGATTCCATTAAAGACTATATTTTTTATGATATTACCAATAAATTGTTTTCAGATTTTTCCCTATACTTGTCGTATAAGACGGTAGTACTTGACAAATTTCATAGTTCTAGGTCAACGGAAAATACCTTATCAATTTTGATTCCCTTGAGAGAGTCGAAATATAGGTTTTTGCGGCATAAACGGCTGTAACTTTTCTTACGTTAACTTAGAAGTTTGATTTTTTCACAGACCTGAGTATATGGTTTTAATTTCAACTCGATACCTCCACGCGTCCTTAAAATAAAGGGCCTTGACAGACAGATGGACGAATGGACGGGCGAACGGACGGACAGACAGACGGACAACAAAATGATCCTAAAAGGGCTCCGTTTTTGCCTCTTGAGGTACGGAACCCTAAAATTTATCAAGAATTAAACAGATAAACTATTTACAATGTTAGTCTCAAATATAATGTACTACAGCAGCGAGCTTATTTCAAAACTGAGATTTCTTCCAGCAAACCAAGCCTGAAAGTGAAAAGTTTGTTTGAGAGGGTAAAACTATTGTGCACAAAATTACTTGGAGTGAAGTCGCAAGCGAGAACAGACTCGTAAAGTTATTAATTCCACTGGAATACTGATATTATCAATGTAAATGAATTTTCATGTTACGCTTAGTTTCGTTCTGAAAGAGTTGAGTGCCTTGTTGGCAACACATATATCGCTTAAGATAGGTCACGCTTGCAACAGTTAATACAGATTATCCACATTTTACTACTCCGTGTAAAAAGTACCGGGAATTCATAAATTACAGTTTTCTTCGATTGCCGCGGCCTAGTGCACTACGAATTTCCAGAGGGACAAACGCTGAATAAACAATATTATTTAGGTGTCATGAGGCGTTTGCGAGAAAATATCCACCGAAAACGGCCAGATTTATGTAACGATAGTTCGTGAATTTTACACTATCAATGCACCATCGCACAAAGCTATCATTGTGCAAGAGTTTTTAGCCAAAAACTCGATGAATGTCTTCGACCAGGCGCCGTACTCATCTGATATGGGTCCGTCTGACTTTTTCTTGTTCCCGAGGCTAAAATTACCACTTCGAGGAAGGCGTTTCGAGTCAATTGAAGCTATAGAAGAAAATTCGCTGAAGGAGTTGAAGACCATACCCCAAACAGCTTACAAAAAAATTATGGAGGACTGGGCCAAGCGCTGGCATAGCTGTATTGCAAGCGAAGGGGCCTATTTTGAAGGCCTATTTTTTAATGAATAAATAACTTTTTTGGTTTTATTCAACAATTCCCGGTAATTTTTACACAGAATTAGTGTGTGGGTTTTTGCTCAAATAATGTTAAACATCGACATGAAGACTTTTTTCAGAGTAATCTAGAGTTTTTGTATCATAATGTTGAAATGACTTTGATGATGTTACGATAAGAGTGTGCATTATATTCTTGGAAAAAGTACTTATTTTTTAACATGAAGTGTTGCCAGATTCATCAAGGAGGAATAAATTAGGCAACTTTTGCGGGCACAATTCTCTTATGCTTTTAGAATGCTTGAGGCCGCTTTAGACGATGACGAATTCAGTTTTGCAAATGAGTAAATCATCAATCATCACTTGTTAGCGTGATTGCTGTGATGGATTCAGTGTCCAATATTGATCATCGTCTTAAGGGCCTTTAATTTGAGAGCGGCGCAGAAAGCTGCAGTATTGCTGAGTTCAAGGATTGTAATGTAGAGCGCGTGCAGGTCTGCTCGTGCGCACGCCGCGCCCCGCCGCCAGAAGCCATCATGGCGCTTGGCGTACCTATTAACTTTACTTACTCCGTTTTTTTTAACATACATATAAGTATATACTTACTCGTATATCTATACCAATAATAAAGTAGTAAGTTAGTTGTGTCTAAATATTGTTCCAAAATTGTAGTACTGAGGTCAAATCTAAAGTTTTTCGAATTGTGTCTGTCTGTCTATACGTTCCATTTTAACTTGAGTGCCACTCAATGGATTTGGATGCGATTGGATTGATGTAACCATTATAACGGGGTGTTTATAAAATAACCGCCACGCTGAAAAATGTCGACAGTAATTTTTATCTTATCGCAAATAAATACATTCCTTGAACGTCATGCGAGCGAAGCTGCGGGCAAAAGCTGGTAAATTATAATAGTTAAATTATAAAAACTGATTTATTTGACAAAGAAAAACGGTACATATAAAACATATAAACGGTACATTACAAGAAACACATACGCGTATAGTAGATACGCGTACCACAATTTTGTGATTATAGATGCCTAAGCTAAATGCGTACAGTGCTCCCAAACTTATAATGCGCATACGAATCTTCGCCACTGCTCGGCAAAGTTCGTATTTCCCTACACTTTCTATACAAGCAGTAAGGTCACGTGGTACGTCCGGTCGCTCGGCTATAGATTTCTATGCGCATTATAACTTTGGGAGCACTGTAAAGCATCTGTTCTATAGGCATCAATATCCCATACGCCATGTTACAAATGATTCTTAAATTAGTGTTCTGTATTTAATTGATTACAATTTCAATTCAAGTTCAAGAAGAAACAAAATATTAAAACAAAATAATAATAAAAATTAGACTCTTTTTAATTATTGACGATGAGAAGCTAAGCACTTAAATTAAGCAAAGGTATGGACTTTTATTGATGTGATTTATTGTTTGATAGAGCAATCTAAACTACCGTTGCATATACCATGTAGTTCACGCCTTTAAATCCCACGTTTACAATAATAAGTATCATACGAACAATGTGTAACCTACGAATATACAACTGCATAATAGTGTCGTAACCATATCGTAGAATTTGGTCGTTTTTAAACTTAAAATTTTGGCTTCTTTTTGGATTGAATGTAACAGAATAGAGTATAATATTTATTTATTCAAGCTACAAAGGCTCACTTTGTTAGTAAAAAACATAAGAATATGTTGTTAGTAAGTGAATACAATAAAACAAAAAATAAAAACTAATTAAGTTAAAAATTGGGAAGGTGGTGTGACGGTCATTTCCGCGCCACCCCACCCGAGATTTCGCAGCAATGACTCATGTATGGGCAGTCCGTCAAGTCTACTTGCGATCATATTCAGATGGCGTTCGTGTTATTTCAATAATAAAATAAAATAAATAATGAAATCATTTTTTGCTGTTCTATTTAGTTCGATGGGATTTTGCAATTCACGCTCACTTGAAAAACTAACTCTGTACATTATGGTTCGTCATTATAATTCGTGGGATTTTACAAAATTATTCCATATTATTGGAACGCAGTTTTAGTGAAACTAAAAACAACTTCATAAGATTTTGCCACTGTTACAAGAACCATCTTATGTAACCATTAAAAGTATTGTGCAGCATTATTTTCCATAACAATCGACTTCCGCGTGCGCGAGAACTCGTCAAAAGAATCCAGTGAAGAATCGAATAACGGCCTAACAGATCGATTATCATTTTCATACAATCGCCCGTCTAAAGGTCACGCGTAATACTATTCAGCCCACAGAAATCCGTATTGAAGAAATCGACCAAGAAAAAAGCTTTGCTTTTCTAAACCCAACTTTATTTTGTATTATATAGAGTTTCATTTTCAAAAAATTTCATTTGGTGTAACTATTTAAAAGAGTATTTGTAAAACATTGAACACGAACCAATGGCCACAGTAAGATAGTACTTATAATAAAGACCTTTGGATTCAAAATTACATAACAAAATTATAACAGCATGCGCGATATCGAAAGCGAGGAAGCGTATTGTTAGGTCACGTTCCCACAGCTCCCCTTTTCTTAGGGGGAATAAATAATTGCACTTTTTTCTGTCGCATATGGCCAAGGAAACGGAGCATTCTGCCAAATCGTTCCCACGGTTCGCCCCTCGGGCATAAAGGCCGAAAGAGGTCAAGAAAAAATACGTGCCAGCATAATGCGTTTGAGAAGGCAGATGCAACTAGGGGTTAAGGGTAAAATCGCTTGATAAAGAAAAAAAGGTTGATTGACAGGGCATTTAGGCGGTTTTTTGTTGAATATTGGTTCACGTGTTTCCCTTTCGGGGGGTTATTGTTTGTGTTAATTAAGGGTTGATGAGTGTCCTCACGAAGATGCATAGTGTCATGCTTGTTTACAGCTTGGCTAATGATGTTGCAATTAACTTGCAAACATTCTACAATGTTTCAACAATTCCCATTTGAAACAGCCCATCTTTGTATCAACAGATCAGATTTGAATTACAGTAAATAAAAAAAATAAATAAAAAAACAGGCTTTAAAAAGGTTGCATTTTTTTAAAACTTCCAGTACCACTACAGAAACAAAAATTCCTGGGCTTCGAATTTCAAAATCCACTCACGCGTCGCCATACGCTGCCATTACAGTTGATAAAAACTTATCGATGCAGAAAAAAGGGACGAATTGCACCTTTTCTAAGGCGTTCTATATTTGAAACTCATCTTAATTCCCACGGTCGCGCACGCCAGTTGCGCGTCTGCCCCCTTGGTCTTTTCTTTTTTTTGTTGCTATTATAAAGGCGATATGTGTGTGACGTGGCAACCGATGAAGGATGCAGCGTGTGTAAATGCTCTCAGCTCTCGTAAGGGTATTAAAAAGTATAAAGGACTTTGTTGTGTCCTTACAATGAGACGCTGTCACGCATATGGGCACGATTTGTTTCAGGAGGTTTCTGAAAACACGTTTTCTAGAACCGTAAAATGTAAAAAAATTTTTTATTAACTTTAAGGGAGAGCACATTTATCTGAATCTAAATAATAAAATAAACACTCAAATTAATGTAAGTAAACATTGTTTCAGGCGCACTTGCCCTCTGATTTATTTTTTTAATGCACAGTTAATCAATAGAGGGCATGTGGACAAAAAGTTTATCTTACAGTTTAACATAGTTTCCACTCCAAACTAAACTATATGTCAGGCAACATAAAGTCCAATACACAACGCAATCAGTAAACTAAAAGCTTGGATCAAGATTTTGAAAAACGAGCTCTAAGGCTGAGTGTTTAAATTTTAAAATTCGAACCCAACGTCTGTAGAAAAGCAACGACAGTTGAAAAGGGAAGTGCACACATTGCGTTTGGTCCGGGATCCTTTCCCACGATCCACGTGACATATGGCGCGGGCGCATACGCGTGATCAACGAAGACGCGTAAGCAAAAAGTACTTAGCGGATCCAAGGCGTGATGGGTCCAAGTAAACCTGAGATAAGAAACCGGTGTCGGTTTATGGTCTTTTCGATTTCTTTCAGTCATTATGAGCTTAGAACTAGCTGGTTATAGAGATGATGGGATTGGTTTGCAAATTGACGCAGAAATCCTAGAAATAGTAATAAAATGTGAATAGAAGTAGAGCTTGTATGACTAGAGTTTTCAATGTTTTATGTATTGCAGTATGTTAGAATCGCACTAGATGGTAATCTGTACTCTCGTCAGAATGGTAGGATTTTGGAATACAGATGTGAGTTTATGTATGTAGATTTTGTAGATACGTTTGTACAAGCAAGGCTTTCTAATAATTCCAGTGGATCATAGTGATAAAAATGTTTAATTATTTTGCGATTAGTCTTGAATTAAACAATAATTAAAAATATATATTTTTGATTTTTGCCAAAATTCGCAGAAAGAACGGAAGACGTACAGATTTTCAATCATTTATTATATCCCTTTTCAAAACATCAAAAAATAAGTTTCAAAATTACCACATCGCAAAAACTAAAAAGACATCAAGGTCAAAATCGGTTCCTGATTCAGAATTTCAAATTTGGAATGGGTGTTTTTTAAGCGGGGGCAGGTGGCGCGCGCAACTGTCGCTTGCGCGGTTCTTTCCCACGGTTCGCGAGCACCGGGCGTCTCCGCTACACAACATTGTGTACGCGGGTTTATGGAATTAGCGATGATTACGGGAAATTATGACTTGGAATTTGACGCAAGCGTTTTGTTTTGAGAAAATTCTGTAGTTGTTTGTAGTTTTTTACGAGAATTTTCTTTAGGTCAATTATATTACAGCATTTATTATATAAATTAAGAAATAAAATCAATGGAGTTAGAAATGTTTGCTTTTTTTGCAGAGTTACCTACCAAATTATCTACAATTAATAACTAAAATCGCATCATCCTCATCCGACAGATTGACTATGCTGATGTCTGTCTCGTCCATAAACTTTAGGATAGTATATCGTCGTTTATATATCGTTTCGTCGATATCATCGAGGAAATTCAGAACAAATTCAAACGGCTTCAGAACTTAGGTATCTGATATAGCTGTTGTCTGATCAAATTTGATCACGTGTCTTACTTGCGTTCTGAGTTAAAATGTTTTCCTATTCGTCTTCGTTGAAATTATTATATCCTCTCCCATCTGGGGCTTAGTAATTCATATAAAGTTACTGCAATTAGACTGTGGAACTCATTACCACACAGTAATCGCAACTGTCCCACTATAAGTAAAAAAAAAAGCTTATCTCTCGCTGTCATAGAAAATTGGTAAGTTTTCTAAAATCGTAGCACTATCAGAATCTCGTAGCAACCTTTCGTAGCTGTAATCATAAAAGCAAAAAACACATCCATTGGTTTTATTTTAGTAAAAGCAACTAATACTCGATAACTATTTAGGTACTAACCTATGTAATTCTGCATTGATATCTTTTTTACGAATTAAAATAAGTAAATAAGACCCTTGAACAATTAGATGGCTTGTATGAATCTTGTGCAGTACTTACAATGAGTAGGCAAGTTAATTTAAACTTTTAAGTTTACCTAAATAATAACTATCGGTAAAATTAAGTGACAAAATAGAAACAAAAGAAAGTAGGTACATGGAAAATTATTATGTTCGTTGGATAATTATAAAAACACAAAATTTTAAAAATAGACGGCAATGTTTTTTGGGATAATAAATATATACTTTTAAAGTAACGACTAACAGCCACCTGTGTAAATGACTTCACTCGTCCTAGTAACGAATAGAGCGTTACAGACGTCCAAGTGGAACTATTTTTTAGAGATAGTGCGAGTTTGCGAGAAGTTTTTATTATTAATTGTACCAAGTTACAAATTGACACAGTATTATTTTTGGAGAAAGGCATTGCATGAAAACTTGCATCTGAGCATTCAACAGTGGTGCCACCTACCGGTCACTCGCTGAACTACTACCAGGAAGAGACTTTCGATCCTTCATGAGAAAGCGAATGGATCGGAAGTTGCAAGACATAGCCTTGCCAGACAATAGGATCAGGTCAAAGTGTAAATCCAATTGTTATGTTCCGTGGGAAAGATATATTTTGCGAACTCTAACTAGGGTGGTTCCTGTATAAGTTTTAGAGAATTTACCTTGAGTTGTTCAGTTTAACTTAAGACATGGTTGTGGAAGTAACGATTCAAATCGAAGACAAGGTTCCTATGATATCATACCTTGAAAAAACCATGAATGAACGTTTCTTGACAAATAAGTGTGCTGTTTATTCAGTTGTCGATTAATTGTTTTAAGATATGTGCAAAAAATGTGTATTTTACAGGTCTTAAGTGAGTTTTACTATAAGTGCTAAGAGTGTGAAGTGTTTTAAAGATAATAGGGCTGCTATGTGTCAAAAATTAAGCATTAATGTTTGAATTAAAGTAATTGTGCTCAAAAGAAAGTAGTTTAAAGTTGCATATTCCGAACTAATTGTCAATAACTTGCGTATACAATTCTGGTAGCAGTTGTATGACTCATGTTTTACTCTTTCATATTTGTTTTCGTTTAAGGAGAAGGTCTTTGAGAAATTTGAAATATATAAGGTACTCTAAAAATATTTGCCACCGCTGCAATGGGAGAGTGAATTGTGTATATAGATTACAATAATAACGATATTTTATTGATCTAACGTCATACTTTTTTTCATACAAAAATCTGCGTATAAGTTAAAATTGGTTTACTTGCATAAAACCGTCCCGTAGTAACACAAAACAGTTGGAAAGAGATAGAAATTATTTTAATTGACGAAATGACACATCGCGCGTAGTTTATGAACCACATTACGCTGAATAAAGTAAATATTTATTTATTTACTTTACTTTCTCAAATTTATATAACCATTCCGGGGTACAAAATTTCTTCATAATTGTAATCTACATACACAATACTATCTCCCATTGCAGCCGTGGCATATATTTTTAGAGCACCTTGTATAATTGAACATATTTCTATTCAAAGCGTGTTTATTATAATTATATGTTTATTATGGAATAACCAAATTATCAATAAATGCACTTGAGAATCTTGTGTATTTATGTACTACATGAACTTATTTAATTTTTTTGTTAACACATCATATTTTTAGTTTGCTTTTTTCCATGAACCCTTATCGTCGGTATGAAATAAATTACAAAAAAACACATATTCATATACATATGTGTTTATTTATGTCACATATGGGTACGATTACTTGGTATTTTATGGAGATAACAAAGTAGTAAGCACATGAATGTTTACATTAATAAATTAAGTATTTTATTTAAATACTAGAGGATACCTGCGACTTCTTCCACTTGGATTTAGAGTATAAACAACTCGTTGTACCTGTTGACGCGTATTAGATTTTCTTGAATTTCGAAAAATCCTTAAGATTATGGCATACCCTAGGAAAAAATGTTATTATCCGTCTAACACAAAAAGGCAAATGTCAAATACTTTATTAGCTTTTGATAGAGGCGATTATTGCTTAGCTAATTGACCTATTTGTCTAGGACGCGTAATACTAATAATTACGCGCGAAACAGCAGATTGGAGGGTTTTTAGCTAATACTGAAATATTTTGTAGAGAAAAAAATACTGGATTTAAGTAGAAAACGTTTATATTTCTATTACCTATTTTACGAAAAAAAAAAACAAGTTGATCTCTTAAACGCGTTCTTGAAACGAACGTTTAAAAAGAGGGTGGAAAACATTTTATTTTTGACGAAAGTATAAACTTCAGTACAATGTTTATCAGTGGATCACCTAGATAAAAGATCAATAAATCAAACGTATTTTTTTCAATATCAAGATAGTCCCAATTTATTCAAAGGATCCCTCGAAAATTTGGCTTTGTTCATGTTCTAGGCTCAGGTACATCCTTAATTGGTTCACCTCTACACATCTTAAGACGACGTAGGTAGGTAGTGAACATTATTTTATATACTTGCCCAATCACTATGACGGTAGCGATTTGCCAGCATACATTATCTGTCATTTTTTTATATGTCAACCTGAAATCTTCTTTTTTATATTTTGAAACTGTTTAGTCTAAATATAGTTAAATTACATTTAATTTTTAGTTTATGGTGGCAAAAATTGTTTTTTTTTAATTAGGGTTATTTCCAAACTATTAGATAGATTTCTGAAAAAATACCTGTTATGAAATAGGCCTTTTCAGACACAAAGAAGCCCAAAATGTGATAGAGAAAAGTTGCGGCGGCGGCTTAGGCTGTGTTGCAGCAATTCAGTCACCGGACTGTCTTATTTAGAGATTAGTTACTGTTTAGTTATTATTTGGTTATACGTGAATATCTATCTAAAATAATCAGTTTGATACATATACTTTTATATTATGCTCTTCTTGAAATGCAAATGCTTTTATCAAACTTAATACTTTGTTATTAAAGTTCAAAAAAGATTTTGCGTAATTTTAAAAGACTAGTATTATTGGTAACATACCTAATAAAGCCGATTTTGAAGGTTTTAGTTTAAGTTTGACTTACATAAAATTAAACTTAGGTATGGTTAAAACGAACAGCCATTTTCAAGTCACCATTTTATAAACATCAAACTAAAATTTTAGTTTGACAGCCATAATTTACTCAACGTAGTGATTTTAACTTGTTTTGGTAATTTCAAGGCACATTTTAGAGATGTCATTTGATTGAATTTAAAAAATTTTGTATGATTTAAGAGCGTTTAAAAGAATTGCTAATTTTAGTCGGTGTGCCCTTCAGAATAGCGAAATATAGTGCTGTAGTGACACATTGGTGTCAATTCGGTAAAACACCACACCTTAACTTAACCTAACCAAAATACGACTAAAATACGTTAAGTTGTAAATAGGTTAGGTTGGGAGTTTCCGAATACCAAAAGTAATTTGACACATCTTAACCTAATTTTAGTTAAGTTCAGTCGTATTTGTGCATATTCGAATCGACACCATTGTCAGATCAGCATTTTAACAGCGATGTTAAAGTCGTTCCCTGTACCACGTAGCGCTAGGTCGAGTGTCAGACTATGTACCTAGAACAATATATGACGTAATTATCAGTGAATACTTTGTATTATTTTTTTTTTTCACTGATAATTACGTCATATATTGTTCTAGGTACATAGTCTGACACTCGACCTAGTGCTACGTGGTAAAGTTCTTTAACATCGCTGTTAAAATGCTGATCTGACGACGTGTAACTACAGTGCTGTCACTTAAAATTACTTTTTTTAGTAAGTTTCTTAGCTTAAAATTAAAATCTTTAAAATCGGCTTTACTATCTAGCTAAAATAAGTAATTCCGGCACAGTTTGTATATTCGTCATTATTTAATAATTAAATAGTAATCATTAAATTGAAATTTTAATGTATTACTAGAAATTGTTAATTAAGTATTCTTTAAACTAAAGTATGTCTAGTCCTTAATAGCGCATATGGCTCACAGCTTGACGCAAGTCGCTATGTAATTACAGAGGTGTTTGCGTCTCGATTATAGTCTGTTTGCGCAGATATCAACTGTGCAAACTTGATGATATCATCGGGTCTTTGAAGCACAGCCTTTTTCTTATGACTACGTTAATATCTAACAATACTCACACTTATATACATTTTTCTTCAAGTCCTTAACTCTTACTTTATGTGTCTTTTAAATAGTATTTATTTTGTAAATTGTGTTTTTATAAATAAATCAAATAAACATACAATCAGATGCGCTATATTTCGACCCCTCAGTGGGGTCGTCATCAGGCGAATGTAATATAAAATATGACATATTATATAACGTAAAAAACACTGCCATCTATTGACAAAATGAAGTAGTAAATACAATATTGTACAGAGCAATAAATTTCATGAAAACGTGTCGTATTGTTGCTATATCAACTGTGTAAACTTGATGATATCACCGTATTGAAACGCGTGTGTTGTTTTGGTTAGTGGTCATTTTAATAGTCCTTGAGTAATCAATCTTGCATAATTATCAGTTCGAAATTGTAATATTTTAAAAGTAGGTATATTATTTATGATTCTTAATCAATAATAGAAAACATAGTTTTCAGTTATTAACAATTCATGTCTTTTTCTTCGTCGTAGCATTTTGCAACGAAATCAGTTTGCAATAATAAATAATAAAAAAAATATTTTTGTCAGAAATAAATACATTAGAGTTGAAACGACAACGTATATGTTATCATATCAGCCATACATTGCTTAGCATTGAAAGGAATAATTGTAAAAGACATAAACAAATTCGAATAAATAGTTCAAGTTGAAATAAACAGTGCTTTCCTTCGTCCGCCTAGCAGATTGTAGAGAAATGTGGGCTGTACCGCTATACGCAGGATTTATAGTGTAAGAGCAAAATTAATGATAGCAAGTAATTGCTATAACTTGCGTGAACAGAAGCACTGTTATACCACTCTAATCGCTTAAAGAGACTTTTGTGTGGGGATGCTTCGTTAATAATTAACATAAAGTAAATTATAAATTTCTATACAGAATTAATAGAACGTTTAATTAGGTCGATTAATAACAAAACCCTCAATCAGTAGAGGTGATTCTTTTAAAATTGAAATTTCATTCCAGTTGTTTCAGTTAAACGGGCGCGTGTAGAGGCAATGATTGAAAAAGGTGCAAGTGAAATGAATGCAGAATATTGCAAAACTGGAATTGGTATAGAATTGGCAGGTAGGTGGTACGCCATTTCTGACCCCTTTCTTTACCCGCGTACCAAAATATGGATTACCGTATGGATTACCATTAGTTTGCCTATTTACAGGAAACCTTTGAAAGCATGCATACATCTTTTTAATGATACTATATACCGTGCAGAAGGTGAGACTGGAGAATTGCGATTGTGTGCGTGCACACCATTGACATTGTAGAAAACAACTCTTACAGCAGTCGAGGCAAGGTCTGTTTTCAAAAAAAATATGGTTTGACCTTTATCTTATTCTTCTTTTGTTACGATGTATACTTTATGTTACCATGATTTTTCAAAAATAGACCTTGCCTGCACTGCTATAAGAGTTGCTTTCCACAATGTCAATGGTGTGCAAGCACACAATCGCAGTTCACCAGTCTCACTTACTGCACTGTACAATTGAAAGTTTACATACTTTAATAAATTCGTACCTAATATGAAATACATTTTCTTATATTTACACTAATTTATTACTTTATAATATATAATACGAAAAAATTTAAATAAATTTGCGTTTATTTCACTTTCAGGCCAATGAAAAATTGTCTCCCGGTTGTTTCACATTCAGGACAATCGAAAAACGTACTTTTGGTTGCCATCCATTATTGTATTTCAGTTTTTTGTGATGGAACTAGTAGCCTAACCTTAATATTTTTTGGATGTATTTCCCGTATTTATTTATCAACTTGTTTGTTCATTGCATCATTTATATATAATATTTTATTCCTAGATTTCTCTATTTTATGCAGGTGTATAATTACATTTTAGTAGCCCAGCCTAAATATTTTTTGTATGTATTTCCTTTATTAGCATACATATTATTTTTTTATTCTAACTGTAAAGATTAACTTTGACTTGTAGAAAGTATACTTTATGTATCTATTTTACAAAATAAATATTTTGATTTGATTTGAAAACGAGACTTAAACAGAAAAACAATGTTTTGACATTAAAAAACACAAAGTTGAAAAAATGTCACATTCCTTGTTCTTCCCCTATGTTCTTCACGTGTAGAATTTGTACAACTTTAAATTATTAAATTTATTTTGAGTATGCACATCCCTATTCAATATCACGGCGTGCTCTACTCTAACAGCAATTTAATTGTAATTGAAAACTAATTAACTCGGCGGCTGTACACCGTCTTCAATTAGCCATAGATCATATTGATTACGCTCTAATAACAGCCTGTAGAAACCTAGCTTTATATTGTCGGTCGGCGAATCCTGCACGTGTATTACAAAAGAAATTTCTTCATGCACGTGTGTCCAGAATATAAATAAAAAAAATATTAAATTTAACCCAAATTTTGTAAGAATTGCGAAATTGAAAATAAGGGTTGCAAAAAATCCTTTCTTAACCCCGTAAGTCCAGCTAGCATCGGAACACGTGCATCGGACCGCAACAATGCGTCTGGATGAGTCACGCTCACGAACACTCGACGCTCGATACGCCGTCGTTTATTATTAAACTGAAGAAAAAAAAAGATAAGCGTTCGCCCGTCGTACTCCGAGCGTCAAGGAATTGTGCATCTGCCGAAAATTCTCACGGATCCGTCGCTCAACCGTCCGTATGTTATTATTATACGGTGAGCGCTATTGCTCCATACCCACGTATTATAGATCTCTGAGAGTCCGATAATTATGACAAGTCTTGGCGACTAGCGGTATTTTGCCAACTTATTTAATAGCCCCGCGATTAGCATATCAGGTCCGCTTTTAGTGATACAGTAATAACTTTAGCGAGTTCTGCTGGGAAATATTTTAATATTCCGCGGCGATTAATTGTTGCCTGCGAAGTTGTTTATGGTTTTTGTTTTGGTGCTGTCGGTTTTTGGATATTTATGGCGTATTTTAGTTTTATAATATGACTTTTGATATTACAAATATTTTCATGTTGCTACAACAATGTTTAATTACCTATATATCTGATTAATACCATTAAGTCACGTGTTTTTCAAGAGCAAGCTTACACACGTGGTAAATTTAAGGAAATATAACTAACGACATAATTACGAGCTTACGACCGCGTATTGCCGTCATAGACCTGTCCAAAGGGAGTGCAGGCGCATGTAGCTGCTTTGATAGTTTCTATACCATTTTCCGTTTGCTGTGAAAAATTACCACTGGTCAGCTATTTTTAACATTTCTTGAAAACCTCGACACAATATAAATCTGAAAACGATTGCGCATTTCTTTGGAATTTTTGCCACAGCAAGAATGCATAGATAAACTTTTATTTTGAAATTTGCATTAATTTATGTCCCATGGAAAAAGGTAAGTAGATGAATGTGAAAGTTCAACACGCACGTGCAATAGTAATTGTCATGTCAATGCATTGTATTTCTTCGTATTGTTACGCAAAATTCTCGTACTTCGTCTTTTGTGACTAGTTATTCTTTGCCAATGCGTGTTGCACAATAATATATTTTGTCATTATTTTCTTTTGCTGAAGGTTTTTTAAAAGCTTCGGAAGCTTGTCGCAACTTGTTCGAAACTTGAATTTTGCAACAGGTTGAAACTCGTCGAAGGTTATAAGGGTGGCTTTGAGGGAATCGCATAATTTACTGCGCATGATCCATAACAGCATTGGGCGATTATTTTATTAATGCATGGTAAAGTTAAATGATAATTTTAATTATAAATCTAATTATAATACTTTATTAAGGTAGACATTACTATGTAAGTAGGTACCTAGTAGGTAATTTGCATGGATATATCACGTTTACGTATGTGCATAATATGTATATCCTAATGGAAATTTCATATCTATATGATTTTTTTCGCTTTATTCTTGTTCAACTTTTATGTATTATGTATGAATAAACTATATAGGTAATTTACTTTCGACAATATAAATGATATATTTATGATTATTTGCGTTTGACTCAAAGCTTTTCAAAGGCTTTGAGTGATTTAAAAATTCCTCGTTTTCAGTATAAGTATTTGAATTAACTAGTATTAGACTGTTTTTGAAAAATAGCTATTACTTACTTCAGAACGTATGTAGATAAATAAGTACATTACCTATGATTTGTTACTGCAAATTGATTTTAGCAATGATGGGGATTGAATATTAAAATTGCATAAATTTTTGGACGAAAACAAAGTTTCATGGAACTTACTAATATCTCGGGTATGAAGATTTAAATGATTCCTAATGGAAAACATATGAAGATTTCGTAGCACGATGCCTACATAGTGTTTCGAGCGACTTAATTGACGCGATACACGACACCAAGAAAACTTAATCAATACATGAACGAAACTCGATTGCACCCATCGCTCTAAATCAAAAACCACTTAATTATATCACGGATGACGTTTTAAAAAGTAAAAATAATAAAAATTGCAGACCCACTAAAAAGTGACCATTAAAACCCAGTAGCGCGGATTGCCTAGAGGCCTACACGTGCGGTTAATGTTGGCTCTCCATAAAAGGGAAGACAAGAAGATAAGTGTTCTCTTGACGATACAGGTATCTGAAACCTTATCGTTTGGAAATAAGGGTTAATTTTCTTTGTACCAGCTCTATAGACATTTTGGTCGGTCCTCGACTTTGGCTCGCGTCGACGCCACCAACTCGTTCAACTAGTTTTTGAACGCACCCATGCCTGTATCTCATTCAAGTTTGTAGCCTGAATTTGTGTTGCCTTCTTATTGGATTGACTGTTAGTTGGTACTGTTATTGGTTTGCTACTGTATTTCTGTTATACATTGATAAATGCATTTTGAAATGCAATATCAATTTGTTTTCTTAGTTGTATTAAAATGTGTTTTTTTATAGGATGCAGCAAGAAAAGTAGAAAATTATTTTCAATTATTCATTTATTTTCATGTAATACTATTCTCATAACAATGTAAAAATGTTGTTTACCAACAATATATATATAATTCCCTACAATATTAAAGCTCAGTTAAAAGGAAGATCACAATTAAGCTTGATCCTACAATACGCCTAACTAAAACTTATACAATGCAAAATTAAAGCTTTTATGGAGTTTTTATCACGAGTATTGAGCAAAGCCTAAGCTAAAACCTAACCTACATGGCACCTTGGAGATTAAAACTAAATAAAGCTAACATCACAGACGGGTTACAGAAACCAACGGAGCAGCACTGGTTCCACGGAAGACACTTGATGGTATTCTTCAGATTCAAGATTCAGGCTTGTACCCAGCGGTCGTGGAAGGCTGGGTATTGTTGCTCCGCGGTCTGGCACTCCGTGTAGCAGTGGGCCGCTGCAAAGTCAGCTTCAGTCTTAGAGGCGCTGGTCCAGAAGAAAGTGCCTGCTTCGGTGCGGGCGAAGTGCACTGGGATGTAGAACTCGTCACGAGTTACTGGCACGATGTCGCAGGAGTCGTTTGAGTTGTAGACGAAGATTGCGGCACCAGGCTGGCAGGACTCCATCTCTTCCCTGATCTTGCGTTCGAGGGCCTCGTTGCTGTTGTTTTGGTCGTCCTCGTAGCACGTGTCGCAAGTTTTGGCGGGAACAGGTTTCCTTGTTGTCTTCTTGATGAACTTCATGAGCGGCTTCAGTAGCGCCTTGATGCCACTGTGCTTCATCTTTTCACTGTTGTATTTGTTCTCGTTCATCGAATTGTTTGACGCGATGATGTACTCGCTGTTTGCGTAGTAAGACATATTGAGAATTGATAGACGTGTGGAATAGAACAGGAGGTAGTGAGGAGCGCGTGTCGCGAGTGAGATCACAGGCAGTTGTGTGGGGAGGCTTTGCCCGCTTCGGGTTTTATACCGGTCGGGCCGCCCTCGCTTCAAAAGCTCCCGTGTGTGTGAAAAGCTTCCCTTTTGCATGTGTGCGTGAGTAGAGTGGTGGAACTTTGTGCAGTGAAATTGCTTTCTTGCAGTTTTTGCAATGATCTCAAGTTTCGCAGTAGTAGAGTTAATTAAGACAAGGGTGGAAAATTTGTCATTTTTTGAGGCTGAAACATAATTCTATAGTTTTCAAAATTCTTCTCAAATGTTTGTAGAGCATAGAAGATGATTTTGAGATCTTTGATTCTGATTATTCAAATCTGCATGAAGCTGTAAAAAGAAAAAAAAAGTATGAATAATGTTGAATTACATGCACTACTTCAGTTTAGATTGAATGTTTTCAATGTAGATTTTAAAGATAAATTTGAGTCCCTAAATGTTTGCATGAACAAATTGAAAGTCTACATGAAAGCTCTTAAACAAGTGCTTCTATCTAAGCTTTTCATCATTGTTTATCCACGTGCCGTTCACATCACGCGTCGCGCTTCATGGGTAAACCCAACACATGGCGCTCATTACAATCACTTATTTTAGGGTCACCCCCATGACAATACGATTGTTATCGACCCCCCGGGTCACTAAGTCACGTTGGGGTTCGACCCCATCGTTATGACCCCTCGTATGCGCCAGCGCACGCGACAATGATCCACCTGATTATAAAAGCAAAGTGCTGATAACAGGTTAAGTGTGCAGTGCTAGATTTTAGGGGTGCCAATGATTCGTAAGTTTGAGAGAAGCTAAATTTCATATATCAAAAGAGATAAAATGTATATGATTGGATTAATGGATTTTACAGGTTTCCTTATGGGGTTGTTAAAGTGGTTAAAAGTATTTAACCCTATCTTTAGATCAAGCTGAGTTATTAAAATTCCAGTTCATTAGCATTTTGTTTACAAAAAGAGTTACTAGACATAAAATGCCACCTACACACAAGAATTCATTTCTAACCGGTACAGACATGTTAGGTTTTTTATAAAGTCCGAAGAGAGTATAAAAAATAAAGTTTTAAAAGAAATCAGTGTAGCGGTGATAGTGTTAGTTTCAGCCAATGGGATGCGCGCGCGGCGGCAGGTGTCACGATCCAAGGCTCTCGCGCACACATAAACGCAAGATAAATATACGATCCTTGAACACGTGCATTCGAAGGGGATGAACATGTGAGTTCGATACAGGCCCGACAGAGACACGTGATACTTTTTATAGATATGAATAGATTCACGACTCCCTCATCTCCAAAATAGGGTAACGCAAAGGCTAATTTGGTTATTGAAAATTGAGGGGTTGTTCGTGGGAATGCGCTCCGTTCCTAGGTTCCCAGGGTTGTGCACATTGAGTTTTTTTCGGACGAGATTTGAGACTCGGAACCGCGACAGATGGCAAGCGGGCGGGCCGATTATTCCGTTTTGCTTTGTAATAATAAATTGTATGGGGTATCGGAATTAAACATTCCATTTTGATGCCTCATCGCGTTTTGAGTCGGTCGGGGTGGAGGGATGAAGATGTAAACAAGTGTAAAAGGGGTCAGTAGAACTCGGCTGGGCTGCAATTAAATGTCTATTAGAGTCGTTTTAAGATTATTAGGGATGATTGTTAGGGTGGTATTAGTGTCTTTGTTTTTTGTGAATAATTGTGCCAATTAAGGGATGGCGTGTGAGGGGTTTTGGAGGTAGCTTTTTGAGTTGTTAATTGGGTTGATTTGGAGAGCACATCGTAAAACAGATTAGAATTTACCAAAATTATTTGAATGTGCTAAGGGATAATAAGCTGTGCAATTTTTATGGGGGTTGGTTTAATTATTTTTCTTTTACAGACACATCTCATTTTCTTTTCACTCCATTTGTCACCGTTTATGAACCTTGGATGGTCAAACCGATCTATCCCCAGAATCTCACGGTCCAAGATGCAAAAACGTTCTACGACAATAGGAGATTGAGAAAAGAAAAGATACTGGCCACGAAAAAGAATAACATTGCATCATTTTCAAAAAATGGAAAAAGTCGTCTATTGTTGATTTTGTCACCCCACGGCGTGACAAGTGCGTGGGAAGGTTGAGCCCCATAAATATTGAGATTGTGTTTTGGGGTGCGTTTGAACCCCATTGTTTGTGAGTGCACTTGTTGCCTTACCTGAGAGTTAGGCTCAGATTTAATGAAGTTGATAGTTGAGATTGCCGGCACTTGGTGGAATTTATCAAACATTGTTGTGATAAAAAAAAACACTTGTACTTTTCCACAGATGTCCGTGCACGGACATCTAGCAACAGAAAGATTGTTTAAATAAATAATTATATATAAAATTATGTAATTAAAAAGCCCCTGATGATGCTTATATAGTGAAACCGGTTGGGTAGTGTAGAATTAAATATAATCTGTGGAAAAGTACAAGTGTTTTTTTTTATCACAACAAATCTCAGATTTAATATTTCAAGTTTTTACTGTGGTACGGTTTGTTAGCTATGCTATGAATCGGTGATCGGTAATACGAGTAAGTCACCTAATATCCATCCATCCATCAGCTTGTTTCGTCCACTGCTGGACATAGGCCTTTCCAGGATTTCGCCACTCCTGGCGGTCCTTCTGAAAGAAATGCCCATACTCACACACGCCGGGCAGGCGGTTTGGTGAGCGCGGTGCCGAAGCCCTTGGACCAGTGACGCCGCGCCGCGGCCCGTCACAAGGCTGTTCATAAGTCCCGGCAATTGGGGATGGATATACCGCTATCCATCGGTCCCAGGCAATGGTGGGCCGCCTGGTTTTGCCTAAGAGCTGTTCTCTTACTCTCCCCCGAATAACTTCGGGAGGATTTGCGAGTAAGATGGTGGTACCTCCACAGTCGAGCCCGGCATCAGCTCTACCACCTAACAAAATACCTAATATACTTTTGTTTATATAACCAAATTCATACTGGAGAATCGGTAATTGGTCAGGCAGGACCAAGGTTCAATGACCCTGTTTGCAAAATACGAAAAATATTTTTTGTAAGTCTATACTTGTTCGAGAACAACCTCGATTCAATTAGTATTGGAAGTCCTAATTTTATTTTATGTACTTCAAAGAAAGGGTCATTTAACTTTGGCCCTGACTACTTACCGAGTCACCAGTATGAATTCAAATACATTTTCGTACCCCGTACATATTCAAGTCCTAACAATTAGTAATTATGCTGCAAATTTCACGAATTTGTGTGTACCTCATAAATAAAAGTCACCTTTATTATACAGGGTTAGTTTTTCAAGTGGGCATGGATGGCCCAATCCGAAACTTAGACTGGATATCTTGTAATTATTCGTATAAGTTTTATAATTAAGATTAATTTATTTCTGTAATAGAGCAGTATCTATTATCTACATATTTTTCAAATTCAGAGCGCCTCACATCAAGATAAACTTTTTATCTGCGTTTCTATCTATACCGGAAGGCATATTGTGTAGATGAATTTGAAGGCTTTAGTTTTAGTGTTGTCAAAACTACAATTCTTGCAAGGTTATTTAGCTTTTATCACGTCCAAATAAGTACTACATTGCTGTAGATAAATTTTGGGTTTGACAGCAGTAAATTTACAACTAAAGCCTTTAAAATCAGCTGTGATGGCTTCTTTCAGCCATAATATGATAAATGAAAAATTGCAAGTTAATGTAAATTACCGCCACACCCTTTCTTTCACCCCACATCAATGTGTGTTGAATATTATGTAAGTATGTTACAAAAATATTTTTATTATTATGTAACATATACCTCCGTTTTACGTACCAACACAAAAAAAAGTATCTAAGTTTGGAGGTCAAACTTTTGTCATTACATCAGCTTGTAAAAATATTTGTGTCATTTCAAATTGATGTCTAAAAAACAATTATAACGCAATAACCAAGTAAAAGTCGTTAGGTTTTATTTTATATTATAAAAAAATCAATCTATTCCACTATTCTAAAGAAGTGTGGGAATTTCAGTTACGAACCAAGATTGGGGGTGGAAATAAAGATGATACGAGAAGTATAAATCATCCCTTAATAGTCTCCTTTGTGAACTTGTTACTGCGTGGGCGCAGAGGGGATGACGTTGTGTACTCTGGGTTTATGTTACGGCTAATGTAAGGTTTAATAATGAATTTAAGATGAGCCGGTTAATCTTAAATTAAGTTTAGTTTTAAGTATTTAGCTAATGTTCGAAGTAAGTTAAGTTTGTTTAACCTTTTTAAGAAATTTAAGAATAACCGCTAACTAAAAAGGCTAAAAATGTAATAGCAAATTGAAAGATCGGACAGATGAACTATAATATGGTGATAGATAATTCAACAAAAATTTAAAAAATAGGCCATAACAATAGCAACTGATTTCTAAAGGCTTTAGTTTTAAGTTTAATGGACAATAAAAGCCAAATCAACTTGCAAGAATTTTAGTTTTGACAGCACTAAAACTAAAACAAAAGTCTTCAAAATCAGCTACGTATAAATATAAGTTATGTTATATATTGTAATATATTTACCATCGAAGAAATGTGCGTGATCAAATTTTCGCTGCTCTTATTCTATCCGCAATACTGTTTAATAGTGGCATACTTTTTCTTAGATAAGTGTTAACAGATATTGTAAAAATTTGTTAGTCTTATATAATACATACTAAATTAATGTCAAAAATTACAGATATGTGAATGAGAAATTTCAATTTTATTTGTAGATAATTAGATTAGCACTTCATTTGTATTTTGTATTAGAATTATATAGGTAATCCTAAACTCTTTTATTATGAAGTGCGTTATTGTGAAGATTTATTTGTGTTTGTATGTATGAACATTTATTACTATATAAATAAACCCAAGATTAGTAGAAAAAACTACGAAATCACCTTTGTGTGCAGTGTGGGAATTTCGGTTACAAAATAAAAGCGGGGGTGAAATAAAATAAATCACCACTAATCGTGTCCTTTGTGTTTTCTACACTTGTTGCGTCGCTGTAAGGGAAAGGTTGAGAACCTCGGGGGTAGTTTAACAATTAGGGGTGCAGGTAGAATAATGTTCTTACATCTAGAGTAGGTGGGATGATTTTGCCTCCGCAAGGTAATAAATAAAAATACAGTCAATTGTGAGTGGATCTTTCGGGTTTATAAATAACATTATCGACTCATTTTACAGTTGTGCCATCCATATTGGATTTAAAAAACATAAAGTTTATTTTTATGATTTATACTAGCTTTTGCCAGCGGCTTCGCTCGCTAGTTTGGAACTAATTGGAAGTGTCTTTCAATCAATAAGTATATCTTTTATTTGGGCGTAAGATAAAAACTATTATCGACAGTTTCCGGCTGGCGATTATTTTATCAACACCCCTTACAGCCTATAATGCTGGAAGAAAGTATGTTTGTGAGTGCTTAGAATTTAATATAATATTGTAACATATCGGTTTAATACTGTCATGTTATAAAAAAAATGAAAAATAAATAATATTTTTTTCGTATACATCAGTTGTGTTACTAAAATTATAAACAATTTAAATTAATTACCATATTACCACAGACATGCATGAAATGTTGATCGAAATGTATGGATGCGCACTGTATCGAAAGCTTTAAAATACCCGCAATATTGTAATAAATGTATTAAAATTTGGTAAGAGAAATGAGTTGTGATCATTATTGCTATAAAAGGTTATATATAGACTAACTAAAAAAAACGAAAAAATAAAATAATCATTATCGTGAGTACTTGATTTTTTATTTATGGTCCTATTGCTAGGCAAGTCATTTGTAACAATCACCTGTAAATATTTCCCAAAACACTTGGTGGGAAATGGAAAAAAGAGATCGTTTGACGATTACTTCTCCGATCTTCTCATAATTGAAACAGGATCCCAAA
Source organism: Ypsolopha scabrella (assembly GCA_910592155.1). Taxonomy (NCBI): domain Eukaryota; kingdom Metazoa; phylum Arthropoda; class Insecta; order Lepidoptera; family Ypsolophidae; genus Ypsolopha; species Ypsolopha scabrella. Next base: position 18,836,107 of record OU342977.1, read on the forward strand.
CAACACGCAAGGAAGTGATGATTAAAGTCAAAAGATCTCATCTAATCCCAACATGATGACTTCGAAGTCATTAACAGCTCCAGAAACGGGAGGAAAAGGGGGAGGGAAGACACGAGATAACCCTTAACTACCGAGCAAAGGTCTTTTCGGCCCTACTCGTTAACACTGAACCTTTTTATTTATTTTCTTATTGGAATACCACGGGAATGAGTTTCGGGAGTAATGGCAGTAAACCGGGTATGATAATAATTGGGAGGAGTGATCCCGATTCGGGCTGTAAGGGGTTAACATGGTGAGGTTTTAATCAACAATTCGTTGTGCTCTGTAATAGTAAATTGGGTATTTTTTTTATGGTTTGGGAGTATGAAGGTTTCCTATTACAAGTTAGAGTAATAAAGTTAGATTGGATACAGATACTCCCCTGCTTTGTTTTTTTACTTTTTATCTCGGACTCAATGTAAGGTGTATAGAACGCCGATAAATATTAGAAAATGTAATTGGAATTCGTTTTCAAAACCAAAAGTACTTTTAGCTGTACTAAATTATTATAACGATAAAAGCTATTGTAAATTGTATATTTCATAGGACTTTTGTAAGCCTTAAAAAATTCATAAGTATACTCGTACGTATGAGTACAGAATACAGAACTTTATTCATAACGGTTAGTTGCATGTCATTTTGTCATCTAATAACAAAAACATAAAATAATATTTTTTTATCAAAGTTATAATACATTTACAATTTACATACTAAAAAACGTAACTAGACAAATAAAATTAAATAAAAGACTTTATTTAAGTGGTCGCTGTCACCGGGCAGGGTGCCCAAGATACTGGCCGCATTACCTCGTTGCATAGCAAGGCTGCGTTGCCCGAGATAGCTCCAGCTCTTGGATAAAATAATTAAATACTTAAATAAAAATTGAATAAAATAAAATAAATAGTCACACAGTAATTTCTCTAAAAAAATTTGTAATACACAAATCTAAAATTATAAATGGAGTATTTTTCCCTCCGTACATAATAAATACATTTAAGGATTTATCAACTCTAAATGAATGGGCAATAAAATGATATGACAAGTTGAAATTCAGCTCCAATAATACCTAAAGGACATCTTCCTTATTAAAACTAAAGTGCCGCAATTCCCTATAAGGAAAACAATAACATTCTTATACGACGTACGCAGGACACGAATACTTGCTGTACAGAAAGTAACATGGTATTTTAAAGACGTATTCAAAAGAAGCCTACTTAGCTTACGTGTCTATAACAGTTAAATTGACCAGGATATGGCCTATAATAGACCAATAATATGTCAGTACACTGACTATCCGAAGAAAAACAATCCCACCTGATAACTTGTTTAACGTTTAACTGGTGACATAGTTTTGCGTGACATTACTGGGGACGTGTGGTCCTACAGGCCCACGTAGGATAGTCTTTACAGGTTGCTGCTGTATTTGGACAATTTACAGGAGTAAAAACTCATAATATAAATTAAATACATGTAAAATTGAAAACTAAAAAGCAATAAAAAAAAATATTTGCCTTTGATATTTTCCTTTACGTATTCCGATACTTTACTATTAAACTCGAAGCTACTGAGACGTGTAAGCTTGAGACGCGCGGGGAACGGGGTAAAATTACGTTTTTAGTTAGCCCGGCCTGTAAGACCCCACGTCACCAGTTAAAGGTTAATAAGACTACTCAAGAGAACCAATATGGCTTTAGTGTAGCCTAAATAGCAATCCACGATAATGTGACATCAAATGGTCTATTATAGACTCTTAGGTGAACACTAATATTCTTCGGCACTTTACAAAGCCGGACAGTAAGAAAATTAAAGGTATATATCCATTAACAGCAATTACAAAGAACTAGATGCTGTTGCCGATAGTTTTGAAGATTAGCAGTCTTAAGTTTCATAGTGGTTTAATTTTACAAAATTTTGGCGCGGTAGGTGGCCATCGTCAACTGAATTTGCCAATTTGATAGCCTTCTTATAAAGTATCTTTCAGCTAAGAAGTCCCGGCTGACACATCTAAAGAAAGTAAGGGTGTATATTCATTGTAAATTACCGACATGTATGATACAACTACGAGTATGGTTTTTCAGTTCCAAATAATAATTTTAATGTCTTAATCCAATACACAACATTTCAAAATTGTTTTAATATTACAATCAAATTACAATCAGTTTATTGCGTTCATTAATCCTTAGGTTTTTAAATAACATATTGATACATCATTTAATTTCACCGTTATGCACTAGGCCTATTTTTTCATAGTGACGAGACGAAGAATCGTTCAATTAATCGGTAAGCGACCGATCAATCGCTATGGCGAGTAAACGTTTATGACAAAACGACGCATAAGTTACGAGACTCATTTCAGCCAATTCATTTATAGGGTTCCGTACCCAAACGGAGCCGATGATACCCTTTAACTACGCCGACGATGACTGTCTTTATCTTTCCGTCTATCACTAAAATTAGCACATTTACCCAGTTTTTAGACTTTTTAGTATGTATTGAGCGGCCTGCCTCCATGAAAATGTTTATGGTATGATTGTCATGTTGACACCTGCCTGACTCGTTAAATCTGCAACATAACAGAGTATTTCTTTTCACAAAAGAACGCTTCTGTAAAAGAGTACGAGTACGCTGTGTTCTTTCTGAGTCACTGTTAGCATGATAAGATCTTTGAACTCCATATCTCAATAGTTTCCAATATTTGTAATGTTTTGATTCGATTCAAATCTGTTTGTAATAATAATCAAAAATCGATAGAATATAGTGTCAATTCAAAGTGTCTCTTCACTAAAGCTCAGTTCTGAGAAGTGTCAGCCGGGACTTCTTATATGAAAGATACTATAGTCTTTTGGCTGGCAGGGCATGGCATAGTCTGTGCGGTAGCTCCAATTTCGCACTATAAGTACTAGTAATAATAATAAAAAAAATATTGCATAACCATACAATTATTGAAAAAAAGCGAACTTAATATTAAATTAGAATTTTCTATAAGTTACCTTTTTAGCAGTGCCAAAACATTCAAAAGTTATTGTATGTTCAAGATAGCATGATATGGGTGACAGTTCGTAATTTTCCGTTTCACGTATACTACTCACACCATACTACATACACTCAGGTACAAAAGAAAATATTAGGTTTTAGAAAGAATGTATATCTTTATTGCAAAAATACATTAAATTATTTATCTATAAATCAAAACAATAATCACAGTGTATTCGTTAAATTTAACAAAAAAAAATTCAGAAAAGTATAATGTCTTTTTGTTACTGGATGCGTAGATCGAAACGTTAACCCATAGGTACTGACACTACATAATCGAAAATACATCGATGAATCGGTGCGGACATCATAAGGATCGTCTCAGTATGAATTCATCTTGTATGCGGTTTGTGTTTTCGTTGCGGTTGCTTTACGTGCTACTTGTTTTGACGTTTGTTACAGTTTTTGTTGATTTTTGTTTTGTTATTGTTGTTTGTTTTTGGTGAAATGCCGAGAAAAACAAAAAATATCTTTGAACTCTCAAGCTTGTGAGTTACTGGTTCGTTTAATTTAATTAATTTAGAAATTAACAAAAAGTAGTTTGGATAATCAAAGATCTATCAAATAAAAAATCGATTTGATAGCCCCTGTAAACGTTCTCGATACTTTAAAAAATTGATTCTATTTCGTTAGGGCACATAACTATAACTGTCAACTTTGAACTGCCACCCATATCATGATAACTCGAACATACTATAATTGCACTCATAGTGAAAGAAATGGTGTAATGCATGACATGAGTTTTGAAGTGCGAAGAAGTCAAGGCTTTGCTGGATCGTTGAAGACGATCGAAGGACAAGAGGTGTACAAAACGTTCTAGGATTTGTTTACAATGACCTATCTACTTAGTGGGCTGGTCATATCTGCCGAGGAACCGATAACCGTTGGACTAGATAAGTTCTTGAGTGGAGACCACACACTATCTACTTGGTGCGAGACGACCTGCAGTTAGATGAAAGCTGAAATTTAAAGTGTCCGGTTTTTATACTACATTTATACATTTTTCATCTTCTACGATCCTGACACACGATCTTTCGCTTCTTCCACATCCATCAATATAGCTACAAGCTATCCTTTTCCGATTACTTTTGACTTTGCCCTTCTCATTATATTGCCAATTTGGTTGGTGTCGTCCTTCTAGGGCGGTCTGGTCGAGCTTTACCTTCCACTTCTGCACCATAAATATTTTTCGTGACTTAACTTTAATTTCTCTTTATATGCCTAAACCACTGAAGCGTTCCTTTTACTATACTAATCGCTGCATCTTCAGGTTTTCATAGCAGAAATAGACGTTAATGTTCAACGTCCTTTATTTCAACTGTCAGTGTTTGTTTGGTAAAGGTAAAACTTTAAATTTACTGAAATTAAGCTGTCAGTTTAGGAATACCTTTTTGTGGTATTAGAATTACGTGTAAGTAAGAACTGCCACGGTATATACTGAGGTTGACGTTTTAAAGACTAGAAGTACATTCGCAAACATGCGATAAACAAAACTTGGAATGAAAAATGTCCAGCAAAACTTTTAAATTCTTACACTGGAACTAAATTTTTGTAACTTTCATGTATACTCCATCCATCCATCCATCAGCCTGTTTCGTCCACTGCTGGACATAGGCCTTTCCAGGATTTCGCCACTCTTGGCGGTCCTCCTGGAAGAAATGCCCATACTCACACACACTGGGCAGGTGGGTTGGTGAGCGCGGTGCCGAAACCCTTGCACCATTGACGCCGCTGCCCGTCACCAGTCTGTTTTATATAAGGCCCGGCAATTGGGGATGGATATACCGCCATACTCTTAGAATAAAAAACACGCAGTTAAATATAGGTATAAAATTTAATTAACATTACTTAGTTGATCAGTTTGGCTAAAAATATATCCTGACTGCTGTGTGATTGAACATTGTCATGTTGAACGAGTAGAAATTAATTTCTTTCGGATTAATTTGAACTGTAAATTGTTGATATGCGCAATAATTTAAGATAATGGTTATCGCGAGCAATACATAAAGTGTCTCTGTCAAAATAAAAGTCTTTATTGCATTGAAACAGGGGTGAAAATACTTCGACAACATCATACGTATCGAGTAATTAGTACAATGCGGGTTTAGACGCGAAGCGAATTTGGATTTGTAAGTAGTTGCTAGGTGGAGAATTACAAAGACTATTTTGATTTAGAGTCTGCAACAAAACCTAATGTAAAAAAACTTACAAAAGAACAAATTATGTTCATCTACCATATTTTTGCCCATAGTAAAAATTATTCTTAATTATTTAAATTTTATTATTCTTCAAGTGTTGAGCAACTTTCGTACAATTTAACTCTTGAATAAATGATTGCAATGAATTACTGGTGCTGCTTTCTGCAACTGATTCAATATAATAATCCCATCATTTCCAAGTAATTTTCTTCGTCGGCGAAATTGAGTCACGCGTACTTACTTACTTATTCCTCATCTCCGCTGGGGAGCCTGGTCCAGTTCCCTCTTCACTGTGCGCTGCTAGGTCTCGCGTAGTCTGCAGAGTTTTCGTCTTCCGCCTTCAGGATGCCATGCATGAGTCACACGAAAGACGACACTTAAAGGGGTAACTTTTTACCTCGATACAAAATGTACATCATAATATTGTTTTCTTTACTTTTGAATAAAAAGTATGCAATAAATGTGTTTTATAGCAATTCGCGCAAACTGCTTGTTGAGGGCATGTATTGGGTCTTTCAACGGTTTTTGTTTTAATATGCTGAGTCATATACTTTTCTGATCAATGTACAACTTGGACACGTGTTTTGTCAGATCTTTGTCTTTCCATTGTCAAGTAGGTTACCTAGGCTTTGTAGGTTTTGCACCGAGATCCTCTGTTACCACCTTAATTAATGCGCAGGCTCCTGTTAAAATGCTGTGTTTTGTGTTGTTATAGCGGTATTATTGAGTAGTTGTTTACTGACTGACTTTGGAATTAAATGGACGCCGGGATCAGTGTTTGTTCTTTTGATCAAGTTATTTAACAAACAACTATAATATCATTAATAAACCGCAAACTGGTGTGTTTATACATCTCATTGAAATTTCAATGATTGCAAGTATACTGACCACTGGCTTTTGCTTGCGGCTTCGCTCGTGTGGAACTGACTTTCAATATTTTAGTAGTATCGACAGTTTTCGGCTTGGCGGTTATTTTTTTTTTTTTTATTTCACACACACACTGATAGTTGTACAAATATTACAATAGTATACACCGCTTAAACCCTTAGGGGTTTGTGTGCGGTGTTATTTAAGTCTACCACACAAATACAAACATGAAATGAAAGTAGATAATTAAAGTTAAAGTCGTATTAAATGTACATGAGACGATTGACATGTGTGAACATTGTTGCAAGACTTGTTGTATCTTTACAAATTCGTGTTCATTTAAAAAAATACAGAGTTACCTACATAATTATTTTTGTATCAGAATGACAAACATATCCGTGGCGTCCGGATGTTTTCTAATGTCTTATCATTAGAGCGCATAATTGAATGTGATGGCTTCACGGATAAGCTTGTATTCATACAAAGGAAGGTGAAGTCGAATACAATGGGAAATATCTTAGTTTAAAAAATATAAGCTATTTTCAAGCTTGGTGAATGATCTACAGGTTGTTTAAATTTGTAAAGTTGAGAAAAAGAAATCTTTTAATTTTGTCTTAAGATTTTTGTGCGTGATATTTTGTCTCAGGTCCGTTGGGATGCTGTTTATTAATTTGGATATAAGTTGTGAAGTAGTACGATCACCATAGAAGTTAGTGGTCTTGGTTATATACAAATGTTTTTTTGCAATTTGTCTGGTGTATATTTTATGAGAGATTGGCTGTTGTATATCTAAATTGAAGTAATGATCTCGAAGCAAAAGATATTTAAATTTTAAATTAACCGGTAAAACTCCACAGTACTTAAATAGGCCAGTGAAATTTTTTCTAAATCGTTCTTTGATTTTTGGGCCAACGATTCTTTTTAAGATTCTAATTTGGAGAGATAAAAGGGGATCTAAATATGATTTAAAAGTTCGGCCATAGCTGCTTAGTCCATAGTCAATTATGGGTTCAACGAGGGATTTATACAACGTCATTAGAGTTGGGAACGGGATTCTATTTCTAATTATGTATATCTTAGCAAGAATAGCGCGAAGTCTGTTGTTAACTCCGTCTACGTGAGTGCCCCAGTTCAGGTGCTTGTCAATCACTAAGCCCAGATATTTATGATTGTCAACTACTTCTATAGCCTGGCAGGCACAGGTTTTAAAAGTATTATGCAAACAGGAATGGCCGTGTGCTTTTAGTTCGATGTTAAGGTCGGTTTTTATATAAGGAGAACGTATGTGCACCATTTTAGTTTTTTGTATATTTAGGACAAGGCCTGCGTCATGGCACCATTTGCACAAATTGTCAAAGTCTTTTTGTAGTTTGGACAGTCCTCTTGCTACATAATCAACACCCATTATAGTAAGTATCAGTTTTATAAACTACTATTATGGCATCATCTTGCTAAGAAAACTCTACTATATATTTTTTACCTATTAGAGACGACCGTAAAACATTTTTTCAATATGCACTATTTTTGAGTTCATAATCAGAATTTTACGATATGAACTTTCTATGACTTTTCTAGCTTTGTTTTTATGTATACTTTTATTACTATGTTATTATTATTTCAACTGAAGTTGGGCCCAGTAATACCTAAAATACTCGTATATTTTGATTTCCTAAAGTTTATTTACTCGTATATAATTTCGTCTTATTTGTCCATATTTAATATAACTTTACAATATTGCAAGTAAAACATTTGAAAGACGATTTATTTATTATTGAGCACAAAAAATAAGGATTTTAAATCACCCCTATTAAGTGAGACGGAGGCAAAAACTATTTAGTTGGTTTAATTGGATTGTAGAAAACGTAAATTGGTTTTAAAATTTCTTATAAAATCCAATTCGCTTCAAAGGTCTTACTGTTACAGTAATTTATTACAAAATTAACACGTCAATTTGAGGGTTAAAATAAACCCTTTTACTAAAATGGACTGGTTAACCCTTCACTAACCAGTCAACTGCTAATGAATTGGGTCAAAATGGCCCAGTGATTATGAAAATTAAAGCCTACCAATTTGGTCGGATTGGAAGAGATTATTTTTGAACCAGTTTCTGATATAATCTTGATTTATCACGTAATAATCAGGAATTAAGATTCTGCAGTTAACTACTTAGCTGCTTATCAAGTTCGTATTAATTTACAGTATTATTAAGAGCCGGTTTACATTTTGATGCGAGTAATTGAAAATTTCCAGCGCTTTATTTATTTTATACTGTTGAGTACTTGTCAAACATATATCTTTCGTACTGACAGTTAATGTATCACATTTGAAAATACTACTTTATATTTTAGTTATTTAGTTTAGTATTTTATTTGGCTTTAGTAAGTTTTTCATTTAGCTTAACACTTTTAGGTACAATAAAAATAATAAATAAGATTATGTTTTTATTGCAAAATCCATCGCTTTGGAATACTCTAAATATTATTATTAGAGTGCATTATATTTGTTTCTAATTTATCTTTTCTAGTTTGTAATGCACTCTAGTAATGGAGTTGATGCTCGTGATTGTTGGCACTTGGTGGAACTTTTGAAACATTTTTTGTTTGATAAACACTTGTACTTGTCCACTTATTTATATTAATTTCCCTTACCGGTTTCGCTGTTAAAGCATTATCAAAGGTTTGTTTGGTTGTTTACGTACAATATATGAATCGCTTGGCATGCGGGTAGGGCAAACAAATTCTACAACAGAAACATTTGAGTATTTTAATTTCTTAATATAACGTTGTATAAAATACTCATAAGTTTCCATAGATACACTATCCTAAATATCCAACGTTGTGGCAAGGTTTGGCAATGGTAGAATTAGTTATGGGGTTGTCATATAACAAAAAATAAAGTTAACACGGTAGAAGAAAGAAAAATATAAATATCTTAAAAACAAAAATAAGGATTCAATATGCTAAAATGTCAGTGAATGTTGATTTTTTTAAATAAAATAAATGTGTAATTGAGTGTCAAGTCAGATAAATGTCAAACGATTCAATCGTGTTTCATGTCAAATAAGAGCCAATGTCAAAATACAAAATGAGCTATTTAAAATATTGAAGCAGTGGTGAGTTATTAACGTCTAATTGTTTATTTAATATTTGGTTGACATTGGAATGGCATAATTTATTTATTTCGAGTGCTTCTAGGGCTGATAATTTTCTGCCTTTATCGCAAACATGAAGGGCTTTGAAATTTAATTTGGAGTCGAAAGTGTGGTTTTCACTGATAAGGTGTTCCGCGAAATTACTCTAGTAATAATATTTAGAATAAATAAGATATTTTCGAAATATATTTCGGCCCACTTTGGGACCGGCATCAGTCAAAAACTTAATTTTTTAGTGATCAATCAATGGAAAAGCTGTTAATTACATTGTCAGCTTCAAAAAACTTATTTATAGAATCATACATACATATATATACCATATATATTTTTAAATAGACGTATAAATTTGTTGACACAAAAAGTATCAGAATTTTGATTATTTATCAGATTCTCTGTTAAAAAAGGCTTCCGTTAAATTTCCCGATTAATGTCCACAGTTTACCACGATTTTTGTATTGACTAAACTATAATTTATGTACAATCAAAATTTCATGTCAGAATAAGGTAAAATATTTCACCAATTGAATCTCGCAATTTTGTTAGCAGTACTTTTATTTAATTAGGCCGAAAAACATAATTAACTAAACATTCCAAGAAAAGTACGACCCATAAAAGCACGCGATACAAAAAGCGTAATATTGAAAAACGAGTCATAAAGATAAAAGTAGGTATAAAATATAACTAAGCCACTTAGTTACTGTCCCTATTTATATCACATAATAACGGGGAGGAGGAGGAGCAATGTTTCTCTAGTAAAGTTGTTCACTCTGATCAGTAGAATATGTGGTTTCAATAAATGGTACATGGCCACTTACATGTCCTGTACCTTCTATCTCTTTACTAAAACATTGTTGTACCTATAGAAATATTGATGATTGAAAAAAAAAGACATGATCTTGCCCATTCTTCTTAGCAAGACTAATCGAATGGGTGGAGTTAGGCATGTATTTATATATGTAACGTATTAGTATTTAGTATATGGGTAGCTATTATCATTATTTATTATCAAATCGTATATACATAATTGTATACATTAAATATACCTTTATTTTACTAATGTACGTGTATTTACTTATTAAATATAAGCAAACCCAAAACATATTTTAATATATTGTATTTCCCCTTTAAGTTTAATTATTTTTATTACATTTTTAATAAATATTAACGTGCGATAAGTGTATTTATACCTTTAATGCAGAAATAAAGTATTCATTTGATTTCATTTCATTACATTCGGTACATAGCACGTGAACAAGTAAATGCCCCTATTCCTGATATTATAAACATTTGTAAAAAGCTATTTATTGTCTTTGATTAACATTAACCTAAGTTTAACCTTAAGCTTTCTCTTTAGCCATTTATTATATAACCACTTTCACAGCTAAGTATGTCTGTCCAAAACACGGTTTTCGACCATTTCAACCGTATAATTAAGCAAGACCAAACGATATTTTCGACTGAAAATTATACATTTGCTCGTACGTATGAGGTTTAATACTCAAAAAGGTTGAAATACTTAAATGTAACACCTTTTTTCTGCTAACGTTGAACCGGAACACCTTATTATCGGTGATTGCGGTCCTCGAGTTGATTTGTCTTAATGATAGTAAATTGGTTCCTTTAATGCGATCCCGCTAGTACGGAAATCCTTTAGACCTCAGGATTGAACCTCAAAAACGTGTTATCTAAAAAAACTATCAGCCAAATATCTTAGTAAATACAAAATAGACAGTTTTTTTAAATGTTGTAAATTATGAATTAAAGTATTAACTAACAAAAAAAAATAGACAAAAAAAACGAAAATATATAGTGTCCCACGAATCTTATAATTTTTATAAAAATAGAAATAAGGAGGCTTGATTAATCTTTCGATTTGATATTATCTCAAAACAATAGGTAAAAACAAGAAACACGATTTAAAATATAACACTAGCATCATCAATCAACATAAACTAGCGCATCTATCTATTTGCTACGGGGCGAAGCAGAAACATTGTTTTTCGTTTGCTACGCCGTAGCAGACTTCAGCGGCGAGCAATTTTATCACTTAAAAAAATCACAGAAACGTTTAAAGTCTCTATTTTTTATTTATATATAGGATATAAATAATAAAATAATTTTATTATTATATCCTATACATAAACTCTATAATAAAGATAAGGAAGTCGATTAATTATTTTAATTTTAATTTTTAATCTAATACTCTTAAAAAAAACTTTTTATGTTAGCTACATTTTTGTAAACTACTATGGTTTTAAAAATTTTGTCTTCACAATTTTTAAGAAATGGGTCAAATATTGATAACCTTTAGGTCCATGACTATCTCCCGTGTGGTTTGTGGCGCCAATTATGTTGGCTGTTTGATTGCATTTGATTTCTTGAAATGGTCCTTAAATGAACTATTTACAATGGGTTTTTATATAAGGCCATAACAGCTACAATTCTAAAGCATAGCCACCAATAAAAGCTCCAATGACCAATTATGATATTAAGATTCTTTAAAGATTAGAATCTTCAATGGCTTTTTCACAAACGAATCTGTAATTGCGGGTATTTATGTTTTTACACTGCAAAATACCAAATCGAGATCACTTATTGTGGAGTGTTTATAATTTAAGGCGTATATCATCGACAAAATTCCGATAGCACAGTTTTCTGCTTCATCATCTCCTATACTATTAATAAAGTAATTAAAAGTCGTGTCTTTACATTGAATATTGGTCCAAAATTTTAAATGAAATGTTTTTTTTATTAACTACCATTTTTAGAATTTATGTCTGTCTGTCTGTCTGTATGTTACGTTTTAACCCAAGAACCATTCAACTGATTTGGATGCGTTTTTTTGTTATCATCGTAGTGACCCTGGTCAGCACATAGGTTATAAATAATGTTCATAAAATGACGCTGTTAAGAACTGAGGTTAAATGAAACAACCAGAGTAAATAACGAAACAGCGGATAACTATATTAGTTAAAGGAAACTTAATAATAAATTATTTACAGAAAACAAACAAACCAACATTTTCTGTTCCTGACACTTCTAATCAGACATTATAAAGAAATATCAAGAAATAAATTAATCCAAAGACAAATTGTGATGACCTGGTGGCCAGCAGTTCATCACAACGCCCAAGCCGAAAACGGGGCAAAGATCGAATTAAAGTGTGTGGAGCCGCGGGCGGAGACGCGGGCAAAGACTAGTAATTCATAAGATTTAATTTTGATGTCATTTTTTATAATTGTCATTTATTCGACTGATGCCGGCCCCAAAGTGGGCCGAATTATATTTCCAAAATACAATATCTTATTATTATTATCTCAAAGTGAACAAATGAAAAGCTTAATATAGCCAATAATATAAATACTTGAATTTAATTTTGATCTGATTTTAGAAATGATAACGTTAAAATTTTGCGACGCAGAATGGTAATTGTAAAGAAAATTGCCAGTTTGTGTTTGATTTAAGGCTCTCAAGGAATAACCACGTCAAACAAAACAATAGGGTGCACGCTATAAGTTTTGTGGAAACTGGTAAAGCCATTCCTCGAGGGCCATCATTGATGATTTGGTGGGGGTCTCGTATTTTGGGTCGACTGAAGGTCATTTTTGCAAAAATAAGTTAAAACCACTGCAAAAGTTTACCAAGACACTATTTTGGATCCTTTCGTAAAAAACACTTCTTCGTAGAAGCGTAGGCGTTTCAAGAGGACTGCACCAGCGCACAAGGTCAGAACCACCCAGGCGTGGTTCAAGCGCAACAACAACATCGACTTCATAAATTATGAAGATTATTGTTCCTTCTACAGTCCTGAGCTTAATCCTTTAGATTGCAACACATGGCAGGTGTTAGAGAAAAAATTCTGCACTAAGACCGACACAAATTTGGAGAGCCTGAAGTTTTCACTTAGTATGCTCTTCTTAAATCTATGGCAGAAATCGATATGAATTATGCTTAGACCATTTAACACGGGACCTGGCAAAGCGCGACTCTTAGTTCTGAAATTATTCTGCCGTTTTCCACGGGAGGGGAGGTAAACACGCACAGCACACATTTACTCAATCACGCATACTCCTGCGAAAAATTGAAATGTCACACTAAATCAAAAGCTGCAACACAAACACAAAACGCGCACACAAGCAAACTTACATGAACAAATTGTTCGTGTACTTCGGCAGAGGGGGATAAGTGCGCTTGCCTAGTCCCGTGTTAAATGGTCTAAGAAATTATGGCTCGTGCTGTGATCGATGACAGGCCGCGAATACCCGAAGGCCTGCGTGGCAAATTATGGTGGATATTTTGAATACAATTTATTTCAATATTATTCCAAAACACTCACTTTACAAATAAATAAAAATATTATTTTTTAAGTACGGAGCATTTTTACTGATATACTTGTGACAATTTTTAGGGACTGTCTAGGTATGTACATTGTACATACAGGTTGTTGATTTGTTCTGCAACTTTTGCCAAAAGATACACAATATTATTTTCAAAAACGGCGCGCTCTGAAATACTGTGTGGAGATTATAAGCGATCGGTGGAGGGAAAGTACCTTGAATATTAATTCTAGCATATTTTACTCAATAAAACATTCCTTTATTTTTTAATAAGTAAAACTGCATTTAATGATTTGCCTCAGCGTAGAATCGAACCAGCCAAAATATGGAATTAAGTATGATTGCGATGTATGGTCTTTTACTAAGAGCGAAAAGTCCATTAGCGGCGCGTTTTATACTACAGACTTAAAAATATTCTGAGGCAATTCTAAAATATTCAATTATTAAGATAAAATTTTGTTCATTAAAATGTTATCGTTTTTTTCACAAATTAAAGTAGGTTATTGGTCATAGCTGCTATTTGTAACTATATAGACTACTATAAACACGACGCCTTTTATGGATCCTTTACAAATTTTGATTGAAGTACTTGTAAGCTATTGAATTAACAAATGGGCTTGTGTTTCAGGACAAGGATGAATCTGTGCAAGCGAAGATACACCCTCAGATTACTCGCGCTAGATAAGAAAGGTTACTTTAGCGGGGCAAAGATAAATGACGAACCAGAGAGAAGCATAAACTTTATGGTACCACAAAGCATTGAAAAAGTGGTTAACTAAAAAGGATCCTTTCAGATAAAATATTCCGCATCCGTAACTTAATGTCAAGAAGTTTTATCTTTCCTGATAAAATATGGCTTTAACACTACAATAAAACTTGGAAGGGTCGTCTTATCTGAAGTCAAGAAGGCTTGACAAACCAAAGTTTATCAGGAGGATGATTTTGACCCTGGGGCTTTAGAGATAAGGAGCGTCTGAGATAAAAGATTTTGGGGCTTTAAATGAAACTTTAATGAAATTTTATGAAGAGATAAAGTACGAAACCTTATCTCTTTAGTATGTGAACGGAGGGTATAAAGCCTGATTTAAAGATTTTTAACAACGTTGCAAATGAATACCTGTAATATATTAATAAACGACTATTCACGTATCTATATTAATACAATATGCAAACTTAACTCGTAATTTAGTCTCGTTGTCATTTAAAGTCATTGTAAAGACGCAATAATCGTGTTATAAAGCCAGTCAAAAGCACTCCAAAACAACATCCAAAGTCTACAAAAACAACGTCATCATCCATCATTCCAAAGAACCATGGTCTTCGAACGGTCTCCATTCCGGTAAACCAAAAACCGTGCTTCAAAATTACGGGCCTAAGAAAACAAAAAAAAACTTCTCGAAGATTTATTTAAGGGAGCGTAAAGATCTGTTTATGGTATGCGCTCGTAATTAAGGGGGTCCGCACACGTGCGCGCGCGCACGCAAAAAAGAAAGAGAAAAAAACTGTACCTGTTCTGTTCCCGGCTCCGCTCCGGAGCGACAGGTCCGCTGACACGCTGCTCAACCTTTGTGGTACTCAAAGTTGGGTTGGAGCTTATACCGGTTTTTCCAAAATTTATTGGTTATTGACACATTTTAGCAAATTATGCGATGGATTCGGTTTTGAATAAACTTATCCCCGCAACAGAAGGATCATTTCCTACTATTGCTGTAGGACCAATCTTCTCTTTTTTCCTTTCTCTTTCACTCTCTTTGTGTGTTATTAAGTATAACAAATGAAATTACGAATATCACTTCATTTAAATATCCCTCAATCGCACATTCAACGTCATGATGAGTCAGCTTACATCAGCCTGCAGGTGGGCTTAGACCCCAAAGTCTCCTTCTGGTCTTTCGTCACCTTATTCCTTGTTGAGTAAGTATCCATTCTGAAAGCCAGCTAATTTTATAAATATAAAAAAATATTTGTATATAAAATTTGCTAACAAATTTTCTATTGCCAAAATCAAGATATTGTTAGTAATATATTTGTGAGGTATGTCGATGAAGACCTCATATTATTATTATATCGAGTGAAAGTTTTTCAATCGCGTTTCTGTTCTAAGGTGATCTGGAAAATAGCTTCAAAAATGTTATAACTAGTGGCTTTTTATTGAAAGTAGTTAGATGACTCCAAAAAGTGTCAATATTCCAATGCATCACGTTAAGCTCTGTGTAGAACCAATCGTACGGTAATTCCTATCCAAATACAAAAAGTCGCTAGCCCATCTTTCCGTATCACAAAACTTTGAACTATTTATAACAGAAGAGTTTGAGAACCTTTTTATCCATCTTCCCTTAATGTTATCTTATTATAGCTAAAATGAGTTTGGTGTTCTCAGATAATAGCCTGCTTTAAGGTCCTGAGGTTCTTTGCAGGGATTTTTTTATACCATAAGCCAAAGCTCTGGGTCCTGATAAAATAAAACGGCTTTTAGATGTCCCATGTTACATGTTTAGGAAACAAATTTTGTTAATTGGCTTTTATTTACTGTGACACGTCTTGTTTAAAAGCATTTTACGTCTAAAAGAGTTAAAGTATTTTTAATTTCGGTTTTACTTTTTTTGGAAGTGGTTGATGCAAATATACGCTACACCAGCTTTTATTGGCTATGAATTGGCTATGATGCTACAATCTAGTTTCTGGTATGATGTAGATTTAAATTTTGACTTCCTATACTAGTTGAGTCGAGGTTGTTCTTGAACAGATAGAGAGGCACAAACAATATTTTTTGTATTTCGCAAACAGGGTTATTGAACCATGGTCATGCCTGGGTCTCCAGTATGAATTTGGTTATATTAATGAAAGTCACATTATACATTTTAAATTCATGGCTTTTGGATTCTCCAAAGATTCTCTAAGAAACAAATATCAACAAAGACCTGTAATATAAAAAGAACATCTCTGACCAGAATTAAGACCTGTGACCTCTTGCTTACGCGACAAGTGCTCTACCGGCTGAACCACCAAGGTTCCCATCCTAGACCGTTGAATTTTTCCACCATTCCTGTACTTACACCAAACTCAGTAACTAGTTGATACACCATTTGGTAATGCACATATTGAACGTTTACGAGAACGTTATGTGACTAATTATTATCAAGGGAGGAAAGAGGGAGACATAATAAATGAACAGACCCCTAGGATATCAATTGAATAAGAACTTCAAATACAATGCAAATTACAATCACTTATTAATATTTAAATATCACTTAGTGGAGCTGTTGTGATGGATGATATCGTACACGTGAAAGTCAAAAGTTTATCAGAAGCAATAAAATACCCCCAAAAAAACCTATTTCGAATTCTTTACGAGTGGTTATTGTTTTCAAAAATTCATATCACAACCTCATCCCTGCTGCGCATGCGTGCACGTCATACTTATATAATAATCGTGCATTCCTCAGGGAATCATCAAGGAACAATGTTATCAAACAATCGGTGCGTGTTTGGCGTTTGTTTAGTTTTTAGGGCCCATTATATTATTAATTTATTATAATGCAATACAGAACGCAGTTTTAGAATCGTTACAAACAAATCAGCTAACATGACAAAAATATATATTTATCAACAAATGATTTATCAACGTAGACAAATTACTACAGACATCTAGGACGTTTGTAAAAAAATGGTAGCTTGGAAAATACCTAAAAGTAATTAGGTATTGTTGATAATAATCAACTCAAACGCATTCTGCTTACCACAAAAGGTATGAAAGACCCTGCTACCTGTCTGGCCTGCACAAAGAGTAACTCGGTTGGGCCCAGTATAAGATTACACACCAGCGGACAGTAACAAGGTTTTTCATATGAACGATTTAATAATCAAACAGGACACTCACATAAATCCAGTAAAATATTGACTGCGTCACGATACCTCCAGAAGTCCAAATCTGGGGTCCTCGCTGATTGTGCCGTTTCGCTGCTCCAGGGCTGGCCGAGCCGGTAGGATGGAGGGGAAATACAAGGCAGGGATCAGCAGGAAATCAAAGGAAATGTGGCCACGAATGCTGCTTACGTGTCACCAACTGACGCAATCATCAAAGTCTTTTCCTGGAATTAGCCCGGCTTCTACGAGCACAATTCCCCAACACGGTTTCACTAGAAGACCTTATTTTACACACACATGTCCCTGAAGCAAGAATCTCTTAAAACTTTTCAGGCGACCTTTTCACAATGAAAAAAACCCGGGGAGCAAAATTAACAAGTCATTTCTGTCAAAAATCATAGACAAGAAGCGCAAAATTAAAAACAAACAAAATGATTACACCACCGCTAGCGGTTTCTAAAAATAGATTAGAACACTGTGAACGAAGCGCGTTCAATTTGAGTGTTGCGCGAACAATCCCCCGCTCCGGACTGATGCCCCCATCAGAACGCTAGCTCAATCAATCGGGAGCCGGGAGAGTGCTGCTACAGCTCGTCGCAAAATCGAACCTCCAACCAACACCTCAGCTACACGAGGAGTCCCATCCCCACCGTATATTAACTTGATAATGCGACCCCGGCGCCAATGTAGAGATGCCAAATTTGCATCCTTCAATAAAACTAAGTCTCCTTCTTTCGGAGGTTCGGTCCTGTCTGTCCACTTCACCCGCTGCTGTAACAAATGCAGATATTCCAACGACCAACGATTCCAGAAGTCCTGGCCCATTTTTTGCAACATTTGAAAACGTGACAACCGGGTTGTACGTTCTTCCCTCCAGGGGTATTCCGGCAGGGCAGTAAGAGGCTGCCCAATCAAGAAATGGCCAGGAGTCAAGACCTCGAGGTCGCTCGGATCAGATGACAGGGGACAGAGAGGACGAGAGTTGAGGACGGCCTCAACTTTACAGAACATAGTGACGAGCTCCTCGAAGCTTAAAATGGTTTCCCCGATGACGCGGCGGAGGTGGGTCTTGGCTGACTTCACGGCGGCTTCAAAAATCCCACCCCAGTGGGGACAAATTGTCGGGCTGAACCGCCAAGTTATCCCCCTCTGGGCGCAGATATGACTTAAACTAACACAATTATTTTCTAAAAATTTATACACATCTTTCAAATAGTTTGAGGTACCCTGGTAGTTTGTGCCATTGTCAGAGCGGATCAATGAAGGTAGACCCCTACGCGAAACAAAACGGTCTAACGCAGCAACGAAGGCCTCCGTGGACAACGAGGACACTAATTCCAAATGGACGGCCTTGGTGGACAAGCACACAAATACGCACAGGTAAGCCTTAACAATCCAAGCATTACGAAGAGTGGAGGTCTTGACCGAGAACGGGCCTGCCATGTCCGTGGCGACTCCTTCGAATGGTCTCGACTGGGTGATCCTGTCAGCAGGCAGATCTCCCATCTGAGGCTGCATCAATGAGGCTCGCAGTCTGTAACAAGGAACGCAGGAGAAAACTATATTGCGAATTACCCGGCGAGCAGACAATATCCAAAACTCCCGCTGTAATATCGCCAATAACGCATTGCGTCCCGCATGAGAGTTACGAACATGTCGGTCAAATACCAAAAGCTTTATCAAAGGACCCTCCTTGGGTAACAGCAGAGGATGACGGCTTCCGTATGGCAGGTCAGCCTTCCGAAGTCGACCTCCAACACGCAGAAGTCCCTGTGAATCCAGAAAAGGATTTAATCTAGCGACCGCTCCCTTCAGCTTGGCACGTTCATCGCGAAGGATCTGCAATTCAGACTTGAAACGGTCCGCCTGCCCTACCTTGACCCAGTGAAGCAGTGCATCTCGACGCTCCTCGGCACTCACCACTGGCGACAACTGTTTATTTCGGGGGTTACGACAATTATTTATAAAACGCTTAATCCAACTAGTAACCGCCAATAATTTGTCCAAACTACTATATCTCCCAGTCAGCCAATCAGGATCTAAATCGGTCTCTGCAACTAAAGCATGCACACGCAGCCCTGGTAAAATCTGGGTCGTCCTATCCACTTGCTGAACAGGCCAAGAAGACTCAGGTCCCCTGAGCCACTCCGGACCCCACCATAAAGCATGTGACACCAACTCCGGCGCTGTGCAGCCCCTCGATGCGCAGTCTGCAGGATTACATTCACCTGGGACATGCCTCCAATTAATATGAATACCCATGTTTTGAATTTGCGAAACCCGGTTTCCTACAAAAATCTCTAAGGTATGCGGAGCCGCGCGCAACCATGCTAGCGCGACCTGACTATCCGACCATGCATACACATCCTGAAAATCAACATTGGCAGCTAACTCCCGAGATATATGATTCAGTAATCTAGCTAAAAGATGAGCTCCACTTAATTCTAACTTAGGAATAGTAAGACGAGTACGTATGGGAGCAACCTTGCTTTTCGCTAGAAGTAACACAACATTGACATGACCCTGACTATCAACGGTTCGTAAATATACGGCCGCAGCGTATCCACGTTCGGAGGCGTCACAAAAGCCATGCAAAGAAGCGTGATACTTTCCTGGCGGCAAGATCCGGCGAGGTAAGGCAACTCGATTGACTTCCTCCAACGATGACATCAACTCCAGCCAGTCGTCCAACGGAGACCCGGTGAGCGGCTCGTCCCACGACACGCCCAGGATCCACAGCCGTTGCAGCGGACACTTCGCTGAGAAGATCACCGGACTGATCCAGCCGTTCGGATCAAACATGCGAGCGATGGTGGACAGCACTGTCCTCTTCGACCATATTCTTTCTGGTTTCAGTTCCACCTGAAACGTGAAAATATCATTTACCGGTTGATACTTCATTCCCAAAACCGCTATCATATTAGGATCGTCCACCTCAGCAAACAGGTTAGGGTTCTGTTGGTGATCCTCTGGAATACCTTCTAACAGACGGGGCTCATTCGATAACCATTTTCTTAACTCGTAGCCTCCCGCTGCTAGTATAGCAATTAATTCATCCCTGAGTATAAGAGCTTCCTCAACTGTTTGGGCCCCAGTACACACGTCGTCCACGTAGAGGTCACGTGTCAGTACGGCTGCCGCACGCGGGTAGCGGGCCCTCTCCCGCTCCGCCAGTTCTAATAAGCATCTTATAGCTATATATGGACTTGATTTCAAACCATATGTGTTGGTGTTGAGCTCGTAGACTGTCACTGGGTCCTCTGGGTGCTCCCGCCAGAGAATCAACTGGAAACGCCTGTCGTCGGGATGAATGACAGTCTGCCGGAACATCATCTTAATGTCGGCTCCAAACACCACCTGATGTCTTCTGAAATTTAAAATTATATCTATGACATCCCGATGAAGCTTTGGCCCAGAGTGTAGACACGAATTCAACGAGACTCCTGTTGAGGTAGGCGCCGACCCGTCGAACACGGTGCGCAGCTTTCCTGAAGAAGCCTTCAATACTGCATGGTGAGGTAGGAAGTAATGCTCAGTAGAGCTCCAATCTACTCGAGCCGGTGACATATGGCCTAGTGCTTCGTACTCACGCATGAAGTCAATATATTTCTCACGTAGCACTGGGTCACGCTGCATGCGCCGTTCCATAGCCAGCAGTCGCTTCTCTGCCAGTGCTCTGGATTGTCCAAGAATAGGAGGGGATGCTGTAAAAGGCAACCGCGTTACAAATCTCCCTGAAGCTAGCCTCGTAGTGTTGGCTTGAAAGAAGGCCTCACATTCTGCATGTTCCGGGTCCACCCTCGGAACCATGGGAGGCTCTTCTACTTCCCAGAACCGATGCATCGTTTTAGCAAGGGATGCTGTGTTGACGACCCTCGACTCATCCGGAGTGTAGTCATCGAAGACTGGTCCCAAGACAGCATGTCCAAAGATGGTGGACACCGCCAACAGTGATGAGGTGCCTAGTGCCTTCTGGGCACCCAAAAGAATCCATCCCAATACATCCGAGCCCAAGAGGACGTCCACTGGGCCGGGAACATAAAACCTCGGATCAGCTAAATTTAAATTAGACGTACACGATAGTATAGTTGGGGAGATATCTGAGGAGGGCTGCCAGCCTACGATATCATCCATAACCATAGCTGCAGCTGCAATCCTCAAAGTGGAGGAACGTACCGAAGAAAACCTTATATGAGTTCGGCCTACCAAACGTTTAACTTCTAAACCCCCAATACCAAGAAGGGGCACCGAAGAAGGCTCCAAGTTCAAACCCAACATATCAACTATCCGTGTAGTCACCATACACCCTTGGGCCCCTGAGTCCAGTAGAGCCCTTACCCTAACCGAATCTCCACGGGGACCCCATATGCAAACTATTGCAGTGGGCAGCAGAACCGTCCTCGGCTCTGCGCTAGTAGAGTGGCAGGCTAGCTATTGGCTGTTCGGCCTCGCCAACCCAGGGTGAACCCACTGCCCTACATATGGTGAGCGAGTACACATCGCCATCCTAGGGGGGGCGTAGCCTGCCGCTCTCCCATACCTAAAATAAGGTGGGTGGTACTCTAGCCGCGGGTACTCATGAGACGGCGGCGAGTATCTCTGCGGCTCCTCCCGACTATACTCCCTTCCAGTGGGCGCCGGCACTGGCGCGGGAAATTGAGGTCCACTAACCGGTGAAGTGAAGCCCCCGCCCGTAGGGCCTTCTTCCCTCGAAGAGTCCCGAGACGGGCCCGCAGTTGCAGAAACGTGGGGACCACTTCCATAATTTTGAATGGGCCCCTCACCCGTGGAGTACCCCCAACCAGTGGCGGCTGGTGCCTCAGAGAACCGGTGGTGCACTGCATGGTTTTATTAAAAAGATCAAATAAAATGCCGCAATTTAAGGAAACAAATTTTATTTATATTCCGTCCAAATCGCTTCTCCGCCGAAAATAACACAAGGAAAGCAAAAAAAAAACATTTAGTCTCTCACATCCACATAACCATTTCTTTTTAACATACATTTCACTTTTGAACGTTCTCGTGAACGA
This sequence comes from Ypsolopha scabrella, assembly GCA_910592155.1. Classification (NCBI taxonomy): domain Eukaryota; kingdom Metazoa; phylum Arthropoda; class Insecta; order Lepidoptera; family Ypsolophidae; genus Ypsolopha; species Ypsolopha scabrella. Next base: position 18,858,629 of record OU342977.1, read on the forward strand.
TTTATTTTTTGTTTTGCATTCCTGTTTTGTATTATGAATAGACCGGGTTTTCATAAGTCCTGTTGGTTTTAATAAAGTCAATATTGTAATTTAGACTCATTATTATCACTCTTTGGTTTACTTTTTTACATAATTATAGTAATTAAATAAACAATTACTCCTCCTCCGCAAGCGCGCGCAAAAAGTGACAAACTGACGACAAAAGCATCGTGCGTAGGTCAAGGCCTCGGGGTAACGCGAGTGAACTACTCGTTTCGCTTCGTATTCTTTCGGCAATTTCCGGTCGCGTGCGGCGCACGAATCTAACCTAAAACTGCCATACATTTTGTACTACGCATCTTCTGTCTCACGCGCCGGGCTGTTTACACCGTGTTTCATAGAAGTTGTATGAGCTCGCTGCGTGCGCTTTCCCGAGCGCACGCGGTACGGGGCCGATTTTGTTCAAGCAAAAATAAGATTTATTTCCTTTGCAGTAGAAATCTATACATTTTTATTTACCTCGTAATAACAAAACATGTATATATATGTACTATAATCAGATATTTAATTTCCGTATATGGCAGTATGGATGGATGGGTAATGATAGGTATAGGACATTATTGTGTAAGTTTAATTTAAATGGTAGTGCGGCGCACGGGCGCACTTAAGGTGCAGCCGCCACTGCCCCCAATCCCGGGGCCTCCTAGCCGGGCCCGCAGTATAGCCCTGTACCGCAGGTGCATGCTCCTCAAAATTATTAGGGTGTGCATGACTCACCCGAGAACTCTCTCTCCACTCCGACGGGTGCGCGCCTCGTCCTGGACGAGGGCCCCTCGACGGACATGGCTGCTGTGCGGACGGTGAGGCTGCTCCCCCGCCCGAAGCGCGACGCTGGTGCTGCGACGTGGAGACTGCTCCCCCTCTCACAGCAGGTCCGCGCTGCGGTGCCGGAGCCGGCGCACCAGACCTGTTAGCACACAGCAGTAAATGGTGAGCTCTTCCACATGCAGAACAAGTACCTTGCTTGGAACAATCGCGCGCGAAATGATCTTCCATGCAATGGAAACATAAGCGCTTGGCTTTTACCAAGCACCGCCTTTCGCTGACCGGCAGCTCAGCAAACTCAGGGCACCTCCGCAAAGCATGTCCCAAACGCCCACACTGAGGACATGTCTGCTCCCCCACGGCAGCAGTCAGCGCAGCCAAGCGAGCTGCCACACGTCCCCGGGACGGCGGCACACCCTGGGCGTCACTGCGTCGCGATGTGCCAGCGGATCTTCCCAAACTCCCGCTAGGTGGCGCCACTTCCAACGGAGACGACTCCACAGCCCTAGCTTCAAACTCCAAAAATCTCATTAATTCCGTAAAGCTAGGCAAGGCACTGCCGTCCCGTTCTGCCATCTCGCGTTCAAACCGTGAGCGAGAGTCAGCCGGCAACTTGCTCAAAATTATGTGTACCAACAGATACGACCATTCATCCACTGGTAGTCCCAACATTTTTAATGCGTTGCACGCCACTGTAACGGGTGTGAGTAACTGAGCCCTGATATGCGATCTAGAAGTAACCCGAGGCAGACCTAAGAGCTGACTCGCATGCGCGTCTGCTAACAACCGGACGTTCTGATATCTGTTGTTCAATAACTCCCATGCGATGACGTAGTTATGCTCCTCAACCATCAGATGTTGTACCAATGATCTAGCCTCCCCTTGTAGACTGGACATCAAATACGCCATTTTCTGTGCGTTGGACAGATCCTGTCTACCGTCTACCAACGAAGTGAACATATTCTTAAAGGCGACCCATTGCTCCATACGTCCATCAAAGTGACCAAGCTCTAAGGTAGGCAGTCTGCTATGCAACCCTACCCCTTGACTACTGGTGCCCAATTTGACATCCGGACCCCCAGACTGCAATCTCTTTATTGTGCATGCCACCTGCGTAGTCTCATTATAAATGTCCATTATCTGCTCCATATCACTATTAGGGCTAGCCATTACCTCCGGTGGCAGCTCCTGGTCCAACAGCTCCATGAGCGCCTGCTCAGCTTTCTCGAGGCGGTGCTCCATCTGTGAGTACCGCTCCAGGACTGCATCGCCCCGATCAGCTCGAGCCAACAAGCCTTGATCGCTGACAAACCAGCGCAGCTGGCTGGCCAAGATGTTCCTCGGAGAAGTCTTCGACATTGTAGACCGGGAATTGAGAAATACAAACAATTAAAGACGGAACTGACAATGTCACAAACCAGCAAAGCGCCCCAATGTATACACTCAAACAAGTTGTCACAGTAACTCGGTAAATACAAAATGTTATTAATATAAATAAACTAACTGCCTTGTAACAGTGCTCTCAAACAAGCCTACAATACGTCGTTATATTATATTATAACCAAATATCTTATATAAACACAAACAACCGAGTTATAAAGTTACACCAACAAGGTCTAACAATTACAATTTAAATCTGTGTACAACAACCTAAACAGCGCTAATAAAGTTATATGTTTATCCACAATACAAACATATAATATAATACCTAAAGCTAAAGGAGCTGTGTAAATATCCTTCCAGCTTACATAAACCTATTCATATACACAGTCCGAGTACTGTAGTATGAGAAATAACAAATATTCTATTTGATCTCGCTTTAGGTTACAAAGTTACAAACTACCTACCTATATAAACAGAATATATCTTGGTCCGGGGTTGTTTAATATCCGATACTAAACAACTTAACCACGCTCTGCTACCAGAAAATGTTGATAATAATCAACTCAAACGCATTCTGCTTACCACAAAAGGTATGAAAGACCCTGCTACCTGTCTGGCCTGCACAAAGAGTAACTCGGTTGGGCCCAGTATAAGATTACACACCAGCGGACAGTAACAAGAACTGCGACACGATACCTCCAGAAGTCCAAATCTGGGGTCCTCGCTGATTGTGCCGTTTCACTGCTCCAGGGCTGGCCGAGCCGGTAGGATGGAGGGGAAATACAAGGCAGGGATCAGCAGGAAATCAAAGGAAATGTGGCCACGAATGCTGCTTACGTGTCACCAACTGACGCAATCATCAAAGTCTTTTCCTGGAATTAGCCCGGCTTCTACGAGCACAATTCCCCAACACGGTTTCACTAGAAGACCTTATTTTACACACACATGTCCCTGAAGCAAGAATCTCTTAAAACTTTTCAGGCGACCTTTTCACAATGAAAAAAACCCGGGGGAGCAAAATTAACAAGTCATTTCTGTCAAAAATCATAGACAAGAAGCGCAAAATTAAAAACAAACAAAATGATTACACCACCGCTAGCGGTTTCTAAAAATAGATTAGAACACTGTGAACGAAGCGCGTTCAATTTGAGTGTTGCGCGAACAGTATACTTCCGGCTCTTACGATAATCCGGTGACGTATTCAAACTTTCTAGTGGGTATACTCTACACAAACTTTACAATAAACGTATGTTTGTAGTGACTGACTTATGTACTCGTACTTTAGTAGCAGCTAATACTGGTTATGACAGGTTTTGTAGGAGGAGCCTTTTATTCCTTTTGCTAGTTCTCTTGGACTGCGCTTGCTCAGAATTAGTACGACAAACGTGAAGGCTCGATAATTTCATGTTGGCAGCAATGTTTGCGTAAGCTGAAACGCCGCTGTTTGAAGAATGTGGACAACTTAACAAACTTGTTTGTGCTACAAAAAAAATAATTTTAATATACCTGCTCAAAATATGATAGATTACATGCCTGTATAGCGTGCGTGTATAGCGTGCGTAAAATGACATATTTCGCACTCGTGCTTTTTGTTTTTACTACCTACTGACGCCATCTAGGGGAAACCGGCCACATCATTTAGTAAGCATATAAACCTTTGTTTTACCAGATACTCTATGTTAAGATGAGTATTTTCAAACTTAAATATTTTATTATTAAATAAATTATGTATGTTAAATTGTAAAAGATGTTTTAAAAATTCAAAACGATTTTAGACGTCTAAATTTATATCCTATTTCGACTATCTTAGAAATTATTATTAAAAAGGTTTTAGAAAGAGACATTGGTCTTTGTGTACATATTGGCGCCAACATGACTGCATGTTCTTCAGTCGACTTGTATCTACTTTGATTTACAATAAAATTGCTTTTATTTTATTACTTCATGTAATTTTTCGCAGGTGTATTAAAAAACGTCGTGTAATACACGTGCGAAAGTGTTAATATTTCTCGTGCCGACTGTTTTTTGTTTCGACTGCGTCTCGTGACTGGTCAATCGTGACTCTACATATCAACCTTTTCGCACTTGCATCAATATGTACTATTATTCAATTTTATTTCAATAACGTATTTAATTTGGTAGATAAACAGTTACGTACTTTTTTAGATAGCTCTCTGTTAAGTGTTCACAAAACGAAAATAATTAAAATATTTATTACAAAAGCTACACCAACTGAAATGAAACCAACCCACACTGCTCTAAATGCTCAATAATCACCGATCACTGATAACTCGCGCAGTAACCGCTTCAAATCAGATACGTTATCTAATTCATCTGCTGTTACGTCCGTAACTAGCGCTGTAACTAACACCATGGGACTGGAGATTGGAGATAAAACATGCTATTAGTTGACAACCCTGTGGGTACATACAGTTGAGAATAAACTAATGGGATTACGTATGTGTGGGTTTTTGTGGACAGTTTCAGGTTTTACCTTTTTTATTTGGAGGTCTGATACTCGTAGATGTTTTTTAGAATTAAAAGAAAACAGTTGCTCTTGATGGCTCCATATATTTTCATTTCAATGAACATGTCGTAAGCTGCCTTTGGTATTTTAGGGGTAATAAGGGAATGCTTTTAAGATTTCTCTTTTGCGAGCTATTTTATTACTTACGAGCCCGCTTTGAATCGTTATTCATAATATTTAAGTACCAAAATAACACGCAAAGGAAAAACAATTGAAACAAATAAATTTTAGGTCTTCATTTAGATGGCCAACATGGACTGGTGAATGCCCTTGATTTTTACGAAAACATCGCGGCAATGACAAGAAAAATAATTTAAATAATGCTCCGTATCTAACGGACGGAAAATATGGAGCGATTAACTTATTTGAATGGTCCTACTCGTACTTGACCGGTTTTTTATACTTTTGCCTTGCCCTGATAGTGGGTGGCCATAAGATGGTTACTTAATTAATCACCCTTTAACTCTACATACAAGTTGTTGTAACAAAAACCACATTTGATGGCACCGTGACCTAAAAACATGACATCCTACAAACACATTGCGTATTCCTTAACCAAATTACCATTAACGACTCCATATTGAAAGTAATTATCGAGAAACGTTATGAATAACAGCCTCGTCGATCTGTCAACACTAATCGTGTCGCGCGACTACGTGCGACAAACGTGCGACAGTCGCGTCCTCCGCGGAGTTGATTTATATGCGCTCGCGCAGGAAGTGCGGGATTAGAACGGGGTCGGATAATTAATGCGTTTACTGAATTCATTAATGAAAGAGATGCAAATAGAGAGGCATGTATGACAAGGTAAGTTATGCGGTTAATGTGAACACTATTTGTAATTGATAATTATATTTACAACATATAATTAATGTGAATTAGAAGTTATTTGAGCTATGACTGACTGTAAAAGCAAGACAAGGAAAAAATAAACTGACTTTTTCACCTGTACATGGTACAGTGAAAACCCGAAATCCGTTAGAACTAAAACCTAGTTGGCTAATTAGTGCCATACAAAACTTCGGGGGTCGCCTCGTTCCGCTCCGCTTCGTTCCTAAACGTATCAACCTAACCGCTAACCAACCTAATCTATATACGAGTAAAAACCTTTGTATGCTTATAATATCTTTCACCAATAAGTGCAAGTAATTAAATAACTTTTCCTGTATTAAAGATTCAAAAAATACCTTTGTTAATATTGAATACACCAATGTACCTCATCAAAGCCTGCGAAAGTCGTACGAAGATAAGCCTAGATTACACAATATTCAAGTTTTCTTAACAATAATGTAAATATTATGTCGTCATTGTCACGCTAGATGCCATCGTTTCATCTTTGTTGCTAAATATTTGTATGGAAGATGTATGATAACCATCTCCGGTGGTAATCCCCAATCAATGGGGAACACTTTTCAGGTCAAGTGTACCGTGACAAGATTATTTCATTGTGCAAATATCTCTGAGCTGAAGGCACACAGATTGTGTTTTTGTTCGATATCGGAGAAGGGAATATACACATGGGCTTATTGATAGAGGCGTACCAGTTAGTAAAATAAATAAATATGTGAACTAATATAAATTAAAAGCGATCTCGTGAATATTACTTCGCACGGAAAGCATATTATCGGTAGAGCCATATTTCTATCAGATTTCTTATTTAGAAACGTATTTATTACATTTTATAACCATTGTAAAACAGATTCTAAGTCGTTGCAAATAAGGGTAACAAATAGGTTTTTATCGTTATTCAAATTTTATACAACTTTGAATTTGAATAAACAAAAAGGTCTTTTCCCTAAATACACACCAATAATAAAGGTTATTACAGATTCCAACACAGAGTTCTATAAAAACACATGTTGTGAACCTCGACGTGGTCCCAAACGAGGTTCCTTCTAAATCCCTCCTTATCTCATAGACACCATCTCTATACCGTTGGTGTAAAGTTACAATGACATCCACAAACTATACCAAGAATGGGAATTACGACTCCAACACAACAAACTATGCTGGCCGTTTCGACTTCAAGCAAATGGAATAGAGTTGAATTTTAAGTGCAGAAGGTAAAAGATAACTTGGTAAGATTTTGTATGAGAAACCTTAACAATTCTTCGATCCATTTGACCCTTGAAAGTAAAATTCACGCCTGAATTAATTTCGTTACAATACATCTGCAAAATTGAATTCGTTTTTTGCGTCCAATAAATAATCTTTGTTAATAGAATCTGCTGTTGATGTTTTAATACTAAACAGTTTTTTGGTAAAAAATCGTTTTGCAACGTGGCGAGATGATTGAATTATTATTTTGTTATAAGTTTTGCTTGAACACTTTTACGATAAAGACTTGGAATTTGGGGGGTCTGATAATAGAGGGGTGAAACTGCAAACTATAAAATAATTTTGGAAAATTCGCACCCCAAATTATTAAAACCGAAACCCTGCATTTTGCCGACACCGTCCGTCCACAATAAGTAATCTGAATTCCGAATGTAGACTCCCGAGATAAAATAAACATGCACATGTATCAGGATTTTTTGAAATTTTCAAAAGTTAACGATATTATATGATGATAACTTATCCTACTCTTGAAAAGAAAAATCAGATATGTATTTTAGGATGAGATTTTTCGAAAATCAACCTCAAAAGAAAATAATACTCGTAAGAAACATCGTTTTGCCTCACGGCATTAACACAGGAAAATCTGATTAGAATTTTAATATAGTAATAAATACTTTGCAAATAAATTCCGAAAAACTCATCGGCCGGAGATCGAACCTAGATCTCAAAGATTGAGAGGCAAGCGTTATACCCCTGAGCTACCGCCGCTGTTAGATATTTTAGGATGAGAGGTGTATCATGAAAGGATTTTTCGAAACTCAACCCCTAAAAGAAAAGAAAACTCGTGAAAAACATTGTTTTGCCTTTATATCCGAAACCAACGCCGACGAAATCGTGGGAAAAAGCTAGTGATGTATACTTTGCTTAGATTATAGGTTAAAAATAACTTTTGTTATCAATTATTATGTATGCACTCACGACAATTCCCTTGATTTAGTAATTTTTTGAATTTCGGTTTGTCTGTACGTTTCGTTACTTACGGATTTGAATGCGGATTTCTTTATTATTATCGTTGAAAATCATTGTGAGCCTGGTCAATACATAGGAGATGTTGATAAAATAACTGCCAAGTCGAAAACTGTCGATATAGAAAGACATTTCCACGCGAGCGAAGTCGCGGGCAAAAGCTGGTAAAAATTTAAAAGCATGCAAGCAAGCGTTAGTTTTCTGCTATTTGGTTTTTATGTATTTCCACAAAATGTTTTAGTTAAGCTAAACATTAAACTGCAAATGTATTGCAATTATTCATTAGGTATTGGTTACTCTTTTGAGCTTAAGGCGAGGGTATTCAGAGATATCTATCCTGTTCCAATGCATTCATTTAAACTTGTTTATCCTGGTCATAAGGAGCGGGGTAAAACTCGCAATTTCGAAGTTCTTATTTATTATTTTGGTATTAGAAGGATAAGTTTTTAATATAACGGCCGTTTTATATGAAAAAAACTACGACGTTTGTTTTGGTAAATTTTTTGTTGTCTAAAGCCTGAAATTACCCAAATTAAATGATATTTTAGGCTTATCTTTGTTATTTTGCTAAAATGTAAGTAAATAATCGTGTATTTATTCAAAATTTTAATCCTTGTTCTTTACAAATAAAACACAACAGAATATGAAGTTTATCCGGGAAAATCCGGAAAACCAACCTTAAGTGATCTTATTTTTGTGTAATTTAAAAATAAAATTACAAAACTAAAATTGTTCAGAGGGTACGAGCCTAGGTATATATCTCTTAGTATACAATACACCATCGAATAGGCAAGTAGGCTTACCATAGCTTAAAATTACAAAATATGGACGTTCATACAAAACATTAAATGATTTGGTATGTATTTCGAACTACTTAGGTCCATTTTTCGTGAGCAAAAGGACAGGGACCTTATTGTCTAACTATTTTTACCAAATCACGACACATTTGATTGCTATTGCAATAAACAATGAGAGGGCTGGTCCCACAATGGTCAAGCAAATGTGTCTTCTTATGCTATGGAAATTCAACCAGCATGTTTTTGGTTTCAGATTCTCTGCTCTCCTAATAAATGAATTTTTTGCCACGTCTGCAAAATTTTACACTAGAACTGACCTCAAATTTACCAGACCACCCCGAATCAACATACACTACTCCACTTGCCAAAAACGTCTATGCATCCAAAAATGCTGTTTCCCAACCTCCGTCCGCTTCACGGCCTAATTATGAAAAATAAGACATAGTTTACAGTCCACATATTCTCATTTAACACGTGCTGGCTGGTTACAAAAAAAACTATTTGAAAAACAATCTTCTAAATTTTGAATTTGGAGCAGGGTCGCAAAAAACGCTAATTGGTTTTTGTGAAGCGGCTTCTATCTGAGTTTGGTTTTTGCGTGTGTTCGGTTCGTAGGTCTGTATGTCTGTCTGTGAGCAAATGTGGCCTTTGTCAGAGAAAAGTGTCAAATTACGTGGCACGAGATGAGAGATAATTATAGGGTTGGCTCGTTTAAAAGATTTTTAAGTTTAAATAATTTCGTTATAATTAATATTAAGGACCGTTTACTATAATTACTTAAATTACTCATTTATACATACTTGTATAAAAGAGTATAAGCTAAGAAATTACTGTTATCTAAAAGCCTTAGTTTTACTTCAAAAAGGTAAATCGAAATAATAACAAAAACAGACGCTATCGAACCAAATTAATTGTGTAAATCGATCCAGTAGCCTAAATTGGGAATTAAGTTGCAAAATATTGTGTTAAAAAGTCACGAATATTATAAATAACGTTTTATTTTACCATCATTAAATAAAATCTCCGAATTAGGCTGTTATTAATTTATGTGCATTAAATTAAATTTTATTTCATACAGCCCTGCCTAAAATTATGTCCGCGCGTTTTTGCGCATTCATTTCTAGTTTTTCATTGATTTCTCGATTTTAGATAATAAATGCCACCCCTAACTTTAAACATCCAAACAACCACCAACACGATAACGTGAAAACGACTTTGCCATCGGGGAAACAAGGTAGGATTTTGCTTGTTTAAGTTAAGGTTGCGTTCCAAAACGGAAAGAAGCGGTAGATAAAGGGCCAACAAGTTGTAGAAATATTTCCAAAATATTTGTAATGTAACTGAAGCTTCTCGGCCGGGTTGGGGCGTAGCCTATAGATACAAGGAAGTGGCGTTCATTTATTATTTCTTATGATGAACTATTGAAATGGGATGCATTTGTGAACACATGATTAATATCTGTAAATGTGCTTCGGAATTTAGAAATTCATGATTTTGATTAAAATTGGCTGTGAAGATGGTAAAAAAAAGTTTCTGTGCTATCTTTAATTTTATCTCGTTAAACCCAATTTTGGAGTTTTAGTTTTCAAAGTTCAATTATATCTATGAGATTATGTTTTTATTGCGAAATCAATCGCTTTGGAATACTCTAAATATTATTATTAGAGTGCATTACAAACCAGAAAAGATAAATTAGAAACAAATGTAAAGACAAGAATTTGAAAAAATTCCTCGGGCCAGGATTCGAACCTGCGACCTCTTGTTTCCCAGACAAGCGCGCTACCAATTGCGCCATCGAGGTACTTACCTAGACCATTGAATTTTTCCACCATACTTGTCCACTGAATATTTTTGTGACTATCTGATCTAACTAGCTTGTAATGCACATACACAACGCTCACGAGGGCGTTATGTGATTTCACGCCTTGTTCTTAAGAAACAGATGGCGCTGTCGTCGCTACAATATGCGTTGCTTCAGACAGTTAAGAAATTCACAGTTCTCATTAACAAGCTAGTTAGATCAAATAGTCACAAAAATATTCAGTCTAGGTAAGTACCTCGATAGCGCAATTGGTAGCGCACTTGTCTGGGAAACAAGAGGTCGCAGGTTCGAATCCTGGCCCGAGGAATTTTTTCAAATTCTTGTCTTTACATTTGTTTCTAATTTATCTTTTCTGATTTGTAATGCACTCTAATAATTCAATTATATTTATATTTATTATTGAGCAAATCTAAACTGGTGGACAAAAAAATAGACTCAAGCATTATCGGCAAGCGCGACTTCAATTTGCCCGAGAACACGTAAACTGGACCTTGGGCCAATGGCGCTCCATTTTGTTCTCTGACGAGTCCCGAATGTGCTTGCATGGCAACGACGGAAGGGCATGGGTCTACAGGAGGCCTGGGGAACGCTATGCGCAGTGCTGCATCACTGAAACGGTTGCATACGGAGGAGGTTCTGTTATGGTGTGGGCAGGCATTTCGTTGGATGCAAAGACCGACTTGGTTTTTGTGAATGACGGGGACTGGCAGGGGTGGTTTAACTGCTCAGCGGTATATTGAAGATATTCTATAGCAACATGTCGTGCCTTATGCAGGATTTATCTGCGATAGCTTCGTGCGGCAATACCTAACCGAGGTGGGGATACCCACATTTGTCTGGCCAGCGCGAAGGCCCTACCTTAATTCCATTGAGCATATGTGGGATGAGGTTAAGAGAAGAGTAAGAAAATGAAATCCAGCGTGAAAATCCAGCGTTCTGCGTCACTCAGTGACTTGAAGATTGCGATGACGGAAGAATGGGATGCCATTCCACAGACAGTAGTCAAAAAACTTATAAGGTCTATGAAAAACCGGCTGCAAGCAGTTATAAGCGGCTAGGGAGGGGAACACGAAGTACTAAAGTTAAACTTTTTTAATGAATAAAATGAATTTGTAAAAATGTTTTTTTATTTTATTTTTAGACCCATTGATTACTTATTTATTATGCAATAATCACTTTAAAAAATTACAGCCTGTTTAGCAAATTCTTTAAGACAAAAATGCATTTAATCAAAGGGGGAGGCCTATACCTTTAAACTGGTATACATATTATGTAAGTTTATGCTTGTACGATTGGATTATTTCTTTGAATGTAGGACAACAATACTTGAGTCGATTTTTTTGTCCACCAGTGTATACCTTTATAAATAATAAAGTCGTAAAAAAGTCGTGTTTTTACATTTTAATAATATTTTTAGTAACCTTTGAAATTGCTGTTTTGTATGGAGAATTTGAAGAAAACTCGGTTTTCAGTACATACATTCTCCATTCATTTTAGGGATGACAAATCCAAATTTTATAAAACAAATTGTGTATTAATGAGATAACATTAAGCTAACAGAAACTATAATTTAATGAACGGATGACACTTAAGAAGAAATTTATATAAAGATATAATTGCTATATTTAGCCTTTTATTTTCTTTAAATATTACTTATTACAATAAAAATTAAATAAAAACACAATTTTCAATATATTTCGGCCTCTTCTATGAGGTCGTCATCAGTTGTTGTAATAAGTAATATTTAAAGAAAACTTAAGAAGAAAGTTATTTTAGTAATCAAACTGAAAATAAAAGCAAAATTTAATACGGAGATATAAAACCTTAAAATCAACTTTCAAACAAAAAACAAATAATGGAAATAGCTATTGATTTACAGATTTTACAGGAATTGTGAAATCATAATTCTGTTCTAAAATATCAGCAACTTCATAAGTATGTGTATATTGTAATGTATGTGTAAGTATAAACTATGTATACGATGTTTGCGATATTTTAAATAAAATGTTTGTTAGTATTGTATTGTAATTGTACTGAGGTCCAACAGCTATTTTTAGAATTTTTGTCAGTCTGTATGTATTTTCCGAATGAACTCGAGAACAACTCAGCGGATTTGGATGCGTTTTTTATTATTATCATTGACTCTGATCAACGTAGGCTATGATAATTAAACACCAAGCCGAAAACTGTTGAAATTTATCATATGCGCTAATAAAAAAAAAACATTAAATGAAAGACACTTCAAAGAGAGTGAAGCTGCGGACCAAAGGTAGTAAATTATATAAATACAAAGCATATTGTGTTATACTACAAGAACACTGAAATAAAAGTTCTACGAAAGATCGTTACTTACTAATTTCTTGAAAAAAAATAACTGAAATCCATCGCTTTGGAATACTCTAAATATTATTAATGTTATAGAGTGCATTACAAACATAGAAAAGATCAATTAGAAACAAACGTAAAGAGAAGAATTTAAAAAAAAATTCCTCGAGCCAGGATTCGACCTGTGACCTCTTATTGGTAGCGCTCTTGTCTTGATAACAAGAGGTCACAGGTTCGAATCCTGGCCTGAGTATTTTTTCTCAAATTTTTGTCCTTACATTTGTTTCTAATTGATCTTTCCTAGACTCTAATAATAATATTTTAAAAATATAACGACAATTAATAAACCTTCCCAATTTCAACACTCGCGAATTTCCCTTCTCCGGCAAAATAACATCAGGTTTCAATAAAAGCGGTACGGTACGACTAAACAAAAGTATTGTACACTTGCGGATAAAACTATTATATAATACTCTATAAGACAAATTGAATACGTGCCGTACCCCAAGCCTATAGGAGATCGATATCTTAGACATCAGGAATAGTCCGGACAGGAAATGCATTGAAGATCAACCAACAGATGCGAAATTCCTGTAGTTCTGATTGTTGGTAGTTCTATGGTGATTCCAGGGGCGTGGCTGGGTTAAGAATTGCGATAGAATTGTGTATGTAGGTCTTTGGATAGGTATAACGTTTCGTAGGCATTTGTACGGGTGTTTTTTGGGTGATTATAAAAATGGTGTTAGATAGTTATATTTTCCTCCCTTTATATATGAGATAGATATAGTGCAAAAGGATTTTCAGATCTACGGAGGGTTCAACCGCCCAGGGATGAGCTACTTTGAAAATTAAATATATGATTCTGTATGTACTGAAAACTGAGTTTTCTTCAAATTCTCCATATAAAACAGCAATTTCATAGGTTATTAAAAATATTATTAAAATGTACAAACACGACTTTTTTACTACTTTATTATTTGTAAAAATATACAATATTATTATTTATTTCTAGGAAAATAAATGTTTTTTTTTAAAGATTTGTAGGTAGTTAGTTTATTTAAGTTTTTATTGTAAGATGTATATACTTTGATTAAATAAAGATTAAATTTGATTTTGAAAAAAAAAACTGACTGTTAATTTAATTTATTGATAGACCCACACCGCACCTATTGTATAGTCACTTTAAAATGTTATTAAGGACGTTTTGCCGCCTCTTTAGTACTATAAAACCGTAAACTCTTTAAAACAGGAACGCACAAAAACCTTTCGCTTCTATATATTTGCCGATCATTTTGTTATCTCAAAAAAAACATAAAAACAAATTCGATTTTTCAAAAAAAGAACCAATAGATTAATTCAGGCGGCAAATTGATACCGAAAAGCAGAGTTCCTTCTGTTTTGAAAATAGAACGCGCAAAGGCGGCGGCGTCAGGCTTTGAAAAGGATTACATACAGCCAGCATTTTGATTCACTTATTTTATGGCATACTGATTCTTAATAGAATTCATTAAGGCTGGTTTTTCATTTGTAAAACTGTCTGTGTGTAAACGGTTTTTCGAGTTTTCGGCAGCCTTTCATAGGGATTGTTTTTACAGCTTTTCGAACCCCTTTTGTCGGTTTTTGCAGAATTACAGAATCTTGAGGAATAACATAATACTTTTCGGCGGTGTCGGTGTTATATGTAGCAGGGTTCAATAGTTGGACGAGGATTTCAATGGGTTCCTTTTGTATGTTTGATGAAGAACCTACGTGACGGCGAATGTGCCTATTTCTGCTTTGTAGATTTCAGGGGTTTACAAAAGAACAAATAGGGATTATGCGATTTCGGTTGGTCTCCCGCATACGACGCAAAGTAAATATCTATAGCTCGTTGCTTAAGAACAAATACGATTAGTAAAAATGGGAACATTTTGAATCGCAAATTGCAAACCAATTATTTTTATAAGAATGCAAAATAAATGTTAACTGACTACTGGACGAAAATAACAATAGCATGCCCCTGATAATCGAACGAAATCTTATTATCAATTCTATTATTTGCTTTAAAAGAAGATTAAATAAATTATCTAAGAAAATGTAAATAATATTTTTTTTTATTTTACCAGTATATGACCTTAAATTATTGTAGTTTTACTGTGGATACTAAAAAACTAAAAAGGAAAAAATATACGATATATTTCGACTCCTTCAATGGAGTCGTCATCAGTCGAATGAAAATAAAATTAAATAAATGACATAAAGAATATAAAAGAATTAAAAAGGTGACATCTGTAGAAGTTGAAGGAGGAAAATATAAACTTTTTGGAAATATGTTAATTGGAAAAAAAGTAGGTGATGATGACGATGAGGATGACGACGGTGATGATGATGATGATGATGATGATGATGATGATGATGATGATGATGATGATAATGATGATGATGGTGGTGATGATAATATTTATGTGTAGAGTCGGTATTTAGTTATTTAATTTATTGAAGAAAAACCTCTGTCAGCAATATGAGAAATTAAGCACTAAGTTCCTACCAAGATAATTAATCACATATAAAAATATCGGCCAAGTGCGTGTCAGGCCACGGGCAGTGTAGGGTTCCGTAGTTGCCCAGTAAATTCTAGTCCGCTCGGAAGTTGTCGTGTTTAGAGAGGACTAAAAGTTTAGTGCGACCTGTACTAAACCTGTAAAGCCTACTTAGCTGTGATAGTTTTCCTTTTAATTTACATACAATTTCGGTGAATCTTTTCACATTATTCATAAACAACCGTTTAGCCAGCAGGGGAGGGGGTACACTTGACTCTAACAAAAATTAGCACTTTAAGGCTTAATATTTCGCCAACAGATCTCTTAATCTAAAAATGGTTTTCCAAACTCACAATGTTTTTGAACGACCTATCCAACGATACCTCAGACTATGAGATAGACGAGAGAAAAAAATCACCCCCAATTTACGAGTACGGGAAGCACCCTAAAACATTTTTTTTTTCAAGTTTTTGTTTTACCATTTTGTAGGTGTGATTAATATGTATACCCATGCCAAATTACAGCTTTCTAGTACTTATAGTCTCTGAGCTAAGCCGCGGACAGACGGACATGGCGAAACTATGAGGGTTCCTTGTCAGACTACTACACTGTTTACAGAACGGAACCCTCTTTTACATAAAAGTTGTATAATGTGAAGAACCTGGTGTTTTTGCTACTGCGTTTCGCAGCCCAATGCAATAATTACCACTACATTAACAGTAGTGTTCTAATGAACATATTATATTGTAAGGGTTTGTGGAATTTCGCACTTCCGCAGGTTGGTTGGTACGGTGGGCATCTTTGTAAATGTCGTAGATTTAAGGGCCTATAATACCTCACTTCTCTTCGCATGATCCTGCTTTATACCAACAAACACTGCAACAATCACCCTGAAATTAATATATGATAAAGTTGAGGACTAATGCTATGTCAACCCAGTGGTGAAAACTTGATTCCTTAAAATTTTCTCGATAGAAAAAAATTACAAAGTTACCTCCAAACCGTACAATAAACCGATAGTATTCAACGAATACTCGAAATTAGATCTGAAACTTTGCATAATATAACTGATATTAGTATAAAGCAGCTGCAGACAGAATTATAAAAATGGAAAAACCATTATCTTTACCGTAAAAAGAAAATACCTAAATGATCGAGCGTCGTACTCAGCCTAACCTGGACCGCCCTGCCGCCCGACCCCCGATTCAGTTCCGCTTCGGCTTTCGTACGGGGAGGCTGCGTCGCTTGCGCTCACTAAACTCACGATCTTAGCCAACAAACGACATCAATTAAAATCTCATTATTTCTTAGTAGGCTTTTTGTGACTAAACGCAATTATGGGAAATTCACGTAACAAGAAAAAGAAGAGTTGGCATTATCGTAAGGAGGCGGTCAAACGGATGAACGACGTAAAAAAATAAGTACCTACTGCAATACCGAGACCAAATTTTTATTTCCCTAATAAACGTAGGTAAACTAGTTTGATTGTTCTGCATGTTTTTTAGGGTGGATGTCCCAATCGCAGCCAAAGTACAAAATATGTAGGTACTTGATACGCATAAATTTTTCTTCACGCCAGGGTTATGAATCAAGACGCTGCAGCGTCCAATTTCGCCAAAGTGGTGAATAGGCGTGAAACTAAAAACGTGAAAAACCTGGTCAGGAACCTCATTTACCCAAAAAATCTAAGTCATGTGCCGTCCCTAAAACATGGAATAGGCCATGAAGCAACTGCAGAGTCATTTTCAATTTTTTTGGGCCGTTACTAAACTGTTGTTACAAAACTGTTGTAACAAAATCGTTGTTTATTGGACCAAAGTAACCAAATTGTAATTATAAAGCTTAGTTTACAATATAGCGGTTCGCCGCCGAAATTTTTTATAAATTTCTAAAACATGACTTATCTTATCACAAACAACTCTTGAAAATCAAACATGTTTATTCAATTGAGTTTTATATCTTTACTAAGCATACAAACCTCAAAGGCTCAAATTAAAGTAAAAGACTCAATCAAAATTTCTACAAGATAAGTTTAAAGCAATAATCCAAATAAATGAAAACCCAAAGTATTTTGGTTTGGAATAAAATCAGTTACAATAATCATTTCCAAGCTATACCTATCTAATAGGAACTTTAAATAGGTAGGACAAAACATTTACTCAATTATTGTTTTCATAATCAAAATAAATGTCATCTTCATCGTTCATCAACAAATATTCGATTGGGTTTTCATTTATTTCGAGCAAATCTAAGTCTATAAGTAACAGTGTCCTCGTCCTCAAGTTTTGGTGTAGTAAACTTCAGTGCTTCATTTTTTCCGATAGATTTATAAAAACTTATTCTGTACATATTCGTATCACGATTTATGAATAATTTATACCTTATTATTATAAATGAATTAATTAATATTAAATTTAATGTTTTTATTTAGCTTTTTTCTGTAATGGCATTTTTTTATTTAATAATTTATTTTCGCTAACATCAAAGCAGATTATGAAGGCTTTTATTTAAATTTTAGTACCGTCAAAACAAAATTTTCTTAATTGCAAAATTGTAAGGAATAGAAGCTAAAATTCTTTAGACAGTTTTATATTTCGACGTCACTAAAACTAAAATTAAAGCCCTCAGAATCGGCTTTTACGGTCATTAGCTTTACTACAAATTAATGTAGTTGAGCGTACCCACGTGCATTAACGTGTCTTATATTATAACTGACTGCTAGCTGCTGAGATAAAACCAAGAAAAGCATCAACCTATCTTTATTGACGTAGTCGGTAAAATCCAAAATGTGCACCTAGATTTACACAGAACAGTTTTATAACGTAACGAAACGTTACAAAACTGTAAGTAAAGAGTAACCTAAAAATTGATTTTCCAGGGGACAGCAGAACGCACAAGTAGGAAACAGCGTAAGATTATAAGAAAAGTGTCTTATAAATAGCTCTCTTTAATCACACTTGCATAAAAATAACAAGTATCCCAAAAAAACACAATATTCTTTTTTCGTTAACAAACTGGTGACGCCTTGTAAAAACGGATACACGAATAAAATGGATGACAATTCAGGCTGACATACACCATCACAGTTTACTATCAGCCAATCAGAATTGAGTTAGTTCTGCCAACATTATTAGCATTAAGCTGCGTTCAAAATTTATAAGGGATCATCTTGAAATAACGTTATAAAACTGTTTGTAACCAAATTGTTAATTTAGCAGGACAAGTATAGAACCGCTGCTATTTTATTTATTTTGAAAGATATGCATATTTTATTAAATATATGATAAATATAACTTAGTCACAGAGATATTAGGGGTCTATGATTATTTAAAAGACTCGAAATAATTGTGAAAATCCTAGAGAATCCTAGAACGAGATACAAAAATAGTGACTTTTGGAAGAGGCTTCAGCTGTCAAATTTGATTTTTTGCATACTAAAAATCAAGTTTGACAGTAAAAGACTCTTTCAAAAGACACTCTTTTTGTGCCTCGTTCTAAGGCCCCTGAACTTGTGAAGGCATGGGCGGACAGATATTTTTTGTATGAATAAGAAAAGTCAATAATTCAAAAAACAATAAAAATTGGCATTAATTCAAAAGAAATAAGTATTTTTTTAATAAATCCATGAAGTTTAATACTTCTTCTTAAAATAATGAATTTTGAAATAATAAACAAGATACTAAAGCTAATAAATACTCTTGTTCAAAGTTTGAGATGTCATTTTCCCCAAAGGCCCAAAAAATTTGAAAATGACTCTGCTATGGAACAGCTAGCATCGCAATTGAAAATTTAAACAGAGCCTTGTGGTCTATTCATCGATAAAATGTTGCCTTTCTTAGGTGCAACTCCAGATGGAGTTGTAGGAGACAACACCATCGTTGAAATTAAGTGTCCAATCACAGCCTACAAAACATCATTGGAAGACGCTGTGGATAAGAAAAAGGTCAACTTTTGGAGAAAAACCAATATAGGATTACTCGTAAATAAAAAACATCCGTGGTACATACAAGTGCAGGGGCAACTACATATCACCGGTAGACATCAATGTATTTTCGGAGTATGGTCTGGATGCGACAAAGAGATCAAAGTTGAAATGATACAGAGAGATGATCAATATTGGGAACAAATGGAACTAAAATTAAAACATTTTATATATCATACATGTTGCCAGAATTATGTGATCCCTGACATGTTCGAAATATGCCAATTAAAGATTTAAGCGACATAAAATAAATGTTTATTTCAGTGTGTTTAATTTTAACAATGTTTAGTTTACATACATACTCACTCTTTTCTCTCAGAGAGTTAGGCATGATCCTGACACACTTCTATTCTTCCACGTCTATCAATCTATTTATACAAGCTATTCTATTTTGGGGACTTTTGACTTTGCCCTTGTTCAGTTTTCTTACTCCACACCACAAAAATCCTAACGGCCTTTTTAGGTATTACGGAACCTTAATAATACTTTATCAACTATTTTAACCACGATATGCATATGTATAAGTTGACTTTTATTGACATAGCCAAATTCATACTGGAGGCTTGGTAAATAATCAGTATCACGAATCGGTAACACTTTTTGCTAATATCGAAAATAAAATGTTGACCTTCCAAAGTAATTGACTCGTGCTGGGCTTGAGATTGTAGGGAAAACGGAAAAAAAATTGGCAAATTTCACAAAAAAGGTGATCGAACCTGGATACTGATCACTTAATGAGTATCCAGTATGAATTTGGATATATCATTTGGCTATATTTTGGTTTCATGTAAATCTAGGGAACTATGGAACCCTACGTGGCTCGACACGCACTTGGCCGGTTTTTAATTATTTGGGACAAATAATTCTTTTTTTAGTCATCATAAACAGAATGCCTGACTCCCAATTGACCGTTTTTTAATATTTAAGGTCCTATGAGTCAAGGTGAAAAAAATAAAATAAGCGATTGAGTATCCCCAATAGACTACATTCCAATGAAAACATTCTTTTTGCACGAGCTTTTTTTAACCTTTCCATTGAAAAGTAGCCTGCTAATTAAACCGCTTTGTACTCGGAAGTGAAAAATTATTTGGCCAAAAAATATTACATAATCCATAATACTTACTAACCAATGCAAATAAATAAAATGTGCCATATATTTTATCAAATAATAACTTAGGCCTATCTATAACATAAAAAAAGGTTTGATATTTTCATAACTTAAAATACCTGTCCTAAAATTGTTGTAGTTACCCTAACAAAATCGCGTGTCGTAAACAAAGGTGTGCGAGCCGCGGCAGCGAGCGGTCTGCGTAAAGTGAAGTGAGGCGCGGAGAAGTGGGGGTGAAACTCGAATTCGAGCTGAGGTATTATAGACTCTTAAGTGGTCGAAAGAATTTTAAACTGATTAAATATCTTTGTGATTTTCATAAATAAAAATTGAGGACATTTAAATGAAAAACTTTTTCACACATGGAGTTTTATTTTGGGGAAAATTGCACTAACCGACTTTTCGCTATGCTTTGGCAGAAACTGTGCCAGGTCAGCATACTTACCCCGATAGTACATAAGGAAAGGATTTTAGTTTAACCAATAAAGTGGCAGGAGAGGACGATTCTGCCGGAAGTCTGTTGTTAATAAATCGTCATCAGGACAGGAATCAATAATGCTACTAGTTAATAGCAGAGGTACACCAGTAGAAATACTGTTATAATCTTGGTTAAGAGTAAAATTGATAAATCTGTGACCTTTCCGGTCCTTTCAGCTAAAAACTAACAATGTCTGTTAAACATAATTTATTAAGCATACTAAGAAGTTTTAAACTCTTGAGTTCTGTGTTTGACACTGATCTTTCAATGTCATCTCAAGATGTGTCACACAATTCTTTAATTCTTGCCTGATGTAACTCATAAATCATAAGCTTTAATTCTCTTACCATTTGGGAAAAAAATAATGGTTAAAAATTTTCCATTTTTTAGCATAACCCACTCAAAATAGCCGGAAGCCATATGTGCACAAATATTTAAAAGTGGTCGAGATTTTTTTACAAAATCCTTTTTCGTAATAAAAACTGTGGCCTGAATTTATTTAATGGTTACTGGTAATAGAATCGGACCCTTTTTCGTTTGACAAAGAATTTTGTGGCCTCTAAAAGATTAGTGTCAGTATTGTTAGTTGTTTTTTCCTCCCCTAAGAGATATTTTTTGTCCAAAACGTGACAACGACATTAATAAATAACAAATAGCCTAATAAGGTTTTTGGAAAAAATTGGTTCGACTATTAATATTTTGAACCGGTTGACTTTTTGCGTCAGAAGAATATAAATATTGAAAGGATTCCTTTTGCTTCGAATAATTCAAAAGATGACAAAAAATAACACATTTTAGTCCAACATATTTAGTATTGCCCTCTATAACTAAAATCTTTGTAGAAACCGTAACTAAACCGGACAAAGATGTCCGAAACACCCAAAATAATAAACCAGTACATATTGCTGTGAACTGTCAAGAAGTAAGTCTTGCAGATTGATGATATACCATTCACAGATAACCATCTACCAGTGTAACAATTCACGCGGACTCCAATCCTATTCATTGGCTTCAAAACCCTCGTATGTGCCTTAAAAGTGTCCTATAAATAATACATTTATACACCTCATTGATACCGCGCCCAAAAGCGAAGCTTTAAGGATGGATGATCTCTTAAAATAACAAGTGTTTGCTTCAATGATTATCGACAATACGGATACCTTTAGCTGCCCATGAAAGCCTTCTCAAGTCTTACTACTTACAATGACTCATAAGATATCAGTAAAACCAGAAAAAGCTACCTTCTGCTTCTATATTTGAAGGCTGTATTGGCAATTTTAATGTGAATTTCAATCGAATCTAGAGGTGGTTGGATTTTGAATCTTGGAAGATTGATTTTAAGGTAAATTTTTCAGTGAAGGAAGAAGTGACATTATTTGTTGAAACATTAGAAAATAAAATGTGCGTGCGTCGTCACAACCAACATGGTTCACCATGCACAAAGAAACATTCATCTATTGATACTTTGGTATTTAAATGGTTTTACACATTTATAATATGAGTTACGGTAAATAAGGGCCTTTGTTGAAGAGGTTTTTATTTTGTTCAAAGGTTATTGTATGAAAATAATGCTTTAAATTCAATTTCAATATTTGGGTGATAGCTATTTAGAGTGCTTCGTGTATTGTATTATTAAATAAATTTAGAAGATTAGGATGTTGATGATATTTGGTTAACAGGCATTGTGTGATCTCAAAACCACATATTCAGCCATGTTTTTTTGGGGGAAATTGTAGTATGCTCTAATGCTATTGTAATGCGCGCTAAATGTGAACCGAAGTATTTAGTAAATTATAATTTATTATATTTAAACAAATAACAGTATTTTTTTCTTATCGTACCCTGCATGCCAATCTATTTCGCTAATTTTATCTAATGTTTACCGCACAATGGCAAACTCCACCTGCCCTCGATTCCCCGCCCAATGAAATTAATAAACTCAAAATTGGAGTCATCATCTGCTTCTTCACAGCACAATAAAGGATCGTTTAGATATCTCCGCCCAGAGAGGAACCCCGCCCTAATGACGCCCAAGGCTTGAGTTTGTAGGAATAAAGGTAAATTTGTTTGTTCCCGTTGCTAATGAGTTAATGAGTATTTCAGTTTATAATACTTTTAATAAAATAAAAAAGAAGGTAACTTAATTGGTTTGGGGTACAGAACTAGTGTTGTTTTATTTTATTTCTAAATAACTTGTTTATTATTTATATTTTATTAGGGAAAAGTTTTCCATTGTATTACTTTTATTTTATTTCATATCCCTACATCTATAGAATAATAATTAAATGGTTTATTTTTCCGAGCACGTCATTTAATAAAACCTTTATAAAATATATTGGTATATATATAACTTACATTTTTAGTTATATTTTTATCGGATACTGGCGTATTTTTCTTTTCTAATTTTATCTGTAAGCCATAGCGGAATAACAGAATTGCAGGATGTTTCTAGTAAAACCCATCCATCAGCCTGTTTCGTCCACTGCTGGAAATATTCCAGGATTTCACCACGCTTAGCAATCCTCCTGGAAGAATTGCCCATACACACTGGGCAGGCGGGTTGGTGAGCGCGGTGCTGAAACCCTTGCACCAGTGACGCCGCTGCCCGTCACCATTATCTTTTATATAAGGCCCGGCAATTGGGGATGGATATACCGCCATCTATCGGTCCCAGGCAATGGTGGGCCGCCTGGTTTTGCCTGAGAGCTGTTCTCTTACTCTCCGCCGAATAACTGTGGGAGGATTTGCGAGTAAGAAGGCGGTACCTCCATAGTCGAGCCCGGCTTGAGCTCTACCACCTACAAACCCTACTAGTGAAACTCGTCTAAGCTGAATCGTGGTCCTTTTTTTGATGCCACAACACTGTCACAAATTTTGTCGTGAATTTACTATAAGGTTTATATGTTTGTAACTATGTAGTACCTAAACAAAAATTTAATAAATACTTCTTGAATATTCTACCTGTTTGTACCAACTGTTCCGCGTGTATTATTGTGGCAAACTAAATAAGTAAGTATGTAAATCTTTACGTTTATTTTCAAACTGAAAATATATATTTTTCGATTACTAATATACTTATTTGTCAAATCTACAGATATATTAAGTGTATTTTAAGACTTTGTTTACTTGAATTCAATGAAACACGTAAGGAGCGTGTTTAAACTTGAATTATCTTTTGAGTTTGTTTCAGCAGGTACTTATGGCAGCAAACCAAACCAAACCAAATGTGGGTCTAACCGATGACCGTGTATTTAATTATCGAATTTTATTTACATCGATACAATAGAACTACGTATAAGAAGTGAAATATTGAGCGTGACTTTTAAATATGGCATCAACTCTAGTTGCATTCTATTTAGCGGGTTCATAATTTGAATTGTTAAGCATGACACAACACATTCGCGAACGACTTAACACATCTTGCATTTATTTGCAATCGGCACTTCAAAGCATCACAATCCACCCACAGAAATTAATTTCAACAAATTGGCCGCATCTTTCCGAGAACTTGTTATTTCTAACAAGTTCGAAATTCAAATAAAGAACTTTGTTCTCCACCCTAAGTTTCGAAAACCCCGCCTTATCACGCCTGGTGCGTGCGCGAGGATTTACGGAGGGCGGAGCCATTCCTTCAAAGTATAAATTGTTTGGATGAGTCCCATTTCCTGGGCAAAGTCTTGGCTATTCTTTGGTGTCGTATCACTGTTCACTTTCTTAGAAACGCAATACAAAATCTCTTGGGATTGGACTCATTGTTGAACACGTGGATACAGAAAGATGTTAGGCGCCGTAAGATGGTTGTCTTTATAGTTTCGCCGACTGGGTGATTCCAGGACTTACATTTATGCGTTTACGCATCCTTTTTAACGGTTTCCGTTTTTCCTATGCATATTGCCAATTTATGTTTTTTGCAGTTTATTTTATGATGGTCAGTATGTTTGGCATGTTTTACATTCGTTTTATGATTTACATGGTAAGTTTCACCATATTATGATTGACGTCAAAATCATGAAAAGAGTAAAAGCTGATAAATTTGTTGACTTTTAGTTGGTTTAGTACAGAGTTCCAAAGTACAAAAGCAATGTTTCTTGCTTTTATTTAACGCTGAAGTGTAAATCACTTCACGTAGAGTGCAGCTGACAGCTTTGTCATGTAGTAGGTACTGAATGAAATGTTAATGTTTTCTCCAAAATGTCCAAATACCATCAGCGAATTCAATAAAACTGTCCATTCACGTGCACTAAACAAAACGCATCAAACTTCATTCAAAACGTTTTTCTTTTCAGTTCTCAATTTTCCCGTATTGCCCTGTCAAGCTTTGTCCTGAACAATGAGGCCACTCTTATCTTAACCATCTAACCACTTTACCTTTACACTAAGAGCTAACTCTACACTTTAAAAAATACGGACTATATTGCCTCAATAACAGTTGAATTTATATTGGTAATTTCAAAAGGTCCCAAGATCTTATCAGTGGTCTTAAGACCCCATACCTTATACGGGTTCGAACAATAGCCCAGAATCATCATGACACGTGGCTAGCTATCCGAGGGAGACAAATTGGCTATTATGATCGGGATTGTATTTTTGGGATAAAAGCGATTGTCTTTGCAACAATGATGTATGGTGCTTTAGCTTTGAACGTTGTGGTCTTGATAGAGGTGGGAGTGGTGATTATATTGGTTGTTTGCATTGATTACTAAGATAATACTGCCATTCTCCACTGGTGCAGTTTGCAATAAGGCAAAAGTAGTGTACTGGTCCTGTTGGATTTTTCGCGAGCCTTTGATTGTCTGCATCCTTTAATTTTAACAGCTAAATTGGCTTGTTACGGTTTTTCCAAAGATACTTGTAAATGGTTCACATCTTTTCTTAGTGACCGGAAACAAGTAGTTGTAACAGAAAACCCTAACGGGGACAAAATATGTTCTAAGCCGGCCTATCTATCACGGGGCGTTCCACAAGGTTCAATTTTAAGTCCTATCTTGTTCTCTATATTTACAGCGGACTTAGTTGATAATATAAAGAACACTAAATGTCATCTGTACGCTGACGACACTCAAATATACCACTCATTCGACGGCAACGACACTGTTCAGGCAATAGAATTAATTAACCAAGATTTAAATAGAATAAGTACATGGGCTAAGCGTAATTCACTATTATTAAATCCATTAAAATCTAAAATGATGATATAGGGACGAAAAGACAAATTGAAAAAGTAAATGAATTCAATCCAAAGTTGTTAATTGAAAATACAGAAATACCCAAAGTTAATGAGGCAAAAAACTTAGGTTTGACCATAGACAGTGAAATGCGATTTATAAAACATGTGACGGACAAGATTAAATTTGCATTCTATAAGCTAAAAGTTATGTATAATATACGAAATTACCTATCAGTTGATACATAGGTAACACTAAAAGTTTCCGGAACTGGCCACTTACATAAACAATATTTAAAAATTTATTGCAACATTTGAAAATAGAACTCTTTGGCTGTAGAACGCAGTTTGTTTCATCTGACTGTCTTTTGTTTTTACCTTGTGGCGCCATTTAAAAAATTGTGTGTCTGCATCAACATGGATTTAACTCGGAAAAATTTTCGTAGTATGATTTTCTACGATTTTAAGTGTAATTTGACAGCTCAACAGAGCATCGCTCGGCTTGAAACAGCTTTTGGCAATGAAGCACCATGCAAGACGACTGTTTATAGCTGGTTTGCAGAATTCAAGCGTGGTCGTATCAATCTCAGTGACGAATCTCGCGATGGTCGGCCGTCCACCGCTGTGACCAACAAAAACATCGATGCTGTGCGCCGTATGATTGAAACAGACAGGCATGTGACCTACCATAAAATTCGCGCATCCTTAGAAATGGGCATGAGTTAAATACAATCAATCCTACACAAACATTTGGGTGTGAGAAAGCTGTGCTCGCGGTGGATCCCACACAACTTGACCGAGGCGCAAAAAACGGACCGCGTCACTTGGTGCAGTGCCATGCTTACCAGATTCAACGAAGGTGCGTCAAATTTGGTGTGGGACATAGTAACAGGTGACGAAACATGGATTTATTGCTACGATCCCAAAACAAAGCAGCAATCGAGCGTATGGGTCTTTCAAGATGAGCCGAAACCAACCAAAGTGGCGCGCGTGAAAAGTGCATCTAAGCGGATGATTGCTTCTTTTTTTAATAAAACTGGACACGTGGCTACTGTTGCTTTAGAGAATCGTCGTACCGTGAATAGTGACTGGTACACGACCATTTGTTTGCCGGAAGTTATTGACGAACTCCGTAAAAATAACCGTAAACGCCGTATCATCCTGCACCACGACAACGCTAGTTCTCACACGGCCAGACAGACAAACGACTTTTTGAAGACGAAAAATGTAGAACTCATGAGTCATCCTGCATATAGTCCCGACCTGGCACCTTGTGACTTTTTTCTGTTCCCAAAAATTAAGAACCAATTACGCGGTCAACGATTTTCATCACCAGAAGAGGCTGTTGAGGAGTATGAAAAACACGTTTCAGAGGTCACCACAGGGGAGTGGCACAAAAGTTTTCAAAACTGGTTTGATCGAATGAAAAAGTGCATAGACGCCAAGGGAGATTATTTAGAAAAACAATAAATTAATTTTGTACCTTTAATAGTATTTTTTCATATTCATTCCGGAAACTTATAGTGCGTCCATACGTGTGCTCCTTACAGATTTGATCATTCTTTCGCCATTGAACTACTGTAGTGCTGTATATGGACCTCGACTGTTTAAAAAAACTGAGCAGGCCATTCAAAGGATACAAAACGCTTGTGCAAGGTTTTGTTTTCAAATCCCAAAATGAACTCACGTAACTCCATATCTTAATAAAAAGGGAATTCTCAATAGGAAGACACGCAGGGAATTACATATTGCATGCACAACACAAAAAATACTTTGGAGTAAAAACCCAAAATATTTGTTCGAGAAATTTAAATGGCGCAAGGATGGCCACAACTTTAATACAAGATCTAAACTCCAGAACTTATTTTTCATTTCTCAGCATAAAACCAGAGGATACGAAGGATGTTTCAAACATGCAGCATCAAAAATATGGAACAATCTACCGCCACCGTTAAGAGAAAAAATGGGTACTAAAACTTTTAAAGCTAAGTTTAAGGCAATACTTCTGCAGCGACAAAAACAAGGTGAAAATTTGAAGCATCCTCTTAAAGTAAATCTTCTTTTAAATATATATTATTAAATAAAACATTTTATCTCTAAGCAAATTGTAAACATGCCCCTCATCTAAAACTCAACATTCACTACACTGCATTAAACGTATTTTAGTTTAAAATAATAGTCACTATTCTTTCTCACACATACATAACACTACACATCAGACACTTTACACAATTACAACCGTTCTTTTTTATTGTGTACTTACCCCTAACACTTTATGCTCTGAACACTACCTTAAGAGCTGGGGATTACTGAAAACCAGCACTGCACACTGTATGACAGCGTCAGAAAATTGCTGAGTTATTCCCATTTGTCCAAATGTTTAAATGTTTATATTTTTTGTATGAACTGTTTGTGTCTTTTGTTTTTTTTATTTTAATTTGATTGCACTAATTTTTTTCGTGTGTTTGGCAATAAATATTTCTTATTATTATTCTTATTCTATAACAACGATAATTCATTATTTTGTAACTCTACACTAATGCATACAAACAACAATTAAATATTTTGTGTTTCCGAAATTTTCATCAACCCTATTTTAAATGACTTCATATTTACTTTACTTTATTTTTTACTAAATACACTTAAACTCAGACACTCAAAGAATTTTCCTTAAATATACGGGTCTTTCTCGCCCGGTGATTTGATCTCTCTTTATACTAATAATAAAGTTACATTGAATATTTTCGCGAAATTTAAAATGAAATGGTTTATTAGTATTGTATTGAGGCCAGAACCACATTTGTTTGAATTTCGATATGTCTGTCTGTATGTTCCATTTTAACTCGAGAACCACTGAACTGATTTGGATGCGTTTTCTTTTATTTATCTTCGTAGTGACCCCGGTCAACACATAGGCCATACGGGATGGGGCAAAAATTGAATAAACGCTTTAACTCAACTCACTCAACGGGTGTGGATGTGTTTTTTTGTTTTATTATCATTGTTGTGAACCTGGTCAACACATAAGCTGTAGGGGGTGTTCACAAAATAACGCCCAAGCCAAAAACGGAGCAAAGATTCACTGAACGCGGGCGAAACTGCGGGCAATAAAATAATATCTTACCTTGACTTCTGTGACAAATATAGTCGCTGTAGTCAGTTTTTTTTTCATTATGTATATATAATATTTTTATTCCTAGATTCCTCTATTTTATGCAGGTGTATATTTTATTTCCCGCATTATTATATATTTTTTTATATTCTAAAGATATATTATATTGTTAAAATTAACTTTGACTTGTAGAAAGTATACTTTATGTATATATTTTGCAAAAATAAATATTTTTAATTTGGTTTTGCGCTCTTCAAACTAGGCGGATTTGAAATGCAACAGAGCGACGCCGCACGGCGCGACAATATATAGTTTACTAGCTTTTGCCAGCGGTTTCGCCCGCGTTATTTAGTTTTTGGGTAGTCCTATCTGTTAAATTTCCAGACTAGTCATTTTATTTTATTTAAATTTTCGTTCTCATTAAAATAACTTTATATGTCTGACCCTACGTCTATTATCCCTAGGGAACTGCCCACTCTCAGGGAACAAACTATGAAAACAATGAAAAAATTTTCAAAATAGATTCTGTAGTTCCACAGACAACCCACGATAATTAAATTAATAGCTATTTCCCTAGAAAACTGTTCACACCCAGGAAACAAACTATAATATTTGTCCAAGTGAAAATGTAGCAATTAAAACAGTGAAAAAAAAATCTAAATTGCTCATGTTGTTCCAAAGATTACCCATCCATGCATCCATCCACCAGCCCGTGTTGTTCGTCCACTGCTGGACATAGGCCTTTCCCAAATATCGCCACTCATGTCGGTCCTCCGTCCTCCTCATCCAGCCGCCCCCCGCAACGTCCTTCAGGTCGTCGGTCCAGCGGGCACGAGGTCGGCCTACATTACGCTTTGCTGTACGTGGTCTCCATTCTAAAGCCTTTCGGCCCACTTCAACTTACTGATTCTGCAGGCTATGTCGGCTACTTTCGATCTCCGACGAATCTCCTCATTTCGGATTCTATCCATCACAGATACCCCAAGCATAGCCCGTTCCATAGCTCACTGAGTGACCTTAAATTGGGAGATCAGGCCCATTGTAAGAGACCACGTCTCAGCGCCATACGTCATCACAGGAAGGACGTACTGGTTACTGGTTGAACATCTTAGCCTTTAAGCACTGCGGTATTGACGACGTAACTATGTTACGCAACTTTCCGAATGCTACCCAACCGAAGCATATTCTTCTGTCAGCCTCGGCGTCGAAGTTGTTTTTATCTAGCTGTATGACTTGACCCAAATAAACATATTTTTGAACAACTTCGATGCTGACATTGTCGGCAGTTACTGACCCTTGGAAGACGTGACAGTTGGAGATGACCTTAGTCTTACCCAAAAGAATACCCGCTTGAATTTAATTAATGGCTATGTCCCTAGAAAACTGCTTGCTTTCAGGAAACAAACAATAGCCTATAAGTAAAGAATCTAAACATTACAATAGTGAAAAAAAATCAAAATTGGTTCAGTAGTTTCAAAGATTACCCACTCAAAGTTAATTAATGGCTATGTCCCTAGGAAACTGCCTAGATATAGCCTAGATAGTGTTTTTTTTTAGAATTGGTTCATTAGTTCCGGAGATATTCCCTTACATATAAAGAAACAAAAAAACGTCAAATTGAGGTAGTGTAGTAGATTATGCAGTGTGTAGATTTAGGTAGTGTAGGTGTAGATATGAATTTGTGTGGACCGGACCATATCACACACTAACGACACGTAGCTTCAGCGACAGTTACACTCTTAGTGTCAAATCCATATAGTCACAACTATATTTTGCGATAATCTCTATAATTTTTTTACTATAATGTATAATACTATTTTTGTATATTAGGTAAACAAAATTAGTTAAATTAAAAAATTCAAAGTAAAAGTCAAGTTAACTAATAGCCAGTCGTGCTAAAGGTGCTGTTACTTCGCGAGTAAACTCACTAGTTGTCAAAAGAAAAGGCGCTTTCAGAAATAACATGAAAAATGGTTGCGCTTCAAAAGTTCTCACATAAAAAATAAGGAAAATGGTAACTCTATCATGATATGCATAAAAGATTTCTTCAACAACAGATGTTGTGATCTGAATAAAATCATTTACGCCTCATCAGCAGTTTAATAAAGAACCATTTAATACTTAAGTGACTTTGAACTTCTATTCGATTACAAAGATATTGGAAGAAAAGGTGACTAAAGGTGCTTCACTAAGATGGCACATATTATCTCTTAATATATATCTTAACGATGATAAATTTTCATGGAATATAAAATAAGTTTCAAAGGATTCATTGAAGTGGAAGAATGTTATTCAGTTTTTGTTCAAAAGTCCTCAGTTATTGATGATATTAGTTCCTTTGTCCTCATATTTAGGCGTTTGATGTTTGCCATTTAAGGTATACCTTTATACAGGAGATGCCTATATTTTGTAACAAATAAAAAAAAATACATAGAGAGTTTATGAAACTGGTGCATAACAGGAGTTATTAAACAAAAGTGAATTTAAAAACCGAGTTGCAGGCCCAGGCCAAATTAGTTTTTGAAAATCTTTCAACGCAGAACAGATGTGGTAAGTTAGAGGTTATTTCTTAGTTATTTTTAAATAACAACCCAGAACCTCTTTGGCCTAGGCCAAACTAGTTGGACCTAAAATCGAGTTTACAAATACAAATACAAAATACAAATACAAAATATATTTATTTCCAAAAAGAAAAAATCTTACATACTAGGCAGTTAGAAAAAGAGGGTACATCCGATTTTAACACATTACACAAAGACAATTTCAGTTATTGTAAGTACTTAATTACAATTTACACAATAGTTAGTATGTATTAGGTATAAAATGAATTTATTTATTAAATTAAGTGTAATCTCCGCGCTAGGCCGGGCCTGTCCGGCGGAGATTCTGTGATGTTGTTTAACAAAATAGGTAATTATGTCGCGTAGGGTAGGAGGTGATGCTTAGTGATTGTGTATAGACCAATTGAGTTCGGAGAGGAGTAGACAGGACGTTAGGCATCATTGTTACGTTAAAATTAAAATGAAATTTCCGTAATAGTGATTTCGGGAAACACATTTTAAATAAATACCTTTACATCATTTAGATTTTATAATAGTATAAAATACAATTTGTAAAGATACATGAATATTAAAAATAATAATATACCGTTTGGCCGGTAACATATCTTTAACGAACGAACTTCCACTACATTCACTCCACTTTAGTGCTTTTCTTTCCATACCCAACATTAAGCGAACAAAAACAACATTAAAATGTACAAACATATAATACAGCGTCCTAATTAAAACAACGAATGATAAATGTTATTATTTAATGATAAATGTTATTTAAATAGAAACTAAAAACACCATGTATAGTCATCCCTCGTGTCACAGTCAAACACAAACCAATAGAGAATCACAAAAGGCAGTTTAATGGACCTTTTAGCAGTCAATAACGAGACAAATTCACGTTAAAAGCCAATTTATGTGAATTCAACCAATAAATATAGCGACGAAATTATGATTCTTTTGTTAGATTTGGCCTTTCCACCTATCCAACAAAAGATATTACAATCAGGCGTGTGGGTGTGTATGACATGGTATCTATGTTGAATTTATAGGACTTACACGGGCGTCGGAAGGGAGATGGCAGGGGGGCAGTCGCTCCGCCTGGAAACGGAATGGGACACTAAAAATAGGATTTCTTAGCACGACTAAAGTACACTTATAGCGGATATACATATATGAGGTACAAGACCGATCGGCAGTTTTGTTTGCACAAAAGTACGTATTTTTTATTTTTCAACTATAAATCCCGTTGATATTTGAAAGGTTGCTTCACCCTAAACTTTCGTCTTCCGACTTTTTATTTCTAAAATACAGTTTACTTATAACATGATAAAAGTGGAAAATTCTGACTAAAGTCATAATTTTTAACGACGGGTAAATTCGCTATAATAATGTACGAGTTATTTGCCAAGCTCACTAGTGACGTCTTCTATTAAAAGTGATTGCTCCAGGGCGGCGATTCTCGAAAAACTTTTCACACGCTTTGCTTTTCATACGCCTCTGTTTAACGCGGTTTAAGTGCCGTGTGATGATAATTCAATATTATATAACCCCTTAAAAGATACGTAAAGCATGTTATGAATACGTACGACAGGTTTATATTTTAAAAGTTTGATACGTTTCTTCATAAAAAGCTTGTAAAAATCACCCGCTTTCGGGCTTGTGCGGGAATCGCCGTTCAGGTCTCGTTACCAAATCAGTGGCGTTCGTATCGTCAAACTTGACCTTCTCATTGCATTTCCAGCAAAAAGTCCAATGCACGCCACTGCCAAATGCAGAACATGTTTTTTTACTTTTAATAAAAGGTGTTAAGTATTAAGTAAATGTGGCTTATGGCACTGCGCGAAAATAGTTTAATGTCAGTTGGGCGTATCTAGCAAAGTTGTGTTATTTTATGCCTGCACAACAAAAATAAACACAGGATCATTTACACAGCGTAATGCATAAAATAACACAACTTTGCTAAAAAATCCGAACTGTCATTAAACTTTTGTAGCGTAGTGCCACATTTATTTAATACTTTTTATTAAAAAAACCGGACAAGTGCGAGTTGGACTCGCCCACCGAGGGTTCCTTACAAATTAGTAAAAGTTTAAAAAAATCTACAAAAAGAGTTGGTCAACCGTACAATTATGACCGCGCACACCGTTGCTTAACCTCGATGATTTTTTTATGATTTAATTACAAATTTACAGTTCTAAGTTTTTTTCCTATATTTGTAGTATAAGATGGTATTACTCGCCAAATTTCATAGTTCTAGGTCAACGGGGAATACCCTATAAATTTTGATTCCTTTGAGAGTGTCGAAATATACGTTTTTTGTGGCATAAACGGCCGTATCTTTTTTTTACGTTAACTTAGAAATTTGATTTTTTCACAGCTTCAAGGGACTGTAGACTTGAGTTTTAACTTCAACCCGATACCTCTACGAGTTCTCGAGATAAAGGGTCTTGACAGACAGACGGACGACAAAGGGTTCCGTTTTTTTCCTTTTGAAGTACGGAACCCTAAAAATGAAAACAATTATAAGTTGTGCATTTGAGAACTATACCAATCACAACCATCAAAAGTTGTGTAATGTAATTGTCAAATAATTTTCTTCCTATTCAAATTCAAATTCAAATTTTAATTCAAAAAGTTTATTTGTAAAATAGTATACTTTTTACAAGTCACAAATAAATCTTTATAAATCAATAGAAAATAATAAAATAAAAAAATTGTACGGAAAATACATAAAAAATATATACCTATAAATTTAGGTTGGGATACTAAAATATAATAAAATTATACACCTCCATAAAATATAGCAATATAGGAATAAAAAATATTATTTATTCATGCCTAATGCAATGAACAAATAAGTTGATAAATAAACTTAACTAACCATAAATAAAAATAATGCCTTATCCATCCGCACCATTCGATTAGTATTGCTAAGGAGAAGGGCAAGAAACTTAGCAAACATGTCTTTTTGTTCAAAATTATGTATCAGTTCTATTAAGTTTATAGACAAGATTGTTACTCCTTTCTATTGCAGACATCATCTCGGATAATTAAATATAAAAGCAAACATCTCTACATCTGCTCGAAGCTAAGAAAACATTCTTTGACATGATTTCACGTCAAAATCATGCGCCTGCGCCGATTCCGCCTAATATCCCTCGAGGTATGGATTCCTATAATGTAATTATTGTCAAATGCCATCCGTGCACATATTCCTTTCCACGCGAATGAGCTTCTGCACAAAATATAAAAATTACTAACGCTTAAAGCTCTAAATTCAATGGAAACTAGACTTTGAATGAAACGTCTTTTGGAGGCAAAATTCGCTCACAAAAGACCCGGATAAAGCTTCATATTTATTTCATAATAAATGACAATTATCATAAATTGATTTCGGCGACAACAATACTTTAAAGCAGCTAACCAAACATTGGCCAAAAAGGATCGTCCGATGTCATTGTTAAGGCTGACTGAGCATGAAAAAATATTCCGGGCAGTCTTAAGTTAAGAGCCTGCCTGCAGGTTTGTATTGATTGTTAGATATAGCAACAAATATTATCTATGAATATATGGGATATTATAATAAGCAGTTATCTTTTACTTCAATTATGGAAATGTTATGGGTTTAAACGCTGATCTTATATGAGTTTAGCAGATAATTGGTTTAAACTCGTTGTATGGAGATCGCACTCACAGCATTATATAGGTACTTTAATGAGGTGATGCTCGTGGTAGTTATTGCCTCATCTTCTTTACACCGGTGTATGATTAGGTTAATAACTCAGTTTGATCGTCTAATGAAATTGGTTGAAACTATGTATTGAAAGGACTGGGACTTGTGGGATGACATTCTTATTGCACCTGTCAGTAGTAGAGTACTGACATAAATTTAAGGACTTAGAATAAAAACCGTAAATAGAATCACTTGGTAGGTACTTTTCTTTCTGAGAAAAGAAGGAGAGGTAAAATGTTAAAGTTTATATTACTAAAACCTCTAGCCCCGTGTATTCCCTTGAATAATTTTTGTGTAGGTAGGTGTTTATATTGCAGCTAGTTATAAATTATAAAATATATGTATATTAATATATTTTAGTTAAAGTTTTCTAATTTATTATGGCTTCTTTTTAAGTCTTCTTTCAAAATTTTTTGGAATATCTGTATATCTAGATAATAAATGATTCGTAATGATTTTTTTAGGGTTCCGTAGTCCGAAAAGGAACCCTTAAAGTTTCGCCATATGCGTCTGTTCGTCCGTCCGTCCGTCTGTCCGCGGCTTAGTTCAGATACTATTAGTACTAGAAAGCTGTAATTTGGCACGAGTATACATATTAATTACGCCGACGAAACGGTAAAATAAAATCATGAAAAATATTTTTTTTATGCTACCACTAGTGTACACGCATATTGGTGATTAATTTTTTTTTCTCAATAATCTCAAAGTTGGAGTATCGTTAGATAGGTCGTTCAAAAACATTGTGGGTGCGTGAAAACCATTTTTGGATTTAGGGATCCATTAGCGAAATATTAAACTTTAAAGTGCTAATTTTTGTTAAATCAAGTGTCAGCTGCCAGCTAAACGGTTGTTTATAGATATGTCAAGCAATTCGCAGAAGTAGTATATACGGTCTGTTATCGTTAAGTGTGACCAGGCCATTATTCCGTAACTATTACAGATATCAAAAAATTTTAATCTGATATCGAAAGTACGTTACCTAATCAGTAAAATGATATCAATAACTTTTTGAAAATCAAATGAGTAGTATCCAAAATTTTGACATTAAACACTCCCATACATTTAGTATGAGACTAGTAGAAAGGTTTTAGTTTCCTTAGTTTAAAAGGTTATTTTAGCTTAGTACTGATATTAAAGGAAACTGTTTATGAACTTAACAAGGTTTATTACTAATTTGAAGTGATAAGATAATTAATGTATCCATTTGAAAATCATTATTATCATATCATACGTAATCATGAAATTTTTTATTAAATAAATATTTGGCTCTTTCAAGCTTTTTATTGTTTTTATTTGTAATAGATGTATATAGATATATATAAAAAACACAGAAAAAATAAATTCAAGATATATTTCGGGCCCTACAATTTTGGACGAAAATTAAAGTGGAAATATTATTGGAAGACTCATGCCCACCAAAATAGTGACACCACACATCCAGCTCTGAAAAAATTCAAACCACCATCACCAAATGAACCGCCACAATTGCCACCAAACCACCCAATAGAAATTTTTATGAGTAATATCCTCGCAAAACTCTCCGATGATCGTTACATCAATAATTTACAAATCAAAACACAAAATTTAACTCATTCTGAACGACAAGCTTTAAAAAAACTGGAAAACAATGAAAACATTATCATACTACCAGCCGACAAGGGATCAGCGACAGTAATTTTAGACAAAAATGATTACATTAACGAAGGACTAAGACAATTAAATGACACAACCTTTTACAAAGTCGTACCAAGTGACCCGTGTGGCCAGACTATGGATTTGATTCGTAACCACCTTAACACCAGGGGTACAACCGAGGGACTATCGGAGGCTGACATTGAACTTATGCTGCCGGGCCATCCGAGGACCCCCCATTTTTATATGCTCCCTAAGATCCACAAAGATAATAACCCAGGCCGCCCTATAGTGGCATCATATAATGCACCAACTGAAATAATATCCGCCTTTGTCGACCATCACCTACAACCCCTTTGCAAAGACTTATCATCGCACATAAAAGACACCAATCATTTTCTTGACATTATACATTCTCTCCAGCTACCAAACAATATAAATCTTCTTCTAGTTACCATAGATGTCGTATCGTTATATACCAACATCCCACATGATTCCGGACTGTCAGCTCTTCAAACTCACTTAAACGAACGCCCTCAACCTCATCAACCATCCACTGACTTCTTAGTTTCACTTGCCGAATTAACACTGAAGAATAATTATTTTACATTTGAAAATAAATTTTATCAACAAATGAAAGGAACTGCAATGGGAACTAGAATGGCCCCCAGCTATGCCAACATCTTTATGGCCTCCATTGAAACAATGTTCCTGATGTCTGAGCAGCATAAACCACTGGTGTGGAAAAGGTTTATTGATGACATCTTTATGATCTGGCCACACGGCAGGGATTCCCTGACCGGATTCCTTCAGAGATTAAACAACCATAGCCAACTGAAATTTACACACACAATCTCAACAGACAGAATCACATTTTTAGACGTCGATCTAACCATCAGCGATAGTAACCAAATTAGTACGTCAGTTCATTTCAAAAACACAAACAAATTACAGTACCTAGATTTTCACAGTTGTCATCCCCTACACACGAAAAAATCAATTCCCTACTCATTATCACTACGTGGCCGTCGGATCTGTAACACTGACAATGCACTCACCACCTACCATGACAAAATTCATAACGGCCTACTCAAAAGAAACTACCCGGAACAATTCATACAAAAACATTTATACACCAGACCGAGATACCACAGAAATACTCCACATACCACTAACCCAACAAACGAAACCCGTCTGATCACTAACTTCTTTCATGGCAGCCACAAACTAAAAACACTAATTCAGGATCATCTTCCAATTTTACATCAAAACAATGAAACCAAAGACTTACTTCCGAAGAACCCAAAAATTTGCTTTAGACAAAACAGAAACCTAAAAGCCACCCTCACCAAAACCAAACCGAAACTCCCAGCCCTAAACACAACCCACGCATCTCTCGGAACATCCCCATGCCGACGGCCACGTTGTAAAACATGCGCGATCATAAACACAAACACCAACATCAATACACACCACTCATCTAACACCTACAAAACACAACCAAACACGACATGTAAAACAGAAAACTGCATATACCTACTAGAATGCCGGCACTGTCCGGCATTCTACGTAGGGGAAACAAAAAACGCACTCCATATCAGATTAAACCAACACAGACACACTTCAAAAATACAAAATAATATCTTACCCATACCAACACACACACGACTACACAACCTCACATTTAATCAATGCTTTACAGTCCGAATCATTAAATCATTCAACCCACCATTAACTGAAATTCAACTCCGAACATGGGAATCCTCGTTTATATGGTCACTTGGTGCGCACTACGGATCAGGACTAAATCGTCAACACTGACCCAATAACACATCACGGCTGCTGGATGGTGCCACTTTCTCAGAAAATTTATAAATAGATTAATTCAGTTGATTGTAAATAAACCTCTTTCTTTCTGTAAATATGTTAGTAACATTAAGTAGGTTAGTATTGTAAATAAACCTCTTTCTTTTTGTAAATATGTAAGTGACATTGTATGTATAATTATTTTTCAACTGACGCCGGGCCCAGTAGGGCCCGAAATATATCTTGAATTTATTTTTTCTGTGTTTTTTATATATATCTATATACATCTATTACAAATAAAAACAGTAATCATGAAATGAGATTAAGGTAAAACGAGTACTAGACCACTTAAACTAAGGAAACTAAAACCTTTCTACTAATCTCATACTAAATGTATGGGAGTGTTTAATGTCAACATTTTGATACTTCTCGTTTTGATTTTCAAAAAGTTATTGATGTAATTTTACTGATTTGGTAACTTCGATATCATTTTAATTTTTTTATATATCTGTAATAGTTATGGAATAATCGCCTGGTCACACTTATCGATTACACTCGGTATAATGAATTTAAAAGGAAAACTATCACGGCTAAGTAGGATTTACAGGTTTAAGAGTACAGGTCGCGCCAAGCTTTTAATCCCCTCTAAACACGGGGCAATTCGTATCGGCAGGAACAAAATGTGTGGGCCGTCCTTCGGAAGAGCGACTTCCGAGCGGAGTAGAAGTTTGGCCCGATATGTATTAGTAAACTACGGAACCCTACACCGCGCGTGGCCCGACACGCACTTGGCCGATTTTTTATTTATTGAAATCAATGCAAGCCCTACTCACAAACTTAATGACAACAATTCAGACGTCAACTCTGTTCACGAGTTGTCTTACACCGACAATGAGTGGCCATCCATTATCCCTTTATCCAAAACCACTTCTCAAAGTAAGTCTTTACCATCAAAAACTGCATATGCCATTTGTAAGGTAGACAATTAGGGTATAATCACACTACATGGAGTGTTGTCACGGACTTTCCGAATGTTCTTAGAATCGCATTGTTAGTTTCGGCTCGCCACCCAGTAGTGTTTGCAAACGATTCAAAAGTCGTTGGTCCAATATTTGCTTTTGGAATGAAAGAAACAATGCGTCCTTTGGGACAGTTACCGTTTCCTTGTCAGTCTGAATAGAGTTAAGGTTGAGTTTCTGCGACATGGTTTTACGATTTCACAAAAACACAGAACGATTAAGAGATACAAGTTTTGATCATTGCACGTTCTAATTCAAGACTGATGAAGTAAATTATATTTAACACATATCAGAAAAAATTTAGTTCTGTTTAGTGTATTAGACGATAGTTTTTGGCATTTATTCGATTATATAATAAGGTAAAAATATTAATCCCAAAATTGTTCTTAATGAATTAAAAGAGATATTAAGTAAATTAGTAGTTATATATCGGCAATAGTCCTTTGATATCTTTCTGCTAGAAAGCTTAATAATTTATCCAAAATTATTAAAAGCGTAAAGATTATTGAATATAAGTACAAAGTAGTACTTGGGAATAATATTTTACCACGGTTTCATTCGCGTCGATTTTTCAGTAGACTAATTTATAATTAATTAAAATTGTCGACATAAATACATCGATCAGTCTTAGAGATTTTAGGTAACCAAACAAATCTTTTCTTTTATATATCAAGCAGCAATTTTTTGACCATTTACAACTAAAAATATTTAACTTGAGCTCACAAACGTGATTCTGAAACCCCAGCTTAGCAACGTTTGGCGAGTATGTTAAGGTGGTGTTTGCACGTCCACGACAGCGCTCCGGGAGGCGCGCTCCACCGCACGACGTTTTATTATTAAACCTTATTTATTTATCACATTTATTTATTTATTTTTCCTCTTAACAAAGTTAGTTGTCACAGCACGTGCGAGACGTGATTTGCAATTTCTGGTCCAAAGATAACAATGTCGTTCATGCAAACAGCACTTTTAAGTCGTAAATTTTTCTTTGTATTTTCGCAGACGTAATCCATCAGTTACTGCACAAGTGCCAATTTGAGAGTATTGTTAGCAATTGCATTTGGAGATAAATTTTTCTTAGTATAATGATTTAAAGTTAAGGCCCAATACAAAGTTTCAATCCTGCTCTAACGGTTGTGTTTTTATTGTCTATGCTGTTGTAATTAACTGCCGCACACGTAAAACTTCAGTTATTTTGAATCTACGCCTGAATTTGGACATGTAAATAAAATCCTTCTTCAGATTTCATACATAAATAAGGTGTGTAGCAAATTCTCGTGAATTTCGAGACATAGCTTTAAAAAATATGTCTTTAACGTCATTATAAGTTTTTTTAGAGCTGACTTTGCGTCGTTTTCTTTCGAGCGCTTACGTCTTTAGATCTATAAATGTCTGATGGGGGTAACTTTTTACCTCGGTACAAAATGCACATCATAATATTGTTTTCCTTACTTTTGAATAAAAAGTGTGCAATAAATGTGTTTCAAAGCAACTTGCGGAAATAGTTTATTGATAAAAAGGTCTTCACAAAAAATTACGTACTTTAATGTATTACATTTTGTTTGCATTACATTAATACATTTAAAAGCGTGTTCACAGTTGTAATGTAATGCAGCTAAAATGTAACGCATAAAATTTAATAATTTTCATGTGATCACCTAACTATTAACAAGCAGTTTGCCCGAATTGCCATTGAACGCATTTATTGCAAACTTTTTATTCAAAAGTAAAGAAAACAATATTAAGATGTGCATTTTGCACCGAGATCCTCCGTTACCACCTTAAATATGTCGTCTATTGTAGCAAACCCCGCCAAAGTTCTCCAGAGGTGAATGAGGTACAACCAAGTTCATCTTCCATCCATCTATCAGCCTGTTTCGTCCACTGCTGGACATAGGCCTTTCCAGGGTTTTGCCACTCTTGGCGGTCCTCCTGTAAGAAATGCCCATACTCACACACGCTGGGCAGGCGGGTTGGTGAGCGCAGTGCCAAAACCCTTGCACCAGTGACGCCGCTGCCCATCACCAGCCTGTTTTTATAAGGCCCGGCAATTGGGGATGGATATACCGCCATCCATCGGTCCCAGGCAATGGTGGGCCGCCTGGTTTTGCTTGAGAGCTGTTCTTTTACTCTCCCCCGAATAACTTCGGGAGGATTTGCGACTAAGATGGTGGTACCTCCACAGTCGAGCCCGGCATCAGCTCTACCACCTATCTATCCTTCATCATGCCTGTGACCAATTGATGGTGGTATATCCATCCCCAGCCGGCCCTTACAAGTGACTTTTGTTTATGTAGCCAAATCCATTCTGTAGACTCGGTAAGTGGTCCTGACCAAGGTTCAATGACCCTGTTTGCAAAATGCAAAAACTGTTTTTTTGTTCCTCTATACTTGTTCAAGAACAACCTTGACACAATTAGTATAGGAAGTCTACATTTTATTTTGCGTACTTTACAGAAATGGTCACTGAACCTTGGTCCTGACCACTTACCAAGTCTCGAGTATGAATTTGGCTATATAAACGAAAGTCACGTTATATAAAATAGACTATCTAGTGACAGGCTGCGGCGTCACTGGTGCAAGGATTTCGTTCGGCACCGCGCTGACCAACCCGCCTGCCCAGGGTGTGAGTATGGGCATTTCTTCCAGGAGGAGTGCCAAGAGTGGCGAAATCTTGGAAGAGCCTAATTCCAGCAGTAGATGAACCAGGCTGATATTGACTCGAAACGTGTATAAAGGTTAAAAGTTATGAATGTGTGGTAGTTCTGGCATCAGCTTTTTACAGAGTTTTAATTTTGTTTGTCTAGAATCTAGACTCTAGATTCTTCTGAGTCGGTGCTGTAGTGTAGGAGGTCGTATTATTAGATTACAGAACTCTTTAGGCTCGTTATTGGTTGGCAATCAGTAAACTTTATGATAATTTGTACGTCGTATTGATAGATTTATCGAAGTATTCTAAAAATAAAAGGATGTCTAGTAAAAAGACAAAGAAACGAAGAGAGTTCTGATACATATCGATTTGGAGAGTCCCCGTGAATGTGTTCAATGATATGTAAATATCTAAGGTATTTAAATAAATACTGAAGAATATAAGAAAAGGTTTGATTCATTTCAATTCATCTGCGCTTCAGTACACTTTCGGCAGAGTGGTCGTAGTCCTCAAAAAGTTTGTTGGTGAGTGAAATACTTATGCTAACTATAAACCAATTTATAAAATTTAGTGAATTTCATGGCATTGAATCTTCAATTTTACTTTAAAACATAATAACGCAAGGGAAGGCTTGGGTAGGTATTTTCAAGTATAGTGCATTCAATATTAACTGGCGCATTTCCACTTGAACATAAACAATAGGGGTAATAAACCAAACACTCATAGAGCCTATTAATTTTTAAAGGAGCCGTTTCGGCCCTATCTGTTTTGTTGCAAACCAACCAGTGTTGATACTTTTGGTTATTCATAAAATAATTTTGAAAAGATTTGCTTTTATT
Organism: Ypsolopha scabrella; assembly: GCA_910592155.1. Lineage (NCBI taxonomy): Eukaryota > Metazoa > Arthropoda > Insecta > Lepidoptera > Ypsolophidae > Ypsolopha > Ypsolopha scabrella. The sequence continues at coordinate 18,901,968 of OU342977.1, forward strand.
ATTAAAGGAAAGATAACATAAAGAAAGTATCAAACACGTTTGAAACACCGCCTGCCGCACGTGTTTTGCATGTGTATATTGTTTCATTCTGGCGAAATCACCCGCCACGACTTAATCCTATTGTTATTGGTAATGACGGTATCAAGTGGAAACGCGCCATTTAATATTAAATGCACTATACCTCAATATATGAATTGAGGCCGCCAAAATCAGAATGGCCTATCTTTTCTAGACACAATCAAAATCAATTGTGCCTAGAAGAGATAGGCCACTATGGTTCTGACGGCCTCAATTATTTATCTTTCTTTCACAAGTTTAATCGAATTCCATGACGAAATATTTTAAAGAATAAGTCCAAAGCCTTCACCGCTTAAAAGGTTTACACATCTCTTACAAGCGGTCACGAATCAACCGGAGAACCATTTAGCGAAAACCCTCATACCACCTCATACTGAGCTTTTATCTAACCTTTATTATAACTGGTGACATACCATCACACGTTATAAGTTCAATACTTTGACACCATTGTGAAACTTCTCACTTCAGTTTGAGACTGCCCGCAGAGCATCCTTACCAACTTTACCTTACGCTTTTTTCCCTGAAAAATAAACCTTATATTTTTAAGATTAAGGTTTTTTTCAAGTGAATACATAAATGTGTAGGATGTCTACTCTGGTTGCACGTGCATGAACAATGCTCTTTGAGGGTGATTCTGAAGATTTGTCAAAGGTATTTTATTGGTCTGAACGCCTAATTGAATTATTGGGCTTTGTGAGGGTGAAGAGATGTTCTGTTTGGATCGTTAGATAGCTTTAAATGGTAGTTTTTGTTACGTAAGTTGTTATTAAAACAAGTATAGTATTTTTTTTAATCGAAGCAAGATAGTGTTTTCTTTATTTCTACTATTTTATTAAACCATTATCACATACATATTACATATATACACAAAAAATTATTTCAAGATACATTTCCATTATTATTTGTCATAATATAATTGTAAATATGTAATTATTGTGTCAATCAACTGATGCAACAACGAATTATATCTTAAAATATTTTTTTTATATTTTAAAAACCAAAATAAAAAATAATCTCTAAATTTTTATATAAATTTTTTCGAGTAGCTACTTGTTTTTTTTTAATATACCAAAACATTTTTCTTTTTGTGTTATTTAATTTAACTACGACGACGATTGTTTATGTTATGTCCAAGCTGGGTATTGGTCACTTGCGCGCCGCAGTCGCTTTCCGGACCCTTCTAATTACTTTTTATGACTCTACCGACCCTGGTCGGGAATAGGACACTTGCGCGCAAATTAGGGATTAAGATTTTAAGCCGATAATTGTTTATGAAGGGTTTCCCTGTTTTTTTTTATTTTGGGAATCTTGTTCCAGCAGCACGGAATATACTACGAATAGCCCGGGCGGTAGCGTTGCATTTTAGGTAGTGACTTTAGGCCGATAGATTGTCATCTTTTTCAATAGATCTGGAATGACTAATAACAGAACCAAGCGTCAGCTGACGCACCCGCAGTGGGTGTGGGTGTGGGAGGTAGACATGGGCGCCACGCCGTCGCGCCGCCGCCGTGTTGCATCGGCGAGCCGCCGCCGCCGCCGCCATTTGCCGCGCGGCGTGTGTTGAGTTAACACGTAGTTTTATTCGCGTTTTAACCGTGTTTTAAGATGACAAGTCTATCAAAGATTAATGTGAGCAAACTCTCCATAACTGTGTTTTATGATGCTAAAACACGTAGCAGTTTTTGTTGGAAATACTTCGGTAACATTGTTTTTACAGAAGACAATAAAAAGAAAATTTTGAATCCCGATCAAGTCTATTGCTCAGCTTGTCTTACGGCAGTAAAAGAAGAGAGTGCTGACGTGACATTTGGATCGTAAGTACTTTCTTATTTTTGGACGAGAATGCTTATTTTGTCTATCTACTTTCTAACCTCAAACGCCTGATTTTATTTTTCATTGCAATAACACTTATTTTAACAATCGTTTAACTTTATTTGTAATTTTAGCACTTGGGATCGTTTAACCAAGTGGCTTCAAAACTAGTTTGTATAGCAAACATTCTTATACTCATACTGTTCTATACAGAAATATTATCTATTAAGATTGAGACGTGTGCGCCGCTTCGCAATTCGCGGCGCCAGCGCGCCGGCGAATTCTCACTTTGCATAAATAGCAGCTTTATTTTTTTTTTTAGCATAAAGCACCTACCCACCTACCTGCTTCATTTGTTTCAGCGTAAAAATAAAAAGTTATAGTAAAACAGTCAGTACGGGAAATTTAACACGTCATCTGCGGGATGATCATCAAGTCCGAGATGAATCTGCTTGTGCTAACAAAGCTACAACTAACATCAAAGGCTTTTTCTCTGTTAAGCGTCCTACAAAAACTAATAGCTCTTCCTGCTCAAAAGTCACACCGAAACATAATAAATGGTTACTGGCTAGAGATGTAGCTCTTTGGTTCTCCAAATCTTTACTTCCGTTTGACTCCATTTCTGACGAAGGAATGACGGATTTTTTCAAGGTATCTATTTCAAATACCTTCCAAAATATAAAGTTTTACGCTTTAAAATGTTCTAATATTGCGCATTTTCATGTTTTCCTCGCTTTAAATGTTTATTAAACGTGTGTTCTTCTTTTTGTTTTAGAAATATGACATCATCTTGAATGAAGACGACCTTCCGTCTCGGTATACTGTAGGTGGTTCAGCACTGTCCGATGTGTACGAGTGCATGCTGAGCAATGTAAAAGATAAAATTTGTATTGACGCGCCTCGACACTGTGCTATGACCTTTGACTTATGGACAGATCAGTATAGGAAACTGAATTATATTACATTTACTCTGCATTATTTAACACAAGGTAAGTAATTTTCTTTCGATAAATTAAATAAGAAAAAATTACTACCATAGGCCGTGTCTACTAAAGTTAGCGTAATGTTTCTAAATTTTTTTTTTCAAATTACTTTCAGAGTAATTATTTTGCTTCCTTGATTGCAGATTTTGAACTAAAGTCATTGACTTTGAACACTCAAATTGTAACAGGAAAGAAAACAGGGGAAAAGATCCATGGTATGATCAAGGACACAAAGAAAAATTTTGGGCTGGACGCAAAAAATATCTACGCTGTAACTGACGCTGGGAGTAATGTCAAACGGGCAGTTTCCTTAGGAAATATGGATCACCATCTGTGTCTCGGGCACGGGCTACATAACCTTGTGACAGTGGATGGCATTGATAGTGTTCCCGAAGTAAAAGAACTGGTGAGGAAATGCAAGAAAATTGTTAAGACTGTGCGATACCGGTTGCCAGAGCTGGAATCAGAAGCTGAAAAAGTTCAAAAGGATTTTTTGGATACACTTGGAAGAGTGGTAGATACACTTGACATTGATGAGAATGAGAGCGACCTAATTTTGCAGAACGATTTGACAGCATCAGCAGAAGACATCGAAGAGTTTGAAGAAGATAATATGTCGCCACCCTTGTCAGCAGAAAATATTAGGCATATTCCTTCCATAAAGACTGCTACGCCTACTCGCTGGCATAGCGTTTTAGAAATGCTTGAAAGTTTGGTTCATGTTTGCAACCGTGATCCAATAAACAACATGTTGAGAAAAATAGGACAAGATGAGCTGAGAATTACCCAAAATGAATGGAATCTCTTGGAAGACCTGGTCAAGTTTTTAAAACGATTCCGTGAAGCAGTTGAAATCATGTCATCCCAAAAGACCTGCACAATGAATGTTGGACTAGTATTTCGCTCTGAAATAATTGACGTCCTTAAATCACTTTCAGATGACGAATCATTGATTATGTATCGTCTAAAGTGCAACATGTTGGCCAATATTAATAAAAGATTTCCTGTTACAAAACCAGTTATAGCTGCAGCTCTTTTGGATAAGCGCTTCATGGGACTCAAAGAGGTGGACTTATATTTAGAGTCACAAAATATGACAAAGGCTTCCTTCCTTGCCTCTTATGTAAAAGAACTTATAAAGGTAGATGACTTGCCTGGAAACCCCCATAGAAACGAAACGGATACTTCAGTATCTTCAAACACCAGTAGTTCCTCATCGATTTTCAGTAAACTCTCCAAGAAACATAGTGCCAGTGCTAGTCAAGGAATTGAAGATGATCCACTAGAGCAAGAGTGTTGGCGATATCTCGCTTGTGCTGTTGGATCAACAGATCTCAAGGATGACAATCTTTTATCTTTTTGGAATGAAAAGAAAAAAGATTTTCCTTGGCTTTCTACCTTTGCTAGGGCTTTGCTGTGTATACCCGCTACAAGCACACCAAGTGAGAGGGTGTTTTCTGTGGCTGGGATGGTACTTTCTGCTAAAAGATCTCGCCTGAGTCCACACAGGGTGAATAAAATAATTTTTATTCACGATAATTATAAAGAATGCAAAAACAATGTTGACAAATAATACACTTTATATTATTTGTTCGTAGCTGACTGTTAAAATGTTCCTATTAAACTTGTACTTTTCATTTTTTTAATAAAATGGTTCAATTGTGCTTTAGTTTATTTTTTGTTCGAACATCTTCTTTTTTTTCCAAACCTCACGCAATATAGACACGCCGCCGGCGCCACGCCGCCGCCGCACAAGACTTGACGGCGCGCCGCCGCCGCAAATTTAAGGGGCGGCGCCCATGTCTAGTGGGAGGTAGTGAAAGTGGTAAAAAAAAGTAATAGTACGCCGGCTGAAACTTTTATCACAGATAGTTGACATCATACTAAGCTGAAAAAAAATTGTTAGCTGCATCGTGGATGGGAGATTATGCGTCAGCTGCTCGCATGAACTTTTTTGCATTTTAAGAAGTGTTTTTACGCCGATAGATTTCCACTTTTTTATTTGCAACGGTACCTCCCGGACTAGAACCTTAGAGCAATGTATAGGTATATAAATAATATATGTCGCTGCCGTGCTGTCTGGTTAAATCAGCCACCTGATTTAAATCAGGAAGAGGAAAATTTTCAAAAGTCCTGCAGCGCACAAGAGATGCGGTAGCTTGGGTTAGAAGGTTAGGTATGGCGAGTCACGTGGTTTTTTTTTATGACCACCCGAGGTAAAATTTAAACCAAAAGGCTTGCGCGAAGCTGTCCTAATCACAGAGAGTAATCGGAGCGCAACTAACCAGTAGCATTTTCTGCTACCTGCATGAGTTTTTGACCGTGGCGCGCAAGTGACCCCACAAGAAATACAATTGTGCCGATTCGGTGTAACACGACTTTACTTATTTGACAGTACCTACTTTAAGCGATCAATACAGAATAGTTAAATTAAGTTTAGTCCTGTCAAATAAGTCGTGTTTCACCGAATAGACACCAATGTTCGCAAAACTGTTACTTCCATTCATGTAATATCGTAATTCCTAGGTCTCCGCTATACATACCCATACCAATAGATATGTTTTAATAAGTGGTAATTAGAACATTATTAATTTTGCATTTTGTTAAACTCATTTGTACATATTTGGTTAAATAACCTATATTTGATATGTCCTTGAATTTAAAACGCGTTACCTGAAACATGTGGGTGGCAGTTATCTGTTTAAAACTTATCTTATCTAAATAGATAAACCAAAGAGAAGCTTAACAAACCTTTCCTTTGTTAAAATTTTGCCCAAAGTAGGTCAATGTTTATACAAAAATTCCTGGTTGTCCTCAAGGGCAGAACATATATTTGTTTTGCCCTAAACAGATTTTGGGATTGATTTCAGTTTTTTTGTTATCTTTATAAACAAGTTCGGGAGTCAGTTTATTTTACCATAAATGATGCGGTTGATCGTGGTAAATATTCGGTTTTATTACATTTTCTGTGTTTATGGATTACGTTTTAGCAAAAATCCTACACATTGTCATGTCACGTCTATAAGGGTGTTATAGTTAATATATGCCATGAACCTAGAATAAGAATAAGTTTATTTAGCTTGAGATGTTGTAGATACATAAGATCTTGAATTTTAAATAGTACAGCATATTTCACCACATTTGGTACCTATAGTAAACTTAATTTAAGCAAATACGTTATATTATAAAGAATAATTAATTTTTACACATACATGACCAGGCGGCTCACCATTGCCTGGGACCGATGGATGGCGGTTTATCCATCCCCAATTGCCGAGCCTTATATAAAACAGACTGGTGACGGGCAGCGGCGTCACTGGTGCAAGGGCTTCGGCACTGCGCTCACCAACCCGCCTGCCCAGCGTGTGTGAGTATGGGTATTTCTTCCAGGAGGACCGACAAGAGTGGCGAAATCCTGGAAAGGCCTATGTCCAGCAGTGGACGAAACAGGTTGATAGATGGATGAGAATAATATTAATGTCTTTGGCTTTGTTGCCCATTAACTTAACCTAGTTAACTTAACGGTACTTATTTACAACATTAGCGTGTATAATCAAAATCAATCATTTTTCAGTAAACAAATCCTAATTTAGCGATCGCAATATATGCACTTACATTTTTTTTTTTACTATTCTGAAAGCAATATCTTCTAAATACTTCAAGTTCAAATCATAAAAGATTCTGTATCAAATCAATTTGTAAGTTTAATTCACTATGCGCTTATACAAAACATAATAGTAAGTAAGTCCGTCAATTTAAATTTACTCTGACTGAAAATTGTATTTTAATTTAATATTTAATTTACAAATAATGATATCATTCTGAATGAAACAAAAATCTAGTGCTCTACATTTACACACCCAATACAGAACCATATCCAAGCACGTATCCAGGGGGGGCTATAGGTGGGATTTATCCCCCCGAAATTTGGCGTGACATACATGGGACCGGGAATGTGTATTAAATTACGTTTTAATAAAATAAGGTACGGTACTTTTGATACTTACTAATATTATAGTACAGTGATTACAGAGGTTTCTTTCACAATTCACATTGTTGATTCAGCGAATGTCCCCCCCTAAACAAAAGTCTGGATACGTGCCTGAGCATATCAATATAGTTTTGACATTTTCCACCTTTCCCAAAACCGTTACTGCAAATATTTCAAGAGAATAATGACAAAACTATAGCCTGACCGTTACCGCTGTGCACCGCCTTTGCGCCGCGCGGCGAGGTGGGGGGAGGAAAAGAAAGAGTAGCATGAGTTCACATCATTCAAGTTACTAAGTACGATAAATTAAAATTATACCTTTTTATATTTGATTTCGATGCTGATTTGAATTATATGTTTAGTTTTTTAATAAAACACGACATATTGAAATAAAAATTTAATTTTAATATAACGTACTTAGCTACTTATTTCACTTACCTTATAGTAGTATCATATTTCCTAATAAATGTATAAAGTTTATATTCTTAAAAATATTGTAATCCAATCTCGTAAAATCCGACAATATCGATCTCAGGTGAACTCATGCTAGTTCCTTTCCTCCCCCCGCCTCGCCACGCATACCTCAGAGAGTGCACAGCAGTTATGGCCAAGCTATAGTAAAACGGAGCGGTGTACACTTCTCATAAAAAATACACTTTTACAACAACCAAGTTAATTCACAGAAACCAGATAAATTGGACACAAATAAATTCTACATCTCCAACCAAGAATATCAAAATTGCAAGAGAGTCCGTGTCCAATCAATACAGTAAGTACCACTATAACTTAGCTGCTCCATTCAAGATGCGGCACTGCACATTGTAAGTACCTTATAAGTGGCAGATAATAAGGAAATACGGATCATGTGCTTCACAGATGAATGGACAAAAGGTTTTTGTGGTAAATTTTGCATACTTCACGCAAGTTTGTGCGAAACCTTAGAATCTCTATTCATTAGCGGTTAAAGCGCACTGTACTTGTAGGTACTCCAGCTATGTTAGAAGCTGCAGCGCTGCAGAATAATCGTTTATTAAATTTAATGTTCAGTAAAAAAACATAGGTACGTAATTGTTCGCTGTCAGCGCTAAATCGACAAGTATTGTAGAACGTAATGGCGCGTGGAGAACGCACACTCTACCCATTCATGAACTTGACCATTCCTGTGGTCTTACGAATTTCTGAAGACGCCGCATTTCTTGGAAACTTTGCCCACGAAACCTTCTCATATTTTTTTCTTTAGCAAGCTTTATTAATCAGAACGTATTGAAATTAAGCATAAAAACAAAAAATAATCTCATAATTACTCATCCAAAAATAGCGTGCTATAAAACTAAATATGTAATAATAATAACACATACGTACATACGAGTATATACCATACGTATAAAATAAAATCAAAATAAATAGTCCATCCATCCATCAGCCCGTGTTCGTCCACTGCTGGACATAGGCCTTTCCCAAATTTCGTCACTCATGTTAGTCCTCTGTCCTCCTCATCCAGCCGCCCCCCGCAACGTCCTTCAGGTCGTCGGTCCAGCGGGCACGAGGTTGTCCTACACTACGCTTTGCTGTACGTGGTCTCCATTCTAAAGCCTTTCGGCCCCAACGGCCATCATGACGGCGACTAATATGGCCTGCCCACTGCCACTTCAACTTACTGATTCTGCAGGCTATGTCGGTTACTTTAGATCTCCGACGGATCTCCTCATTTCGGATTCTATCCATCAGAGATACCCCAAGTATAGCCCGCTCCATAGTTCGTTGAGCAACTTTAAACCGGTGGATCAGACCCTTTGTAAGAGACCACGTCTCAGCGCCATACGTCATCACAGGAAGGACGCACTGTTTGAAAATCTTAGCCTTTAAGCACTGCGGTATTGACGACGTAAATATGTGACGCAACTTTCCGAATGCTGCCCAACCCAAGCATATTCTTCTGTCAGCCTCGGCGTCGAAGTTGTTTTTATCCAGCTGTATGACTTGACCCAGATAAACATATTTTTGAACAACTTCGATGCTGACATTGTCGACGGTTATTGGCCCTTGGATGACATGACAGTTGGACATGACCTTAGTTTTATCCAAATTCATCCACAGGCCCACTCGTCTCGAAGAATCGCCAAGGCCGCGCATTATTTCCTCTAGTTCCTGCAGCGATTCCGCCATTATGACGATGTCATCGACAAAGCGAAGATGTGAAATGTACTCTCCGTTTACGTTTATGCCTCGTCCATTCCAGTCTAGTGTTTTAAAGACGTCCTCCAGCGCGGCGGTAAACAGTTTTGGAGAAATAACATCTCCCTGTCTCACGCCGCACTGAAGATGTGATAGGTCTTGTTTGTACACCCTGTACTTGGACGGACATCGTAGCGGAGTCATACAGACATTTCAACAACTCCACGTAACGCCAGTCAACTTGGCAACGCTGCAAGGACTGCAGAACAGACCAAGTTTCGATGGAGTCGAAGGCTTTCTCGTAGTCCACAAACGCTACACATAAGGGCTGATTATATTCTTGAGTTTTCTGTATAACCTGCCTCAGCGTGTGAATGTGGTCCACGGTGCTGTAGCCTTTTCGAAACCCAGCCTGCTCTGGAGGTTGGAAGTCGTCGAATCGTTGGGCGAGACGATTCGTGATAACTCTTGAGAACAGCTTGTAGGTGTGGCTCAGGAGCGCAATTGGTCTATAGTTGGTATATTGGTCCTGTCCTCTTACTCTCCCCCGAATAACTTCAGGGCGGTTTACGAGTAAGATGGTGGTACCTCCACAGTCGAGCCCGGCATCAGCTCTACCACCTATATACCTATATAGTAATCATTTTTATCCCGCTTCTAAACCTTCATACAAATTACTTTTGTTCATACCCAAACATCATTTACAATTTCCAGTGCAATTTTCCCGATGACCCTTTGAATTTCTAAGGTCGGAACATTTCCCGCGCAACGCGGCCTATACAAAAGAGTTCAACGCGCGCACAAGCTCTCCTTAGTGCTCAATTATAAAAGAATTTTGGCCTCAATAAGAAAAAAAACTGAAATTATCGGGACTATAATGAGCCCCTATAGCGCAGCATGGGTCCGAAATTCAATCAATAGGAATTTATTGCCAAGATTCGCAAAGGCTACGCTTCCTTTGCGTCTTCGATTGTGTGCCAGTATTTTTTTAATTTATCTTTTTTTGTGATAATAGGCCGGCGCGAGACGAAGGCCGCTCTTGTATAATGCCATAGAATAGAAATGACAGTAAAAGTAACGCCCACTTTTTTAAACCTTTTTGTTGAGGTATTCAAAAGTTTTTAAAGATTATAGAATACGTTGAGGCTTAGGTTACGATGCCGTGTTTCGTGTTGAAAATAGTGGTTGGAAGTAATTTTCGGTCGCGATAAATAAATTTTAAACATTGGCTACAGGTTGTATAATACAAAACGTTATTAAGTGGAGGATATTCATATTTAAAGTTATGTATTCACAAAAGTCTGAAATCGTGCACGTGCGGTTTTTTTCATACTCGTTAAACAATGTAACCAAAGTGCCTATTATTCAGTTTTGCAATGTATTTCCGTTTTTGATTGAAACTGTATTTAAAGAAAAGATGTTACTGGATAAAAAGACAAGATAGTGTTTCAAAAAATTTTAAGGAAAGTATTTTTGCGGAATATCTATAAAACATTACGTAATAATCCCAACACTATTGCAGTGGCTATTAAATTCGCTATTATCTCAGGTAAACAAGCTCGAATGCTCTACTAGTGGCCATCTAAACACGTGTTCAATTTATATTGTTACATTTGAACCCTATTGCAACGTCCTTACTACCAATAATGTGCAATACAATCTCAACCTTACGGGGCAATAAATTAAATTATTTTTCGTTTGTTGAAGTTGGGGTTGCATTTAATATTTTAGGACCATAAAGTGATCAATGTTACGCTTTGAATTAAACCATAATCAACTCTATATTCCTCCAAATAAGGTATTCTTTTGCACCACTTAGACGTAGTTGCATTTAATAAATTTTAAGGTGGAACTGAAGGATATCACTTGATTCTTAAGGGGCACTTTAAGGCTGTATATCTGATGGCCGTAGCGAGATGATTGTGTTACAGCAATCCATCAAGTTTTTGAAACGTTACGAAGACTTTTTTATTCCTCTATTGGGTTTTTTGCCGCGCAACCATTTCCTGTGTCCTGGGGCTAGGATTTCGGCTAAAATTTTTGCGAAAAACACAATATGTTTTTTTCAAGGTTCTCCTTTTTCTTTGGTCATCCAAGGTTTTAAGTTACCACCATATTTTTTGTGAAAAAGATCTTGTATTTTTAAAGATCCTTTACGGTAGATTCGGCATTGGCCAAAGATCTTCCATAGATAACGTTCGAATCGAGTAAAAAATACGATTCATGGATAGATACTAAAGAAAAAAACTCTACCTATTTAAAATTTGTATTCAAGTACATACTTTATTGAAACTTAATGTTAGCTTTTTCACATATAAGCTTGATATGTTATTAACTGTATAAAAAAACGTTAAGTCAACCGAAGGCACCCTTAAAATCACCGACACATTTAAAAAGTTGCTAATTCAACCTGCTCCTGCATTTTTTCATCTGTCACCTTTCAAACAGAACAGATATATTTTTTATCCCACGTTGCAACATAAAAATCCGTAAGTTTCCGGCATTATTGCATTCTACCCTGTAATTTGAAACCTCATGAAATCACCGTTTGCGGCGCACGTGTTTCAGTTTTTTCAGCTGTATCTGGCCGACTGGCGACTGTTTTAGCAAAAAAGCCATTTCGGCAGTTTCGGTGCGTTTTTGTGTTGCAAAATATTTGTCACGTGTTTTGTATTAGTAATGGGAGCTAATGGAAGATGATGGTTTTTCTTCACTTCCTCTTGTAAATTGCGACAAATGTAGATGGTCTATCGTCACCTCTGTTAAGATTGGTTTTACTAACTGTGGCGTTATAATTTTGCTTTTTTGTTCAAATGGTAGAAGGGTCTTCTTTTGATGTAATTACAAAGAGGATAATCGTTCTTGTTAGAATAATTTCATCTTTAACAGTTCAGATAAGGTAATATAACTAATATGTAATAAACATTTTGTGTAAAAATATGAAAAGCTTAAACTTACCGATGTAGATACAAAAAAATATATATATTTAATGATTTTCATTTTGTTTTACTTCCAAGTCTTTTACAAAGAAGTTAATTAAGGTATAATTATGAAGTTAACATTGTTATTAAGAAAACATTTTTCCACTGAGTAGAAAATAATAGATCTGTAAAAAATTTAACAGAAAACAAGTGTTTTTTTATAACTTACTTCACTAAATCTTTTCAAAACATATTTCGTTCCACTTGGAGTCGTCAATCGAATATCAAGTGGGTAGAAATATATTTAGAAAATACCATTTCCTTTTTTTTCCTCAATAAAATTAAAACATATAATAAAAATAAAAAACTCTTTTAAGGCAATTATTATTATAATCACTAAATATTATTATTAGAGTGCATTACAAACCAGAAAAGATAGATTAGAAACAAATGTAAAGACAAGAATTTGAAACTTGCACTCCAATAATTATATTTAGAGTATTCAAAAGCGATGGATTTCGCATTAAAAACATAATCTTAATTCACTAAATCTTTAAAATTTTCTACATAGAATCAGTTTTAAGTTTTGACAAATTTTTCGTTTCCCAAATCTTATTATATTTTATTTGTCACCCTACACTCAAAAGGAAGTAACTAAGTGCCATTCGTAGCACCTAATTATGCACCCTAACAACTTCCGTTGCATAGTGCAAAAGGCAGTTTGTTTTTGTTAGCAGAAGTGAAATTAGACCAATGAAATATCAACTCTATACCTAAGCACTTTGAAGTTATCTGCTCTCCTAATTAGTATGGTCTACTAGTAATGCAAATATCTTGTTAGAAACAGATTAGGTGAACAAAAGACTGCAGACAAGTGGTGAGTGTAAATAGTGACACTTTAAAATCACTTAGTTCTTTTAAGTGGATGGTGAAGTTTTTCCTTGCTCTGATTATTACAAAAATGGGTACTATTGGTTTACTTAGATTTCAGTGGTAGGAAACCTATTTCCACTTGATACTGATTTTTTTTACTCAATTTTCAGCTACGGTTTTGAAACCTAAGAGAAGACTTATCTAGCGAGAGGTCCCTGGTTCGAATCCCAGTTCAGAGCTCCTCACGTCCAGATTTACTTTTCTGATTTTCTATATCGCAATGGTATACATTTAATTTGTTATCTCCTTGCGATGGATAAATCGCCAAGTGTTTAAAAGTATATAAATTTATTTCGAGTTATCTAGATTGTCGTATGAATAAGAGTTCGTGTGAGCAATTCATTAATTGCATTTTTACAAAATGGAACTACACACTCAATAAAACTACGTTTCATTATCATCTTCCCTTTTGTCATGATCATCGACACCGTAAAAACCACGGATATCTATGATAAAAACCATGGCTCCGTGATACGCTCATTCGCACCTCAAAAAGCTCAAAAAGGTCCTCTTAGATAATCAAGGAACTGTTAAATGCAACACTCCTGTGCCACCTTCTTTCAAAGTACCGCCGCAGAATTCTAAATTCAAACGACTTTGTTTCGTATTGAAGCTTATAATATAACTAAAAAATTATGTATTCTATTGTAGGCCGTCCATAAATTTCATGCAGCTAGGGTTACCATCGGAACTTTCGGCCATCCGTCCGGACTTTCAACGGCTTTTTGTACGAAAAATAACGGATTAATTATTAAATGTCGCATTAAATAATCTAAAAGTAAAATATATGTATTATTAAATCAGTCTTCAATCTGTATTAAACAAGTGAGGGTGGTGCCTACACTCCACACACCCCTCCCTTAACCCGCTATCCCTGTAAAAACGTGCACTTCACGTTGAATTTCCAGATTTATCTTTCATGTTGTGTCTGAAAAAAACCGGTAATTTTTTGAAATATTCAGCTTTTTGTTAGCGGTTTTAAACTTTTTATTTTTCATTTTATTTATTTATTTCATTAGCAATATATCATCACATCACATTTGAAGATACTTAGTTACTAACTTAACTACAGTTTATTACATACAAATCGTTTTATTTTCAAGATCATATTCAAAATAAATGGTTACCCTACATGCAGCCAATATTAAGTCGAATTTCATTTGTTTTTTTAGGGGTTGCGTTATTGAAGGTATAGTGCTATGTTTAACAACATCTTCATCCGAATTTCACGGCAGAGTTATTTGTTTTACGGTCTCCTTATTTTGCACAAAGCCGGGGTGTTTCGTAGTTGTGAATTTTAACAAGGCAGGCGGTGGTCGCATGTGATTGAGATTGTCACAGGTTTCTGCACTTTACGGTGTGGTTTCTATTTGATGGGAGCTGGGGTTTAAATAAGCTATGGATTAAATATGGCAGGATAATCTACAGGTAGGGTCAGAAATGATAAACTTTAACTGAAATTGTCTGTTACCTTTTTTACTGTTTTCTTTTTGGTTCATATATAATTGTTTAGTTTTTGACCGACTTCAAAAAAGGAGGAGGTTCTAAATTCGACTGTATTTTTGTAATTTTTTGGGGTATATTACTTCATAACTCTGGCATACCTTACCCTGGTCAGAGGTGGAATTGTGTAAGCCAATGGTGTTCAAATTCGATTGTCATATGGCTATTCGGCTAAGCAAATAAGACCGTTTGACAAATGAAATCGTACGATTTTGGTTGTCAACAACAAAATAAGACAATTGTATTCATCTGACAGCCAAAACTGTACGCGATTTCAACTGTCAAACGGGCTAATTTGCTTAGCCGAATAAACATGTACCTATGTTACAAACAAATATGGATCACTGTTATCCGAAATTAATGAAATATATTTATCCCCAAATTAAGGGCAGGTAATTTTTATTTGACGTAATTTTAAAGTCGTACAATAATAGTGGTTCAGCCAGTATCATCAGTTGAATATGTTTTAAACTTCAAAGCAGGTCTGTCACAGATGCTTATAGTAAGTATGTTGTGAAAAATTGTGAATATAGGCAAATTTTGTTTATTTATAAAAAACGGCCAAGTGCGTGTCAGGCCACGCGCAGTGTAGAGTTCCGTAGTTGCCCAGTACATTTCATAAGTTGTTCTACTAATACAGATCACGCCAAACTTCTAGTCCCATACATTTAGAAGGACGGTCCATACATTGTCGTGCTTAGAGGGGACTAAAAGTTTGGCGCGACCTGTTTTCATAAACCTGTAAAGCCTAGTTTTCCTTTTAAATCCATTATATATACTTCTTTTGTGATTTTTTTTATATCTCCATAAATAACTGTTTAGCCGGCAGGGGGGGAGACACTTGACTCTAATAAAAATTTACTCTAACAAAAATTTTCATTTTACAGTTTAATATTTTGCCAACGGATTCCTTAATCGAAAAATGGTTTTCACACACCCATAATGTTTTTGAACGACCTATACAACGATACCCCACACTACGAGGTAGAAGAGAAAAAAAATCCCCACTTCACGTGTATGGGAGAAAAAAAAACGAGATTTTCTTATCGTTTTATCGGCGTGAATAATATGTATACCCATACCAAATTAGAGCTTTGTAATACTTATAGTCTCTGAGCTAAGCCGCGGACAGACGGATGGACGGACATACGGACATGGCGAAACTATAAGGGTTCCTTGTCGGACTACGTAACCCTAAGAAAGGTTACTTTGGCACAAATGAATGAATTAATAATAATTGTAGGTGAAAAGCGAGTGTAATAAGTTGAGTGTGACTGTAACCTGGACTTTTCAGTTCACACTTGGTAACACTCCTGACACTGGATTTGTGTCGTCACTAATATTTATTTTGGCGTTTTTTGTCGTTACCGAGTCTTGATTGTGACTATTGCCATACTTTTAGGACAAATAAACTAAACATCCTATAATGCCGATTAACTATAGGTATATACTTTTTCCGATTTACTATAAAAAATGAAAACTTATTTTTCCAACTTGCCGTTTCGTTTGTGCTGTCCGTACCATCCATTGATCCAATGATTTGCACTCTTCCATACATGAGTAGCGCACTTTTGCGACAGTACAAAGTGCGCTCAAACGCGCCGCGTCGAGTCGCGCCGGCGAGTTTCAAAGTGGGACACAATACCGACTTTGTGCCACAATATAGTATAGGATGTTGTGTCCCAACACCACACATGGACTGGCCGCCCACATGAATATCGCATTGTTCTGTAAAACACGTGTTGAGTTTATGAAGACGCTGTTTAGGAGCAGCTTTATAAATGGTCTTGTGGCTATTCCGGCATTATTGCGCATTCGCAATATCAGTCAGTAGATATTTGTTTAAAGTTTGATATATGCAATGCGATGCTAATTAGAGTGACTAAACCACATCATATAGATGCTACAAGATATAATGAATGCTAACTATAAGATTTCAATAAAAAAAATCAACGCATGTCTGTACAAAATCCCTTTTAAAGTCACCTGCAATCTGCCTATGCAATTTTTGGGCATGTGCCAGAATTGACGGCCAGTCCCGTATTTATTTATTTATACCTACCAGTACAAAAGGTCTATACAAGCCTATTTCACACTGTTAAATTATCAATTTCGTATTCACTGATTCACATTGATAGTAGTTTATGAAGCTGGTACATAAAAAGGTTATTAAAAACACGAGTGTCAGATTAAAAAACGAGCCCAAGGCGAGTTTTTTAATAGAACACGAGTGTTTTAATGCCTAGTTATGTATAGTTTCATACACTACTTTATCTAAACTCATGCCTACTAACCTGTTTTCATAATTTTTGTAAATTTATCGTCAGCCATTTTTGATTATTCTTGTAAAAGCTTGTTCTGAAAGTGTTCGTAATTTCCGTCATTATTACCAGAATGTCAGGTGGCATCAAATATCATTCATCACCATCCCTGCTGTCAGTAATTTAACGGCAAAATAATTATTTTGGCCCATAAAATCACTAAGTAATAAATGAATTTCCTCAAAAACTATGGCGCAACAAACAGTTCATCCTTTGACAGACCGAGTCCAACACGCCGTAAGCCATAGACAATACCTGGCCGAAAATAAATTTGAACTGTAACCTCGTTACCATTTTGTAAGTATCGGAGAACATTATATAAAAACCTCATTTTGTATTATAAATATAACCCATTTGATATTAAACCTCAGACATGGCTGTATGGGCTAAGTTCCCTTTGCCTTCCTAGTTAGTATCAAATGTACTGTAATCTCAGAAAAAGATCTTTTATAGCATTATGTTGTTCGAAGACCTATACTATAATTTAATTTTTGAATTTTTTTAGAGACGTTCATGAAAATCATTTTTCATTATGCCAGTAGTTTTGAGTTCGTAATGTAATGACGATTTTATGATATGAGGTTAGATAAACTATTATTATTGTATTATCTGACGGTTTATACGATTAAAAATGGTATTTCATACAAAATGTCTGCTTTGGTTCAAGAACTTTTGGACGAACTTTGATGTGGTTTTTGCCAATATTTAAAATAATTACTGCGAAAAATGTCCGAGAATATGTTATTATGACGTAAGAACGCTGAGCAGTGAAATAAGTCGGAAAAAAGTAATTGAGGGAAAAGTTACTCTTTTAACATAGACGGAGTTATAGGCAAAAGAATTGTTGCATGTTTTGAATCGGTGTGAATCACTGATAGAACAATATTGTTATGATATCTCTGGTGTGAATTTGTGAATAGAAAGAATTATATAACACTAGCTTTTGATAACGGCTTCGCCCGCGTGAAAGTGTTTTTCAATTAAAACTTATTATCCAGTTTTCTATCTAAACTCTTTTTGAAATTGATTACCATTAAATTAAAACAACATCAAAATTAAGTTGCTTCAATTGCAACTTTGTGCACTTGTGCAGTTTTATTAGGGTTCCGTAGTTTTTTCAAATCAATGAGTTAGCTCGGCTTTTGTTCTGTAATTGAAAATGTTAAATTCAAATTTGGAACAAGTCTTAATATAATAATAATATAATTTGATTGACAAAAGAAAAAATACGTGTCCAATATTTTCTGATAATCTAACTGACGGACCAATAATTTTTTTTTAGTCATCATGCCTATTATTTAATATAACGTATTTATGCCATCATTAAAAGCTGCTTGAAAACTTTTGGTTCTATTTCACATTTTTTTATGTCTCGGGCTTTTAAACCTGAAAATGCAAGGTGGCTCGATTCAGGTGTCCGAGAGTGCATAATAAAATAAAATCATGAAAAACCTTTTTATTAATGTTACACGTAATCAGGATACACCGTAAATGGGTGATGATTTTTTTTTCTCATCTATCGCATAGTATTGGGTATCGTTGGATAGGCCGTACGTAACTACCCAACTTTTTTAAAATTTTGTTTTTTTTTTTCACGGAGCGTTGAAAAGCAGGTAAAATAAAGTAAATTATATGGATAGCATAGAAAAAAGGCCAATGACTAAGCATTATCAGTCACAGAAATCCGCATGACTACCAAACCTTCCAGTTATTGAGGTCAAGAGAAAAGAAACTTTAAAAAGAGTGCTATAATAATTTTATTTCTCTTGCTGAAGATAAAATAAACCATAATCCAAAGCATTTTTGGACATATATTAAAACAAAAAAGTCATGTAATGAGGTCCCTGAAGCCATGTTTTACGAAGGAGTTTCTGCAACCAGCGGTGACGAGATAAGTGATATGTTTAATAGTTTTTTTCACCCTGTTTTCGAACCTGGTGGAGACAATATCCAGTCTTCTACTCCAGAATCTTCTTACGATTCTCCAGTTAATATCTCTTCAGCTGATCTTTCAGTCGATGTTGTCCTGGAACACCTAAAGGCTGTCGATGTAAATAAAGGACCTGGACCTGATGGCATCCATCCATTTTTCATCAAGGCATGTGCAAAGGAATTGGCAGTGCCACTATGCATTATTTTTGAAAAATCTATGGTTGAAGGATATTTTCCCACTATTTGGAAAAAAGCTTTTATTACTCCGATCTTTAAAAGCGGTGACAAGCACGATGTAACAAAGTATCGTCCTATTTCCAAATTGTGCATTTTTGGAAAAATCTTTGAAAAGATTGTCACCCAAGAACTTACTTTTGCATTTTCTAGACATATTCTGCCACAACAACACGGTTTTGTTCGTGGTCGTAGTGTCGACACTAATCTTATTTCTTTCACTGACTACGTTTTTAATGCTTTTGCCGACGGTTACCAGGTAGATGCTGTTTATACAGACTTTTCAAAAGCGTTCGACAAAATTAGACACAACCTAGACCTTCTTCTTAGGAAGCTATTTAAGGTTGGTATTCAGGGTGACCTTTACCGCTGGATAAAATCGTACATTGAAAATCGAAGTCAGGCTATTTCTCTTAAAGGCTACGTATCCCACAGTACCGGTCTATCAGCTCAGGAGTTCCGCAGGGATCTCACTTGGGTCCCTTCCTTTTTACTCTGTATATAAATGATTTAGATGCTTTCGTGAACCCGTCCTGCTTTCTCCTGTATGCAGATCATACAAAAATTTTTAGTGTTATAAAATCACTTTGTGATTGTCATGTACTTCAACATGAATTACATTATCTCAATCACTTCTGTCACCATAATCATCTATTTCTGAATATTGACAAGAGTTTTTCTATTACCTTTGCTCGTAAAAATAATCTCATTATTTTTGACTATAAACTAGCTGGCTCTTCGTTCAAGCGTGTTGAAGTGATAAGGGACTTGGGTGTTATCCTTGATGCTAAATTAAATTTCAAATCACATCTCAATCACATTATTAAAAAAGCTTTCAAGCATTTAGGCATGATACTCCGTTTAGGAAAACCTTTTAAAAATGCATCTTCTTATAAATCTTTATATTTCGCGTATGTCCGAAGCATCTTGGAATTTGCCAGTACTGTATGGAGCCCTCACTATAATGTAGATGTTGCTTCGGTTGAAAGAGTGCAAATAAAATTCATTAAAGCTCTTGAGTTCAGAACCCGTGGCTACTTTCTGGATTATGAAGATGCCTTTAGGCGACACAATCTTCCCACACTTGAAAGCCGACGACGGTCTTTTCTTGATGAATTATTTTTATTTAAAATTGTCAATAATAACGTAGACTCCACCACTCTTCTTGAAAAGATATTTTTTTAAATCCCACGTAGTACAACCTCACGTTCTGGTACATTGTTTCATATTAATTTTAGTTCAACAAACTACACCAAAAACACCTTCCTCAGGCGCAGCTGCAAAGTATTTAATAATAAACTTAAAGATGTGGATTGTTTTGCAACCTCTCTAAACTCCTTTAAAAATAAAGCAAGCTCCATTTTAGTAGATTATTATAGTTCAAATTGAAATTATTTATTTGTAACAGTGCTCATACCACATTCGTAATGTTTAAACAAAATTATTGTCGAAGAACAATGCTTAACTTATAATATTTTTCTTATATTTAAGGGACCTCCTTGTCTGTGTGTAATTTAAGATTTGTTTTTTAACTAAATATTGTAAATGACTGTTTGTGTCCTAAATAAATAAATTAAAAAAAATAAAATAATTATAAACGTGATATTTTTGAACATACAAAAGAATTTTCTTTAATATCACTGTAAAGTCAATTACCTTAGTATTGTAGCCAACGATAATAAGTAAATATTGTATTATATCGGCTATGTGCATTTATCTCCATATAATAGGCATCGGAATGAAACAAGCTTACATTGTCAAGGTTTCTTTCTGCAATTTTCTCAAAAATGGGATTTCTAATGTCATCCCCATAAAACTTCATAACTAGCAGCTGTGACGGAAGGTAAGTCAACATCAATGTAACGCGTCTCCACTGTGAAATCTGTCGCGAAATCGAAAAGCCGTACCAGATTTCTGAATGCAATCCGCAACTAAATCAAAGGACATGTGTTTGTAATGCTGACACCCGTTCAGCGCGTCGAATCTCTGAAGAAAGGCAGCTCGAATCCCTAAGAAATAACCGAAAAACCGAAATTTTTCTGCGATTCGTTCCACAGCCGCGATTTCACGCTACCCTATTAGAAATCCTGAACCTTACGTGGTAT
The DNA here is from genome assembly GCA_910592155.1 of Ypsolopha scabrella. Taxonomy (NCBI): domain Eukaryota; kingdom Metazoa; phylum Arthropoda; class Insecta; order Lepidoptera; family Ypsolophidae; genus Ypsolopha; species Ypsolopha scabrella. Next base: position 18,922,956 of record OU342977.1, read on the forward strand.
AAAACTACCTTTATGTCTGACGTGTTCGTCTACTTTTGTGAAGTCCAACATGCTCGGGACGGAACGAATTGCGTTTAGAAATTCGACCGATTTATCATTCTTTAATCGTTCGCCCGCGCTTTGCATTATCCCATTAAATGGACATCCCCAAGTTCGACAAAATGTCACGTTTTCTGAACTGTTTTTGTAAACCGTAGGCATTCAATAAGGCTTTTTAGAAATGGGTTAGTCGGTGCTGGTGGGAGGTTGTATACAGATTTCAATAAATATTATTTTAGTTATTTTGAAGTCATATATATATATGCACTTGTGATATTTTATGGGTAAACATAACACAACCTCGACTGTAAAAATAAATTATAAGGTATTTCGGTGGGTATTTTAAATTCAATTTTTAATTCATGTTGGTAATCTGACAGTACAAAAAATTTGGTACCAAAATAATGCCACAAATAGGGTTAAGTTTTGATAGAATGAAAAGTGATGAATGAATGATGTAATAAGTTTGTGTGGTTTGGACGCCATTTTACTTTCACCTGTCTTATATACTTACATATTAATTAATAGGTTGGGAAAAAACTCTTTTCGCAAATAGTATGTATGAACTTATAATAAAATCTCTTTGGCTATTCCATTTGTATCTGGCTGGTTTTGGTATTCATAAAAAGTTTAAATTTTAAACAAAATAATTCCAAATTCAAATTAGGTAAAATGTGTGATTTTCATTTGTTTTTCTTACTGTTAAGATGAGTGAATCTAATGAAGAAATTTGATACATTTTAAAATTTTACTACAAAAAAGGAAAAATGCAACGCAAGCCACGAAAAAAAATTGTGATGTTAATGGACCTAGTTCAGTGTCTCTGAGAGTAGCACAAATTTGGTTTAGGCGTTTTCAATCCAGAAATTTTGATGTCAAAGATGCACCTCGCTCTGGGCGCCCTGTTACGGATAAAATGGATGCCATTTTTGAAAAAGTGGAGCAAGATCGGCATATCAGTAGTTACGATGTGGCTGAAGAACTGGGGATTGACCAGAAAACAGTTTTGGCGCATTTGAAAAAAGCTGGGTACACAAAAAAGCTCGATATTTGGGTGCCTTATGAGCTCACTGAAAGAAACTTAATGAACCGTGTACTCATTTGTGATTCTTTATTACGACGTAATCAAACCGAACCATTTTTGAAAAACCTGATAAGTGGTGATGAAAAGTGGATCACGTACGACAAGAACGTGCGAAAAAGGTCGTAGTCAAAGGCTGGTCAGGCTTCACAGATATAATCAATTATTATTAATAATTTTATATAGATGACCTACCAAAAGTACTAAATGAAAAATGCATGTCATTTGCCGATGACATTTCCATTTTATTAACCTATTTGGAAGTTACAGAGTTGAAGAGAAAATTTAATGTAATTTTAAACAGAATAGAAGACTGGCTAGAATACTATAATCTTAAGATTAATTTTGATAAAACAAAAATAATACAACTCTGGCCTCACCTAAGAACACCTTTACAAATAAATTATAAATATAAAAACAGTTGACTCAACTAAGCTTTTAGGTATCGACCTAGATAGTCACTTAAATTGGAAAATACATATTATACAAAACAAAATGTCTTTTTTTATCTATTCACTTTAAAAAAGGTAACTAACTTCAAAACATCACTCTCAGCCTATTATGAATATGCACACTCCAGTCTCTCCTACGATGGTATCATTCTATGGGAAAATTACACAAATATAGACGATATTTTTACTTTGCAAAATAAATGTATTAGAATTTTAAATAACATATACTAAATGGATTCTCGCAAACCCCACTTTATAAAATACTATAGCTTTAGCCCGCGGCTTCGCCCGCGTTGAGTTAGTTTTTGTGTACTCCTATAAAATCTGTCAATATTTTTCGGACTGTTACGTACACTAAACACAGCTGATAAAATGTGTGTGTTATGCGCCTCTGTTTCCCATTTTGTATATCTCTTTATAGCTTTACCATGGGAACTGATGTACGGGATAAAAAGTAGTTTTTATCCTGTTCTAGATCTAGAATATTTATTCGAGCAAAGTTTCAGCCCAATCGGTTCAATAGGTATGGCGTGAAATGGAGCACATCACTTTTCTATAGAAACTTGAAACCTCATTTTCATCCCATGGAAACTGATTTATGGGATAAAAAGTAGCCTATGTCCTATTCCAGGTCTTGCACAAAATTTATGCAAAATTTCAGCCCAATCTGTTCAGTAGTTACCACGTGAAAGAGTAACAAACATCCATCCATCCATGCATACATCCAAACTTTCGCATTAAAAATATTAGTGGGATTAGTGGGATAGTGATATTGATATACTGGATCATGCAAACTCGTTAGGCCTCATGAAAGCTTATCTTATACTCTCTCAAAATGATAATAAAAATAAGCAACCGTGACCAAAACAAACTGCAAGCTTCTTTTTCAAAATTAAAGATGTTTACATCTGGACCCCACTCTATGGTGATTAAGATATACGAGTACAATGCCATTCCAAATTCACAAATTCAGAGTTGTACAGTACATTCATAAAAACATAGAAAAATTACCTCATAGGCAAAAGTTATCACACTGTAAACGAATTCTTCAATGACTTGTGAAAATTTCACCAACCAGATTTTCTATTTAAAAATATTAATGTATATTCTTGATAATAATTATATAAATCAATAAAAAATATGAATTAAGAAACTATTTATTATGTTATAATACGAGTATAACCTACAGTAGATAATAAATTAATAATATATTAGCGTATACCCAAGTTAGTCAATAATGTAAATGTATATTGATTAAAATATGGTAGTAAATTGCTGCGTTCTTACAGAGCGTCACAGTTTGTACATTTTACTATATAAACATACCATCTAAGACCACAATGTGACATGCAATAAATACATGAATATGAATTTATTTTGATGAAAATATCTTCATAAACTGATGACATACTGAAGGACCCGGCGGAATAGAAGAGCTTGTTTGGCTCGATTGATGAATGACGATCGGGGAAGGAGCCAAAGAAGTGTGGTGGAATCGTATTAGTTGAAGATCTGTAGTGTATGTCTACCCCTTTAGGTGATAAGTGTGAGAAGTATGAGTGAATATCTGTATACAAGTTGGCTCGTTTATAGTGGTCCAAATATTTTTTTAGCCAGAGAACAACCTGACTTATCATTAAAAAAAAAATTAGTTCACCAAAAATCTATGCCTTAGAATTTACGATGTTTTAAAACAAAATTGTTCTTTTTTAAATGTCCCATAAAAATCACTCTGGCGTGAAAATAATGCAATGGAATCAAATGAAATTTGGTACAGGGGTAGTATAATAACCTATCTACCACGTCATAAGCCATTCTAGTGTAAATTATTAGCAGATTTAAAAAAAAATACTTTTTCGGTAACTCTTTTCAAATTAATGTGATAATTTCACGTTCATAACTTACTTTACGTTTGGACTTAATATAACTAGGCAAGACTTAGGTCATGTAGTTAGATTGAAGGCTATTTGGGCTCTTTATAAGTTGGCAATCGGAAATCTTTATTAAACTTCGTACGTCGTATTCATTGATTTATGTCGCGATCTTCCAAAAATAAGCAGAATGTCTATGAAAGAACAAATTAGACAAGCACAAGACAAAACACGCGCTGATTTTATTCCGAACTTCCCCTTGAACGTAGTAAATAATTGATGCTGTATGTTGTCGCTTCTTGATGGAACATTTTCACGAACATGTGATTTTATAATTAACGTATTAATTACGTATTTAATGTTTTTCCTTATTGTTTTCGCCTGAAGATGTCGATAAATCGATGAAATCGGTAGCGTCATCATCCTTAATTAAATACTAGTGGAACAACGTACAAGCAATTTTAATATTTTTCTATTATTTTAGTAAATAATCTTCTGTAATATGATAAAAAGTCAAGAAGGTGTATTGGTACTATAAATGGTGGAGGCGCCGGGTATTGATGAAGAAAGTGCATATATGAATATGTCCGGTAGAACAGAACCGCGTCGGGCGCCAGTAATTGGATGCAAATTCATTACAAATATAGGCTTATTAGCTCAGAGATAATGCGCACGGGCAGCGGACCGTGGGTTCGCCGGTTCAGTTCCCGCCAGGTTAAGTGAGTGTGACGGTCTCGCGTCAGATGCTGTGAGTTCCTTTTGAGGGGCATGTTATAATTTCTTGAAGGGTATAGGTATTTTTAGATTCTTCTATATGTTCAGTAGTAAAACAAATATATTTTTGCATTTCTTTTTGCACACACCAAAACGGTGAAGTTCTAATAATAGCATGCATTATTCTGTGTAAAGTATATACTGTATTTTCAAGAAAATAAAATAATATAGTACATTTGACAGAGTCTCTAATGTTTCATGCCAATATATTTTTAGTTTTAAATTCAGATGCTATCTTGTTACTTTTAGGTTAGCAAGTAAAATATACCATTTCACTCCTCTTTTTTGAAACTCGAAAATATATGAGGAAAAGAAAGTATATATTGTAAATTCAATTATATTTATTAGTTACAAATGGAGATCAAACGAAAGTCTTTAAATTTCAGTGACAATCATATTTGTTAATCTAATACTTAAATTACGTTGTACATACAAGGTTCTTAAAGGTAAATTTGACACAAGTGGAAGAATTCATCAATATAAATCATAAACAAAGGAATAGCTTAACAAAACTAACTTAACCAAAAGTAGGATACAAATACAAAGTTACTAAAAGATAAGATTTATATTTAAAAACCTTATATCTAGATTGGCACAGTCGGCCTACTTTCTCTTCGCAAAACTAACAGAAAAATACAAAAAATATAATTTTCTTTAAAATTTTACTTCCTTAAATTAAAGTACCTATTATACGAACTTTACAACTTAATCATCTGAGTATTAACTTACAAACTAATAAAGCTCATTGTTGCTGATATGTTCAGTCACACAAACCTAACTTAAAAATTAAGTTATCGATGTGTCACGAATAGTCTTACAAAACTACATATAAATTCTTTAGAGTTCAAATATAATCTTTCTTACGTGCTAGTTAAAGCTTGAAATCTAAACACTACATTTATCACAGACACAAAATCTAACCCTAAATGGAAGACGTTGAATGTCTTAAGGCTACTTTATACCAAAATTACAGATTTTATTGAAGAGAGAAGTCAAAAGGAAAGATCGAGAGGTGCTGTTTTATAATTACAGTGCAGTTGTTGTTTTAAAGCTGTCTACCAAAACTCTCTGTGACAATTTATAATGTTAAATCAAAACTAATTTAAGCAGATTGTGGACAAAACGCCCCTAAAATCTGAAGCAGCTTAAAAACTTAAGCAACACTTGTTTTGGATTCGAGATGTTTATGAAAACATTGTATCCACAATCCACTTTACTAAGTCTAATGGAAGACACTGGATCAGCTCACGCCGACGGGAGCACCTTAACAACTATTGGAAGACGCGATTTCGTTTTAAGACACTGTTTTTTAGAAGAAAAAAGACGGTTTGACATCGAAAATGAACATGAAACTTTAAAGCTGAGATTTAAAAATCTAAAGATTTTAGTAGCAAAGTTTGCAGACGAAACAATGGGTTTTTGATTGTGAGTAGCAGATTTCTCTTACTTCATTTGCCATGTTGTCAATTTCGGGATCTTCAGAGATGAGCTCGAACCTGTTGCCGTTGACAATGTTTTGATTTTCCGCATTGTCGTTGTCTTCTTTGAATTGAGACGGTTTCACAGGGTCAACTGGGTAGAAGAAAGCCGTAAAAGGAATCAAGACCGGTTCATCATCGTTCTTCAGGAGCTGAAGGTCAGTACGGGGTGAGGAGTTGGACATCAACTCTCCAAGTTTCGTCCAACACTTGTTCAAGTTGACACGAGCTGAATTTGCTACTTTTCTTGGTAGCCTTGGTTTGGAGCTCTGTAAAGAAAATAAATACACATTAGTTCATTCATCTTTTACACAAGTTCAAGAAGTTTGGGACATTGTAAAACTGTGATAGGAAATCTCAAATAAGTCCTGAAAATCAAACAAAAAGAGGGGGAATTACATTCTTACCTGTCTAAGAAGCTTCGCCCAAGGTGAGCGGGGCGACACGGTCTCCTTTTTCGGCGATTCACTTTCCTTAGTTAAACACATGTTTACTAAACTACGTAAGCTCGTATCTGTCAGTTGAAGAGAGAGAGCGACACGCACGCTTCGAGAGCTGGGAAGGGAGTGATTAAATCAGGAAGGGCGGGCCAGTATTTATAGTCGGGGAGGTAGCGGGGCACGGGCGCGCGCATGCGCCGGGCACGAGAAGCGCGCGCGCGCGGCTCGAGCGGTAGCGCGCGCGTGGTTACTGGTTTTACTGAGGGCTTTGATGCGGCCGCTTCGAAGTTAGAAATAGGCTTTTGATTATTTTGAAAACATTTTGCTGTGATTAGAAAGTTGTTTATACAATAGGTGACTTATAGTTAAGTGATTTTCGGTTTTATCATTTGGCGTAGCAATTTCGTAGCAGTTTCGTAGCACTTGTCGGTAATATAGGTAGGATTATGCCAAAATATAATTTATGTTAAATATTGGTTGTTTAATTCAAATACGTTATTTAAATGAACAGTGTTATTAAGTTCAAAAATAATAAATAGGAAAAAAAGGAAAAAAATGCTCAAGATGTATAAGGTGACGTTAATAGCCAAATTATTACTGAAGACTCGGTAAGTGCTCAGTAACAAGGTTCGATGTCCCTTTTTGTGCAATTCATAAGCTATTCTTTTCGTGTTCCTTACAAACGCAAGCCCAGCCCCAGTGAATTACGATGGGACGTCAAGATTTTATTTTGCGAAATCAGCAAAAAGTGTTATCGATCCGTGTTACTGATCACATACCAAGCCTCTAGTAGGAGTTTGGCTGTATACATTAAAGTCACCTTATATTTCGGGCCTTTTACTAGTAATATATCTTGAGCAATTTTTTTCCCATTTATTATTGTTGTTACGTTTATAAAATACACAATAAAATCTTTTTAAAAGAGCATATATTGTTTATTTATTAAAACGTTATTAATTTCAATACTCTATAAACGTTTTAATAGATTGTAATCATATTGTGCTACGCGCTACGTGAGCGATACTAAAAGTGTATAATTTATAAGGGGGCGTCCATTAATTACGTAAGGTGATTTTGGCTATTTTTGGACCCCCCCCACTCCCCACTTAGTGAGATATCGTGAGATTTGGTGGGACCCCCTCCCCCCTCCCTTTAATCTCACGTGAGATTGTTCGAAATGCGTATTTTCAGTGTAAATACGTTAATCTACGTTTCATTGCGTTGCGTTGGATGTATAAAAAAATGTTTAATAACAATCGAAGAGCTACTGTGCTACTTTGTGGCGTTCGCATATAATAACCGCGGTAAATATTATTGTGTAGAATTTAGTCATATTTTAATAGAGAAACGCGTTTTGCTCAGTTCAACCCAGTTTTCTCGAAATTTTACACTGTTTCTTGCAGGAAAAGAATTTACGTGATACTTGCCAGGACCCCCCCTCTCCCCCACGTGAGATTGGGTGAGAATCGGCTTGACTCCTTTCCACCCCTAAACGCCTCACCCTATATTACTGACTCAGGTGACCTTAACATGCATACAGGTTGTTTACACAAAAGATAGGGGGGGGCAAGGTATTACGCAGGTACATTTGACACACCAGAATATTTCGCAAATTTATATATTATTTAATTGACACAAAATAGGTTTAAAAACCTTCACACATAGCTGCTGGAGATTAATTTTGTCTATCCTTCTTTCAGGGAAAGAGGCGTACACAATAAATATGCTTCGTTACTTTTATTCACACAACCAAATTCATACTGGAGACTAAATAAGTGCTCAAGAACAAGGTTAAATAAAAAAATATTTTTTGTGCCTCTACATTTTGTTCAAGAACAACCTCGACTTAATTAGTGTAGGAAGTCTGAATTTTATTTCGCGTATTTCACAGAGAGGGTTGTTGAACCTTAGAACTGGCCACATACCGAGTTTAGATTTTTATTTTAAAACAAATACAGTTTTGAACAGGTACTTGTATATATCTGAATAACATATCAAGTAAGACCACAGTTGATTCATATCTAAATCAACATGACACTCCTAGCCCAGTATTAATTTAATATTTATCCGTATCCTTTACTCAAGCAAAGGAAATGATTTATCAAATACTATACGTGATTTGCAGTCGCGACCAATCGAAGCAATTCTACTTGGTATACCACTGTACATTGAACCTTATTAAGTCTTAGTTATGCAGCAATAGAGGTGAGTTTTGATAAGGTTGCGAATTTTCTTGGTTACTTGCTAGTGATTAAATCGCGAATCGCAGGAAACGACACAAAATGCCCTATTCTAAATACAAAATAGACTTTCAGCCACCCTAACTCTAAGCTCTATAAGTTTTAGGGTTAATTTTGTCTGTGAAGGTGGGCAAATAAAGTTGTGTATCAGAATAAATGATAAATCTTGAGCGGAACTTATCTATCTAGCGCCTCAGCTGCCCTGTGGTGGGTGATTCATAAAATAGTACGGTCGTCCATTTTGCTATGAAACCGCCTACGTCGGGCACCTAGAATACGATGACGGCTGCGGGCTGAAAATTAAGCAAAGATCTAGATTCTAGGCACTTCCATACGGCTGGAGATTTATACAGATTATTATTGTATTATGGAAAATAAATGAACTTTTATTTTGTTCGGTTTTATTGGTGGGAATTGTATTTCAAAAGTTTAGATTTTATTTCCGTTACAATATGCTTTTATTTAAGATAATTCAGCTTTCAGTTACTGACAATGGAAGAAACCTCTTTAATCTTCTCGCGATAAATAGATAGCTAAGTAAAAAATTATCATCTTAACAGAAATATCAAATTTTCTATGATTTTAGATAACAAATTATCATGTTTTTTTGTTATTTATTTATATTATTATAAACTAGAAATGTTACCATTCAGGCGGGCAAAGATAACCGGCCATTGATTGCTTTTCCTTTATATAACTTAGGTACTTAAAAAACGGATTTACCTGTGTAAGTAAATGCTCTTTAGGAACGTAACGTACACTTTTTAGGGTTATGTAGTTAACAAGGAACACTCCTTATAGTTTCGCTATGTCTGTCCGTCTGTCTGTCTGCTCGCGGCTTAGCTCAGAGACTACTATTAGTACTAGAAAACTGTTATTTGGCATAGCTACTATATGTACATATTAATCACGCCGACACAGTGGTAAAATAAAACCTGGGAAAAAAATATTTTTGAGGTACCTCCCCTGCGCGTAAAGTGGGAATGATTTTTTGGTGTGGAGCGTCATTGGATAGGTTGTTTAAAACTATTGTGAATATGTAAAACCATTTTTAGATTGAGGAATCTGTTTGCGAAATATTAAGCTTTAAAGTTCTAATTTTTTGTTAGAGTCGAGTGTCTTTTTGTTGTTTTTGGATATGTGAAGAAATTCACGGCACTACTCGTACTCGTACTATATAACACTAGACTTTACAAGTTAACTAATAATAGTCAATTAAACGTGCGCTCGTTTTTAGACGTTGTTAGTCAATACAGATCGTAAATATATTAACAAAATTAATATAAATTTAAGTTACATATACGTCTCTCAGAGGGGTAGGCAGAGACTACAGATTTCCATCTGCTACGATCCTGACACACCTCTTTTGCTTCTACATCCATCAACCTGGTCATACAGGCTCTTCTATTCCGGGTACTTTTCAATTTGTCCTTTTTCAGTATGTCGCTTATTTGGTCAGCATACGTCCTTCTAGGGCGGCCCGGTCGAGCTTTACCTTCCACTTGTGCAGCATAAATTCCTTTCGTCACTCTACTTTCATTCATCCTCTCCTATGCCCAAATAGCTGGAGGCTATTTCCTGAGTCACCAGCAGCTACAACAACTCGCTTGCTGTGCTGTCAATTACGTACCGCCTCTAGGTATTTTATCTAGGCGTGTTTGGCAGGGACCCCTATACCTCTGCAGTAGCAGGCTCGCCCCCCGTCACGTCGCGTCTCCCGAGAGCGAAAAGCTGAACAGCGGACTGCAGAGTGCCGGTTTGCTACATTGAAATTTAAGTTAATACTTTTAATAATACTAACAAATACAAATAATTGTAAAATCACGTTGAGTACACACACCTTGGATAATACCTATTGTTATGATTTTTTAAAGTGTAATCTGTTTTGTGTGCCATATAACAAAAGAGAAGATTTCCTCTATTTTCGAATATATAGTATAATTTGAATAATAGCGTTTAGTTTACTTATGAAAGTGACCGCTTGAGATTAAAAGGTAAGGTAGTAAGGATAAAGAAATTCAAAGGAAACAGGAATACTCATTAAACTGGAAGTTTTTATTCTGATTTAAATACGTACAACAGTTAATTTTAATTTAATTATAGAAATAGTATAATTATTAACCGTGGATTTCACATTTGAGAATTTCAAGTCAAGCGATGCTTATGTATGAAATACAACGCTGTGATTGATCATTTGTAGTTTAAGTATCGCTTTGCAAGATTTTCTCAAGTCAGAAAGCGGGAATAAGAAGGATGGTGTTCTCTTCTATAAAATATTGCATTGTAATTACATACAATCATGAGGCGAAAAAATAATAAACAGCTTTTTTAAAACCTACCTGCAAATAAGGACAGTGAAATAATTATAATTATATTACGTAGGCATGAAAGCCATCCATAACAATTAAATATTTTAAAATAATTATCCGACGCATGATTGTTTTATTAAATAAGTAAAAACCTTACTTCATCTTGATAAGAATATTAATTTACGCAGTTACACTTGTAATTACTCTCATTTATTGTACTTTACTTTTATTACATTTCATTAAAAGAATAAGGAAAGAATAATTTGTGGTGTGTAGCAACGGCATCTACAAATTATATTGTCACTTCATGTCTTCTCGTGGATGTGGTAAAAGGCCTACTAAAGGATTATTACGAGATATACCAACTCTCCATGTATTGAGGGTTCTATAAGGTCATCGGACGGACGACGGTCTGCAGGGACGACGTAGCTTAGGCACCTTTTTCCTGGTGGTATAAGCTTCGGCCGTGGCTTGTCTCTACCCTCAAGACGAAGCCGTGCTGCCAAGTGAGTCGTCGTGTTCCGGAGTGACGTCATGAGTAGCCGTACCGGGGAGTGGTTGCAGGCATCAGTTGCGTAGTATCAGCCATTCATCCGTTACAGACTTCCATAGATTTTTGCGGATGTCCCTGGGAAGATTACCGCCTCACCTGCTGTCTAAAAACCTAATTGACATTAAACTATTGTTACGTCGTGCAATAAATCACATTTTTATACACCTGCTCAGAATATGATAGATTATGTGCCTGTTTAGCGTGCGCAAAATTACTCTCACGACTGCGTTTCTGCAAAATAAGTCCGTCATGACTCGACATATCAACCATTTCGCACTAGCATCAAAATGTACTATTATTTAATACTTTGTACTAAAAATAAGAAAAACAATCATACCGTGAATGAAAACCGTCGTAACAAGTTGTAAATTTTCGCAGTTTAAAAGTACTGTTATACTGAATACGTTATACTTGTATTGTTATACTTAATTGTTTATTCAAGTTTTAAGAACCCAGCGACATCGCAACCATCACCGTCCAAGTTAAACTGTGTTGGGCAAATCTGAAAATAACAAAGTTATCTGAAAATAATTAAAATAAAATCTTATTAGTATAAACGTGAAAATAAAATCCTACGGATGACTGTCAGGCTGTCAGGTATATTTCCGCTGACCAACTTGAATATAATTGGGAACTTTATACGTTAATACATTAAATTCACCAATTCAAACTACAGTTGATCCGTTTCGTTTTTAAAATTGTATTTTATTGTTAAGAAGATGTCGTATGCCTTTTTAAAATAAAAATGTATCAACATGCTGCCTAACCTAAACGTTTTCTTTGCTCGTTATTTAGGGTTGTAATCAATGAAAACCTTTAAATAATTTTTATGCAAAAACGCTCAAAAGAGACGGCTTGGTATTATTTGGGAAGGCTTTAATGAGGTTTCTAAAATAAGCCTAATAAAAAAGATGTTTAAATATTTTAGTGATATTGAATTGAATTCTTTGATTTTTATTTTGTTTCTTTGGTTTAGCAGAACATTTACTTTTAACTTTCAAGATCCGTGGGAAGGTCACCAAAATTCTTTTTTATGCTCGTAACGAGCTTTTTGCTTGGATTTTTCTTATTGGATTATATTCTCATACGTTTAAAGTAAAAAATAAGGGAGTGCCTCCGCTGCCGGCACCGGCACCCACAAATAACGCCTTTGGGAACCGGCAGTACATACTGCCGGCAGCCGAGATCAAAAACATCAGCTGCAGGTGCCGCCGGCTGCCATAATGAACACCGGTGGCGCTGATGGTAGAAATGTCTTACCCTCAAAGGACGTTAAATTTCAAAGTCTGAGATTATGTATGTATGGTGTTTGTTTGTTTTGGAAATCGTTTAAAATCGGCGACTTGAAAAAACTGAGTTACTTTCAAAACTAGGGACTTCGTCGCCTCGCTCCGCTCTTTATTTTATCTTACATGTCAACCTAACTCGCTCCTCCTCGCTTCTCTTGTCGTCGCATCTATTTTTTTTCTTTTGGTGAAAGTTTTTTTTACTATGACTTTAATTAAAGACTCAAAATGACTTCCTATCCTATTCTTTCCTGCTTCTTTTTCTAAAGTCAGTGCCAGCAGCCAATTCAGCAACCGATGCTGGCCGCTAATTCAGCAACCGGCGCCGGCAGCCAATTTAGGACACGGCACCGGCAGCTGAGGGACTTCTAAAAAGGGAATATATTTCTGTGATAAACACCTACTTATATTTGTGAAACTGAGAATCAAGTATTTTTATTTACATTAATGATGACGGTCCATCAAGAAGTGGCAACATTCACCATTAACTGTCATATTGCTATAGTTCAAAAGGCACAATCATTTATTAATTTTTATTTATTTTAAATAAAATAAAATTTAGGTTGGGGAAAAAGTTTCTTCGCATTTTATATGGAAATTCAAAACATTTTTTAATAAAGTTCATTTACATTTAACTAAAGTATGTCGGTGCCATTTTGTTCGATAACTTTCTGCCATCTTGTAGATACAAACATGATTCCATTGCTGTAGAAATTCTGGGGCTTCTGATAAAAAAACCGCGACAAGTGGTTTTGGTAGTCCTCTCGTGATGTTAACCTGACACTGCCTAAAGAATTCTGAACAGACCGAAACAAGTGGAAATCTGAAGGTGCAAGGTCAGGACTATACGGCGGATGCATTAATACGTCCCAGCCAAACTCTCTTAATTTTTGCTGAGTGGCTAAAGATGTGTGAGGTCTAGCGTTATCATGATGAAAAACCACACCCCTTCTGTTGACTAATTCCGGCCGCTTTCTCTCAACTTCTTGCTTTAATCTCATCAGTTGTTCGCAGTAGAGTTCAGAATCGATGGTCCTGCCTGGCGGTAACAGCTCATAATGAATAATGCCCTTCCAATCCCACCATACACACAGCATTACCTTGTTGTGAGATAACCCGGGTTTCGCCAGAGTCTGTGAAGCCTGACCAGCCTTTGACCACGACCTTTTTCGCACGTTCTTGTCGTACGTGATCCACTGTACATCACCAGGTATCAGGTTTTTCAAAGGTTCGGTTTCATTACGTCGTAATAAAGGATCACAAATTAGTACACGGTTCATTAAGTTTCTTTCAGTGACCTCATGAGGCACCCAAATATCGAGCTTTTTTGTGTACCCGTCTTTTTCCAAATGCGCCAAAACTGTTTTGTGGTCAATTCCCAGTTCTTCAGCTACATCGTAACTATACTGATATGCCGATCTTGCTCCACTTTTTCAAAAATGGCATCCATTTTATCCGTAACAGGGCGCCCAGAGCGAGGTGCATCTTTGACATCAAAATTTCCGGATTGAAAACGCTTGAACCAAATTTGTGCTACTCTCACAACACTGCACTAGGTCCATAAACATCACAAATTTTTTCGCGGCTTGCGTTGCATTTTTACCTTTTTTGTAGTAAAATTTTAAAATGTATCGAATTTCTACATTAGATTCACTCATCTTAACAGTAAGAAAAACAAACGAAAATCACACATTTTACCTAATTCGAATTTGGAGTTATCTTTTTTAAAGTTTTAACTTTTTAATAATACCAGAACCAGCCAGATACGAATGGTATAGCCAAAGAGATTTTTTAGTTCATACATACTATTTGCGAAAAGAGTTTTTCCCCAACCTATTACATAACACATGTTTACCATAGTTTCTAATAAGAACCCAAAAAGAAGTAAAATTTATAATTTTAAATGTAAATAGTTCAAAACATCTTAAAATTAATATCTGAATAACGTATTTGGTATAACTTAATAGTTGAGTAACTCATCCCAAATGAAACACTTAAATCATCATCAAGTATCAAAAAGAAATTGATACTCTCGTCACTCTTCACCAAGTACCAAGAATTTTACTTAACATAATACTTTCATTAAAAGAAAAAAAAATCGAGACCACAACCCGACCACGTGCAGCCTTTACAGAAAAGAAAATGTAAAGGTTTTTTTTGTCAACCCTACACCAGGGTAGAGTTACAGAAGATTGTGTGGATCACGAAGTAACGTATCATTTGATGGATATTATATTAGGGTGTGTGTGAAGTTGACTATGTGTGTGTGTGTTGTGAAGTGTGCATTACACACGCCTAGCACACTCCTTTTATTGTTGCTTTTTGTTAGGGTTTATGGGAATTTTCAAGTAAGTTGTAGGGAGATTGAAGCAGACATTTGTGTTATATTTAGTAATTACATGACTACACAATAACAAGTATTCTTGCTCTAATTATAATAAAGGTGAATTCAGATATTTCGGGCCCCAGCAAATTGGTTGAACTGATCCATCCATCCATCCATCAGCTTGTTTCGTCCACTGCTGGACATAGGCCTTTCCAGGATTTCGCCACTCTTGGCGGTCCTCCCGAAAGAAATGCCCATACTCACACACGCCGGGCAGGCGGGTTGGTGAGCGCGGTGCCGAAACCCTTGCACCAGTGTCGCCGCTGCCCGTCACCAGTCTGATTTATATAAGGCCTGGCAATCGGGGATGGATATACCGCCATCCATCGGTCCCAGGCAATGTTGGCCGCCTGGTTTTGCCTGAGAGCTGTTCTCTTACTCTCCCCCGAATAACTTCGGGAGGATTTGCGAGTAAGATGGTGGTACCTCCACAGTCGAGCCCGGCATCAGCTCTACCACCTAAAGTTTAACTGATATTAGATTATATTAATTTTACTGTACAGATAAACATATCATGATATAATCATACATCATTGGTTCAAATCAGTAATAAGTTTTAAATCACTTACACATGGATCTAAAAACGTGATCTTAAGTAAAAAGGGTTTCATGTTCTTTTGAAAAAGACTGCCACATCAATGATTTAACGTAAAAATAATATAAAATAAATGTTTTATAATTAAAGGTGGTAGAGCTGATGCCGGGCTCGACTGTGGAGGTACCATCATCTTACTCACAAATCGTCCCGAAGTTATTCGGGGGAGAGTAAGAGAACAGCTCTCAGGCAAAACCAGGCGGCCCACCATTGCCTGGGACCGATGGATGGCGGTTTATCCATTCCCAATTGCCGAGCCTTATATAAAACAGACTGGTGACGGGCAGCGGCGTCTCTGGTGCAAGGGTTTCGGCACCGCGCTCACCAACCCGCCTGCTCAGCGTACATGAGTATGGGCATTTCTTCCAGGAGGACCGCCAAGATTGGCAAAATCCTGGAAAGGCCTATGTCCAGCAGTGGACGATACATGCTGATGGATGGATGGATGGAATTAAATTAAAATGAATACCCAAAAGAACAATACAAACCCGTATCACTACTTCATATTCATACAACAAATTGTCAATAATAAAACAATCACGTCTAGGCAAACGCACGCCACGCGTCCTCCAAACGGGACTTATTATCAAGCAATAACGAACCCTATGGTATTCACAATAAGGGTGTGTTGTTAAGGTGACAGACAATGACTGCATACCATCACAGGCAGGCTATGAATGCGGGACTGCGGGTAATAATGGTGTCATGAATACAGAATGTACTGGTGTGAATAAATGCGTAGTTATTATAAATACCAAGCATATATGTAGCAGGGTGTTTACAAATGAATAATTAAAAATCTTAATATAATATAATTTGTGTATTACGCAGTGGCGTGCATTGAACTGTTTGCTGGAAAAGCAATGAGAAGATCAAGTTTGACGATAAAAATTGCAGGAAAAAGATAAAAAAGCAACTTGAAAAAAAAAAGATTTTGTATGAAATCATGTACTCTATGATAGGTAGGCATACAAATGATGATTTTTCAAAGTGACATTTAAATATTTTCATATATTTTTATAGTTCTATGCACGCCACTGGTATTACGTACTAGAATAGATAATAATTTTCTGTTTCTAGATTTCAAATTTGTTAATACAAGGTCAATATTATATGCCTTAAATAAAAAAGATAAAATAAATAAAAATAAAATGAAAAATAAATTTGTCTAAAACGAAACCACGAAGGTTTATTATGTTGTTTAAAGAATACACATGCAGACATTGACAAAGAACTCTTCATTGAGAGTGTTGTATCATTGTAATTTGAATTTGTCTATAAATGGCGCCTTAATTTTTTTGGGAAATCTGTTGATCCTTACCTAAAATTCTATTTTATTTGTTGTATTTTCCGTTTTACATTTAATTGGTTTAATTTATTAATAAAAAGGTGGTAGAGCTGATGCCGAGCTCGACTGTGGAGGTACCACCATCTTACTCGCAAATCCTGCCGAAGTTATTCGGGGGAGAGTAAGAGGACAGCTCTCAGGCAAAACCAGGCGGCCCACCATTGCTTGGAACCGATGGATGGCGGTATTCCAGTGGACGAAACAGGCTGAGGGATGGATGGATGGATTAATAATTAAGTTACCAACGTATAACATACTTATATTGCAAAAATCATTTATTCATTATCATTGTCATTCCCAGGTATTCGTTGACAAATTTTATATCTTAAGAAGTCCGTTTTTAGGGTTCCGTAGTCCAACAAGGAACCATTTTAGTTTCGCAATGTCCGTCTGTCCGCGGCTTAGCTCACGGAATATTAGTACGAGAAAGCTGTAATTTGACATGTGTATACCTATTAATCACGCTGATAAAGTGGTAAAATAAAATTTAAAAAAAAAATTTTTTTTAGGTACTCCCTTACACGTAAATTGAGGATGATTTTTTTTCTCGTCTATCGCATAGTGTTAGGTATGGTTGCATAGGTCGTTCAAAACTATTGTGGGTTTGTGAAAACCATTTTTGGATTAAGAGATCCGTTGGCGAAATATTAAGCTTTAAAGTGCTAATTTTTGTTAGAATCAAGTGTCTCCCCCTGTCGGCTAAACGGTTGTTTATGAATATATGAAAAAATACACAAAAGTAGTATATGATTAAGTTAAAAGGACAACTATCACAGCTTAGTAGACTTTACAGGTTAACGAGTACCGGTCGCGCCAAACTTTTAGTCCCCTCTAAAAACACGACAAAATATATGGGCCGTTCTTCGGGAGAGCAACTTCCGAGCGGACTAGAAGTATGGCACGATCTGTATTACTAGACCAACTTATAAAATGTACTGGGCAACTACGGAACCCTACACTGCGCGTGGCCCGATACGCACTTGGCCGGTTTTTTTTCTGGTGTCCATAATCTCGGGAGCGCTACAAAAGGCGGCACACAGACACAAAACGCGGCACACGCACACAACACGCATTTATATTAGGTGACTAATTTATGCAGCCAAATTCTTACTGAAAACTCGGTAGGTGCTCAGTAACAACGTTCAATGACCCGATTATTCTTTTCATATATTTCTTACAAACGCATGCCTAGACCCAAGTCAGTTTCTATGGGACGTCAACATTTTATTTTGCGAAATTAGCAAAAAGTGTTATCGATCCGTGTAACTGATCACTTACCAAGCCTCCAGTATGAGTTTGGCTGTATAAATAAAAGTCACCTTATATAACCATAGCCAAGCGGACTTCGTGACATGGAGTATCTGTACATCGAGAAAGGTCCTAATTGATGTATCGTAAGAAAATACTAAATAAAATACTAACCACACAAAGATGCCAATAAATTGTTGCACACACTTTATTTCATAAAAAACGTGTTTGGACTGTATAATGAATTCAATAGCAACCATGATTAGAGTGCATGGGAGCTAAACTACCCATTGATTGTTAGGTATGGAAAGTACTTGGAATTAACGTTGAAATGTGGGTGTACTAGATGATAGGATAATGATGGATAAGTGCTCGCTATTTCTATTTTAGTACCCATCTTAGATAGGAGAATTAATTCATAATTAAATATGTATATATATTTGGCTTTTCTTGATAAATATTGATAGATATAACCATTGACGTACCAATAAATAGACATTGGGTCTGTGCTCAAAATTAAAAGAGAACCAAAACCATAGAAAATCATACGGCAATCAAAATTAAGCCGTGCAGCAATGACACTCGATTCAAATTCAAATGTTTTGTTTCTTAATATTTTGACACTTCACTAAGGACACTTTTTTGGTAAATTTTATACTAGACCCGAGGTCCATTTGGTAGGACATCAATGGATATAACAGTATTAATTAATATAAACACATAAGTACATGAAAGCAAGTTCTATTTTGAACCCTCTCGGGCTCGACCTCAGTTGCGTTATGATTAAATATATTAACTCATAATTATATATTCTCAATGCTCCAACACATCGTAACGAGTTTATTCCGGCGGTGTTGGTGATGTGTGATCCTATTAATACTGGCGTGAGCTGTTTTTTTTAAACGAATTTTGCACTCACGTATTATTGGTTGACCACGCGCCAACTGTGGCCGTTTGACAACGACGTGAACGCCACGGCGGCGTTGCCGTAAGAACGACACTCGCGTGTTGAGTTCGTGTTTTACAATATTTTGGTAAGTTATGTGCTCGCAAGTTCATGCCACTTTTCTTTATTTGATGTCATCGATAATTTTCTGTTCAAGCTAGAATAGTAACTCTTTCACGAGATTTAGAATCCTAGCTCTTAACGTTTTATTGCTCAGTTCTGTTTTATGAGTTTTATTGCTATCCTTATAACCTACATACTAAAATTCTCCATTTTTCAAATATTTATGAACGACAACGGGGTTAACAATTTTACAAATTCAAGATCGATTTTTTTTTACTTAAGTCTGTGTGAAAATGGGAAAATTGGAGCTTAAAATTGTTTGAATTTTTTAAACACGTTACCTGAAATTTTAAGATGGGTAGGCAGTATATGATGGGTGATGGATAAAGTTATTTTGATTTTTATTTGATTTTGTGCATTAGCGTACAAATGAGGTCTCCAAAATCAGACCCTCCTCCCTACAGTTTCAGGACCTTTATTGCGTAGGTAACCCAACATGCGCTTATCTCACAAATCTCCACAAACATGACTGTATAAATCAAACACCTAACGCACACAAGCCTGCACCTGTAAAAACACACACCACACCATAGCGGCACCCTTCCAGACACTTCGACTTGTAACTTGATAACACGCACACTTGCGCACACTCCCCGTCTACTATGTATGTGTTTCAGACTAAGAAAAATCATTCAAGTAGGAAAAATCAAAAAAATAACTTTCTTTTGAGAGTCATCTGAGTTTTAGAGGCTTACTTATTTTCCTGCCGCATTAATTGTATATAATTTTCTTCCTAAAACATTAGTGGTTGCAAAAAAAAATAGGTCTTTTGATTCATTAAGAGGGAAAAGAATATATCATATTGAGTTTTTTCTACCATATTTTCACGTTATCATTGTGCACTACAAAAAGTGCTGGTTATCGTAATCATGGGCTGGGGCTGAAAATCGGCTTTGACCACGGCTTTCCACGCAATCTCACACACACACACAAGCCCGACGCGTGTGTATCTAATAGCCGCTTTTCTTCGCGTGTCAGGCGTGTGTGTAACCTCCCCGTTAAGGGGCGCAGGTGCGCCTCACTGAATGACGAGATCGTGGGAACGACGCTCAACCCCAAGTTCCCATGCTACCCACCACCTGCCACCTGCCACTACGCATAATTCGACTCGTAAATGAACGGTAGTGACCACGTGTGCCCACTTTTTTCATCACTCACTCCCTTAACGCGGAAGACCGGTGGAAGGCCAATTAATTTTGCCTTAATGATTGTCCTGTTACGCTATCATCGATTCCTGGGCACAGGTAATCGATTAAAAAGATTGTTTGTAAAAGAATCGCCGGTAATACAGTTCGGGGAGGTCTTTATTTTTTGTTAGATTTTTTAAATATACAGTTAAAACAAAGATCGAGTAAAAGTTAACAATTTAACGGTTCAGCTCAGTCATTATTTTCTAATATCTTTTTGCGCTGAAATTAATTTCTAATGAACCGTACCGTAGAAAGAACCCCCTTTGAAAATTAAAAAAAAAACGTAATTTAACATCTTTCAACCTGCTCTAACAAGCCGTTACAATATAATAAATTATATATCGTACCCTAGAGGTCAAGTCAACCGCCACTCGCGTCATTGTCATGATAACAATCACACATTTGACCTTTGCAACGTCACAAACGATGCGCGCGCGCCGTACCTGTTCCGGTATTTGTTCCGGATCGGTAGCGATGCAGTTCCGGTCCGTGCGTTATGCGACCGTTGATGGTATGACCTCAAGACCGTTGGTAATTAATTATGATAATAGCAAATAAGGTGTAGCGTAAGTGTTTTGTGTTGTGGTACTCTGTCACTGAAATAGAGATGGGCCGGCCACATATCGAGGTTGGAAGATTAGAGATGGACTAGAAAACCACGAGGAAAACGCAGACCAAGCACGCTACGCTCGATGGTGTTTTCATGATGGTGGCACGTTTCTGGGGAAAACTGGGTCTAAATAGCTAAAAGTAGAGAGGAATGGAAAAAGTTGGAGGACGTCTTTACTCTGAAACAAATTCTTGCCTAAAATTATAAATTGCATTATGTTATAATTAATAAAAACGTATAGTGTTATGAGCACTTTAATTAAAATAGATGGTATGACTTCAAGACCGTTGGTAATTAATTATGATAATAGCAAATAAGGTGTAGCGTAAGTGTTTTGTGTTGTGGTGCTCTGTCACTGAAATAGAGATGGGCCGGCCACATATCGAGGTTGGAAGATTAGAGATGGACTAGAAAACCACGAGGAAAACGCAGACCAAGCACGCTACGCTCGATGGTGTTTTCATGATGGTGGCACGTTTCTGGGGAAAACTGGGTCTAAATAGCTAAAAGTAGAGAGGAATGGAAAAAGTTGGAGGACGTCTTTACTCTGAAACAAATTCTTGCCTAAAATTATAAATTGCATTATGTTATAATTAATAAAAACGTATAGTGTTATGAGCAATTTAATTAAAATATAATTTAATGATATTTAAATTAAAACCGGAAGTGAATAGAAATATTTATTAATTATTGTAGTTTTTATTGTCATTATGGGAAAAACTTCAAATTGCTGGAAAAATTTTACTTCGTCAACATATATAAAAATTTACTTCGGTAAAATGTAAAAAATATTAATTGTGCAATCACAAGAAATAAAAGACATTTTTATTTTATTTATTATTTGCTACTAACATACACTTGTTAAAAACAAAACGACTCCAGCTTGAAAAACGACTGCAAAGCACTTTATTTAGCTGACGGAAAGCTACGAAAACATCGGTATTTTATTTAAATCTGCATGAAATACTGCATTAAATGTTTTTATTGCACTTTACATAGGTAGATAATTTTAATGAAACAGACATGGCATACAAACGTTCTTATTAATCGAGCGCCGAACTATAAATCGTACCCTTATCTGTATTTACCCTTTTGTTTCTCCGCATTTAACAATAAATTGTAACGTTTTCGTTTTGTACAGGAAAACAAGTAAAATGTGTCACTACAATTCATTTATGCTGTGTCTCCCTAAGGCAAGAAGCAATTTTTCTCTGCCCAATAAGTACTTTGGTGCAGCCGCCGGCGAAATGACATTTCGTACGATCGTCGTTCATTACAATTATATTATCGAGGTGATTTAAAACATTTAAAAGAATGCATTTTAAGGCGTAACTTCCGTCACGTAAAGAACGATACGCCTTCGGGCCCAAAAGTACTTAGCAATTACTCGTTCAGCGATAAAAATGTTCGACATTCAAAATGCTACTATACTCCTAAATAAAGAGGTCCTTGATCGATGCATGTTCGAGTATGTATGTTTGTTTGTTTGCTTATATTTAAATTGCCGATGATTATAATATGTTACGACTAATACTAGAAGATAGGATAAATCTAGGTTAACCCGGGCAGTCATATACAAAACTTTGCAGGTCGCCTCCGCTCCACTTCGCTGGGCGCTCAATCACACTAATATTATAAATGCGAAAGTTTGTGCCTCTGTGTGTGTGTGTATGTGTATGTTTGTTACTCTTTCACGCTGAAACGGCTGGACGGATTTGGATGAAATTTGGAATAGATGTAGCTTATACCCTAACTTAACACATAGGCTACTTTTTATCCCGGAAAAAAGCATGTCGTTAAACCGAATAAGGGGCCGTTCAAGTATTACGTAAGCAGATTTATTACAATTATTTACCCCCCCCATCCCCCTTGTCAGCAAAAGTAAGCAAAGCTCTTACCCCCTCCCCCCATGCTTACGTAAACATTTTTCAACTATAAATATATATTTTTTTATATTATAATGTTATAATTATAATTTTAAAAATAAGAAAATAGATTTAGGATAGAGATTAGATTTTACTGATACAGTATTCAACATAGAGTAAGGGGCAAAAATATACCGATGACGTAATCATCATCTAGACTCCCCTACCCCCCATGTCATCGAAAATAAGCAAAATAAAGACCCCCCCCATAGTGCTTACGTAATACTTGAACGGCCCCTAAAGGCGGGCGGAGCCGCGGGCAAAAGCTAGTGTTTAAATATTAACATGTCAACTTAACACGCTCCTCCTCGCTTCGCTTGTTGTCGCACCGATTTTTGACTTTTTTCGGCCTTTACCAGACTTCGGGCTTTACCTGTGACATAAATACTGTGTTATGAAAATCTTTCCTCAACTTAATAAATTACAATATTTCGTTTTGGAGGTGTCATCTAAAACTATATGCGTTACGATTGTGATTGCCCTCTAAAATTAAAGGGGGAAAAAAGATAGAAAAAAATATTTTTTTGGCTCCGTTAAGGGCTTGCCTTTGGTCTTTCAACGGTTGAGTCAACTACTTATCTGATCATTGTAAAACTTTATCTTTCCGTTGTCAGATCGGTTATAATTGGACACATTTCACTCGATAGATTTTATTTTTGAAAATGATGCCTTTTTAGTTATTAATTAGTTTTATGTCTAAACGGCTTGAGTTTTATGTCTGAAATTACTGCTATAACAAGAAAAAATTGCATTTTTTTCCGATATCAGCTGAAAAAATTCCTACTTTTTCGTAAAATCCAGGAAGGTCTCGAAAATTCACTGATTATGCGTGCTGGCAGGGCGCAAAGCGAGCGTTGTAATGTAGACTTTCTGACAACATACTAAAGTTCAAAATCATTCAGTTAAGATTATCGTGCACCATGGGATAAGAAATTTGAAAATGTAATATTGAAGGAGTTTTTTGTTGCCTTATTGAATAAAAGAGTATGTTCCTGTGTTTATCAGGAAATATCAATCTCAAATTTAACCAATACCATAAACACTCATCTACAGTCACACATTCACACACCTCGTACACTCATACTTTCTAAAACCCCTTCACATACATACCTTGTTACCCGTAACACACACCCTCACAGATTTACAGCATATGCGTGCGCTTAAAATAATAATAACATTTTTTTTTTTTTGTATACATCCCTAATAATTATTATTTTTTGCTACTGTCATGCTGCAGGACGGCTATGTAGCCAGCGCAGATGCCAGGGTCTAATATATTTTTTGTAATACAATTATTGTTATATTTTACTTAAGAATACTGTTTTGGATTATTGTATGTATGCTATTTCTGTTTAGTCCAATAAACTATTTGTATTTGTATTTGTATTTGTATTTATTTATGTAAGTAATTAAAAAAGAAATACTGAAGTGACTATCCCAACGTATTAACTAGAATAGAAAAAGTAATGCTTCGGTGGTTTGGGAATAGAGGGGATGAATGAAAGTAGAGTGATGAAAGAAATGTATGGTGCCAAAGAGGAAGGTAAAGCTCGACCGGGCCGCCCTAGAAGAACGTCTGCCAAGTGCGACCAAATTGGCGAATTATAATTTCTTTTTTAAATGTACATATAACATTACAGTTTAAAACTAATGATAATGCATGAGTTATATAAGGTCCTACAATTCAAAGTGAAAAAAATTCAACAGATGATAGAGTATCCCTGAAAGACCACATTCCACTGAAAATAATTTTTTTTTTCGCGTACTTTTTTTACCTTTTCATACAAATTTAGTCAGCTGATTGATCTACTCTGTACTGGGAAGTGAAAAAATTATGTAAAAAAAATCATTTTTCTTCTTCTGGAATTTGATTAGTGAACGATACCTGATCTACCCTAGAATTATTTTCACTTATTGTTGTAGGACCTTATACAATTCGATATTATAAAATTAAATCTACTAACAACAGGAAACACACCCACACGGAAATAAATCATGACAAAATAAATTAAAACAATAAAAAAAAGAAAATAATTAATAGTTAATAATTTATTTCACATTATTATACTCAAGAAGAGATAACTCTGAATAGAAGAGCTTTTACGACTAGTTTGCCGATGTAGAAGCGAAAGCAGTGTGTCAGGATCGTAGCAGATAGACATCTGGTAGTCCCCTACCTCTCTAGGAGATATGTATGTATGAGAATATGTATGTGTAGTACGTATAGAGTTAAAACAGAATGATTGAGATCACGCAACACAACAAAAGCCAAAATTGAAGCCATCGTATTTTAAAACTCTTATTAATATATGATGGCATTTAAAAACTACGAGTATGTAAATATAAAAAATAAATAAATATAGGTACTACATATTAAAAATATCATGCAAATACTTAAAATGCATTTTTATATTTTTCTTGAACGCCATTGCAATATAAATTGTTACTGTTATGATTTGCGTGCGTTGAAGCCTGTAATTTTAGAGCAAGGCTGGCTTGGCTACCCGTGTCAGTATTTCTCTATAATAAGGATGTCGTTATTGTTTTATTATGATAAATATATAATATATATTTTCTCGGAAGAATGAAGCTTTTTGTAACAAATTGGCTTCTCTTTGCACGAGTTATGGAAAGAATAATGATTGCTAGTTGATTTTGTATTGTTATTGAAAGTAGTAGTATATGCGCTGAAAGTAGGTGTCGAGTTCTCGTTTTAGTTCTTAACGCATTCGGATCTAGTTAGATGTAAAAATAAACTGTGCTTATAAGATAATTCTCATAAGACAATCAAGACGACAAAAACAAGCCGTTAAAATGATAGCGCCTGACAAAAACTTAGCACCCTATGAGTATGGAACCTAAGTTTTTATTACTTGGTGTCAGATTGAATCTGAACAAATTTGAAATTTATATCTATTATCTACCGTTTTTATACAGAGCTGAAACAAAAAGCTGTTTTTTTTTTGCATTTTTGATTGAAAAACACTTGTACTTGTCCACTAATTATATTATTTCCCTTACCGGTTTCGCTGTTATAGCATTTTCAAAGGTTTTTTTGGTTGTTTACGTACAATATATGAATCGCCTTTCATGCGGGTAGGACAAACAAATTCTTGTTTTTTTTTGTATGTTTTAATTTATAGTGTTTCAAATTTATTAAAACAAAATATTGTTTGCCTTGGTAGAGGCCATAGTAACACAAGTTCTGTGAAAATTTCAACGAGCTATCTATTGCGGCTGAAGCTGTAGACCCCTGTGACAAACGGACAGACAGAAAGACAGCGGATGCTTGGTAGTAGGGTCCCGTTTGGCGCCCTTCAGGAAGGAAGCCTAACGGAAGTTTTTATTTTTATTACAATATCGTCACAACCTATAATAAGTTACAACATTATTTATTTACCAACAATGTTATAAGTATCAATTTTTAATTATATAATTAAAAACAATCTGTTTTTATGTTCATCTAAAGAACCAACAAAATGACAGTGAAAAGTGAGTAATTTATGAAAAACGCATTAAAATAGTACCTAATCAAGTAAAGCTTTGTAAGTAATGCTTTGATCTTTAGTTTTAATACGACATCTGGAACCCCACTTCCACAGTCATTTAACTAGATTAATCTAGTAATATAATTATATTACTATTGTATTACTGTGTTATAATATCCCTAAAAAGATAGTGTCTCTCATATAACATATCCGTATGTTACGGTAGGTATAAATATGCACGAGGGCTTTAAAAATCTTATTGCGATATATTATACCTGCAAGGTAAACTTTATTTATACAGCATAAATAAATTTATTTTTTATTTTACCAGTATTGGCCTTAAATTATTAATTCGAATAATTATTCGACTGATGATGACTTTACTGAAGTAGTCGAAATATATCTTTAATTTTTTCCCTTTTTTAGTTACCACTTTACCGCAAAAATTTCCATGTTTTCAAACGGTTCTGTCATAGTTACTACTGGCATTATTACTCAAAGCAGCCTCCCGTAGCCTTGAAGGATGCTTGAAAATCCAATGGTTCACTGCGGGAATATGCGTGTTGATTAATTAAGTATATTACCTATATAGTATTATTATGTTAATTAGGTATTTTTCATGTTTTATTTTCTTTCGTGTCCAGGTTTCTACTGGTCAGATTTATTTATTTATTTATATATGCTCAGTATATAATTATTATTATTATATATATATCTTTTGTATTGCATGCCCTAATATTTACTTCTTAATAAGCCTTGTTATGAACCCCATAAGGGTAAAAACATTATAAATAATATAGTTTTATAGTTTTTTAGGATAGCTGCTCACATTGTTACACACTGCTGTATGCTGTAAAGTAGTTATTACTCTTAGCTTAAGATTTTTTTTTTCATACTTTTATTATTTTCTTTTTGTAGATTGCAATATCTTGTCAATATTTTGCGTCATCCTGTGAGGTGATAGTCATTTTGATGCACTTTTGATCCTGTTTAACAGGAGTTGAAGTGTTCAATAAATAAATATGCTATTAGTTACCACTTTATTTTAAATAATAAAACTACAATTATTTATACAGCCAAATTCGTACTAAGCCCTTACCTTTTTGTGAAATTCGTATTTCTTTTTCTTGTTCCCTGAAACGCAAGCCCAACCTAAGGTCAATTGCTATGAGAGGTAAATAATTTAATTTGCGAAATTAGTAAAAAGTGTTACCGATTCGTGATACTAATCTGATCACCTACCGAACCTCCAGTATGAGTTTGGCAGCATAAATAAATATCAACTTGTGTATTAAATTCACGTTGCTTACAACGAATGTTTTTTTTTGTGATTTCTAGAATGATATGAATAATACACGTCAACAAATTTTGGCTACAGTATTCCGCGTCTTCTTTTCGCGAATGAATTATAACAACTTGCTTTATGACTATGTCATTTAGTTAATACTTCGAGGTGTGGAATAAACATAGATTCGTGTGTAATGTGTTATCATTACGCCAGCACCTGGGGTACCTAGGCAGCACCAAGACCCATTACGACATATTTATGAGCACACGTCAGATACGGGGATAAGTTGAAACTATAATTAACTTAAGCTGCAGTAGCACTAAAGTAAAGATTTAAGAAATTGCATGTATGAAATAATTATTTTTGATATTTTAATGATTTATTTTATTTTTTCTTAATTAGGGTAGATATTATTGTAAATTAGCCTGGTACTTAACTGTCTTGGCAGTACACCTAAATGTAGTAAAAAAAGTTAATAATTTTTTAATGACATGCAATACTAGTTCTAATGTTTATTTTCAATGTTTGTCGCCTAACCAGTTTTGTAAACATACTCGTACATAGATACCCACGCCTGTTTTTGATAGAGGCAGGGAGACCACACAGATCTCTTTTTGCTACAATCCTGACGCACGTTTGCGCTTCCTTCATACCCTTCAATACAGATAAACAAGCTCATGTCGTCCTGGTACTTGGTCTTTCTTATGGTTCCGTACCCAGAGGGTGCCAAACGGCAGTGGCGTGCATTGGACTTTTTGCTGGAAATGCTATGAGAAGGTCAAGTTTGACAATTAAAAAAATATGGAAAATGTAAACGTCACTTTGAAAAATCATTACTGCACTGCACTGCCTACCCTAGAGTACATGATTTCATATAAAACTTTTAAATGTTATTTATTTTTTTCGGTATAATAAATATAATGGGCATTTTTATTATAATAACACATTATAACAAATTAATGTATTTAAAAATAAACTATAATCGGTCTAATTAAATGAAAAGAACATAGGTTTCTGACATAAAATTATGATTGTATGTTATATTTAATCTTGTGTAAAATGGATACATAGAAAAATTATGTTTAAAATATACAATTAAATCAAATTTATAATTATGGATTTTCATTTCCAGCAATAAAAAAAGTAGCGAAATATATAAGGTGACTTTAATTTATGCAGCCAAATTCTCACTGAAGACTCGGTAAGTGCTCAGTAACAAGGCTTGATGACCCTTTTTGTAAATTTCGTAAATTATTATTTTCGTGTTCCTTACAAACGCAAACCCAGCCCCGAGTCAGTTACTATGGGATGTCAAGAAATTATTTTGCGAAATTAGCAAAAAGGGGCCGTTCAAGTATTACGTAAGCACTATGGGGTGGGTCTTTGTTTTGCTTATTTTCGATGACATGGGGGGTAGGGGAGTCTAGATGATGATTACGTCATCGGTATATTTTTGCCCCTTACTCTATGTTGAATACTGTATCAGTAAAATCTAATCTCTATCCTAAATCTATTTTCTTATTTTTCAAATTATAATTATAACATCATAATATAAAAAAATATATATTTATAATTGAAAAATGTTTACGTAAGCATGGGGGGAGGGGGTAAGAGCTTTACTTACTTTTGCTGACAAGGGGGATGGGGGGGGGGGGTAAATAATTGTAATAAATCTGCTTACGTAATACTTGAACGGCCCCAAAGTGTTATCGATCCGTGCTACTAATCACTTACCAAGCCTCCAGTATGAGTTTGGCTGTATAAACTAGTCACCTTATATGTATATCAGGATTATCTATGGTATCTTTAGTTAGATTGTGCTAGTTATATGTCACTTCACGCATCATATAAATTTGAACTCAGTTTGAATTTAGTTGTATCGATCAAAGTCAACATACGAGTTTGCGTTTTGAATTGATACTGAGGAAGATTTTTCTGCGGTAACCAAAATTTATATAGAATTAAACAAAATACTTAAAAAGAAACTACAGCTCAGTTGCAAACCCAACTTCATTACCATTTAACGGTGCATACAAATAGTATATTTATTAATTGCATGAATTAATAAACCTTGTCTCGTCTACACCGTTATGTTAGCGTCCAACTCCCGCAAATTAATGTAGAGTCAATTTTTATCTCAATGAACGTGATAAATAAAACCATAAACAATACCAACAAGAAGTCTTCGACTCAAAGAAAAGGTCACACATTGCATCGTGCTCTACACTTCATTTACAGAGACCAATTAAGGGTGTCTATCCCCTCGACGCACCTAAAATAAAACAGTCACATCGAGTGACTCAAAAACGTCGCAAAAAGTACTGTCTCCAGATACGTGAACCGCACCAAAAAAGCCAGCAGTATCATTAAGCACACAAAATATGTTTTCCATTTACACAGACGCTTTAGGCGGTTATAATTTTGTATACGTTGAGTGTTTACTCAGTAAGAAGTGCTTTGGATCGGTAACACCTGCCGTCTTTTCCCACGGAACTGTTCGGACGTCTTCGGGCGCGATCGGGATCGTTCGGCCGCGCGTACGCTTCACGCATACGAAACGAAGTGACAGATCGGAATCATGGAATACGTGCGCGTGCGTTGATTTTCCTGATCACGTGTCAATCGCAGGTCTCTACCGTGTTTTCAATACTTATTTATTAGCTTGTTTGTATTGTAGAATAATGGAAATGTTTTCTTTGAAAGGGTTTTATAATCAGTTATTTATGTTAATAGATATTATCAGCTTGATAATTAAAATAGCCATATAACTGTTCGAAAAGTATTAAGTATTAATATTGTTATCATTGTAACTTATGTAAATATTAGTTGTAGGTTCAACAGCACAGTTAGCTTTTACTCAGGAAATTATAAAAGTTCTATTTCAGGATTTGATTTGGCATAGAATTGAATAAAACTGAATTTGGTTGAAACCATTATTATAAACTTTAGTTACATTATTTTTACTGTAACATATTTGCTTTTTATAAAAGTAGAAAAAAATAAACAGAAAATAGCTACGATTTTGCAACTTCTGAAGAGGATCGTAAATTAAATGTTCCTTATATTAACTTCACGTACCGCGATACGCATCGTAAAATATTAAGCAACATTACTCGAATGCAATAATTTTATTTACAACCTGAAAAATGTCTGTGGTCCTTGCGAAATATACTGTTTACACATTTATACAACGAGTGTATCTATTGCAACTTTGAAGACCCATGAATAACAAACCAAAAAACATATGTGTTTATGTAGTACTCAAGTTTCTCTAAGGGAAACTTATTTACGAACAATTGCTTAGTTTTTACATTTTGTGTCTACAAAACATTCAAAAAGTAATATTTGAAAACCACGCAAATATTATTGAAATATACAACAAAATATTATTATAAGTTCTTCTCACATAATTATTTAGCCTCAACTTCGTGAGTCGCAACAACCGTACTCTCGTACCTTCGGTAACAAAAATAAATAGTCTCGATAAACAGAAATAATGGCCCTCGAAAACCAGTTGTGCAGCTAGTGGTGCTGTAGTAGATAATAATTACTAGCGAATAAAGCAAATAAACTTATTTATACGCGGCTGTACCGTTAAGGGTACCGGTGCGCAGGACTGTGACAAATCATTTGCTGTATTTATGAAAGTGGTTGGGCTACTAGGTGTAAAGGCGCGTGCATATTGGGTATAGAATTATATATTATAAATTTTCTTAATGAACTTTTGTTAGTTTGATTGATATATTGTTATGTAGGGTCTATACATGATTTGAAAACATACAATTTACCTTTACATATTAATACCGAATTATTAAGCAGATCTAAAAAATTGGCAAGTGTCTTTGAACCTACAAAAATAAGGACTTTTATAGAAACAAGCATTTTTTTTTTCAAAGATTTACGAAAATAATAAAGTTTCAGTCAACCCCTAGAGTATCTAATTGAACTCAAAACTTAATAATTATTATTTATTGCATTCACGTTGTACATAATGATATGTATGTACATAAATAAAGATCTTAATAAAAAGTATTACAGCTTGAACATGAACATGACTTGGGCACAGCTATGAAGATAAAATACACCTAATAAACTCTGGAGGTAAATAAAAATTTCAAGATAGAAGAAACATTTTTATTTTAAGAATCTTCTACCCTGTGATAGCATTTCTACAAGAAACTTTTAGGTACTATTTTAAAAATTTTGGGGTTATTTTTCATCTTTTATATGTCAGCGAAAACGTTTAAAAGGAGCTGATTTGACTTTTGAGGCACAGCACGTGTTTGCCGCGCCATCGGGGGACGGCGGTATGGCGCGCGCGCGCTCACGGAATGTCGTCGGGGGCGGACGCATGGTCGAGCGGCAGAGTTCGCTGCAAGTGCGCCCGTTGCACAAGTATTACTCCGACGGATCGTTTGCCTCTTAAAGTTGTCACTTGATTTGTACTAAGTGTTTAATTCGATTATACCATGTTAACTTTGTAACGCTGTTGTTTTAATCTAATAGACTACCCCCGGTTGGGATAGGTGTTCGGTTATTCCATTGATAGAAAGCTTGATTGTGTTTGATGGTAACGCTGGGTTTTGTTATCTTGAGATGAGTAACGCACGAGGACGTGCGTAGGTCAGGAAGGCCGTGTCGGCGAAAACGATTAAAAGGAGCTGATTTGACTTTTGAGGCAGAGCACGTATTTGCCGCGCCATCGGGGGACGGCAGTATGGCGCCCGCGCGCTCATGGAACGCCGGGGCAGACGCATGGTCGAGCGCCAGAGTTCGCTGCAAGTGCGCCCTTTGCACAAGTATTACTCCGACGGATCGTTTGCCTCTTAAAGTTGTCACTTGATTTGTACTAAGTGTTTTATTCGATTATACCATGTTATCTTTGTAACGCTGTTGTTTTAATCTAATAGACTACCCCTGGTTGGGATAGGTGTTCGGTTATTCCATTGATAGAAAGCTTGATTGTGTTTGATGGTAACGCTGGGTTTTGTTATCTTGAGATGAGTAACGCACGAGGACGTGCGTAGGTCAGGAAGGCCGTGTCGGCGAAACCGATTAAAAGGAGCTGATTTGACTTTTGAGGCAGAGCACGTATTTGCCGCGCCATCGGGGGACGGCAGTATGGCGCCCGCGCGCTCATGGAACGCCGGGGCAGACGCATGGTCGAGCGCCAGAGTTCGCTGCAAGTGCGCCCTTTGCACAAGTATTACTCCGACGGATCGTTTGCCTCTTAAAGTTGTCACTTGATTTGTACTAAGTGTTTAATTCGATTATACCATGTTATCTTTGTAACGCTGTTGTTTTAATTTAATAGACTACCCCCGGTTGGGATAGGTGTTCGGTTATTCCATTGATAGAAAGCTTGATTGTGTTTGATGGTAACGCTGGGTTTTGTTATCTTGAGATGAGTAACGCACGAGGACGTGCGTAGGTCAGGAAGGCCGTGTCGGCGAAAACGATTAAAAGGAGCTGATTTGACTTTTGAGGCAGAGCACGTATTTGCCGCGCCATCGGGGGACGGCAGTATGGCGCCCGCGCGCTCATGGAACGCCAGGGCAGACGCATGGTCGAGCGCCAGAGTTCGCTGCAAGTGCGCCCTTTGCACAAGTATTACTCCGACGGATCGTTTGCCTCTTAAAGTTGTCACTTCATTTGTACTAAGTGTTTAATTCGATTATACCATGTTAACTTTGTAACGCTGTTGTTTTAATCTAATAGACTACCCCCGGTTGGGATAGGTGTTCGGTTATTCCATTGATAGAAAGCTTGATTGTGTTTGATGGTAACGCTGGGTTTTGTTATCTTGAGATGAGTAACGCACGAGGACGTGCGTAGGTCAGGAAGGCCGTGTCGGCGAAAACGATTAAAAGGAGCTGATTTGACTTTTGAGGCAGAGCACGTATTTGCCGCGCCATCGGGGGACGGCAGTATGGCGCCAGCGCGCTCATGGAACGCCGGGGCAGACGCATGGTCGAGCGCCAGAGTTCGCTGCAAGTGCGCCCTTTGCACAAGTATTACTCCGACGGATCGTTTGCCTCTTAAAGTTGTCACTTGATTTGTACTAAGTGTTTAATTCGATTATACCATGTTAACTTTGTAACGCTGTTGTTTTAATCTAATAGACTGCCCCCGGTTGGGATAGGTGCTCGGTTATCCGACATATATATTTAGGGATCTTGGTGTTGATTTTATATAACATTGAAAATGGGTCAGTATGACATATTTTTAAAGTAGAGAAGGGCTTAGGTAGGCATATATATTATATATTGAGGTCTAACCGGGAATATTCTGGCAAGAGGTTTATTCTCCTTATGAAATAAACTTACTTCAAATATATATTTAAATGGATGTCAGGGTTAATATATTTTATTCTAGAAAATATGGTTTGCAACTTAACCTGGAGACAAGTCGATGTTTTCTTATAACCGTACGCATTTTTTTCGTAGACGGTACAACTGTATGACAGCTTTATAACAAACTGACTACCACAAGTAATAACATCAGCAACATGGCAACCCAGTGATAATAACTTCACACATTTTCCGCTACAATTACAGGTAACAATACAATAGTGAGTTAGTGAGAGAGTTGTACAGTTTTTGCGCAGTGTGCACGCAGCCGAGACCGCTCACCGCTCGCCAGTCGTCCCACCTGCTTGGTTCTCCCACGGTTCCACTCGGTTTTTGCACTTTTTTGCACTTACTTGTTTTTGCTTTTGGACGATACATGTTGATCGGCCACTTTCCTTGCTGTACTGCAATTTTCGATCGTTCGAGATGTTTCGCAAGTTTTTTGATTGCCGCCTGACTGACATTTTCCATACAAGTTTTAATCGGAGCGTGACCTTTTCCTAATATATAGGTAATGTTCATTTTTGTTCTTTATATGGCTATGGTTATTGGGGCTGGTTTTTGGAATAATTATGCTTTAATAGTTCTATTTTGGTTTAGTAAATCTTTTATGGTAATTTTCCTTTCTTTCCATTAAATTACTCATTAAATTATAAAAATGTAAACATAAACTCATTCATAGAAAAAATTAATTGAAAAGCTGACATACCGGGCCAAAAGGTTTCCTCGAAGCTACAAAGACGGCCTTCGTATACACGACTTACATCTTTAGAGAATAGGCGAATGATTGCAGACATGAAATTATTACACGACGTTGTCACTGGCAGAGTAGACAGCATAGAAATGATGGCCCGGGTTATGCTGCAGGCGACTAGCACACGCTCGCGGCGCCAACACCCGCGCTTGCTGCACCACACACACTCTCGCACTAATTACTCTGCTTTTTATCCCCTTAAGAGTATGGCATAGACTAGGAAAAATATTATTACCCGTCCAACACAAAATGGGCAATGTCAAATACTTTATTAGCTTTTAATAGAGGCGATTATTGGTTAGCTAATTGACCTATTTGTCTAGGACGCGTAATACTAATAATTACGCGCAAAACAGCAGATCGGAAGATTTTCAACTAATACTGAAATATTTTGTAGGAAAAAAAATTGGATTTAAGTAGGAAACCTTTACATTTCTATTACATACTTTATGAAAAAAAAGTGAAAAAAAATCAAGTTGACTTTTATCCGCGTTCTTGAAACGAACATTTGAAAACCAAAAAAAAGAGGGTGGAAAACATTATTTTTTTGACAAAAGTATAAATCTTGGTACATTATTTATAAGCAGATCACCTAGATAAAAGATCAATAAATAAAATGTATTTTTTTAAATATTAAGAGAATCCTAATTTCTTCAAAAAAACCTCGAAAATTTGGCTTTGTTTATGTTCTAGGCTCAGGTACAGCCTTAATCGCTTCATTGATGCCCACGAAAAACACTTTTCAGGTGCTAATATCTTCTTCTTAAAGCGTAACAAATACTGTCTTAAAAATCAATCAGATGTATAATATTCATAAAACAATTTTTTTAAATGTAACATCCTTTCTGTTCAATTTATTTTCTGTTTTTGATTCTCTATGTACTCGTCTTTTTTGTCTTTGAATATCTTTTTTTACTTTTTATATGTAAATGTAATGTCATTTAGTTTCGTTATTGGCGTAATCAAAATGTTTTATTTCAAAAATTCCATATTGTAAAATGTGTGCTGTGAAACTAATAAATTTAATAAAATAAGAATAAAAGTGTACATAGATTATAGAATTAAACATATTTGTTAACGAAGAGCTTTGTGTTTTTTGTTCACTTTTATGTTAAGTTTGTCAGTACTTCTATATTAAGGAGAGGTTTAGCCGATTGTCAAATGTAATCCTACTGAACAGCTTGAAAAAAAAAACGCTATGCATTGCCGAGAACACTAATTAAATGATTGACCGAACAAAAATAGTAAAAGTAAAAATAAATTGCATATTGACTACCTTTTGAAAATAAGCTTTCATCGCTGAGATCTCAGAACTTTAAACAAAAACAACCGTTTATTTTTCGGAAACCATTGAAGCTATATACTTCTTCTTCTTGGGGGTGCCATCCTAGCGGATGTCAGTGACCACCACACGGAACTCTTTTCTGTTGGAGAGAAGGGGGAGAAGGCGGGTAACATGGAGTGACAACATATAAGTTTGGACCGACATTAAAGACGCTGCCAGTCATTGCAGACTAGAACAGAACAGAGAAAGCTTCTATAAATAAGACTTAAGTTTTCAAAAAAGTGCAAATTACCCGTAAAATAATCATTTTTATGTATTTTTTATAACGAGTGGCCTAGCTTGAACCAAACAACACTAATAAGTATCCTTTAAAAACTTCGATCATCAATATACAATGATCAAATCAAATTAAAAATATTTATTTTGCAAAATAGATACATGAAGTATACTTTCTATAAGTCAAAGTTAATTTTAGCAATTTATATCTTTAGAATATAAAAAAATATATAATACGGGAAATAAAACGATCGAAGTTTAAAAATGGTTTAGGTTCTTATGTCGATATGCATGGTCTTAAACGTCTTAAGTAATTTATGTAACAAAATAACCAATCACTGATTTAAACATGTTTCAATATTTGATTTAATAAATTGTCGTCGGTACATATCAATATGTTGAGAAATGGAAATAAAAAGGTAGAGCCAATACGAGGGCATCAAATATTTGGCGACAAAAAACCGAACTACCCTACAGGTGCAGTATTGTTATTGTTCAAATATGCATTGGTTTTGGAATTTAAACCATGCATTGTGTTGGCAAGGCATCAGGGTAGGGCTCATTTAAAATTCCTTAGACTTTTTTGACAACTTTTTAGATATAGAGCAAATATGCATTAGTTTTTTTTTGTAGCTTTGGCATTTTTTACGTGTCTACTCATGAAATATTTGATTTTTGGACCACTCCGATTATTTATCAAGTATTTAGAAATGAATAAGGTAAATTAAAATGTTACCTTTTTCTAAATACTTACTTGAAGACAATAGTAACGCCTCAATCAATGTTGAGACCAAAACTTTTTTAAAATTGGGTATTCAATTTCAATGGTTTTCCACGACCGTTTGCCGTGGAAAATCGGGGCACGCCTAGCTCGACCTCCCGCCGTGATTGGCCCGCTCTTAGCCAATAACATCACCTGCTTGTTCGATGCCGCGGGGCGTTGCGTGCGCACGCCTACCGCTCTTCTAATTTTGAATTTGAATGATGCCGGATACAAAAGAAAATCGAAGGTTTAGTTTTTGCCCTCACGTTTGTGTATTCATTGTTGATTTTTCGTTATAATAAGGGTAACTGATAACATATTTTAGGCCAATAAAGTCCAGAAAATATCTATAAACTATATGTTTGCTTTTTTTTCTCTGTTCATTGATAACCACCCAGAGCCGACTTTTTATAAAAAAAACTTTAAAAAATCGTTTCGCATTGCAGTTTTATGGTGACCATTAAATTATAGTCACGACTGATGCCTCACCGCAAGTTATTAATTACAGATTTAAGATAGCCCTGTGGCGGTTGGCCGTAATAATTAATACTGGCTTAAGTAATTACTGGCACATAAATCATGTTAGAGCCCTAAGAAGTCTGGAAGGTGATTTGAATAGAGCTGTTTTTGCGAAATCTCACTATATCCTGTTATCTTGTTCCATCTTTTGTTTTTGAACGGAGATAATAATGACGTTTTATTAAATTGGTTTTGTATTTTTTGTTAGTTAGTCTATTTAGTCTCTTTTCTCTTCAACGAGACGACAGCGATTTTGGCTCAAGTTTTTATCTCGTTTAGTTATACATTTATTAAATAACTTTTTATTTTAGTTACATCTATTATTATTTACTTGATATTTTACATACGTTTAAAATTATAAAAATATATGTCAAGTGTATTTGCTCAAATTGATAACTTTCAAATTATAGTTTTCTTTCTTGTTTCGACAGCAAATTATTATAATTACTTGATATTCCAGCTTCCAAATTGATATCATGATATGATAAGAAAAACAGGGACCAGTTTTGCGACATGAATATGGGGTGACTTTGGTTGATATAGTGAAATTAATATAACATGAGTAAATAAAAGTCTCTATTTTCTAATATTTAATTAAAATAAATAATTTCTTTAAAATTAAAGTGAATTGATATCATAAATGTCTTCTGTCTGTATTTGTGTAGTATGTTCCGTCTTAACACGAGAACTACTCAACGGGTTTGGATACGTTATTTTTTTAACTATCATTATAGTAATCCTGGTCAACACATAGGCTATAGGGGTGTTCATCAAATAATCGCCAAGCCGAAGACGAGGCAGAGATTGAAAAAAACGTGAGCGTGGTAAACAACGTGTCAAAGATTTCTCAAGACAATATCTGGAACACGCGGTAGTGATACTATAAGTAGTTCAAACAGTCCACATACTACTGAAATTGAAACGGGTAACTACTCCTCAAGATTTTATATTCAGATTACGCCTTACTAGTTTCACCTTAGGAGGCAAACATGGTTACGTGGCGGCACTGAGTAAAACTAGTCAGGCGAAATCTGACTATAAAATGCCATCAAAAACAAACCTCGTAAAAAAACAAGTCTCGCAACTTAGTTCTTCTACCGTAAAAAGTTGTGAGATCCATGTAAATCCAAGTCGATTAATTTATTCAGTCCCTACTTAAGGGACCTTCTGTCTTAAGTTATTACATAATTAGCTAACCTAACAATATCTTATAGTGACCATATCAACATTAAAAATCTTTTATCATCATCAACATACATATATAATAAAACAAAAGAGACCGCTGTGTATTAAGATATTTGCTAATATTGAAGAAAAGTAGTAGAAATAGAAAGGGAGTGACTAAAAAAGAGAAATAGAACACAAATCAACGATTTTTAGAATTCTTTTGTGTCTGTTTGTTCACGCACATCTCTTAAACTACTGAACGGATTTTCATGTTGTTTCCAAAGTTGTACAGAACTTAATTTGAATTAGAATATAGGTTTTATTTCATTAAAAACGGATATCGGAAAAAAGTTATCGTCATTTAAAGATTTTTGGAATTGACTTTTCTACTGGTAGTAATTAGAAGTTATGTAGCAAATAATAATTCCTGAACGTTTGTACAATTTGGATAGTACTTCGAGTTTGGGCTTATTTGATTGGTCTTTATTAGCACTTTGGTAAAACATAGTGACATGGGTCTGATGATGGGACTGGAAGATGGGTACGGAAGTTAACTGCCTTAGAGTTTTGATGATCGGTCAGTCAGTCAGTCGTCAGTCAGTCAGTGAGTGACAAAATTGAGAATCTTTGACTAGTTATAATTCTAAACTACTAGTTCAAATTGAATGAAATTTGAAATTTACCATGTTTATACAATACCTGCTTGGTTACTAAAAATTCAGGCTTCTAGTTTTATCCACAACGAAGTAATAGGGGGTCGAAAATGGCCTGAACTGTTTCGAGAAAAGGATGGCGCCCCCAGATCGTGAGTAGCCGTTTCAATATCAGTATGAATCTAAACCACGAATCTTTTAGTAGTAAAAAAGACCACATACTCGCATGTAGCTAGTCCAAAAAGTTCATGTACTAGTCGTG
This sequence comes from Ypsolopha scabrella, assembly GCA_910592155.1. Classification (NCBI taxonomy): domain Eukaryota; kingdom Metazoa; phylum Arthropoda; class Insecta; order Lepidoptera; family Ypsolophidae; genus Ypsolopha; species Ypsolopha scabrella. The sequence goes on from OU342977.1 coordinate 18,962,655, forward strand.
TAGCACACAGCTTACCCAGTCTCCGGAAGCAGTATCTCAGGCTGGCGCCAAGATCACTGAGATAGCAATGAACTTATCTAATCATTAGCCGGCCGGGTTTGTACTCGTTTGAGTATAAGGTTTGCACCTTTTATAAATTATTGCAAAAATGATATGCCGTTGTTCAATAATACTTACTGTAGATAGAAATAAAATAATAGATAATAATACATTTTGTACAAATTATGGTATCCGTTTTTTTCCAATGTTTCGTTAGTACTCGGGAATAGTTTTTAATTTATGTAGGCATTCAATTTAATACAAAACAATTTAAACTAAATATTTCTACGAAAACTTAAACAAACTAAAAAATAAAATAACAACTAAACTAAATTGAAAAACTTGTCGAGGTCGCTGCCGTCGTATGTGTGAGTACGCAACAGCCGGGCAGCGTTACTTGGTCGGAGACGAGGAAGTCTTCGAACCGAGCCTCTTTATTTAATATAAATTATAATTTATAATATATATATAGGTAGATAAATAAAAGTAATACTCCATCCATCATCAGCCTGTTTCATCCACTGCTGGACATAGGCCTTTCCACGATTTCGCTATTCTTGGCGGTCCTCCTGGAAGAAATGCCCCTACTCACACACGATAGGCAGGCGGGTTGGTGAGCGCGGTGCCAAAACCCTTGCACCAGTGACGCCGCTGCCCGTCACCAATCTGTTTTATATAAGGCCCGGCAATGGGGGATGGATATACCGCCATCAGAGCTGTTCTCTTACTCTCCCCCGAATAACTTCGGGAGGATTTGCGAGTAAGGTGGTGGTACCTCCACAGTCGACCCCGGCATCAGCTCTACCATCTATTAAGTAATACTACGCCACAATATTTTTAGATAGTAATTTGCACCAAACGCATAACTTTTTCCATCGACATTATTTTGTTTCCTTATTTTCCAGCAACAAACCTTTATGTTCATTTTTGCAGAAGAGTGCACTGACTTGGCAGAGGTCAGTCAGTTTCCGAGCGAAGACCTGTACTATGGTAAAAACTTTTACTATGCATGTACGAAGAAAGGCGGCCATTCTGTATCATATCTATGACTATTATACACCTCAGTCACAGCGTGTCTTATATGAATATCGTCTCTCCTATTTCCATCCCGTAATGACCTTGATTATTTTGGAAAAAAATACTATTTCAAAATTTTCTGAGAACATGCCCAATATTATTTTATACGTAGCATTTAAGAGGGATCTAAGAATTATTCCATTCTTTTGAACTAAAATCTATGCGGGTTTCGATATAGGTACTGTATTTTGGTAATTTGACACCGAACACAACACGTTCCATTACATGCTGACTCAGGTGTCTAAACTTATTGTGGACTCTTAAGTTTTGCTCAAAGTGGGATCCCGTTTTATAAGACACGCCAGAGTAATCACGCCAGATAAAATGCATGCGCGAAAAATAATCTGGTACCAAGCTAAATTCAAGGTCAAACTCTAGGTCTTATCAGGAACAAACCACGTCATACCAACGTACGCCTCCGAGATATATCCTTTTATAGACCGCGTATAGATTAAACAGTTATTGTAGCCGTAATTTACTATATTTTATCATCACACGTACTCGAATAATTTATAAATATTTATATTACTTTTAAAGAAGTAACTTATATTTGCGATTGTCGGCTCTTGATGAAACATAAACAGCATTTTGATTTTTCACTTTTTTCATTTATATTTTACTGGCTTTTGCCCGCGGCTCCGCCCGCGTCGAAGAGATTTTCGTGGAAATAAGGAAAACAAAATAATATGATTTTTTTAACAACTATATGCAACGGACACCATGTTTAAGCAAAGTGCTAATAAAGACCAATCAAATAAGCCTAAACTCGAAGGGTCTGCTGTTTTCCGTTGAGGAGATCCTGTCCCATCTTCCAGTCCCATCATCAGATCCTGGTCACCATGTTTTACCAAAGTGCCAAGAAGTGTGTCAGGATCGTTTTATATGGAAATCTGTAGTCAGATTAAACTCATACAGCTGGCTGTAATCACTTTTCTAAGCTAAATATTAGCAAGAGGTGTGTCCGGATCGTTGTAGATGTAAATCTGTAGTCAAATTAAACTGATATAGTTTTCCCGTATGGGAACAAATCATTACTTAAACCATAGTATTTAATGTATCTATGCTTAAACCTGGCTGTAGTTACTTTTTTAAGCTTAATATTAGCAAGAGGTGTGTCGTGATCGTTGTAAATGGAAATATTTAGTCAGATTAAACTGATACAGTTTCCTTTTATGGAAAAACAACCGGTTTCATCACGTATAACAAACCATTTGGTCAAGGAATGCCGATAAAGCAGCTAAGCAGCGTTTTTTCTCCCGACATGGTTCACAAATTTAATTTTCAAACTGAAAACTTACTTTTATTAAAATAAAATATACTCAGCAATAGTATAGCTTTTAATAAAAGAAAGAATTTTCAGAATCGGTTCAGTAGTTCCAAAGATTACTTCAAACATACAAACAAACAAACAAATCTTTCCTCTTTATATAATAGCGTAGATGTAGAAGTGTAGATTTTATTACATTCTCCAACCGGTTTCGAAAATTAAAAATATTTTCTTTTATGGCTCGTTAAAAACTATTTATCCCGTGAAGATGGATTAATTTCCAAAACCGGTTGGAAAATGTAATAAAATAAGAAGTGTACAATTTTTTTTGTGAAGAGTCAAGATTAAAAGAGGTTGGTCAGTCGGTAGGGTGTCAGTCTCTAAATCTTCAGATCCAGGTTCAAATTTGTACCATTAGCTGAACAGTGAAGGAAATCACTGTATGGTAAATCTGCAAATTTAAAAAGCTTGTATTAGTACCAAAATGCGGCGATAAGGCTCACGCGTTATCCCGTTAGGACGTAAAACTCTTCGGTCAAAAGAGGGTGTACGAATGTTAACTACTCCAGTGACATGCCACACTCGTGAAAGCCTCTGACATGCCCTCAGAACATATGCATTATGTTTTTTAGGGTTCCGCAATTGTAAATTACAAAACAGAACCCTTATACTATCGCTTTGTTGTTCGTCTGTAAAGACCCTTTTTCTCGGGGCCCATTAGAGATATCAAGTTGAAACTAATACCTTACTGAAATCTACAGCCCCATATTGCTGATAAAAAAACTTTACGCGAAAGAAAGTTATGTATTTCCTTAGTATACATAGCTTGCTTATGTATACTCTGAGGTTATTTCCCTTTACGTAATCAATTTCATAGTAATTGACTCACCATGAAAACATATAGGAAATAAATATTTAAAAACGGATTGGACTCACTTTTTTATCTGTGCAAGGAGGCACAGGTCGAGCTTAAAAAGTCGAGTACCGACTGACCGCCGTGGGCAAAAGTACTCCCGAAGAGTCCTGATGATGATGAGTCATAATCTCATCGAAAGCTCGACCTGTGCCTCCTTGCACAGATAAAAAAGTGAGTCCAATCCGTTTTTTAAATATTTATGATGTCAACTCACTCTAATTTTAATAATAAACCTATAGGGTACATTTAGTTGATTTAGAAACTTGAAACTCCGTGCACAATTAAGTATTTTAGATAAAATTACAGATATTTAATTATTTAATAAATACAAATATAATTAGACCCATATTGGGTTCATGGAGTAATTGTCAAGTTAGTTTATAGTCAATTATAACTGCTTGTTGAATACGTTTTCGTTTTAAACGGTATGTACTGCAATTCACGTTCAATAAAAATGGAAAAACTGTTTTAAAATAAAATATTGTTTGTTATTTACATAGCGTAGTTGTAGTATTATTGTTTGCATAAATTGTCTTCCAGTATAATTTGAATGTTTGTAGTGTCAACGAGTCTCGTAGAACCTGCGTAGCACAAAGCTAAAAAACTCGTAGCACACGTCTACCGTAGCAATAAATTAATTATAATAGCTGAGTTGAATTGACTTCTACAGTATAGTACTGCCTGTCTGCCTAAACTATTCACTATACATAAAAGTAATCACTATAGAAGGAAGACAATGGAGTTTTCAATACTTTAACGATTATTATGAATGTCTGTGGATATTTTTTAAACACTATTGTAATAAGAGCCCGTGCTATGTTTAATACAAACGACCAATCAAACAGCGGAATGAATATATTTATTAAACAGTATTTCAAAACATGAAAGCATATTTTAACCTTTCACTTTCTAGTCAGTAAGTAAGTATATATACAGGGCACTCGTCAATACGAACAACTTAAGTTAAAATTAAAATGTAAAAATCGTGAAAAAGTTGTTGTTCGTACATTTTAGGTTAGGTGGTAGAGCTGATGCCGGGCTCGACTCGACTGTAGAGGTACCATCATCTTACTCGCAAATCCTCCCGAAGTTATTCGGGGGAGAGTAAGAGAACAGCTCTCAGGCAATACCAGGCGGCCCACCATTGCCTGGGACCGATGGATGGCGGTATATCCATCCCCAATTGCCGGGCCTTATATAAAACAGACTGGTGACGGGCAGTGGCGACACTAGCCACGCGCTCACCAACCCGCCTGCCCAGCGTGTATGGGCATTTCTTCTAGGAGGACCGCCAAGAGTGGCGAAATCCTGGAAAGGCCTATGTCTAGCAGTGGACGAAACAGGCTGATGGATGGATGGATGGTACATTTTGGTCGAGTAGGTATGTAACTTTTCTATGGAACAGCTGATTTTTTTTTCTTGATTTGACATTTGGTTCCACAGTAAAAGTTGTTTGTATGGATGAGTACTATCGCCAGTTTCCAGCTTCCAAAACATCGTCATAACACCGAGCTTAGATTCAAAAACAAAAAAAAAACAGAATCAAATTTTTTTACATAAATTTGTGGTGAAATCGTATGTATTGAGTGCTGACTAAATTAGTTTTTTTTCTTTTTAGGGTTCCGTACCTCAAAAGGAAAAACCTAAACCCTTATAGGATCACTTTCTTTTCCGTCTGTCTGTCCATCTGTCCGTCCGTCCGTCAATCCGTCTGTCTGTCCGTCTGTCCGTCCGTTTGTCCTTCCGTCTGTCTGTCTGTCGAGGCCCTTTATCTAGGGAACGCGTGGAGCTATCGAGTTGAAAGTAAAACCATACACTTAAGTCTACAGTCCCTTGAAGCTGTAAAAAAATCAAACTTCTATGTAAAAAAAGATATATTTCGACACTCTCAAGGGAATCAAAATTTATAGGGTATTTTCCATTGACCTATAACTATAAAATTTCGCAAGTAATACCGTCTTATGCTACAGGTATAGGGAAAAATCTGAAACTATACCATACGTTTGATTTGGAATTAAATCATGAAAAATATAGTCCTTAACGGAAACCTCGGTGGGCGAGTCTGACTCGCACTTGTCCGGTTTTTTTAATGACTTACACTCATGCGAGCTTAAATCTTCTTGACTCTTCTATAAATTTTCTAACCATGAATTATAAGCAGAATTTAGGGTCTGAAAACGGGACTTCATATCTCGCCTGCCCAGCATGTGTGAGCTTGCGCATTTCTTCCAGGAGGATTCCCAATGTGGTGAAATCTTGAAAAGGCCTGATGTCCAGTATTTGACGAACCAGGCTGTCGGATGGATTATTTCATAATTATGCTTTTCTTCAGTACTTAATGCTTCAAATATACAGAAAGGTAGACACTGGGGATTTACAAAACGATTTGTAAATAAACTCCAAACAAATAATAACAAATTTATCTTATCAAAATAAGAAAGAGATACCAAAGGTCCACACATTTTTTATAAAGTGATTCTGCTTAAAATAAGCAAGTCTTATTCATTAGCGTAGGTAGGGTTTGTAGCTGTGGGGGGTTGGCCGCCGCCTCCAAGTCACGAAGCCATCAACAGTATCTACTCTCGATTATGTGATCGTAATATGATAAATAGAGATAAACCTACTCGTACATAAAGTGAGATCACATGCAAACCAATAAACAAAACAAATAATGCCTTACCATGGATTAAGCATCTTTTTGACCAATGACACCCATATCTGGGGGAGGCAGACGGCACGCTCCGCTGGCCCCTTCCTAGTTACGCCTATGAGTTATCTTCTCAAACGTAAAACGATCCTAGCGATTGCAAAATATTATCAAATGCAGGATAATTTTATTCTACAGTCTTATTGCCATCTATCGGAAGTTAGTGAAACTAAATGGAAGCTTTCGCTCGCTGTGCGCGTAAGCGTAGAATTCGAAAGCTCAATCTTAGAATTACGTTGTAGAATAATAAAGAGCAAAATCAAAGTGTTCCATGTAACTTTTGAACTTTAAAAAAAATTGTATATTATGAAATAAACATTGTATCTTTCGATCTAGACCTTAGCCAATTTCTCACACTTCTCGGAAAATTACAGTCAACGAACATTGTAGAACAATAGGCCGTATCTTTATGTTTTGTAAACCACTTACTATACAGTCAAAGATTTTACCAGAGTCTATTCAAATTGCAATGGTATCAAACCAAACCATCGCTTCACACAATGGAGCTTTTCTGAAACTATTACAGCGCCATCTTTCGTTACTTTGTAGAAGCTACAGCTCGTGCTCAAACGACACGAGCCAAATCGATAGGTTTTCTTCTTCTCTCCTACTGATATGACGTATCTCTGTCCTTGTCTAGTCTCTATTTGCAAACGAAACGTGCTAGTCGTGCGACCGTCTCGCTCTTATCACATCGATCATTGATCTTTGAAATTCGAATGCGGTAACTCGAGCGGCGCACGCGCACACCTCCGGCCACCGTTCTCCATCCCACTCGCTCGCGCGCGCTGTAACTGCCGTTGTCTCGTGTTTCTTTTATTGCCGTTTTATTATTTCTTGTAGATGATCACGCGATTGTAAGCTGTCGCTCAGTGAGCACACGTCATGGGTTCTATCTCTCTCTAGCTTGTCTTTCCTTGGTATTTCTGTCTCGTTTGTTTCTGGCTTGTGTTGGTCGCGCTGCCTTGCGCTCGATGTTTTGGGAAGTGCACCCGCCCGACGTTCCCACGGTCGCCTTCGGTCGACTTCCTTAAGAAAAAAACAAACAAGAGCACTTTGTTAAAGAAAATCGACGTCTGCCGGTCGAGGAGAATGATTAATACAATTATGACCGCGCACGCCGCTACCTACTGCCTCTCCGATGATAATAGTAGTTCTTTATTAGGAACACGTGGTCAGGTCAGGGGCCCACGGGCTTTATTGTCATGTTGACTCTTGTTAGATTTTTGACCGATAAAATCTCATTTCTCAGCTGTTAGATGCATTCGGTGATGATATTCAAAGTTACTTTATATTGGACCGATATTGGAGGATTTTTGGCCGTACTATGTTATTACGCGTAGTATTATTTTCGTAGCGCTTGCGTAAAATGCGTCTACAGAAGTCCTACGCAGCGTAGATCCTCTACGTCTTTGGTTATTTGGTTTATTCCTAATTTTTCGAAGATTTTGGTTTGAATTATGAGTAAAAACATTTTAGAATTTATCTTTTCTGTCCAGGCGATAAGTTATACTTTATTAAAATATGTGGCAGAGGTAATACTCTGAATTAATTATACACAAATTCTTGTACTTTTATTCCACATATATTTATTTTTATTCTAACTTAGGCTACCGGTTTCGTATTACACATCATCGGGCCAGCAAATTATTAATTATTTAACACGACAGAAATTTTTATATTTGCTTGTTAAAAATGTTTTCTTTTGTTTTCTTTCTGTTGTGTTAAATAATTAATAATTTGTTGGCCCGATGTAATACGAAACCGGTAGCCTAAGTTAGAATAAAAATAAATATATGTGGAATAAAAGTACAAGAATTTGTGTATAATTTATTCAAGATGATATTCCACCAAGAACCATCAATCGAATCCATCCAGTAATACTCTGACATATTTTTATGGTTCAATTTTTCTCATATTAAGTACCTACATATGTATGTTGTTCGTAGCAGTAGGAATGTGATATATCCCAGATAAGATGCTATCGGCGGCGCAAGATTATATTTAGCTGATTAAACATAACGGATATCTCACTTACAGGAAGTACAAATGATAAACACACAATCAAGATAATATCTAACAACTCTAGCGCTACTTAATTGGTAAAATATGTAAATATTCTAATCTTTTAATAAATATTAGACCATCATTACGTCATCACCTTTGTGAAATCCATTCAACTCAATCTAGGTCATCATGAAAGAGCTATCAATGTTCCTAGATCTTATTAAAAGGAAATAAACATAAGAGATTCACTCATAAAAGCCGTCACATTCGGCAGATGGTGACTCTTCCTTTTATTAAGAGGGTTCGCATACTATAGTCTTATTTAAGAGTTAGGTTGAAATAGTGTGGAATAGACTTTGCTTTTTATTTTTCATATAAGGCTCCTTTTCTTTCCACTATAAATGTTAATTGTAATAGGTACCTACTTGGCAAATTAAATATCAATGTTTGAGATACAAATAAAGTTTTTATAAAAAGGAACACGTTTTTTGTTTAAAAAAATATCATTACACAAATTTATAATACAACACCTATTAAGAATAGGTGTTATAAAACGGCAAACTGCTTTAATTTAAATTAGGTATGGGAAATAAAATTATGGTTTCCACATTTAACTATATTTTTTGTATTACGAAAAGAATGAATGGATTAAAACCAACTAAAACAATAGAATCTAAAAATGGCTAACGTGTTTCTTTCAATCGGTGTGTCTAATAAATTCGCGTATGTCTAGCAATTCTAGTACTATGCGAGGATGCTTAACCAAATTAATAGGCACCTAGGTATGCAAGGCTCCTATGGTAGTCAGTTCCTCTTAATTAATTTTACGCCTATTATTTTGTAGCCCTGCCCTTGTAGCACGCATTCTTTTATTAAATTCTTGTAGCCATTTTGGCATGTTCTGATAAACCGCTATTAGTATTATTATTACAGAGTGTTAAGATGATAACCTTTTTCCATAAAACGGGGTGTTCTACCCATCAATATGAACAACTTTTACTATGGGGCTAACCCTGAATACACGAAAAAAAAATCTTTTCATACGTTAAGTTCATAGGTATTTTACTTTTGTATGGAACAGCTAATTTTGTTTTCGCGATTTCAGGGTTGGCTCCGTAGTAAAAGTTGTTCATATTGATGGGTAGAACATCCCGTATTAAGGAAAAAGGTTCTCATCTTAACACCCAGTATATGTAGTGTATTTAAAAACGTATAGTATAAGAGCTGGTGAAAATTAAAATGGACTAATTCTAGGCAAGGCCAGCTTTACTACGGTTATTTGTAATTGCCTAACCCTCACCTCTCATACTATTACTTCTTACTTATTTAAATATAAATCTGTCTGCTGTATTAGTAAACAAAATAAATAATATGAAATTATTTTTATTACATAAGTTTTACCTGTAAATACAATATATACAAATAACAGGAAAACATTAAAAATTCACAATCTTTAAATTATATAAACTGGTGATAAAAGAAAACGCGCTACAAATTTTTCTACTTGCGTTTTTTGGAAACAAATATCTGTCTTTCTTAATAAGCATGTCCTTTTCTCATTACAAGATATTTTCTAATATAAATTATTTCTTTGTAGAAAAACGAAGCCGCATCCACAATAAGCGTACCCCGCAGCTGGCATGTGCTCAAGTCACAATATCCCTTAAGGAGCAGCGAGGGAACACATCGTTCCCACGGTCCATACACGTGGCCGGAGTCGGGGCCCGACGCGAAATGTTTACGCAAATTAGGAACCAAGTTGCTAAATCTGGAAGAAATCTATTGAGATAGCAGGATGCTTTACACGAGACGCCTTTTATTAGTTTACACGGGAATAAAAACTTTAACTCTTGAAACAATCAGTATTTGTAAAATTTTAATAAAATAACGAAAGTTATTAGCTAATAGTTGAATGATTTAATTCATTCATGCAATAATATTTATTAACAAAATATATAAGTAACGTAAAGGACTGGTTCGTCCTTTCCTTAAACATTGATTTTGAGATTTTGGAAGACATAAATGATATAAATTGGAACGAATGTTACATTCAATAATAGATGAGAGCTCCAACATTCTACTCACAGGTGACATGAACGTTGACTTATTGAAATATTCAACCAAAAAGCGCAATATCCTCCATTATTGCAGCCTCTTTAACCTGTTCTCATTAGTGAATTTTCCAACCCGCATCACAGATCAGTCTAAGACTTGTCTGGATCATGTGTACACAGATATTGACCGGTGTAACGTCACTGTTGAGCCGTTATTGGCTAGGATCTCGGACCACCGCGGTGTAGATACAAAAATAAATTTTATAACGCACAAAATGCAACAAAGGCACTTACTAAAACGTGTTGTATCACCAGAAAATATTCAACATTTCTTTACATCACTATCGTCTATTGATTTTAATATTACTTCACAAGTGAGTACCAATTTCAATAATTATTTTATTGAGACACTAGTCAAAACATACCATGAATGTTGTCCACTTAAAAAGGTTCCAATACTTACACAAAGTAAGAAATGGACTGATGAGAATACTCGACAGCTCAAATCGTTACTAGATCTAGTCGAAATATATTCTGACCACCATCCAACAAGCGTTGAAGTAACTCAATTCTATGCCCGTATAAAAACTAGGTACGTAGCTATATTAAATAAAACCCGCAAAGCTTTCCTTAATGGGATTATAGCAAGTAGCACAAACACGTCTCGGGCCCTGTGGAGCATTATCCAGTCTGAAACGAACAAAGGCAAGCACGGCCGGAAGGACCCGTTATCTGTGTTACGTCATACCGCATGTGGACATTTAGGTACAGATAGGCAGTTAGCGGACCTTCTTAACAACTTTTATCTGTCTATAGTGCGGGATACCCCACTTAGACCTGACATTTCAGCCGCCTTATCTTACCTGCGACTGTATATACCATCAGTAAATAGAAGCATGTTTTTACTTCCATTTAGGGTATCAGAGCTTACCAAATTAATTAAAAACATAAAAAAGAAAAACACGAAAGACATATACGACATACCTACACATTTGTTACACGAATCGCCCGTTGAATTACTATCCTTACTATGCGATTTGTTTAATGAATGTGCATGTAGTGGAACATATCCTACAGCCCTAAAAACTGTGAAGGTCACGCCGGTCTATAAGGGTAACGGTGGTACTGGTGACTACACCAGGTACAGGCCAATTGCTCAAGTGCCTGCGTACTCAAAAGTGTTTGAGATGGGCCTCTGCAACCGTTTGTTTAGCTTTATGTCACAAAACGAAGTCCTATGCGATGAACAGTATGCTTACCAGCCAGGTCGCTCGACGGTAGCAGCCGCGCGTAGGGTCAACAACCTTATCTTATCTCATCTAGAAAACAAGAAACAGGTGGCAGGCGCGTTCTTTGATCTCTCACGAGCTTTCGATCTCGTTGATCACAAACTAGTCGCAGCCAAACTTGAGCACTACGGGGTTCGAGGCACCACGTTAGACCTCATTGACTCATTTCTTGCAGACCGCTCGCAAATAACACAGGTAGGCAGCGACAAGTCTAGCCCAGGTCTCGTCGGTGACCGCTCTGTACCCCAGGGCTCGAATGTAGGCAACACCTTATTTATTATTGTTATGAACGACCTCCCGCGGATAAATCAAAATGCTGACTTTGTCATGTACGCGGATGATATCTGCGCGGTCGTCGCTGCACCTACCGATGATCAACTTATTACTGACTTGCGCTCCGTTATCAGTGACCTCACTATATGGTTTACTGCTAATGGAATGCAAATTAATATTGACAAAACCAAGTTGCTTAAATTTTCCCTCTCAACAGTTGAGGCTATTAGCGAACCATTGACTACGGATGACTACACCATACAATTTGAAAAATCTACCAAATATGTTGGATTCACACTAGATTCAAAATTAGGGTGGCACAGCCACATTGACAGTGTGTGCAAAAAACTTAATCAGGCTTATTATGCAATATCCAGGTTGGTACCAACCCTGACCATGCACAATTTGCTGTCTGCCTACTATGGTTATTTTAATGCTGTCCTATCGTATGGCATAGACTTATGGGGTATGTCGGCTGATAGGGATCGACCGTTTATAATCCAAAAGAAGATGGTACGAAGGCTATCCAGAGCCATACCAGGTACTCACTCGAAGCCGCTATTTATCAAGCTCGGTATTTTGACTGTCCCGTGTTTGTATATCCTGGAGGTTGCAAAATATGTGAGGCGGAACCCTACGGAGTTTCCTGACAAAAGTTATGTCGATCACGGTTATAGTCTCAGGCGTCTCCAAGACCTTCGAACACCGAAACATCGTCTCACCAAAACTGGAAATTCGCTTTTTGTAATGGGACCGCGTATTTATAATAAAATACCTGACTCCATAAAAGAATGTAGGAGCTTCTCATCGTTTAAAAATAAACTTAAAACATTATTAAAAAGTAAAGCTTACTACACTGTTAGCGAGTTTCTTGCTGGGTAAATTATCGTTACCTCTGTTTGAAATATGTATGTACACAACAATTTAGTTTTATATTAATTGACATATTTATACGCTTATTTTTTGTATTAATTTGACATTTCAATCTACCAATATTATAATTACCTAGGCAAGCATTTTATTTGTTAAAATATTGAATGTGTTTTAATTTTTAACTTAATAATTAATACTATAATTATATGAACTTAAAATATCCTGTATATTAACTTGACGATGTAATTTACTGAATAAATGAATATGAATATGAAATATGTATATCCACTAATGTTATAAATGCGAAAGTTTGGATGTAAGGATGGATGTTTGTTACTCCTTCACGCCGTAACTACTAAACCAATTGAGCTGAAATTTTACATAAATGTAGTTCTAGACCTGGAATAGGACATAGGCTACTTTTTATCCCATAAATTAGTTCCCATGGGATGAAAATGAACTTTCAAATTTCTATAGAAAATTAATGTGTCACCCTTTCACGCCATGCTTACGAAACCGATTAGGCTGAAATTTTGCAAAAATTAAGTTCTAGACTTTGAATAGGACAAACACTACTTTTTTCCTTTGTTCCCATGGAAAAACTATAAAAGAGACACACAAAATGGGAAACAGAGGCGCACACACGCACAGATAACACACACATTTCACCAGCTGTATTTACTGTAGGTAACAGTCCGAATAATATTGACTGATTTTATAGGAGTACACAAAAACTAATTCAACGCGGGTGAAACCGCGGGCAAAAGCTAGTATTATTATAATTAAAGATAAAGGCACACGCAATGCATATAGTTTCAATAAGAGATCTGGAACGGTATCATTTCTTTACCACAATAGATAGATTTTTTAAATGTAGTTGTTGCTGAAACCATACTACGCGGTCCTGCGCTTCTTCCGGCTACCCTTGTAAAGAAAATAAATGGAGATTGTTGGAGTTTGTCCGCGGCCGGCGCGGCGGCTCGCTCCGTTGCGTTGTCTTTTTCTTTTACCTGGTTGTCCATAGCCGTCATTTAGCACCCACTCGGTAGCGATTTTGTACCCACCTAAAAATATTGGTGTATTATTAATAATACCTATAGCATCTGTGATTAAACCAAGTTAGCATGCAACTGTAATATGGAATTTCAAAACTTTATAGATAATCACACTAATATTATAAATGCGAAAGTTTGTGTGTGTGTGTGTGTGTGTATGTGTGTGTGTGTGACAGTGTGTGAGGGTGTGTGTGTGTGTGTATGTTTGTTACTCTTTCACGCTGAAACGGAAAGACGGATTGAGATTAAATTTAGAATGGATATAGCTTATATCCTAACTTAACACATAGGCTACTTTTTATCCCGAAAAAAAGCATGTCGTTAAACCAAATAACACGCGGGCGGAGCCGCGGGCAAAAGCTAATGAGAGGTCAATGAATATAATGCATAAGGAGGTCACAATTAATGTGGTAACGTTAAGAAAAATGGCTGAATCTAGGTTCAGAGCATAAAGGGCACTTTCTGATGCCAAATAAGTATTGTCGGATTAGTATCGTCAAGACATAGCATCTTTGAACGCGTGGTGCTCCATACAATACCATAACGCAACCGAATATATTATGAAATTATTATATTTTGGTAATTTATACAAGTATAATGAGCACTTACTTTCCATACTATATAAGTATTTAGCCATTTACAGTATCTACTTTATCACCATAACAAATGTTTCAGGCGCTATATATAGATGACGAAACCACATCGCGCAAACAGAAAATATTTGGCATCGGGGGGGCAATTCCGGAACCACGGTCGAAACGAGATTTCTAAAACTCGACCGAAAAATGTATGGAGTTTGACAGATAAAACGGGACTTTACGGTAAAGAAGGCTATTTCGACAGACTGAGAATAGCCCTCCTGAAAGATCCCCTATATCCTGTGAACTCAGATTCAGGCAATTTGCATTACCAGATCTGTTCTAATCTCCTATAACAAAAATCCCTGCAACGGAAAATTTTCTACTTCATTCTGTACCTTAGAGGTAAGGTATTTTAAGTCAAGCCACAGTTGTCAGAAAAAAAAAGTTCTTAAATCCCAACAGTAAAGTTGCTTCTTGTTAAATCCAGTGGTTTTTATGCCCATTTTTAAAACCCTGATTCTTAGGTCATAACGAAGCAATAATTCGGCTTGAAAAAGCATTTTTACGATATACCAAAAAAAAAACGAGCTCCGTCTTGATTCGCCACATTACTCGGACACGCACTTTTCCAGATATAACGACTTAAAAAAGAATCATATCGTCACGACATAATAAAGGTGCTTCATAGATAAATTCACACCATCTTACCAACGACGATTTTAACGTCCCATCATTATAGGGGTGAAACTACACGCCCTGCTTCGCACAAAACATATATATACAAAATAGCATGGATAAACAACTTATTAGTGCTAAGTTCAACGGATAGGATTTGAACTTAAGCTTTAAGATTGAAGCCTTGTGTTCTATCGATTGAACTACCGCAAATTTTTTCGGTAATATTTAAGTCTTTTGTTATGCGGTGAACCGATTCAGCTATAGCTTTAACATAGCTATCAACTCATTTTTCCGAGTGAAACACAACTGTAACCAAGAAATATACGCCATAGTTTGTTAGAAAGTACGTTTGTATTTTATTGCCCCGGCAATGATGAGACGTTTCATTACACCGATTCCGAAAGTTTTTTGCGTTCTGAAAGTAAAACGGTTTCCGTTCACATCTCGTAAATGCGTCACTCAAAGGTTCTTAAAACCGCAATAAAAGTAGCAAATATGCAGATTTCTTCGTAAGTAGAATTTGTCAAAGATCTTGTGGTTTTCCTGATCCCAGAACATTCAACGAAGATATTTACGAGTACTTGAAGATTAAATATGACACAGTCATATTTAATGTATTTTAACGGATTCTCTAACAATGTTTCTAAATTTCACGAAACCGGGTTAATAAATCGTTAAAACACATTAAATATGTTTTGTTTATCAACATGCAGATTTCAAACCATGGTGCTATGACAATATTTTAGGAAAGAAATGCAGTGTTTTCTTTCAACGTAAAACAACTAACTGTGCATTTTTCCAAAAATGTCATTAGTGCAAGCTCTGGTGGACGTGAATTGTTTCCCTGAGATTGTTAGTCTGGCGTCCAACTGACTAGCTACCGTCGCTGCGCTGCTTAGTGTAAATATATTTAAAAAAAACTCAACGGATATGTAAAAAAAACATTGGAAGCCAAATCACTTCTTAACGGTCGTCGCATCCTTTTTCTCGTGACCTTGATGTAATTTGGCACTGATTGGGCTTCTGTAAGCTGACACGAAGGTTATTTAGGAGGAAGCTTGCTTTTTTGGTGGATATTTTGGGCCGCAAGTTAAGTTTTTTGCTCCACTTAAAGTGAAAGTAAGGTGAAGAAAATAAGAAATGGGTTTTTTCCAGTGTAAAATTTTTCATGATGTTCTGTAAAGCTGAACTGGTATACTTTTTATATCGGAAGAAAAACCACATATCTAAAGCAAACACAGAGCCGCGTTCTACGTTCCAAGATCACTGTAATCTATAGGATGGTGTGCATCTTTACAAACACAGACCGAGGTAGATTGTTTGGAAAACAGAACGTGCTCTGTGTCGTTGGCCCCTTAAATCTCTTACGCTAAATGTTCAGTAAAAATCAAGTTTACCAGATTAAAGTTTTCATTCCTATACTGTGAAATAAATATATATAATTTAGCTATATAAAGCCTTTAGTTTCCTTTAACTTGTATTAATAATAAAAAAATATTGATTTTCCAAATATATTTCGGCCCACTATGGGGCCGGCATCAGTCGACTGATGACATATTTATTTCACAGTATAGGAATGAAAACTTTAATCTGGTAAACTTGATTTTTACTGAACATTTAGCGTAAGAGATTTAAGGGGCCAACGACACAGAGCACGTTCTGTTTTCCAAACAATCTACCTCGGTCTGTGTTGACTGATGCCGGCCCCATAGTGGGCCGAAATATATTTCGAAAATTAATATTTTTTTATTATTAATACAAGTTAAAGGAAACATTCCTATACTGTGTTGTTTATTGTCCCGTATTTCCATAAAACTTCTCCAATACGTTCTTAATTAAAACGCTACTGCACCAGTTTTGTGAATAAACTTTTCACTTTAATAAGCGCTATAGATACAATAATTACTGTAACACTTAATTACTCTCAGCCTCTTACGAAATTTACTACCATTCAATATAACGCTTGGTCTCTTCATTTTAAACTGCGCTGTACCAACTGCACTATTTTCTTCATACTGTCACTCGACTTCCAACCTTATCCTTAAAGTTTCAGAGTCCATTTCAGTTGGTAGAATACTAATTAAAGGGCTATGGTATATGCATTGTATAATTTTGTTATGAGATAAGTGACAGCACCTGTCCGCTTTTCCCACAGAGAACAGGATGTGAAGACGACTCATCATCAGCTAAGATGGGGAACACCTACGTTCTAAACTTTGTATCGGTCTTCGTTCATAGATGTTTGAAATTGATTCTGTTTGTTAGTTTTCAAAGATAGAAAACTATTGAAGCTTCTATGTTTGTCCGCGCATAACTGAAGACTTACATTAGGTGAAATTTAGCATGTAGGTAGAAAACTTTACACTAAATCATCACTGACTCTAACAAAATACGGAAAATATTTGATGGCGTCCAAAATTGAGAATGTGAAATTCGTGTGGTGTGTGTAATGTTATACATTATATCTACAATGAAGAAAGCCGAATATATACGAAGCGCAATTTTCGTAGCTATTGTATGTGTGTGTACCTTACATAATTTTATCTTTACTACCATCCCTTAAGCATGGAGATTGTAAATATGCAAATCTGTTAAGTTTATATCGTTCTCAATAAGCTCTTGGGTTCCATCAGAACGATCCTTGGTATGGTCGTGCGATTCTCAACCTAGTACATTCCACAACTAGACTTGTTCAATGGCTTATGAGATTTCTTTTCATTGCACACTTAGGTACCAAAAATATTCAAGTTCATTAAAAATTTGACCAGTGCGAGTCGGACTCGCGCACCCTATTGCGTGGTGGTGGTGAAAATCCTAAGACATAGTAAAAAACAACATTATGGCGTAGCAACATCAAGACGACACAAAAGAAAACGCTAAAATGGTGATGCCGGAAAAAAAAATGACATGACATGAACATTTTATAACTTAAACTTAGCATTTATTAGTTGATAATCTGACTATAAAAAAAGTGATAAACTATATGAGACAGGTAGATGATGTTTTGCTTAGTATTTTAACTTACTACCTCATTAGAAAGGTAGACTAACATGTATTTTTTTTTTCTTTTTTCCTTCTTGACACAATTTCCTTCTGTCTTTTATATTTTTATCCTTTTTTATCCTTGTTTAATACATTGTTTTGTATAATTTTATGTAAGTTAAAAAGACTGTAATAGTATTAAGCCATATTGAAAAAAAAAACTGATAAAAAAAAGACATGATCTTGCTAAGTTTCTTGCCCTTCTTCTCAGCAAGATTAATCGATTGGGCGGATTTAGGCATTATATCTATTTATAGTTTATTTATCTATTAACTTGTACACTGTAACACTGTAGGTATATACGGTATTTTAATTTTTTACTTATGTTAGCATATGCATATGGATTTGGTTAGGCATTATATTTATTTGTGGTGTATTCAGATTATTTATCAACTTATTTATTAATTGCATTATGTATAATAATATTAATATTCCAATAAGTATTTAATTTATGCATATGTATAAATTTATTAACCCAACTTAAGCCCAGTTTCTTTAATATATATCCAGTATTATATTTGTTTAATCATATAATATTTTTTTATAAAGATAAGATTGGACATGTAAAACGTATCTTTATGTATCGTATTTTACAAATAAACATTTCGAATCTTTGAACGATTACGGAATCCTAATTTTTATTATTTTTTGTTTTACTTTAGAGTAGTACAATAATTTGACCGAATTTGAAACTTTTCTGTATTATCCTCTTTAAGGTAGAGCTGAAACAAATTACATTAAAAAGAAATTAGCCCCACCCCCCGAATTTCACATTTTTTCTAATTTTATTATTTGTCGTGGCAGAAGCTACAGTAACACGTATTCTATAAAAATTTCCATACGGATACCTATTGAAGCTGTATAGTATACCCCTGTGAAAGTCGCGCGGACAGACCGACAGACAGACGCAGCCTTAGCAATAGGGTCCCGTCTGGCATGGAACCCTAGAAAAAACACAAAAAGAAAAAAGAAAACTGTTACCACAAAGTTAAGCCTGCAGAAAGAATAATTTACTAAACAGTTTAGTTGAGTGTAACAGTATTTTGACTAGCCCACCATTAGTTAAATTTTTTGCCCTCGTAACTAGTCATCAGTGGGGGTCTACTGTAACAACAGAGAGTTAATGAATCCTCTTTATAATTCCTACTGGACACAGACTAATTAATTGAAGATGATGACAAACAATACACCCGTTTACTGAACGGTATCTTTGATTAATGATCACTAAAGTTTCATGCCTTTTTGTTCGGCTTTTCAATTAGTGGTAGACAATTTGATGGAGCGGACACACAAACATTTCCTTATGGTTTAAAGTGAGTGTCAAATCCATTTGGGTATTTTCTACAAACTTTTTTATACAATTTAAAAACTTCCTGAGGTAAAGAAATATAGTGCAACAAAGATCGAAATGAACGTGACCAAAAGTAGAACTACGAGTAAGAAATATAGTGCAACAAAGATCGAAATGAACGTGACCAAAAGTAGAACTACGAGTAAGAAATATAGTGCAACAAAGATCGAAATGAACGTGACCAAAAGTAGAACTTTGGGTTTTTCGTATGAAACGTCAAATTTAATTTCAAAACGTCCGTTTTCACGTGAAACGTCAAATTTTGACAGTTCGCCGCGTTGTATAGTCGCGTAACGAGTTATGAGCGCTCGGCGTAAGTGGTGGGGGACTAGCGCTTGTGTTCACTTGCGCACAAAATTACTAAGTGCGATAGAGAAAAAATGACTAGCGCAGTCAAGGTCAGCGCTCATAAACCGTTGCGACACACAATTGTCAAATGTCTGGTACAAACCAGGCAACGCCTTCGCTCAAGTTCATTTAGATTAGTGGTACCTACCCGCTGGTCTGCGGACCACTGCTGGTCCCTGGAAGCACCCGAAGTGGTCTGCGAAGTCATACGAAAAAATGGAAGTGCTAGCACTTGTCTTTGTGCAGTACTGAATTAAGGATTATGAAGTTAGTAAAGAGTATGCAGTCACAAAAATCACATTAAGATAATATACCTAAATATTATTATTACAGTTGCATTACAAACTAAAAAAGATAAATTAGAAACAAATGTAAAGACAAGAATTTGAAAAAATTCCTCGGGCCAGGATTCGAATCTGTCGGTGGCGCGCTTGGCTTGATAACAAGAGGTCGCAGGTTCAAATCCTGGCCCGAGGAATTTTTTCAAATTCTTGTCTTTACTTTTGTTTCTAATTTATCTTTTCTAGTTTGTAATGCACTCTAATAATGATATTTTGAGTATTCCAAAGCGATGGATTTCGCAATAAAAACATAATATACCTACTTAGTTATGTAAAATTTACAAATTAAAATACTATTGGCTTTGAATCGGACGAATGCATGCGTGTTTTAATTACAATTGATAGTTATATATGTGTATATGAAACCCTTTATTCATGTCCTTTTACTGTAATTTACTTCCATAGAGTTGGTGGTCCATGGCAAGACAGAAATTTTGTCAAATGGTCCTTCATCACAAAAAGGTTAAGGGGTAACGTTTCGAGCTCAGTGCAAAGTGCATAACATAAGTTTGTTTACCTTATTTTAAAATAAAATGTATGAAATAAAATAGTTTTATCTTATTTTGCGACTATTGTTGAGTAATTATCAGGGGTTTTTAGCAGAATTGCGTTATTTTATGCACTACGTTGCAAATGAATGGGTATACAAACTTAAAAGCGTGATTTAAGTTTGTATGCCCATTCATTTACAACGTAATACATAAAATTACAAAATTTTGGTAGAAAAGCCTAATTAACACTAAACAATGATCGCGAAATGCCATATATCACATTTATTTAGTACTTTTTATGAAATAGTAAGAAAAACAATCATAAGTTTTGCATTTTGCACCGAACTCGAAACGTTCCCCCTTAAGAACAACTGATTTAGATCCTTGTCGCACAGTTTCAAAAACATGGTATTGTACTACATTGCATTGAAAGATAAAGGCAACTTCATATTACTTGAAAGTTGTGAGTTCCAGAGATGGTGTTAAATTCATTCCAACGCTTATTTCATTTGACAAAGAAAGTAGCAGCACATGTTCAAGCATTACAACATACCTCAGTTGTGTGATATAAAACGGCTCCCAGCCTAATAGCAATTACTGACAAACAAACTCAAATTGGACTGTCCAGTCGGTCTGTCTGTCAGTCGGATTGAATTGTCCAATGTTAGTCACCTTCCTGCAATCTCAGCAATTGTCTGTCTGCACTCGATCAGCGAATGGCGAATACATTAAAACAAATGAATGCTCGTAAAATATGCACTTCAACAAGCCTGTTAAAGAGGGCATACACTATCAGATTTGTATGCGTTATTGCTATTCACTGGTCTCATTTACAATTACGTCGCAACTCACCTACCATTAATATAGTATTCATGCCATTCAAAAGAAACAATTTTTTTAGCTTCATAAAAATGTATGATGATAATGAAAGAATCATAAAAAACATTACTCTCACAAATAATAAGAATATAAATTACTAGGTACAATTTGTTCAAGAAAGGATCCACTCGCGCTATCATGCATGTCTACCCATTTAGTTATCTCTATTTACCTTATTACTATCACATAATACAGAACAGATACTTGATAGCTTCGTGAGTTAGAGCCGGGGGCCGGGGGTCGCCCCCCCATCTACTAATCCCAGATACGCCAATGGTCATGTTTAGGATCATGCTATAGAGACTATCACAAACGTCGCATCTCTATTATTCCTATTTGTGGCATCAGATTCTTGGACGGTTATGTTGGACCGTTTGTGGCCTTCAAATAAAATAACACTCAGCGCAAAGTTTTACGATAAACGATTAGGAAGACATAAAATGTTTTGCGCTATAAACCTGTCTGCGCAGTTATTGACTATCGAGAAAATCGTGATCGCCTTCTTTGGATATTTTGGACCTTATCTTCAAGAAATAAAATCCAAATCGGGACAGGTATATATTTTTTTAAATAATATACCTAATACCTCTATGTAACAGAAAGGTGTAAAGTCATATTTGAAGAACTTAGTCAACGGTGTAGCACAACTGTTACTTTGAAGCTAATCCTCTAATCACAAAAAATAACCATTCTACAGGATGTAAATGCAAAGTCAAGAATCCCTTTAGGGTATGAAAGTACACATAATTCTGATGTTATACGAGAAAAAAAATATACCTTAAATTTTCACCAAAAATTCCATCATTTTTCTAAGCTATGGCTACGCAGCTCATCGTCCTCCGCACACCTAATTACACCCCGCAACCCGCACCCCTCATCCGAGTGGCCAGCGACCGTGAGGGTGTCCACGCGATTAGTGTATTTTGAGTAAAGAAATCGTGTTTTTATGAGGTACTGGTAGGTACTTTATTTAGAGACCCCAGTATTTAAAAAAATATCTTCACCGATCATACTAACGCACCCTTAAAGAAAGAAGGCCTTTGCTTTTACACCCGGTATATTATTTCGGTAGAGTCTATAGTCTATCTATATATTGCAGCTATTTCTATGAAATTTAGACTTCAGGTACCAATAGAATTTTTCGCAAAGTCATTAAACTTTGGTCATGATAACTTACCGAGTCCCCAGTATGAAATTGGCTACATAAATGAAAGAAACCTTATATAGGATGAAATTAAATCAACCGACCAAATTCTTACAGGAGACTCGGTTAGTGATCACGAACTAGGTTCAGTAATCCTTTTAGCCAAATTCAAAAAATATATTTTTTGCTCCCTTACTGGTTGGACTAGTTTAAGTACAATTCCTAGTATAGGCAGTTAGCAAGCAAAAAAAAAATTTCATCAAAAGGGTAATTCAAGCTTGTTTTTGATCACTAATAGAGTCTCTAGTATGAATTTAAATAATCCTAAATGCGTTAATGCAAACTACATTATTTAGGCAAACCACGTCGCGACTCAAGTCTTCCTAAAGATCTGAATTTAAATTCCCTAAATCAACACTTCTCTTCTTCGTCCACTATTGACAGTACGACTAAAACTAAAACATTAAATAATCTTTCTTCAATTACTACACCCGACTACCCTCCTTTTGTCTTTAGTAAATTCACTAGTTGTGATGTTAAGAAGCATATAATCTCGATTACATCAAATGCGGTTGGTCATGATAATATCAGGATTACGCAAATATGACCATATCTCCTAATTTCGTTCTCAGCTTGAGTGGCTCCCAATCCGTCTTCGTCGCAATTCTCATATTCTTTTCCTTCTCTATTCTGTTTTATTTAATCCTGTATATCCTTCTTATTTAAAAGATCGCTTTGTGTTTCGTCTTACAAAGAACGACCTAAATCTGAGGTCATCTGGAAATCTTCGCCTATCAGTGCCACCTCATACTACGCGCTTTTGCAGTAACTCATTTACTGTTGAAGCTGTACATCTGTGGAATGTTCTTCCTCTCACAATACAACAAGCTTCATCATTACAGTCATTCAAAACCCTAGTCAAACAGCATTATCTTTGGCTTTGATAGAAAATCGTTTTTTTTTTCGTTTATTGTTTCTATTTCAGCCTATATTAATACATATTTATTTATATAAAGTATATAATTTATTTATAAATATATATAACATTATTTATTGTGTATGTGTATTATATATTTACATTTAAATCAAAATGCTTTATTTTATTTTATTTTAAAAACCGTTATTCTGTGCACCGCCTATACACCTTTTCGTTTCATTTCATTTGTCTGGAAGAGATCGCTTTTAGTGATAAGACCGCCAATTGTACCCTACTAACTTATATTTTAAAATTGATTGTTTTTTATTTGTCTTTTGGTGTGCAATAAAGAATATTGTATTGTATTAAATAAAAATAAAAAATAAAATAATTTTATTGCAGACAATATTACAGTCCATAGAGATGTTAGTAGGCCTTATAACTATG
The DNA here is from genome assembly GCA_910592155.1 of Ypsolopha scabrella. Taxonomy (NCBI): domain Eukaryota; kingdom Metazoa; phylum Arthropoda; class Insecta; order Lepidoptera; family Ypsolophidae; genus Ypsolopha; species Ypsolopha scabrella. The sequence continues at coordinate 18,986,430 of OU342977.1, forward strand.
TTAGCAAAACCTATCATATTAAAATTAATTTAAATATTTACCCGTACAGCTCGACCCCGCCACCTGTACATGATTTTGTATCATGTGTCGCAGGATCGGGCAGTCAGGCTTCTCGCTAATGAGTTTGAGAATGGTGTTGGAGCTCCCGCGAATTCCGCGGGATACGTATTGTATTATATTATTTAATTATATCCCTTTTTATTTATTATATGTATGACATACTTACTACAAAAAACGATAGACCGGAACAAAAAAACTTAATGTTCTTGGCTTTTCACATTTTCAGAAAGCTTCTTAAAGTCTAGTCGGTAATCTTCTGTGCTTACTAAAATCTGATTATTTTGACGTGTTTTAGATGAAAAGAAGCCGCAGCACAGCACAGATGTCAGCGTTATTTATACTTTCAGAGTTTAGTTAGGTATATTTAATTTTACTTAATGTAAATTTAGTGTGTACTTGATTTTTTTTCTTTTCTTGTCCGCGGGTGCCTAGAAAACAGGCCGCGGGCTAACAGGCGCTTGTGAGCTACCGGTTGGGCACTACTGCCCTACGGGATTGTACTTGCGAGCTCCAGATAGGTCGAGACGTATGAATCACCAGACCTCAGAGGGACTTTCATTTCAAAAGGGTCCTAAAAGGTGCTAGATGTGAAAGGGATACTTTCTCTTCCTTCAGCTTTTATAGCCGGCCCTATATTACAAATTGGTACAATAATGTCTTGCTTCCAGCTTTAAAACGGTATTACATATAATAAATACTTACGTCACGTGTCCAACTGCATGCGATCGATGAGGGTAGTCCGCCAATTATTTTTATACCCACACCTTACAATTTAAAGCGTCATATTGTAATACCTGCACATGATTATGCTACCTTTAATGATAGTGTGGTACTGTAAGGTATTGTATCGATTATCCGTATTGAGACCGCTATTCGAATTTTCTGCGGATTTTTTCGGCAATTATCTCGATTGTTCAGTTGTGGAACATCCTGTAGGCGACGTGATCGTCTTATACACGGTGTCCTGTAAAGTTTGTTTTATGTCATGTTATATATGCGTACTGAGTAAAATTATTGAATATTTGTATTATATGATATTGTGTAACATACGCGTGTATACGTTTATTATTTAAGTAGATATAATCCATAAACTTTGATGGATAGAATCCGAAACGAGGACATCCGTCGAAGATTGAAGGTGACTCACATAGCTTGTCGAATCAGTGAGTTGAAGTGGCAACGGACAGGCCATATTTGTCGCCGACATGATAGCCGTTGGGGCCGAAAGGCGTTAGAATGGAGACGAAGTACAGCGAAGCGTAGCGTAGGTAGATCTCGTGCCCGCTAGAGCGGCGACCTGAAGGATGTTGCGGATGGCGTGGCTGGATGAGGAGGACGAAGAACCGCCAAGAGTGGCGAAATTTGGGAAAGGCTTATGTCCAGCAGCGCTATTCACTGACAAAGGAAATGACTGGGTTTGTTTTTAATCTCATGCAAAAGAGTTTGTTATGAAAATGTACGGGCAACAAACAATCAATAAAATCACACTGTAGCTATTTAAGGGACTGTTATCTCCAAATTGATGGCGTGGGGCCGCAGGTGTGGGAAAGGAAATCGGTGGTTAATAGGGTTGTTACCATGATAACTGTACTGCATCGATGAAGTCTCGCCTGATATAAAAAGGCTACGTATACGAACATAAGCGATTTTCGGCACATTCTCTTTTCACTGAAAAGTTCAAGAAAATGCTACTTTTCTGATAAAGCTAAACAGATGTAAACTTTCTATAATAAAAAAATTAAGTGCACTTCACAAAATTTCGTCTTCAAACATTTATTAAGACTACGTTGATTAATCCAATCTACTGTGTCACTTGTCTGATGATGCGACTTCGCTTCGACATTAGTAATATTAATATTAATTCGATTTGTTGGACATGATTACCGATGACCCCTATGATGCCCTTCGTTAAGTTTAGACAGTTATATTTATCTATCTATATATATATATAATACTAATAATGTAATATAATATAATATAATATAATATATAATACTAATAATAAAGTAGTAAAAAAGTCGTGTCTGTACATTGAATATTTTCGCGAAATTTTAAATGAAATGGGTTATTGGTACTGTACTGGGGGGTAATTCCGGAAAATCAATCGAATCGAGATTTCTAGAACTCGATCTAAAAACTTATGGAGTTCGACTGATAAAATGGGTTTTTGCGATCGAGAAAGCTAATTCGATAGACTGAGAATATTCTGAGTTTGTCGAATTACCCTTCTCGATCGTAAAAACCCATTTTATCAGTTGAACTCCATAAATTTTTAGATCGAGTTTTATAAATCTCGATTCGATTGATTCTCCGGAATTGCCCCCCTGAGGCCAAAACAACAATTGTTAGAATTTTTGTCTGTCTGTCTGTTTGTTACATTTTAACTCGAGAACCACTCCATGGATTTGGATGCGGTTTTCTTTATTATCATCGTAGTTACCCTGGTCAACATATATACTACAAAAGGTGTTAAAAAAATAACGCCTAAACCGAAAACGGCGCAAAGATTGAATAAACGCAAACAGCAAAGGCTATTATTATATAAATCTATGGGAAGTCTGATTCGAATTTATATCCGAAACCCACGCTAACGAAGTCGCGGGCAAAAGCTAGTTATAATATATATTTAAAATTAGCAGCTAGAGAACAACGACGTAAAGATACCGTCAACTCTAGAGAATAAAAAGATTGTTCAGCAGTAGACCAAATCTTTTTATAAGTTGGCATCACCATGACTTTCAAACTACGACTGAGAGTAGTGGTTAGTGGTTTGGCAAATGGAGAGAATGAGTGAAAGAAGAGTGACGAATGAAATATATGTGCGCAAGTGGAAGATAACGATCGACCCGACCGCCGAAGAAGGACGTAAGAAGACCAAACGGTGGACTTACTGGAGAAGGGCCAATTTAAAAGCTTGTATGACTAGATTGATGGATGTGGAAGAAGCAAAGAGGTATGCAGGATAGTAGCAGATGGAAATCTGTGGTCTCTGTTCATCCCTCTGGAACACAGGCATAAGTATATTATGATAGTTCGTGGCTACGCGAGTCATGGAAGCCGCGATCGATAAGTTATCAAGTTAATTAGTCATCTCGCGATGATATCGTGCTAAAGTGAGTTATGGTTTCCAGGAGCCATGTTTAACTTGTTTTTAATAACAGGGTGAGAGAAGAAAAGTATGAAGTAATTATAACATATTTTATAGGAATTAACAGTTGTTGAGAGCAGAGTGTTCGTAAAATCCATCTGCAGTACAGTTATAGCCACCAAATAAAAATAAATAGGGCTACAGCAACTGGATTTTCCAAGCTTGCGTCAACCTGTTAAGAGGTGGGGTCACTAAATTGGGCAAAAACAGGGTCTGGCATTCTCACTTTAGATGATAGGTTAAAATCCAAAAATATTGGATGGATTCGATTGATGGTTCTTGGTGGAATATCATCTTGAATAAATTATACACAAATTCTTGTACTTTTATTCCACATATATTTATTTTTATTCTAACTTAGGCTACCGGTTTCGTATTACACATCATCATCAGCAAATATAATATTTGCTTGTTAAAAATGTTTTCTTTTGTTTTCTTTCTGTCATGTTAAATAATTAATAATTTGTTGGCCCGATGATGTGTAATACGAAACCGGTAGCCTAAGTTAGAATAAAAATAAATATATGTGGAATAAAAGTACAAGAATTTGTGTATAATTTATTTAAAATCCAAAAGAAAATAAAGACCACCTTCTACTTTTTTAAATGAAGAACAAGATCGTTTAAAAAAATTGCTTTGATGCTTTATAGTAACTTCATGAAATAAAATCTGGAACTTCAAGAAAAACTCTTGGATAGCATTGCCACATTCTCAGTATTGTGATTTTATTAGAGACATAACAACGACCAAGCATATTTCAGAATCATAGTAATACATCAAAAAACATGATAAAGAAAAGAGTTTCCTAATACGATACATAGGTCTTCGGCACTACGTAAAAATGTTTCATAACACGCCAGAATAACTGAGGTTCTGCGTGCACGGTAGTTGATTAGAGCGAGATAGTCGGTTAAAAAACAAAAGCGTTAGAGCAGGATGTTGATTGTTGGCACTTGGTGCAGAGGCGGATATTTAGGGTGACTTTTATTTATGCAGCCAAACTCATACTGGAGGCTTGGGTGATCGGTAACACGGATTGATAACAGTTTTTGCTAAAATAAAATCTTGACGTCCCATAGTTATTGACTCGGGGCTGGGCTTGCGTTTGTAAGGAACACGAAAAGAATAATTTACGAATTCCACAAATAGGGTTATCGAACCTTGTAACTGAGCACTTACCGAGTCTTCAGTAAGAATTTGGCTGTATAAATTAAAGTCACCTTATATAAGGGTTTTTTGGGCTGCAGCCCAGGGCCTCGTGGATATAAGGGTCCCCCAGTCCCCACTGAAAAAAATGGACAAAAAAACACATTTCTTTAAAACTCCTGTCATAATGTTAGTATCCCAGAGATCAATTATTTATTATTTATTTATTTATTGTTTTAAAAGCGTAACTATATAATTTGGAAAAATGTGCGATAAAAACCTGTGAGGGTTTATCCGCACACCCCATTCCTCTTAAATAAGCTACATATTCATAAGTTTAAGTTAGTAGATTAACATTCTAAATCATCTCAGGTAAGTATCGGCAAAAAATAGGTAATTAAATTAATGAATTAAACCTTATCGAACGGGACAGGGGATTCCCCATCACTTGTTTTGGTTGTATTTTTTCGCGTCTATTGCGGGAGACTCCCCGCCAATTGTTTTCAGTGTATTTTCTCGGAAACGCGAACAAAATATTTTTTTTGTCATATACCGTGTATCTAGTACATCATTATCGAAAACTATTTTGAAAAAATGGCAATTAGTTGATTCATTAAGCCCCCAACAAGTATAGCCCAGGGCCCCACAAACTCATGGTCCGACCCTGACTTGGTGGAACTTTGAATACATAATTAACAAAAACATCACTTGTAATATTCTACGAATTTATTTAATTCCTGACCGGTTTCGCCTTTATGGAAAATGCCAAAAAGGCGAAAAAGGTCAGGAAATAAATAAATTCATGGAATAGTACAAGTGATTTTCTGTTCATTATGTATAATTTTCCGTAAAGGCGAAATCGGTCAGGAAATAAATAAATTCGTGGAATAGTACAAGTGATTTTCTGCTCATTATGTTAGAGCAGGACTTTTTCCAATTAGCGCCGACCCTTTACTAGGTGTGCTTTTGCAACGCTGGAGTCTATGGATTTCATTCGTTATAATAATTCAAAATATTTTAATACTGGCCAGCGTGATGTGGATACATAAAAAAAAAAAAATTCGTGACAAGTACATATTTTGTGATAGATTTACTGCTTTCAGACGCTGCAAATCTCTACTGAACTAGCAATATTATTGTCTTAAAGTAATGACGAGAAGGACTACTTGAACCAGCCGAACCCCCCCCCCCCCCCCCTAGTAAATGCGCCCATAATCAAAGTATAACTTTGTATATTAAACACGCACACCTAGTACTCAAAACACATTATAACCATAGAATTCCCACGCATATAATTCCGACATCTCAATCGTCCAACATTACGCATTCGTAACATCATCTTTGGCGCGATGAGGACAAAAAGCGTCCCCAATGGTGTCCAGGGCCTGATTGCCTTGTCCAAGCTTATTATGGGATTTGCGTGTCACGCGTGTTTTTGCATAATGCTGATGATCGTCTTTGCAAACATAAGTCACCTCAAAGGTTGTGGCCGGTAGGACTCTTGTTTAAAGCCTTGTTTTATGATTCAAATTAGTGTATGAGAAACCATTGAAGTACCTACACGATCAAGCAATAACCTAATTAGATTTTGACGCTATTTATTGCTTTACATAACATAAATACCATTTATTGTACACCAAAAGAAAAACAATAGAAATTACAAAAGTAATGGATGGTTTTATCGCTAAAAGCGATTTCTTCGAGACAACTTTTGGGTGGAAAATATTTTGGAAGAATAAGAAGGCGTAGGCGGCGGTGAATATGGCTTTATTATTTATTGTCTTAGCGATGCAGAAAATTTAACAGTTTAACATAAGAAGGATATTTATGATATGCGTTTTATTGGATAATTTACACATAAACATATCGTCGCGACTTGAATCCCCGAGGGGGTGTCAGAGGTGTTCCCGAGTTCTAATAATAATAACCCAATCCCTTTAAAATATTGAAAAAATAGGTATTCAATGTACAGACACGACTTTTTTACTACATTATTATTGGTATAGATTTGTGTTTTGGTGTTTAGTATTTGTTTTTTTTTCTTGTTGTGAAAATGAAATTATGATGTTATTTATCCCCCATCTATCTATACTATACTATGGCCATGCGGAAGGTGTGCTGGTAGAAATACTAGCTAGTATTGAGATTGCCAACCAATGGGAAACGTCTTGCAAGCTCGGTTTCGCTCTCATTGCAATCGACATAAGAGAAAAAGTGTGTGTGCGCAATTTTCAAGGTCAGTACAATAATTTGAGTTTGTGTAGTATTTTTTAGTAATGTTATTATTATTATTATGTGCATCTAGTCGTTTTAACTACATAATTAAACTCCGATATGTAAAATAGTATTTTGTTTAGATTTTAAAATTGATTTTAAGGGTACGTTTCAGATTTATTAGCTGATGAGTATACTTTCACGAGACTTGTTCTGACGACGACACGTTGCAAGTTCTAAATGTGGCTCCGACATTTAAAATATCATTAGGGTCTCTAGTCTGGGCCCGAGTAGGAACAACCCTAATGACCAGAAGAGCGGCTATTTCCCACAGTACAGGTGTCAACTAGCCGTAGGGTCAATTTAAATCGCATTACAGATATAACTCAATTCAAGCTGAATATAAAAGATTTTGCTGAAGAGTATGGAATGGAAAGAAGTTTAGCACAAACAATGGAATAGAGGAGTGATAATTTACTCGATGATGAATGTTAAAGTGTTAAAAATCTATAGTAGCTGATTAAACAGCTTTTCACATGAGAAACAGTTATTTTTATATGTTTTATGATATATTAGTAGTAATAAAAGAACGAAATATTTGTATTGTTTATACATAATATAATATATTATGTAGGTATAAAGAACGAAATTTTCCGGGAAAATAGTTTCAAGACAAGCAAGAGTTCTCTTCTTATTGTTTAACTATTTTAACAATGATTGTCACCCAACAGACCAAGCAGTTTTTTTTATTTTTTATTTTTTTATTTCCTTCTATTAATGTGGCACGTTTCGAGCTCGTTTTGAGCAGTTAATTGTTATTATTCTATGAACCAGTCACAAAAAGGGCCATTAAGACATCTAGTGACATAATAGACATCACAGCTATGAACAGCTGGATATATGTATTACGTTGTTTAATCTACGACTTTAAAATGTAACAATAAAACATAAATACATAAGTATATAAGGTCCTACAATTCAAAGTGAAAAAAATTAACACATGATAGAGTATCCCTAATAGAACACAGTCCACCGAAAAAAAATATTTTTGCGCGTACTTTTTTTTGCTTTTCCATAGAAATTTAGTCAGCTGATTGAACCACTTTGTACTGGGAAGACAAAAAAATATTTAAACAATTTTTTTTTTATTTTTCTGGAATTTGTTCATTAAATACATGATCTACCCTAGAATAATTTTCACTTATTATTGTTGAACCTTATAATAGACTCTTCACTCCGTGAATTTGAAAATGGCAAACTTAATAGGTACTGATAGCAACAATAGCTTTTTCTATTATATTTAGCAGCACAAATATTTAATTTACTGCGCCTATATAACCTATTATATATGAATAATAAAAATAAAAAGCTAAAAGCCCGGTTTAACTTAACTTTTATTCATGTTTTATTCATTGTGAGATTAAAATTTGTAATTTTTACAATTTTTATTTTTATTATACTATTCATAAATAAATATATTTGTCCTTCTGATTGTTGAGTTTGGAAGCAAGTTTCAGCTATTTACATCTAGGTTTCGTTAACCCATCACAGTGAAGATGTTCTATGGATGCGGTTGAGACTACTTGAGACTACATGACAAAGGTCGTATTTTAAGTCGAAATTATAAGACGAAATACCATCCACTGATTGGATGAAAAACAATATTATTAAACTAACCAATGATGTTAGAATCTTTTTTATGTTATAATTTGGCTATACTGACGTAGAATACGTGTCAATTGGTGTTGCTATCAGCGCATTCATGGTAAAGTCAGGAAGGAAACAGAATATTCGTATATTTTGTAACCACTACGATTCCCTTTTTTTGCAGAACTTTCCTTTGTTCATTAAAAAGCAACTTCATTACTAAAAACACTTAAATCTCTTAAATAGCGGATGCATATGGTCATTTTAAGCCTTTTATTTCACATGTAAAATATGTTTCCTACAGATTTATATTCTTTCCTTCGCCTCTAACCTATCGTAAGTCTGTCGCTGCCACCTTTACTTATGGAAATAGGGCCCATTATGCTTGATTTAAATGTTAGCGTTGGTCGGAGCGAGGCCCTAAAGGCCAATTTGTCCAATGAAAGGGCTCGCCCATTTGCACAACTATAAATGTACCATATCGGTGTGTTGGATTGGAATACATATAATGCGCCACTACATTTGGATGGTTGTGACTCGACTCGACATAAAATGGAAACGTTCAGCTATTTTTTTAACAGAAGAGGTGGATTTTATCGGGAAACTGTGAACAAAAACGTGCTGAATTGCGTGAGTGTTTTTTGGCAGACTTTTCTGGCGGCATTGACTTACATTTCAAAATTCAGTAAATTAATTTATAAAAGCAAAGAAATAAATACGTTTAATACGCTATATATCGACCCTTAAATGTCATACAATTGTTTCCATTCATCTGTAGCCTTAGCATGAAAACATTACGGTTACGTTTAGTTTGAACGTAACGCGGTTTTGTATGAAATCTGATAACCGCCCCTAGCGGACAGTAGTGGAACTTATCAGAATTCCATACAAAACCGCGTTACGTTCAAACTAAAACGTAACCGTAAAGTTTTCATGCTAAGGCTACTGATGACGACCACTGAGGGGTTGAATTATAGCGCATCAAATTGTATATTTCTTTGTTAAAAATTAAAAGCAGTTAACTGGTTTTCAGAGAAAATATATTTACTAACTTATTATACATTATTTTACTTTTAGCTATAGACAATTTCAATATTTTTGGTATGAAGCGTATTGTAAATATAGAAGAAAGAATAAATTAATAATATAATTTGTATGTGAGTGGTACAGATGTCTTTATTGTAAATATATAGTCTTTGTTTGCTACAAAGGCGTAGTTCTTCCGCTTTGTAGATTGCGTGCTACGTCACCGTAGCACCGACTACACGATTTGGTAGTTGTGAAATTGCAATGTTTTTTAGGGACATGTTGAGTTAAAACGTGATCCGTTCGTTCGTAAACATAAATAGTGTACGCCACGGATAAGGGTCGTTAGCGATTATTAAGATTCTGTTTTTGTTCTCTGCTCGTAAGTAACTCGTTACTGTGATATGTCGAATGGCTTACGGCTTATGAGTATATCTTCTCACTTCCAATTTTACTTTTACTTATTTGCATGTACATTGTATAGGTACATATACGAATAAATTGTGTAACATATGTATAACTATAGGAAACATTAATTAAGCTTCAAGTAAGCAACTTCCTCGAAAATTTTACCTGCGCAAATGAAAACGCTAACCCATACAAATATGACGCTTTTGTTTGCGCTGGTGTCATTTAAATCAAGCTTAAGTCGGTAACAGAAGTTCTTGGTGCAAAATGCATATGATAATATCGTTTTCCTTACTTATGGAATAAAAAGTATGCAATTAATACGTTTTACAACAATTCGCGCAAAATGCTTGTTAATAATTAGGTTTTCACATGAAAATCAAGTCATTTTATGCGTCACATTTTGACTGCATTGCATACAACTGTAAGCACGCTTTAAAGTTTATTAATGTAATGCAATTAAAATGTAATGTACGAAACTACATATTTTTCTTGTGAAGGCATATTTATTAATAAACAATTTCCGTGAATTGCTTGAAAATGTACTTATTGCATACTTTTTATTTAAAAGTAAAGATTTTGCATCGAGATAAAAAGTTACCCCCTTAATCTTATTTTGGCTAACGCATCAGCTTAGCCATACAGCGAGGCAAGGCGGTAAGTGCTTTGTTGGCACCCATGCCATGCGGTAGCGACAATCTAGATTTTGTCTTTTTTTATTTAAAATTGAAATTGTTCAAAGCAATTGAGTTAAATGTTGTTGAAAATTGAAAATTGTTACTTAAGTAAGTACTTACACAGTTGCTCTCATTTAGAAAAAGGCTATTGATGAGAATTTCGTTACATGAGTAATATTGTGGAGTGAGTAAATAATGTGAGCCTTACTAACTTGTTATACAACAATCAGATTAAAACAAATTCAAGAAGTGATTGAGCGTCGTTGACAGATCATATTTCAACGAAAATGAATATTAAAAAATATGTAATTTAATTTAAATAACATAATGATAATTTACAACATAAAAAAAAACTCATTCTAAACTAAAATTACCTCACAATATAAATTACACTCTTAAACTTAAAAATAACTACAAATAATATACCTGTTCTAAAATTGACCCCTGCGGCATGATCAGTTTAATTTTCACTTTGTTTAATAATTAAGTAATTATTTTTTATAGGTAAGCAAATCGTAAAGAAGTGACATTCAGAAAAAATATATCAAATTAATTTATTTATACATACGCGGTAGCAATAATAATAAAAAGAACCACCACAGTGTAATAATAGCAATTATTACCGGCCATGAAACCGAAACCTACTTTGAGACTATAAAGCAATGTGTTAAAAATATGGAGCATATTATTAGTATATACCTACCTACTACTTACATATCCGGTAGCTTGGGCACGTGTTGGTAATTATTTTGTCAGCAATTTTTGTATGTCATTGCAAAATAATTTATTACTTTAGAATTCATTAGCATTACATACGTATAAGATAGGTAAAACTACAGGAATTTTACAGAAATGAAAATATGAATGTTATCATGTAGAATTTAAACTTGAGTAGAATTCATAATGTAAACAAACTTTACGGCTTATGTCTATAATTACTAAGATCGTGGTAGGATTTCGATTATAGAAATCATTGAGGTGAGCTGTTTCTTGAAATAATGAATATACCCACAAAATATTTATTTAGTTTAAAATACTATATAATATATAATAACCTTTTAAATTAAAATACGATATATAGAACGACAATTATATTTTTTCAAATAATAAAGTACTTCGTAAGAAATTCGTGTCTGTACATTAAATGTTTTTGCGAAAATTTAAGTGGAATGCGTTATTAGTACTGTACTGAAGACAAAACTTATCTTTTTGTGTATTGAAATTGTAGTATATAAGGTCTCGGGCACTATATGGATGGATTATTTAATAAAACACAGCAAGTACTCTCGTTAACAGTCTATTGCTTGAAGACGCAGGACAGAATGAATTACCTACATAGTATAAATAATATTATGAAAAGTGACAAATCTACCCTCATACATTACAGAAATGAAATAAAATAAATTAAAATTTTGTCTGTTTGTCTGCTTTTATGTCTCTCTGTATGTTCTGTTTTAACGCGAAAACCACTTAAACGATTTGGGTGCAGTTTCTTTATTATCATCGTAGTGACCCTGGACAACATGTATAAGTATAGGCTGTAAGAGGTGTTCATAAAATAAACGCCAAGCTGACAACTGTCGATAATGGTTTTTATTGAAAGACACTGCCACAAAAAGCTAATAAATTATACTTACTACATTTAGCTTAAAAAGGCTTAAGTAACAGAAACTATAGACCTCCAACCATTCGTCCACAAGCGTTAATAACGTTGAACATGTAGGTAGGTAAGTACAAGAAAAGCATTAAGCCATTATGTTCATTCGTTGTACGGTGTCATTCGTCTGAGTGAAACCATAGTGTGGTGAAACTTGGTAGTTGCAGACCTAATCAAAATTTTACAAAAATTATGTGAAACCTATTTAGCTTATACTAATGTCTGCTTTTTAAACCTACTAGGCATGAGTATATACATAAGTATGTATGTGTATAAATAAGTAACATTGACATATTTTTTTAGGCAAAAAAGTCACGATGCTACCAATTTTGACGCCAAATATTTGAGTGTGAATATGACACCCGTTCGTGGCCATAACAAGAGACAATGCATTGTTATTTTGGAGTTCCGCAAGTAAATTTGAACAGTACTTCTTAGGGTTCCGTACCCAAACGTGACCAGTACTAAACTTCCAATCCGTGCTGTCTATATATCCGTCTGTCACAGGGGTCTACAGCTTCAGCCGTTATAGGTAACCAGTTGAAATTTTCAGAGAATACGTGTAACTATGGCCGCAATCACTCATACTCATGAAGGAACAAACCAGGTTTGAGAAGGTTTGTTCCTTCATACCCATACCCAAAAAGGGTCTTCATACGAAAACCTCGGAAGTTTTTTGTTCCAGTTCTATATTATAAACGGTAATACAAACAAAATAAAATTTGGTCAGATTGTAGTACACATTATAGTAAAATAACAAATAATAAAAGTTAGGGTCCCGTACCCAGAGGGTGACGTATTGATTGTTAGGTTTCACCATTTTAGCACCGTGTTTATTGTCACTTTGATATTGCTATGTTATACTGTTGCTTTCCTACTAGTATTATAAATGCGAAAGTTTGTGCGTGTGTGTGTGTGTGTGTGTGTGTATGTTTGTTACTCTTTCACGCTAAAACGGCTGAACGGATTTGGATGAAATTTAGAATGGATATAGCTTATAAACTAACTTAACACATAGGCTACTTTTTATCCCGAAAAAATGCATGGTTCCTGTAGGATAAATCAATATCATTGAAAAATCAGGTGTCTAATTAGCGCGGTTCGTAATCGTTTGTGGTGAAATAAGACAAGGCAATTTTATATCATCACACTTCACACTAATATTATAAATGCGAAAGTTTGTGTGTGTGTGTGTATGTTTGTTACTCTTTCACGCTGAAACGGCTGGACGGATTTGGATGAAATTTAGAATGGGATATAGCTTATATTCCAACTTAACACATAGGTTACTTTTTATCCCGGAAAAAGCATGTCGTTAAACCGAATAACACGCGGACGGAGCCGCGGGCAACAGCTAGTTTAACATAATGTTTTTAAAGGCCCATACCCGAAAGGTTCTATGTGTCAAAACCCATGGGGGGTCCCTACATGATATACGGAGAAACGGACATAATAAAGCCGATTTTGAAGGCTTTAATTTTAGTTTTAGTGCTGCAAAACTTGAATTTTTTAAAACTAATATAGATTCCATTGTTAACATAATCCTGCTTTATACCAACAAACACTGCAACAATCACTCTGAAATTGATATACGGTAAAGTTGAGGGCGAATGCTATGTCGACTTTTTTGACGTTTTAAAGTTGGCAGTAGCAGAAATTTGTTTTTTTTTTGCAACATAGCATGGTTTTTTATTTTCCTGGTACCTAAATCTTTAGAAAAACTACTGGTCTATCTATCACCATTCGACTCCGGCGAGATTCAGGAGGAAGGTTGGATAGGCTAGGTTATTTTGTCACATTAGTGTTTTTTTATTTTATTTTTTTATTTATTAAAAGTTGCCAGTCTTTTCTTGTGTGTAAATAAACTTGACAGAAATGAGGTGCTTTCAGTTTGATGCGTTCGTAGGCTGCGTTCAGTTTGATCGTTCAGATTTTTATCAGAAATACCAAAACTAAAAGCAGCCTACAAACGCATCAAACTGAAAGCAGCTTATTTCCGTCAACTTGATAATATGCGTGCAAAGAAAAAGAAAAAGAAAGCGCACCTAGAGTTTACATAGAGTATTTATTGTTTATTTATTTCTTTAATTACGTTTATTTACTCACACTATGCATTGAAAAACGTAGTATGATACACGTGGGTGAGGGCAATAACTTACTCATAACGTGTAAAACACTGGCTTATCACTCGTGTTTCAAATCATTCTCGTAAGCTATTGCCTCCTTACCTAAAACTACTATTACATCTCCAAAAAAGTTAATTATTTTATTAGTAAAATAATACCGAACCCTTCCTTAGTGTTCGTAGAACACTTGACGATTTTTTTTTGCAGAAATAAATCCGATTATAATCTCGTGTAGTCTCTCACGTCCGCGTTAAGTGAACGATGACCAACTAGCTGTAAGGAGCAATATCCTGTCCACCACTACTACAGGCTCTCGATACGATCTTTATGCAACTCGTATACTAATTATTGGTTGTGAAATGTTATGTTTATTGAAAAAAAAAAATTGTAAAATATTAAAAAAAAACTTTTTCTTAATATTTTTAAATATGTGCGATAGTTCTAAGCTTTGATCTGGACAGCGATCGATTATTTATTTTACTATTGTTTATAATTTGATGAGAATTACTAAGTTCTACCAGATTAATTTATCAAACAAACTTTTTTACAGGCAAGATGACTTTCCATGTTACAAATCCACAAAATGTTATTTATATCTATGATATCTATGATATAAATAACGATATTTAAACACTTGGCGATTTATTCTTGGGAAGGATATACAAAGTAACATTATTGTGGTCTGCATTTTTAAAATAAAATAAACTGTTCAAAAAGAGCACTTTTCAAAAGTTGCAACTAGAGCATATCTAATCTATAAATAAATAAAAACTTATTCAAGGTCAAGGTTACATCAAAAGCCTTGACTAATCATGGTACTGGAGGTCTCGACAGCTCAGCTTCGAATCTGTCCATCGCATTTGACTACACAATTAGTTTAGAGTTACACTCACACGCTCCGAACTTCTTTGTGTATCGTGAAAGAAATAAATATGATGTAAATTTAATAGGACAAAAGTTTACACTACAAATTATGTTTAAATGGAAAGTAACTATAAACGAAGAAAACAAATAAAGAGGTAAACTTCTATTTGTATTTCGACTTCTGTATCATTATTAAATTGATGACGACTGCATTGAAAGGTGGAAATGCATCGTATCAATTTAGATTTTTTATTTTTTATTAATATATTTAAATATATATTTATTTCACAAAATAAAAATTTATATATATATATATCACACATGTTTCTTTAAGTGTGCACTTATGATCAATTTTATACAATATCCTTAGCATATTAGGTATAGGTTTTGCTGGTTGAAATATCTTTCAGAGTAGGTTCTCCTACAGCATATTCAATTTAAGATTGCTATTATGTTTGCAATAAATTACTTTTAAATTATGTTGTGATATTATGTATGTTTTAGGATTAAAAGTCATTTTACTTCATTTAAAGCTGGCGCAGCGGCAGCAGCGGCAGAGTGTAACAAGCGGCGCAAATATGCGGCTCTAGGAGAGGGTTACATGTTTGTGCCGTTTGGAGTAGAGACGTTCGGACCGTGGGGACCAGGGTAGCTAGCATGGTAGACCACCATATCGAGCTATAACAGCTCGATATACCACTGTCTGTCTCTCTTTAGGTAGATCAACAGAGTGAGAGAGAGCACTGTATCACGCGCTATCGAGTTCGATATGGTTTGCTATGCTAGGCTAGCAGATGCGCGACAGCTGTCTAAGGACATAGCGTCTGGTCGACGTTTCTGGTGACCCAAGAGCTGGGGTTTACTTCAGACAAATAATCAGTCTCGCTATTCAGCGAGGTATTGCCGCCAGTGTCTTGGGCACCCTGTCTCGTGTTAGCGATGACCTGGACAAAATATTTTATTTGGTTTAGCGGTCTGTTTTGATTTAGTTTTGCAGTAAATAATGTAGATTCTTCTTTAATTTCATACATTTACATAATTTGTTTTATTTTTTCTAGAATTGTATAATTTATGTTGTTTTAAGATGTTTGTATAGGTATATAATGTATAGTTATTCCAATGTTTAAATATCTACCATGTGTAACTTTAAAGTCTTAATCATGTTTTTATATGTCGCACGTGCATCGAATTAAGATATTGTTGGATTTATTTGCGGGTTTCCGGTATCAAAAGTACATGTGCTGATAATACGCACTGGAACAGAAATTACTTATGTAAAGATTGTATAAAAAAACCGGTCAAGTGCGAGTCTGACTAGCATACATGGGGTTCTGTTATTTGGCATTTAATATGGAAAGTATCTACCTCGTTAATTGCACTCTTGCATTTTGTGATGGATGATAAAATAGGCTATATGTGACAAAAAAAAAACGATAAAATAGGTTATCTAATATATATCGGGTGAAATTAAATCAACCGACCAAATTCATACTGGAAACTCCGTTAGTGATCAGGAACAAGGTTCAGTAATCCTTTTGGCCAAATTCGAAAAATATTTTTTTTTGCTCCCGTACTGGCTGGACTAGTTTAAGTACAATTCCTAGTGCAGGCACTACGGGGCACAAATTTTTTTTTTCGAATTTCACCTGAAGGGTCATTGAACCTTGATCTTGATCACTAATGGAGTCTCCAGTGTAAATTTGGTCGGTTGATTGAATTTCACCTTGTATAGCCTAATCATAATATTTCTAGCAACAAAAAAGAGACACAAATATTTCTATACCGTACTCTAAATAAAACTCGCGGATGATAAATTTTATTTAGTCATTTTGTTATCGTGAATTTCTCAATCCCTATTTTTTTCCTGTATTTTTAAGGGGTCCCAAATTACCATGATTTTATCATATTTTTGGTTCATTAGTTTTGGAGATAACGGGGGGGACACACATTTTGTGCTTTTTCACGGATATCTCGAAATAGATGCAAGTAAATATAATCATATTATATATTTTTAAAATCAGATCTTTAATACCTTGAATTTAATACCCATACTTATTGTATTTTATATATTTTTTTAAATTTCTTTTGGATTAATTTCTTTTATATTTCTCATTTGTGTTCAACTTGTTTTTAATCGCTATAGTTTTCCTATAATTGGTCAGTTATGGCCTATAATCGTATTTTTTTTCATCCGCCGTTTTTCGAAATAAAGGGGGGGACATGCATTTTTTTGGTGGTTTTTCAAAGATTTCTCGAAATCGGTGCCAGTTATAAAGTAACATTATACATTCTTATAATTAGCTCTTTAATATCTACAATTTGATACCCTTATTGTATTTTAAGGTTTTTTTTTAATCTTTCTCTCTTAGTATTGGAATATTTTTAACAATTTATTTTTTTCTTTTTTTTACACCTTACTATGAAGATTCAAGATTCAAAGATTCAAAATGTTTATTTGTAAAATAGATACATAAAGTATACGTTTTACATGTCAAATCTAATCTGTATAAAAATAATATTTTAAATTGAAACAAATATCATAGTTACGGGAAATATATAAAAAAAAACTATATTTAAGTTGGGCTATTAAGTTATACACATGCATAAAATAAAGACTTATTGGAATAAGAATATTATTATAACTACACAATGCAATTAATAAATAAGTTGATAAATAAACTGAATCGACCATAAATAAATATAATGCCTAACTAAATATGTACTAAAATAAGTAAAAAATTAAAATATTGTATATACCTATATAATGCAATGAATAAATAAGTTAATAGATGAATAAACTATAAATAGATTTAATGCATAAATCCGCCCATTCGATTAATCTTGCTAAGAAGAAGGGCAAGAAACTTAGCAAGATCATGTCTTTTTTTTATCAGTTTTTTTTTTTCAATATGGCTTAATACTATTACAGTCTTTTTAACTTACATAAAATTATACAAAACAATGTATTAAACAAGGATAAAAAAGGATAAAAATATAAAAGACAGAAGGAAATTGTGTCAAGAGGGAAAAAAGAAAAAAAAATACATCTTAGTCTACCTGTCTAATGAGGTAGTAAGTTAAAATACTAAGCAAAACATCATCTACCTGTCTCATATAGTTTATCTTTTTTTTATAGTCAGATTATCAACTAATAAATGCTAAGTTTAAGTTATAAAATGTTCATGTCAATATTTAAAAAGATAAGTGAAGGCAAGTGAACGCTGCTTTTGTGGCAAATTTCAAGTCTTTATCTTTAACGGTGCTAAAGTTATGAGGCTGTGACACACGGACGGACAACGGAGTCTCACCATAAAGGTTCCTTTTGTACCTTTTAGGTACTACGGAACCCGAAAAATACAAATAAAATAAACTCTATCAAATAATTGACAGGTGCCTAAAAAAACATTGAATCGATGTAGATAACAGTTCATGTTCATCATGATTCACGATAGATAGATAAATTAGTATGATTATAATTCATTATATTTTGTTATCTTTATATTGCTTCGAACTCATCACTGCCATCGTCAACGTCATTTATTATACAATATGCAGTTGTTTTCAGTATGCCGCCGTAGAGTGAACGAAAGTCCTTGTCAAAGTACTCACCTTCAAGTATTAATTACAATAATTCCTTTATCCACCTCATTCGTAACGTTTAGTTTATATCGATTTTCCACTCAGCTGTCATTCGTAACATTCACTCTATGTGATTTTCCCACTCAGCTGTCATTCGTAAAATTCACTTCATGTGATTTTCCCACTCAGCTATCATTCGTAACGTTCACTGTATGTTACTCCACTCAGCTGTCATTCATAACGTCCACTCTATGTGGTTTTCCCACTCAGCTGTCATTCGTAACATTCACTCTATGTGATTTTCCCACTCAGCTATCATTCGTAACGTTCACTCTCCGTACGGTCCGAAATAGAATAACATCGCTCAAAGCCATGAATGATTTAGAGTATGAGCGATGACTGGTCCGTAATTTGTGAGCTAGCAAACGATGTGAAAGATAGCTCATGATTCGGACCGCTTTAAAAAAGATACCTCATAACCTCTTAGCATAACAGAATAAAATACGAGTATATTACTTTGTTCATTTTATTTTATTTCGTCAAAGACTGTAATAAACATAAATAGTAATATGGTGCTATGATTCGTGATGGAACAAGAACAGTTTGTAGCGCTGTTCTTTAACGTATACTCTGATAACGACAATAGCCATTTTTATTGACTCCACAAACACATTCACAAATATAAATTCTTCCATTTCGACGTGTTTTCCACGAGACTTCAAAATTTTGTCTGAAATTATGGGACGAAAATCATTTTTGACGTTTCATTCCGTTCAACGCTCTCACCGCCACACCTCCGTCTCATGAGCTACAAAAGTCATACGAATGAATGAAGACATTTGCTTCACTCATGGATTATTTGCCATTCACCTCATTCATTTGTAATCGATTTCAGCGATGTAATTCTATTTCGGACCGTAGGGTCTATGTAGTTTCTCCACGCAGCTGTCATTCATAACGTTCACTCTATGTAGTTTCTCCAATCAGCTGTCATTCATAACGTTCACTCTATGTGGTTTTCCCACTCAGCTATCATTCGTAACGTTCACTCTATGTAATTTCTCCAATCAGCTGTCATTCATTACGTTCACTCTATGTAGTTTTCCCACTCAGCTACCAATAGTAACGTTCACTGTATGTGATTTTCCCACTCAACTCTCATATAAAGAGGGCAAAATGTAATATTTTCATTACAATTAGAGTGAGTTGACATCACAAATGTTGTAATTACGGATAGGGCTCACATATTTAGCTGTGCAAGGATTAGGTCGACCTTAATTAACACATTCATAATTTTAACATCTTGATGAGTTTGATCTACATGTATGTTTGCACATGTTTTTACATTGGGTATAGTTATTAAGGTTCCCACGAAACTCGTTCTAAAACAGTAAAAAACTAATTTGGCCATGTGCGAGCCGGACTCGCGCACCTAGGGTTCCATACCATCTCAAAATACGGGTGCGAAACCCTAAAAACATTATGATAAATAACACTGTACTAGTACATGCAGAAGCAACATCAAGCTGCTAAAAAAAGCGCTAAAATGGAGCCGCCTGACAAAAAAATTGGCACCATCAGCACACGGAACCCTAATTTTTATAATTTTTTGTTTTACTTTAGAATATTTCCTGCAATCTGACCAAATTTAAAACTAGTACGTAAACGTTTAAATAATGCATCTCTATCTTAAATTATTTTTAAAATATATTTAATTATTTGCCGTGATAGAGGCCATAGGTACACGTATTTTGTGAAAATTTCAACTTTCTACCTATTACGATTGAAGCTGTAGATCCCTGTGACAGACGGACAGACAGACAGTGAAGGCTTAGTAAAGTCCCGTTTGGCAACCTTCGGGTACGAAACGCTAAAAATAATCTTTGAATCTGTAGCGTCCTCATTATCGGTATACAATTGTATAAATCTCAACTTCTTTTGGGTAGCTATTCCTTCTTAGAGCCACGTCCCTTTAGCTTAGAAACATGAAAACATTATTTGATTTTCAGAGGAAAGTTGTTCAATTCGATCAGTAGAATATACAGTTTTATTTAAAGGTACTTATCCGTTTTTACAGGTAAAGGTCTTATAGGTTTGCACACGACCCGATTTTGTTGACAATTTACTAGAATTTTCACGAAAGAAGTCAATCAAAGAAAGAGAATTAATCTTTGGGACTTCTTTCGTTACAGTCTAATTTAGTTGCCAATCGATTTGGCTGATCGAATTTTCCTTGTGGCAGGTGCTTAAAAGGCCTGCCACACGACCCAATTTGATTGACCATTTACTCGAAATATCGACTAAATTGGGTCGTGTGTTTTTTCACGAAAGAAGGCCCCTGTCAAAGTACTTATCATGAAATTAGTATTATAAGAAAACATCGGACTTCTTTCGTGAAAGAAAACCCAATTTAGTTGCCAATCGAATTGGCCGTGTTGCATGCTTTATATGAACCAAACATTCGACTGTAGTGTACGTAAAGGCAGTGAATGATGTTTGAACAACTTCGTCTTGTTTAAAGATAACAGGCGGGGCGGTGGGCGGGCGGACGCGAAAACTCACTTACGTAAACATTACATACATGCGATACAAGAGTCTGGTTTACTTTATGACTTCTATTGGTTTAAGATTGAATGTGTTGGTGATTTTTTTTTTCATGATATAATTAAACTGATAGGCATTGACTTCCATTACCTGGCAAGTTTATTACTACTTTAGCTTTAATTTTAAGGGGTCTACGAGTATACTTGCAATGATTTCATTTTTTTTTTTATCGAGAACTTTAACTAAAAAAATACCAAAATGGAGTTCAAAGTTAGATTAAGATCCGTTTTAATAATTTCAGTTTGCAAAGAACCAAATTGAAACTTAGTGGCATTCAATATATTATATTGTAACAACGAATGAGTGTCTTTGATTATTTTTGAACTAATTTTAGTTATAATAAATCTATTTATTTATTTAGGTATTATTTTTGTCTATTTTGCGCTATCCGCTATCGCATGTTCGTTGTAACAGCCATTATTTCAATTATATTTCCATCGATATTTGTGCTGATATCACAGACATACAGACCAAACCTAAGGATTAAATAGCGTTGGCAAGTTTCCATACAAAAAACAAGCGACATTTAAGCAACATGGTACTAAGAAACGTATAAAAATGGGTTGTTTTGGCTAGTTTATGCTTGAAAAATATTTGTTAATACCTAAACTAATCTCTCGTTTATATTTTGTTTGGAAACAAGCAATATTTATACGTAAAAGAACAAGTAACTCACTGAGCTAAAATGCTAAAATTGCTTCACGTCGACTCTATGCGTTTATTATTAATGTTAGGTCTGCTAGTATTTATAAGTCTGTGGCTGATACATATTATTAACAGTATTTCTGTAAAATTGACACACGCAGGCAAAGGCAGGTTAAAACCTGTTAAAACGTTCGGTAAAAAAGTTTTTACTCTATATCATCCTCTGAAGGTCTGATTTTCGAAAAATCCTCTGCACTCTCTAAGGAACGTACGAGTATGTTTCATATTTTATGTTTCTATCTTCAGTCGTTTAGGCTGTGCGTTGTCTGCATATAAATCTAAATAACTACTGCAGCGGCTTACAAAAATCATAACTTTTTTTGTGGTAAAAATTTTGTACAAATTTTTTTCGTAACACTGTCTTGAGTCAGTCTTCCTTACGTAAAATAATCAGCTACAAAAACACCATACAAGTTACCAAAAAAAGGTTCAAATTAAATTTTTTTGGTTCAAGTTGGACATAGTTAAATTTTCAAAATTCTTTTAAAATTACGAAATGGATGTATTACAGGTTCAATCTAATTTTAAAAACTTCAACGGTTTATTAGCTTACCAAGAAGTAAAAAAACTGCTTCTTAATAGGCCATTTTACGATGATATCGGCTTCCAAAGGTAGTTAGGTAAAAAATTGGTCAAGAAAAAGTATTGTTTGTAAAAATTGTTTCAGCTATTATTTTTTCATTTTTATGGTCAACATTAGTAATACATCATCAGAAGCATTCACATAAACATGAACTTAAACTAATACCAAATGTCTGTGGAATAAAATGATTTACAAAAATACTTTTTTTTTATTGTTCACTAATCGTTCAATTTGAACATAAATTTATTTTATTTAAATGCTTCTGGTGATTTCTTACTAGTTTTGACCATAAGAATGAAAAAATAGCTTATATTTTTTTTACAAACAAGACATTTTCTTAACCAATTTTTAACCTATTAAGAAGCACTTGTTTTCATTTCTTGGTGAGGTGATAAACCGATGAAGTTTTTAAAATTAGTTTGAACCCATGAATCATTAATTTTGTAATTTTAAAAGAATTTTGAAAATTTTACTATATCCAAATAATTTCACTTTCAACTTTTTTTGGTGACTCTTATGGATTTTTTGTTGCTGATTATTTTACGTAAGGAAGAGTGACTCAAAACAGTTGTGTTACAAAAAAAAATGTACAAAATTCTTACTACAAAAAAGTTGCGATTTTTTTAAGCCGCTACGGTAATAAATTTGCAAATACACATGAAAAATCATAACTTCTACACTACCAAAAATCGCAGAACATACATGGCATATTTTCGGATACACCTAGGTGTGAGGAATCTATAAACAATTCTTTGACGTCACCATTTTTACCACCCTGTAGGTACAGATTTTTATTTTTTGATTAAATTTTCACTTTTCTTTTTTGCACATACTGCATTAAGCCTTAAAATCTACACATAATAAAATGATGGATAAATGATTTTATGTCGAGGTTGTGGTAATACTCTTAGGAGTGACGAAGGGTCCATGTAACACGATTCCCACCGTCCTGTTTAGGAAATGGCATCCATACTACATTCCTTTATTCCGTGCTCTTCGCTTTGTCAAACATTTCCATAAATCTCAATACGACAAATTCACTTGGCTGACAGGGAGTTGCAAAGTATAAATTTTCATGTTTTCCTTGGTTGCTTTTCTGAGTAAGACGATATTTTTGTCCGGCTTCCCTTTTGAAAATGTTCACCCTTCACCAAGGAACGGCTTTCTTTCAGCTTACTCACTAGTAAAAACTGTACAGAGTACACCAGTCTTTTTGTTATAAATAAGAAGATGGAGCCAAAAACCTTTTTCAGATCAGAGTTATCTTTCTCTTTAAGTTAATTTATTTTTATTATTTTTTATTAAGGGCTTATTTTATTTTACACCTAACTCACCATACTAAGTATAAATCAAACAAATATTACGTAGAATACATATCAATATAAATACCTTATGTATGGACCACAGAAATGTATATATATATTTATAAATTTATTTTACATAATGTTTGAGGTTTTGATTATGTTTCATCATAGGAAAACTGCTGAATCCAGTTCAAATTCAATTTACTGCAAACATGTTAGCTTGGCCATGTTCAAATATTTATTGTTATTTATTATATTATATATAAAGGGGGCTAAGAAAGAGTGGTGCTTGGCAGCAAATTCAAGCTTTACTGCAAGCTTAGTGCAGACTTTATGTCAATAACTTGAAGACTCTGAGGCAAATTTTATTTTATATCAAACAGTTATATCTACTCATAAAATCCAGACGGTATGTATGTACCTAAAGTGCACACCTGTATTTCGAAATATGAGTAACAGATAAAAAATATTTTCCATATCAAGTGCACGGCAAATGTAAACACCAAAGCCGCGCGATGTTGATTTTTATATTTTTTATCGATTAAAAAACGATACCAAATGGAGTCAACAGGACTTACGGTAATGCGTATTAAAAGTTCAATACACCCGAAACTATCGTTGAATAAATATTTGAGAGAACTTATACTAAGAAACATTTTTTTGTGGATTTTTTAAGCGACTAGACTAGAATTTATGGCCCAGCTTTTGGTCATGAAGCAAAAACCAACGCTGAGTCGATATGATACAATACCAGGAAAAATATTAGCGAAATTAAGAAAAATGCAGGAAAGTATGCAAAGTTACAAAATGGAACTAAAAGGAGAGTTTGGCCACGAGGAAACGACCTCTATCGCTTGTCAATGTTACTGTCAACAAAACATATGACAATAAACAAATACATACAGTGTCTTTACCTTACCCATGAATGAGTAATGAGCAGGCAGTGGTCTTTGCTTTTCGTGGACTGTCGCTGATACGACTGTATCAGATACTGCTTTTACTGTATCGGATACTGCTTTTACAGTATCAGATGCTGATTTTAGAAAAGCAACTAACGCCTCTGCTGGAAAATATGTACCCAAGGAATGATGTCTCTTATACTAAGCATTTTCAACTTAAATATTGAACAATTTTCGTATCAGAGAACTGTGAAGGGCATAAAAATGTTTAGAATGCCATGGCAAGCGCTCGTTCGGATTTAAATGGAGATTGTAGCCTGATGTGCAGTCACACCCGGGCAGCACGATTCCGTCGCCAAGTGATTTACAATTATAATACGCGTTAGTTGAGGATTTTCGGAGCATCAACAAGAAAGGTGACGTACGCAAAGATGCTATGTAGTCCTGTCTAGGCCTGAGTATCAAGAGCTTTGTATCTACTTTTACTTATAGAAATAATCATGCCATGTGTAACGTATTTTCTACATAAATTGATTTTAAATGTTATAAAAGTGAATTACGAGTTAGAAAATCAAACCCACTCTCGGTGGACGAACTGGACAAATCACTGGCCCAAGATAACTCGTATATGGGTTCGAGCTTCGATATTTACTTTAGTCTTTAGGATTTCGTTACAAAATCATGGTGTTGTTTATTAAATACAATGTGCTTGAAAAACTCAAGGTGATAACAAGAATAAATTTAAAAAATGTACTTTATCGTAAATTTTGTCTTTTGCCTTTTGTTTTTTATTTCAATCGGCCTACAAAAACATTATACGTCTGGGCTTTGTTTCTTAAATGCGCCTTAAAAGAATATGCTTTTATAAAAAGGCATTAATCGCTATCAAATCTGTCAAAAACAGCTAATCTAACTAATTAAGGCCTTCATAATAAAACTGATACGACACTTTGACAAAAAAGGACTACAATATCGTACTCTGGCAAGTGGCAAGTTTACAAGACGTCACATGCACACACGCTAATATATTCAACGCGGCGATTGATGAAGTATAAAATTTCTTCGTACCGTCTCACTGACAATGGAATTATGATAATTTATCGGTTGGCTTGTGCCAGGCTTGTGTGGGAACGCGCGCGGCACGGGCTTTCCCACGATGCCTCGTCGCAGTCCAAAACGTCTGCACCTCAAGGCAATAGCCTCGACTTACGCCGTTTGTGTCTTGAGCTTCAAAACTGCTTTCGACTCTAAAACGTCCGATCTACGGCCCTCGGTCTACACGCGCTTGTTTTACAACTGCTTAGCGCCGCATCTTGGTAGTTACGTCGTTTTATAGTCCGGGAGATGGGACAGAATTGGAGTAAGTAGTCTCGGCGGTTTCGAGTCACAATGGTTGTGTCGACTAGCGGTGCAGGCTGGGAACGAGCTAACACCTTCGCAAGGTGATACCGATGTTGTTTTGACTAATGTTTCAGACGGATGTCTTTGTAATTAGACGGAGTTTCTCACACACACGTATGGCATCAGGCATCTTATAAGTGAGAATGATTTGAGTTGATTATCTTTGTGATAGAGAGAAATGGAGACATTAATGCTAATGGCATTGTTAGAATCAAGTGCGATCTTCAACTTTTTTTTTATAATACAGATTTCCTGTAAAAAAGAGCAATAAGGAACAAATGTTAAGTATGTGTAGGTACTAGTACGAGTATAGCGTAATACTCACACCATTAGGGATTGACACTGAAAACAATCGTTGAACTCTAATTTACTGCAAAGTCACTCTCAAACACTTTTGTACTCATGCACGGAGTGGCCTACTTCAAGAAATAGTAACTCTTTACGACACTAAAATCCCAGCGACAGTAAGATCGGTTTGTCACTGTTTGAGCGACAAAGTCGATAACGCGTGTTGCTTCCACTACGCTCGAAGACCTGCGCGTGAGTCGATCCCGTAGGGCTGTCACACGGTGCATAAAGACCATTTATTTTTTTATTTAAAAATCTCACCGATTCCATTAGGTCTTGTATACAACTTTTTTTATAAAAAGAAATCAAAATGAATTCCAAAAAGATAAATTACAAATAAATAATTCTTATTTTTTCGTCACTCATTCTTATTTCCAAGTTTTCCATTTTAACGGTACAAAAAAAGATCGGGGGGTAAAAGTAAGCTCGCCACGAGTCGCTTTTAAGAAATAATAGGCATTATGACGTCATTGTCTACTACGGTGAGGGGTGAAGGAGACAGCTTGCGCAGGGCATCTTGTATGGAGTTTAGGGTGCGCGTGGGAATGTGCGCCGGCCAGGTGATCAGCTGAGCCCTGGCCCTTATTATCCGTCTTGTGGCACAGCTGCTTGCTAGGAGAGATTAAAAATAATAAATTAAATTACTAAGTACATGTTTCTTAGAAAGTTTTTGATTTATTGCAATACGACTTAAACATTAACTAACCTCCATTGTTACTTCTTTGTTTTTTTGCCACGTGACTCATTTTATTAAATCTAACGTTAATAATGTGTTTGCAATTACTCAATAGGTATACTTGGTATTACTTGGCATTATAACTTAATAAAATATAATTATTTTCTACTACCCTTTTTAAAGAAAAAATGGTCATCTCTGCCTGACCTAAAAATGTATATTAAAATTTATATCAAATTCGAAATGCCCGTTTCGCTAAAATTACTTGCTAAGCCAAAATGTATGAATTTTGGTGTATAAAGCAGCCACGTTCATACATTCAACTATCAAATATACCATCTTTGTCAACTTTTCAAAATGTTTTAAACTTGTACCGCTATGAGATAGGTCACGTAGATATGTCTACACTACACAATTCGCCATCTTTGATTGTTTCGAACTGTAAGTACATAAAATGTATACGTTCCATGTAATAATAAAAAAAACAATTTCTATCTAAAAATAATTTACTATAAATATTACAACTGATGAGAGAGAATATTTAGGAGAGAGAATAATTATTTATTGGAGTAATTTTAGGTTAAGGCACAAAATAATTACGTAAGGAAATGTGAAATGCTACCACTGATCGTCTTTCTACCTGAATGTACAAAAATTGAACAAAAGCCATTACTTACTGTGAAATCATTACAAAGCATCGTAATAAACTTAATCGCCATAAACAAAAAAGAAAACCAATAATCTTGTTCATATTAATATTGATTCCTTCGTAGTGGCACCCCTAGTTTTATCACGGGTGTTTTGCCACAATCGCTGTAGGGCGCATAAAAGCGGTCTCCTGATCGGCGCGCGCGCCATTCGTTGTCAGACCGTCGCTGCGCGCGCATCTCAGTAGCTATAGCAATGATCCTCCCCGCGCGCGCCATGTCCCCGCCGCGAGGCGCCTTCCATCCGCCAGCACACCAGCACCCCGACGAGGAACCCGTCTCCAGGACCTATCAGTACCGCAAGGTCATGAAACCGATGCTCGAACGCAAGCGACGAGCTCGCATCAACCGCTGCCTCGACGAACTCAAAGACCTCATGGTGACCGCTCTCCAAGCGGAAGGCGAGAACGTCTCCAAACTTGAAAAGGCAGACATCCTGGAATTGACAGTCCGGCACCTACACAGTCTGAAGCGAAGAGGACAACTAGTGCTCAAAAATGAATCATCATACGCGGAGCGTTTCCGAGCGGGCTTCACGCAGTGTGCTACAGAAGTGTCACAGTTTATAGCCAACGCGACCTTAGCTGCCAACGCCATGCAGAGACAGGGACCAGTGGACCCTCAAGCTGGAGCGAGGCTGCTGCAGCATTTAAGTAACTGCATCAAGCGGTTGGAGAGTCCTCAAGTTGTGCAGCCTCAGCCGATCGTTCCAAACGGTGTGGCGAGACCGACGCCGCTGCAGCCGGTGCCTATTGCACCTCAGCAGCAGCCACCTCACCCTCATCATCAGCAGCAGTTGGCGATGGAGCGATGTGGCAAGAGGCCGGCGGAGTCGCCGCTTGAGGGACAGACGAGCCTCGCGAAGCGTGCGTACGCACCGCCTTCTCCGCCGCACAGCCCCGCCTCCGAGCCTGACTCCGCCCAGTCGATGTGGCGCCCTTGGTGACCTGCCGCCTCCACTCCTCATCTGTCATGATCTCGCATGCCTCAGGACTGTGTCTCCAGTGTGATATAAACTATAATTGTTTGTTCAAGTTCATAGAACCAAGTGTTGAACGTTTGTGAGCGATGCATGGTTAGTTTGTTTATCCACTTGCTTGTTGAAGTTTTGTTTTTAAATTAATAAATAAGGTTTTGTTTTTGAAAGGAATTCCTTTTTTTAATCGGTGTCTTCCGTATCCGGTTCGTTAGCATTTACTTGTTTCAGAACTTCTAAAGTACCATAGAGTAGTTTAGTACCTAAGTTTTTAACTGTGATAATGTAGATAACTATGGGAATTTATAACTTCGGTAGGGCAGTTACGTTAGGATTAACTTTCATTATAATAGTAATTAAAATTAATAAATATTGATTGTCTACCGAAATTATGCTTTATTTTTATCATCCCAAAAATACCTCACCTGCAGCGTTTTATATAAGCAGTGCAAGGTTAGTTAAAATACGTGCAACTTTCTTTATAATTATTTATACACAAATCCGAAAGCATAAATCTCAATTTAAAGTATAAATGAATTTAAGCTTTTGCCTCCTGAATTAGTTTTAATTTTTATAAATAAACCTAGGTCAAAATGCCAAGCCAGTCTTTAAATTAGTTAATTAATGTCTTGTCAGTATAATCTTAACACCTTTCATTATGAAAACTGTACAAAACACTTCCAATACATTATTCAAATTGTATGGACCATTGATCGCTTAAGTAGAAAGATAATCTTCCAAATTAGCATAAGATAGCCGCAAAAAGCCAGACTAAAAGCTCGGGAATCTCTCTTCAATTATCATCACAAATAACAAAAATGATAATAAATTTTCATCATTATCACGTGAGAAAACCATAAAGCCATTAGAAGGTTCATGAAATATTCAATAGTGGTTTCTTTTATCTCCTTAACGAAATGTCATTCTCACGCTTTTTGATACCGTAAAGGTCATTAAAAAGTCCGTTTTATACGATTCCGCAACCAAAGTCGTAATTAAAAATAGTGTACGTTGTCAGCACTTCGTTTGACAGGAAGACAATTTATTCCCTACATTTAAATACCAGAGGTGTTTTACTGACGGAGGAAGCAAAAGAGGCACATCTGGATCGTAGCAGGTATAGTTCTGTAGTTTATATTTACTTGTCTGGGACAGAGGTATAAGTATATATTTTTGTAGGTCATTGTTTGTTTGACCAATAATATATTAAAAAATTTATATATTGCAACTGATTTTAAAGGCTTTAGTTTTAATTTTAATGTTGTCAAAACAAAAATTTGTTGATTGCAAAATAGTAGTTATGTGGACACAATAAAAGCTAACTTTACAAGAATTTACCTTGCAAGAATTTTAACACACAAATATGAACTTCTTTAATTCTTATTATTTTTTGCAGTCATGGTATGTATTTATTTATGTATTTATTTACAATATACTTATTAAAACTTGTATTTATTTATGTATTAACATATATTCTTTTTAGG
Source organism: Ypsolopha scabrella (assembly GCA_910592155.1). Classification (NCBI taxonomy): domain Eukaryota; kingdom Metazoa; phylum Arthropoda; class Insecta; order Lepidoptera; family Ypsolophidae; genus Ypsolopha; species Ypsolopha scabrella. The sequence goes on from OU342977.1 coordinate 19,016,669, forward strand.
TATTGTTACCTATAGTTATTAATTTAGAGTAGTATCTTCATTTAATTTGTAATTTTAAAGTTTTTACTCTTCTTGCACGCCCACCTACCTATTTATCTTGTACCATCTGTGGGTTGACTGGTAGAAAATGCTTTATGCATTAAGTCCGCCTTTTTGTACTTATTTTTTGTGCAATAAAGTATTTATGATGATGATGATGATGATGATGATGATGATGATGATGATGATGATGATGATGATGATGATGATGATGATGTTTTGACAGCACTAAAACTAAAGCCTTCAAAATTAGGTACATTACCTAATTGATTTTACAAAACTTTTCTGTAACTGATGCCAATTCCTGAAGCTATTCGTCTTCATCCGGCTCTCTTAACCCTCCCAAGATTGTATCGTGGATGAAGCAGCCACTAGTGCCGAGGTAGGAGCCGCACGCGCGACCATTACGGTAGAAATTAGCTTGGTTTCAACCTAATTGGTTTCCTAGGGTTCCTTTGAGAAAATAATTAGTCCAAAGACAAAAATGTTAGTAAGAATACTTCTTGAGACTTTTAAGCTGATATAGTTAACAAAATAAGATCAGATCAAAGGCTTAAGCGCGATAGTTACGCCATGAAAAACAAAACTTGTAAAAAAAACAAGTCTCGCCACTTAGTTCTTCTACCGTAAAAAGTTGTGAGATCAATGTAAATCCAAGTCGATTAATTTATTCAGTCTCTACTTAAGGGACCTTCTGTCTTTAGTTATTACATAATTAGCTAACCTAACAACATCTTATAGTGACCATATCAATATTGAAACTCTTTTATGTTTTAAATAAAAAGATTGACTCGGTCATCGAATGAAAACACAATGTATCTCACAAATATTAAATTAGATTATTTAGTGCGATTGCCAAGTCAATATATTTATTTAAAACATCAAATATTTTTGATATATCTGGAGCACTAGACCGAAATTGCAAAATATTTTAGTTTTTCCTTGATTTCTACACACTAATTGTATTCCAAATTTGAAGCTTCTATGTCTGCTAGAAGTGCCTTAGAGTTTAGATGATCGGTCAGTCAGTCAGACAGTGAGTGAGTGAGTGAGTGACAAAATTGAGAAACTTTGACTAGTTATAATTCTTAAACTACTTGTTCAAATTGAATGAAATTAGAAATATACCGTGTTTATACGATGCCTGCTTGGTTACAGAAAATTCAGGCTTCTAGTTTTATCTAAAACGAAGTTATAGGATAGGGGGGTCGAAAATGGCCTGAACTGCTTCGAGAAAAGGATGGTACGGACGGCGGCGTGCCGCTTTTTAGCTCGACTTGGCTGTTTCCGTATTTACATGCGTGCTACACCATTTTTAATTATAATCAACTCACGAATGCTTCAGTAGCAGCGAACATGGTTTGCCAAGAATACGTTTACGGAACCCGCTTAGATACGATCAACTCCCTCCCGACTCTTGGTTAGACCAAGTGCGTGCGCGCAGCGTGGGAACGGCCAGTGAAAAGTCTACGGATCGCGGCAATTTGAATATAGAGTTCGAAATTCAAATCATAACGATGCCGTGAGCTATTTGGATTCGGTAGTTTCGACTTGTGGGAACCTTTTTGGAGATGAGATGGAGATTTAATTAATAACTGAAGCGTGGAGGTTTATTATGTTTTCTTGATAAAGTTTGGGTGTTGAATTACCTATTCTCGTTACCAGTAGATCACATTCTGTTATAGGAACATTTTATTCGTGAGTGGGAATCATTAGTAAATTAACCTTGAAAAGTTTTATAACTCTATAAAGGAAAAAGGTAAATTGATCGTGCTGAAACTGGATCACGCATCGAAACTTGTGGGAACCTACTATTTTAAATTATTTTGACCAAAAATTCGATTACCTAGTGTGTTTTCTTTTTTAAATTACGCTTAAGATGATTTGAACTGACATTAACATAAATTTATATTATTGTAGAAATTAGCTTTTTAATTATTTTTTTTGTTAGTGTTAAGTTGATTTATTATGTATGAAATTAAAATGCGATGTATATTACTTGTGAAATAAATAAATTAAATGAAATGAAAACAACCACGCAAGTTGACCTAAAAACGAAAATCATTTAGTTAGAGATGAATTTCATGTGGTATATACAAGCTAGGATCTTTGTGATCTATAAAAATTACATTACTTTGCAGGTTATTCGTACTTTCATCGAAAACTAAGGCTTACATATAGAAAGTGCTCAATTTTGCAATAAGTACAATAAGATAGATTTATGGTTTCAGAAAAATAAACGACTGTTGCCACTCGAAATTCTGAGATCTCTGCCACCAAAGCTTGTTTTCAGAGGGTAGTATGCAATTTATTTTTACTGCTACTGAAAATCCCTACTATTTCTGTTCGATTAATCATTTAATTAGTCAATAATAATCATAAAGTCATTCATAATCAATGCATTGAATTTGTTTGAGGCATTGAATCTGTTCAGAAACCTTACACTTTATGTTCACATGATTTCTAGTTTTATGCTAAACAGGGTACCACCTTGCCTCTGCTTGGATAATATTTAAAAGCATAGATTGTCAATTTTCTTTCTCCGTTTAAAAGTGATACACAAAAATATGTTGTCAACAATTGCCGGTTGTCAATCCTCCCAAGGTGATATCAACTGCATCAATCTTAATCATTTCCGGGCCATTAAAATATTGATAAATATGCTCAAAATGATATAACGGGTGTAAATAGACCGCTACAGTTAAATGAAACCACATATTCTACCGATCATACTGAACCACTTTTCTCAAGAAACATACCCACACTGACCATTAGTTTGGAAAATAATTGAGTTCCAAACAAAAATGCGTGGACCCTAACGCACGGAGATACGGGCGAGTTTAGAGAGAGCGTCGTCCGTGAAACAGCTTTTCCGGTGCAGCGTTCTAACATAGACATTCCTCCAACGAGATAAGTGTTTGAGTTACAGTTGAATGTCTTTCTCTGAAGATTCGCGCGGGTTTTTTTTCAAAGAGTTGTTCAGTGTGATTAGTAGAGTATGTGGTTTTATTTAACGGTTGCACTCTATTTACATCTGGTTTGTGCTTTTTTGTGTCTTTATTTAAGCAATTACGTTTTTTTTATGCAATTTATATAAATTATTTACATTGAATCAGTTATCTACATTGAAAGCTTCTTCTTTTGTTTTTTAATATATAGGTATATAATTCTAACTGTACAATAAAATAAAATGTATATAAATTATAAAGACAGTAATAATAATCTTATTATTGGTCTATATAATTTATATACATTTTATTTTATTATCTACATTGTATGAATGATAGGTAATTTTCAGCTAAAAACAATTTAATTTGTTTTCCGATGGATCATTATATCAAGTGAAGGGATTTAGTTTAGTCTAGTTTTTACAGAAACAATATTTATAATTTTTAAAAATAAACATTAAAAACTAATCATAACACCTAGAAATAGATATTTTTGAGCGGCCCGCTCCCACTGAGTAGGATAATCAAGTGTAAAACGAAAGCGTTGGAGCAGGACGATTTCTCCGCATACCTTCGCCATAATACTTGTCTTTGGATTGTATGAGAAATATTTTTTTCGGAATTGCGGCATTAGGGATGGCAAGAGAAACCGCTCACTTTAACTAGTAGGGTATAGTGAATATACGAGTATGTCGTGGGTTTCTCTTAGCGGAATTCCAATGCTATTCGCCTTCTGCGTCATTTGCACCCGTAACACCTTCTCAAACGACAGTGTCTTTGTGAATAATGAATGACCTTCGAGGTCATTATTTTCGGCCAGTATTATTAATTATTATAATAGTAGATTCTTATACCGAACGGAAAGGGATTTGTTATTAGTCTAGGGCCGAGCGCAAGTAAGGGCTTAAAAACGCGAGTGAGGATGATGAGAAACCACAAATCAAATAGGTTCCTTTGATCTTCACTGAAAATATTATAGTATCTTACGAATAATATATCACGTTGCATAATTTGACTCTCAATTTACTGTTGTTTTTTGAACAACGAGTAGATTTGAACCAATCCACCGACAAGGACTATGAGTTCCATCGTCTACCAGATTTAAACAACTTCTTTGTCCAATGGTTCTGAGGTGGCAATGACTTCCAACTAACTTGTAATTCTATTGCCATCACAAACATGCCATGAACGCTCGACTATCAATGCTATCTGCATCATAAATCTCATGATATAAATGCAAATCCGTGGGATCTGATTCATGGGTAAAGTAGTTGTATTAGATCACAAGAAAAACCTATCAATCGACTGTAAAACGTGTATTAAAAAGACATAACGTAGAGCATTTGTTCACTGTTAAAAAAGTGCAACAGTAAGATTTTTAACATTTTCATAGATAACGTTGGGTTCAAAGCCAAATGATCTTTTCGATATTTATCCTAAAATTTAATACTAGTTTCATTCGTTAAGTAAATGTAATTTTGCAAATGTTTTGTCATGTTAGTCTTATTTTTGTTTTATATCTAGTTAGCTTTTCAATACTTTTAAAATTATTATTTTTAAGCACTGTGCCCATTAGCGTACATTTTTTATATAAAGTGATACGGAAGAGCGACGTCTCCTATCACAGGTATATTTCTACTTCAAAGGAGACTCCAACCACTGTAAAACAGTATGTTTAAGTTGGCGAAATAATTGATTTTGATTTTATTTTTTTGATTCCGCCATATAGCCCCGTCGTGTGATCATGGTCAATGAAAATATGATGATATATCGGTGAAAGTAAATCTTCAAAAATCCTGTACTAAATTACGTTTATTTTGTGGACGGTGTGAATGTTATCTTGCTAAAATACACATGAAGCGCCTATCTGTACTATGGACTGTTGACCTACCGAAGTAAAGCGACTACGTAACTGAACAAAACAAAGTAAAAGTCAGTAAAAAGTCTTTTTATCTAACTGGATCGAATCAGCTTCCAGGTTTACGTAAGCGACTTTCGACAGCGTCCAGTGCTTTGTTATGTGAATAATGGTACTCAGTAAAGATGAAATCATTTTGATTGATGAAACATACTGAAAATTCGTCGGTAGGAGGTGTGCAGAGACAACAGTGAGATTTTGAAGTGGTACTTCTTTGTTTTCATATCATATAAGGTGACTATAATTTATACAGCGAAATTCTTACTGAAGACTCAGTAAGTACTAATAACAAGGTTAAATGTTTTCCCTTTTTGTGAAATTCGTAAATTATTCTTTTCGTGTTCCCTACAAATGCAAATGCAAGCCCGGTCGTCAATATTAGCGAAAAGTGTTATCGATCCGTGATACTGATCACATACCAAGCCTCCAGTATGAGTTTGGCTGCATAAATTAAACTCACGTTATATAAGGTGACTTTAACTTATGCAGCCAATTCAAATTTAGGTGGTAGAGCTAATGCCGGGCTCGAATGTGGAGGTACCACCATCTTACTCGGAAATACTCCCGAAGTTATTCGGGGGAGAGTAAGAGGACAGCTCTCAGGCAAAACCATGCGGCCCACCATTGCCTGGGACCGATGGACAGCGGTATATCCATCCCCAATTGCCAGGCCTTATATAAATTTGACTGGTGACGGGCAGCGGCGTCACTGGTGCAAGGATTTCGGCACCGCGCTCACCAACCCGCCTGCCCAGCGTGTGTGAGTATGGGCATTTTTTCCAGGAGGACCGCCAAGAGTGGCGAAATCCTGGAAAGGCCTATGTCCAGCAGTGGACGAAACAGGCTGATGGATGAATGGATGGATGGACTCAGTTAGAGCTCAGTAACAAGGTTCAATTACCCTTTTTGGGAAATTCATAAATTATTCTTTTCATGTTTCTTACAAACGCAAGCTCGCCCCGAATCAATTACTATGGGACGTCAAGATTTTATTTTGCGAAATTAGCGAAAAATGTCATCGATCCGAGATACTGATCACATACCAAGCGTCCAGAATGATTTTGGCTGGATAAATTAAAGTCACGTTATATACGGGGGCGCATGGTCAGAAGTCAGAACTTGTAAGTTATTTGGAACGACTTTTGTAAACGAAGGATAATTTTATTTTTGGTCGTTCATATTCATGAGTTAATTTAATGCTTATTTAATCGGAATAATAAGAAAATTATGTGACCTCGTAAGCAAATGCGCTGCCATCACTGACCTTTGATTATGATATTTATCCGTGATTGGGTAAAGAGTCAACACAAGAAGTATTCAATTAAGGCGAAATGCACGAAGTAGCAATGGCAAGTCACCGTTTCAGTACTAAATTTGACAGTCCGTTTCTCTGTTGTTTTTCGTTATAGACCAAAGTATAAGACCTCTATCATCTGGTACCGATATATTAAAAACCAACATGTGAATATTGATTTTGTTTCAAAGATATCGAGCTGGACAAATTTACATACAAAGTTGTTTTCTTGCCTTAAATTGTAATTATGTCAAAACTTTACATTTCAGCAAGATAGCAACTTTGTAAATGCCTATAGAGGTCTTAAACTTCAGTTGTTCATAAACTTACCTAACCTAGTGAAATTATAAACTATCGGATTTTATAATTTTACGCTGAAATATTGTATATTCATATAGTGGGCAAAATAAACTTGAATCGACGCGCCAAAAGAACCTTGTCGCACGCACGGTATGTGTGCCCAAGGACAATGATAGGCCCAAATTCTTTAAATATCTTTATCAAAAAAAATAATGGATGTGGAGAACGAATGGTTGATTGTTTACCACCACGACAGATGGCACTCGAAACGATCCTTGACACCTTATGTTATACAACAACAATTTAGATTAAAAAATGTAATGTTGTAATATTGTAATATATTGTGGCAATATCGTAGAATTAATCATTTCATAATATCAAAATCAATGTCATGAAGTCTGTAAAAACTAAAGGGGTCGCTTCGCTCTGCTCTGCTCCCGAATTTATGAACACAAGCGCTTCGCTCGTAATCGCACCTATTTCTGAATTTTTGTTGGAAGTCTGTCGTAAATTTCTTATGTAATTTTTCTTATTATTGCTGACGCGTGCGCAAAGATTACGGGTGACTTTAAAAAGGAATTTCGGACAGTTAAGTGTTGATTTTTTTAATTGAAAACTTATCGTTAGCATTCCTTGTATCCTATAGCTGCTATTTGATATGGTTTAGTGACTCTAATTTCCATCGCATGGTTTTAATCAGACTTCATACAAATATCTAATGATTGATATTGCCGGAATAACCGCCCTGCATAGCTAACATGGACAAAAATAATAAAGAAGCTTTGCCTCTCGAAGAAACGTTTGACAAATGGAAACGCAGGTAAGGTTTACCAAGTGATCATCGTCTCGATAAAACAACTCGTCCTGCGTGTCCATTGGTCAAACGTTTCTTCAGGAGACAAAATTTCTCTACACGTATCATCTATGCTAGCTATACAGGTCTTGAAATGATCATTTCTACGATATGGTCACCGCATAGACAGACTACCTATCGTCGAGTCTGGGAGCAACTTATTTTTTTAATAATGTTTCCACGTATGTGTAAAATAAATCTCGTCAATAAACAAAATTTGTGTTTATGTTTTTAACTGCCTCTATAGTTAGCGGGCGGTTTGAATGTCTTGACTTTGAGTCGCGGGTTCAATCCCATAGGGGCACATTTGTGTTCAGTCGCTCCTTCTGAGCGCTTCGGAAGACATTTTAAGCTATATGTCCTTATTTGAGCCTGAAACACTGCGATAGGGCTCACATTGGGACGTAATATTCGTCGTCGGTGAAACTTGGGCGTACGGTTTGGACTGCAACTTCCATTTCACAGCTACACCAGGAAACACCTCGACCCCTCGGGGATTCATGTCGTGATGTGTATATATTTATGTTCTAAACAGCTTATGGATAATTTTATTTAACACGTCTATAGCCTCGCTGGCAGTGTGGGAGCGTGATTGGGCTCGCGCCGCTGCCGCCGCCGCCGCCGCGCCGCCACCACCGCGCGTCACGCGCTGGCTCGTGATCTGTGCACGAGCTGCCAGGGTCGGAGCCAAGGGTTCTAAGGGATCTATTTGTATTATCTTCAATAATAATAATACGACTTTGACATTTGTTGACGCTTCTTTGCATCCGTACTACGTCGTAGCAGATTTATCGCTTGCTACGCCGTAGTAAATGCAGTCAAAGAGAGTGTTACGAATAAACATCCGGAAGTTATTATTAAAACAGATGTATTTGTGATGTCCCTAGTAAAAATACGTGAAAATTATGTCTAACGTGGATAAGTGTTCCTACATTGCAAAAATAAGGTATTAATTTCATTTCATACTTAGCTATTTTTTATGAGAAATTAAATGTTATTTTTTACATTATTCCGAAAGTTGTACAATGCAATAATAGTATATTATGCAACTAGTGAATATAGGACGGATTTAAAGCGAGGGCCATAGATGAATCACGAGCAAGTAAAGGGTTCTAACGACTGAATCACGAGCGTAGCGAGTGATTCAAATGTTAGAATCCTGAGCGACGCGAGTGATTCATGGCCCTTAATATAAATCCGTACTTTATTCAAGAGTTGCATACTATACTTTATAGCTTTATACCATGACTACGAGAAAAAGAAATAATTTAAGCAAAAATAGACATTTAATCGACAATTTATTAAAATAAGTTAGGAAAACAGACTCTGAAAATGTGCTCGAAGCTTGATTTTGATTTTTCCATTTGAAAAACTCATCGTTGGCGCAAATTAACTAATATATCTTTTTTTCTATAATAATAGCAGCAAAGAACACAAAACAGTTTATATTCTAATGCTAAACTCCTTGTCGCAAATATCGACCAATCAAATCTCGAGGAGTTATTTGGACAAAGAGTTTGTATGTCGAGTATTCTTTGCGCAAGGAGTTTGTATCGAGTATTTTTTGCGCAAGGAGGTTGTATAAGCATTAAGATGGAGTTCAAATATATTTGTGTGTTCTAAATTCAAACACCAAAATAGTGATTAAAAGGCCTTTTTATTCACTGTTTTCAATGAATAAAATAAGCTTTTTAGAGTGGGAATGGTATAAAAGTTTTTTAAAGCTTCATTGTATGTCACAGATATACTTTTATGCAATCATACATAACATAAAGTCTTTCTACAAGTCAAGTTCTCTCCAGTTCGACTCTGCCTCCAGTTCGCCACAGGCGATAGTTTTCCCACGGTCGCGGACGGTCGACGATCGGCCCACTCCGACGTGGCCGAGAATTACATCTTACCAAGTTCTCCCTTCACCTTTCCAAGCCACAATCACCTTTATCACCTTCCAACAAGAGCCAGGTGACGTAAGAGCTAGGTTGGCGACGAATACATTTGCATGCCCGCTCTGCAAGCTCCTACTGGTATTACCCGATGAAGTTCTGTGTGTTCTTGTTTTAAACAAATAGTCTGAAAGCGGGTCGCTTTTGAAATTGACCACAGATTGTAGTAATGATACATTATGATTTTGGAAAATCGTTACGTAGAGTCTGCAGTTTTCGGCATTGTCTAAACCTATAATTTTAATCTTAATTTTATACTACTTTTGACCTTTAAAGATTTGACCTTGTTTGGAACAATGAAGTAGGGTAGACTTATTTATGGAAATAAATAGAAAGCAGATAATGCTTTTTCCTTCAGTATTTTGCTTTCTTTCTTAGATATGAATAATAATTCTTCTATATCTAATATATGAATGTACTGAAAAGAACACCCGCAATGACCCGCATGTAACGTTACTTTAGGGTTTTCTTCAAAGTCCTCATTTTGTTTCAACTAAAAACTTTAATACAGTTGTAAGTTGTAATTTTAAATTTGATTTGTTTCATTAATCAGCAACCTCAACCGTACAATTTCTTTCATACCCCTAATAAGTATACATATATAGCTTGTCCTAATTCCTCTCTTTCTCTCTGATGAAACCGTTTTGGTAAGCAGTAATCAGTGAGTTGGTAATCAGTATGTCTGTAATCATTTGGTATGTAATCAGACTGCTCAAGAAGTAAAGAGCAGTCGTGATCACCATAATTACGACTCCTGGGAACGCCCATTTCAATCCTTTTAAGAGGTATTTAGTCCATCGCGTCAAATTAGAGAGGAGTTAAAAGTTCATCAATATTTGATACTCACTTTTGCCCGCGGCTTCGCCCGCGTTGAATTAGTTTTTGTGTACCCCTATAAAATCTGTCAATATTTTTCGGACTGTCTACCTACAGTAAACACAGCTGGTAAAATGTGTGTGCTATGCGCCTCTGTGTCTCCCATTTTGTATGTCTCTTTTATAGCTTTTGCATGGGAATTGATTTATAGGATAAAAAGTAGTCTTTGTTCTATACTCTAGATCTAGAACATTATTTTTGCAAAATTTCAGCCTAACCGGTTTCGCAAGCATGGCGTGAAAGGGACGCATCACTTTTCTATAGAAACTTGAAAGCTCTTTTCGTCCCATGGGAACTGATTTTTGTGATAAAATTCCAGGTCTGGAACTACATTCATGAAAAATTTCAGCCCAATCAGATCAGTAGTTACGGCGTGAAAGAGTAACAAACATCCATCCATCTATCTATCCATCCATACATCAATTTTCGCATTTATAATATTAGTGGGAGAGTGGGATGGGAAGTAGGACGGGAAGTGGGATGGGATTTTTAGGTTCTGTCTAAAATGGAAACCCTATTAATGAAGCCTGGTATATGTAGTTGCAAAATAACACTAGGACACGAGAAAATCTTTGAATCTTTAGAAAGCTATTTTATTTTCGATTTCAGATATAAAAAGAAGCCTATTTTAAAGCCAATTATTATAATGTAAGGTCAACCGCATGAATACCCAATGACAGATCTACCAACCATTGCAAATTGGAAAAAGTCGTTTTTGAAACGTTTACTTAGTCCCGGGTTCGCGAAAGAATAAATATGTATAAAGTGAAAACTTTCTGATTACGAATTTTTCTTTTTCTAAATGTTTGCATGTTCGTAACATTAGAACAGCAAAACAATTGCTTTAGTGTCCTATTTTTTTATTTTGCCAAATACCTACCTTAAAATAATAGACGCCACGCAAGATTGGTGACAAGATTGACTACAAATGTTGAAAGGTTGATTTGAACATTTTACTCACATTTGAGCGGTTAGCGCTAAAATGACCTACCTTTTCCAGGAACAATTTCCAGACGAATCAATTGTGTCTGGAAAAGATAGGCCACTTTAGCGCTGACCGCCTCATTTCTTTCGCAGTTTTTTGTGGACTGGTTTAAATTTATTATTATTATGTTTATTATCTCTCCACATAAATATTAATACTCTTTATTATGCCCAAGTAGTTTCGTTTTTCAGCATTGTCAAGGGCTTTATTATTATATATATAATGTTAATAACATTTTAAGGTTTTACAAGTAATACTGCGTGCAATAAATGTCAATAACAACGAAGTGATTAGGGGAGTTCCAAACAAAATCACATAATGTTCAGTAATTTCCACCAAGTGCCAACAATCACAAGCATCAAGTATGGTTTATATTTATTTTCTCCAAACGACGTTTTATACCCAAATCTCCACTCAACTGATTTTGTTACAGTCGAAGAATTTCTAGGAGTGAGCAATTTTCAAACAAATCAAAATAGACCAAATCTTATCTAGTTATTTCCTTGTATTCAACCAATACTGACCGATAAAGAATTTCCAGCACTCATAGAGCACCCATTTCTTTATTTTATTGAGAAAACTAAACTTCTCTCGTTCCCACGCACAGTTTCCGGCCGAAGCGAATTTTGACAGATCGCTTTGGATTAACTACATATTGGTAGCGTCAGCTTACAAAGATATATTTTTCTTACTAGGTAAATAGTAAAAAAGTAGATTATCTAAGATTCTGTGGTAATCGTAATTAGTCATTACATTATGTACGAAATTAAATTATATGGGATTTAAACAACACGAGTGTCACGATGTGTTTTGTGTAAACCTTTTACACAGATATACTGAAATCTGGTTAAAATAAACATCTTGGTAGGTAACCTCATTTAATCGTAATATGAATAAGAACTTTTTGACAAAAAGTTTTTATATGCGAAATCGCGAAATGATACTGGCCACTTGCATTCTCTATACATTATTTTAAAAAATCTTCCTTGTTAACAACATTTTTTGTACATATCTAAAGAATAATTTCGGACAGCCATTGTTGTTCACATTATTCGAAAAATTCTAATAAGCTGGTGCAGTTGAATTATATTATGTATGACTGAAAGCGGTCCTCGAACGCATTAAACTGAAAGCAGCTTATTTCCGTCGAGCTGGCAACTTGCGTGCAAAGAAAAAGAATGGCCGCCTTAGATCATTTGAAGTAAGTATTTATTGTTTGTTTCTTTCTTTAATTAAGTTTAATTTATTTACTCATACTATGCATTGAAAAACGCAGTATGTTACACTTGCGTAACGTGCAATAACTTACTCGTAAGGTTTATAACACTCGCCTATCGCTTGTGTTTCAAATCGTTCCTCGTAAGCTATTGCCTGCTATTGCCTCCTTTATGCACTACAACCCCTACTATAACAACTACTATTACCGAACGGTTTTGTTTTCTACTTGCCAACGTGATAGCGTCAGCCTTATTGCAGTACTTCGGACAGAAATACTCGTTTTTCAAGACATGGAAATTTAACTCGTAGTTTTTCCCTTCATTGTTCAGCAAGGGTACCTAAGTATACGAAAATCTCATTGTTGCTAGTACCGGCGGAATTAGAACCTGGGTCCAAAGATTGAAAGTCCGGAGTCATACCGCTTACCGACTGAGCCTTCAGCTGCATCCAATAAATTTAACTTCATAAATAATTTTAAGACACAAATTGAAGTTTAAAATTATTTTAATACAAACAGTTACCGAAATTTACATACTTACTACCTATTTATTTTTGAAGTTGATGCTTGTGATATTTGGCACTCGGTGGGACTTTCGATACATTTCGATCGTACTTCTCCACTGTATTTATTTAATTTATCCAACCGGTTTCGCTAGAAAAGCATTTTCAAAGGGTTATTTATTATACCGTAATTCTTGCTGTTACATTTTGGTTGTTTACGTCAAATATATGAATCACTTGGAATGCAGGTAGGACAATTTTTTTATGACAGAAACATTGTGTATTTTTATTTTTGTGTACGTTGTATAAGATTTTCATAAGTTACTTACTTATGAAAAGTACAAATTACAAGCACAATAGCATTTCAATCAAAATATTTTTTACCTTTTAATGTTAAATGATCTTACTATCATTTGGATTATAAATAGGGAGATGTAATGGAATATTTTATTTATAGTAATAAGCTTTAATAAATATATTAAAAGGATGGGGCACAAAAATCTAAACTGACCTACATAATTACTACATAAATTTCCATAGGAGTCTAGGACAATAATAATTGAACAACTTATTTAACCTATGTTCAACAATACCTGTAAACATAATACTTCGAGTCATTATTGTATGCCTCGGAGGTTACTTACGGCATACATTCAAAAATACAGTCATAATTAGATTCTCGCGTGTTCACAAATTATTTGTTGTAAGTGCATGATGAGCATATTTCACCGTTTATTAAATTTATGACCTGACAAATCACGGAAACACAAATGTTTATCATATTGTGATATGATAATGTAGCACACTTTACTTAACCTTTTTTTGGGGTCAAAAATTATTATAATACAATATCAAATCCTAGCTTATTTTCCCCGTTATCTTTCATTTTATTATCTTCTGTGATTTCTGTAGTACCTCATCGTAAGTTCACATGTATGTACCATCGCTACTTATCTACTCTTCGCTCTTTTTACCATTGCAGCAAGAGCGAAAAATGGGCTCGCTGATTTTCTTCGACAGTACTTTGAAAAACAATAGGGCTAATCACGGAAACAAATTAGAGAATTTCAAGAACGATAGTGACGTAAGCACTTTCATATTGTTAATACGAAAGTTAAAAAGTTATATTTTAACTCAGAAGGTATGTTTTATTAAATAGTGTGATTATGTCCTAACGAGTTTGTTTTTGAAATATAATTTTTGTTGTAAACGTAAACAGTATTAAAATTTGTAATAAAAATTTATGGTATGTGATATAGAGTCTGGGTTCAGTTTATTTAATAATTTAAACAACCTTAAACCTACTTACAGTAGTATGCCAACTCGCAGGTTAAGACAGCAGCGGTCAATCAATCTACTTATTTCTACGAAAAATAACTCATTTCTTAATAGTTACGTACTACGAGTTCATACTCATAAACGGAAATTGCTATTGTTATAAACCCTTGTTTACAACTAACCTGATTGGCTTTAAATAAGTACCTATGTGTGTATAATTGCATATATGTATGAAACGCAGTAGGCATATTGTGTAAGATTGTTTTGCTGACGCTTCCGTCGAGAAGAATGACCGACAATTAAACGGTGTTGGGCGCCGACAGAACTAGTTTTGTAAACTATCTACCGCCTTTCGTTTTATAGCCGCTGCTGTGTATGTACTATGTGAATTTTGGTGTGGTGAGTCTCAACATTCGCCAGTCAAATATTGTTACAATAACGTATGTCATTACGGTGCCTACACTAATATAGAGATAAGTGCTTACTTTCCTTCTGCGTTTTATTGTTTTACAAGTGTAAGCAGTCACGTAATAATTATGTTTTTTGATCATCTACAATTTCCATCCATCCATCAGCCTGTTTCGCCCACTGCTGGACATAGGCCTTTCCTGGATTTCGCCACATTTGGCGATCCTCCTGAAAGAAATGCCCATACTCACGCACGCTGGGCAGGCGGGTTGGTGAGCGCGGTGCCAAAACTCTTGCACCGGTGACGCCGCTACCCGTCACCAGTCTGTTGTATTAAGGCCCGGCCATTGGGGATGGATATACCGCCATCCATCGGTCCCAGGCAATGGTGGGCCGCCTGGTTTTGCCTGAGAGCTGTTCTCTTACTCTCCCCCGAATAACTTCGGGAGGATTTGCGAGTAAGATGGTGGTACCTCCACAGTCGAGCCCGGCATCAGCTCTACCACCATCTAAAATTTAAAAGAAAATAACAAATAACATAAAAACTCAACACGTTTTGTCGCGTGACTAAGGCTACGTCATCTAAAATAGTAGTTTATGAAACCGGTACATACATAAAGAGGTTATCAAAACACGAGTGAGCTTAAAAAAACGAGCCGTAGGCGAGTTTTTTAGTAGTATCACACGAGTCTTTTAATACCTAGTTCTAAGCCTTATCGAAGCTTTCAGTCGGGCGCGGTAATGGCCAAGCGAAATCCTATTGCTGGTATAAATAAATCGGTCAAGTGCGAGTCAGACTCGCATATCTAGGGTTCTGTAATTCGACAGTTTTGAGAACAGTCAGGAAAAAAGTATTTTAAATCTTGCCCATAACTGTTTATGTTAACTTAAAAAAGAATTAATTTTACCACAAAAGAGAGACACAAATATTATTATACCGTACTCGAAACAAAACTCGAGGATGAAAAATTACATTTTGTAATTTAATTATCGTGAATTTCTTAACTGTAATATTTTTCCTGTAATCTTTATATCGAAGGTGGAAAGAAAAAACCCCTGAAGCGACATCTCGACCGAAATTAAGTTGTTTAAATCATTGAAATCGGCATATTTTTCTGCTTTTTTTGAGCTGGATTTCACAGCAATCTGACGAAGTTTATGTCGCTTAAAGGACCGAAATATCCGGTTTCATTTTTAAAAACCATAGCCTGATGCGATCTAATATTTGGGTAAAATAGAACCACTGTCACTTAAATTATAACCTTTTTATATATATTTGCGCTTATGGCAATTCAAAAAGTATTAGTTTTTTCACGTGAGTCATTTCGTTGTTTTTCTAGGTACAAATTTTATAAGCAAAGTAACTTAAACGATTCTTCCCCAACACGATTAAGTGTTACACCGTTGCTTAAATGTTTTTTCCGGGAAGCATAATGTCGGTCAGTCGCTTAACCATACGTACCAAAAAATAAACCACAATTGTGTTCTTTTAAGTGACACCAGTTACTTCTGAGGAACAGTCGCTTAAGGGATGTAACAATTAGAGCCTATGTTGGTTAAGTGAACGCCTACGTACGTAATCTGGTGCTGGTGTCTGGTGGTGTTGCTTCTAGTGACCATTTTTAGCATCAATTGCCCACGGATGACTTGCGTCCGGCGCTTCACACACTCCACGATGAGCAACGGGGTAAAGCTGTTGTCTTACCATGCACTGTTAGAGTTGGTTGCTTTCAACCGTACATGGATACAATATTTACTTTATACATACATAAAAGTCTGTCATTTAACAAAGATTATTTCGTTTTCCTAGTAAATTTAAAATTATCTAACAGATAACTATTTGTTACTAAAGAAATGATGATAAATGTTCAATTTTCACTCAGATAAACTCTTAATTATAACATCTGACCATGTCTTTAGAGCCAATACCGCAGTGCTCACGATCGTGAACTGCCGTTTTCTATCAATATGAACCAAAGCTACGAATGTTTTAGTAGTTATGACTTATGATTCTAGAGAGGAATGTATGCAAGGTTAATATTGGAGACGAGGAAGTAGAACAGGTTAAAGAGTTTATCTGTCTAGATGGTCTATTTACACGCGATGCAAAGTGTGACAACGACATTGAAAAAAAAGGGAATGAGGCAAATTTAGTGAACAGAGCTCTGCACTCCTTTATGGGAAGCCAAGATGTAATAGCAAAGGCACGATTAGCAGTTCATTATGGAGTGTTAGTTCCTATAATTATGTATAGTAGTGAATGTTGGGAAGGCAAGATGAACATCAAAGTGGAGTGAATGCGGTGGAAATGTATTCCTTATGGAGTACGTGTGGGTTGACATTAAACGATGGACTGAAAAATATCGACATTCGGGATCATTGCGGTCTGAAAGAAGATTTAGTAAATAGAATAGAAAAGGTGATGCTTCTTGACACATAGAAAGGATGAATAAAAAAAGTGCCGATAGTTATTTATGATGCGCAAATGAACAAGAGTGGCCAAGTCAAAAGTACCCTAAATAGAAGAAATGCGAAATGTTAATTTTATCGTGAGAGCTCCTCACGCCCAAATTTACCTTTCTGATATTTTGTGCCACATGATATATGTTTAATTAGTTTTATCAATACCTTAATAAAAACCAATTACTGAAGGCCTTTTTTGGAAATAATCTGTCAAACTTTGTTACTAGTTAGTACATTTGTAATAAAGATCCGTTTTTTTATTTAGGTACTTATTTAACCTTACGTTTGAATTCCAGATATATGCAGACACTTTTCTTTGCGAAAACTACAGTCCTGGAAAACATATTTCACTTTTTTATCCTTTATAGGAATTCACAGAGTTTTAAAACTGTTGAAACAATTAGCAGAACACAACGTATCGAATAACGTTTAAATAAGCTTAAAATTGTATTTAAATTAACTTGAAGGGAAAATTTCATGGTTTGAAAACCATAGAAATTAATTTTGTAAAGCCTAATTTGGGTAAAACGGTTGTTGTTAAAATAAATATTCCCGGTTTAAATCATAAAACGAATGTTGTTTAATACTTGTTTCCATGACTATCTATATAAAATGTTGTCGCATCAAGGTTTCTTCCGGGAACGTTTTTTTTTGTAATTTTGGTTAAGCGACGTTTATTTTTGAGGCTATTTGTTATTTAGAAATGAAATTTATTATTCCAAAAGTTGCTTAAAATTGTAACAACTCTTTAATAGAAACCGCAACTCTATGTTTGTCAAAAAAAAGTTATGAATTTTTTGTTTAAAAAATAAACTTTAAAATGCTCTCCTGTAAAATTCGCAAAATGTCGCTTCAGGCTTCTTCCTTACCACCGTCGATATAATCCCAAATCACCATGATTTTTTAAGGGGGGAACATTTATTGTGGTTTTTCAAAGATTTCTCGAAATTGGTGCCAGTTAATTTAGCAAAAGTATATATTTTTATAATCAGCTCTTTAATATCTACAATTTGATGCCCATGTTGTATTTTTATAAAATATTTTTTTAATTTATTTCACATTTTTTTTATATTTCTCATTTGCAAATCAAAACAGATACAAGTCGACAGAAGAAAACGCAGTCTGGTTGGCGCTAATCTGTACTACAAAGACCAATGTCTCTTTCTAACATCTTTTTAATAATGAGTTCTAAGATAGTTAAATTACTATAATATAAATTATGACGTCTAAAATTGTTTTGAATTTTTTAAACATCTTTTACTTTTATTTAAATCTAGATTTAGGACTTAAGCTGAATTTAATTTGTCAGAAATGTATTGACTGAAAGATCGTAAACCTGGTTTAGCGATAAAATCGAGATTTAAGATTTTGGTGCAAGCCGCCCTAAAACAGTTTTTAGTGTATCCGGTTACTTCCAGAAATACCAACAAAACGACAAGTAACACAAAGGTTTTTATGCTTACTAAATGATGTCGCTGATTTCCCCTAGATGGTGTCAGTAGTAAAAACAAAAATCACTAGTGCGAAATATGTCATTTTACGCACGCTAAACAGCCACGTATCATATTTTGAGCAGGTGTGTTAAAAAAAATTCATTTCATCCGTGAAATGTAATTTTTTTGATTTCGAAAAATTCCTCAGATCCCTAGTTAATGTCAACATACTCGGACATTATCAGTAACCGTGTTGTTTAATAGTGTTGAACTGTCTGCTACAATGGCCACCGACCGCTGATTGACCATATATTTCATTATTTTATTATATTGGCGTTGAAAAAGGTAACAGTACTCATAATAGCTCTTATGGTAAACTTGATTGTTTTGTGTTGGGGCAGTTTCGTTGGGCATTTCTTTTTATACGATGTGTTAGCCAATTTCTTTGGTTTGAAATGTGAAATTATCGTTCTTTATCATGCAACATTTTGTAGTTTAGAGTATACCTACACATAAAATAAAACCAAGAAATCACCTTCGTACAGATATAAATTATAATTATAAGTTTTCTGTTGGATGGTCATGAAATATTCACCTCGTGTCATTCCTGAAAAATAAACAAATAAATTATAAACAGACAGACAAAAAATTTGGTCCATGGATAAACAGTAAACATTAATACTTAATTTAGGTCTACAATAATGTCAGCTTTCTTTGCAAGGGAGCAGATTAAAAAGAACCTAAGTAATCTTTATTTTAATGGTCTACCAAAAACTTATATATAAGGTGACTTTAATTTGTGCAGCCAAATTCTTACTGAAGACTCGGTAAGTGCTCAGTAACAAGTTTCGATGTCCATTTTTGTGAAATTCGTAAATTATTCATTTCGTGTTCCTTACAAAGTTACAAACGCAAGCCCAGCCCCGAGTCAATTACTATGAGGCGTCAAGATTTTATTTTACGAAATTAGCAAAAAGTGTTATTGATCCTTATATTTAAGGTGACTTTAATTTGTGCAGCCAAATTCTTACTGAAGACTCGGTAAGTGCTCAGTAACAAGTTTCGATGACACGTTTTGTGAAATTCTTAAATTATTCATTTCGTGTTCCTTACAAACGCAAGCCCGGCCCCGAGTCAATTACTATGGGACGTCAACATTTTATTTTGCGAAATTAGCAAAAAGTTTTATCGATCCGTGCTACTGATCACTTACCAAGCGTCCAGTATAAGTTTGGCTACATAAATTAAAGTCACCTTATATAACTTATAATATTTCAACCTTTAGGCCCCACAATCTAGGCGGTAAAAATTAAATGTTTGCTCTCCTTAAAATTAAAATTCTACGTAAAACAAAATGTATACGTAGTATATGTACAACGACCTATGCTCGTTGGCTTAATATCAAGTTTCTTGGTTCACATAATAACAAACATTAGTGTTACATACAATTAGTGTACATTAGTGTTTGAAACTTTTTGTATATTATTTAGGTTATAAATGCAATAATTTAAGGAAATCTGTAATATTTATATATTTACTTAAATTTCAAATTAAATGTAAATAAGATAAAGTGAAGTAATATATTAAGATAATTATAAATTATTTCCTATTTTCCTATAAATTTCCCACACAAACTTCATCAGCTATTTTACCCTCTAGGCCCTAGAGTCTAGGGGGTGCTGATTTTTAACGCTAAAAACATTCTTTATTTCTAATCAAAAGGCTTAATACCAATTTTTATGGCCTGAACTGCAAATAAATAATGGTGTTTTCATACAAATTTCAAATATTATAATTTAAGTAGATAGTGATTAGGGGATGATTTTCCAAAAACACAGAAACACATTATGATTCCTAATTTTTACCAACATAAGGTCAAATACCTTTTTTATGGTCTTAACTACAAAAATAACGCATTTCCATGATTGACCTCTCATAGAGGTCTCAACTTTAATCTCCTTTTTGTCTCCTTGGGGGTTGATGACATTCATACCAGTATGTCAAAATAGTATGACACAGAGGAAGAAGCCAATTTCATGTGGAGCTACAAATCGTTCACCATAACAAGTCCCCTGGCTAAGGAAATGGTAGAACTGCATATGGGGTTGCCAATGGTTCACGTAGCATTTACCCTGCTACACATTCATAATATTTACTTAACTGTGTATGTTTACTTTAAATTAGACTACTCTTTAATGAAAATAATATGTACAGAATGAAAATATCAAAATTATAATTTATTTATTGATTTGTATGTCGCAAACAATCTATTTATTTATTTACTTACTGAAAATAGTAAGTAATACAAAAACTTAAATAGACCTAACCTAGGGTTAGTAGAATACAAAAATATACAACGGTTCGGACTTATAGTATAGGCAGGATCCGACCCAATAAAAGCATTGTACAATATGTATAACCAACATGTACGTTGCACATATTATTGCGAATGTAAGTGCTCCGATACTAGAGTTCTCCGTAACACGGAAGCACTATGAAGTTATTTTTCGCCAGAAGGCGCCCAGTGCACAAAGTTCGTACAGTAATTTAATTTATTTTTGTGGTGTAATTAGAATATATATAAAATATAATATATATAAATATAGGATTTTAAAGTCGGTAAAAATGTAATAAATTAAGTTTTTGTTTAAAGATTATTCAAAATTATGATTCGATACACATCAGTTTTTCAATATAGTCATAAGATTTTGATAAAAGCCAAGTACGGAGGTTTCTTATTAAATTATTTTTTAGTTTAGTTTTATCTGCTAAAGGTATTTCTTTAATGATTTGATTGTAAACGAATGGACCTAAGAAATTTTTAAAGCGGTTAGCAAATGCAGAGCGTACTCGAGGGACTTTAAGTTTGCCTTCAAGTCTAACTAACCTGTAACCTTCATCTCGATTGGCTGCAGAAGCGACCTCTTGAAATGTCAATTTTGTTACAATATTGGAGATAAAAAGTCTACGAACACTTAGTATTCCACTTTCACGATGTAGAAGGTTCGTGTCGTACCGAAATGGTTTTTCCAACATTACTTTGATAACCATTCGCTGAGCTCTTTCTAGCTGCAAAATTTTTGTTTTAGCTGCGCCACCCCAGGAGTCAATACAATAAGAGAGTAAGCTTTGGCACATGGCGTAGTATACACTTAATTTAAGCTTAATGTGAAGAATATTCTTAAGCGACCCGAAAATAAAGGACAGCTTTCGTATCCGCCCAGAAAGAGTTTTAATGTGTTCGTGCCAGTTGAGTCTGTCATCAAGAACAACCCTTAGGTAGCGGACTGTTCTCACACATTCGATGGTATTGCATTGACAGCGAGAGACAGAGGAATCAGTGAAGTTGTTACAAGTGTGAAATTTCAGAGATTGACTGTCATCTACGACTGTATGATATGTTTTTGTAAAGCATAAGTACTTAGTTTTGCTAATGTTCAGCGTTAGTAAATTCTTGTCGAGCCACTCTCCAATCAACGCAACTCCACGATGAGTCAGTAAAAATGAGGGCTGTATCATCCGCGAAAGACACTACCCTGCCATCTATAGTATTTAAATCCATCCAACTATTTATATATATCAAAAACAATACTGGGCCCAGGACGCTGCCCTGTGTAACTCCGTAGGTTACAGGCAAAGATTCACTAATTGTTCCCTCAATATTAACTTTTTGATGCCTATTCTCTAGATACGAGCAAAAACAACTGCATCGGTAGGTTTCTTATGCCAAGGCTTTCCTGTTTAGACAGTAGTATTGGAATAGAAACTGCATAAAAAGCCTTGGCCACGTCCAGGAATAACAATACATATGATGTAATGGTATGATATACTTATAATGTTATCTCCTTATTATGACGGTATTTTTATTTCTTATTCTAGCTCGACGAAGTTTATTCTAAATTATCGACTTAATCTGAACGCTTTTTTCTGATATGCCTGCAAAAGTCAAATGAATAGGTAATTATTATTTGCCCAATAAATTGGCTTTATTTGTAAACCTGGTATCCCTATTTTACTAACCCGTCATGGCACTGACACGAGATCGAACCTGATCTAGAGGAATCAACGGTGCATTGTTTGCATTTTCTCTTCCACAAAAGGCGTACCTTCAACACAACCTCTTTTGCACTATTCTTCAACGGCTTCGGCAATAATAGTACATAGTTTATCAAATAATTTTAAAGAATCTAACTCACATCAACATGACAGCAATAGCTTGACAAGCAGTGATGCCAACATGTCGGCAAGGGACAAGTTAGTCACTTGAAAGAAGATCTTTTTGGGGTTCCGTACCCGAAGGGTGCCAAACGGGACTAACTAAGCCTCCGCTGTCTGTCTGTCTATCTATCCGTCACAGGGGTCTACAGCTACAACCGTAATAGGTGGGAGGCTGAAATTTTCACAGAATAAGCACATGTTACTATGACCTACAAGACGAAAAAAAAATGGTCATGTGGTACAAACCTCGAAATAGTTGCATTATTTAAACGTTATTGGTTTTGGCTCATACTCAAAGACTATGATCATACATACAAGTTTTAAATTTGGTTAGATTAGATTAAAAAAAACGCTAAAAAGTGGGGTTCCGTACGCACACGGTGTCAAATTTTGGTGCTAAATTTTTTGTCAGACGCTACCATTTCTCGTTTTTTGTAACCTTGGTGTTGCTTTGGCGTGTATAGTATTGTTATTTACCACAATGCGTTTAGGTTTCCGCACCCGCATTGTGGGTCGTACGGAACCCTTTGTGCGCGAGTCCGACTCACACTTGGCCAAACTATTTTACTCTTATTTAATTTTAAGAGGATAGGTTCCGAAAAACCATAATTTATTCTTCCTTGTTTGAAGAATCTAGCAATACTAGATATTCGAAAAAAATTTGGACTTCTGTCAAGAATATAATGTACACTCTTATCGAAAGAGAATCTTCAGAAGTCATTCCAACATTGAGCCATAAAAAATCAAAGATGACTCCAAAAAAAGGTTTCATGTCGAGTTTTAACATTATTTGAGCAAAATCATATTATATTATTTATTAATTAAAATCTGTATAAACTTTATTATACTGTTATCCGAACAGATATTTGATACAAACTTTAGTTTTTTTTTAAATAATAAAATTCGTGACAAAAGTCGTCATTTTGATAATTTTCCAGAATTCGTCCCTCTCGCACTGCAGGTTTTTCGGCATGGAGTAACAGCGATCAATGCAATCGGAACCTATTCTCTTAAGTCGTTTCTCAAGACATCTAAAACTACTTTTGGCTATAGTGTATGGTTTCTGGTGTATGAGTTGCGGATTAAGTTTTTAATTCATAAACGTATGAAATGTGAAAGGATTTTATGGCTCCATTAGTAAAACAGAAAAATAATATTATCTGTGACCAAGCTTAAATTATACATATAAGCCAATTTTGTCCTCACAAAAGTATAGAAAACAAACTACCTTTAAAGAGACCAAGCCCCAGTTCAACTAGATGAGTATGATGAATAGCCGGGAAGAAAAGCAAACAAATATATAAAATAAACACCATGAACTAAGGTTTAGAATAAACAGTGAATGACACACACAAAGAATGAGTCATTTAATGACGCTAAGTAATGCCGTTACTGAGAAAAAAATAGAAGGTTCCAATGAGGAAACTCCGGATAATAAGTATAATAAAACAAAGCTTAGGTAAACTGCGGTAAACATTATTATTTATAAAGACTGGCTTGTTGTCCGCGGCCCTTCCCACGCTAGCTCAGTCAATAGGACTTTCAATCTTAAGACGACTCTATTCGCCCGAACTTCTATACTAGCGCAGTTCACTGATCATATCCTTATTTATAGGTACTTGCTTATTATTTTTAATTTTTCAACATATCCCATACAATATCCATGACGTGAAACTATAAGCGAACGAACAGCAGACAGACAGACGTTGTATTTTATATGTATAGAGAAGATTTAGGGCTTGTGTGCTTAAACCTGGTATGACCCTCCATAGGGCATCGAAAACGGGCCTTATGTATGTAAAAAAAAACACTCGCATTAAAATATAAAAAATCAAAATAGTATTATTTTTTGTTTTCTTTATTTTTAGTTTTTTTTTTATCTTTAGTCTTTGTTTGTTTATCTGACATTTCCATCAACTTTGAAATAAAAATGACAATTTACTAATAATTTTTTCACAGATTTTTTTTCACAAATTGGGCTTAAATATTTTGTCCAATATATGGCCAGATCCTTATACAGGGATAATCAATATATCAGTACATTATACCAGTCTAGGTGCGGTATATTTATAAGAGTATAAGAGCCGCAAAGAATTTTAGGGGTTCACGTGAGATTTCCAAAAAACGAGATAACAACACCGGACCGCCGAATACCGTGTGGGTGTTTTTGTTTATCGAGCCGCGGCACGCGTGGGAATCGAACCCGAACCCGCGTTCTCACCAGTCTGTCCGCCATCCGCTTCACAACGATACCGCTTTTGAGACTTTAAACCAAAGGATTAAGAGTTATAATTAAATGGATATTTAGTAAGACTGCTATGTTACTATTTTGTTGTATAGTCTCGTGTTGGTGATTGAAGAGATTCGATGAGCGTGCTAAGTATGTATGTATAAGGCGTGCGTCAGAAAATCAATTTATTGTATAGGCACTTTGACTAAAGGGAAGGGGGACACAATTAAGTACCTTCTCATACTTGTGAATGGTTACACTCTATAAAAAAAAGTAAAAGCGTTATCAGAAGCATTACTTGAGCTTTGAAAAAGAATTAGGGTACATTTAAATCTCACCAAGGTGAGTGGGGTAGGCCAAAAAATAATGAAACGTGTCACGTAGTTCCTACACGCCCCTTTGAGTACATAATGTATCCATTTTAGCTTAAATACACTAATTAAGTTATTATTTCTGAACGTTTAAGCAAAGTTTCTGATAAATAACTTTTAATTTTAAAAAGTCTATTCATTACGCAACCCGGTCAATGTCGTGGTAAAATTAGTCTGAAATTTGGTTAAATAAAGCCGGCCAAGTGCGAGTCGGACTCGCGCACGAAGGGTTCCGTACCATTATCTATAAAAACGGCAAAAAAATCATGTCTGTTGTATAGAAATACATCATCTGTGAATATTTCAACTGTCTAACTATCACAGTTCATGAGATACAGCCTGGTGACAGACCGACGGATGGACGGCGGAGTCTTAGTAATAGGGTCCCGTTGGTTACCGTTTGGGTACGGAACCCTAACAACCTCTAACAAGAAAAAAAGTTTCAAGGAAAAAATTTCGTGAAATAAAAAATTGACGTCCAAATTTATACGCTCGCAAATTTAACTGAGCCTGATCTTTTGATTAATATAATAGGGTCTATTATTTTATTACGTAAGACGGTTTTGGGAGGGAGGGGTCCGAACAAGTCTTATTTTTCTTACGAATCGGGGAGGGGGGATCATAAAGTTGTTAACATTGTCTTAAGTAATAAATAAACAGCCTCTTTTTATAAAAAATCTGAATTAATTCGTATTGGAGACCAGTTTTATTTTTACCGTGTCTTCAGTTTTTGGAAGTGAATTTAGGTCTTAAATGTAAAAAAGGCGTTTGTTCAAAATAGCTTATTCTTTGGAAAGCTATTTATTATGAACTAGCTTTTGCCCGCGGCTTCGCCTGCGTTGAATTAGTTTTTGTGAATTCCTATACAATCTGCCAATATTTTTTGGACTATTACCTACCCACAGCTGGTAAATGTGTGTGTTATGCGCCTCTGTGTTTCCCATTTTGTATGTCTCTTTTAAAGCTTTTCAATGGGAACTGATTTATAGGATAAAAAGTAGTTTTTGTCCTATTCTAGATCTAGAACATTATTTGTGCAAAGTTTCAACCCATCAATCGGTTCAATAAGTACGGCGTGAAAGGGTGACACATAATTTTTCTATAGAAACTTGAAATTTTGTCCCATGGGAACTGATTTATGCGATAAAAAGTAGCACATGTCATATTTAAGGTCTAAAATTACATTTATGCAAAATTTCCGCCCAATCGGTTTCGTAAGCATGGCGACACATCACTTTTCTACTTGTAAGCTCATTTTAATCTCATGGGAACTGATTTATGGGATAAAAAGTAGCCTATGTCCTATTCCAGGTCTTAAACTACATTCATGCAAAATTTCAGCCCAATCGGTTCAGTAGTTACGGCGTGAAAGAGTAACAAACATCCATCCATCCATCCATCCACACTTTCGCATTTATAATATTAGTGAGATAGTGGAATAGTGGGATGTATACGTGGGACGCACTATAAGTTTCCGGAATGAATATGAAAAAATACTATTAAGGGTACAAAATTAATTTATTGTTTTTCAAAATAATCTCCCTTGGCGTCTATGCACTTTTTCATTCGATCAAACCAGTTTTGAAAACTTTTGTGCCACTCCCCTGTGGTGACCTCTGAAACGTGTTTTTCATACTCCTCGACAGCCTCTTCTGGTGATGAAAATCGTTGACCGCGTAATTGGTTCTTAATTTTTGGGAACAGAAAAAAGTCACAAGGTGCCAGGTCGGGACTGTATGCAGGATGACTCATGAGTTCTACATTTTTCGTCTTCAAAAAGTCGTTTGTCTGTCTGGCCGTGTGAGAACTAGCATTGTCGTGGTGCAGGATGATACGGCGTTTACGGTTATTTTTACGGAGTTCGTCAATAACTTCCGGCAAACAAATGGTCGTGTACCAGTCACTATTCACGGTACGACGATTCTCTAAAGCAACAGTAGCCACGTGTCCAGTTTTATTAAAAAAAGAAGCTATCATCCGCTTAGATGCACTTTTCACGCGCGCCACTTTGGTTGGTTTCGGCTCATCTTGAAAGACCCATACGCTCGATTGCTGCTTTGTTTTGGGATCGTAGCAATAAATCCATGTTTCGTCACCTGTTACTATGTCCCACACCAAATTTGACGCACCTTCGTTGAATCTGGTAAGCATGGCACTGCACCAAGTGACGCGGTCCGTTTTTTGAGCCTCGGTCAAGTTGTGTGGGATCCACCGCGAGCACAGCTTTCTCACACCCAAATGTTTGTGTAGGATTGATTGTATTTGACTCATGCCTATTTCTAAGGATGCGCGAATTTCATGGTAGGTCACATGCCTGTCTGTTTCAATCATACGGCGCACAGCATCGATGTTTTTGTTGGTCACAGCGGTGGACAGCCGACCATCGCGAGATTCGTCACTGAGATTGATACGACCACGCTTGAATTCTGCAAACCAGCTATAAACAGTCGTCTTGTATGGTGCTTCATTGCCAAAAGCTGTTTCAAGCCGAGCGATGCTCTGTTGAGCTGTCAAATTACACTTAAAATCGTAGAAAATCATACTACGAAAATTTTCCCGAGTTAAATCCATGTTGATGCAGACACACAATTTTTTAAATGGCGCCACAAGGTAAAAACAAAAGACAGTCAGATGAAACAAACTGCATTCTACAGCCAAAGAGTTCTATTTTCAAATGTTGCAATAAATTTTTAAATATTGTTTATGTAAGTGGCCAGTTCCGGAAACTTTTAGTGTTACCTATGTATATGTTTACTACCCTCTTATTAAAAAGCCGAAATGAAACCAATTTTACGAATAGTGCTGTAAAAAACAGTGCTTTGAAATCGCTAACAAAAGAGTCCCAAATATGGTACCCAGATTTGCCGCTAGAAAGAAACTGCTCTCGCCAATTTCTACCTGACTGACCACAAAAAAGCTCTGCGTAAGGGCAAAGCCGCCGAAGCCAAACGCACGTCCTTTCTGGACATTCCAAGATTAAAATTTTAAATAATTCTTTTGTTTTCTTTCTTTTAAAAGCAATGCCGAATTGAAAAGGTGATTAGTGTTGTCGGCAACATTAAAATAAAATTTTATTGGGGTCACCGTTAAGGCTGTAAAGCTGAAAACGCTATTGTATCTTAACAAACTTACATAGCGGTTCTTTGTTTAAAAAAAAGGTTGTTTCGAGTTATCTTTTATCAGTTTTAACGGTTAAAATGGTTATTCTGTTTTACTATTACCTACGTGAATAAAGATTAAATAGAAATGTATGGTCTTTATAAAAGGTCATTTTTAATAGTTATTCTTAAGGTAACATTCCTCTCTCATCACCACTCTTAATGATTTTTCTCGCCAGAAATTTACGATTATCTTTAATGGCGACTTCCTTTTTATTAATGAGAAATATCAAGTAGCTCTACTAGAATTAAATATTCAATAAGAAGTACAAAATTAATAGTTGGTCTGAGATGTCGTGCTGAGAACGAACCCGACGTCTCAGGCCACACGTGCGCTGCGCCTACGCATGGATGAATGGGCCACTGAAGGGGGAAGGGGCCAAGGGCCCCTTTGAGGGGGGCGGGGGTGCACGGAGGCTTTTTTCAGGCAGTGCTTCGGCAACTGCGGTACGGCTTGTACGTGCGTGCAAACTTTTTGTTTGTAAATCTGTTTTTTTTTGTTGTGTTTTGTTTTGTTGCTGATTTGGAGGTTTAAATTTAAGGTTGGTAAATTATTTGACTTATTTTTTTGTTGGTTTCGTTAGTTTTCGTTGATCTTTTAGCGTTATAGATTAAAACTTTTAGAGAGTTATGCTTCTGGTGTAAAAATTACATAGTACATTTTATTTTATTATTATACTTATTACAAAATTATTTATAATTTGATAGATGAGTCACAAAATATAATTATGCCAAGGGAATAAATAATCAAAAGATTTATTTTATTAGTGCAGTCGCGGGTCGCGTTTTTGATAGGTTTTAGTCGACTATCTTACTGGGTATGATAATTATTTGCGCTGGAGATTTGTTAATTTGTGCTTTTATTTATTAATTTTTCTCTTAGAACAAACATTTATCAATATAGAAAAACATAACTTTAATTTTGTCGTACTTAAATGGATGGATATGGAAGAAACGAAAGAAGTGTGTCAGGATCGTAGCGGATGGAAATCTGTAGTCTCTGCTTACTCCTCTGGAAGACTGACTATATGTATATTTTAAGTAATTTAGGACTTCGTAAACAATTTTGTTTTTCTGAAATATTTCCTGTTTTATGCTAAATTCTGATTCAAACTTGTATTTCCCATTGTCAACAGATACAATAGCCATGTCATTCGACCCGGCTCCGCTGTCAAAAACAGCCAAGTATAAGAAGATCACAAAACCATTGCTGGAGAGAAAACGGCGCGCGCGCATTAATAGGTGTCTCGACGAGCTGAAGGATCTTATGGTCGGAGCTTTGGAGGTAAATAATTTTCTTATAAAACACTTCAAGCTATCTTTGTATGTTACTTTAGTCATATGTCTTTTTAGGGTTCCGTAGTCCGACAAGGAACCCTTATAGTTTCGCCATGTCCGTCTGTCCGCGGCTTAGCTCAGAGACCCGACACGCACTTGGCCGGTTTTTTATTTATAAGTTTGGGTTTTTATCATCTCGTCTGTTTAGTCAAGGATCAAAACCATTCGGATGGTTAAAAGTAGTAATAATATTTTACAAAATTGGTTTCGTTTTTGGTAACTTGTAGACTGATAAATATTTGGCCGCTTGTAATTTTTCATGTATCTTTAGCCATAGATTGTTCTTGTTAAGTAAGTAAGGATTTTTAAAAAACAGTGACGGTTGTATGGTTTATTGTTTTTGTAACTTGTACTTCCATTTTTAGGCTCGCGAACTGGTAGCCGCTTTTATTTATATCTCACCATTAGCTATGGGAATGTTCATCATAAAAAGAGCTACAGTATCGTCTTTTACGCATCATCAAAGGGCAATCAATCATCCGTTCACACGCCATTTATTTTTATCGTCGACCGGTCGTCCTTCTGTTTATTATACACTAACCATGCGCTTGCGGCTAAACCTGAATATAAAACTACAAGTCCCATTAAGAACAGGAGTGTCTGTCTGTCCGACCGTCGCACAGTTATAATAATAATGTTTACCTTTGTGACCGTGAGAAGCGATCGAGCATCGTCTGCGCCGGCGCCGTGCGACATTGTTTTAATCCTCTTATTTTGTTCCCAGATCGATGACGACAACCTGAGCAAGTTGGAGAAGGCAGATATCCTTGAGTTAACCGTTAATCATTTAACGAAGTTGCATAGCCCTAAAGACCCGGTTGTCGAGGCGAAGAAGTTTCAAGCTGGTTTCGGACAGTGCGCGGCTGAAGCATGCAGGTTTATAATGTCAGTGCCAGACCTGGACGAGAAAGTGAGCCACAATTTAGTCAGCCACCTGTCACGGCTTATCACGGCGCAACCTTTGACGATTCAAGTTCCTGACAGGCCACCTTTCTCGCCTCCTAACTCACCTTCCTCGATCGTGTCGGATCGTCAGCATTACTACAGTGACCACGAGAGATCTTCGTCTGATGCTGAAGATTCTGCATACTCAGGGGAAGGAGCTACAAGACAGTGGCCGAATCCAAGGCCTAATAATTTTAACGGAGTTTCACCACCTAAGCCTACGCCACCTATAACTGGGCTTCTTACAACGGTTGACAAGCTGGCACCGCAGTATGGTTCCACGGAATATTTCCCATCCAAAGTGCAAAGGAATACCGCGTATTTTAATCGAGTTCCTGTTGAAGCAAAAGATGCCATTCTCAAGAAAATAAGACAACACATTATGGATAAACGCGGTAATGAAGTAAATGGGCACTTTGAAGGGAATAATATGCCTGTAGAACAGATGCCGAGCGAACAGAAATATTTACATAAAGAAGAGGTTTACAGAAATGAACTTCCGTATCCTTATTCGGTTTTGAATTTGCCAGGACACAGTGATACTTTAGATCTCAGGAAAGTAAGGTCACCAGCGAAACAGCAACAGTCACCCGAACCGTTGAAACGTTGCAGTCCTAACCAAGCAGAAGCTGTGCCTCCAGTTGAAAGGAAACCTGATGCTAATACAAATGTTCCTGAGAAAATTGAAGTACCAATGGACTACAGTAACTTACCTCCAAAGAAAAAGAGGAAACTCCTTGAATACCAAGAGTTCAAAAAGCAGGAAGAGGCGAAACGACAGCTAGAAGCTTATGAAAAAAAGATCCGTCTGGACCAAGAAATTGATCCTAAATGGCGACCTTGGTAAAACTGTATATTGTTTATTAAAAATCGTCTTTGTCACTCGCTTATTGTGATATTATCGAGTCTCTTCCAGATAAAGCTTTAATTAGTCGTAATTTATGTTTAAATTTTATTTGCTAAAGACTGTTTAATCATTATCTCAAATGTGCCTTAATTTTGTCTAGATTTTACACAATTATACATTATGTAAGTCGGTACTCAAATATACGATTAGTGCCATTTATGATCTCCATGTCTTCCTGTATATTATACTCATCGAGTAATAAGCAACTGACATGCATTTATAAAACTTAAAATTAAAATATTCAAAACATGGATCCACATTTTTCATTTACTTACTAAGACTTTGCAGTAGATATATAGGTATATACCCGTCCTAGTTGAACTCCAAATTTAGCATATACAAATTTCAATATAAAATTTAAAACGATTCCTATGAACTCTTATAAATTAATTATATGACTGAGATACAGTATAGAATAACACAAAATGCTAACCCTCAGTAATCAAGTCCTCGACAATTAGCTGAACATAAAAATTGACATTACTCGTACTTCAAAAGCATCAGGAATCAGGATACTCATAAAAAATAAATTGATTGAAATAGGCGTTACTTTGCGAAAGTCCATCACTAACTTATGGATATTTAATAATTTGCAATATTCCGCTTCTGTTTAGCAGAATATTGCAAATTTATTGATATATCCATAAGTTGAATATAAATAAACTTAAATAGGTGTATTATCTCCCAATTTTTTGAGGGTTAAACGATTTTTTTAAACTTTAATTTAAAGTAGTGATAACTTCTACGTTAACCGCAAAATCCAATTTACATTTAAATCATATTCACAGAAAAATTTTGAGTGACAATTTCCGAAACAGGAATAATATTCCATATTATGGCCAGAGTAATGCAAAATATTTACAAATTGGTAAATATTTTACCATTAAGGTATTTTATATTATCAAAATTTAATCAGTTCAGTATCAAGCGATGGATCTTTAGCGAAATAGAAAAATATTTGACAGTGACATTCACTTTCAAGTGGAATAAAAAATTAAATTTTCGTGCTTTACCAAACGGTTACGTCAGAAAACCTGTGACAGATGGAAGTGAGCTGTGATACAAGTAGCGCCCTCTATAGAGTATCATAGTAACTAAATCATAGTAGTGCCCTCTTCCTGTTACTAGCGACAACACAATGTACGGTGGTGTGGTATGATGTGACTCACGATGGAAACAAGGGCAGTCGAAGAATTACTATATTCGGGTTCACTGTAGTATTTAAGATTTACGACAGAGGCATGAGTGTCGCTTCATTGGAAATATCTACATCGTGGTGTTAAGATTTTTTCCCTGATAATGACTACACTAGAGTACACTCAGATCGGCATCGCTTCTCGGCCTTTTGGCTAAGATCAAAGTGTAGTATCTGTTCTTTTCAGCTTAATATCTGAAAGTTCCCTCACTGAGGGACCAGTATATTAAACTGATTTTTGTAAACCGACGGGATGTTCGGGGCTCGCTCCACTCCCGTCACGGGTCGGCCTGGCATTGCAGTGCCGCCGGGATCGGCCCAAATAAACTCTTGTGAAAATTGAAATAAAAGGGGAAGACTGGTTACTCTCTTTCTCTTAGAGCTTAACCTACCCCTTCCGGAACCATTGGTCTACTTTCCCCATCGGAAACTTTACTACTATCTACTGTTTTTTTTCTGCACGCTAGCTGAGTCACCAAAATAACCAACTGGCTGCTGTGGGTTCCTGAAAATCTACACGGGTACGGTACGAGGGCCTTAGAATGAGGCACAAAAAGAGTGTCTTTTGTTGTCAAACTTGATTTCTTTCCTTCCGAAGATCTTGTTTGACAGCTGAACTCTTTCAAAAGACACTCTTTTTGTGCCTCATTCTAAGGCCCTCGTACCGTACCCGTGTAGATTTTCAGGAACCCACAGCAGCCAGTTGGTTATTTTGGTGACTCAGCTAGCGTGCAGAAAAAAAAACAGTAGACAGTAGTAAAGTTTCCGATGGGGAAAGTAGACCAATGGTTCCGGAAGGAAAGAAACAAAATACACTCTTTTTGTGCCTCATTCTAAGGCCCTCGTACCGTACCCGTGTAGGTTTTCAGGAACCCACAGCAGCCAGTTGGTTATTTTGGTGACTCAGCTAGCGTGCAGAAAAAAAACAGTAGACAGTAGTAAAGTTTCCGATGGGGAAAGTAGACCAATGGTTCCGGAAGGAAAGAAATCAAGTTTGACAACAAAAGACACTTTTCTTGTGCCTCGGTCTAATGCCCCCGACCTTATAAAATATTAATTTTCGGAAACATTTTGGACTTGTATAATGCTAACTGACAAAAATTAAACCCCATTTGAACCTTGAGAAACTAATTGGCATCAAATTTTTCAGAAAAATTGCATGGTTACTATTTATTGTATTGTACTGGTTTTTGGAAAAATTTGTATCTAGTACCGTTTTAACACTTAGGTAAAAAAACAAAAATATTGCCATCAAATACGGTCAGACGAAAACACTTACGTAATGACTAATGAGCTTCGAATTTACGTTTCAAACCAAAATACCCCTTTTCTAAATTATGTAGTTGCCTTACGTTTTACAAGGCATTTTTTAAGAAATTTTCACAGGGGGATCACTGGAGATTCATAAGGTATCTAATCTACAGTATGAACTCGGGTACTTTAGTAGGCCTACCATGACTTTACCCCGGACGGACACCAAATTTTGCTTTTAAAGTACAACCTAAATATAAAACGGATTAAAGAATAATTAGCGGTAGGCAAAAAAAATATATATACTGAAAATGCCTCCCTATCCGTTGGGCCACCACAGCTTTGATTGATTGAATTCTTGAAGTGAGAAATATTACGACTTCATTTTTTTGCTCGGCTAAGTTCGTTTTATCCTGTTTTCCATTGTCAATATTTCCGCTAATATTAGAAAATTTAAAAAAAACAGCGTTTTTACTTTGTGGGCAAACGGCGCTCACTGGGGGGGGGGGAGGGGCAAAACTCGCGACTGGGGAGGCAATTGCCCACCCATTTATACCTTAAAAAATCCCTTGCTACGTTATGTCCAAAGACTTCTATGGTGTCTCATAGAGACTATTCTATTATTTAGTCTATATTATATTATAATAATCTCTTTCAAAAATTCTAAATTTGGTTCATTTTAGAATTTGGCTGCATAAACCAAATTCACCTTATAACTAAATACTATTAAATACGATTACATTCCGCCCATTCTATTAGTCTTGCTAAAAAGGACAAGAGATTTGGCGAGATCTGTTTTCTCGCCATTGCCATTGAAAATATTACGAGCATTTTCAGTAATTTTACTTCCTTGTCATCGTAGTGTAGACGCAAGGTGTGTGAGTCACCTTCTTTTGTTTACTATTTTTAACCATTTTTCACTAACCATTCGTCAAAATGACGACGCGTACCTTGCATGATAGATATGGTATAATGTGTTTTGGTAAAATTTCGACCCCTGCCACCCCATCCGTTTCTATTATGATGATACAATTACACCTCTTCTCGTGTAGCAAATATTAGATTTAGAGCTGCCATAACCTAAAACTTTTCATTGCAAAATAGGCTTCAACGCAGATGGAGAAAATTTAAATGAGCTTGTATTATTTTAGGTTTATCAACTCTAAATTTAAGGTTTGTTGTACGAGAATTTTTAGTTTGACATAATAAAATTAAACTTAAGTATGGTTAAAACGAAGAGCCATTTTTAAGTCACCATTTTATAAACGTCAAACTGAAATTTTAGTTTGACAGCCATAATTTACTCAACTTAGTGATTTTAACTTGTTTTGGTAATTTAAAGGCACATTTTAGAGCTGCCATTTGATTGAATTTGAAAAATTTAGTTTGATTTAAGAGCATTTAAAAGACTTGCTAATTTTAGTTGGTGTGCCCTTCAGAATAGCAAAACATAGTGATGTCACTTAAAATTACGTTTTTTAGTAAGTTTCTTAGATTAAAATCAAAACCTTCAAAATCGGTTTTAATACCTTCCTTATTTTATTAGCATCATTAGATCATGCATGCATGCTTAGTAGGTTATTAGATCGGGGATATCGGGCAATCGTCGCAAAATTTACAAAAGGTTAGTAACTACGCAACTTTTGCAAAGTTGTGCATTTATTTATTTGTCCATTGTTTTCAATAATAACTAATGAGAACATATCTTAAAGTTAATATAATTATTAAACTTCATAAACCACTAATAGATTTCTACAATGTTATTTCAAACTCTTTGATATTAAGTTTTTTTTTAGATTTGAATTTTATATATTTATATAACCATGTATAATTGGTTCACATCGATTCTTCTGGCCGCTGAACTGTTGAAACCGCCATATAAACTCACAATGGTAGGTACTCACAAAGCAATAAGCGGGAAATCCCGTAGGAAATGGTACTAGAAATAGACCAGTGGGAACTTTGATGTCAGGTTTCGGTAAAGAAATGACTTTGACCGAAGTCCAATGAGGTCGCTCACCTTCTGCCACACATGATCAACTTGCCATGTTGCCATCAATATCGATTCAAATAGCCCAAAACTTCGTTACTGAATTTTACAATTCCACAAGAGTGTATTTGATACTCCTTCACCAACCGTACGACCAATTGATGGTCGCTGTGCTTGCTCTACGACATCATAGGGATACATCTGTCTGTAGTAAATGTATGCATATGCCATGCAAATCTTTAATGCGATCCTAAATGGAGAAAAATCAATAAAACGATGGCCTTTTGCATTAAAAATGGCAGACGAACTGATGAAGCCTTAGCTGCCAGAAAAATATGAGACTGTAACTTTGCAACGAAATCATAGCGAAGGTTTTGAAAATTGATGACTCTTATTTTATTTAGTCTATGCTCTTGGTAAGGTTATAGTCATGCATGACGGTCATAGAACTCGCAAAACTTGCTGCTGCAAAAGAACGTCGTATGTCCACGAACTTCTGTAAAAGTTGCAAAAAAGCGATTTTCTAGAAATTGCCTTGTTTTTCTTTGACTCGGACACAGCATACACGTATAACTCGGAATGATGTGCGAATGTTTTGCCTCTGTCTACGGTTTTGCCCCTTTTCCACCATCTATTGCATTTAACTAAAATCCTAACGAACTGCACCTCACCAACCTCACTAACTACCATAATATCTTACTACTCATCGCTAGATGGCGCACCATATAAAAGTTTATTCAAATATATTACAATACAGTGAAATTTTACCTATTATTAAGTAGATTTATTAAATTGAGCAGAAAATAATTGTTATTTCTTCACGTGTTAGTTTCGAGCCCAAGTTTCATTGAGTCTTGCCTACTCGTTGCTAGATGGCATTGCCTGTCAAAACAAATTGCGTCAAGCAGTCGGCTATCAACAAACGTCAACACAACAGTGGGGCGGCAAAACGAAGTCGTTCCATTCTGCCGTTCATTCATATTCATTCGCGCGCCGGCCGGCTGGCTGGAAAGACAGTTGCTGAAAGTTTTAAAAGCCGCGCCTGAAAAAAAATAACGAACATTTCGAATTTAAAAAACGAACTTCTTATGAATTTGACGTGAAATCACGACATTTTTTGTGACAAATAGTGCTGGATTTGTGTGCGTTTCAGTGAAATTTTGTGTATTTTACGGTGGTTTAGAAAAATGAGTGTTCTATCAATGTTTTGTTGAGGAGCATGCTTGTTGGAGAACAGACTCCGGCGCCGCGGGTGGTGGCAGGCCTGCGGAAGCTCAGACCTGAACTGACTCCAGGTCCTGTTCCTACTCCGACTGATCCGAACTTGAGGATTTCAGGTCAGTGTCTTGTTTATACAGATACACAAAGAGATAGATCTTCATCCTTTTAGAAGGCTGCTAATAATACTTATTTCTGTAGTAATCATTAAATCGTCATGCTGCTGTAACAAAAATTATTACGAAAATCAGAAGTTTTATTACAAATATGATATGAATTAGCAAAAGTAAGCTTTGCCAATAAATGTAAGTTTAAATAGAAAAAGCATAACATTACAGCTCACTGCTACATTTAAATTAACATCAGTCCAGTTAAGTTTTGCCATCTTGAAGGTACCTGAATTAATAATCTTAAAGAAGTTCCTACTATTCCAGATCAGATTCCAAAAATAAAATATAATGTTCCAATATCTTTATGATTTGTTGAATATAATCATTTTCGCTTATTACCTATTCGCTTTCAGTCATATCTTTCAGAAACTAGACCCATCAATATTTCACATCTAAAGTGTATAAAATTATCAACTACATAATAAGGAAGAGAATTTTCAGCTCATTTGCTTTTCAAATTTTGGGTCACTTCGTCTTTTGGTTCTACTACAGAATTATTTTACTTTGCCATCCATTTGTGCTAACTCTAATGTGGGTAAAATGGTGAACGAAAAAAGCTGGGGTAAACGTTATTTTACTTGGTAGATTAACATGAATATGTACGATGAAGTTAACAAATAAAAGTATAAGCTTTAAAAAAATCACCGACCCCATATACTATGATAAGATCTAAACATATACATAAGTCTTGTTAAATAAGACACTTGTACTTGTCTTGTATTTGACAAGATGTATAATAAGTTCCACCAAGTGCCGACAATCACAACCATCAACATATACATAAGTATTTTATTTATTTTAATTTAAACTTCTACAACTACAGCTGCTTCTTGCTCAATCAGTTATAGGTAAGAAAGTGTTTTAATAACAAGAACCAAGTTTTCAAAACATTGGATCAGACTATCAGCTGTGGTGAAAGAATTGCAAAATTTCTTATGGGAAATCATTCTAGCACACGATTACTAGAACTCGAGTTGCGAATGCACTAAAACGGCTACAAACATGGTTTTGACCTTAAACTTGCAGTTTTGTTGTTTACCTGAGTGGCATATCTAATAAACACCATTCAAAGTAAAAAAAACAATTGGACATTTAAAGGCCCGTTAGACCCATTAACGTCTTAATTACTCATGACTCTGAAGATATTTTCGTTACTTTTGTCGGTAACTTTCTAGATTCTTACTCAATGAACGAATACTTTCCTCAGCTTTAGTAATAACTATTGACGTACACTTTTTATATAATGACCTAATATATTTAAAAGATCGATACAAATAGACTACTGATAAAAAAACTAAACCACCAAAATGGGCCTCTGTCACAGTTCACAATCTTATCAATAAACTGGGAGAGTACCAACTCGATAAATATTATTAAGACGACGAAGTAGCATAGTTTCGAATCCTTGCGTTTTTATCAAATAAATAAACGTACTACAAGAAAAGTAAGGATGGTGCATGTTTATGTAAATTTAAAAACGAACTACATAACCTTTTTCCTCTTGTATTTATTGTAAAGTCAATAACCAACTGACTAATATCGTTTGGTAGCAATGACTGTAAAAATCAGCGCGTTACCAAAACTCATTGAAATACCTATCAGTCCACGTAATTGTTTCATACTTATATTCAACCATGACCTAGGTTTCAACCCACATACCTATTAACTTGATGATTTAAACAAGTTCTTTTTTTATTAAGTGGTCTTAGGAAACAAGCTGTATATCGTCCTTTTCTGTGCTTGCATACCTCTAGAACATATCTCCTTGGGTAGATAATAACCCTTCAGGCCCAAAATGTTGGACATTTATTTAATTATGTTATGAGTTTTTAGCTTCGGTTGTTACTGAAACCATTATTTATTTTGTACTCAAACTTCTCTCCTTTGTGAATTTTTCATAAACTTTATTAACCACTATAATGGCATATCGCTTCCGTTTTAGCTACTATTTCCTCATTTGAGGAAAATGTTTGCCCGCCATCTGGTCTGCAGATCATCCAAAATAAATTAATCAAAATGTTATTTCACTATCCCTACTTAACACCAACTACTACATTATACAAACAAACCAACATTATGAATCTAAAACAATTATATATTTACAGCACATGCATCCTTGTTAGAAAAATATTAAGAAAATCAATTCACACATCAATCTCATTTATCCAGCACAAGCAAGTGTCTAAACGCTCCACAAGACGGCCTAGCTACGTCATACTACCAAAGATCCGAACAAATTACGGCAAAAGAATGTTTACATATGAGGGAGCACAGCTTTTTAACAATCTACCCTCAGAAATTAAAAATTCTGAACTCTTTAATGATTTCAAGCGTAAATTGGCTCAACATATTTTAAATAAATAATAACTGGTATTAGAGAGGTGGTTATAAGATTAAAGAAGTGAACTGCGGAGCTTACTAACACCTTCAATTATTGTCTGTGCGGATGGACGAAACTATAATTAATTAATTAAGATCTCTTCTTATGTAAGTGACATATTGTCTTTAGTAAGAATAAAGTATCTTTAAACCTTAAACCGCCAATCCATTTCTTCATTACTTGGAAATAGGAAAAAATCACAGGGAGCCAACCTGGGGAGTACGGGGGTGCGGCAGTAATTCGTATCGAGACCAATAAACAAGAAAACTGAGCATGGGCTCAGTGAGAATGAAGTTTTAATTGTACCAAGCAACCTTTGTATTTAAAGTTAGGTTAATAATTTCTAGTTTATATATAGGTAGATATCTTGTAGTCTGTATGAAATACGCCATCATTTCTTTTCTGTTTAGATTTTATATGAGCCTTTTCTATTGACTATAGAGCGAAGATAGACCATCGCCTGCATTTGAACGGTAATCTTTCAACATATTCTCTATTGTTGCAGGCGTACTCCGCCAATACTACAACGGAGGCACTGACGAGAACGAATGGACGTGGGTTCGAGCAGCCGTGAAGGGTGGCTGCCTGCTGGCCTGGCGGGATGGAACCCTGCCTCGCAGACCAGCCGCCAGGCTGCCTCTACGGCATCTCCACTTGAGAGCCGCTCTGACGCTGCCGAACGCTTTCCAGTTATCCAGGTTGAGAGATGACGCTTCCGTTGCCACATTTCAGGTGAATACTCTGACATTCCTCAAGTTATCATTCCAATACCGTCACTTCAGTCCATGTTCCAATGATAATTTTATTATTTTAGTACTATTTGCCACGTATTTTAATGTATCTATCGATCGTAATGGCAAATAAATACCTATTGTAGAAGAATAATGCGCAATAGATATTTTTGTTCCTTGTCATAAGAATTCTTGTCAATCTCTAACTTTAAAACGACAATTTGTCTATTTCGCTTCTTCGTTCGTATCATCTATCGCTACTCAGCATTAAATGTTACATTGTCATTCCTATTGCATTAAAAGTTACTTATATCCGTCCGATAAAAAGCCTTTGGCGTAAGCAAAAAGTGCATGAAAGCCGCTACAGAAACTATTAGTGAAGATCATGTTTTGCAGTTTTTTACAATCTTTCATGCCGTAAAAATTGATAAAAAATGATTATTCGGTTAGTGGTGGAAACCGCAAGACATGGAATAAGAGTAGCGTGAGTTTGTTGATAAAATCATTGGTGAGGCTGTCAGGCCATTCGGCCACTAGAACTGGTCTAATATCTACGATTGTGCTTTGTTTGACCATACCGTAGATCTTACGGTTATTTATTACAAATTATTAACGCGTTATTTTCAAGTACATATTCGACCACAGGAATGAATAGAAAATGCAATTTTGATGAATAGAATACCTCAAAAATAAACGATGATTGTAGCTCATGAAAATGTATGTACTCGTATCGAATTTTTATTTTACGCATGTAGCGATGAGCATAGAGGGCAGTGGTGTCAACCCAAATAAAATTCTAATTCAATAAGGTCACGTAATATTTATGCCATAAAAGTAAAGTACAAACAAATTGTTTCATGTTGGATTAACTTCAATTAACTAAGTGAAAGCCTGATAGGTACTGATTAGAGAAACAATGGAAGATAATAATTTACCGGTGGTCACGTATACGGCCACTAGTTATTGTCCAGCTTAAACAATAGATCCATAAATAAATTATAATTTAAACTGTGAATATGCCGTAAATATTGTAACCGATGAATACTACATGCCTGCGACAACTAAATAGAATATTAAGATGAGAAAAATCGACGTGTGAGTCGCATTTCTAAATTTAAACACGTCTATGAATCTAAAACTTGCGACCGTTTTAACTTTATTGTAGTGTTAATTCATAGAATCACAAAAAATAGCAACGGACAATTTTGAGCAACCACTTTTAACCTTTAGAGGTCACCTTGGGTCTTTCAAGACGTTGGAGCCCCTTCGAGACCCGCCTTTCTCACGTTTTGCTCACTTTAATAGACCTCAATATAATGCAACAACCGTAAATCATCGTCTTTTGTACTGAGGAATCTTTTTATGTGGCTATTTACCATAAGAAGGGCTAGATGCGCGAAGGTGTCGACAAGTAAAGAAACTCGTTTTGATGAGAGGCGATCCCCAAAAGTTCGCCTAGTACCTATGTAGTTAAAGTTCTTACAGGATCTGCAGATCAGATGTCATATTTTTCGTGTCATTCTTGATGTTTTCTAAAGAAATTTATATATCTTTGTTAGTTGAGCTAGCAAGATATTCAAATTAAGTAAATGACTATATTATAGGTAAGTATAATTCATCTTCTGTATTGTTGCAGGCTTGCAATGCGACCGAGTACGCTCGTTGGGTTCGCGCCCTCTGCGTCGAAATCCTCCGACAGACGCCATTACCACAAGTCCGATTCTTGGACGTGTTACCCGCTGCTGACACAGCCAGCAAGAAACCAAAGAAAGAAGCACCTCAGCAAGAGACTCCCGCCTGTCCGCCTAGACCACCTCCGAGAGCGAGGCGGAGGTTACTGACGTCTTCAACAGAAACTC
The DNA here is from genome assembly GCA_910592155.1 of Ypsolopha scabrella. Taxonomy (NCBI): domain Eukaryota; kingdom Metazoa; phylum Arthropoda; class Insecta; order Lepidoptera; family Ypsolophidae; genus Ypsolopha; species Ypsolopha scabrella. Next base: position 19,059,087 of record OU342977.1, read on the forward strand.
AGCTACTACTGAGAGATCACTCCCCAGCCGCCACGGATGAGGGCATCGTCGTCGAGGACGACGACTACGACTCATCGTCCGATCGCAGCCTTGATCTTTCATTATCCCTCGACGCTCTAAAGACCACGGATGTGGTCGATGCGCCCGTCAGGACAGCCGAGATTGTCAAATGTGACAATTGCAGCAAATTAAATGCGGGCGCGCAACAACATCACACGTTGCCGCGAGCGGCGAGAACTGTTGAATTAGAGCAAGGTCGGCATCGTTACTTAAAACGATGGGAGGGGTCGGAAAGAGGGGCAGAGCGGGGCCGGTACGCGCTCGAAGCGGCGCGGCGGAAGACGTCCTCACTGGAGAGTAGGGCACGATCGTGCTCCCCCAATACACACGAAGCTATTGCGCAATATATACCCGTCCGTGAACGCCGGGCGATATTCGAGTCTATGACACAGACCGGTGGGACACTGGCTCGGAGTAGCGAGCAACTGGCTCCACCCGTAAAGATCCCAGAGACAATTTTAACGCCGAGACGGGCGGCTTCCCTTCATGACCTACAAGCACCTCCTTCAAGGTCCGTTAGTGACCTTAGGCAATTTTTCGAAGCCGTGGCGCGCGGCACGGACGGCGGTATCTCGTGTGCGGCCGGTATACAGAGGCACAGTGCACCCCCCCAGCCCGTGCCGCGCGCCTTTACTTCCCTCACTTGTGCTTGAATTGACTACCCTGTAAATATTCTTGTAGATAGGCTTCCGGCGTGGACCGCTGACTATCTCATTTTAGTCGTTCGTTTTAAGACTGTTAAAAGTATTGTTATAAAAGTACCTAATATAAATAAATGAGATGTATCTATTAAAGTAATTTTTTTATTTCAGCAACTTACATACCGAGTACAACATTCGATGTTGATTGTTCTTTTGCAACTCCAAAGAGTTGAAGCATTATGTGATTATAGTTGAACATGAGACCAATTATAGCGTGGGCAGTCTCAATCAGTAACAATCAAACGAGCGTTTTATTGTCATCGTTTATTACCAGAATGTAGTCGAGTCAGTCGATGACGTGACATTCACTAATTACGCTGCTTTAGTGTGACTAAACGAGGGTTTTCGAAACCTCGAATAATTGCTATTAGTCTACAATAGAAACATGAAATGTCACTCGGCAGGGCGCTGCAAAGGTCGCGGTTCACGTAGCGTCCTCGACTCAAACCCAGTACCAACTAAAGAACGGCAACCTCTTGCAAAACTTGCAGTAAAGCATTTGCCATTCACGTTTTAACATTATGTTCGCATCATAGACGTCCCCTTCTCGGATAATGCTATAAATATCTAGGACTTTGTAAAGGGATTCGTGGTCTATTCACAAAACTTTGACTTTTCTTTCAAGTCTATAAGTACTTTGAGTTTCTTTTGCGTAAGAGACTCTCGTTTTCAACCAGAAACACAATGGTTGTCGTGATTCTATCCGCACTATTGTCTACGTTGTCATCTGACACAGAATGTCGTAAAAGGGTCTGAAAGAAAGTAATCAGGAACCAGATAAGTAGTTTGTGGTAAGAGTCTGCTTCCGAAAATAAAGGACAATGCATTGAGTCACTGATACTAAATAATGAGTTCAAGAGTATTTAATGTGAGGAAGAACATGAGTCTGAAGCTTTACGGGCCTTTACGTAGAAACGAGTTTTGCTTAAGATTAGATAATCCTTATCAGATAAACGTCATTATCTTCGTCACTGCAAGACTAATTGCTATTGAATTCTCGAGTAACTTCTAAGCCTTAGCTGAACTTCTATCGTCTACCTCAACCGAATGAAATAAAGGTCATTTTTTCCCTTTCTCTCCCGACTTGCCCATGCATCATGTTTTATATTTTAATAGCTTCAACCAAATTAGCAGCTGGAATGCAGCCCATGTCGAATGGTGGCTGCACCCTCACACAACCCGTAATTCAATCTAACAAAAAACTCCTACAAAAGAGATAGTAGGATTAGAAAAAAAAACTACAAAGAATACCGAGGGATGGTACAGGTAGTGGGAATCCAATCGGCTATTGCGTGACGATATAAATTTCTGAAAGAATAGTAGCCAGCGGGTTAATTTCTGACAGCGCTAGACTTGGTACATTCAGAAATGCATGCTTACGCAACATCATTGTATTTCGGGCGAAACCTTTGGGTATTGAGCGTGAAAACATGTGCAGATGACGAAACGAAGGCGTTAAAATAGTAGAATGCATTTGCGGCGCCATTATGTTGAACAAGTGCTTTTACCAAGACCTGTTAACTGTTGGTCAATGTACGAGAAACTACTAAGGAAAATTTCACAAATCCTCTGCTCAACTTAACTACGATTGCAAAATAACGAAAACTGGATCAACGAAAGGTGCCATTCTGAAAAGTAGCAAGAAATCAGCCTATGTGATTATAATTTTTGCTCATTTCGTTCAATCGTCGATGATTTTTTTTATGTATGACATAACATAGTAAGTGAGAGGATTTTTCAGTCCACCTTCTGAACAAACAAACAATCCAGAATTTGTTTATTTTATGACAAAAATTTGAAAAGTAAATAATAACCATGATATTATAGGGGTTATTTTAGGTAACCATATCTTCTACAACTAACCTCCATCACGCTTCTTCATAACATAAGTGGCATGTGTAGCACGCTGTGCAGATCGGCTCATCCACCACCATTACAAATGACATCTACTTCCTTTGAACACAGAGTGGAAAATGGCTTGAAAAGCATGTATTTCTCAATGATAATGATACACGACACCATATTTATCTCCAGCACCAAGTTATCAGGTAACTCGGTCAGTGAATGCACTGACCTTGAACGTGACTGACTTGAGCGTAAATGGACAATCCATGGTCGTGTCATATTGTATGTTTTAGTTCCCTATTATTGTTGAGGCGGTCGGAACCAGAGTGGCCTATCATTTCCAGACACAGTCAAAAATCGATTGTGTCTGGAAAAGATAAACTAATCTAGAGTTCCAACCGACTCAATCGCAATTAATACTAAATGTGATTCGGTAGCACGCTGCTTCAGTAACCAGGTATTTTAGATAGCAAAATAACGAATATTATTTAAATATTTTACCCATCGGCTTATTCTATTCCTTCACCCATGCGGTATCAGATATTTATTTATCAATTACGAAGGTTATTGTTGTATTATCTTGATTTTTTTTGACGTTTCTTGCAAATCTAACTGCATGATCTAGGAGGCACTAAACAAAAAAGTACATAATTTATTTATAAAAATATTGTGCTTGTCTGTTGTCTAAATCTAATTTCAGTTAAATAATTCGACGTCGACAACATTTTCATTATAAAATGAAGTGGTTTTCTTGTTCAGTGCCTCCTAGACCACTGGCAGAGTAGATATACAGACATACAGTAGATGAATCAACATTAGAAATGGGTAGAATCTAATCGACATGATAATTTGTGTCAATGATACTGTTTTTTGGATGAAAATTATCTTAATGTTTCCGAATTATTTCAATGCAGTGGGGCTAAAAATTCCCATAATAATTTGAATAAAGGCATGAAGAAGTAATTTAAAAACAATCATTTTTGGGTAAAGCACGAATTCCCTGTAGCGTCAATATCTGTATTAAAAAATATTTATCTGGCTGTTTTATGGAGCTGTCAAAATATTAACCCGTCATTGACTTAAGTTTCACTAAACCTATATCAGTGAAGTGCTGCAAGGTCGATACGGTATATTGTTTGTATGATTGACAGAACCTATTTAAATCGGAAGTGTTGTGTTGTATTGACGGTACCAAACTATTTATTAATTTCATTTAAGGCGCATAGGCATACCACCGTTTTAGTACAAAATTAGGTAACCCGTTTCTCTGTTGTTTTTCATTATACATTAAAAGTTCGAGACCCCTACAATTTTACAAAAGTCACTATTTGGCTGAAAAGTAAAATTTTGGTATAAGTAAAATTTAAGGCAAGAAAACAACTCTGTATGTAACTCTGTCCACCTTACCTATATATCTTCCAAACAAAATCACTATTTAAAAGTTAATAAGTTACAATAATATTTGTCTAAACTAGACAATTCTGGATCGCAGGACAATATTCCATATTGTACAATCTATTTGTAAGCTTCATTAGTTTTTATAAATTAATTTTACATCGCTATAATTACTTTTTTTAAAGAATACAGTTGCAACAATAAAGACAATGAAGTATATATAGTTTCACAAATCTATTAATAACACAACACCGAGCAAATTATTTTTTACTAGCTTTTGCCCGCGGTTTCACCCGCGTTGAGTTAGTTTTTGTGTACTCCTATAAAATCTATCAATATTTTTCGGACCGTTACCTACAGTAAACGTAGCTGGTTAAATGTGTGTTTTATGCGCCTCTGTGTTTCTCATTTTGTATGTTGCTTTTATAGATTTCCATGGGAACTGATTTATGCAATAAAAAGTACTTTTTGTCCTATTCTAGATGTATAACTTTATTTCAGCTCAATCGGTTCAATATGTACAGCGTGAAACGTAACATTTCTATAGAAACTTGAAATCACATTTTCATCCCATGGGAACAGGTTTATGGGATAAAAAGTAGCCTATGTCCTATTCAAGGTCTAGAACTACATTTATGCAAAATTAAGCCCAATCAGTTCCGTTAGCATGGCGTGACAGGGTGACACATCACTTTTCTATAGAAAAATTAAGAACTCATTTTCATCCCATGGGAACTGATTTATGGGATAAAAAGTAGCCTATGTCCTATTCAAGGTCTAGAACTACATTTATGCAAAATTAAGCCCAATCAGTTCCGTTAGCATTGGCGTGACAGGGTGACACATCACTTTTCTATAGAAAAATTAAAAACTCATTTTCATCCCATGGGAACTGATTTATGGGATAAAAAGTAGCCTATGTCCTATTCAAGGTCTAGAACTACATTTATGCAAAATTAAGCCCAATCAGTTCCGTTAGCATTGGCGTGACAGGGTGACACATCACTTTTCTATAGAAAAATTAAAAACTCATTTTCATCCCATGGGAACTGATTTATGGGATAAAAAGTAGCCTATGTCCTATTCAAGGTCTAGAACTACATTTATGCAAAATTAAGCCCAATCAGTTCCGTTAGCATTGGCGTGACAGGGTGACACATCACTTTTCTATAGAAAAATTAAAAACTCATTTTCATCCCATGGGAACTGATTTATGGGATAAAAAGTAGCCTATGTCCTATTCAAGGTCTAGAACTACATTTATGCAAAATTAAGCCCAATCAGTTCCGTTAGCATTGGCGTGACAGGGTGACACATCACTTTTCTATAGAAAAATTAAAAACTCATTTTCATCCCATGGGAACTGATTTATGGGATAAAAAGTAGCCTATGTCCTATTCAAGGTCTAGAACTACATTTATGCAAAATTAAGCCCAATCAGTTCCGTTAGCATTGGCGTGACAGGGTGACACATCACTTTTCTATAGAAAAATTAAAAACTCATTTTCATCCCATGGGAACTGATTTATGGGATAAAAAGTAGCCTATGTCCTATTCAAGGTCTAGAACTACATTTATGCAAAATTAAGCCCAATCAGTTCCGTTAGCATTGGCGTGACAGGGTGACACATCACTTTTCTATAGAAAAATTAAAAACTCATTTTCATCCCATGGGAACTGATTTATGGGATAAAAAGTAGCCTATGTCCTATTCAAGGTCTAGAACTACATTTATGCAAAATTAAGCCCAATCAGTTCCGTTAGCATTGGCGTGACAGGGTGACACATCACTTTTCTATAGAAAAATTAAAAACTCATTTTCATCCCATGGGAACTGATTTATGGGATAAAAAGTAGCCTATGTCCTATTCCAGGTCTAGAAATACATTCATGCAAAATTTCAGCCTAATCGGTTCAGTAGATACGGCGTGAAAGAGCAACAAACATCCATCCATCCATCCATACATACATCCAAACTTTCGCATTTATGATATTAGTGGGACAATATTGCCAGATCGTATTGTATATGAAATCCTGGTTAAGGGGGGGTTATCCCATTTTGTCTCTTTTCAAATTCATTTTAAACCAATAAATAGCGATTATTAAATTTGTAAACCTTTGTAACCTACACTTAGGTGGTAGAGCTGATGCCAGGCTCAACTGTGGAGGTACCACCATCTTACTCGGAAATCCTCCCGAAGTTATTCGGGGGAGAGTAAGAGGACAGCTCTCAGGCAAAAAACCAGGCGGCCCACCATTGCCTGGGACCGATGGATGGCGGTATATCCATGCCCAATTGCCAAACCTTATATAAATTAGACTGGTGACGGGCAGCGGCGTCACTAGTGCAAGGGTTTCGGCACCGCGCTCACCAACCCGCCTGCCCAGCGTGTGTGAGTATGGGCATTTCTTCCAGGAGGAGCGCCAAGAGTGGTGAACTCCTGGAAAGGCCTATGTCCAGCAGTGGACGAAACAGGCTGATGGATGGATGGATGGAAATTTGTAAAAATATATGTCATATTTCACTCCTTGATCTTAATATTTCCGCCGTTCGAAACACGATTACTTGCATTTCCCTCGATCCGATTAAATCGTAAAGATATGATCTATATATAATTTCATTTCAGCTATATTAAGTTTTGGACAATCAAACTTATATTAAAATAAACGTCGTGAAAAATTTGATATAAAACGGCTGTCATATTAAAAACCCATCCTTCTAATTCCAAAATAATAAATAAAACACCTCGAAACCGCGAGTTTTCTGAGCGGCCCACTTCCGCTAAGCAGGATAAAAATGTATAAAATGAAAGCTTTGGAGCAGGACAGATTTCAATTAAGTCAAGTTTACCTGAATTATCTTAAACAAAACAAAGCTCTTGTAACTAGATTGTTCAAGTAAACTGAACAATGAATATAGACGTCACATATAGTATAATATTTCTGTTTAAATTAGCTTTAATCAGGTTAATGAAACCAGAATTTTTTTTCCGTGATAATACTGAATCTTCGAACTGAATATAATATCACTACAAAATAAAGGAAAGGGCTGGGGAGGTTGTTTTTATGAGTGGTAACAATAATTTATGTTAGTAGTCAAACGAAATTGGACTTGATTTGAAACGGTTTTCGGATTTTGGGTGAATTTGATTCTTTGGACCTTCAGCCTTATTCAGGTCAAAACAGTTTTTCTTTTTATTGAAGTTGTTTTTTAAGTATTATTATTTACAAGTATACATACATGTCTGTTTATAAATTTACATTATTATTTACAAACTTTAAACTCGTTTTATTCGAAATCAATTACTTTCCCTTCAAGACCCTTTTCGCGTGACCACTTACATATTTCTAAGAACAATAAAAAAAAAAAACTTCACCTTTTGGGCCTTGGGTCAGTAACAAGTTTTTCAATGCAATACCTCATAATACATTTGAACCTGTTTAAAATATTTTTTCCATCCATCCATCCATTCATCCATCAGCCTGTTTCGTCCACTGCTGGACATAGGCCTTTCCAGGATTTTGCAACTCTTGGCGGTCCTCCTGGAAGAAATACCCATACTCACACACGCTGGGCAGGCGGGTTGGTGAGCGCGGTGCCGAAACCCTTGCACCAGTGACGCCGCTGCCCGTCACCAGTCTGATTTACATAAGGCCCGGCAATTGGGGATGGATATACCGCCATCCATCGGTCCCAGGCAATGGTGGGCCGCCTGGTTTTGCCTGAGAGCTGTCCTCTTACTCTCTCCAAGTAAGATGGTGGTACCTCCACAGTCGAGCCCGGCATCAGCTCTACCACCTTTTACACCAATACAAATTTTTTAGCACATTGTGGGTGCAAATAGGTTATATTAAATGAAATCTCATAGACAAAAAGAATCAATATGAATGCAAAAGAAAAAAAAAGAAAAATTATTTTTTCTACTCTTGGAAAAATATTCTTAGTATTTTTACAAAGGCATTTCCTTTTACATTTTAAACACAATTTGACAATAAATACCATATATTTACTGTCAAATGGTGTTTAAGTGGCAACCATGTAAAGCCTGCTGAAGCTGGATTCGCCTGGGATTCAACAGCTGTTTAGTTCAATGTAACCGGAATTATAGTTCAAAATCTAGTTTATGGATTAACTATGCATGATGTATGGCCATGAGTCAACACAGGACAGTAGCAGACAACTCGATACAAGTGCAGTTCGGTGAAAGGTTCTTTTGAAAAGAGTATGGGAACAATCGTCTACGTAAGAATTCCTTGAGTTGACTGAGTATTGAATTGAAAGGGTCACAAAGGGTAACCACGAGAGAGGAAGGGAAACCATCGTAGACTAGCTGACCTACTATTATTCCTTGTTTGCATTTTTTGTCCAATCCAATTGTAGGAGCAGAAGTAATTAATAATAGTGAAAAGGGTATTGATCCTTTTGAAAATTCTCTCTTCTACTTAACAGAAACTCTATTCATACTCCTTATCTATTTAACGGTAAAAAGGAAAAGATAAAATAGTAATTAAATAGTAAATAGTTTGGTTTTATTACGGTACAGTAAATTTAACGTATCTATTAAATGAGATAATTATAGGTACAGCACAAGCTCTAATGTAGGTAATACTGACTGCTATGTACTTGAATCTACCTCATTAAATGAGTCAAGTGTGAGTCAAATTCAAACGCCGAGGGATTCCGTGCTATTTTTAGTGAAAATATATCGACATATTTTACAGCTTGAACTTTTTACAATTTTGAATTAAATTCCGAAATTACAAAAACAAAATGCCTCTGCAATCTTCACATAAATTGTCTATTTTATAATTTTTGGTTCACTAATTTCGGAAAAAGGGGACAGACATACATTTTTGTTTTTCAAAGAAACGATCGAGAAATATGTGTCACGGGCGTAGCCAGGTTTTAGTATCGAGGGGGGGTTTAAGAAAATAAAACGACAAAAGGTACATAAAATTACATTAATATTGAAAAAAAAACTGCTGCAAACGCATTAGAGAATGATTCTTCTATTTTTCTTATTAAATATATCTACAACTTCATCTCCATCAATTTCTGCCCTATAGTGAATATTCATGAGAGTTCAACCGTTCAGTCTGTTTTCACTCGTTGTGTTTGGAAGTAGTTTTTCAGTCTCCCTATTTTTAGGCAGTTATAAATAAGCATTAAAAAACAATAGTCTATAATATAGTCTCCTTATGCTTGAGAAAGTCCGTTCTGTGGTAGCTGTGGACACAGGTATAGTACATAAATATTTACAATTATAGTAGCTAAATTTAAAAACATTTGGTATTATAATACTAATTTTACTAAGTTTCAACTTGTTTCTTTGCATACTTGATTGTTTGAATCGGATTTAAGCCTAATTTTGGACCTTGTTTCGGTATTTTTTTATTTAAAGTACTCGATCCAGATAAAAGAATATATTTCTGTCGACGTATTCCGGATATTCAGTAGTTGTATAATTTAATTTTTCGGAACATTTCGCGGGGGGGGGGAGGGGTTGAACCCCCAAACCCCCACCTCCCCTGGCTACACCCGTGGATAACAATTTAGTTTTGCAATCAGCTCTTCAATGCCAATGATTGAACACCCATATTGTTTTTAGGTTACTTTTGTCCCTGATATTAACAGAAAAAAAAATGGAAATTCTGAATTTTGGAAAATTTATTTCACTATATTAAGTGAGCACATGAATAATATATATTTTATATGACATAGTTATAATTATTATAATATATATAATAAATATTATGTCATCATACCAAATTTCATGTTTTTTGCTTTTAAACGGGGCATTTATGCATGAGGGTGCAATATCCACACGGACGGACCACCAACGGCATTTCACCATAATGGTTCCTTTTTTACTTTTTAGGGACAGACCCCTAAAATGTACTGTCCTTTATGGAGAAATAGCAACAGTAGTTCAGTTGGAATGATGCTGACGATCTTATGGGCTCGATCCCAAAAAACTTGCTCGAAATAAATATGTTATAGATCTGTTGTACGTGGTATTTGTATCTTGTTCAAGGCTGAAAAATATTCTATGTAACAAAAAAAATACATATGTTTGATTAGGTAGATTGATTTCAGGTCATTGATCTCAAACGTATATGTTAATATGGATATGCCTCCGAGTTTCCGGAATTCGATTTTAGAATTATTTTGATATTTAGACAGAATTAGACGATGCGTCTGCCGACGTTGAACGATCATTTTCTACATATACATGGATCGTAAATGACAAAAGAAATCGATTAAAATTTGAAAATATTGAAAGACTTATGGTTATTTATTTTAATTGTAGAGAGAACGAAAATCAAGATGTAGAAATTGAAACCGAAAAAAACTTTCCGGAAAAATGGCATGTCCATGTTATGGTATCATGATGCAAGTACATAACATCAACCTACCTACTCCGATCACGATTACTTAACATTTCATCGTTGCAGTATAGAAACACAGAATAAAAGTAAATCAGGATGTGAGGAGCTCCAAATATATTCTGTAAAAAATTCTACTTAAGCAATATACCGGGTGTAAATAGAGTGCGACCTTCACGGACGACGCTCTCTCTAAACTCGCCCGTATGTCGGTGCGTTAGGGTTCACGCGTTTTTGTTTGGAACTCAATTATTTCCTAAACTAAGGGTGTCCGCGGGTATGACTCTTGGGAAAAGTGGTTCAGTAGGGTCGGTAGAATATGTGGTTTCATTTAATGGTCGCACTCTATTTACACCCGGTATAAGCCGTTAAAAAATACTTAACTAAAATTATTTGTGTAAAAACTATGACTTACTTTTTCATAAATTATTTCAGTCAGGATTATCGAGTTAGATAAATGTATTTATTTGCTCAACAATAAAGTTTCTTAAATTAGGTTCATAAGACCTTATTTCTAAATTCTTAGTTGGATGTACAGCTAATTTTGGCTTTGCTTACGGCTAATTGATATTCCCTAATCAAAGTAGCTTTGCAAATTAGGTTAACAGTATTAAATAACCCCAGCAACAGAAAAGAGTGACAAAAAGAACTTCGAAAAATAAAGTTAAATCAAAACAAAAGTTTTTATAATCTAACCGATGAGTAAATGAGTTAATTTTTTTTTGTCTTTTCCTTAAGACAAAAACAATACGAGAAGATACATCATCTGTACAAACTTGATTAGCACAGTAATTCATTATTTTTCATTGTGATAAATGATTTCTGACAGATCTTAATACTTGTGTACCCAAAGATCCACACATATTAATAGTAGTCGTCATTCTTCTTTTTATTTAAGACCTAAACAATAGAGTTTCATTTAGCTACTACCGTTAAATATATTAGGTACTAAAAAGTCTTTCAAGTATACTTCTCGCACAGAGTGTACGGGTTCCGTAAATTTATCGTACATCTTAAAAATACACGTTTACTGTTTCACTTATATTTGCTTTATTTAAACAACCGGTTTCACTTTACGGAATCATCAGGATATAATAAATTAACAACTAATAACTATGGATATTGTATATGTGACAGTTTCCATTGCAGATGGTAAATAATAATAAGAGAGGGTAATATGTTGTAATCGACATCATTTCATTTCAGGTAAACATTTGTTTTAAATATTTATATTGAAAGTCTGCGTAAAAATAAAGCTTACGTATTTTTTATTTTGTTTTATTGTGTGTTTTTAATGATTATTTTATTTTTTTCTTATTTACTCATTCTAAAAGAACGTAAGTCGCAACTGAGGATTTCAAACTCGATGTTCATTGCCAAGGGATTATTTAAAAAAAAACTTGTCATGTTTATGTTCGCTGTCAATGTCAACAGTCACAATGACATGACAGTTAATTTTTTTAATACGGAATGGTCTTTAAAGCAAAGGTAATTGTTTTCAAAATCCTGTGTTTACCAACTTATTTTTTTTAATCTCTTTGTTTGATAATGATTTAATTCTAAAAAAAATATATGAAGCTCAAAAAGCTAATACCTCGAAATGGTTTTTAGTTTTGTACCGATTATTTATTTGTAATTTTGTCGATTTAAGATGTTGATGATGTTTCAGAAAGTGCTGACAATCGCAAGTATTAATCGTAATGAATGATGTACTATTTCCTGCTTATTTTCAATTATTATGTGTATTATGCAATTTCAACTTTACCTGCTCAGCTATTTTCAAGTTATGCGGGCCCGCATCCAATTTCGCTTTAGGGTTTACCTTTATGACGGACCCCTAACAAATTCTAAGCTCTATTGAAAACAATGTCAGTATTTTGACAGTATACAAATGATATAGCGGTACAGTGAAATAAAGAGGTTTTTTTGACTTCAAACAAGATTGATTTGCTACCTACTTTTGGCTGCCTACAGAAGAAATGAATGAACAAATAGATACGATATACGATACTATCAGTTAATAGAGCAAACCTATTGATTGTGGTCAGCCAAGTCTACGACTAAGTGTGCCAGAAGCAGTACCCACGTTGTTCTTAAATGAATCACCCGATTCTATTGATCTATTTATCCTTATGTGGTTGTAGTAACTTAATTAAATTGAAAAAAAAAAACAAGCTACCTTCAGTGCGACAAGGCTCTTTTGACACGTGGATTGGTCGTGGCTAAAACTGTAACTAAAGCCGCGATTACAGCATGCTATTATCGGCATCCTAAATAGGATAGGAAAGGACTTAGGACAGTGTAATCGCGTTTAGGACGGTCTGTTTCTTCGCGCGTCCTAATTAGGATCCTAGTTAGGACGCCGATAAATCGGATGGTGTAATCGCGGCATTAAATCTTCTGTGCTTGCCACCAAAGTAGGTACCTCTTTAGAGACATATAAGATTTTACAATAAACTTCCAAAGGAGGCCCTCAGTTTGCCTGAAAATAAGTTTAAGCTGTATATAAAGCAGGGACTACTAAAAACAGCTCATTATAAAATCAATGATTATTTGGACGATAATGAAGCATGGTGTAGTAAATAAAAATATTTTTCAACACACTTGCTTATAAAGTGGCCCTTATTGCTATTAGGGTCATAATGCAGCATATTAAACACGCGTGCTTTACATTATCGCACTAGTGTTTTTCACATTACAGTTTGCTATTTGCTGTATTTGGCTGTTTGGCTTTTTGCGTCAGTGATGCCTCTATTTCCATCTGCGCAAAAAACAAAATCTCCACCACCATTTTTCAAAGAAAATCGTTAGTTCATAGCTGTGTAAAAGACAGTGAAATTTTATTATTTTTCCTCGCAAGTGTGTTTAAAAACGTCGTATGAAACGCGTGAGCGTTAGACATTCGGCTCGGGCTGCAATCCCGCCTCGACAGTAATGGCCAACGCAGCTCACTTGTATCATAATGATCAAAATTGTAATTCCTAAGTAGCAAATTTTAATAATGTATGATTCCTCTAAAGGCTTAAAATTAAAATATAGACAGTATGAGACAGGTTGACTAAGATCAACTTATTCTCGTGACATAATTCCTGCGGTCTTATATTTTTTATGCCTTTGTATAGAATAAAAGGTTATGTAACCAAAATTATTGAAAAAAATAATGCAAAATTGAAAAAAGACACGCTTGCTAAGTTTCTTGCCCTTCTTTTTAACAAGACTAATTGAATGGACGGTTGGTTTGGCATTATTTTTATTTAAGGTTGATTTAGTTTATTTATCAAGTTTTTGTTCATTGCATTTGTATGTATGTAGTAACATATAGTATCGTAAAGGAAAACCATGAAATTTTACATTTTAATAACAAAACTTTTAAAGAAAAATTTTGTTTGTTTTGTTTTGTTTGTTGATATCCCAAAATTCAATATTGTTAGATGTAAAAAAAGTATTTTTTATTCTTTGAATAAAACATCTGCCTTGAATACAAAATTTTGTACTTACCAATAAATAAATATTATGCAATTAAAAGATAGTTTTATTACTTTGTTAGGTTAATAAACAGTTTCCTTTAATATCAGTACTGAGCTAAAATAACCTTTTAAAATAAGGAAACTAAAACCTTTCTACTAGTCTCATACTAAATGTATGGGCGTGTTTAATGTCAAAATTTTGGATACTTCTCGTTTGGTTTTCAAAAAGTTATTAATGTCATTTTACTGATTGGGTAACGTACTTTCGATATCAGTTTTTTTTTTATATCTGTAATAGTTACGGAATAATCACAGTTAACGATTACACCCTGTATAGGTATACCTGTGACATTGGCCAAAAGAGGTTTCCTACGAGTATATAAGTACCTATGAAGTAAAGTTCAATATAAGGTTTCCTGAGTCGTGCATCGAAACTTAAGCTGATCACACTGAATAATTTTTGTTTCCTATATTGTTTTGAAATTATGATAAAAAAATCACTTCCCAATACAAAATATTTTTCGGGGTAATTTTCAAAGTCAAAGAATTTTATTGAGTATTCTTAAGACGAGGTTATCCACAAAAATCTCTCGTGCTCCAACGCTTTCATTTTTCACATGTTTATCCTGCTCAGCGGAAGCGGGCCGCACGGAGAACTCGCGGTTTTGAGGGGTTTTTTTATTTATTATTTTGGAATTAGATTGATGGGTTTTTAATATGATAGCCGTTTTATATCACATTTTTCTCAATGTTTATTTGAGTATAAGTTTTATTGTCCAAAACTTAATACAGCTCAAATGAAACGATATTTAGATCGTAGTTTAGAGCTATCTTTGCGATTTAATTGGATCGAGGAAAGTGTAAGCAATCGTGTATCGAACGGCCGAAATATTAAGATTAAAAAGTTAAATATGACATATATTTTTTGCAAAATTTAATCGTCGCTTATTATTGGTTTAAAATGGATTTGAAAAGAGACGAAGTCGGTATAACCCCCCCTTTATAGGATCTGTGGTGTAAGTTTAAAACTATGTCTCTGTATAGTTGTATATTATATTACGTGCAAATGAATGGTCAAATTTTCATCACCAAAAATTGTTCCTTTGCATCCATCGCTCAAACTTTGCGGAGACCATGGGCAAAAGTCACCAAAAATATTTTTCAATTATTTTCACGTTGCTATTGCTTTACTTAAGGAACGGTAATGGTCACCCATCCAAGGACCGAACATGCCAAGCGTTGCTTAACCGAATATAATAACTGATTGCCAAGCCACACGTTGCTGCAAGAGTAATTTATTTTGATAGTCCCTTCTGCTAATGTCTATTAAACGACGCGACGAATCAAGAGACTTTATGGTTACACACAGCCTTTAATTAATAGGTTCATAACTAATGATTGATGGAGAAGACTCAACAGGCGCCTCTGATTACTCATTTAACTTATTTATACCACCAAACTAAAATGATCTTCCCCACCCCTAAAGTCACTTCACTATGATAAAGGGCTGAGGGGCAAGAAATGTATCATTGAAGATCAAGTTACGTTGGTCATATCAGTATCTTGGGCGTGACCAAAGCAATGATTACGTCTGATAATATGGAACAACAATTTTTATGGGAGAATAAATGGGGCATGCTGGTAACTAAGTGAAAGTTGCTCTATTTGTGATGGATGACCAGTGACCTGATCCCAGGTGGAGTCCCATGAAATATGAGACGAATAGTAGCGTGATGAAAAAGTTTCGTTAGTAGATGTCAAAATGAAAAATAAACAAAACTGAGTTAAAGAAAGAACTTTCGTCATCCAAGGCTTTTTTAGGGTTCCTTAGAAACAAAAACACCTTATCGAAAAGTGCTTGTTATATTTATCTGTAGTTTTGCTGTATACTTAATCCGAAAATAGCTGGGCCGAATCAATTATAAAATTTAATGGGAGTACCAAATGCTGAGCAGCTTGCATTATTTTTTAAGTGTCTTGTTTATTGTATATTTCAATGCTAGATAATAAAATCCGATACTATGATTTGACTAGGTTGTTATTATAAACAACCTGACAAAAAACTGCCGTTAAATTGTTATTCCCACTAGTGAATTTATATAATTTGCAATCTTTTTACAATTTTACAATCTTATGATCACATATTATATGCATGTACCTAATTATTATAATGACTCTAAGCATGCATTATTTATTACATTCTTTTATTGGCTACATTTTGTACGTCAAGAAAGCCTGCTTTCCCTAGTTTACAGAATTTTTCTTCCTATAACTTATTACTAAAGATTTACATAATAAATAATGTAATGGAATATTGAAATGGAATATGTAATGAGCATTATGTATTAAGCATTTTTTGTCTTTACTACTGTTTCCTAAACACTGAATTAGTTACAAAATACAAAGCTCAATCACTTAAGGGGGTAACTTTTTACCTCGGTACAAAATGCACATCTTAATATTGTTTTCCTTACTTTTGAATAAAAGTATGCAATAAATGTGTTTTAATGCAACTTGCGGAAATAAAGGCTTAACAAAAAAAATACGTATTTTAATGCATTAAAAGCGTGTTTACAGTTGTAATGTAATGCAGCTAAAATATAACGTATAAAATTGAATAATTTTCATATGATCACCTAACTATTAAAAATCAGTTTGCGCGAATTGCTATAAAAGGCATTTATTGTAAACTTTTTATTCAAAAGTAAGGTAAACAATATTATGATGTGCATTTTGCACCGAGATCCTCCGTTACCACCTTAATCAAAGAGGTCACACCTCGCTCTCACAACCTCCTTGTTCCAGGCATTCTCTCGATCAACAAAACGTATTGTGTGTATTATGAAACGCGTATGCTTATTGGTGGTGAGTATACTGATGTGGCAGGTCACAACTTGTGTCAATATGATGGCTTGCTTAACCACAACACGAGTTGTGTGCATTCGCCCACTCCTTGCTAGGTTGGTACACATGATTAGACATAGGCACTTTATATCTACTCGTAGGTAACAAACGATACGAGATGTTATTGGCCTTTGAATCTAAAGTATGAACCGTGTTTGTCGTTTATCACACTAATATTATAAATGCGAAAGTTTGTGTGTGGGTCTGAAACGGCTGGACAGATTTGGGTGAAATTTAGAATGGATATAGCTAACACCCTAACTACACATAGGCTACTTTTTATACCGAAAAAAAAGCATGTCGTTAAGCCGAATAACATGCAAAGCTAGTTGATACTAAATGCATGAGGTTTAATTTTTGCATGAAATTGAAAACAGTAATAGAAAGATACCTAAAAATATGAAAAAAAAAATGAGAAAAATATTTTTTGATAGGGGAATTCTACGTATGAAAAGAAGAAAAAAAAACAAATAAATTTTTGCTATAAAATTTTCATTTTGTATTTTTTTTATTTACTTACAAAGCTGACCTTAATATAAAAAAATACAAAAATATGCATATTTGATAAGCAGAATATTTTCTACATTTTTTTTCCAAAAACCCTCTTTATCAATTTTCCCGCCAAAACGCGAGAAAATACAAAAAAAAACAATGAGATATAAATAAGAGAATTTCAAAGTTAAAAAAAATTGAAAGCTGTTGTTAAACATATTTTTAGCTCATATAATCAAATAATTATATATTTTTTTAATAATATAGGTGGTAGAGCTGATGCCGGGCTCGACTGTGGAGGTACCACCATCTTACTCGCAAATCTTCCCGAAGTTATTCGGGGGAGAGTAAGAGAACAGCTCTCAGGCAAAACCAGGCGGCCCACCATTGCCTGGGACCGATGGATGGCGGTATATCCATCCCCAATTGCCGGGCCTTATATAAAGCAGACTGGTGACGGGCAGCGGCGTCACTGGTGCAAGGGTTTCGGCACCGCGCTCACCAACCCGCCTGCCCAGCGTGTGTGAGTATGGGCATTTCTTCCAGGAGAACCGCCAAGAGTGGCGAAATCCTGGAAAGGCCTATGTCCAGCAGTGGACGAAAGAGGCTGATGGATGGATGGATGGAAATAAAATTTTGTATATAATAAATAAAAAACCTTTGTATCATTTTCGATACACGATGCATTTAAGGGTTAAAGAGTTTTGATCTTTACAAACGGCTCACTGCAGTTATTATTGTAATCGCGATATCCGGCCAGTTTCCACCATAATTATATCGGCGACGGTGTAAAAGCTATTTGACTAACCAACATTTTCGTAACTTTGTAGAGCCATTTAAAATGTAATTATTAAATAAAAAAGGGTAACTGTTGTTTTTCTAAACGCAAGTTTAATTTAAACTTAAAAAAAACAAAAGTCATGATTTTTTAACATAATAATAAAACTTTTATTGGCTACTGTAATAAAGTTGCGAAAATGCTGGTTAGTCAGATAGCTTTTACACCGTCGTCGGTGTATTTATTCTTCAGGACGATTCAATATCTTTATTGCTCCTCTAACAGCTCTTTATATCGTAACCAAATAAATACAGCTGTAAAGTATTTTTAAAGTGTTATGAGTTTAAGTAGAATAGAAACAGAAATTAAATACTGATACACTGATACCGAATTAGTAAGCGATATATATAGTTAATATTTTTTGGTAAGTATATTAAACATTTTACTATTATCATTTTTTTTATATTTCGAATCGACTAAATTTCCAGCACTATTTAAAAATTGTAACGCTATTTCAAAGCTAATCCAAAATAAAAAAAAGATTTCCATGGCTTTATTTCTTACTAGCCTTTGCCCGCGGCTCTGTCCGCACTTATTCAATCTCTGCTCCATTTTCGGCTGGGGCATTATTTTATGAACACCATTATAGCCTATATGATGACCAAGGTCACTACAACAGTAATAAAAAAACTACATCCAAATCCGTTGACAAGTTCTCGAGTTAAAACAGAACATACAGACAGACAAAAATTCTAAAAATGGTAGTTTTGGCTTCAGTACAATATTAATAATAATAATAAACCATTTCTTTTAAAATTTTGTGAAAGTATTCAGTGTACAGAAACGACTTTTTTACTACTTTCTTATTAGTATACATACTTTAATTAATATATTATGTTTAGCTTTATGTGAGCTTTTTATTGTGTATAATATGATATACAATGCAATATAACGTAAAATATATATAAATAAAATAATATTTTAAACTCTATATACAGGTTGTAAATAGAGTGTGACCATTAAATAAAACCACATACTCTACTGATCATACTGAACAACTATTAAAAAAAACCGCGCTAATCTTCAGAGAAAAAGATATTCAACTGTAACTCAAAGACTATCTCGTAGGAGGGAGGTCTATTTTAGAACGTTGCACCGGAACAGCTGTTTCACGGACGACGCTCTCTCGATACTCACCCGTATGTCGGTGCGTTAGAGTTCACGCATTTTTGTTTGGAACTCAATTATTTCCCAAACTAAGGGTGTCCGCGGGTATGATTCTTGGGAAAAGTGGTTCAGTAGGGTCGGTAGAATATGTGGTTTCATTTAATGGTAGCAGTCTATTTACACCCGGTATTTATTTATTTATGTATTTCGGTCCTTATTGAACCCTCATCGGTCAAGTAATGATATGTCATATTTAAAAAACACAAGTTATAAATACTTTTTCATTTATATATACATATTTCACGTTTTATTATTGGTATTTTATGGTGTTTAATTTTTCATGCCAACAATGACTTCGACGTAAGGTATTTCGTGAACCATGTCAATTATATTTTGCACACCTATTCTCTAAAAATTTCACACGTTAGTATTAAAACGCCGTATCTTTAACAAAGTCCTAGTCATTTTAACATAAACAGGACATGGTCCACCAAAACATTGATTTGTTTCGACTGAATGTTTTTGCGTATTGCGTATTGAATAATAATGAATAATTATGCTAAAGGTACGGTAAACCTGCCATTAGTGTTGTTCAATGGTGGTCTTCATGATTACGCGAGGAAGTTTGCGGGGATATGCAAGAGGTGTGTTGTGTGGTGGGAAGGGAACGGTAGCGGGAAACTAAAAGAGTATCTATGTCGTCCCTTAATTGAAATGCTAGGTTGTTAATTGAATGCCGGCATCCAATTAAATGGCTAAAGGATGCTTAGCCCAATAATTGAAGAGGCATACCTCGGACAACGCCTAAGTTTGGCAATCCAAAGAGGGAATGCCGCCAGCCTTCTGGGGACTCAGCCACATGACGGCGGCGATCTGGAAAACATTTTTTACTTAGTATAATAATATCCATTTATTTCAGATAACATTGATCCATAAGTGTTAGTAACAATGATCTTATAAACTATATTAGTAAATTAAATTAGTATTAAAATTAAATTAAATAATAATTTGACCACAGGCCACTTCCCAAGTAGCACTCAAGCTCTATAACAAGCCGTACAGTGGCCGGTTAGGCGTAATAAATTACGGTATTGGCTCCATAGCTAAGCTCTACACTGGCTCTAGAAGCGGCTATAGCGCTGCTTTAACCCCAAAAGAGGCCCAAGTTGTATGGCTATCGGTTCTACAATCGCCATACTGTGGCCGTAAATGTGTGTTAGTACGGCAGTACAAAGGCTCTAAAAGAGTGATATTACATGCTAAGAGATGTAAGATAAGTTATTGTGGCACGATTATAGAGCTCCCCATCTATTTCGCCACGTCTCTATCTCTGAAATAGATTGTATGGCTCTGTATTGAGTCTACAGAGGTGATATTATATTTTTCAACAAAGTGAATCATATTTATATAGTGAAGAAGTGACAGAACAACAGAAGTATAACTTAAATAAATACAGAGTTGAATTTATAACAATTTATCCCATTATGTGCGTGAAAAAACAGTGCGAGTAGCAGTTGATTGTGAAAATATACATACATTTAAGCTAAAAAATTTACGCGCCTTCAATATATGCAGATTTAAAATTAAATAATACAATTATATTTAGGGTGTTTTTCTGTGTTTCTAATTTTTAAGATATTTCAGGCTTCTTAGTCGTTTTATTAGGGTTGTTGATGAGAAATATGGATTTAAATTGCAGAATCCATACATGTGATGCTACAAATCTTTTTATAACCAATAAGAAATGCATGCAAACAAAAACCATGATGGCGTATCATTACAAAAGCTCTCAGAGTTTACAATGTCCATTATACCGGTTTCAGCCCTACAGAGGCGTCAGTATTCCTTGTTTTAAACCTTTAGGTCATACTATTGGTTTATTGGCGCGCTTTTATTCTATCTTGGCCGTACAGCAGCTCTTAGTGACCCTTTTTAAGATTCTAAGGCCATACAATGGACTATAAGATATCCCATTATTAAGAGTCCGTCGCCAATATTTGTTTTGTGCGTTTTTGGATTATATTTTATATATATATATATTTTTTTTGGTATTCTGTACTTATTTTGCTCTTCACGCTACCACATGTTTTTCTTGATTTCTACGATTCATTTGTCTCCATCGTAGATTCATTGAGTTCTTTAAAAAATTTGCAGAATACATAAACGTATAAAGTAACGATTATCAGCGCTCTTGTTCGGCTTTGACCGTTAAAATGACGCTATAAATGTGTTTTTCCCCCTTTTGGCTGGATAAAACCTGTTTGTCTTGCGTTATCTGGCTATTCATCGTACAGTTGCTGTTAAATTCTCCAATATACCCCCTTTCACGCTACTATAGAGTTATATTACTCAACTGTAGATATAGCTCTTTATAGTCTCTAGTAAACTTCATTAGGGAGCTTAAAGCTTTAAAATAATACTCTATACGCCCTAAAGCTTTCTAAAAGAAGTATATAACTCCATTCAAACACTTTTACCTATAATAGACCTCTTTTAGATCTCACAGTGTTATAAAAGGTATTTATAGCACTGAATTACTTCTTATGCCCGTACAATAGCTCTAAATTACGCCTTTGTATCCGCTTGAGGATAATAGTTACCATATTACGGCTACTGTATCACCTAGTTGTTAAAAAGCTTTTATATATGCTACTGTACAGCTTAAGGATAAAAGTACAACCCTTAAACGGCTATTATAAGGCTTTGAGACTCTACAAAAGCTGTATAAGCAGCTTGCGTGTTACTTGGGTTGTATGCAGTGCCAGAGCACAGGACAGTCGCAGCTATCCGCCACCGCCTGCAGAATGCCGTTGTCACTGGCCCGTACTCTGCGTATAAGCGACGCAGCCCGCTTGCGCATTATGGCCGGGAATCCGTCCACGCGTGCTTCCGCAAACATTCCCGACGCACTGCAGAAACGGGGCAGCCTCAACAGCACTCTGAAAGCGTTATTGTACTGGACGCGTAAGGCGCTCAGCGATTTTTGAGAGTATTTACACCAGAGGCTGCTCGAGTAAAATGATTGACAGTAAGCTCGGAAGAGCGTGATCTTGACGTCTTGTGTAGATCGAGCAAACCTCCGGGCAATCATGTTACTTCTCACCGCCAACGCCCTACGCTCCCTCTCTATATCCTCGTCATCCTTGAGGTCGTCTGTCATAATATGGCCCAGATATTTAAACTTTGTGACCCTGTCGAGCATCGTACCGTTGAGAGTCAGAGGCGGAATCACACTAGGGCATTTATTACCTGCCTTAAAAAGCATAAATTGACTTTTTTTTGCGTTATATATTAGGCCGTGTGACCCCGCATATGCCTCACAGACTGCCAGGAGTTTTCGGAGTGCACCCACCGTCGGTCCCAGCAGCACCATGTCATCAGCATAACTGATATTATTTGCTGACACATCATTCATGTGGCACCCGACACGCATGCTACTGAGACCAGCGATGAGCTCGTTTACATATATGTTAAAGAGCCTTGGAGAGCTTAAGCCCCCTTGTCTCACTCCGCACTCCACTGTGTACTCCTCCGACACTCCATCTGCCCATTTAACATAGTTGACCTGGTTAGAGTACCAGTGCTGAAATACAGACAGCAGTTCCGAGGGAAGGTTAGTCTCCTCGAGCTTTCTTTATAGCTAGCTTTTACTTTGTAAGTATTTTAGTGTATTAGTTTAATATTTTTAAGTATTTTTTATTTACTTATTTTATTTTATATAAGTTTCTATTGTTATTTAAAATAAATTAACCAGAAGGCTGATCGTTGTTTAGATTTGGGTAAGTGGTATTAAGAGTATTAATATTATACTCGTACATTGTTGGTGTGGCCAAGATACCATGAAGTGGCTGGAATTTAAAGCGGCGGTAGCTCAGGGGTAGAACGCTGGCCTCTCAATCTTTATGTGCATTTAATACTTACCACTTGCTGATCGGTGAAGGAAAACATCGTGAGGAAACCTGCATGCCCTAAAAAGCGTGTATTTGTGCCCGAAGAACGGCGATAGGGCTCACCAGTCACCGCCCATCACGTTGGGACGTAATAATCGTCGGTGAAACGCAGGTGTGCCGAATGTGGACTGTGACTTGCATTTTCACAGTTCACACCCGGGATACCTCGAACACCCCCTCGGGGATTCATGTCGTGACGATATAATACTGGTAAAAGGAAAATGCAGTTGTTAAAACTTAGTATAAAGACAAGTTAAAAAAAAAAATCATTATACAACATTTCTTAAAAAAAAAATATTCTGAAACGATAAAAATTCAGATGAAAACTAATTATTATTATTTTAAATGTCTTTGGTTATGTGTAAAGAAAATTCAGGAGGAGTTTTAATTCTCTCAACTGAACAACTTTGCTACAAATACATTTATTAGCAATTTACTTTGCTATTTTTTTATCGAGCGAAGTTAATCAAATTACGTTTTCAGATCTACATTTAAGTATGTCCTCTTTTGAACATATTTTTATTTTTATTTTAATTATGGTAATAGCCTGACTTATGAATTAACCAAAATGTTCATAATATAATTGCAGGGCATTGAACCCTTAGTTCATCCCATACGCATTTTTACAACTTCCCGTCTTGGCTGGTTTCCTGGTTAAAGTGACCCATTTCCTCCCTCCCCAAAATCCCGTAGGTGCCCTACGAAACCTAGCCCATAACGGGAGGTTATGTTAGGTTACATGTCAACATCCAATCACGATAAGTACCATTAATTACAACATACCTATATTTACTATTGCGGCAACGTTTGTGAATGGGCATATCGCAATTAAAGCACGAACTGTTGCACAAACCAAACAAAACAAAAGCAGTAACAAACAACATTCAGTAGATAAATTTAGACAATGATTGCGAGTTAAATACTCGTGTAGGAAACCGGCTCGGTGGCCTTTTCTGATTTTGAGTCTGATTTGTGAATCTGCTAGCTTTCACACTAAGGAGAAAAATTAATTTTATTTTTTATGTATGTAACACCTAAGGCTCTTATGTATAGGCTTATACTATTGTTTAAATCGGTAATTTTTTGAATATTAAGAAATTAAAATATATTTTAATTATGAGGTTTAATTTTAATTGTACCTATGTATTAGCTATAGTTTTATTTTTATTTTAATGTTTCTATAATCGTCCAATATACTCGTATTTCGGCCCACGGTATGGGGCCGTCATCATAATTCTATTGTGTTATATAATAATTGTTTCCCTGAAATAAATGATTAATATTACTATCATTATTATTAATTATAACCACAAATGTTGATACTGTTTATTGTTGGCACTTTGTTGAACATGAAAAACAAATGTGGGATAGGTAGTACAAGTGATTTTCTGCCCATTAAACAACCACAAGTTATTTTTAAATTATATAACCAACGACTCCAGATGCACACCAGACATACTCGTAGTAGCTAGGAATCCATTCATCCATCCATCAGCCTGTTTCGTCCACTGCTGGACATAGGCCTTTCCAGGATTTCGCCACTCTTGGTGGTCCTCCTGGAAGAAATGCCCATACCCACACACGCTGGGCAGGCGGGTTGGTGAGCGCGGTGCCGAAACCCTTGCACCAGTGACGCCACTGCCCGTCACCAGTCTGTTTTTTATAAGCCCCGGCAATTGTGGATGGATTGGATATACCGCCATCCATCGGGCCCAGGCAATGGTGGGCCGCCTGGTTTTGCCTGAGAGCTGTTCTCTTACTTCGAATAACTTCGGGAGGATTTGCGAGTAAGATGGTGGTATCTCCACAGTTGAGCCCGACACCTCTCTACCACCTATACATATACACATATAGAATAGAATTGCTAGAATAGCAATGGCAAAGAAGGCTTTTACGTAAACATATGGAGCATTGCTCTATACTATATGGATGTGAAACGTGGACCATGACAAAACGTGACAGCCTTTGAAAGCCTTTGAAATGTGTTGCTGGCGAAGAATGGAAAGAATTTGTTGGATGGAAAAGAAGAGCAACGAAGAGGTCCTGCAGATTGTTAATGAAAAGCGAAATTTGATGAAGACTATAGAATAAAAGGGGAAAGATGTAGGGACATTTGATACGCCACGAAAATTATATCAAAAACATAATTGAAGGAAAAGTGGAGGGTAAGAGAGAGAAAAGAAAGAGAGAATATTCATGGATCAAGTAAAAGAAAAAGTAAATGTCGTGTCGTATCAAAAAGTCAAAGAGAAGGCGGAGTGCAGAAGTGAATGGAGAAGACTTCACCGACAAGAGCACAGATCTTCAATCTTCAATCATTGTCAGTTATATCAACAATACTGCAACAATCACTCCCAAATAAACATAATGGTAAATTTGAGAACGCTCTGAAGGTGGCAAAAACTTGAACCAATAAAATTTTCTTTATAGAAAAAAATCAACTTAAACCGTACTATTTATTAAATAAATACTTTGAATTAGATCACGAAACATTTCATAATAACTGACATCAATAAGAAGCATAACCTGAATGTTTTTAACTTAAAAAAATATTTTCACCTTAAAAATAGCTTTCGGGTGAAACTCGCGCTTTTTGAGAGCGCGCGATGCTTCCATTGTCGTAACAGCTGCGGCCCAGAACAGGCTATTTTAAACAATAATGAAATATCATAGGAACTCTTTCACTTGATGCAAAATGAGGTGCTCAGGAGCAGGTGGTGATTTAGATAATTTACCCGTTTACATACGTCACAATCAATTCAGTAACACAATTCGGGCTATAATCTAATGTACAAGGAAGTATAATAAGTATTACATTTTACCATGCCTGTTTGTTAGCACATCCCTAAACAATAGGAAGAAATAAAACATAGTAGCTCTTATGTACTCAGATACCTCAAATTGCGCGGTAATGTCGAGAGCCTGTAGCTTTTAGAGTCCAAACGGTATCTTCTGATATATCAGGTGATTCTCTGGCCGACAGTACATGCACCTGTAGTATGACATTTCTTTTTTCCTCAAGGACGGCAGTCAGCGCTGTCATTTGCAAAGGTCAGTAGTTGTTATTTGATGGTTGTTTTACTCGTAAATTGTTTTATAATAATTCTTCTGTAGATTGATTTTTTCTCCGACCTCATCTAGTTAAACTTCACTTTTGCGTGTTGTTTTTGATGTGATTTTGTTCTTACACAGCAAGTCTCAAACAATTTATAAAACAACTAGCCTTAGCCCGCGGCTCCGCCCTCGTTTATTCAATATCTGCCCGTTTACGGCTTGGACGTTATTTTATCAACTTTCCCATAGCTTAATGTAGACAAAGGTCACACACAACACTGAAAAAAAAGTAAATTGAACAAGATCTAGTTAACCGTAAATAACATCTTAACTCCATATGAGTGCAACAAGATGTCAGTTTCCTGTACTAACTCAACTTGTTTACTTGATCATAAAAACATTGGAAACAACCATAAGTTAGTTAATACAGTCAAAATTGACAACCAAGCCTCATGATAGGGACCTATTTGTTTCAGTGTACGATGATAATAAAGAAAACTGCATCCAAACCAAATATGTTGAGTGACGGAACATACAGACAAAAAGACAGATTGACACACAGACAAAAATAAAAAAAATAGTTTTGTCTTCAGTAGAAAACAATAAAAAAAAGGTTAGAGACACGACTATAGATAATACAAGGTAGTTTTTAGTTTCCAGTTAAAATGAGACGGAACAATATAGAGTAACCTTGGTTGTAGTGGCGAAGGGTCCATATAACACGGTTCTCATCGGTTTGTTTAGGAATTGGCATCCATACTACATTTCTTTATTCTGTACTCTTCGCTTTGTCGAACGACAAATACACTTGGCTGACAAGTAAAGTACATTTTTTTAAGTAAGGCGATTTTTTTGTCCGGTTTTACTTTTTCAAATGTTCACCCTTCGCCACTGCTTGGTTGATATAGCCAAAATTATACCAGAGACTTGGTAAGTGTGCAAAAGCACACACACAAAATAAAATTTAAACTTCCTATACTAATGAGTCGGGGTTGTGCTTGAACAAGTATCGGGGCACAGGAAACAATTTTTCGTATTTCGCAAACCGGGTAATTGAACCTTAATTGGTCAGAACCATCTCCGAATCTCCAGTATGAATTTGGCTATATCAACCAAAGTCACCGTATATTTATCGACTCAAAAAAAGAAACATGATATATCATTAGTCTCCACCCTAGAAATAACGGCATTGTGGTGACTAGCTACTGCCATTTAGTACTAGTAATACAATAAATAAAGAAATCACTTATATTCAATACAGAGAAAAATCAATAATAATAACACTTACAAAATTAGTAATCCAATGGAAACTCAACAATAGTAAAAAGAGAACTATGCAAAGATATGTAATTAATAATGATGTTAATGACAATAAGAGAAAGAGTTCGAACGAGTTGTTGTCAGTGGAAAGAATCAGCAAACAATTTATTGGCGTTACAATTGGTAACTAATCGAGCCTTTATACACTAAATAAAAACGAAACATTTATACATTGTTTCATTGTGTATCTTTATGTTGTGCAGAACAATTCATCAAAAGATTAAAACTGTTCTAAAAACGGTGTAGCTGTCACAACAATTACGAATATTCCCATCGATTTCGAAAAAAAACTTTGAACAGAGGAATTATGTAAGTTAAGTGTTAAAAGCGATTGTAATCGAGTGAAAAATGGAATGGTTATTAAAGAGAACAATAGTTTGTCATGCGATAATTGTTGTGAAGGCGCGAAAGTGAAGATTTTCATCGCACGATTGTCAACAATGTAGACTGAACGAGAATACAACCGTAACCCCATAAATATAGGCATCAGAAATGTTAGAAGTTGCATTCATTTTTAAGCGATATCCTCTTGCTGTTGCTGCTTAAAACAACTCAGTTTCTCCTCTATAATACAGTTGTTTTTTCTTGGCTATCTGTCCGTCTTTTATCTGTTGGTTATGTATATAAGGTCACTTTTGTTTATATGACCAAATTTATACTAGAGACTGGGTAAGTGGTCAGAACCAAGGTTCAATATATGTAGTATTTAATATATTTCGATATTGCGTTGCATGCTTTGAGATGAGAATGGTATCTCTTTTTTCAGTAACCTTTTTGCCTCTTTTCACATTATAGCTCAGGTTTGCTCATTTATTTACTGTCTTTCATCCATCTTTGCCCAGCAGTTTAATTTTGGCACCAGTTTCAACCATAATGATAATCTCCACTTATCCTGCAATAAAAAAGATTTTGAAGCTTAAAAAGAAAGTAAAGTTCTAGTTGTTGCGTTGTTAACTCTTTGCGGTTCATTGTCAGAAAGTGAGAGTAATGTAGGATGCGCCGGCGCAGTCTCGCTCCGTGCGCGTGAGTGCCGAGCGAGTGGCGCTAATCAGCGGTAAAAAGGTAAGGCCAGTTATTGTAAGACAAGGCCTTGGTTTTACTGAACTTTTACTTGCAGAAAAGGTCATAGCACTGTGTGTGACTTTTATGAACAGTCATACCTATCTTAGAATAAAATAAAGGAATATTTTTTACGAGTACTGACTGCAATGCTTTAAGTGGCGTTATAGTCATTAAAAAAAACCGTGTTACTGTTAATTTTAATACAGATAGCAAAATATTGGGTACGTACACTGAATAAACATTATTTTTGTTTCTACGCATATACTAGGTGAAATTAAATCAACCCACCAAATTCATACTGGAGAGTTGGTTAGTGATGATCAGGAACAAGGTTTCATGACACTCCAGGTGAAATACGAAAAAAAAGTTTTTTTGCCCCATAGTGCCTGCACTAGGAATTGTACTTAAATTAGTCCAACCAGTAAGGGAGCAAAAACAATATTTTTCGAAATTGGCCAGAAGGATTACTGAACCTAGTTCTTGATGACTGACCGAGTCTTCAGTATGAATTTGGTCGGTTGATTTAATTTCACCTATATACTTGAAGTTACAAGAAACAAAGTGCTGATGTGAACTGATGGAGCTGCTCCATTCTTTCTATTATAATAATACACTCTTAAGAGGATATGTCACGCAGCGTGACTCACGCTTGCAAAAGTCACTGCCACTCCATGTGGAACGACCCACAGTGCGAGAGGGACGGATTCCAGAAAATATAGTAAAATGTCGGTTTTAAATTAATATAAAATTAACTAAAATAGTTATCAAAATTCCAAACTGTCAAGATTTAGATATTGTTCAAATTTGTCTAATAAAATTTTGTTGAGGTCTGTCTGTCATTCCTATTTGACAAACTATGAAAAAGGTGACGAAGAAGACCTCATTTCAATAATTATTTCTATTAAGGGAAAGTTTTGCAATCGCATTTCTGAACTGAAGAAAACTAGAAAAAAGTACTTATATTTACATACTAATTTATCAAATTAGTGGCTTCTTCTGAAAAGCAGGTAAACAACTTCAAAAAGTGCCAATTTTAGCGAAATAGCCCCTTAAGGCTGCATATAAGGTCAGATTCAGCACCTCATTTTGCATCAATCAGAACTGAACTCTACGACGTTTCCTTTTAATTTGAAATAGCGCACTCTCAGCTTTGGTTGTTACAATTACAACCACCAAGAAAGACGCGCCCACAAAAACCTGCATTTTTATTTAATAACTATGCTTCTAGTTGAAATTTTTTAAATAATCTAAGACAAACTGACGATTTCATTTGTTAACTTAATTTTAATACAAATTTCAAGGCTGTATAATTAAAGGAAGGCCCTTTTACACTCGAAAAACATGAAATTTATAGGTAACTTCGTAATGTTATTCTATCGAGCGAGGTTAAAGATTTTGCTTTTTTCCAAGATGAATCTATCAGCCCTATAGTAAACTGTTTATATTATTTTTCCTATATCGATTAACCAAGTTACACAATGTGATATGCTCATTTGAAGTTGTGCATCTAGCCTTATACGGACCCTTACCCCTTGTGAGGGATGCTCGCTCATGTTACCGTTGGTAGGGTAAGGAAGATCAAATCTTATAATAAAGATCTCAGCGGGATATTTAATATTATTCCATAGATATATAAATGTATTTTACTAACCTTATTCGCATACTTACTTTTCCTATTGTTAATACATTTGACATTTGTCATTATGAAACTGCAATAATGTTGACGAAAACAGAATGTAGTAATGGGTGAACTCCTTGCTTAACAGTTTCTAAGTATTTGAAACAATAAGAACAGAATTATCCATTTACCAGAAAAGTTAATAAGAAGTGCTTGTATTTACTGACGCTATAAATCCATTTACCGCGGAAAACGACGGGTAAACTAACGTCTCAAATCTCATGAAAATTTAAAATAATTGCAGCTTCAATTCGACAGTAGGTATAGAAATTTAGAAAGCAAACACGTACAAGTTTACATGAGAAAATCAGTAAAATATGTAATAAATAAGTATAACTGCTGTCTTATACCCTTAGCTACCGGCATATTATCGCAAATGGCGTATATAGCCGAACCATATGACAAACATCTGCTTTTGCCACCCACTCCTGCCTCATAGAAAAATTTATAGTAATAAAACTTACCGGACAGAGGGACATACAATATTGTTGGTCATTGTATGTATGTACAATGTCTATAATAATCGTGTCCAGGTGCCACTTTCACCCGTTGTAAACGAACGGTAATTTTATGTAGGAAATGAATTGAAGGAAACATCAAAATTATATGTATTTGAGTAAGTCATAAAACCAGCCTTTGCCTGCGGCTCCGCCCGCGTACTTTAAGCAATCTTTGCCTCGTTTTCGGCAGGGTTCCTACGATGATCTTGGCGTCATCATGGATTCAAAATTATCATTTAACCTACATTATTGACTATATAATATAATAAGTTATCAATAATAAGTTATTGTAGTTGCCTCAGAGACTTTTCTTGATACCTCTGTAGAAGATGCTGAAGTGGACGCCGCGATCGTCGATCCTGGGGTGGTGGCGTTCTCGTTGCTGCTCGGCCCGGCATTGCCTTGCGTCGCCACACTGAATACGAGACTGATTGTGGTGAAGACCTATGGGTTTCTTTTTCGTGGTATGGGCAGACTATTTATGTTTGTGCATTTTATATTAGCCCTAGTTCAAGTGATTCTGATTATTTTAATCTGTTTGGTAAAATTGAAAACATCATTCATAATTTAAAAGGAAAAATAGTTATTGTTGGTGATCTCAATCTCAACAGTGCATCAGTTAGTGTCTGTAACTATTACTGTTATTTTTTAAACTATTGTAATCTGTATGATAGAAATGATATTCACAATGATTATGGTGGTAAATTAGATGTCGTCCTGACTCAAGAATGTGTTGAGAGTGTTCAGGTGTCTTCAGCCGAGGGAGGTGGTATAGTTAAGATTGATAGGCCTCACCCTCCTCTGGATATCGAGATACGTCTGAAATCAACCTTGTCTCGTATTAGTACTCTACCACCAAGCAATATTGAGTATGAGTTTGACTGGAATTTTCGAAAGGCCAATTTTTCATCTCTTTACCAAGCTATTCCCGAATCCGACTGGAGCTCAGTTCTACAGTTAATGGACGTTAACGTGGCGGTTTCTCAATTTTATAAGATACTTTATGGTTTGTTCGACATGTTTGTACCCAAAAAAATTAGAAATCGTAAGGCATGCGCCAAGGTTTTCCCGGTCTGGTTTACATCCGATATCATTAATGATATAAAAAAGAAGACAAAGTTGCATCGGCTATGGAGGGCTACGAAATGCCCTATAATGTACTCTCAGTTCTCTGCTCTTCGTGAGGAACTTAAAATTCGTATACCGGAGCGCTATAATATATACCGTCGGTGTTTAGAATCCCACCTCAAAACCAATCCACGTGCTTTCTGGGAGCATATCTCCAGTTTACGTTCCTCTGGTGGATTTGAGTCAGTGGTGGAACATTTGGGAAGGTCCTACACCGGGGTTGAAGCTGCCTCGGCTTTTGCTGACTACTTTGCTAGTGTTTATTTCCCTGAAATTCCATTACTTGACTCCTTGGCTACCAGTCCAACGGATGGTACAGTTGGCTCTTCTATAGATGTTTCCTTTTTGACCGAAGCAAATGTCGAACATTGTATTCGGTCTTTAAAGAATAGCAACTCGATTGGCCCTGATAAAGTACCTACTTATCTTCTCAAAGATTGTCGTAATATTCTTTGCATTCCCCTCTGTCACATATTCAATCTTGCTCTGGTAACTGGTAAATACCCCACTAAGTGGAAGCTTGCTAAAGTTATCCCGATACCGAAAAGCAGTAGTAGAGCGGCAGTGGATGAGTATCGGCCTATTGCAAATCTATGCTCTCCTGCCAAGGTTTTTGAGAAGATTTTGCATAATATAATATACAAACAAGTTAATCCTCTTATCTGCAACCAACAGCATGGCTTTAGACCTGGTCGATCTGTCGAGACCAATTTGCTATGTTTGACAGATTATATCTCGACCTGCTTGGACCGTAGCAGTCAAGTCGATGTCCTTTACTTTGATATGCGCAAAGCATTCGACAGAGTACATAATGATGTTCTTCTGTCTAAATTGCAGGCCATTGGTTTCGTTCCTAGAATGCTTCAGTTTTTTGCTGATTACTTAAGGGACCGACAACAGTTCGTTAGCTATGGCTGCTACACATCTCGCCCTTATTTCACACGCTCGGGCGTCAGCCAAGGTTCGGTGCTTGGCCCGTTACTGTTCCTTATAATGATTAACGATGTTGTAAAAGTCATCAAGCACGCTAAATGTTTGCTATACGCTGACGATATCAAATTATACATGGAAATAAGTGACGTTCGTGATTGTGTATTGCTTCAGAGAGATATTGAGGCTCTAGAAAAATGGTGTCTCACAAATAAACTAGAATTTAATATTTCAAAGTGCTACACCATGTCTTTTACTCGTCGAGTCCAGCCGGTCCGCTATGATTATAAGCTAGGCGGAAAAGATATCCCACGTACCACATCCATGAAGGACCTTGGTGTTTTATTCGATCCGAAACTAACATTTAACGACCATATCAGGCGTATCGCTGTTGAGTCCTTTAAGCGTCTTGGATTTGTGTTGCGTAATATGAGGGATCTAAAAGACCCTATGACTATAAAGCTGGTATTCTATGCTTTAGTTCGGTCGAAACTAGAATCTAGCTGTTGTGTGTGGAATCCTCATGAAGCATCTTACACATTAATGCTTGAAAAGGTGCAAAAAGCTTTTTTAAGGTTTATGTACAAGAAATTTTTCGGCTATTATCCGTTTCTCTACCCGTCAAATTTCTTGCTCGGTATGTTAGGTATGACCTCCTTGAAATCTAGGCGAAGTAGTTGCGAGCTAATTTTCGCTCTAAAAATTTCGAGGGGAGAAATCGACTGTCCCGAGTTGCTTACTGGGCTGCTCAGATTGTTTGCACCGGACAATTGCGTGCGATGGCGCTCGTGTCGGAAGCGGCAGTTGTTTGCAGCACCCACCAGCCGCACGCACGCTCACGCCACCTCAACAATGAGTAAGATGACGAAAGCTCTCAACGCATTCATCGAGTCCGAACCGTCTGCTGACGTCTTCTTTTATAGCAAATGTCAATTAGTTTGTAAGTTTATTAGTTATTATGGCCATAAGTTAAGTTAAATCTTGTAAACTAAACTTTTATTTAATAATATTACATAATTGCTGTAATTGGGTTCGCCCGTAGTAATTATAATTATAATAAATAAATAAATAATTCAAAAAGCTTTTAAGCAATTGGGATTTATCCTTAGAATGTCTAAACCTTTTACTAAACCATTTACACTGAAAATACTTTATTTTAGCTATGTTCGGTCACTCCTGGATTTTGCTAGTGTAGTTTGGAATCCATACTATGCGTGTCACGTGGCGCGCGTTGAAAGGGTTCAGAAGAAATTTGTCAAATCTTTGAATCCACTCTTGTACATTTTTTGGTATGACTTACAATGATTCTCTTAATCGTCACCATTTACTATCGCTGGCATGCAGACGTAAGCAGTTTGACCTAGTTTTTCTTTATAAAATTCTTAATAACTATATTGACTCCCCCAGTCTACTAAGTAAAATATCATTAAGAGTACCTGGTTACAGTTCTCGCAGTAAAAAAATATTCTCTATTCAGACTTTCTCAGCAAACTATACAAGTAACAATTTCTTCAGGCGAAGTGAGGATACTTACAATAAAAAATACCTAGAACTGGATTTGTTTAGGCATACATTAAATTCATTTAAATACAAGTTATGTCAAGCATTGTCTGATTCATACCTTTAATATTCCTGCGAATGTTCTATATTTTTGTTAAGATTTGTACCTATATTTAAGTTGCATTATTGTGTGAAGTGTTGAGTTCTATTACCTACTTAGATATATATAACTGGATCTCCAAGTCCAATAGTAAACCTTTTTGTAATACTGTACATTTTATAAGACTGTTTGCATCCGAAATAAATAAATAAATAAAATGATAATAAAAAAACCGCATCCAAATCCCGAGTTAAAACGGAACATACAGACGGTAGTTTGGTGGTAATGGTAGTTTTAGCTTCAGTACAATAGTTACTAATAACTAATTTCATTTAAAATTTGGAAAAAATATAATTTGTACAACAGACACGACATTTCTACTACTTTATTATTAGTAGTATATGTAGTTTAGATATTAATAGCAGTTTTGTGTAAAAGGTACAACTAGGAATCATAGTAAAGGTAATGCTTTCCCTTACGCATAGTTCAGGAATCAAAATATTATGCGCATGTATTAAAGACATGAGAATAAAAATAATTACATTAGTCATTATCTGATTATGAAACACCAATTAATTTCCGGATATTTTGACTTATGTAACTTTTATAAAACTTTTAATGAGCCTAATTTTGATTCACTTTGGGATGCATGAAACGAGTCTTCTCCGGTAGGGTAAACTGAGATATTACCTCTGAATCTCTGATTATTGCAAAAATACGCATTGTTATACGCATGATTATTACCGCGGGCAACGACGACGCTCCAAGCGAATTCGCTCTGCGCTGCAAGCATCGGCGTAGAGCTCATACTAAATTGTAACAAAATTGTACGAGCTTGACGCTGACGCTTGCAGCGTAAAACGAATTCGCTTGGAGCGTCGTAGCCCGTGGCCCTCGGGGAACCCGTTCAAAAACCAATTCGCGTCGCAACACTGATTGTTCAAAAATGGCAGTGTCGCTGCACTGGTGTCAACTTTTTTATCAACTAAACGCGATAGTAGAGGCATCGGTCTGAGTAGGGTCGCAAGCTTCGTATAGGCACGTCAACATGATAGATATACAATCACACAAATCTAACATAAGAATGAAGTAATGTGTGGAGACACATAATTATAAGAAGTCAGATAGAAAGGCAAATAAAAAACGTTAAAGTGTAAAATGACGTTTGCAGTGTTGCTACACAATATATATAACCCATTCAAAAACTCAGCATTGCAACTCGACTGTTCCCACTCCGCCTAGGGTTCTTTTCTGATAGTCGATCAAAAATCACACCGGGTTGGGTTCGTACCCCGGGTTCCAACACTAACCCGTTCATAAATCAACACGGGTCGCGACACCGATCGTTCAGAAATAGCAGTGTCTACACCGGTGTCGAATTTTTTAACACCAACTCTGAGCAGGGTTCGCAAGGTTCGTATAGAGACGTCAAAATGACGGTTACAAATCAATACGAAATCTACTGGAGATATGTGAAATGAAATGAGTGTATCAACTCGGCCAAACCCGTTCAAAAACTCAGTGTTGCAACCCCGGTGTTCTTACCCACCCTAGGGTTCTTTAATAAACGCACTTCTGGATAGTTAAACTAAGACCCAACTAAATGACGAATGGCTTTACTTCGACTGGTGGTAGGCTTCGGCTGTGACTTGTCACCATCCTCATAAAGACCTACACTGCTAGCGACTCGTCGTGTTCCGGTATGACGTCATGAATAGCTGTACCAGGAGTGGTGGAGGCAGTCGCTTAGTTGTATCATAACTATCATAGTCTTTCGTCCTTTAACCCCATTTCTGTAGATTTTGCGCAAGTCTCTGGATATACTGACTGAGTACGCCTCGCCTGTTTCCACTGTACCAATTTAATCAGGCTCGGTAGTGCAAAACTGCTAGACCCAAAAATTTGCATACAAAAAGATTTTCATCAAACTAAAACTAGCAAGTAAACATAGAGGATGATTTAGGAAAAAAAAATCGCTTCCATATTCAAATTCTCACTTTCCCATAGAAATAAAGTTTAAATGCATCCGTACAATGCGAATATTTCCGTGTCATTACGAACTTCTAACTTTGACCACTTTTTCCATTCATCCGTTTTTAATACCCAATTCATGCAAATTCTCTCCCATAGAGATTCCCACGTTTTGCCGTCACGTATGGATGAACTACCCCTTAATATGTTGTTATTTTTGTCCCCTACTAATTCGACTGTTCTGCCAAACATCTTTAGATCTTGTTATCATGAAATAAGATTACATTTCCTTTGAATAATGTGTGTGTAATTTTTTACCGGCAAAAGTGTCGTTTTAATGATGCCAGCTTTACTTTCATGTTTACTTTGTACTTTTATCTTTTTCTTTGTCATTGTCATAGGGGTGGTGTCTTTGGACAAGGGATGAAAAATGTGCTTTCTATAATTTAATTGTGTAGCTGTGCTTTTTAACCGCTGTCTGATATTTACGATTGATAATAATTTGTACTGTCTATGACAGGGGGGCTTTCAATTTTTATCCACTAGGTTCACAAGATCTACAAATTTTTTGACTGATTTTATTTTGCTTATATAACCTCGGTATGTGCTGTGCATTATACAAATAATACCTCTTCATATTTAAAGTTTCCAATAACGAATTTTAGTTTCTAGTCACCTTATTCATTGCCTCTGCAAGTCTAATAATTAGGGATGGCACTCGCTGAAAATATTTACAGTGAATATTCGTTTATTAAAAATCTAAAGTGGAATATCTCGGTTATTTATCGATGCAATACAATAGGGGACAATCCCCCTTATTAATTTCATCGACATCATTTTGTACGGATCTGCCATTAGAGGCGGTCCGAGGGGGGGGGGGGGGGTCATAGGACGCCCCCAAAATCATCATGTCAACTCGAAAAATCCCCTATAACTTGACGGTTTTCGAACATTTCAAACAAATTTTTATCTACCTACTAACATCTAAGTCAAAAACTTTCAAAATAACGTTATAAAATTAATTCAAACGGTGCAAACTAAATTTGAAAAGGCCGCGAAATATAAGTACCAACGCGGATATTTGCTACCCCATAAAATTCATAAATGCCTCGTTGTTTTATGGCTGAGATTTTTCATTTTATTAAAAATTGTTATATTTGCTTAAGGCGCCTAGGCACGCCACCGTTTTAGTACAAAATTTAATAACCCGTTTCTCAGTTGTTTTTCGTTATAGACCAAACTATATGACCTCTATCATCTGGTGCTGGTATTTTAAAAGGCACCATTTTCTAAAATTTTGAATATTGATTTTGTTTTAAAGATATCAAGCTGGACAGATTTACATACAAAGTTGTTTTCTTGCCTCAGATTGTGCTTAAACCAAAATTTAACATTTACTTTGTAAATGCCTGTATTAAACTATAGATGTCTTATACTTTGGTTTATAACGAAAAACAACTGAGAAACGGGTTATCAAATTTTGTACTAAAACGGTGGCGTGCCTATGCGCCTTAACCTGTTTTACTGTTAAAATTGGCTTCTTGAAATGTACTTGAGCTAAGATGAGCCCCCCCCCCCAAAATCTTGAGCTGCGACCGCGCCTGTCTGTTATAGATATATTGTGCATACAAAATAGCCAGTCTGTAGTCGATCGGCTAGCCGTGAACTATCTATCATGTATTGTACAGAAAGCGTAAGGAAATACGTATTATTTCAGTGGTACTACTGTATTGAGAAGTATGCTTCTGAGTTATCTTGTGACATCTTCAGATGAGATATAAACATATTTGTTATCTGATTAAAACAACGGTGAGTTCTGCTAATGACAGATATAGCATGATAGAGTTAAAGTCTTACATCATCAACAGTTTGTTTATACGAGGTATCTTTGATCTGCTACAAAACTTTAACCACATATTGTTATTAACCATAATTTCATCCCTGCGGCATATATTATTTAAATACGAGTGAACTGGCAAAGTTAAATATGTAAGTGTGATTTCTTTTGCTGCATTAATACAAAAGTCGTGGGACAAAAATTTTTTGCTCCGTAAAATCAGTAAAATATGTGGTTTATTCTTTAGTGTTCCGTACCCGCAGGGTGCCAAACGGGACCCTATTACTATAAGCCTCCGCTCTCTGTCTGTTCGTCCGTCACAGGGGTCTACAGCTTCACCGTAATAGTTATAAATAAAAAAAAATCACAGAAGACGTGTGACTATGGCCTCTGCTGCGAGAAATAATAAAATATTTAAGGAAATAAACTTTAAAGGGGTTCCTCATTCAAGAAACCTCGAAGAAGGGCCTACTTCAGTCAATTTTTACATTAAGTAATGATTGTAACATATTTAAATATTTTATATTTTTTGTATTTCCGACTTTTTATGTACGGACGCCAGTAGTTATGGTACTGATATAAGAACTGCCAATGGTAACCTATTAAGCAGGCGCCCGTACTTCGTCTCAGTTTATTATTCTTATTTATTCAATTTAAAAACGATGTCTTATTACTACTTACCTGTACGCAAATAAATATATAATACTGTATAATAATAGTGTGTAATTTGTGGCAGTGGGCAGGCCATATTTGTCGCCGACATGATGGCCGTTGGGGCCGAAAGGCTTTAGAATGGAGACCACGTACAGCAAAACGTAGTGTAGGACGACCTCGTGCCCGCTGGACCGACGACCTGAAGGACGTTGCGGGGGGCGGCTGGATGAGGAGGACGGAGGACCGACATGAGTGGCGAAATTTGGGAAAGGCCTATGTCCAGCAGTGGACGAACACGGGCTGATGGATGGATGGATGGAGTGTATAATGAAAACAGACTTGTACCGAGAGTATAGCCGATAAACTGCTACGCAGTTTGGCTTCAATATTTTGTAAACAAAAACCTGTATGTCTTTTGCTGAATAAATAAATAGCTATCTATATCTATCGAAAAAGCTAAATTAACCGCTTCTTGATTTGACGCTAGCTGCCAGTTGACCGCTTGTTTAGTAAGAGTAGTTAATGACCTCTTTCGATGAAAATTATCTCGGGTCTACTCGCTCCTATCTACTATGAACCAAAATTTATAAAAATAATTGCCTAACGTAGCGGTTACATTCTAATCTTCTACCTCAGAATAACCGTACCTACTGACCTTCTACAAAATAATCAATTCATCATCTCGCCCAACTGTCATCGTCTAATTCTAACACGATTAAGTAACAAGATCGAAGACAAACAACATTTCGCATTTATTACATTAGTGGAGCCGAGGATTACGATGACAGATGTAATAAGATGGATAGTCCGGGAGCAAAGTATACACGCAAAAAATAATCAATCAATCAGTGACAAATGTGACAGATCTACGTTGTCATATTGAACCCACAAAAATATCTATAGACTCTACCGTTCTGTACTTTGGGAGAAGAGTTTACGAAAGAGGATTTTTTATTTTATTTGGCCTCTTTCTATTCTATCTTACTGCTATCGTAATGCTAGGCAAAGGTCTTCTCTTCGCGAGTCCTTATAGTGCGGTCCTGTGCTACTTTAGATTAATTCAGCAAGAACTGTCGAGATCCTCGCGCTATTAGCGCGAAATAATCTTCCATCGCCTCGATATATATGTATCCCCAAGGGGGTGTCCGAAGCGTTTTCGAGTATGGACTCACTCGGACAATCAAAGCTAGTACCAATAAATTAGTTTCACCGACTTCTTTTACGTCTAACCTGTCATAGGTTGAGCCCATCGCAATAAAATATAAATATCGAAAAAGTCATTTGTGCATGCTCGACTAACCACAAATGCAAACCATCTTTCCAGCTGACCTGCCACTAAATAACCTCCAAAAATAGCCATAGTAATATAGATTAGGCTGATTTGAAACCTTGTCATTTACAAAGTCTACATATACTTCGATGGCGGCTAAACTTGTTTTGCTCCTGTCTCAAAACAGTCATTTGTCGTTCAATTTTTTACCATCGCGTCTTCAGTAATACGATCCTTTTATTCGGCGATAGACACCAGCTGCATCTGTTTGTGTCGTGCTAAAGAATGCTGAGCAAGGCATTCCAGAAACTGGCACAAGGGATAAAATAGATAGAAACCTAGATCCCGCCTGCATACCAAGCACGGCAACAAATCCAAGACGATTCATCTTAAATACGTCTCATTATGTGGGTAACCCGGCGCAACCCGACCCGAATAAGAGTATAATGGGGCATTACAGTTGAAGGTCCCGGGAGTGATGTCCCATTGTGTCCCGATGCGTCCTGGACCTGTCAATCGTGTGGGACGATCACCGTGAAATCTGTCCATGCGTAGACCTACCACGATGAGGATTCTTAGGAGTTTGATGGATGTAGTATTAAACCATTCAGCTAGTGATGGTTACTTGTTTGTGGTAATTCTTAGGAAAACCCTCCAAATGCTTACGAAGTTATTTTAAAAGTGGCAAAATTATGACCGTAATTTCATTATTTATTTACAACTCTTTGATCGAAACTTATTTACAAAAAGACAAATTACTTAAAATAAAACCGGTCAAGTGCGAGTCAGACTCGCATACCTAGGGTTCCGTAATTCCACAGTTTTGGGAACAGTCAGGAAAAAAGTATTTAAAATCTTGCCCATAAATGTTTATGTTAACTTAAAAAAGAATTGATTGTACCACAAAAGAGAGACAAATATTTTTATACCGTACTCGAAATAAAACTCAAGAATGAAAAATTATTTTTTGTCATTTTACTATGGTGAATTTCTCAACCGTTATATTTTTCCTGTAATCTTTATATAATCCCAAATCACCATGATTTTTAAAATTTTTTTCAATACACCAGTTTCGGTGATAAGGGACATGCATTTTTCGAGGTTTTTCAAAGATTTCTCGAAATTAGTGCCAGTATATATTTTTATAATCAGCTCTTTAATATCTACAATTTAATCTCCATATTGTATTTTTATAAAATATTTTTTTTTATTTATTTTGTTTTTTTTTATATTTTTGATTGTTATCAACTTTTTGTTAATCACTATAGTTTTCCTGGAATTGGCCAATTATGGCCTATAATCAGGATTTTTTCATTTTTTTCGGTCCACCAGTTTCGGAAATAAGGGGAGGGGGCATGCATTTTTTTGTCGTTTTTCAAAGATTTCTTGAAATTACAAATCTACAATTTGATACCCATGTTCTATTTTTAGGATATTATTTTTATTTTTCTCACTTTCGCATTGGAAATATTTTTAACAATATAATTTTTTTTTTTTTTCATTATATTGTGTATGCAAGTAAAAGCTATTTTTGTAGCAAATTTCATATTAACGGTGCCAAAGTTATGAGGCTGTGAGTCACAGAAGGTGACGGACGGAAGGACAACGGCGTCTCACCATAAAGGTTCCTTTTACCTTTCAGGTACTACGGAACCCTAAAAATGGACATTCACAGATATAATACAATAAATAAAGAGAAAATTATAACACCAAAAACTATACTAAAAAAGACGCAAAAAGAAGGAAAATATATTAAGTTAGCTATGTTTGATAAAATACCGACACCTGTTTCAAATTTGCCAAAAAGGGTGAAACGTTTTTTGAAAAAAAAACGTTTTTGTCAATTAACGAATTCTTGAATTTAAATCTAAAGTCATGTTCATTTCCTGATTAGACATTTAAATTTATTTTTAATTTAAACCATTATTTTATGTAAATTTTCATAAATGATTTCGTGTAAGATTGTGTATGTTCATTGTACATATTTTGTATTTCATGTGATATTTTTATGTATTCCATGTGATTTTTTTATGTATTCACAAACCTTTTATAACGTGCTCTGTTATATGGTGATAAATATCCTATTCTTAACTTTCGTGCCAACTGTACGTTAAAATCGTGCATATTTGAATTGCGAGTGTAATAAATGTAATTATATATAAAGTTCCGATTATTTGCATGCTAAATTATATACATGCTAAAGTAGCTGTACATTGAATATTTTTGCGACATTTTACAGTCCCTTGAAGCTGAAAAAATCAAACTTCCGAGGTAACGTAAAAAAAGATACGGCCGATTAAGTCGCAAAAAACGTATATTTAGACACTCTCAAGGGAATCAAAATTTATAGTGTATTTTCTGTTGACCTAAAACTTTGAAATTTGGCAAGTTATACCATCTTATTCAACAAGTATAGGGAAAATCTGAAAACTACACATTTATAATTAAATCACTGACCGTGAGCGAACCGAACCGACTCGCACTTGTCTGTTTTTTTTTATTATCTTCGTAGATTGGTCAACATAGATGTTCATAAAATAACGCCCAAGTCGTAGACGATGTAGAAATTTAATAAATGCGGGCGGAGCCGCGGGCAAAAGGCTAGAATATCATATTTTTCGCGAGAATACTTTCAGAAATAAAGAGGGGATCAAATTTTATCCTTTGTCTTACACTTTCTGAGGTTCATACCCAAAGGCAAAACGAAGCCTTATTAATGTCACTTTCCTGTATGTCTTTCCGTCTGTATGACAGACCAAGTATAGAACCCAATTTTTTTATTATTTGCAGTTTTATTAGCCTATGCACAATATGACCAAATTTGAAACTGATACGTACGTATCAGTTAAGATATGTTTAAGATCTATAGAGCACAAAAACGGAAAAAAAATATTATTTCGTGGCTTTTGTACGGCGACACCCTTAAGATTACATTTTTTATTCAGTTTGTAATATTTTCCGTGACAGAGGCCATAGTAACACGTATTCTGTGAAAATTTCAATTGTCTCCAGACAGACAGACAGCGGAAGCTTAGTGATAGTAGCACAAAATATGACTTTTGCACTGTGGTGGTAGTGTCCCATTTGGCATCTTTTGGGTAAGGAACCCTAAAACTATGGTAAAAGCAGGCGAGAATTTAATCAATCTATCGAGGGATATCCGTAAAATCTACGTAAGTCGGTAACAGACGAATGAAATTACTGATACTACGCCTGTAACCACTCTACCGGTGAGTCCCAATGGGCCGAGTTGAGGAATTTTAAATTAAATAATTTTTCCGTTCCAATGAAGGTTATAGATTAGTTGTTTATGTCTAATGAAACCAATAATCCGCTTTCTTAAAAAAAGCGTATCTGAGGTAAACATTTAAAACTTTCAAGACTGTTAACACCTTGAACGTAATAATAATATAATTTTACTAATTAGCACTTTCTCTAGACAAGAAATCAAGTTTTACGTGCGCAATAAATGTCAATAAAATGACGTGTCAAATCTGAGTTTAGACTCACAGATGTTAATAAAAATACTCTGCGACGCAGGAAGCTTTTTCAAATTATGTCAATAATTTGGCCAAGTGCGAATTAGACTCGCGCATAAAGGATTTCGTGTTCGGAAGCCCGAAAACATTATGGTATACTAGCCTTTGCCCGCAGCTTCACCCGCGTTCAGTGACTTTTTACCGAATCTTTTCCCCGCTTACGGCTCGGGCGTTATTTTACGAACACCCCTTGTAGCCTATGTGTTGACCAGGGTCACTAAGGTGACAACAAAAAAAACAGCATCCAAACCCGTTGAGTGGTTCTCGAGTTAAAACGGAACATACAGACAGACAGACAGATAAAAATTCTAAAAATTGTTGTTTCGTCCTCAGTACAAGACCATAACCCATTTCATTTTAAATTTCGGGAAAATATTCAATGTACAGACACGACTTTTTGACTACTTTATTGTTAGTATTAGTATATAGATATAGATAACAACAAATTATATGGCATAGCAACAATTAAAACCGGACAAGTGCGAGTCGGACTCGCCCACCGAGGGCTCCGTTAAAGACTATATTTTTTATGATTCAATTACAAATGTAGTTTTCAGATTATTCCCTATACTTGTGGCATAAGACGGTATTACTTGCCAAATTTCATAGTTCTAGGTCAACCGGAATTTATGAATTTATGAACCTATGAATTTTGATTCCCTGAGAGTGTCGAAATGTACGTTTTTTGCGGCATAAACGGCCGTATCTTTTTTCACGTTAACTTAGAAGTTTGATTTTTCCACAGCTTCAAGGGACTGTAGACCTGATTATATGGT
This sequence comes from Ypsolopha scabrella, assembly GCA_910592155.1. NCBI lineage: Eukaryota > Metazoa > Arthropoda > Insecta > Lepidoptera > Ypsolophidae > Ypsolopha > Ypsolopha scabrella. The sequence continues at coordinate 19,103,552 of OU342977.1, forward strand.
TTTAATTTCAACTCAATACCTCCACGCGTTCTCGAGATGAAAGGGTCTTGACAGACGGACGGACGGACTACAAAGTGATCCTATAAGGGCTCTGTTTTTTTTCTGGAGCCCTAAAAGGAAGGAGATAAAATGGTTAGCGCCCGCCAAAAAATTCGGCACCTTCTGCGTAGGTACAGAGCTCAAATTAAAGTTATTTGTTGTTTTACTTCCAAGTTTGTTTTACATTCTAATCAAATTTGAGACTTGTATATAAGGTGACTTTAATTTATGCAACCAAACTTATACTGGAGGTTTGTTAAGTGATCAGTAACACGGATCGATAACACTTTTTGCTAATTTCGCAAAATGAAATCTTGACGTCCCATAGTAATTGACTCGGGGCTGGGCTAGCATTTGTAAGGAACGCGAAAAGAATAATTTACGAATTTCACAAAAAGTGTCATCGAACCTTGTTACTGATCACTTACTAAGCCTCCAGTATAAGTTTGGCTGTAAAAATTAAAGTCACCTTATATAATGCTACTTTTTAGAGGTATTTTTTGCAAGGTTTGCTTATTATTTTGTTAAATTTTTACTATATTATTAGGTTTATAGCGGCGGTAGCTCAGGCGGTAGAACACTGCCCTCTCAATCTTGAAAAACATCTTGAGGAAATCTGCATGCCCTGAAAAGAAGTACGGTGATAGGGCTCACCACTCATCACGTTAGGACGTAATAATCGTCGGTGAAACACGGGTGTACTGGGTGTGGACTGTGACTTGCATTTCACAGTTCACATTAGGGAACACCTCTGACATCCCCTCGGGGATTCATGTCGTGACGATATAATGTAATAGATTTAGTTATTTATTATTCTTATTTAAGTTCCTTGTTTAATAAAAATATGTTACTGTGCAAAGATATATAAATATTTTACCATTTAGCTTCCAAGGAAAGTGAATGCTGTAGATATAAAGGTCATCAATATTCGATATGAGGTAAGGTTCGGTCACAAACGCAAATATATTCGTAATAAACAAATATTAGTTGTTGATAGACCGTCGTCCAAGGCGATGTTTTCGTATGTATAAGATGTTTGTAAATTTTTTTGCTAGAACTTACATACAAATACTCACGCCTGTCTCCCAGAGGGGTAGGCGGAGACTACAGATTTCCATCTGCTACGATCCTGACATACCTCTTTTGCTTCACCTAACTAGAACTTTCCTACTAAAAAAAACTTCTGTTCTTGTCTAAGCTGTTCAAAGTTAGGCCTTTTTTGCTCTTTTCAGAGTGGCATACCTCCCATACGCTTCCTACCTGGCGCGGCAGAAGTTTATATTGTTCACCAATCATATGCTCATAATCATATTATATTGTCTAAACACAATCATACGAAAACACCGCCCTTGGAAGACGGTCTATGATGGTGTAACCGCGCTGTGAAAGCTTAAGGTTTGTTCAGACGGTTTTGTGGTTTTTTTAATATGTCAATACAAACAGCTTTGGTTTTTGTTATGTAGCAGATCTTTCTCTTTGATAAACTTGAGTATCCTTTTTATTATTAAAAATATCATTATAATATGTACCTACCTATATTTAAAATATTTTTGTCACCCTTAATTTTTTTACCTAAGATTTAGTTTAGCGTGAGGTTTGCATGTTTGGTGCATTCCGCGAAATTTGTTTTAGAAAAAATGTCTAACTCAAAACATTAGAGATTTATATTAGTATTAGTTACCTAGTGGTTAATTAGTTACATGTAAATTAACCACTTACTCGTATACTCATTACAAATAAGTGTTGTTGTCATTGATTATACTGATGTAAACATAGATCTAAGATAACTCCTTTCAAAATATTTCAAAATAAGAGCGAAACCGGTCAGGAAGTTAATAATTTTGTGGGATATTACAAGTGATCTTCTGTTCATTATATAGTTACCTAATTGTTATATTTAGAAACACCACGAAAACTGTAATTTGTAGTACAATTAGAGAGTTATTAATGTAATTATTGCAAGCAGAAACATAATTACTACCGCCGAAAAAATCTCACGACACCATTCGGTTGTATTTAAAAGTCATTAAATTTAACAAAAGAAGTCGTTTGTCTGAAATCGTCTGCTTGTTTGCGAAATACAAACATTTTGTATCTCTATGTACTGCGTAACTAAAAGTTTCGGCAATTATTTTATTCAAAGTTTGTAATAGATTTTTGAATTTGTAATGATTGCGTTTGGGTTTTATATTTTTCTTTAAGGCGACGTAGGTAGGTAGTAAAAATTGAATTTAATAAACAGTAGAACTCACATACTTCAATCTAAAAAAAAAAAAACATTTTCAGTAAGGGCTTTTCCAGGACGATAACAGAGCCTAGAACGTGACAGAGAAAAGTTCGCTGAATCGAAAAAAATTGCAAAGTGAAGGCTGTTTTTTCAGTTCAAAACAGTAGTCCGCCAAAACTAATAAAGTAAACAATAATGACTGTTGTAAACATATAAACCTATTATCTTAAACATACAAACGCGTATTTTTAAACGCTTTCCTGTGAATTTATATTAAATATTATTCCAAAAAAAAACAGCAATATCCAACCTTTTCTTGATTCACCGAACTACTCGGATGGGCACTTTTTCACATATGTTTATCTCTTCCGTTGTGAGACATATTGCGCCTTAAGAACTCTAAACCCTGTTGGTTGAGATGGTAGGCCTATGCATATAGGAAAAGTTCCATTATGATAAGTCCTGGAAGTTTGAAAATGGAACTAAATTTCAATGAAGTATCGCATGATTGAAATAATATATCACACGGGCATAGATTATAGATATATTTATTAGTGACACAGGGTGACTTGAACCAAAATCTTGAATGAAGTTTTCTAAATGTATCAAAAAGCATAAATCACATTTTCACAATCAAACATTAATTTTGTGTACAAACATTTGAATAGAATACAAAATGACGCAACGATTTGTCAACTTCAACACCAAATAGTCAAATTGATGATTGAAGTAGAATCAATGCTTTTTATAATAATATCAGTTTACAGAATATTTTACCAAAAAATAATAACCTGTGATGGATTTCAATTAATCTTCCTAGAGTTTTATTTATCATCCTTTACTGGAATATTTTTAATAGTAAGCAAATAAATAGACTATTTAATAACGAATAAGTTGATCTTTTCAGACTACATTATGGAGATTATGTTTTTTATGTTTTCGAATTTCGTATCGCTTAAGTTTGCTCTATAATACGGGTGACTTCGAAGCGTGTGTGTAAATACTACTCACTAAATTAAATTCAAATTTTGGTTTACTGCTAATATTTTAATAAATAAAGATGTTGGCGCCACTATTTCCGGTTCAGATTCCGCGCGCAACATTCAGTAAGCGGGCAATACCACGTGACCGCTATGGACCAATCAGATGGCGTGTTCGACCAATGAGCGTTCGTGTTGCTTCGTATTGGTCTAGACGCTCCCGCTATATCGTGTTTCCGGCTGACACCAGGTTAGCGGGTGCAAGATGGCAGCCCGCATTACCTCTTCAACTATCACTGTGAATTATTATTATTGTAGTGTTGCAAATTACGGTTATAATAACCAAGTTATACAATTAAACAGTATAGGTTACAAGTGTGTTGCTTAATGATCATTCCTACCTAACCAGAGAGTTACATCAGAAGTGTTGAACCCCTGCCCCGATCATGGCCGGTAATCGGGGACGGAAAAACGCTCGCCCCAAGAAGAATAAGAGGAGTTTATCTTCATCCAGTAGCAGTAGTAGTACTAACAGTTCTAGTACTTCAGATGGAAGGCAGACGCCACCGCGTCGTAAAAAGGCAAGGGCATCAGCTGACAGTCAGGTATCGCGTTGCAACAATATGGTTTTAAATTCAATGGTGCCAGAGTTTGACCCTCTTACCGATAAAGTTGACAATTGGCTTAGTATTGTAGATTTGCATGCTAAAACTTTTCAATGGAAAGATGCAGTCATAATTTTCCAAGCCGTTAATAAATTGAGAGGCACATCTAAAACTTGGTACGATTCTTTTGTCAAGAATGAGAGTGGTTGGGCCGTTTGGAAATGGAAAGAGTGGCGTGATAAGATAGCATTTACGTTCCAAATTCAACGTAATATGCATTCTTTGCTGAAGGATATACTAGACTGCGGACCTAGTCTCAATCGTTGTACGAATTTTATTTTCAACAAAAATCTAAAATAGACAGATTGGGTTTGAATTTTTCGGAACGTGATATTATTGCTATTATTATCGGTAATATTAACGATGCGAATCTCTGTGCTTCGGTAGATGCAGGCAATCTTCTTAAGTGTGATCAACTTGCATCATTTTTACATGGACGTATATATACTCCGACCAACACTCCTGTACCTATTTCTCAATGGAAAAACGTGCAAAAATGCTTACCCAAAAACGTCTCAAATTCTGAAGCTGTTGATCGTTTACCTTCTCAAAATCAAGCATTATCAAACGTGTTGCCTTCAATAAGTGGATCGGTCAGGCAAATTAAATGCTTTGGTGTGGTGGCAATCATAAAAAGTTTGAATGTTCAGAAGTATGTACGTTTTGCAGTAAAAAAGGCCACACTGAAAGCTATTGTCTTAATAAAAAAGAGGTGAAGTAAAAAAAAATATATATAAAATTCATATACCTAATAAAATAAGAAAAAAAAATTGGTAATTTAGTTACTATAAGGGATTTTCCCATGAAATATTTAAATGATATGGATTGTAATTGTGAAAATTTGGTTTTTAACAATTGCGAAAGCTGATTTACGTGCAATGATTTTTCAAAATCGGACTGTATTTTTCATTATTCAGGAACAAGATTTTGTATTGTGTAAAATTCAAGATATTTTATCAGGAAAGGCCGAAGCTAATAGATAAATTTTTATTAAGTACGAGGTTCTTGAAAATGAGTATACATTATAAAATATACAAAAGGCAATTGTCACATTTTTGGTAGTCGTTCATTTACGAAATTTGCATTCATTTTTGTTGTGCGGAATACAAGCACTGAATTCGTTATCTGAAGACAAAGTTAGCTTATTAAAAATGTTTGGCTACCCGGAGAGGCTGATCTGATCAGTGATGCTGGATCCGCCTTCATTTTCTACTGCAATGTCCCAAGTGAAGTATTTTTATAGATAATAGTCGACATATGGAATAAAGAAGCGGATGTTGGCGATGATGATGGTAAATGATTAATTATATAGAATAGATTGATGCTTAGAATTATTCCGTTAAAAATTTAAAAAGAATTAAAAGCAAAATGTCTTTCTTGTCTGTATCCAGTATAAGTAATCCTATTGTCTGTAACAGATGAGGTGCGACCTTGAGTCTGTGACAAGTGAGTGGAGTCATAGTTCGTACAAAAAGTAAATCGATAAACCGGAGAAACTTTGTTGGGAATGTTGACTGCGAGTCTGAGCATGCTCTTCCAAAGTTGGACAATCGGGTTTACTGTATGGACTAGAACTTGGAAACTCAAATGAAGGATTAGAATAATATAATGGTTACACGACTCTGAGAAGACAGGTTGATACGATTGTATTCTAATGAAACGTTTTATGTGTCATGTTACAGAAAATCAGGTGTCTGAGGACAGACACCGTGCAGGAGGGCCGGATGTTGGCGCCACTATTTCCGGTTCAGATTCCGCGCGCAACATTCAGTAAGCGGGCAATACCACGTGACCGCTATGGACCAATCAGATGGCGTGTTCGACCAATGAGCGTTCGTGTTGCTTCGTATTGGTCTAGACGCTCCCGCTATATCGTGTTTCCGGCTGACACCAGGTTAGCGGGTGCAAGATGGCAGCCCGCATTACCTCTTCAACTATCACTGTGAATTATTATTATTGTAGTGTTGCAAATTACGGTTATAATAACCAAGTTATACAATTAAACAGTATAGGTTACAAGTGTGTTGCTTAATGATCATTCCTACCTAACCAGAGAGTTACAAAAAATCGTTTAAATATTTGTTTCATACATTCATAACACGTTTTGTCATTGTCGAGACGTATAGCTTATAGGGCAGCTGCAAACTGCAAATCCTTTAATCCAGCAATTCCCAAAATGTTGGTTGCGACGCGGTTGCGACCCACTGGGGTGGTCAGCAGTGGGTCGCAAGCAGATTTATAGTAGGTTGTAAAAAAATATGAAAAATACAAAACAGGCACAATCTTCACACTAAAATGAATCCATTCAGACTGAGATTACGAATGAACATTAAAGCATGTATTTAATTATTGTAATAGGCTTGTATTTCTGTAAATTAAATGTTTTTTTTTTTAATTTAAATAACGCAACGAAAATATCTGCGTTTTCTTCCTGTTTATGGAGAAGGTTATTCCTATCAACAGAAAAAATATTCGAACACTTTTAATAACTTCATCCATTGTCCATTGTTCTTTAACAATAGTTAATTTCGGGCTTTTACCGGCAGTCACTGGTTAGTCTTAGGTTTTACTGGTTTACGTCAGAATCTTGATAAATGCTGAAAACGACAATGCACGCTATTTTGGAAATTACGTGAAAATAAGTAACTACAATTGTTTACCTTTTTGGTTCCCATCAATTTCTTTGTCTTGTCTGGGCATGTCGTATGTCGTATTCCCTATGATCACAAGGAACCTAACACGCTCCTCCTCCGGGATAAGTCTATTAGCAGGTCCAAAACCTCACCCTTTCTTTATTGAGTCGTGATTCAAGTAAGTTTGGGAATCACTGATTTAATCAAACAATCAGTATAACACCCTGGTGCTACTGATTATTTCAAAGTATTTGTAAAGTAATTGTCGCTTACCTCAGAGACTGCTTGCAACTATTTCGTTATTCAAAAGCATGTGAGTCTGCTGTCGGTTGCTTTAGACTTAGATTGGGATACATACGAGTAATATTTTAAAAAGGCTATGAATTCATTTCTCAGAGTTCAAAAATAAAATTTAAATCTTTAACGTAATTCGTATATATTTTTTCCTTCATTCCAAGTTTCAGATCGCATCGGAGCAGTGCAGAAAAACCTAAAATACGGTGCAGACAGTGAACGACAAACACTGGGTGTAGATTAACCTATAAACTGCGCCCTTTCATGAACTTCAACGACTTTTTCTTTGAGCCCATCCATTCCCACGTCACCTGAGCAGTGAATGACGTGGCAAGAAATTCCACCACGGGTGGTCTACTCCCGAACTACATTGTCGAGGATAGGTATTGTATTAGTTCTTTCAGTTCTTGATAATGACTATGCGTACTCCACTTCTTCCTTCCTGCTTCCTTTCAGGAAGTGGAGAACGCACTAACTCGTAATGAGGCAATTTTATCGGATTCATGAATTTTAAAAATCATGTCGTGTAGTTCGACGGTGACAACCATAAGTTTACCGTTCTGCCAAGCGATAGTAGCTTCTATTTATTTAGTTTTAGGTTTAACACTTTATGTGGAACGATGATTTAGCGTTGACGATGGAATAATTGCGTGTGTTGGATGCATGAGAAACCACGGTGACTGGCGATTTTTGTATTTTTTGAGGTTCAGCAATTTTTTAACAATTTTGGTCACACCGACGTTGAATTGGTTCCTACATGCAATCTACAGTTAATTCTAGATTAATACCAAAACCGTAAGTATTTTCCGTAAAGGAGAAAAATGTTATGTGGATCATTTGTACGTAAAATCTTATGAACGGATTGGGATGGAGTTTTCACAGTTGTGGGCAAAGGCTTGGACCCTTCCAGTACAGACGGTCCACTTTCACGAATGGACCAGATTTTCTGTATGACTACTTGACTTGTACATCATGCATTATTGCTATGAAGGCTTGTCCAAATGAAAGTTAAACCTCCGATTTTTCAAATAATAAATAATACTTTGGGCATTTTACTAATGTATCTATTATTTAACTTTGTTTAATTATACATACAATTGTAGGTAAGTAGGTTTATTCTTATTCTTAAATTATTCATCGAGTACATTACCGAAACTGTCCATTGTATTTAATTAAACAATAACCTTTATGTAACGGTTATTCAACGCCTACACGTAAGAAGTTAAATTGACTCGAACTACAATGACATAGAGTTTAATGTCATTTATTGTTGTAACCGTAATAAAAGAATTGTCTTTTTGGGGTAAGTGATCTGAAGTGGCACAGTCACTACCGAACTGTCACAGAATGCGGGGGCGGGCACTTTGTAGTGACTAGACTATACAATACTACGAGTACAATCAACAAAAGTCATATTGTCGATGACAAAAGTATTTATTTAGCGCCGCTCATAATGTATGGTTGCAGTAAATAGAAAACACACGGTGAGTTTGATTTAAGCATGTGCAAATTTTGGGTAAAGGTCTTACAAAGAGACACCTTCGTAGAGGGTTGGGGGTTGGAGGGAGGAAGGGAAGGAGGAGCTAACCTCCCTCAAAAAGTTTCACATCTCGCAAATGATAAGTTTTTTAAAATTAATGACCAACATAATTAGACACTTGATGCTAAGAACATTGTTTTGATACCATGGTCTAATAAAAGTGGACAATATAAGGGTATATATACCGGGTATAAATAGAGTGCGACCATTAAATGAAACCAAATATTCTACCGACCCTACTGAACCACTTTTCCCAAGAGTCAACGCGTGAACCCTAACGCATCGACATACGGTGTACGGTGTACGGTGCGTTAGGGTACACGCATTTTTTTTTGTAACTCAATTATTTCCTAAACTAAGGGTGTCCGCGGGTATGACTCTTGGGAAAAGTGGTTCAGTAGGGTCGGTAAAATATGTGGTTTCATTTAATGGTCGCACTCTATTTACACCCGGTATATATGTAGGTATATTTGAGGGGCGAGAGATCACCCCGCATAGGGAACGTTTATGAAATGCATACCTACTTTTTTATATCTTATTTTTAGGTTATTATTTTCAGTTCAGAGGTCACTTTTTGACATAAATTCACTTCTGCATCGGCTCCGGCGCTACGGGAAGTGCAGCCCCTCCACCCTTGCGTAACAAAGCACAGGCACCCATGCTCACCTCAGCCGCTACGGCTCGCACGGTTGCCTGCGCTTTATTACGGCGGGCGGGGGCTGCCCTCCCTCCGCGCCTCCGGCTTTTCATATACACTCTAGAGGTAGTAACCACAATACTGTATAGAGTCGGGGTGCCCTGAGTCGGTTTTTGAACAGTTTTAACCTACCATAAGTCTGTTTTTAGCTGGCTAACGAGCTGTCAAACTTTTTTTTCGCTCTTTTACGTTTCATTACACACATTTTCAAGTACATTCATGACAAACAAGTGTCAACACTATGTAAAATTAACAAAATTGCGTTCCATTTCATATATATTTTATAGACATTATTTTAATTAATAAGTAAATTACAAACAATTTGCGACAAACAAAAAGTTGATAAAAAGTCCAATAAAGACCCAAAGAAACCCCTACAATATCATTTATATAAAAAATCTGGTGTCCTCCTGTAAGACCCAACCCAAATTTTCTTAAAGAAATATATTGTACATAATTTATTGCACAACTCTTATAGATTTAGTTGGTTTTTGTTTGATTAAATGTTGAATATCAAAAATTTACTTATTTTGAGCCATTTCATTGAATCTGGATCAAGAATGGAAGGGGGCCCCTTGGGTTTTTTCTGTTACCCGATTAGAAAGAGACGCGTGATTTTGGAAATAGGCGTAAGGAGAAATAACTTTTTTCAGTGAAACCAGACAATTCCAATAAATCTTTCTATTTTTGGGCTACAGGTTATAAAATCAAAGAAAAATGTATCCATAGAATCCATAATATTTTTTTTTCTGAATTAAGCAATTCGTTATTATTTTTATTATTATTATGTAGGTACACTTTTCAGTCACGGGCCCATAGGGACCCGATCATTTGAAAGGCATTCATGGGGCCGAAGCCAACATTGAAGAGGCCTTAGTACCATTTAATCTAAATGTGAGATGGCCGCATCCATGGAGGTCTCTCCCTCAATGTACCATTGAGATACACTAACGGACAGTCCCGTATAGTTGCCAAACTATTGCCAGGAAGGAAGCGACTTGGAGTGGGCTATAAGGATGGGATGATAAATGGGCCGGATAACAGGGCTATGGATTGAGATAAGGGACACCTGCCTTAAAAAATCTCTTACAAATTTAGGTCTGGCAAATGGTGACTCGCCACCAGCTAGATGGGCCCACCAAGCTGTCACCGGATGGCCACAAGTAGGCAACATCGGTGTGGACGGCTAAGGGGTGTAGAGAGGTGTGCACCGGTTTCACCATCGCGAGTCACGAGTAGCGCGCCTCGGAGCGGGTTTCCCCGTTATTAAGCAGATTGAGCACTTCCACCCTTTCGAGCATATGGCTGTAACGCTCCACTCTGGACGACCAATGAAGGCAAGCCAGAGGCGCGGGTGAGATGTTGTTGTCCCTTGGCGACCTCGGGTCCGTTATGTCGCTACTCACCAACAGCTCGCCACGAGCTGCATTATTACCTACAAATAATGTGACCTAAAATTATGTTCAAATCGGTTCACGTAATTGATTTAAGTTTTATGTTACAAAACAAGAAATGGTCAGGATTTAATTAAATAAATTCAAGAAGTATAAAATCATGCGTCTCTTTCTAATCGGCTAACACTCCCAAAATTCGATGTATTTTTGCGCCCCTCCTGTTGATCAAACCCAATCTCCTATATGAATTTGACTGTGTCATTCAAAGTCATCTTGTGTGTAACATTAAAAAAATATATCTAATGTCAACAACTCGAGGCCAGAGAGACTAACCAGACACCGGTAAAAAAGGTTTCCACTCTTCACGGAATCCTAAGTCCCATTCTGTTTGACACAAGTCACCACTTTGCATGCAAACCAGCGATGCATAGCTGAACGTTAGCCCTTAGGCTAGATTCTGATGTTGGCAACAGAACATGCAGACACTAAATAACGGTGGCCATGATAAGGATTAGATTTTATTACGGTGTAATATGGGTGACTTCAGGTTGATACATTGCGCTTTTTACAGCTGTCTCTTCAATGCCTTTCAACAGTTGAGATGGTTAAGAAATTTACATATGCGGTGTGAAGTGTAAATTGATGACTATAATGAATAAATTATGAATAAATAAATTAAAGTGGCCGATTCAGCAAAGTGGTTAATTCAGGAAAGTGGTTAATTCAGGAAAGTGGTTCATTCAGGAAAGTGGTCCATTCAGGAAAGTGGTCCATTCGGGAAAGTGGTTAGTTAATTCAGGAAAGTAGTTCATTCGGGAAAGTGGTTAATTCAGGAAAGTGATCCATTCGGAAAAGTGGTGAAATAAGAATTGATATCAAATTGGGTACCGGTTTATGGAGGCTACTTCAGTCATAAATTATTATGTACAATATTTTCCACTTATTTCAAAAGAAAGGTTGTTAGGATCCTTGAATATACAGAAGTTAGCAAGTTATGAGTAGCCAATTATTTGCATGTATGATGTGACCGTTTAAACTTTAAATGTGAAAACTTACCAAGCTTTACATGTTCAGTAGCCAGGGTTCTAGAAGTGAAGAACCATGTTATTGCAGTCATAACATAAATGAAGGAACCTCCAAACCTCGGCACACAACTTGATCTCAATATACAGCCAGAATTTTTTTCTTTTAGCTTTGTTTCTAGGTCCTTAGGCAAAAACATATTAATAATATTTTAGTGAACAAGAATTTTACCGATGATATTTTTTACACTCTCCACGCGCTCGAGTATACATTTTTGTACGATTATCGTATTTATGTTCATGTAGTAAGAATTGCCGTGGTATACCTTGATGTGTAGGAAACTTTACATAGGGATTTGAGTAATAATTGTACTGTATCGAAGATGTTATATTTATAGACTATTTTAGTTTGTACTAAAAACAATAAGAATAAGGGCGGAGAGTTGGTCAGCGGAATTTTATTCGATGGTACTTAAGATGACTCAGCTGATACCTCAATCAAACATACATAATAGTGTCAGAGGTCAATACCCGCAAAGCACGATTCTATGCACAATAATTGCAATACTTCAATAAAGCTTACATAAGCTTAGGCTATTGTTAAGAGCCATTCCACCAAATTACGCTTTTTGTATGGCGTGCTTTTGTGGATCATAATTTTCTTGGATTTGGGGGATGTTAATTATGTTTTACGGTCTAATTAAATGAATGAATTGTCATTTCAAATTGCAGAGTTTCATAGATTCCTGTTACATGAAATTTTAATTGTACGAGGAATTATGCTTTATTCAATACAAAAAATCGTGGTAACTGGCAACATTAATCAGAAAAATTTACGGAAGTATTTTTTTCAACAGTTTACGTGATAAATAATAAAAATTCTGATACATTATCACACTAATATTATAAATGCAAAAGTTTGTGTGTGTAGGTTTGTTACTCTTTCACGCTGAAACGGCTGAACGGATTTGGATGAAATTCAGAATGGATATAGCTTATACCCTAGCTTAACACATAGGCTACTTTTTATTCCAGAAAAAAGCATGTCGTTAAGCCGAATGACACGCGGGCAGAGCCGCGGGCAAAAGCTAGTGTTCCTATATTTTCTGTCTGATGTTTTGAAATTTTTTTTAAACAGTGTAATTGAACTCGAATGCATTATTATGAGCTCTTTGAAGTTGACAATGTGATTATTTTTCTGTAAACGAGGTGTAGGAGAATAATCACAACAAAAAATATAAAGTAGTATTTGAAAATGTAATACATTAATAACCAATTCGAAAAATTGGTCTATGTTTAACATGTATTGAACAGTTTTAAAGTCTTTCTTAGGATGGTAAATTAGGCGCTGGAAATATTAGATATTCGGATGAAAATGTTAGCCGCCTCTTAAGGCGACTCTATTCGCCTTAAATCTCATACTAGCGCTGTTCACTGATAATATCCTTATTGATAGGAACTTGCTTATAATTTTTTTCTTTTTCAACATATCCCATACAATTTCCATGACTTGAACTTAAAACATTTATCAAAATCAAATACATACAAAAGTTACAAGCGTATAAAGTCCTGGGTTTTACACATATTTTCATGAATGTTTATGCAGCGTCATGTCTTAGAAGCGATACAACAAATCAAATAATTTTAGATTCACAGCATAGTATACTATTTAAAAATGTTTTTGTTTTATTTCGATTTTTTTGATATTTCTCCTGAAATCATAGGAAGACCCAAAACCATTCTCGAGTTTTTTCAAGACATGAATTTGGTCTCGCGTTAGCTTAGTGTTCGGTTAGTTCTGTACGAGCTCGGGAAATGAACGTTCGGGCCAACCAATAATAGTCAGTCAGTGCTCTATAATCCGAAGTTGAATGTAGAATGAAATAGCAAGCATAGCGACCCCGTGCGCGACTGATTTCAAGTGCCGAAAATGTAGACACGAAATTCCTTTATGAACATATTATATCCACTTGTACGTTACTGACATTTAAGATTTTTTAATTTTTATTATTTATTAATAAGAGCAAACAAATATTTAACAAAATGTGCTATATTTCGACCCCTCAGTGGGGTCGATTTTTAAATTAAAATCTAGATTCTATCGAAAGTTACAATGACCACTTGTACTATCTTAGAAATTTACTTAACTCGCCTGTTTCGCCTTTAAGACCATTTCAATAAAATTATTAATTATTATTATATTAGATCTAAATTATAATGTTTGTATATTTTTTGTATATTATTTTTTTACTATGTTAAAAATGGTGTTAAAATACAAAGATTTTGAAGTGGATAACTCTTTGTCCGCATCTGAGGGCATGATCAGAACTTGAACGTCACTTCCGAAACAACTATTTTTAACGAAGGATAATTTGTTTTCTCATTACAGATTATTAGGTTTTTGATCGTTTGTTATTTGTTTTTTTTTTATTCATGATGATAATTGAATGCTTATTTGATTGAAATAATAAAATGTTGAAATGACCTCGTAAGCGCATGCGCCACTTTTGACACCGTGAGACGAGTTATTATATTATCTTGAGCCATTGATTCCTTTCTCTGTGATTGTTGTAGAGACGGCATAAGAAGTACAACGTAAATAATTTACGGTTGTACAGTGGAGACCGCATCAAGTTAGACACTTCGGACTTTGTACCTATCTTATATTCTTCTCTGTAGGGGCTAATGTCGTACTGCATAGCATATGTGTATAGCTTGATGTCGTCTCCACTGTACAAACGGTTGTCTCTGACACAAACCGCTACTTTTTTTATTTGTCTTGTTTCCTAAAGGTACTATCCTGGGCATAAAGCCTCTCCTTTGTCTATGTACGTAATGCATTCTGGGCTCCTTTAGACCAACCTTCAAGTCTAAGCCTTTTAGTTAGAAACAGAATAATACCTTTCAGCGTTTTTTGAAAATCATCCCCTAAAATACAGGATGAAAGTTTGTATAGGGATTTCGTTAAGTTTTTAGTTATAGCTATGAAAAGGCATGAAATTAAAAATTTTGCGATTGAGAAAAAAAATAAAAAATAAAAATAGGGGACGAAAATTTGTACGGGAAATTCGTAAGTGAAAACCATGAAAATTCTGACGTTTTGGGCAGAAAGCGTTTTTGGAAAATCGTACTCTACCTATAGTGTGTCTAATAGGGGATGAAAGTTTGTACAGAAAATTCAATTATATTGAGCCTTAAAAAAGAAAAAAGGGGGTGAAATAGAGGACGAAAGTTTGTACGGAACATTTGTTAGTAATTAAAACCATGTAAATTGGCATCAAGCCTATAGTATGAAATCTGAATCTGAATCTGTTAACCTAAGGACGGAATTTTCCCACGATTGCCAAGAAAAGAGTGTTATGTTTTCAGGGTTGTATACCGGGTGTAAATAGACTGCTACCATTAAATAAAACCACATAGTCTACCGACCCTACTGAACCACTTTTCCCGAGAATCATACCCGCGGACACCCTTAGTTTAGGAATTAATTGAGTTCCAAACAAAAATGCGAAAGCCCTAACGCACCGACATACGTGCGAGTTTAGAGAGAGCGTCGTTCGTGAATCCTGAAGCTGTTTAATAATAAAAATTTGGGAGCCACATATTTGTCAGGCGCTATCATTTTAGCGGTTTGTTTTTTGTCGCCTTGATGTTTCTATGTCATCTATATTGCTATTATTTACTATAATGTTTTTAGGCTTCCGTACCCGTATTGTTTGGTGGTACGGAACCCTCTGTGCGCTAGTCTGACCGGCACTTGGCCAAATTACTTTAGGATAACGATCTGCAATTTTTTCTTTCTAATAAGGAAACACATAATTGAGAAAAATCGAATTTTGGTAATACGTAATATAACGGCAATATAACAATTTTAGATTTCTCTATATGAATTACATCCGCGAACTGAAGTTCCTTCTTTACCTACTTAAATGAAACTTCCAATGTCTTACTTTTTATTATCCAAGTTGAATGTTATTATTAAATTACTAGGATCGTTGGACCATAACCAATAAATTACTACACAAACTAGGATTGCCACGAGCAATTAAAATATACTTATAATGTTGTTGATAAAAAGGAAATGCGTACAGGAAATAACAATTTGTAATTCAAAGAGATGATTAATAGAAAAATTCTGGAAATGTATTAGAAAATGGCTTTAAAGGTGCCGCATTTACTTCCTGTTTTTAATTATGAGCAATAAAAATCTTGTAAATAAATATACATATGACTAGCCTCTGCCTGCGGCTTCGCTCGCTGTGATATGTCTTTCAATCAATGTAACTTTTATTTGCGCGTAAGGTAAACACTATTATTGACAGATTTTAGCTTGGCGGTTATTTTTTCAACACCTCTATGCTGATCAGGGTCACTACGATGATAATAAAGAAAACTGCATCCAAATCCGTTGAGTGATTCTCGAAATAAAACGAAAATACACAGACAAAAGTTAAAAAAAAACTTGTTTTGACATCCGTATGATATTTCATTCAAAATTTTGCTGAAATATTTACTAGATACTTTATTATTTGTATAGAAATATCTATAGAAAGATTGTAAGATACATAAATAGTACTATGGGACCTAAATATTATGCATTGACTCATCGGTGCCTATGACAGCAAAATGTTTATCAATCAATGAGGAAAACGTTTGACAAAGACGGGGTTAATCCAACATTAATTAATAAAAGCTGAGTTACATAAGAGAATTATTACTTGCTTTGATTTACATTCAGTCAAGAAAGTATCGGGAATGGATGATTTCTCTATGGTTCCAAATTCAAATTTTGTTTTTTTTGTTTTTGTTCGATTGGCACAACTGTTTTCTATTTTGGCGCGGAGTTTGAGATGCATCTGTTATCGATTTTGGCAAAAACAAGTGCTTATGAGTGGCACAAAGCGTTCAAAGGCGGTTGAGATGTGATGGAAGATCGCTCTGTTAGACCATCAACGTCTGCAACTGAAGTTAATATCGCAAAAGTGAAGAAAATAGTGCCTACAAACCTCTATCAAATTTGAGAGAGATAACTGCCGAAATTACTGTGTCTCACGAGTCGATCCGTACCATTTTAAATAATCACTTGGGTATGAAACATGTTGCCGCTCGGCTAGTCCCAAAAGACCTGAATTTTCTTCGCACAAGGCTATCATTGTAAACGACTTTTTGACCAAAATCTCCACAAATACCATCGAGCAACCACCTTATTCACCAGATATGGCTCCAACCGACTTCTTTCTTTTTTCTAAACTCAAATTATCACTTCGTGGCACCCGTTTTTATTCGTTAGGAGATATAAAGGAGAATTCGCGGCAAGAACTGAACTAAATTCCGGAAAAAGCGTTTAAAAAATGTTTTGATGATTGGATTATTCGTTGGCGTAAGTGTATCGTTTCCGAAGGAGCATACTTTGAAGGTGATAAAATAAATTTTGATTAACATTTTGTATACTATTGATCTTTTCCCGTTACTTTCTTGACAGAGTAGTATGGTACAGGGAAAATGTTGTTTAAAAAAAAACATAAGTAACTTGTAAAAGTTCCCAGCTTTGCTATTAAAGATTCCATAAAAAATTAAAAGTTATGGATGATACAGCAAAATGCACACTTGAACTCGGTAAGTGAACAGTATCAAGGTTTATTAATCAGTTATGTTAATTTTTGTTGTTTTTGTATCACCATACTTGTGCAGCGCTACCCCGAGTTTAATTGTATGGGAAGCCATAATTAAAACTTTCAAATTCTTTAATAACCTTCTTGTAGTGACTTTGACTACTTACCAAGTCTCCACTATGAATTTCGGTGTATTAATGAAGTAAAATTATTTAAGAATCAGTTATAGCACTTGCAGCTACATAGCGAGGTTATCTGGGGTCACTTTGCAGCTATAATTAGATCGACATCTGCACCCACCCGGCTGCGCCATTCATGCAGATAAAGTTCTCAGCACCTTAGCATTACACTGGCGTTCAGTTTATTAAGATATTCTATAAGTAAACAATACAATTAAGTGAAAATAAGAAATTTAGAAGACCGGTTACGAGGAGGCCTTGGCGGCTTGCGTGTGCCAAAATGCGCGTGAAATTATTCAGAATAAGCCTGATTAAAAATTAAATTTTTTTGGATTATAATTTTGAATATTTATTATTTCCTTTTAACAAGCAATAATAAATAAAATGTTCGTATTGATCGCAAAATATGAGACGTCATAAAGATCATCCAAAATAAAAGAAAATTCAAAAAGCACATTAAAGAAACTCTTTTGAAAAATAAAATCCAACCAGCAATAATTTTCCAATTAGGTAATTTACAGACGAAAGGTAAAGGTGTGAAGAAACATATACAGGTTAACTTTTCAAGTGGTGTGGATGGCCAATTACAGAACTATAGGGATAACCCATTTTTATACGTTTCTTTGTACCATGAAGCCTAAATGTAGCTTATTTTTTGTATGGAAACTTGCCACGCTATTGAATCTTTATGTTTGGTCTGCTGTCTGTCTGTGTCTAAAAGTATTGTCCTTTATGGGGCTTCCAAGTTATGGGGTAACAAAAACACAATGATAGTAATAGTTTCAGACCATCCATCCATCCATCAGCCTGTTTCGTCCACTGCTGGACATAGGCCTTTCCAGAGTTCACCACTCTTGGCGGTCCCCCTGGAAGAAATGCCCATACTCACACACGCTGGGCAGGCGGGTTGGTGAGCGCGGTGCCGAAACCCTTGCACTAGTGACGCCGCTGCCCGTCACCAGTCTGATTTATATAAGGCCCGGCAATTAGGGATGGATATACCGCCATCCGTCGGTCCCAGGCAATGGTGGGCCGCCTGGTTTTTTGCCTAAGAGCTGTCCTCTTACTCTCCCCCGAATAACTTCGGGAGGATTTGCGAGTAAGATGGTGGTACCTCCACAATCGAGCCCGGCATTAGCTCTACCACCTAATTTTTCAGACAGAGAGCGTGTATGTCGTTGTAGCTTTCCACAGTTTTCGGAATAATATCGTCTGATTAGTCAGTTGTTCACAAAATGAAAATGTTTTAATTTGCCAACGGTACATTCATTATCATAATTAATATCCATAATAAAATGTTTATGTAATTACATAACGTCATAGAACTAGACAAGAAATGATATTGTGTTGTTCTACCGAAGGTGCGATAAATTTGTACCGAAATTCACGCTGTTTTCGTTAATTTCACGGGGCACAGGTAGGTATATGGGAAATTCGTTCTTGTTCCGTACCCAAAGGGTGCCAAACGGGACCGTATTACAAAGCCTCCGCTGTCTTTGTCGATGTGTCTGTCCGTCTCTCACAGCTTTAACCGTAACCGGTAGACAGTTGAAATTTTGACACAATAGGTACAGTGGAGCTCACATCAAGCTAAACACTTTCAGTATAAGCTGACCTCTCATTGTATAGGCTTCCCGTACAATGAGAGGTCAGTTTATACTCAATGTGTATAGCTTGATGTGGGCTCCACTGTACGTGTTTCCTCTTTTTAGGGTTCCGTACCCAAAGGGCTAAATGGAGCCCTATTAATGTTATAACAAATCTTCAACTTTGTTTTACAACCATTGCCCAATTTGAAAACTAGGCAAATGTGTTTTCCTGAACACGATTTTTCTGCACGTAAGAGCATTACATGTGATATGCTTTTTAACAATGTTGTATAACAATCCAATAAGACAGATGTTGATACAACAAAGGTTGCACTGTTGGGAATGATGCTTCACTGCTCTTGTGAGCGATTAAGTAAAAATGCTTTGTATTGTTTCTAATTACGCATTATTACATTACGATACGTATCTTTTGCAACTGTGTAAAAAAAATTAAACACATTGTATGCACATTCACATACATACTGCTAATTAACGAAAATTGTGCAAATTTGTAATTTCAAAATTTATAACAAATTCATCATCTAAATGTAGGTTTACGACTGATTGTTTTCTTAAAACAACAAACTGAAAACAATTGGGGTTATTTATCTATTCACTAGCCTTCGTCCGCGTTTTTTTCAATCTTTGCCCCGTTTTCGGCTTGATGGTCCTTTTATGAACACCCCTAAAAGCCTATATATTGACCAGGGTCATTATGACGATAACAAGGAAAACCGCATCCAAATCTGTTGAGTGGTTCTCGAGTTAAAACGGAAGATACATACAGTCAGACAGGCAGATAAAACAATCGGCCTTAGTACCTACTACAATAATTGGGTTACCAACCCAATTCAATTAAAATTTCGCAGAAATATTCAATGTACAGACACAAATTTTTTACTACTTATTATTAGTAGAAATCGATATTTTGAACCATTTTGATTAAATTTGGGAAGAAGTAAAAATGAGAAGAAAAACGTTTATTACGAGGGCGCGTAAGGAGTAAAACAATTATAAATTTTCATTTCAGGCTAGTAAATTAAGTTTAAAATAGTTAGAAAAAATGTGTATGGAAAGGACATTATAATTCTAAGAGGCCAAAATGGTCCAAACCGTAAAAGAATAAAATTGCCCTGATATAAAAAAAAGAAGTTACCTCTAGTTTTGACCGAGTTCCTATTTTCACTATGTATGGTGTAAACAATTAAGCCAAAATTGGGTAAAAAAATAGCAAGTTCATATAAACAAGGGGCTTGAAGCGATTTTATTAACACTACGATTTTTTAAGATTTATTTAATAAACCCGGGACTCGCACCCCGAGGATCCCGTACCATTCAAATAAGTTACTAAACATCAATAATTTGAATAAAAATTACAAACTTATCATATGAAACAAAACTTCAAAATAAATTTTGTCGAATATTTGGGTACGTAACCCTAAACCTGTAATAAAAATCGTCGTTTTCAGTATTTATTGTTTAAATTTAGTATATTATTATGGCAGATAATATACAGAAAATTTCTAATTCCTAAATTAGTTTAGTTTTTGAGATAAACCCCATAACAAAAGTGGTCTAAAATTGACAACTTTGGTGGCCCTCATTTCATTATTTTTGGAGATAAAAAAAAAATGATTTGTTGAGCTTTATTGGTTATTTGCCTATTAAATGGACTAACAATAATCACCATACAAATCACATAGAGCATCATATCTACATACTGCAGAAAACATTATCATATTCATAGAATTCATTAAGTTCCTACACACTTATTTATTTGCAATTTGCAATAATCTTGTTAAATGGGAATAAATAATCAAGTAATCATTGGCTTACAAGCAAGTGCTTAGGCGTTATTCATCATTAAGCAAATCACTCAGTACAAGATCTAGATAAGATCTTTACAGAACCTAAGCTTTATAGGCTTTGATCAGTTAGAAACCAAAGAACATGTAGTGTACTTATCGATAGAAACGCAACTATACAATACGAGTACAACACTCTCCTTACACACACACACACACCCTCCTTTTTCGGTCTCACAGGCTTTTTCTTTAGTTTTTAGTTTGCCTTATTTTTTTAGTTTTTGTGTTTAGTTGTGACTTTAATTTGTCTGGAATATTGTTTTGTTAAATTTAATTATTATTTTTCGTCTTATGGTGATCGCTAACTTGTATGCTTTTTCTTTTTTGTCATTTTTGCATTTTTGATTGTATCCTAATTTGTAAATATATTTAAACTGGTTATTGGCATATTTAGCTTTAAAACTGTGAAATTTGTATATTTCTCGTGTTCTCTGCTGTGAGTTTAATAAACGTAATTTGATTTTGAAACGGAACGTCATTCATTCATTACATTACATTTTTCCCGGAGTCTCAATATTATTCTAGACACATGCAACTCCATCGGCCCCGTTGTTCTCGGCTGAGCCCCCACGAATAGATAGTTAAATAGTTTATTGACGGAATCCAAAAAAAAATGAAGTAGCTTTGAAAGAAGATTTTGGGAAAGTTATCCAAACTCTTGTTAAAACCGGTATTTTTATACAGTTAAACCCAGCAACCGAGCCGTCACATCTACGAGTGGTCTCTAAGCACTAGAAATATCTAGAATCAGTCAGATCTGGATCTGTGGAGCCAGCTGTGGCCGAGTGTCGAGTTACGTAAGGTCTTGTTCTATTCAAATACCTACTATTTGTACGTCTATAAATGCCAATTATGTTGCTATCGAATAGTACAGGAGTCAGAGGGATTAAGGTAAATCGTACTGGGCTTTGGGGCTTAGGGGCAATGATGGATCACCTTGATCTTGACAAAACTTTGTGATCTCTAATCGACAGGAGAGGATACATGACTCGATTAATTAATGTAGAAGACGCGAAAGGGATGCTGGGACCCTAGCGATCGGAGATATTTGGTCTCAACCTCCATATCTGGGAGGCATTCGTAAGTTAATAAGATTTAAAAAACAATATTATTTAAAATAATGTAACAAAAAAAATCCAAAGTAAATTTTCCGTAAAAAAAAAAGAGTACAAAAAGTGGTTTAAACCAAAGCAAGATCCATTATTTATCTCAAGGATTCTGCACACTATTATACATTTTTTTATATTAAGAGCCATAATAACAACTTCATACTACAATGTAAAATAACGCTTATTCCAATTAAATAAGATATATAAATCGTGAGAGAATAACAAATACCTCACGCAAAGTGCGAAGGTATGTGCGTGTATTTAAGTAGTAAAGAATCCCTCAATTAAATATTCCTTTAGCATTATTTGTATGTATGAATAACTCGCTTGTATGATCGACGTGGAGTCATGGAGTTTTTTTATAGGCTGATCCTTTATTACTTTTGATCATACAACCTTAAATTTAGGGCTATTATTTACTTCTTCATTCTTCCACCAACATTTTAGAAGTTTGATTAGAATCTTACATAAAAACTGTCCATCACTATACTGCCGCGCAAATTTAAAACGCAGTAGGCCAAAAAAAAATTTTTTTTTCTTTAATATATTGTACGGTTTTGTGACGCGATCTACCAGAAACAAAGACCCTTATTTTTCTATCTCCTCCAGAAGGATGCAAATTGATAAGTCATAACGCAGTTCATTATTTTTACCATCAGTAGTAGTCGTAAATGCAGTACGTACACGTACTGCTAGCATTTATGTCTAAGAAGTATTTTAAATGTACTTGTCACTTAACATGAACGCCGTAGGTATGCTTACGATTTTCATGTCAAGCAATCAGTATGATTCGTGAGATAAAATGCTTATTAAAAACGCAGCAGAACTATCTACTGTGTTTTTATTTATAATAAATGTTTTAAAATGTTTGTCCAATGCTAGATTTTAACGCAGTTGGTAGGCCTACTGCGGTTAAAACTAGTTTCGTTCAAAGATTCAAGTCTACATTGCTTATTCTAATAACGATGGTGAGCGCGGTGCCGAAACCCTTGCACCAGTGACGCCGCCGCTGCCCGTCACCAGTCTGATTTATACGTATAAGGCCCGGCGATTGGGGATGGATATGTCGCAGTCATCTGGTTGAATCTGCTATTTGATTGAATGACTAGCGCGTCTATTGAATGACGACATTTAATTGGATGACTAAAGGACAACACGTCAAGTCGTTGAATGTAACGTTCAACATCTTGACTGAACGTCATTTAGCGAAGTCGTTGAATGGGATATAGCCGACTTTGTAATGTTTGGTTAGGGTGACCATGAGTTCGCAACTTAAAAGTTAACCTTACGATATTACTGTCGATTGCCGTAAGTTTCATCATTGGCCGCCAAAATTTTAGGTCGTCTATAGTGGGGTCCCATGTAGGGTGACCATAAAGATTAGGTTTGCTTATTAGGTAGGATGCTCATGAGAATTTTGGGAGAATTAAAAAATTACTGATTTATAAACTGCTAGGCTTAAAATAATAAAAGATTGTAGCATGATTTACAATGCTCTACTTAATCTCATATTTTTAAAAACATAGAAAAATTGATCATATTATTTCAGAAGTAATTTATTAAAATATGCGAGTCTCTGGGACTCCAAAAAGTTGTTAAATCAAGTCTTTGTCACCTAGTGAAATGAGGGTTTAGATTAAAAAAAATAATACTTAAAATCACAGGATCAGTTTCATTTACAAATAACGCACTATAAAGTAAATTTAATCAAAAATATATAAACACAGTTCTATCTATGCGAGCTGTTTGACACCATATTTGTTTTGGTGGCTACTAGCGCCGCAGTGGAAAAAAATGAACTAAATTTGAATCACCTGACTGATTTTACGTCCGCTCTGTTCATAGGGCTGTGTTACAATCCGCTAACTAGTTGGACGTTGAGTGACGCTTGTTCAATCAACGTTCGGCCTAGACATTCAATTGAATTTCGTCATTCAAGGAACGCACTAGTCATTCAATCGAATAGCAGATTCAACCAGATGACTGCGACAGATATACCGCCATCCATCGGTCCCGGCAATGGTGGGCCGCCTTGTTTTGCCTTAGAGCTGTACTCTTACTCTCCCCCGAATAACTCCGGGAGGGTTTGCGAGTAAGATGGTGGTACCTCCACAGTCGAGCTCGGCATCAGCTCTACCACCTCCAAAAATATTTAATAATGAATAATGAATGAAATGTTTAATAATGATTTATAATTTTAATTACCTTTTTTTCATGTAAAACCGAAATTATCAAGTACAATTTTCTATTTCATAATTGACTTTTCTTATAACTCCCATCAATTTACTGCGCAAATAAGTAAAAAAATATATATTTTAGAAGCTATCATCCCTCTAAATAAATGCAGTACCCTGAGCTACTGCATTCTTGCCTTGTCTGACCCTGCTTCAAAACTGGAGCCCATATAATGATAAGTGCATTTTAAGTTATTAAACTACTTTATGTATAATTATTGTATATTTAAATATAAGTATGTAAAAATACATGATTTTTCCTGTATATAAAGTTATTGCATACAATGGAAAAAGATGCATGGAAGTCAAAACAGCGAATTTTCGAAAATAAAATTTAGGCGCGATTTTCTCGAAACGTTGTAAATTGCGTACTGCATTTTCGATTTGCACGGCAGTATAATGCCCAGCGTCAAATTTTCTTAGTAGATAGAAGAGCTTTTGTGTTGAGAACTTCTGAAGAGCAAAATGAAACAAGATCGCTTTAGACGGGTTTGTTTACTGTGAAAAAAATTCTTGTGCGATTTTGACCACCATTAAAGCGTTATTATAATAATTGCCAGTAAGAAATTTGACGGGCATTTAACAGTATAAATATTGTTGTAACCTGATTCTATAAAAATAATATATGTAGTAAAAAAACTGATAGCATTTAAAAAAATAATGTTTAAAAAATAGTGTCCGGTTTGTTGAACATAGAGATCTATTGTCTCAAGTGTCAATATTAGATGAATGTGTATCAAAGAGTGTTCATAATAATGTAAAGCTCAATAATACTATACTGCAAAGTAACTTCCTTTATAAATAAATGATAACTTTGAAGGATACTTGATATTCTTATCAGCTTTGTTGACGTTAGCTCCAAACGGTCCATTAAGGGGTAAATCAAACAGTGTTTACCAAAAGCATTCCAATCATACATTTATGTAGTTATAGGTAACTATTTGTTTGCGATATATATTCTTGTAGATAACAAATAGATAAGAATAAGCCATTCAAGAAATAATTTTTTAGCTTTGTAAGGAGCTATTTTGTCTTCATAAGGCGGAGAAGAGTTCTCTTAATGCTTGCGTAAATAAAGACTTGTAATCAAAATTATTGTAACCACCAAATATTTCAAATCATTTAATTCTGCTAAAAGCTTAAAGTAAATAATAGTTAACCATTCATAACTTGACCCATGCCCAGTTGGAGATATCTTCAAAAATCTAGTTCAAATCAACTATGGTTTTAGTAGCCGTATCAAGATAAATTTTACCCTAACCCCTTAGTTACACCGCTAACTTATTCAGAAGTGATATGATAACCCCAATCCAATCTGTTCAGTAGTTTTTACTTGAATTGCGAAGAGAAAGGAAAACAGTGAAAAAACTGTTCTGCTGATTCTTCTCGTAGGATTCTACTTTTACAATTTTTTTCATACATACCCTAAGTACGATAATATTAAAAATATTGTGAAATTCCTTTTGTATTAACAACTAAGTAACAAGTAATAACGTTTCATACTCGTGAGTGATAAAGGGCACGCCTAATCCATGTGTTTCTAGAAATCAATTCGCGGAATTGAACTAGGTTTATGTACGTTCAGTGAAACACTATTGTCTAAGTGCCATGGGCCATTTCAAAAAAAAGTATTTGCTGGCCATACTTTTAACTCATAAATTGTTACAAAGCTTTGACAAATACAAGAGATATTGTTATCTTTTACCGATAATTCTGATCTACATAAATATACTGACGTTTTGATCTTTTTTGGTCAAAAGTCACCGTAGCATACCGTAAATATTTCAATTTCTGACTCCATAAATCTTCATAGGTCACAGCAACAAAAGTGTCCTTGTTGAGTCACAGGATTGGAACGGAATTTCATAACAATACACGCCTTGACTTGACTACCTACATCCATTGATTGTCTTGTCTATTTGTAAGGCTGAGCTTATTGTACTTTTGGGAATTTGGTGAATTCTGTTTTGAATTACTCCGTCATCAAAAAGCGTTTGAGATGTTGTGCTGGAGGAGTAAAGACAGGAGAACCTGGACTGAAAAGAAGACCATTCAAGAAGTATTGATTAGAGAAGTCTGGGCAAAACCATACAGAATACATAAGAGGATTATAATATTCGATGGATTCGATTGATGGTTCTTTGTGGAATATCTTCTTCCATAAATTATACAAAAATTCTTGTACTTGAGGTGATTCACCTCTATTTACTTTATTTATGCCTGCTTGAGATGTTTTATTTTTATACTTTAAATCGTTATTAAAATTAATAATTTGTTGGCCCGATAACCGGTAGCCTAAGTTACTAAAAATAAATATTTGTGCAATAAAAACAAGCAGTTTTGTACAATTTATTGAGGATTATGATAGGCTACTACATACATCATGCCAATTTGATGAAAAAATCATAGAAGGAAAAACAGAATAGAAAACACCGAGTGAAGAAAAAAGTCGATTTCGTGTCGTACCAAGTGGTCAAATCGGTGGTGGATGGTGGAAGAGTATTAATGAAGTCAGTAACTTCATTGACAAGAGCACAGCGAGCGATCTATTTATAAATTTATCATCGGCAGGATTATTTTTAATTAAATTTCTTTTTGTAGCTTCACAAGTTAACAATGCTGTAGACAAATAATTATGTATAGACGTGCAAAGAAACGAAACAGAAATTGTTTGTTTTACATTTTAGTAACAAAATTCTTAGGAATGTCTAAACAAAACGCGGCATTATGAGATTATGTCAGTTTTGTCTGCGAACTGAAAACATTTCAAACTTTTTAATACATTTATAAAGTCCTACAATAATAAGTGAAAATAACTCTATGGTAGATATGTATCGTTTACTGATCAAATTCGAGAAGAAAAAAATTTTTGCTCAAATATTTTTTCCACTTCCCAGTACAAAGTAGTTCATTCAACTGACTAAATTTCCATGGAAAGGTCTAAAAAAAAGAACGCAGAAAAAAAAAATTTTTTAGGTGGAATGTGGTCTATTAGGGATACTCTATCATCTGTTGAATTTTGGTCACTTTGAATTATAGGACCTTATATAAGGCATTGTCAACTTGAGTTTCTTCAATAATTTTAAGCGCTACATAATCAAATTAGAAGAGTCAGAATAGTATTTCAGTTGGAGCAGTGCCTCAGACCTTAGACCTTATCAGAGACACAGTTTTTGCTAGAAGAGCAGATCGAATTGCTCAAAATACTATACCTACTTGATCAAAAACAGAAAACCTTACTGTTTGTTTTGGTTTGGTGTTGTGTTCCAGAGTTCCAGTCAAAAAAGCGGTTCAGCCTACGGCCTTGCCAAAACACTGTTTAATAGATGATGATGAAAATGATAGAAGATGGAAGAGATATGATTTTGGTTGGACAGGCGGCTCAGGCTTTGACATCGCTGAAGCAGAAGTGAGTCGTCATTTTTCAGTTTGTTTTCCACATCGTAAAAAAAAAATACACGTGATTTAAAAATTGTTGCAAATCTTTTTCATTGGACTAGTCTGTCCGTCCGTCCGTTCATTTGTATGTCATGGGTCTAAAATAAAGATATTTTATTTTAAAAATTCTCAGCACCTTGGCATGGTGGGGTGTCATTGTCTAGAGCACAGTGAGTATATTTGCACTTTTATTCCTTTTTATCTTTAAAAAAGGGCCGTAAAAGATGTCAGTTTTAGAAAATATTTGTTATGAGTGCTATTTCTAAACTAGTTACAAATTTAAAATTTCTGATTATTATGTACCATATAGCCACATACTAAAAACAAATACTTAAATATTATTGTTTCATTATGGAAGAAGTAATTTTGTAGTAACAACTAAATTTTGTAGTTTTATTTCAAAAATTTTGTGGGTATGAAAAACATTGAAAATAAATTTATTTAGGTCTAATAACTTATTAGAATGATACAAAACCCTCACTACTCGCACGTGAGCGGTTTTTAATACTATGGTGACACGAATGTTTTAATACCTAGTTATGTGCAGTTTAATACATAATTCCTATATATTCTTCTATTCCATAAAATCTTGGTAACATTTGTCGTAAGTTTTATGAAAGTCAAATTCGCCTCAATATCACTACTGTCAGACATTTTAGACCAAAATATTAACAAAATTAAGGTGCAAAAATTGGTAAAGTTTTTTTTGCAAATCTTTGAATTCGGCAAAACTTTGCATAAAGGCACACTTACTTATTAAACTTTATTGTAGTCCTAGGCATTCTACCATCACGTTTGTAGATAAGCCTTCTAAAGGCAGCCAGTATTTCACCCAGAATTGAGTGCTTTCGTCAATATATTCAGTGTTGCAAGAAACTTGTTCACGGTTTGATATGATGACGGTGTAAGGCGTGTTCAATAGGGTGAACCAAACGAATGCCCCCTGGAATGAAAGTATCTTAAATATTAAAGATAGCAAATTTTACTTAAAGCAACCTTTATTTTATTTTTAAAGTTAAGTAAAACTGTAAAATTTGCTATTTCTAATATTTTAGGTACTTTCCCTCCAGGGGGCATTCGTTTGGTTCAGCCTGTATACCTAGTTCAATTAAGTCAGAGTAGTCAAGAACTGTCACTATATTTAAAGGATTCAGAATCAAGATTTTACGTAAGAATTTACTAAGACAAATATCCGAGAAATTCACCAAAGAGATAAATATTTCTTTAGGTGTATAATTCGTAGGTATTTAGTTCAATTATTCCAAATTAGCAATGTGATAAATAATGGAAGAAATTAAACCGTAAGAATCTTTGAACATTTATAATTTACTTTATCATACGACACTGCAAAGTTGTAGCAAAAGAGGATTTAGGTCAGGGTCTGAATAAATAAGCCTAGTTCATTGAACTATTTTACTGGCAAGCCCACTTTTGCGCTCCGGGCAGGAGCGTGACACAGCCAACATGGTCACCCGTAAGTCGCAATGTTAACAAGGGAGGAGTGGTCGATGTGTCGACTCTTGCGCAACAATCCCTCGCGTGGAACTGTATGAATGTGCAATTACTATGCCGTATCTACGAGTTTTTATAGTCTTCTTTGTAATTTGATACATTGGGTAAGGACATCTTGCAACAGTGGATGTTGGATTGATTTGTTGAAATTGGGAATGAAATATTGCTTTGTAATTGAAATTACAACACTTTCGTACGTATGTTTCTTTAACTGCAAACCCTGTTATTTCTTAAATTAGCTCCAATTGAATTTGGAATTTTCTGTTGATTTCAACACACAAAAAGCATCGAAATACATAAATGTAATGGTCCTTTGTTCTTCTAATGAGTAAAATTAATAAAGGCCATTATCTGATATATCTAACATGCATTGAATTCTTGGATAAATAAATGACTGCCTTGGAGCATGATTAAAATGCTTGTTTCATCCTTTGTGATGTAGTAAATACCTAACGGCAAGGACGCTTTGTAAGGATTTTTTTATTTTCCTTACTTAGGCAGCACTTGGTCTCACTCGTTTCTTGATCGACGTATCTGGGTCCAGTGAATGTTCAGGTGTAACATTTTTAGATTGTCTTTCTTTTCTATAATTTACAGTGCGCCCAAAGTTATAATGCGCATAGAAATCTATAGCCGAGCGACCGGACGTACCACGTGACCTTAGTGCTTGTATAGAAAGTGTAGGGAAATACGAACTTTGCCGAGCAGTGGCGAAGATTCGTATGCGCATTATAAGTTTGGGAGTACTGTAAATGAATATTGAACGCATATATAGGAAACAACTAATTAAGAATAATTACTAGGTCCGGCACCATAACATAAATTACATTTTTAAACCTACCTTCTATAAGTGATACATTTAAAACTACTTCTTCGGTTAATTTTAAGACAAATTATGGACAAGCGAATGAAAAAAACAGGAGAAAAAATAACAAATCCTCATTCGAAGATGGTACCGACATTCAAAAGGGCAAGATGCTCATGATTGGTGGATACTGTTGTCATGCAACAATGGGCCAGCAGTGATGGTCAACTCACGATGACAGTTAACGCCATAGGATGCGAAGACGCACCACTAAACATATGTCCGTCACAGGGGTTATTTTTCAGAGCTAGGCAGATTTCTATGTATTTTTCGTTTGCTGGTAAGAACCACCAAACACGCACTGATTTCATTCTGTACCTATCTGTCACAAAATCTACTCGAGAAAATCAGACAAATCGCCAACAACCACAAATTAGCTTGTTGTGATGAAAACACCTAAAATATATGGATAAATTAAAATAAACACTTGTATTTTTGCAGAAACCATATTTACAAATTACTCATACCCAACCGGTTTCGCTACATAAGCCTTATATCGCGAAACCGGTTGGTTGAGGACTTTGTAAATATAATTTGTAGAATGATTGTTACACCAAGTGCCGACAATTTTAAGAATCAACTCCCACAAATTAGCTCCTCTCCAAAGTCTGTGACCTTCAATCTTCGATGAACCAACAAAGTGGTTCACATGCACCCGGGGCAACCTTAACACGGATATGCAGCGGAAGCACGCTTCGATATCACGATAAATACAAGTAATTGACACGATAAGGCCGATAACATGTTACTAAAGGTTGTTACGCACTCACCGATATCGTACAATTTTAGGATATAAGAATTTATAAATTATTATTAAACTGACTATTAACACAAGAACTAATAATAAAATATTCCGATACGAAATTGTTTTGGTCTTCTTCGAATTATTTAACTTCTGCAATAAAAACCCTTTCGCTTTCCCAAAATTTAGTTTGTGATGTACTTTAGATCTTTCCGAAGGGTTCATATACTGTCGAAAATAAATCTTCTGACTTCTTAGTAAAGCTGTGCATATTCAGCCATTAGAATATATTCATTATTTTAGAGAAAAAAGTGCATTATGGGTATACGGCTCAAACACCGGAACGCTACAGTTTGTAGTTTTTGTTGATTAATACGAATAATAATAATACGTACCTAAAAAGTATGAAAAGTTTAACAAATTGTCGACAATCACAATCTTCTACACTACTATAATATTATAAAGAAGAGGTGTTTAGAAATTTGTTATGTGTGAGTTTGGATGTAGGAGGTGATCTCCGGAAACATAGATCCAATTCAAAAAATTCTTTCACTAATAGGAAGCTACATTATTCTTGAGTGCTGTGAGCTAAGGTTTGTTCCCTGGGGACGGGCAACTGCCTGGATCAGTGGTTCCGGAGATTACTTCCTACATCTAAACTCACAACCTCCATAAAATATTAAATGAGTGGATACATTTAGTGTAGTGAATCTGATTCTAATGCTTAATGTCAAAAAAGGCAAAAACACTCGGAATTATTAAAATGGATGAATGATATCAAGGACTACCCAAAAACTAAATAATGTGGGTGAAGCCAAGGGCAAAAGCTAGTACAAAACATTTAGGAATCCAGAAAAGAATTCAAATTTCATTCAAATTCAATTCAGATTCAAATTCAATTTAAGTATCCTTATTCCATAGGGATTCTGTCAAGATAAGAAATTTTCTTTCTTCGTGTCTGTGGTCTAGCCGACCAAAAATCTAAAGATCGTCGTCTCAAAACCCGTAGGGGCGCATTTGTTTACGATCTACGTGCTACAGAAACTTTGAATTCCATATATTTGTGTCCGAAGTAAAGCGATATTTCTCACCATCCATCATCGTCGAATGTGGACAAGGCCTTGCATTTTACACTCCCTGCTCCAACACCCCGTTGTGTTGGTTTGATAACGTTTAACGCATACGTAAGTACCTTACTTCTTGCTTTAAAAATTACAGACGCTTTAATCGTTTATTAAATTTAGGAACGTCTGCAGGGACCTTTAATGTTATAAAGTTTATATAAACATCCGGCCACACGTTATTGACTGTCAGATAAGAGAAAGTGTATGGATCGATATGACCATTAATTGTTATACATAGTTCATTGATTACACCTATGTCACCTACTGTATGTACCTTGCTTAGTTAGTAACATAACACGTGCTTTCAGTAACTTATATAGTATAATTTTATTTACTCACTAGAATAGCAGGATTTTTATATAACGAGTAAGTTAATTAAGTTAAACGGGTACTTACTTAATAGAATGTGATAAAATAACTTCTAATCATATTCTTTGCATGAAAGAATAATTTTTGTATAAAAAATCGCTCAAACGTATGAGAAAAATAACTAATGGGAGTCTTAGGCTAGTTGTTTTTTTTTGTATAGTTACGAGTTCTTTTTCATATCTGGCCCTTACAGTTGCCAACTTTCGTTCAAAACTATTCATTTGTTTTAAATTTATCAGAATCGACCCATTAGTAAATGATCCCGTTATTTTTAACCTTATCAAGAAATTAACCATTTACAATGATAAACTTTGACTGTATTTTTTTTTGTAAAAAGTAACTCTTTTTTTGTTTATAGGTATCAGATAATTTACTCAGATAATACGGTTTCATGTGCACACTGATCTGTATTATTGATTGATGATGCTATTTAAAGCCGTCGGTCATCTGACCTCCCCAACCCCTCACCTCCTCACCTCAGCTGCTGGCGAGTGACACTTTATCATGACATGATTGGATTTATATCGCTCATGCGCGTTGTATAAGTACAGCATGGCCACAATTTTCACGTTATCTCAGTATCTGCGATCCGACTAAAGTTTTAATTCTAAGCATTCTGGCAAAAGTATGTAATTCGTAGAAAAGTTTACCTGTTTAAACCTTCAATAGACTTTAGCGTGCTGATAAATAAGTTTCTATGGTTTCTAAACATGTTATCAATGAGAATACAGAAGGGGGCATGGTGGCTATGACCCTCTCGAAAACATTCAGGAGTTCCATATATCCGACTCGATTTTCTACCAGATTGGGATGCACGCAGTATATGTATATCCAAGAGCAATACACTTTTTGTAACAATGCAAATACTTAAAATCACTGCGTAGCTAGCCCACCATCACATGTACTTGAGGTCTCGAAATAAATAATAATCCTCAAGAATTTAAACTATAACTTGGGAGTTCAATTTCTAAAAACACTGAAACGCGTCAATCTTTATTTTCAAAGAATAGGCTAAGTACCAATATACATACGTGGGACGCACTATAAGTTTCCGGAATGAATATGAAAAAATACTATTAAGGGTACAAAATTAATTTATTGTTTTTCAAAATAATCTCCCTTGGCGTCTATGCACTTTTTCATTCGATCAAACCAGTTTTGAAAACTTTTGTGCCACTCCCCTGTGGTGACCTTTGAAACGTGTTTTTCATACTCCTCGACAGCCTCTTCTGGTGATGAAAATCGTTGACCGCGTAATTGGTTCTTAATTTTTGGGAACAGAAAAAGTCACAAGGTGCCAGGTCGGGACTGTATGCAGGATGACTCATGAGTTCTACATTTTTCGTCTTCAAAAAGTCGTTTGTCTGTCTGGCCGTGTGAGAACTAGCATTGTCGTGGTGCAGGATGATACGGCGTTTACGGTTATTTTTACGGAGTTCGTCAATAACTTCCGGCAAACAAATGGTCGTGTACCAGTCACTATTCACGGTACGACGATTCTCTAAAGCAACAGTAGCCACGTGTCCAGTTTTATTAAAAAAAGAAGCAATCATCCGCTTAGATGCACTTTTCACGCGCGCCACTTTGGTTGGTTTCGGCTCATCTTGAAAGACCCATACGCTCGATTGCTGCTTTGTTTTGGGATCGTAGCAATAAATCCATGTTTCGTCACCTGTTACTATGTCCCACACCAAATTTGACGCACCTTCGTTGAATCTGGTAAGCATGGCACTGCACCAAGTGACGCGGTCCGTTTTTTGAGCCTCGGTCAAGTTGTGTGGGATCCACCGCGAGCACAGCTTTCTCACACCCAAATGTTTGTGTAGGATTGATTGTATTTGACTCATGCCTATTTCTAAGGATGCGCGAATTTCATGGTAGGTCACATGCCTGTCTGTTTCAATCATACGGCGCACAGCATCGATGTTTTTGTTGGTCACGGTGGACGGCCGACCATCGCGAGATTCGTCACTGAGATTGATACGACCACGCTTGAATTCTGCAAACCAGCTATAAACAGTCGTCTTGCATGGTGCTTCATTGCCAAAAGCTGTTTCAAGCCGAGCGATGCTCTGTTGAGCTGTCAAATTACACTTAAAATCGTAGAAAATCATACTACGAAAATTTTCCCGAGTTAAATCCATGTTGATGCAGACACACAATTTTTTAAATGGCGCCACAAGGTAAAAACAAAAGACAGTCAGATGAAACAAACTGCATTCTACAGCCAAAGAGTTCTATTTTCAAATGTTGCAATAAATTTTTAAATATTGTTTATGTAAGTGGCCAGTTCCGGAAACTTTTAGTGTTACCTATGTATTACATGTTTTTTTTCTTCACTTTGTGATATTTTTACCCAACCTTGACAGAAAGTCCCCCCCCCCCCCCAACGTTTTACTTCTTGGATGAATTGGATAATCTGTAGGTATGATTCTAATTTCTATAATCTAACGCAACCAAGTATTTAAAAAACAAACACAATTCAAGAAATCAGTATAGCAATAAAAGAACTGTATTATGATAGTAAAAGTTAATTTAATTCAGAAACTGACGTAACGAAGGTATCAGATTACCATAATAATTAAATAATAAATTAGGTTTTAGGCCGCGTATGTATATTATGATATCTGCCAAGCCCTTATCAAAAACATATTAAAATTTTAGTTATACATAATATATATTTATTCTACCTTTTTCAATCATGTTACTCGTTTTGAATTCAACGAATCTAAGTAGTATATGAAAATTAAATATGAATCTCATTGCACATTTTTTTTTATTAAATAAGTATAGGGTAACCCTACTAAGTAACTAACTGATCTATCAACGCCTAGGCGTAACGGCTAGATCTAGAAAAAATTGATTTGGTCTATAGGTTTCCTGGATGAGGTAGACATCTCCTAGGGTTTTTATTTATTTTCACGGATTTAAGGTATGTTCGAGGTAGCACGATATGTGTGACAGTTCGTAATTTTCCGTTTCACCTATACTACTCACACTATACTCTACATACACCCAGGTACAATAGAAAATATTAGGTTTTAGAAAGAATGTACCTATATCATTATTGCAAAAATACAATAAATTATTTATCTATAAATCGAAACAATAATCACAGTGTTTTCGTTAAATTTAACAAAAAAAGATTCAGAAAAGAATAATGTCCTTTTGCTACTTGATGCGTCGATCGGAACGTTAACCCATAGGTATTGACACTACATAATCGAAAATACATCGATGAATCGGTGCGGACATCCTATAGGATCGCGTCAGTATGAGTCCATCTTGTATGCGGTTTGTGTTTTTGTTGCGGTTGCTTTAATAGTGCTATTTGTTTTGACGTTTGTTACAGTTTTTGTTGATTTTTGTTTTGTTTTTGTTGTTTGCTTCTGGTGAAATGCCGAGAAAAACAAAAAAAATCTTTGAACTCTCAAGCTTGGGAGTTATTGTCTCGTTTAATTTAACTAATTTAGAAATTAACAAAAAGTAGTTTGGATAATCAAAGATCAAACAAATAAAAAATAGATTTGATAGCCCTTGTTAACGTTCTCGATACTAAAAAATATCGATTCTATTTCGTTAGGGCACATAACTATAACTGTCAACTTTGATCTGCCACCCATATCATGATATCTCGGATAAAACCTATGCTAAATAATAAAAAAAAACACTTCGAAATCACGAGGATAGAAAAGTGTAAAATGAAAGCGTTGGAGCAAGACAGATTTCTTTGAATATATTCTCACCTTAAATCTCCAAATTTACTTGTGATAGGTAAAAAAATAATGAATTTAATAAAATATTACACTATCGCAAAAACCTGTATTTTTTCAGTAATATGTGACTCAAAATCTTCTAACCCTATTAAAATCTAAATTTTAGCTTTAGAAACCTAGAAGATCAGGGAGGTTGACCATTTAACTTGCAAAATATTAGCAAATCATTAAGACAACTAGATCAAAAATTTAAATAAAATCTTTTTAGAGAACTTAGTGGTAGCTCTTTCAAATGATACCTCACACGATATATTTATAAAAATTTCTTTTGACCTAATGACTCTCCATTATAGTCTTATTTTAGTTTTCTATCGATGACTGGGGACATAATATACGAATATGTGCGTGTGTGTCATCAAAATTTTACTTAATGCCAAATTTAAAATTTCTGCGTAGTGACGTAATTTGACATACAGAGCTGACCTCAAGAAGCTTTATAAACTTCTTGGCTGACCCTCTCTCTCAGATATATCTATGCTTATATGGTAATGTCGATGACGTTTCATCGATTTTGAATAAACCTACGAGTATGACAGACTGATAGACGAACGGATGGAGACCGGAAACGAGAGTGATTTTCCTTTTAAGGCATGAAACCTTAAAAACAATATTTATGATAACTTTCTATCTTCAAATACTATTAATTAAAATATATTTTTAATATATGTAGGATGGCAAAAAATGTCTGTGCCTAATTGCAACATTCAAACACACAAGAGACTGAGACAATAGAACCAATGAGAGACCATGGCAACTGATCAAGAGAAGGTGAGCTAGTCCCACATGCAAATTGTCAGCAGTTGAAGCTACATCAACTCGCTGAAGGTCTCCCGAATATTGGATTGTAGAATACAACCTGTTAGACTGCTCAAATTTTGCCTATTTTTAAAAGAATAACAGCTCAAACAGTTCACAGCTCAATTGAGATAAAAGTAAACAAACATTATATTATTGTAAAGTGTCTACAAAAAGTTAAAACCCTTGATAATGCTTCTATTGCTAAACCGGTAGGGCAGAGGAAACATTAATAAAAAATTTGAAGAGAAGTACGAGTTTTTTCATCAGAACAATGTAGATTGAAGTTAATATGTAAAAGTATATTTGGTTAAAAGCTTCGCAAAGGTCAATCCACATCATAATCCATAGTCATAAATATTCTTAAATTAGGGCGAGTGTTAAAATTGTAACGAATTAGATAATACAAATAAGACTCAATTTGAATATTAAAAAAAAAGACTTAAAAAGAGCTGCAAATCTGAACTTGAAGACTAAATAGCCATGATTTTAAAAGACGTGGGCAAAAATTTAATGAAAATATCATGATGTGGATGTACAGAGACGCCTACAGTGCTGGTTCCCTATATGTAAGCGATTCGAAATAAGAACTGCCCACCAATAGGTAGCGTGTCATGCTGGGGTCCGTATTCGTACCCAATATGCATAGGTGTGTTAGGAATTAGGATTATTATTTACAGATTTGCAAATAAAGTGTTTTTAAATTTGATATGGGTTCCGAGGCTTTACGTGTTATTTGTATGAGCTGAGTTTAATTGCTTGTAAAAAGTAAAGACTCTTGTGGATGCCGTAAACTAAAAGAGGACAAAGCCCTTGGGTCATACAGGTCAGAAACATTTCCGATCAACCCAAGGCTCAGTTCACACTTTGACTAATTGCTTGGGAGACAACTGTAAGGAACAATGAAGACATACATTTCCATTATCAGTACTTTATCATTGACTGGAGGCCTGAATATGTCATGTCTTCATTTATCGCAAGTGTGAGCTGACCTTTAAGAACCTGTTTTGCTTGCCGCGTAACAGAGTAGGTTTCTAATATCTATCAAAAATGTCTTTATTTATTGTTTGATTGAGAAGCAATTACTTATCGTTGTTGTTATTTTAGCTTCGTTTTTAGAGTTCCGTAGTCCGACAAGGAACCCCTATAGTTTCGCCATGTCCGTCTGTCCGTCTCTCCGTCTGTCCGCGGCTTAGCGCAGAGACTATTAGTACTAGAAAGCTGTAATTTGGCATGAATATAAATATTAATCACGCCGACAAAATTGTAAAATAAAATGGCGAAAATTTTTTTTTTAATTTACCTCTCGTAGTCGTACAAGTATACTGGGGATGATTTTTTTCCACGTCTATCCCATAGTGTGGGGTATCATTGGATAGGCCGTTCAAAAACATTGTGGGTTTGTGAAAACTATTTTTCGATTTAGGGATCCGTTGGTGAAATATTAAGCTTTAAAGTATTTAGCTAGAGTGGAGCGTACCCCCCCCCCTGCCGGCTAAACGGTTGTTTATAGAAATGTGAATAAATTCACAGAAGTAGTATATATAATAAATTTAAAAGGAAAACTATCACAGCTAAGTGGGCTTCACAGGTTTACGAGTACAGGTCGCGCCAAACTTTTGGCCCCCTATAATGTATGGGATCAGAATTTAGGCGCGGTCTGTATTAGTAGAACTAGTTATATGTACCGGCCAACTACGGAACCCTACATTGCGCGTGGCCCGACACGCACTTGGCCGGTTTTCTATTATAACTTCAATTCTTCAACGTAACCTGCTAATCATTTGACGTTTATATATAGGTAGATAACTATGAAAGTTTACGATTTCCCATATAATGACCCCTGTTTTCTTAACCCAAATAAAGGTTTTAAATGTTGTAAGCATCAAGGAAGTCGTTGGCGTTTCCCATCAGTTTCTTCAATGCTCTGGTTGACAGAGTTTCTTCATATAATTATTCAAATGTCATAATAGTAGCTTATTTGCATACATTATACACAGATCAGAAAAACCTCCTTATTCTGTTAGGCGACATAATCTGTCAGCTCGATAGGAGCAAATAATGGGTGCGGCTATGACTTTCAACTGAGAAATCACGTTCAGCTATCGTTGTAATGTCGGTTACGACAAACACATTTAACCAACCCCCATAGTCCTTAGCATGGTCGTTCGTTGTGGTCTGAAGTTAGCGTTAGTGAACACGTTTGACGGCCCATTTTTTCCAACGATTTTTGTCATTTGATGAGGCTTGTGACCGAATTGTGGGTGTTTATTGTAGAAAATTGTAGTTTATTTTGGACTCTTTGCCGCACTCACCGTCATGTTTGGGTGGTTTTTGAAATTCATCTGAAATAGAGCTGGCATCTTCAAAGCCATTATTTATCATTTATTTATTATTTCGCCAGTATATTAATAACAAAACTTTACTGCCCATAATAATAATATATAAATATTAAACAACCTTTTTATAACTAACGTAAACACTACTAACACAGTTAAAATAATATAAATATTTAATTCAAAACATTTCCGATTTGTAGCTACTTCATGTACGGGTAAGTTTATTTTTTAAGACACACTTGGCAGCTTGAAACTTTAGTGTTGTCATTTTTTTCCGTAAAATTCCCTTAGCCATTATAAATTTATTCTAAACGTACAAATCGCTTAGACCTAAAAAAACCGATCAAGTGCGAGCAGGACTCGCGCCCTGCGGATTCCGTATCTGTTAACTAAGTTAATGAACATAAATGATTTGAATAAAAATTACAAACTTATCAATACCTAGAAAATGTATAAAACAAAACTGCAAAATTAAGTTGGTCGAGTATTGTAGTACGTATCCCTAAACCTGTCTTGAAAATTTCACGTTTCCAGTATTTGTTGTTTTTTGCATTTATCTTAGGAATGACAAATCGAAATTTTATATAATTTATTTTATTTATTTATTTTACTTTAATTAAAACGGACACAACAATTATAATAATTAAAGACAGTGAATAATATTATACAAAGCGGCATTATCAACTAAAATAATTAATAAATCACAAACAGTCGTACATCCCTCACACAAATTGTGTATGAATGAAACAACATTATGCTAACAGAAACTACAATTTAATTTTTGAAAAGTGTCCACGGTTAGAAGTTATGACGAATCTTATCATGAAAACGAAAAGCTGTCTTTGAAGACTTAATTTTAGTAATCAAACTGAAAATAAAAACAAAGTTTAATGAAAATTTAACAAAGAGATTTAAAACATTGAAACCTTGACCTATTATAATTATGTGTGTTATTGCAATACTGACGATGCGTTCCTCCAAAAATTTAATTTTGTGTGTCTGCGCCAAACCAAAAACAATAATTTGTAACGACGCGAAGCGAAAGAATTTCAATGTTCTGTGATACGTTAAATATCTACGAGTATTAGCAATATTCTACATAATGATGAGAGAATTCATTATTATGTCTGGTTAGATAATTTCGTTTGGGTATTTCATCAGGTTTTATTCATGTATATTACCGATCTTATTCAGCCTTGACCGCAGCGTGATACTCTGGTTTACAGAGTAAATAATACCAGATTTTATATGATTTCGGTCTGTAATGCCTTGAGAAAAGTTGTCTGTATTGTCATTTGGATTTATGGCAAAAAAGTTTGTGAGGCAAGAAAAATAACCTTATTTACGATCTGAAAAACCAATTTGCAACTTTGGTGTCAAATACAAATGTCTCTACGTCACAGAAGGCTCACTAAACAGTTTATCACGATGATAAAGTTATTGAAAATGTTTCCACACATATATTGATTCTTGAGCCACGACAGGTCACGAGTTATGGTACAGCTAACCAAGGGATGTACTCATGGAAAAACAGAATAATTGAGCCAAAAGTGAGCAAATTTTGAATAATTCCAAAAATTTGTATTGGAAAATTCATTCCATTGCACCAAACTATCCCGCACTAAATACACACACACATATACATTATTCCGACCGAGACAAGCAAGAGCACCCAGAGCAACGCATATCTCTGCGTGCATAATTTAAATTGTGAGCGTAAAAAAATACCAAAATAAGCAAACCACGCATTCTATTATTTCTTTCTTATTTTCATCTGATTGGGAAAACCTATTAAAGTAATTATTTTTGCGACATATGGCTGTGATTTTCACAGATATAGGCTTTTCTCAGAGCTGGCTGATAGATAAATTTTATCACCTTCCTTCCTTGTACAGTCAATGACACGGTAGCGTACGGTCTATAACTTCAAAATTAAACATCTAGGTAAGGCAAGGGTACTATTTTCGTATTCAGTGATGAAGATTCTATAGTGCATAGGGGTCAGATGCATTTCCGAAAATTTTGACTTTTTTCGTATGTGCCGCCTCTAAAGTGATATGAGTATGGGTCAAAGCAGCAGGTAACATGAATTGCTGGGGCCGCAGCATCAGCATCCAAGCTGGGGCCGAATTGCCAGAAACCTACAGCTCACGTTCTCACGGAACGATACCTAGACCGCCTAGAATAAACATACTTCTTGTAGAATTATCTGCTTTGTTGCCATGCAGCGGTCACCCGCCTCTCATAGGCCATGCACCGCTTTGCCACTTTTGCATAATGTAAGCATGACGCTGGACTGCAGCGCAGCATTCATAGCGGGCACTCACAAGATCCACTAGTGCTATAATTGTAGTTCTTTTTCAAACAGGAGTACTAAAGTGGGATGATACCTAAGTGCGACGTGTATCTAAATATCGGCTGACGTGGTCTCAGCATTGCTTTTACACGAGTTAAATACCTTATCACTAAGTCGCCCGATAACCTAACAGTTTCTCGTTTTGGA
Source organism: Ypsolopha scabrella (assembly GCA_910592155.1). Taxonomy (NCBI): domain Eukaryota; kingdom Metazoa; phylum Arthropoda; class Insecta; order Lepidoptera; family Ypsolophidae; genus Ypsolopha; species Ypsolopha scabrella. Next base: position 19,145,094 of record OU342977.1, read on the forward strand.
GAAACCCAGTCTATTTTGTTTATATCTTCTGTGTTATCAGTATTCGGTCAAGAAGCACATACTAGTTGTTTCACCCTACTAAAACTGCATCCGATCTGCATCATTGTCGTTGTTAAGACACGCTCTTATCGCGCACACAATGCCGTATGTGCTTAATAGGTATGTTTTACCTGTATACTAAAGTTACAAACTTTTGACCTGGTTTTCCCTATGAATGCCCGGCATTTATATTATGGTGTTGCGAGCTAAGACAATGCATCGAGTACAGCAATTAAACGTTGTTATCGATGTCCCAAATTGGTAGCGTAATTTTTATCGTAGGTATGTGATACGATCTATAGTGACTATGTGAACACGTGAGTGACTCCCGGGGCCCCAGTATGGGAGCGCAGGATGAATTGTAAATCGTCTATTTTCATAAGGATGAAAGTTTGACTGACGTGGTCCAAGAATATTTTAATATTCACTCGTTTATTTTAGGAATGATCCAATTACCGCGCCGAACGATAACCCGCACGCGAGGTTGTGGGAATTCCAAATCGATATTATCCCTATATTGTTTTCTTTATTCGGTACGATAAACAACTGGAGTGGTATAAATTGCTATGTGGGCAGTCAGTGGCTAGACACTACACGGTCAACATTGCTGAAAGAACATCGTATAGACTTAGGAGTCCCGTGACATCCATCCAGAACTCAAGATGCAGTCCCAAGACAGAATACTCAGTTTCCCGGTGGACACCTTCACGAGGCGCGGGCCTTCTATACCCGAGGAGGCCCCTTTCAGCCCCGGCGAAATTCTGCAATTCAATAAAGCATACAAACAGTTTCTTCAGGCGGAACGACAGCTGGACGACCTGACTTTCCTTAACGGGAAGCCATGCCCCGTCCGCTACAACTTTGATCCGACGAGGCCAGAAGAAGATCGTCTGATGGTGAACTGGGACTGGCTCATGCCCTTATTTTGGGGGCCGCCGCCAGGTGAGAGGGATCTCGTGAGGGTGCCCACTATACTGGAGTTTGTTGAAAAGAAGATTCGCTTTTCGAAGTGCAAGGCGGTCGCCGGGGACACCTGTTCCTGCGGCAAGAGGCCTAATGTAGTGGTACCACCGGGACGTGAGTGCAGGATCCCACAGCACTTTCATCATTTCTGCACGGCGCACGTCTCTGCGTGGATAACCAAGTACATGGTCCCGGCGATTCTGCTGAAAGAATCCCAAGAAATCTTTAGAGAGGTCATCCAGAAAGTGCATGAAGGTGATCCGCAAATCCTCGAATACTATTCGACGGGTGACCGGACGGACACAGAAATGTTGCTGCACTCGGCTCGCAACATCAGTGATAATAGTGCTAAATAGTGCAGCAATGCTGCTGCAATGTGACGTTCGCTTATTAAAATAAATATTTGTGTTTATAATATGTTTACTTTTTTTTTCTTGTACCCCTATGAGTGTAGGATGATGGAGAGTTGTGCAGGTAAGGTACTGAGATCATTCCCTCTGACGTTGCTTCAAGTTGAAATTTAGTTTCTCTCGTGACCACTCTATGTTAGATACAATCAAGTCAAGCTTGGACTGCACCAGATGTAACGTCTAGGTAACGTGCTACTAGCCGCTGCATAGCACGTCACATCACTAACGCAGATAAGTTGCAAGGCGTGATGATTAGCGTTATGTGCACATGGGATGCAAAGCTCCGTTATCACAAACTATGCTTGGCATATGCTTATCATATGTCTTGAGCAAGGCCTGAGTGTGCATTCGCCTCTGACTACGTGTATCTGCGACGTTTAGGTATGGAGCTGACCATACAGGAATATGAGACGTCTAAATAAGGTTTTTCTTAACTTTATATCTATGAATAACCGCAAACAGTATTATGACAAAGACCGGCGGCAATTGGCGTTACATCTGTAACTCCTTATGGACCGATAATACGTATGACCACATGGCACGCTATCGTTTAAATATGGAACAAACTATGTGTCACTACTCAAAAGATAGGTAAATATGATCAGACGACGGGACCTTCATCGAAATATTATTACAGGCTGCCGGCCGAACGTAAGTAGCTCCAGCGTATTACGGCAACCCACGTTTAGTTGGCACTGTCTTGAAATATTCGGGAAAACCCGTGCTATATTCATTTTATGATCTGTATCCGACTGGCGGCGTGTATTTCAAAACGAAATCAAAACTGATGAGTGACCATAGAAAATTACCGGGACATACACGTGTGCTTCATACACGTATACACCTCACTTATACTTAAGATTTGTCATTGTATAGGTGTTACAGGTTTGGTTAGACTATAATTCTAAATATGTATACTTTTCATGATTCCTGTAATGTTAGGACTATGGTATGACAGATACCTTACCTAAACACTGCACCGTACCTACCTATCGCTGCATAGCATGTCGCGGTGCCCCTCTATCGTGTTACAAAGTGTAGTGACCACGGTTATCTATGCATGGATGTAGATTGTACAACATCTTAGTGGATAGAACTAGTACAATATATTATCATCATTATTAAACTAACTACCTAAATATCTAGTATCATGAAGGAAACTGGTATGTCGTGACATTTGTAAGTCGGCATGCATTTTGAAATGAAATAACTATGTATCGGGAACAAGTTTTTTTTTTTATTTTCAAAAACAAACACTCACATGCACAATATACTCAATACTGATGTACACAAATACCTAATACTTATTATATAAACAAATGATCATATCTATGATTAGCACTACTTCGGCCGGTTGAAAGTTCCACGCCACGATGCCTGCTCACGCAAAGCTAGTGCATACTGCATCAAGTGCCTGTCCAGTCGCCGCTGCTCTGCCTTCTGACGTTTTCTCTCCTCACGCTCCAAGTCTTGTCTGCGCTTTTCTTCTTCTTCTTCCGCGCGCTCTTGCTCCTTCCGAGATTTTTCCCCGTTGTCTCGATGAACGGCTTCTCCAGAGTTTCCGCTCATGGTGGATGATGATTTTGTGAATGATGACATGGTGATTTTGTTAAGACTGATCGATTGTACACAGCCTTGTGATTATGGCGAGTGTATATGTGCTAATGATTGATTGTATATGTACTTTCCTCCATTTATACTAACCCGAAACCTACCTAATAAGGACTCGTTGTTCCATAATTATCGCGAATTTTTTCCCACTTGAATAAGCTCGTTCATGAGGGATAATTCAAATACCGTGACATCATGCTGTACCGCAGTAACGACAGAATTGATAAGCAAATTAGGTAGAGAAACGTATTTTGTGGTAAAATGGCGCAATATCGATGATGTCAACGGGTAATACATGCATATATCGGCAATACCCAGTTATTTTCAGCTGAAAAGGAAAAAATTGATAAGGATAATGCATACAGTTTTACATTTTATTACGGGAGTCATATCATACACTGTGTTAACTTCTGTTAGCTAGCACAATCATGCTCCGTATGGAAAAAAGTATAGGTAAGCTTCAGTATGTGCTCGTTACGGTACAAATGCAACCAACGATTGTTTCAACTCTAACTGCAAGCACCCCGGCATGCTGAGTATGCACGCAGTCTTGCTACGTGACCTGCAGTCTTACTCGACTATGTTGTATGTTCTTCGGATGTTCGGCTCCGACAAGCTATCCCACTACAGCGTTGCAGCGTGCACTCATGTCCGCAAAGCAGTTTACCAAGCGAACCCGAGAGACTTGGGTTTTTGTTGAATCGTCCATGCACACCATCGTTAGGTGATGAACACTTAATTACCTCGGCAGGTGTACCTGTACACCTTACCGTAGGTATGCCTTACCATAGGTATGCCTTACCGTAGGTATGACGTCAAACCTTATCGAACAATGGTGTATTGTTTCATTTTTCCGAACTATTAATATTTCAATAAACCCCACGGACAGGATGAGATCGGTTAATTAAGCCCGATAACATATTTAATTGAATGAGAGGAAATTAATATAAATACCATTTAAGTTCAGCGATAAGAGCGTTATCGCCGTCGCGGGTGGCCGTTCTAATGCTGTAAGAATTTACTGATATGGATGTTGCTACCTACAACCAATGCTACAACAAGGTGCACTTACAGGTTAACAGTAAAGAGTTTTTGCGCTCATATTCACAGAGACCTAAGGTTAGGCTTGAGACTAGGTCTCACTTTTACATAGCAAAACCTAGATAGAACTCAACAATCATATTTTTCCCGAGACCATGCACTGTGCATCAGAGTCGTTGCTCCGCTGTATACATTAGTAGCATCCCCCCTTTCCCCTGGTCCACCATTCTTTATTTTCACCCCGTACGCTCTTGTGTCACTGACTGTACCTAATAATCCCATTGTTTACTAATTCGCCTACATAATGAGAAAATGAAAATGAAATAAAATTTCTTTATTACATAAAAATTAAAAAATTATACTTTAGTATAATCAATGTAAATTGCGCTTGTCTAACAGCAGAACTTGTCCTATGGAAGCAGACATGCGTCTTCTGTATGAAGTTTAAATAATTCAGTCAGACAACAGATAAACAAACGCTCGAAGATGCAGTCACGATTTTACGATGGACCAACAAACAAGTGTGTCCTAAATATCATAATGTTATTGAAGATATCTCGAGATATTCTACGTACAACGACGTGGAGGCTGCGCGACGCACGTTTTATGAGAATAATGAACTCGAAGATGTTGTTAGATGGTAGTTTTTAATCTAATGTAATAGAATAATAATTATGCGAATTTATTTATAGAATTTTGTATTTCGAATATAACAGGATTCAAAACAGGGCCAACGTCGAATGTACAAGTTTATGGTGACTTTCGTTAATATCTTTATATTGCCAAATTCATACTGGAGACTTGGTTGAATGGCCCTGCTAGCGAAATACGATAAATATTTTTTGTACCTGTATACACTTGTTCAAGAACAATCTCGAGTCCTCGACTCAATTAGTAGAGGAAGTCTAAATTTCATTTTGTGTATTTCACAGAAAGGGTCATTGAACCTTGGTCCTGACCACTTACCGAGTCTCCAGTATTAATTTGTCTTTAAAAACAAAAGTCGTAACCTATAAAAATACTAATAAGGTTTGGTATTCATATTCATATCAAGTATTTAAATAAATAGCTACCACTTCATCTTAAGTTTATTAACGGGCTTCATCTGCAAGTATTTCAGTGATCTGTTCAAATCAAACTCAAAACAACAGCATTCAGAATTCGCAAAAAGTGAAACTTGGTACTTTCACCTTCAAAAGACAATAATCTTCACTTTCTTCCATATCTCGCAGTCACATGTCTTGTTTTGACAGTTGGGCATTAGTATTGGAGATATGCATAATCTGGTGATCTGTCACTTTGTCAAAGACCGACCGTGATCTTGGAACAATGATGGATGGAGTATTGCTGTGATCACGATTAGGTATCATTCAATGTCACAATAGATGTAACCAAAACAAACTGGACTGGATTCGTTTCCCATTACTATCTTGTGTTATTTGATTGGACTTCTCCATGTCTTTCTTCTGTTATTAATTTGCGGATTAGCCTTTTTTGTAAAAAAATCTCTTTGTTTGGTCGAAGCTTTTAGCTAATCGCTAGCCTAAACAGGACAAATGGATATAGGCACTTAAAATAAGAAGTAGCGTTGAAACCAAGACTTTCTCCCAAAAAGGATTAAAAAATATCTTTAAATGATACCGGTTTGTATACTATTGAAAAAAAAAAGTTTATGTCCTCTTTTATTTTGTGACGTATCCCATCGTCGTACCTAACATTATATAAACATAAAAAGTATTTATTTTCCAATATAAAGACAATTTGATTATAGCAATTGGCTCCCAAAAATTTATCGTTAAAAATTCAAAGCGTGAGCGTAATAATTACTTATTTAATAAATAGGAAAAAATTTGCACAGACGTTACTTAAAAACAGATTATAATTCATTTTTTTTTAATGTATAAATTAAAGTCACCTTATATGTATATCCCGTGTGCGTAAATAACAATATTTTTTTAAAGTATAATTACCATTATTTCTGGGACGCCAAACTTTCGTCTGTGAATTTCGTTTAAAATTATACATTTTCTGTAACATTTCAACTTTTTTTACATCATAAGAAGCACTTTTTTTTCATTTTATTTTAATGTTAGTAGGTGCTTATATCCTGAAAAATATATTAAAAAATTACATTGCTTCCATTCTGCGGTCTATGTAAAATAAGTTAAAATCTATCATTTTGAACGAATTTTTGCGCTTTTTTTTTCTCATCTATCCCATTGTGTGGAATATCGCAAGATATGTCGTTCAAAAACATTGTAGGTGTGTAAGAATCATTTTTAGATTTAGGGATTCGTTGGCGAAATATTGAGCTTTAGTGCTAGTTTTTGTTAGAGTCAAGTGTCCCTCCCTGCTGGCTAAACGGTTGCGTATGGATATGTAAAAAGAAAATCACAGAATGTGTATAGGTATATGTATAATGAATTTAAAAGGAAAACTATCACAGCTAAGTAGGCTTTACAGGTTTACGAGTACAGGTCGTGTCAAGCTTTTAATCCCCTCTAAACACGGGGCGATTTGTATCGGCAGGAACAAAATGTATGGGCAGTCCTTCGGAAGAGCGACTTCCGAGCGGAGTAGAAGTTTGGCGCGATCTGTGTCAGTTGACCAGTCCGCATATTGTGTTGGGTACTACGGAACCCTACACTGCGCGTGGCCCAACACGCACTTGGCCAATTTTTTTTCAAGTGCTTGTACCACTCATTTAGTAAGAGTATGCCTTCAAAGACAGGTCTAATATTGCAGTTTGACTATACATATTAGTAGTAGTGTAGTGAAACATAATTATTGTTCTACTAAAGAGCAAAAACTATTTGATCGAAGTAGGTTAGGCAAGCCTGCCATAAAATTACCTAATTTATTGAAAGTTTGTCCCTTGAACCGACTCACCTATTTTAAGGTTAATTATTCAGTTTTATGAAATAACACATCTCAGTGAAACGAAATACAACTTTAATCATTGAATTAACTTCCAAATTAACATCAAAACGTGTAACTGTCGTAAACGTTTAATTAATGAAATAAATCAAGATTTTACTACAAATTACTAAGTAAGCCCTTGGATTTTGTTGTTAAAAAACTTGTATGATGCAACTGATCTCTCAGCTGATGTGTTAAATACACGATTAATATAACAAAACGGGTCAAGTGCGAGTGGGACTGGTACCACGAGGGTTCCGTATATACCATTACGCAAACACAAACTTATACCACAGCAGTTAATTAAGCCCGACTTAACTTGAAACTCACAATATATCCAATGGTCTTGTAATTTCTTCTTAAATAATGGATAGAATTTTTAAAGTTTTTATGTCAACCTATAATATTATAAATATATATAAGGTGGCTTTAATTTATGCAGCCAAACTCATACTGGAGGCTTGGTAAGTTATCAGTAACACGGATCGATGACACTTTTTGCTAATTTCGCAAAATAAAATCTTGACGTCCCATAGTAATTGACTCGGGGCTGGGCTTGCGTTTGTAAGGAACACGAAAATAATAATTTTCCAATTTCACAAAAAGGGTCATCAAACCTTGTTACTGAGCACTTAACGAGTCTTCAGTAACAATTTGGCTGCATAAATTAAAGTCACCTTGTATACTGGGTGTAAAGATAAGGGGTGTTCTACCGATCAATATGAACAACTTTTATTATGGGGCCAACCCTGAAATCGCGAAAACAAAATCAGCTGTTTCATACATTTGGGTTGCGGGGTGCAATTAGATGTGTGGGGGAGCCGGTGAGTTGCATAGCCATAGCTGAGAAAAATTATAGATTTTTAGGTGAAAATTCAAAGTATTTTTTTTTCAGAATCGTGTATACTTTCATACCCAAGAGGGATTCTTGACTTTGCATTTACACCATGCATACATACTTACTAGGTGAAATTAAATCAACCGACCAAATTCAACTAGAGACTCGGTTAGTCATCAGGAACAAGGTTTAATGATCATGCAGGTGAAATTCGAAAAAAAAATTTTTTTTGCTCCATACTGCCGTAATTGTACTTAAACTAGTCCTAACAGTAGGGGAGCGAAAAAATTTATTTTTCTAAATTGGCCAAAAGGATAACTGATCCTAGTTCTTGATCACTAACCGAGTCTCCAGTATGAATTTGGTCGTTTGATTTAATTTCACCCTATATAGTTTTTATCGTGGGCCAATTTGTACGCAATTTATTCTTTCGCGTTGATTTGGAAGCCTGATGGATTATCCAATTATTTTAAGGCGCGTACGCACCCTAAATTTGCAACTCGAATCACTCGATGTGCGTTATTTAAGTATCGACGGGAACAAAGGAAATATCGTTCATATAAGCGCGCACTACAATTTGCTGCGTCTGGGGCGGGATAGCGCAAAATAGAATAAAATAATGCTGTTCACATGGACGCGATGACAGTAAGAAAACGAAGAACAATCCTATCCTACTAATATTATAAATGCGAAAGTTTATGTGTGTGTGTGTGTGTGTGTGTGTGTGTGTGTGTATGTGTGTGTATGTTTGTTACTCTTTCACGCTGAAACGGCTGAACGGATTTGGATGAAATTTAGAATGGACATAGCTTATACTCTTACTTAACACATAGGCTACTTTTTATTCCGCAAAAATGCATGGTTCCTGTAGGATAGATCAATATCATTCAAATACCAGGTGTCTAATCAGCGCGGTCATAATCGTTGTGGTGAAATAAGACAAGGCTATGTTTTATCTCATCACGCTTCACACTAATATTATAAATGCGAAAGTTTGTGCGTGTGTGTGTGTGTGTGTGTGTGTGTGTGTGTGTTTGTTACTCTTTCACGCTGAAACTGAAAATTTAGAATGGATATAGCTTATACCCCAACTTAACACATAGGTTACTTTTTATCCCGGAAAAAAGCATGTAACACGCGGGCGGAGCCGCGGGCAAAAGCTAGTAATTTTTTAGATCTATAAATTGTAAGTAAGAGAATTATTGCATAAATCAAAAGAAATTTTGGATAATTCCATTTGTTTCGTCAAAAGTAACGATAGAAAAAATACTAGAAGATTGTTTTGCTATGCCCATCATGTGTTTTTTATATTTGGACTAGGTGCCCGTATGGGAGGAGTGGGCCTTAAAATACGTTACAGGTCTAATATTGCGTTTGAGTATGCATTCACCTAGGGTTATCTGATCCAATAACATGAGTTCCTGGCAAAATCCCTGACAATTCAATCAATTTCTTGACATTCATTCAACTTCGGATTATAGAGCACTGACTAACTGTTATTGGTTGGCCCGAACGTTCATTTCCGAGCTCGTACGGAACTAACCGAACACGCTGTCGCGAGACAAAATTCATGTCTTGAAAAAACTCGAGAATGGTTTTGGCTCTTCCTATGATTTCAGGAGAAATATCCCAAAAATCGAAAGAAAACAAAAATATTTTTGAATGGTATAAATTATACTATGCTGTGAAACTATAAAATTGTATCGCTTCTAGGACATACGGAACATAAACATTTCAAAAGATGTGTAATATCCAGGACTCTTATGTGCTTGGTAACTTTTGTATGTATTTGATTTTGATAAATGTTTTAGTTTCACGGCATGGATATTGTATGGGATATGTTGAAAAAGAGAAAATTATAAGCAAGTACCTATAAATGAGGATATTATCAGCGAACTGCGCTAGTATGGGAGTTACGGCGAATAGAGTGCTCTTAAGGTTTTATTTTAATGCGGAGGCAGCGCGATTTTCAACGGTTTTTGTTACGAACACAATGTAACTCAATACTTAAATGAAATAATTTTAAGCAAGTAGACATTCCCTTTTAAAAATTCCTGACGAATGTAATGTTTTCCTGATTTCCTGACAGAGAGCTAAAATTCCTGACATGTCAGGAAAATAATATTTCTTTTGCTACCACGATAGGTAATATTTTGAACCTACAAACGTTTTTCGATCAACGGAAATCTGATCAACGTAGAATTAATCCAGTCGTCGAAACGAGTCGCGATGACCCAGTTGCGCACGCACAGGTGTAGCGGGCGCCACGCAGTCTGTGGCCTCGCCACATTCGATAATCTTCCTTATTTCTGCGAATTAACGACCACTTTTTCTTGACTAACACATGTGTATACAATCACAAGTGGCTATGCACTTTATGTGTAACGAATTAAGGTAACATTTTCCTTAAATGCTTTTTTCATATCTGTGGTTCTTATGCAAGGGAGACCTGTTTTTTATTTGTGATTTGTAAAGCTGCTTATTACTTAATAAATCAAGACGTTAAAAATATTACTGACTTTAAAGTTAACATAGTCATTTTCTTTGGTATTCCAAATACAAATACTAATTTCTTTATTAAAAATTATTAAATACAAATACAAACTAACGCCTACAGCGAAACTAAAGTAACAAACAACCATAAAGTATTCTTAATTATCAAATCGGTAATAAATCAAAACTTAACAACCGAAACAACCTACATTCGCAACAAAATAGTCAATTCATTACCCACGCATCGCAACCTGCATAGCTTACCAATTGAATAGATACCAAACAAATACAGCCATTCAGCAACCAACTACAAAGATGATTTAGATAGAGAATCATAGAATAGGCCAGGGCTGGGGAAACGGTGGCTCGCGGGCCAAGTCCGGCCCCGACATGATTCAATCCGGCCCGCGATCAAAACACGTCATAAACACACGAAAAACAATATTCGAATACAAAAATCTAAATTCCCAATTTAATTAAACAGGCCCAGAAAATGATTTCTATGTTCGAGTCTTCATATTTCTGTCCTTAAAACAAATTAAGGAATAAGATGACTGACGAACAGCTCGAGTGCGTTTTACGAGTTACTTCTAGTAACTTGAAGCCAAATTTCGAGGCTATAATTAATAAACATACAAAATTTCAACTATTACACCGGCCTAGCACGTCGAAGCAATAAATTCAGTAAACTTGATTATTTTTGTTACAATACATAATGGTTGAAAATGAACCTCCTAGCTATATCAAAGAAAACTATTCTAAAATTATATAAGTATTTTGTTACTTTCAGATTCATAATAAAAAAAAGATATCGACCGTCAAAAGAAGCACTAATACTCCGGTAACATAGACGACGTTCTACGAATCCTATGTGTACATAGCCTATGTGTATTATTTGCCGCCGGGAATATGGGCCGTTTATTGTCAGTCACGGGTTGCGTCGCGTAGGTTGGCCATTCATTCGAAATTTAAAAATAAATGAATAAATTAGAAAAAAAAATTTTTTCCTTTTTGTATTCTGTTTGTGATTCTGATTTCAGTGATTTCCTAAAGCTAGGGGCTTCATTTTCAACCTGTATAATAAATGCTCTTTGGCCTGCGTAAATGTTGTAATTATTTTATACGGCCCTCCTCTGAATCTATTTCCCCATCCCTGTAATAGGCTCCCTATTACTCAGCGAGCATAGTTGAGAAGGCATTCCATAGTCTATTGGCGTATTAGTAATGCACACACACTGCAATAAAATAGGTACTACTATTGTAGTTGATATGTGTCATCAATAATCTGATTCAATTTGTCATCATCAACCCCTATATATATTAGAATTATCCAGCAAAATAAAACAAGCAGCATGTTAGTAGGTACGAACCTAAGCTAATTTACGAGTACTTATATTGTTAGATCATAGCATCATGTAACATTTAAAGATGTTTACAGACTAATTGATACTAAATCGACCACATTAGAGCTCTTTGAGATAAGCATCATCAGACAAAAAACCTTTTAAAGCTAAATACTCAATAATTATAACAGTACAGATATGTACTCATAAATCAATCATTATTCATCAGTTCATCGGCCTCGGTAACGTTTAGATAGGGTTGTCACACTTATTGACAAAGAACACAAACTTGACATATCGTCACGACTTATATTCCTAAAGGTGTCTGAGGATTTTCCGAGTATAGACTGGCACTAGAATAATCAACAGTCGTACACCATCTTTTCCCCGACGTATCTTACGTCCATGCGTGATGCGTACTTCTGGATATACAAGCTTTTTAGGGCATGCATGCAAGTTTAGCTCACAGTTATTTCCTTCACCATTTAGCAAGTGGTAAATACACAAACATTATTCACATAAAATAAAATAAAAAACTCATTGGTGCATCGTCAAACAGGGCAGGATTCAAACCCGAGTCGTAAGATTGAGAGTCTGGCGGTATCTTACCCATAGTGATGATACATTTTTTGATAGTCTTGATTTGTTCTTTTATCACGCCCTTATTTTCGTTTAAGCAGATTTTGTATGAGGGGGAGGAGGAGGACGTAGGACCGACATAAGTGGCGAAATTTGGGAAAGGCCTATGTCCAGCAGTGGACGAACACGGGCTGATGGATGGATGGATGGAGATTCTGTAGCACCAGTGACACAAAGAGATTTGGTTATTGTCACGCCACAAGTGTCTCTTATGATTATGTATTTTGAACATTTTCAAAATATGTATACCCACGTCTTATCGTTATCATATCTTATCAATCTTATCACTTATCTTTAAATCCCATCGATGAGCGATAGTTCAACCAAGAATAACGCTATTGCGATATAGAATGGTAGAAAAAGTTCCTTCCAACTAACATTTAATTATACAAAACTGTAAGTAAAACCCTAACCCTCGTTCTCTAGTAGATAGATCACTTTAATTGGTTATCATTAATGATTTACAATGCGGCAGTGAGCCGAGATATGATACGAGCTGGTTTTATTATTGATAATGACGCTTTCTTTTGATGCAGAACACAAAGGGATTCTATGATATTGGAGAAGCCTTTGGATTCATAGAGCTTCTAAGATTATTTATTTATATTTCGTATTGCCACCACCGCCTGTAAATAAAACTCTCGTAAAATGATTAAATCGAAATTTTCTCGTTTTTCCAATATTTATGTTTAGTAAAATATTTTAAAAATACTGTCAGAGAGCAGACAAACGCCTATACGTAAATAATATTTCAATTCCGTCAAGGTACTTGAAAATGCTATTGGAAAACTTCAACGAAAAGACGTGATTTGTGTAAAAATAAAAATGTTACCCAAAATCTCAAATCAAGCAAGTGCAGACAACCAACAAACAAATAAACAAAAAATTATAATGCAAAATTAACAAAAACATTCACCCCTAACAGAAGCACTTTAATTAATGAAAATCAAATCAGCCGCTTAACCCAAGGAAACCTAATTAGAGAATTGCGATCCCATAACTAGGAAGCACGCAAATTAAAAACCAATTTGAATCAATAGATTGTTTCCACAAAGAACAAGCAGCCAGCTCACTTTTGGTGTATCTTCCGCTACTGTGTTATTTAGACAACCTTGAGCTGGATTAAATAATTCTTGAACAATAAAACAAACATAGAGGTCATATGAAATATTTGAAATGGATGTCAGGCAGGTTAAGGTAAATTATGTTATCGTCCGCTACGAAGCATGTTATGTGAGTTATGTTGTCTATGGTTATAGAGGTATAAAGGTAAAGCCACAAGAAATATCTGTTAATGCGGAAACGAAAACAAAACGCAAGCGATAAACTTGTACCCACATAAGTGCGATATGTCATGTCACGACAATGTTAGTAATTGACAAGTACCTACGTAATGCGCATGCGCACAAAACCTACTCAGTAGGTGCCGATGCCGTGGGAACCAATGCCCTGAAGGACACCCTTCCGGCAGTAGATGAGGTTACAATAGAATTAGGCGGTGAACCATTCTAAGAGGCAACAGGTTCTATAAAATTGGATACAGATGTTTGCAATTACCGCAAAATTTAAATTGCTTATGAGATCGCATCATTTGTAACGCATCAGGATTGCAATGCAAATTGTAAATTATTTTGGTAAAATAAACAAATTACATTTTACGTATATTGCCCAAATATTACCTGGTTCACCTCGCAGCAATAATGGCAAATAAGACACGACATTGAAAGCAATTTTGCAATACATACTTAGATGTAGAGAAACGCACTTGTGAATTTAAATAAATTAATCATTACAAAAATCACCAGTTTGAAATACATATTCTTATGGACAATAAGACTTACCTACATGTCCCAAACACTCCATCATAAACACCTGAATAACATATAGGTATATTGTCTAGAGAGACTATAAATAGCCAAAGAAATCATTTTCTACATTTTTCGTTGTGAGCAAAATAACATTGGTACTTTTCTTTCGTTGGAAATAGTAAACTCTATGAATAGAATAGTATTTGTATCTAAGAGTATACATTATGCATACTGTAAGATTTGTACAATAGTAAACACTGCGTGCGTCACGGCTTGGTCACCTGCGCCGACATCTGATCAGCCTCAGAACGCAGGCGAAGTTGTGGTCATCGGAGACCAAGGGATCTATTGCTGATACTTTGTCGTGAATTGTTGTTCAATGACTGGTTTTACGTAAAACACGTGTAGGTTTTTGTTTTTTTTCCAAAGCCTGATTGTTAACATGGCGCATATATAATATATGTAATATCACTTCTATCAATGTAATATTTAATCGAAGATCGCTCTCCGTGTATTTATCACATTTTATCTTTGATATTTAATATATGTAAGAAATTCACGGAGCGATTTATACAGGCTGATTGGAAATTGCCCTTATTTCTCTCGAGGGAAGAAAGTATGGTTAATTTGGAGTGATTTGACCCCTATCACTTGGGGGGCGCAAAACTCTCAAATCCGCCATTTCCGAGAAAAACGACACTCTTTGTTTCAATTTTTAATTCGTTGTTATCGTAATTTTAGACATGCAATATTATATTTTACAATTGTTTGAGTGATTTTTAGCTTTTAGGAGATCGACCAATCAGTAATCTATCAGTCCACAGGCTAAAAAACAACAAGATTCTTTTTCGCGTTTTTATATGCTAAATTTTAGCCCGGTAGTTTGATAGCCCAAACGTAGATGGACTTCGCTGTTTTTTTTTTTAAGAAGTTTATTTAACTAAGAAAGCTTATGACTAATACATATCTGTGGTCAACCATCACTTTGCTATTGATATAATGTAGGCACGAACACGTTTTTTTTTCACCAAATTTTTCTTGTTCTTCGTGATTTTGTCGTCTCTAACTACATTATATCTTCGCGTTTCAAGAATTTTAAAATGTAAATTTCTTGCAGCAATTTCTTTTTACTTTGTTTCCTCCCGTTTGATTGAATCGCTTTAGTTTTACATAATTAAAAATGTTGTCGTTATCACGATAAAATTTATAATGAACGTACGTTTCCCACTATTTCCCCTTATCGTAGTACAGAAATATTGAAAATAAAAATGGATTGTTTAGTTAGTCATTCCCAAAAGCGTCTTTGGCCTAGCGGCTCGTACTAGCTGTATGATACTTCAGTCTGATTTGATTACTAACCAAACATTTAAAAAAATGCTACTGGTACTCTGTGTAAGAATTAAAAAAAAGATGTGATATGCAAAAATATTGATGACATATTGTATTATAAAATACTCGGTACATTATCTTGTCTTCTGTACCTCTGTATACAAATACAATTACACAATTAGTAAACAGATTTTAACGCGTAAGCTATACAAAAACGAGTAAAGTAGCAAACATAAAGAAAAAGATATGCTATTGTTGCTTTTGGCACCAAATGGCTTAGCACATTATTAGAGGCGCCGAGACGCGCCAGGCGCCTGTTTTGTGCAAATGCTTTTTTGTCTCGGGAGCTGAAAAAACGGGAAACATCGATGGAGGGTCAGTCATGACATGAGTAACTAAAAACAAAGGGTTTTATTTATATGTACAACGACGGTTTGGCGCCAGAAAAGCCCAACAACACATGTAAAGTCGAATTGGCGCCTAGCAATGCAATATTCTTTGCTTATTTTTTGTTTCGGCCCTTTTGGCTTTTGTACTGGGTATAGCCGGACCTTTATTATTCTAAACCATTCCATTATGTTTTTATATACGTAATTGCATTTGTTACTTTATAATTTGAGATTTATATGCGAGAATTTCTATTGTAACTTTATAGCCATTTATGTTAAATAGGCAACCGTTTTTCATAAAATTTAAATTATACGTGAATAGAATCCCTCGTAAAATGCTTACATCTGTCCTCATCATTGTACTATTCATCTAGCGGGAGGCAACAGTTTATGACATTTTTATAGGTATCTCCTTAAATTTTGAGTCGTAAAATTTTTAAACACATGAGAGACTTTTATGGTCCCATCATATTTCAACCTATTCTATTTAATTTGAACCGTATAAAGTATTATAAATGCCAAGGACTGGAACTGGATGTACGTTTCCTTAAAATTTTAAAATTTCTGAACCTATAGGTATGTTGGTGCGAAATGTATAGGTATTTGCGATTGTCGGCACTTAGTAAAACTGGAAACATCTTGAATTAGGGACAGCCATCACGCGCGTACCTCCATAGAAACGCAAACACAAAATTGTGGTATCTCTGTGGAATGTTTTTGTTACTTATATTTAAGGCCGAGTCCATTGACAAAACCTAGATCCTAGTCCAATTAAAACAAAATTAAAATTAACTTTTAGGTTTATATTATTTAGTTAAGTTTTTTTTTAGAATGTATTATAATTTTAGAATAATTTAGTTTAAGATTATTGTATTCATAAGTTAATATATTTATAATTCTGTAAAATATTGATACATATTTTTAAAAATATATATTAATATAGAAAGTATACCTATACAACATTAAAACAAAAAATCGGGGAATTTAAATCATAAGTTAATAACAAACCCCTAAATAACCATTTTTTTTTGTTATAGGTGTAGTCGAATGTGTTTGAATAGTTCTAGATTTTAAAAAAAAACGGCCAAGTGCGTGTCGAGCCACGCGCAGTGTAGGGTTCTATAGTTGCCCGGTACATTTTACAAGTTGGTCTACTAATACAGATATAGAATACAGATCGCGCCCCAAACTTCTAGTCCCATACATTTAAAAGAACAGCCCATACATTGTCGTGTTTAGAGGGGATTAAAAGTTTGGCGCGACCTGTACTCGTAAACCTGTAAAGCCTACTTAGCTGTGATAGTTTTCCTTTTAAATTCATTATATATACTACTTCTGTGAATTTTTTCACATACCAGTAAACAACCGTTTAGCCGGCAGGGGGGTGGAACACTCCACTCTAACAAAATTTTAATATTTCGCCAACGGATCCCTAAAGCGAAAAATGGTTTTCATACACCCACAATGTTTTTGAACGACCTATCTATGGGATTCATCCCCCATTTACGTGGAAGAAAAATAATTTCGTGATTTTATTTCACAGTTTTGTCGGCGTGATTAATAGTACATATGTACTCATGCCAAATTACAGGCTTTCTAGTACTAATAGTCTCTGAGCTAAGCCGCGGACGGACGGACAGACGGACATGGCGACACAACTATAAGGGTTCCTTGTCGCACTACGGAACCCTAAAAATGTATAAGTTCTGCAGTAGTTGCCCACCGAAAATGTTGTCTTGATTAATACTAACCAAAATTTAGTTTGAAAACGTCCACAGTCTTACCAAAATCATGTTTCTCCCGACAAAAACTTTAAATTTTGCGCCCGCGACCAAATCGGCAAGTTTTGTGGAGCATGCACGTAATGGCGAAATGAAACAGCATCACATCTGACCACTCTCAAAACTGAGTTGCTGCGCTCATGATGTCTGCTCGTATGTCTGACTATTTATTTGTACATATTTTTCCCAACCGGTTTTGGATATTAACTAGATGTTATACAATACACTAGCTTTTGCCCACGGCTCCGCCCGCGTGTTATTTGGTTTAACGACATGCTTTTTTCTGGGATAAAAAGTATCCTATGTGTTAAGTTGGGGTACAAGCTATATCCATTCTAAATTTCATCCAAATCCGTCCAGCCGTTTCAGCGTGAAAGAGTAACAAACATACACATACACACACACACGCACAAACTTTCGCATTTATAATATTAGTGTGATAGTGTGATTAAGAATTTAGGTACTGGTCAAGTGGTCAATGTTTAGTTAGTGAGACTAGTGCGCTCACAAGTGAATTTAATCATATTTACGTAGACTGAAAAACCAAAATCACTTCCCGGCGCATTCTTTGAATTTGGAACGAAGAGCGCACCGGCAATGTTGTATGAAACGGTGTGCTGTTTGAATTTAGAACTCTTTCATCTATCGTACACATTGCGTTCTCGTGGCGGTATAGCCACAGATGCGTTTACCTTTCGGCACAAACTGTAAAATTAATAAAAAATTGGCGGTAAAGCAGAGTTCGTTGTTATTTAGTTAATAATAAATTAAAATGAGTTCCGATGATTCTGAAAATGAAAATGAAATGGACATTGACTGCACTCCACCAGATTTAAGATCGGAAGCTAAATTAGCGATGGAAAACCTGCTTCCAGCGAAATCAAAAGAAAAATATATGAAAGTATATGAAAATTTCATGTTCTGGAAAAACGAGAAAAATGCAAAATTGTTCTCCCAAACAGTGTTTTTGGCGTATTTCAATGAAATTGCTAAAACTAAAAAGCCATCTACATTATGGGCGATTTTTTCTATGCGGAAATGTACAGTTCATGTTAAAAACAGCATTGACTTGAAAAACTACGGAAATTTAACAGCTTTTCTAAAACGACAATCGTCTGGGTTTAAGAGCAAAAAATCGAAGATTTTGACTGCTGAAAACATAAAGCAGTTTCTACTTGAAGCCCCAGATAATATATATTTAGCGACAAAGGTAAATGTAATTCTATTATACTTACTAATATTAAGAATGTGGAAGTTGGTGAAAATGTTTGTTTGAGACACAACTACGTGCGCCAAAACGGCTGAACTTATTTGGTTGAGTGTTGGTACAGAGGTAGACTATAATTTATGTGTCGTTCTTAATATTATACTGTTCGTGAAAGCCGTAGCTTATGATATTTATTTTTGTTTGTTACAGGTTGCTCTGATTTTGGGCGTTAACGGAGCATGCCGAATTGTCGAACTCTATAATATTACCACAAAAGACATAGAATGTCATGATGACACAGCAATAATAACCTTGCGCGACACTAAAACAAAGATTGACCGGAGGTTTGCCGTCCGAGGAGAGTTCCTTATCATTGTAAAAAAAATATCAAAAACTTCGGATAGATTTTTTTTGAACTTTCAGAAGGGGAAGTGTACGAAGCAGATCATCGGAAGACACAAAATAGCCAAAATGCCTAAAGAAATAGCAACTTATTTAAACTTGACAAATCCTGAATGTTACACTGGACATTGTTTCCGCAGATCTTCAGCCACTCTTCTTGCTGATTCGGGAGCGAATTTAACTACTCTAAAAAGACACGGAGGTTGGAAGTCTGATAAAGTGGCTGAAGGCTACATCGAAGACTCTGTTGAAAATAAAACTGAGATAACCAATAAAATTAACCAAAACATCAAATTGCGACCTGTTAATGATTCGGAAACAACATCTTACCCACTCACCTCTTGCCAATTATCAAGTCCACAGCCATCCACTTCTAAACAGCAATTAAGTTTTCAGCCACCTACCACTGACCAAGTATCAAATTCTCAGCCGCAAACGTCAGAAATACACCAAACGAACATAAATGTGCCTGGAAAAACAATAACATTTTCGTCCTAACATGAGCAATATCACTTTTAATATTAATTAAATTTATTATGTAAAAGGCCCTTTTTTATTTCCTTGCATTTTTTTAAGAAAAGCACTATATTTGCCTCGGCCGAAATGGCAATTGCCTGTCTCGTATCATTGTCATACTCGACCTGCAATTGCCTATTTCACTGCCTTTGCAATAATGTACTATTGCATGACTCTATTGCACTGTGTGGTTTTCGTTTTTCCTTATTATGTTATGTTTATGTGTAACTAAAGCTCTTGTGGGATATGATTTATTATGTTATGATTCTTTGCGTTGTGTATAGACAGGCGAGCATTACCATTTCAGTGAAACAAAAAGTTCGAGTAAAAAGGCAGAGATTGAATTGGACGCGGGCGAACACGTAGGCAAGAGGCTAGTTTTCTACAAATTTAATTCCTTAAATTATTAGTTCTTACTATCTTACCCAATTGTGCACTAAATTTGACTACTTATAAAAATAATGTAAGAGGACAAAATTCATATTCCTCTTCATTTTTAAAAGAATTTTAATCCTTATCCTTTATTATCATAGTTGATAAGTGGAAGATCGCTACCGACCCCTGCTTTTAAGAGACAAAAAAAAACTTTAAAAAGAAAAGAAAACAAGTAATAAATCACCCATAGATTATAAAAAATGAAGGCGCTTATCGGTTCTATGCATTTCTGGAACTACCTGTTCTTTATAAACTATAGAAAGGTTTAACGTGGGTCCAGTGAATTTTTTTGATATTGATTTGATTTGATTTCATATAAATGAACGCTAAAGAATAGCTGCCAACGTTAGACATAAACAATTTAACAGTTCAAGATTTCATTTAGAGTTCAATGCCTGGCAAGTTCCATTCATCCACCAACATAGAATTCTTCCACTGCTGGACAATCTGGACATAGGCTTTCCAAGATTTCGCCACTCTTGGTGGTGCTAATGGAAGAAATGCCCATACTCACACACGATGGACAGGCGGATTGGTGAGCGTGATGCCGAAACCGTCACCAGTCTGTTTTATTATAAGGGCAGGCAATTGGGGATTGATGTGTCGGGACCATATTTCGCAGAATTGATAATTTCCTAATCTGCTCAAATATCATGAAATCTGTAAAAACTAATGGAGTCGCTTTGCTCCGCTCCGCTTCACTCGGCTCCCGGATCACAAGCGACCTAACAAGCTCCTCCAGGTCTTAGCATGGTTGCTACTTCAATACAATTTTAAACACCATTTGACAGTAAATATCTGGAATTTAGTGTAAAATGGTGTTAAAGAGGCACCATGTTAAGCCTGCTCCTCACTTAGCTAGTCATCGCACCTATTTTTGACTTTTTGTTGGATGATCAAGTCCCAGGCAATGGTGGGTCACCTAGTTGTGCCTGTTTTGAGAGCTGTCCTCTTCCCATCCCTCAGCCTGTTTCGTCCACTGCTGGACATAGGCCTTTCCAGGATTTCACCACTCTTGGCGGTCCTCCTGGAAGAAATGCCCATACTCACACACGCTGGGCAGGTGGGTTGGTGAGCGCGGTGCCGAAACCCTTGCATTAGTGACGACGCTGCCCGTCACCAGTCTGTGTTATGTAAGGCCCGGCAATTGGGGATGGATATGCCGCCATCCATCGGTCCCAGGCAATGGTAGACCGCCTGGTTTTGACTGAGAGCTGTTCTCTTACTCTTCTCCGAATAACTTAGGGAGGATTTGCGAGTAAGATGGTGGTGAGGCCCGGCATCAGCTCTACCACCTGTAGAGATTGCAAGTTCAAGTCAAAACAATTTAAATCAATACTCATTTCTAACATAAAATGGTAGTATTGTTTTATTTGAGAATACTTCAACTGTAGTGTTTTTCGTGATTAAGTTTTCAAACTTTAAAACAATAATGTACCATTTCAAACCATCCATCCATCCATCAGCCCGTGTTCGTCCACTGCTGGACATAGGCCTTTCCCAAATTTCGCCACTCATGTCGGTCCTCCGTCCTCCTCATCCAGCCGCCCCCCGCAACATCTTTCAGGTCGTCGGTCCAGCGGGCACGAGGTCGTCCTACACTACGCTTTGCTGTACGTGGTCTCCATTCTAAAGCCTTTCGGCCCCAACGGCCATCATGTCGGCGACAAATATGGCCTGCTCACTGCCACTTCAACTTACTGATTCTGCAGGCTATGTCGGTTACTTTAGATCTCCGACGGATCTCCTCATTTCGGATTCTATCCATCAGAGATACCCCAAGCATAGCCCGCTCCATAGCTCGCTGAGCGACCTTAAACCGGTGGATCAGACCCTTTGTAAGAGACCACGTCTCAGCGCCATACGTCATCACAGGAAGGACGCACTGGTTGAACATCTTAGCCTTTAAGCACTGCGGTATTGACGACGTAAATATGTGACGCAACTTTCCGAATGCTGCCCAACTCAAGCATATTCTTCTGTCAGCCTCGGCGTCGAAGTTGTTTTTATCCAGCTGTATGACTTGACCCAGATAAACATATTTTTGAACAACTTCGATGCTGACATTGTCGACGGTTATTGGCCCTTGGATGACGTGACAGTTGGACATGACCTTAGTCTTATCCAAATTCATCCGCAGGCCCACTCGTCTCGAAGAATCGCCAAGGCCGCGCATCATTTCCTCTAGTTCCTGCAGCGATTCCGCCATTATGACGATGTCATCGGCAAAGCGAAGATGTGAAATGTACTCTCCGTTTACGTTTATGCCTCGTCCACTCCAGTCTAGTGTTTTAAAGACGTCCTCCAGCGCGGCGGTAAACAGTTTTGGAGAAATAACATCTCCCTGTCTCACGCCGCGCTGAAGATGTATCGGTCTTGTTTGTACACCCTGTACTTGGACGGACATCGTAGCGGAGTCATACAGACATTTCAACAACGCTGGCAACGCTGCAAGGACTGTAGAACAGACCAAGTTTCGATGGAGTCGAAGGCTTTCTCGTAGTCCACAAACGCTAGACATAAGGGCTGATTATACTCTTGGGTTTTCTGTATAACCTGCCTTAGCGTGTGAATGTGGTCCACGGTGCTGTAGCCTTTTCGAAACCCAGCCTGCTCTGGTGGTTGGAAGTCGTCGAATCGTTGGGCGAGACGATTCGTGATAACTCTTGAGAACAGCTTGTAGGTGTGGCTCAGGAGCGCAATTGGTCTATAGTTCTTAAGTAGGATTTTGCCCCCTTTTTTGAAGAACAAAATGACCAGACTCCTGCTCCACTCCTTTGGCGTAGTACCTGTGCGAATGACGGCATTAAAGAGGTCCTGTAGCTGTCCGAGTATAGGGTAACCTCCAGCTTTCAGGAGTTCAGTTGTGATGCCGTCCTCGCCCGGCGCCTTATTGTTTTTCAGCTGTTCAAGAGCTATCCTAATCTCACCCATTTCGACAACCGGGAGTTCATCGGTGTAGTGGCGGACTAGAGGTGCACGTTTGTCGTCTTTATCGCGAGCAGTTGGCTTGGGAGCGTGTGAAGAATATAGGAGCCCATAAAATTTCTCGATTTCGGCGAGGATCTCTGGCCTAGAGGTAACGGTTCTATAGTCAGATGTCTTCAGCTTCGTCAGATTAGTCCTTCCTAACTGCTGGGCAAAAACTTTTGAGCCTTTGTTTCGCTTGATCGCGTCTTCAATGACGCGAGTGTTATGTTGGCGCAGGTCAAAACGAATTTGCCTTTTAACGCGCTTGTTAAGAAGGGAGTAATCTGCAGAATCTGAAGACATTTCCCGTCTCTGCCTCATCAGGTCCAGAGTTCCACTCGAAATTTTGGACTCCTTAGTCTTTCGCTCCGGCTTAAAATAAGCCCTGCCTACCTCGCGCACGACATTCGTGAAATTGTTAGCAAGCTGGTCAACGTCCTCAGTGGTTTCTAACAGGGCAAATCGGTTCTGAAGTTCCATTTGGAACTTTTCGGATCCCACAGCGGTTTGGCGCAGAGAAGGGTGGAGCGTAGGCTTCATCAGACGGTTTCTCACAAGGTGTAAGTCGATATTCAAGATGCTTCGGACAAGTCGGTGATCGCTACCGGTACAAAACCTGTTGATCACGGATACATCTTGAATTATGTGCTTTTGATCCGTCATTATGAAGTCTATCTCATTTTTAGTCTTACCATCAGGGCTTCGCCAGGTCCACTTCCTTTGAGGCTTCTTTTTGAAGAATGAATTCATCAAATAGAGCCCCTGGCTTTCAAGGAAGCTAACCAGCATCTGGCCCCGAGGGTTTCTGCAGCCATAACCGTATGGTCCAATTACCGATTCACCACACTCTTGTACTCCCACTTTGGAGTTGAAGTCCCCCATAACAACGGTAAAATGTGTCTTGGTGGTGTTATGTCTGGCCTTTGATATGTCATCATAGACGGCCTCGACTACATCATCGGAGTCGCTCGACGTGGGGGCATACACTTGAATGACTTTAAGAGAATATCTCTTGTTAAGTCTAAGAACAAGATATGCCACCCGAGTAGAGACACTACCGATTTCTAACACGTTGCTAGTGAGGTCTTTGTTGACCAGCATGCCAACTCCACCGACAGACAATTGATCGCCCTCTCGATAGTAGAGCAGGTGTCCTGACTCTAGGGTTATGGTTTCCTCACCTGATCGTCGGACTTCCGATAGCCCCAGAATATGCCAGTTGATTCTACCTAACTCTGACTCGAGCTCAGCGAGGTGTCTGTCTTCCCGTAACGTCCGTGTATTATACGACGCCAAAAAAAAAAAAGTCTTATTTTTCAAACATTAGTCATTTCAAACCATCCACTTAAAACGGACACTTAAAATAACAACCTTGATGAGAAAATTCACACCTATCCTGTCATAAATCTTTCCTTTTCTTTCCAAAAAAACATAACTAACTTATGAAAGTTTACCGATGAGTTCCGAGAAGGATATGCTGTCAACGAAACGCTACCATATGTGCTTGTTTGGACAAGTGTGTCTTATTCCAATTTGGACCCAATGAACCATAGTTTAAGATGCAATTTATGTTCAGAAGTTTCAATATTCTTACTTGATTCGCCTCCTTTATCCGAGTTTCGTCCACGTGATATAAATACTAAATTTATGTCCTTGGGAACCGAGTCCCCTATTCAAAAGTACCCTAAATACATCAAACAACTTCTACAAATCTTTTGAAAATATAGTTTTTTGATAGCCGATAAAGATTTGCTTTTGAATGGCGGGTTTTATTTATTCGCTATGAAAATAAAGCTGTGACCTAAGATTGCTATTTGATCTCGTTTTATAGAATGGCAAGAAAAGATGTGTCAAATAGCCATAGGACGTAATAAACATGGATTAAAAATTGGTCGTTATATTTTATTTTCTGTTCTTTTTATGATTTTTTACGTTCTAGCGGCATCTTTTTAGGGTTGTTTTCTTAACCACCACAGGGTTTCTCTAAGGGGTGATGAATAACTCTATCCTGGAGTTTCGTACTTACTAATTTCCATTAGCTTATTCAGATGTTGCTCTCAGGACCATAAATAAAGATTATGGGGATTAAAACGTGATCTTTAGAATCCGCATGGATGGCTTTGAAAGGAAACCTGACGACTTTTTCCTGTGTATTTTAATAATAATAGGACTTGAGTGGTTGAAAAGGCAAAATAAATAAAAGAAAACAGAAGCATTATAAATGTTGCCGCAGTCATGGACTGTTTCGAATTATACAAAAATGTATACGAAATACCACACACTAAATTACTCATCAAGAAAGATAAAAACCGGCCAAGTGCGTGTCGGGCCAAGCGCAATGTAGGGTTCCGTAGTTGCCCGGTACATATAAGTTGGTCTACTACTAAAGACCGCGCCAAACTTCTGGTCCCATACAGGGGGCCAAAAGTTTGGCGCGACCTGTACTCGTAAGCCTGTAAAGCCTACTTAGCTGTGATAGTTTTACTTTTAAATTCATTATAAATACTACTTCTGTGAATTTTTTCACATTTCTACAAACAACCGTTTAGCCGGCAGGGAGGGGGGGACGCTCAACTCTAACTACAATTTTCAATTATTTCACCAACGAATTCGGCCTATCCAACGATACCCCACACTATGGGATAGACGAGAAAAAAAAAATCATCCCCAGTTTACTTGTATGAGAGATACCCTTAAAAAATTTTTTTTCAAGATTTTATTCTACCATTTTGTCGGCGTGATTAATATTGATATCCATGCCAAATTACAGCTTTCTAGTAGACACGCTGGGTAGGTGGATTGGTGAGCGCCATAGATATCCGAGCTGAGCGCGGTGCCGAAACCCTCGCACGGGTGACGCCGCTGCCCGTCACCAGTTTTATATAAGCCCCGGCAATTGGGGATGGATATACCACCATCACTCGGTCCCAAGGTAATCGTGGTGGGCCATGGTTGCGCCTGTTTAAAAGATATAACTTCGGTGTGGTTTGCGAGTAAAGCCGCCATTTTCACCATCCGATTTATCGGCATCCTAACTAGGAAAGGATTGGACTCAGGACAGTGTAATCGCGTTTAGGACTGTCTGTTTCTTCGTGCGTCCTAATTAGAATCCTAGTTAGGATCCCGATAAAGTGGATGGTGTATCACGGCTTAAGATGGGTACCTCCACAGTCGAGCCCAGCACCGGCTCTACCACCGATTAATACAACAAATACAAATATATTTATTTCCAAAAAGAAAAAATCTTACATAACAGGCAGTTAGAAAAAGAGGGTACATCCGATTTTAACACATTACACAAACACAATTTCAGTTATTGTAAGTACTTAATTACAATTTACACGATAGTTAGCATGTATTAGGTATTAAATGAATTTATTTATTAAATTAAGTGTAATCTCCGCGCTAGGCCGGGCCTGTCCGGCGGAGATTCTGTGATGTTGTTTAACAAAATAGGTAATTATGTCGCGTAGGGTAGGAGTGATGCTTAGTGATTGTGTACAGACCAATTGAGTTCGGAGAGGAGTAGACAGGACGTTAGGCATCATTGTTACGTTAAAATTAAAATGAAATTTCCGTAATAGTGATTTTGGGAAACACATTTTAAATAAATATCTTTACATCATTTAGATTATGATAGTATAAAATACAATTTGTAAAGATACATGAATACTAAAAATAATAATATATACAAGGTGCTCTAAAATTCTTATATAATAAAATTTAAAATTTAGTATGTCTTAAAAAATAATAAATAAATAAATATAAATAATATTATAATATATATGTATTGATACATATATGTATATATAAACACAGTTTAATTGGGGATAAAATAATTACCCATTGCATATGTCATTATTTAGTTTTACGATACATTAACTAAAAACGAAACAATTATAAAATATTAATCAAATCAAATCAAATCAAAATAATTTATTTCGGATAAAAATCCATATTTTAAACATTAAAATTATAAGACAAACAATACAAAAATTAAGTTACACATTCAATACAATTAAATTACACATTCAATATAAAAATTAAATTAAATTAAATTAAATATCCATAGACAAGTCAACGCATTAGCCCGTATAAAGAATTGGGATGTTTAATACGCTGAACCCAATGCTCCATAATAGGACCCTCCGTATTTTCAGCAATCACCCTCAGAATGCTGTTGTCACTGCCTCGAACTCTGCTCAGAAGTGAGACTGTTTTTTTGCGCAATATTGCCTGAAAACAGTCAGTACGCGCCTCGGCGAACATTCCGGACGCGCTGCAGCGCCACGGCAGTCCCAACAACATCCTGAACGCGTTATTGTATTGTACCCGCAGAGCGCTGATGGACTTTTGTGTGTAGTTTATCCACAAGTTGCTTGTATATAAGGATGTACAATACGCTTTAAATAATGTTATTTTCACTTGCTCTGTACATCTAGCAAACCTACGTGATAACATATTACTCCGGACCGCCAGCGCTCTGCGTTCCCTATCAATATCCTTGCTGTCAGTAAGGTCTTCTGTTACAATATGTCCCAGATATTTAAAGGAGTTGACCCTTTTCAGAGCAGTTCCATTCAGCGTAATCGGGGGAACAATACTAGGTTTTTTATTTCCTGCCTTAAATACAATGAATTCAGACTTTTTGACATTGTAGTTCAGTCCATGGCTAATTGCATATTTTTCACACAATTTCAGCAATTTTCGGAGAGCACTTACAGAAGGAGCCAAGAGGACCATGTCGTCCGCGTAGCTTAAGTTATTAACACACACGTTATCGATGTGACATCCAACATGTGTCCTGCTCAGCTCCTCGATCAGTCCGTTCACGTACAGGTTGAAGAGCTTGGGTGAGGCGACCCCCCCCCCTGCCTCACACCGCACTCCAACCTATACGAGTCCGAGAGTGTTTCCGACCATTTTACAAAATTTACTTGTTTTCTGTACCAATATTCAAAGATGGAAAGCAATTCCGGTGGTAAATTTGTCTCCCTCAATTTTTGCCATAAGATGTCATAGGACACCATGTCGAAAGCCTTGGACAGATCCAAGAAGCATGCATATACGGGAGTTTTTCGATCAGTATAATATTTAACTGTGTGCTTAAGGCTTAATATGGCACTCTCTGTCGATAGACCAGGTCTGAATCCAAACTGCGCATCATGCAGCTTTAAGACGGGACCCAATCTAGCATCCAATAATCTGTCCAAGACTTTCGCCATGATCGTGGCTAACGAGATGGGTCGATAATTATTTTTATCAGAAATATCGCCGTTTCTATTTTTGATTACTGGCACAACAATAGTCTTCATCATATCTGCAGGTAGGTAAGAGTGAACAACACACAACGAATAAAACAAAGATAGTACTCGAGGCAAGTGGACACCTGCAAACTGTAGGTGTTCAATGCTTAGTCCGTCGTGGCCGGGGGACTTACCCCTTACCATTTTCTGAATAACAGATTTCAGTTCTTTTGCGGAGAAACGAATGATTTCCCGCTGCTCACAGATGTCCACTTTAGTCCTAGAATAATTATTTACATTTGAACTGGATGGTCCTAATGGAGATTCAACCCTAAAATGATTTTTAAACATATCTGCTATATTTTTATGCTCACTAGCACCCGCGACACTCACCGGAAGTCCAGGTTTAATGTTAAGCTTATTTGTGTTCTTCCAGAACTTTTTAAAATCATTATTGGCCCTATGTGTTGCAATAATGTCCATTTTAATCTGTTCTTCGTTATTTTGACACCATTTAAGCTTAACCTTAAACACTTTTCGACTGTCAACCATTGCTTGATGTATTGGCCCAGTACTAGGTTTTCCGTACAGTACCCAAAGATGAAAGTTAGATCTAGCCTCCCTGTGAGCCTCACTTACGTGCTTATTCCAGCCGGTCACATGTCTATATTTCCTTTTGATTTTCGCAATGTCACTACTCACCGCAGCTTTTGTTAGTATTCCCACTATATTTTTATACATTTTATCAATGATGCTGTGGTGAGAAAGATTGCTACACGGCTTATCACAACAAGATCTAAACTTTAAAATTAATAACTGACATACTTTACTTTATCACAGTCAATAACTTCAGTTTTATCATAAGAAAGTGCTAGTAACCACTTGATTATTTAAATTTTTGTTTGACCTGTGGGACAGTCGCTGATTTTACATTGTTGAATAATTTTATTGTATGCTGAGAATGGAACTATTAGAAAACGCCTCGCGAAGCGAGTCTTACATACTGATTCAATTTTTAATCTCTTTACACGTCTAGTTTGATGTTCTGAATTAGATGACAGAACGGCTTTGTGTGTTCTTAATGCGGATTTTAGAACGTATAATTGCCTAACACGAAGAACACCCACCTCTTTGTAAAGTTTGTCCGTCTCATATCTGTACGGTTTACGTAACATAACCTTAAGGACAGCACGTTGAGCCCGTTCGAGATTCAGCAGCGTAGATTTAGCTGAATTACCCCAGATAAGGATACAGTATGTCAGTAATGATTGACATAGGCAGTAGTAGACCGAAAGCAGAGTATTCCGATCAGCACAGTTTCTTAAACGTTTCATAATATAAATAACCTTTCTTACTCGAGATGTCAGAATACTAATATGCTTTTGAAAATTTAGCTTTTCATCCAGAGCAATAACCATCTAAATATTGTATGGAAGATGATCATTATGACACTAAATTCGACGTGTCAGGTGACCAAAGAGCTGGAGCTTATTTTGGCCAATGCTCGGCCATACAGCGAGGTAACGCGGTAGGCGTCTTGGGCACCCTGCCATGCAAAAGCGACAACCTCAACAGCATTATTTATTTAGATAGGTTTAATTATAATTGTATATTATAGGTATAGTTTTTTTTGTGTTAATTTATGTGTTGTTGTACACTAAAATTAATTAAAATTATAAATAATAGTGTGATCAAGTTTGTTACTCTACCAGCGCCATAATCAAGATAGCCTGTCCATGTAGGCGTAGACGGATCATTAAACATAAGGCCAGTTAACTATAAACTACCTGAATTAGAGTCCCCAATCCTACTCGTCTTACATGAAATATTTTACTATTTCAGTGTTACAAAGACCCTTTCAACTTTGCTCTACTCTACATATCCGATTTACCGACAAAATAATATACAATAGCTATAAATCACGAATTTCATGAATAATCTAGAACGCTGAAATAGTTCACGTATTCATGTATCGACCCAACGGGTCGGTCACTGAGCCAATTTACATAGACTACTAATATCATTTCGATAATGACAAGTAAGGCTTCGAGGGTTTTGTGAATAAACTTGTAGGTGTGTCGCTGAAAGTAGGTCAGGCTGTGTTTATGATAAAAGGAAAGGACGCCCATAGCGATTCAATACCAAATGAAAAGTACAAAATAACCCGAGGATTCCGTAGCATTCGAATAAGTTAATTCGAATTAAAATTACAAATTCATTGATAATGAAATGAAATGAAATACTTTATTTTGCAATGTAGGTACATAAATACTCTTTTCGCACGTTAGAATATATTAAGTAAAATGGTTAAATTTGAAAGAGGAAAATACAATATATTATTAAATTAGGATTTGGGTATATATACTTAATAAGTTATTAATGTATGAAAATGTAGAATGTATGAAACATAACTGCAAGATTAAATTGGTTGACTATTACTCTTTAACTTGTAAAGCCTACTTAGGTGTGACAATTTAACTTTTAACTTCGTTGTATACATTTTTTCACAAATCCAAAAACAACCGTTTAGCCAAGGAGGGGGGGGGGGACACTTGACTCTCACAAAAATTAGCACTTTAAAGCTTAATATTTCGCAAACGGATCCCTGAATCGAAAAATGGACATCATACAACCGAAATATTTTTGAACGACCTATCCAACGACACTCCTTACTAAGGGATAGACAAGAAAACAAAAATCATCCCTTCTTTGGATGTAGGGGACACTGAAAAGGGTACACAAAAAAAGGAAGATTTTATTGTACCAGTTTGTCGACGTACTTAATTATGTATAGTATACCCATGTTAAATTACAGCTTTCTGGTACTAAGAGTCACCTCTGAGCTAAACCGGGGACAGACGGACATGGCGAAACTATAAGGGTTACCTACTTGTTTACTACGGAGCTCAAAAAATTTGACTTTTCTTGCAAGGTTTATTGGTTGTCATATATAAATTAAGGATTTATTCTGTTTTTACTATCCATTTGAGGCGCATTGGACAATTTATCTTCTGTGGGATTTTTTGTAAAGGTAACTTGCGACTATGTGAACTCTCTGTGTACGCTGTCTAATAGATACTATTATACCAAATGTTTTTGTTCAAAGTGCGCTGTTTGGTTTTTAAGATGACATAAATTTTTTGTAAGGATATTTTTTCTGAAACCTAATTTTATGGATTTTCTTCCTGAATAAAGAGGCAAAGTTCAGGTTTTATCTTGTGAAAGTACCGACTGGATTTCTGATTTATTCATTCACAATTGAAGGTCACCTCGAAGAAATATCCAAAATTTCCTTTCATTTATAAAAGGTAAAAGTTCATTTAAATAATAACTTCGATAACTCACAAAGATCGCAGGTGGGCGGGTAACAAGAGAAAGACCAAATATAAAATGCTTACTCATTATTTTCCGAATTGTGACCATTTCTCAAAGGTAATGCCATCAATATCAGAATCGGGTCTTGAGGTTACTCCCCCGAGTCACGAAAATGAATAATTTTTGATGACTTCAATTGATTTTTTGTGTTATTTGCTCAGAAATGTCAAGTTCGTGCTTTGAATTCACTTCCTAGCACCGAGCGAGTATTTTCATGTGCTAGTTTAATTCGAGATTTAAAATGGTTGTGATTGTCTGCTTGTACTCGGTTTGCAATATTGTTGGAATACAAAATCAAAATAGATACACTAGCAAATTAAAAACTAACGTACGAAGTAAACATTTTAAAATATTTGTAATCTCAAACTTAAACATTATATCATGCGGTATAGAAAAAGCAGAAGAAAAGTAAATCTGGATGTAAGGAACTTCAGAGCTTCTGCTTTTATATACCACAATGATGTTATGTTAATTTGTATCTCCTTGCGATGGATAAATCGCCAAGTGTTTAAAATATAGAAATTTATTTCCATCATAATTTATTTTATTTTCCCGTTTTAAATATTGCGAAAGTTTGGATGTATGGATGGATGGATGGATGGATGGATGGATGCTTGTTACTCTTTCACGCCGTAGCTAATGAACCGATTGGGCTGAAATTTTGCATGAATGTAGTTCTAGACCTGGAATAGAATAAAGGCCCATAAATCAGTTCCCATGGGATGAAAATGAGTTTTCATGCTTCTATATAAAAGTGATGTGTCACCCTTACACGCCATGCTTACGAAACCGATTGGGCTGAAATTTTGCATTAATGTAGTCTAGACCTGGAATAGAATAAAGGCCCATAAATCAGTTCCCATGGGATGAAAATGAGTTTTCATGCTTCTATATAAAAGTGATGTGTCACCCTTACACGCCATGCTTACGAAACCGATTGGGCTGAAATTTTGCATTAATGTAGTCTAGACCTGGAATAGAATAAAGGCCCATAAATCAGTTCCCATGGGATGAAAATGAGTTTTCATGCTTCTATATAAAAGTGATGTGTCACCCTTACACGCCATGCTTACGAAACCGATTGGGCTGAAATTTTGCATTAATGTAGTCTAGACCTGGAATAGAATAAAGGCCCATAAATCAGTTCCCATGGGATGAAAATGAGTTTTCATGCTTCTATATAAAAGTGATGTGTCACCCTTACACGCCATGCTTACGAAACCGATTGGGCTGAAATTTTGCATTAATGTAGTCTAGACCTGGAATAGAATAAAGGCCCATAAATCAGTTCCCATGGGATGAAAATGAGTTTTCATGCTTCTATATAAAAGTGATGTGTCACCCTTACACGCCATGCTTACGAAACCGATTGGGCTGAAATTTTGCATTAATGTAGTCTAGACCTGGAATAGAATAAAGGCCCATAAATCAGTTCCCATGGGATGAAAATGAGTTTTCATGCTTCTATATAAAAGTGATGTGTCACCCTTACACGCCATGCTTACGAAACCGATTGGGCTGAAATTTTGCATTAATGTAGTCTAGACCTGGAATAGAATAAAGGCCCATAAATCAGTTCCCATGGGATGAAAATGAGTTTTCATGCTTCTATATAAAAGTGATGTGTCACCCTTACACGCCATGCTTACGAAACCGATTGGGCTGAAATTTTGCATTAATGTAGTCTAGACCTGGAATAGAATAAAGGCCCATAAATCAGTTCCCATGGGATGAAAATGAGTTTTCATGCTTCTATATAAAAGTGATGTGTCACCCTTACACGCCATGCTTACGAAACCGATTGGGCTGAAATTTTGCATTAATGTAGTCTAGACCTGGAATAGAATAAAGGCCCATAAATCAGTTCCCATGGGATGAAAATGAGTTTTCATGCTTCTATATAAAAGTGATGTGTCACCCTTACACGCCATGCTTACGAAACCGATTGGGCTGAAATTTTGCATTAATGTAGTCTAGACCTGGAATAGAATAAAGGCCCATAAATCAGTTCCCATGGGATGAAAATGAGTTTTCATGCTTCTATATAAAAGTGATGTGTCACCCTTACACGCCATGCTTACGAAACCGATTGGGCTGAAATTTAGTAAATGTAGTTCTAAATCTTGAATAGGATATAGGCTACTTTTTATCCTATAAATCAGTTCCTATAGAATGAAAATGTGGTTTGTGTTACCCTTTCAAGCCGTACCCATTGAATCGATTTGTACAAAAGTACTAGATCTAGATACACAAACAAAAACTACTTTTTAGGTATACAAAATGGAAAACACAGAGGCGCATAACACACAAATTTCACCACCTATGTTTGTTTACTGTAGGTAACAGTCCGAAAAATATTTACAGATTTTATAGGAGTACACAAAATTTAATTCAACGCGAGTGAAACTGTTATTTATAATAATTAAACAAGTTTTAAATGAGTTTAGGTATTTCTTATTTGTTGTATGGCTGATGTTACAATATTTTAAATCGCACATTAGGCATGAACTTTTTCTTCATCGAGTCGTTACAATTAGTCGTTCAGCCATTGTAAGGGTACAGTGACAGTAAAACTGGTATGTTTCACTGTTGGTTCCGGATACCTTGGGTCTCACTATAGCCCCAAGTGTACGGGATATACAACCTATACCTATGTGTACACGATATACAACCTATACCTATTGCATTCATAAATAATCTTACCGTAACTTTCGTCAATAGGTAATAATATAATATACTAGCCTGTGTCCGCGGCTCCGCCAGCATTTGTTCAATTTCTGCCTCGTTTTCAGCTTGGACGTCATTTTATGAATACCCCTTATAGCCTATATGTTGATCAAAGTCACTAAGATGATAATTTAAAAAAACGCATCCATATTGTTTTATTGCTAACATTTTTATATGGATCTTTGATCTGAAATAAATACATTTGATTTGATTTGATATCCGTTGACTGGTTCTCGAGATAAAACGGAACATAGACCGACAGACAAAAATACTAAAAATAGTAGTTTCCAATACCCAAAATGGTAGTTTCCAATAACCCAATTCATTCAAATAAAAAAAAAATTAAATGTTCAGTTTTTTTCTGTACGGATAATAATTTTTTTTTACTACAAAATTGTAGATAAAACGCTTATTAAATATTGCTAACAAATCCATCAAGTTACACAGTTACCCCAAATCAAAGCATAAATTCATCTTAAACGACTTTCTTCAAAAACTAGCACACAATAATACAAAAAACTTAATCGAAACCATAAAATAAGTCCACATCACTCCACCAATCCATACATTCCTTGCAATTTGGTCTATAATAAATATCACTATAAGTTTTTACATTATGTTGATTAATTTTAAAATTAAGAAGATGTTCTAATTTGGATTTCTAATTATTTAAGTATAAGTATTTATTTTAGATTTTTCCTTGTATATAAGTAGTATAATTTGCTTGAAAATGTAATAAACAGTAAGTTAATAAGATTAATTTTGAATAAATTATACACAAATTCTTGTACTTTTAATCCACATATAAGATTAATTTTAGGATATAGAAACTGTCGCTTAACACAATATTAATATCAAGTTGGCCCGTACCCTGAACATCAGAATATAGACTATTCCAGGTAATACATTAACTTATGTTACTCTCTTTTTTAATTCAATAGACCAATTTGTATTTAAAGAAACTGAGAATTTAAAGTGAAGAATTAATAGTCTTGATTAGTTAGTCAACCTATTAAACATGCACACACTCATACATGTATTAATGGTAGTCCAACTATTTATTTAGAAAACTATTAGTTAAGGCAAAAACGAAAAAAAAAACATTTTGTAATAGATTTTATCAAAGTTCACGAGTAGGTTCATGCATGATACCATGAGACTTAAAAAAATGATTTTTTTTGGAGAATAATCTGGCTATCCCATCTAAGGATACTGCACCCCATCTTGTTTATTAATTTTTATTGGCTAAGGGATCTATAATTACCTCGTATAGATTACAATCTTTCTTAATATATTTTATTATAAACGAAATGAGCTTCCTTTAACGTCGTGAGAAATAACGTTTGATTACAACTTTTACTCAAACATGCGAGAGTATCAAGAAAAGTCTGTCCTGCTTTGTGAAAGCGGGCCGCGCACGAAAACTCGCGATTTCAAGGTGTTTCAGTTTTTTTTTAATTTATTTTATTTTATTTATGAACTTGTTTCTTCATTGCATTATGTATATATAATATGTTTATTCCTAGATTCCTCTATTTTATGCAGGTGTATATTTTATTTCCCGTATTATTATATATTTTTTTTATATTCTAAAGATGTATTTTATTGCTAAAATTAACTTTGACTTGTAGAAAGTATACTTTATGTATCTATTTTGCAAAAATAAATATTTTAATTTGATTTGATTTTGATTTGAAATTGATTTGTATTAAGATCATAATTTAAAAATTATATTTATATCAAGATAAGATGCAAGTGTAGTCGTGTATCGAACGGCTAAAATATAAAGATCAAAGAGTGATATATGACATATTTTTTCACAGAATTTAATTATCTAATTTTCACGGTTTAAAATGTAAATGAAAAGAGATAAAATGGGATTAACTACAAGGAGCTAAGGGGTTTTCTATTCAATTACATTTTCTGAACAACCATTATCGATCTGACTCATATTTTAATGCATGACACATCGGACATCACATATTTGTGACCATGTTTTATATTAAGTACGTACAAGTAATAGGTATACCTAAATCTGTGACAGTGACGTGTACTGGGAATTTTGAAGTTTGTAGTAGCATCTGAACTGATTTATGAGATAAAATGTAGCCTATGTCCTTTTCCAGACCTAGAACTACTTTCATGCAAAATTTCAGCTCAATCGGTTCAGTAGGTGAGGGCACGAGTCCTATTTGTACTTGACTCTTGACCAGTTTTTATTATATTTTAGTTACACGCATCTCCTTTCACGCCGCAACAATATCTTTCAATTTGAGCGGATGCAAGGATCGCATTAGAACTGTATTTACTCTGTTATACCACAGTATACTGTGGTTATACTCTCCTTGAGCAATGAATACGATGCTGTTAATGGATGTTTCGGTATCGTTTTCAAACCATGTTGCAAAATTAACAAAAATCGCAGCAGGGGAGTCTGCGCTGCGCAGACGTCGTTTTTGCGATATATTTAGTAACAGCATCCTGTTAAATTAGTCACTGCATTCTGTTTTTGCACTCATGATAAAGTGCGATATACTTACGCACTGTCCTTAATGTGAATCATTTAGTTACTCGTCACAACACATGTATAAAATAAATCGATATCATTCGATCTGAGAATCTTAGCTGATTTATACATATTCGTATGTTGATAAAAGAACCACCAAGCCGAAAACTGTCTGACATGTGAAATCCCCACGATATTTATTCTGGGTCCGCGAGCGAAACCGCAGGCAAAAGCTGGTAATTAATAAAGATTACTGTTTATATACTGGTGTTGATTCGGTGTAACACGACCTAACTTATTTGACAGGACTAATGTTATTTTAAGCATCCTGTCCTTGTTTTTTTAATACAGAAAGAAAGAGACAGAATTCTTAAGTTAAGTTTAGTCCTATCAAACAAGGTGGTAACGGCGGATCTCGGTGCAAAATGCACATCATCATAATATTGTTTTCCTTACTTTTGAATAAAAAGTTTGCAATAAATACGTTTATAGCAATTCGCGCAAGCTGCTTGTTAATAGTTAGGTGATCACATGAAAATTATTCAATTTCATGCGTTACATTTTAGCTGCATTACATTACAACTGCAAACACGCTTTTAAGTTTGTTAATGTAATGCAAACAAAATGTAATACATTAAAGTACGTAATTTGTGAAGACTTTATTATTATTATCTAAACTATTTCCGCAAGTTGCTTTAAAACACATTTATTGCATACTTTTTATACAAAAGTAAGGAAAACAATATTATGACGTGCATTTTGTACCGAGGTAAAAAGTTACCCCCTTAAGTTGTTTTACACCGAATAGACATCAATGTACATAACTGTATAATAGAGATTATACAGTGATTTGCAGATAATCTTTATTGGTCTAAGCTTTTGACCCAATTAAGATATAAATTATATTTTACATAAATTAATGAGCGGATTATACTTATTTTACTCGTATCGGCAGTTTACAGCTTTTAAATGTCTTAGTAGCGTCTAAACAGAAAGACTGAAAATGTCGGTCTCATACACAGACAAGATTATTATCTTA
Source organism: Ypsolopha scabrella (assembly GCA_910592155.1). NCBI lineage: Eukaryota > Metazoa > Arthropoda > Insecta > Lepidoptera > Ypsolophidae > Ypsolopha > Ypsolopha scabrella. The sequence goes on from OU342977.1 coordinate 19,183,120, forward strand.
TCTGTGGACTCATACAAGTACGTTTATGTTCTGTTATTGCAACATTTTATTAGCACTAATTCCTTCATGCTGCTTCTTAATTTAGCACTAAAGCTCTTAATTGTTACTTGACAGAATATCTAAAAATAACTTGTCTCGAGAACTTTGCTGTAAACAATTTAAAAATTTTCTAACAGAAACAATAAAATCTGTCAATATTTTTTGTAAATACAGGGTGTTAATGGATAGGTATCTTAGAATAAAACCACATAATGTACTGATCGTAAAGCACAATCATACCAAGTAAAAAAAATTGCACAAAAATAATTGCTTGCCTATAAAAAAAAAATTATGCGGACTAGTAAAAGAAACCGCTTATATGTTTCTTTGAAAAAGTTATTCAGTATGATCAGAAAAGTATGTGATTTTCTTTATTAAATACCTGACCATTATTTACACACTATATAAGGTGACCTTTATTTATGCAGCCATATTCATACTGAAGTCTCGGTAAGTAGTCGGTATGAAGGTTCGATATTTACCTATTTATTTAATTTTTTTATTATTTTATATAGGTTTAAAATTTTTATTTTCATTATAATTTAAAAATTTATTTTTGAAATTCAAAATTATCATTTTCCCTTTGCCTACAAACGCAAGCCCAGCCCCGAGTCAACTACTATGAGAGATCAATATTTTATTTTGTGAAATTAGAAAAAAGTATTATCGATCCGTCATCACTAAACCTACAATATGAATTTGGCTGAAGAAATAAAAGTCGCTTTATTTAAGGTGACTTTCGTTTATATAGCCAAATTCATACTGGAGACTGAGTAAGTGATCAGGACCAAGGTTCAATGATCCTGTTTGCAAAATACGAAATATATATATTTTTGGATAATAATAAAGCCTCCGAAAAACAAATAAAATCCCAGCGAACTGCTGCACACTGTAATACTATCTAAGCAGCGGTAAAATTAGTTACCGAAAAATATACTAATTTAACTGTGTAACATCTACCGACAAAATAAATAAAAAATAGCAAACTAAAATTCCTTACGACCACCTGGCTTAAATAATGAACCTCCGAATAAATTACAGAACTTCGGAAAGAAATACTAAGTTAACGAAAAAAAATGTTCTGCTGAGTCAAAACGAGCGTAGCGAGGAGGAGCGTGCTAGGTTGACATGTAAATACATATTGGAAGCCGAGCGAAGCGGACCGGAGCCAGGCGACCCCTTAAGTTGTAACAGAATTCAATATGATGATTCATTATGTTGCCTTGGTCAGGCAACTTTGAATTTTTATTCAGAGATCTACGACAAAAAAAGCTAAAAGAAATGTATTTTCAGCTGTTGAAATTGTATTATGTCAGCTTTTTGATGTATTAAGTTTTCGGAATTTTCAGTATTTCATTCGGTAGCTTTCGGTAGTTGGTAGTTTATTTATTAGCACAGAAGTTTTCGGTGACTTAGTACTGAAAGCAGTAACATTCATAAATTGGACATCCTCATTTTTATGTTAGTTTTCGGAGCTTTTAATACTAAGCCTATATTGTTGTGCCTCTGTACATGTTCAAGAACAACCTCGACTCAATTATTATCCATCCATCCATCCATCAGTCTGTTTCGTCCACTGCTGGACATAGGCCTTTCCAGGATTTCGCCACTCTTGGCGGTCCTCCTGGAAGAAATACCCATACTCACACACGCTGGGTAGGCGGGTTGGTGAGCGCGGTGCCGATGCCCTTGCACCAGTGACGTCGCTGCCCGTCACCAGTCTGTTTTATATAAGGCCCGGCAATTGGGGATGGATATACCGCCATCAGAGCTGTTCTCTTACTCTCCCCCGAATAACTTCGGGAGGATTTGCGAGTAAGATGGTGGTACCTCCACAGTCGAGCCCGGCATCAGCTCTACCACCTAAAAAACTCAATTATTATAAAAAGTCTCAATTTTATTTTGCTTATTTCACAGAAGGGGTCCTAGAACCCTCGTCCTGATCACTTACCAAGTCTCCAGTATGAATGTAGCTATATAAACGTAAGTCACCTTATTATATTATAATTTTTTTTCAATACTTACCTACTTATAATTTTATAAAAATCGTCAAACTTTTCAAATACAACACATCCCTACAGATAACGTTGTTGTATTGAGAAAATAATTAATCTGCTCTCCGAGTTTACTCTTTTTATTCTGTCTGGCTGTTTGTCCGTCTGTCTGTCACACAATTGACTGAGAAAATCTACAATTGACCCTTTTATTACCCGATGTCGATTTAGAGAGTGACTTGTTGTTGCTAAGTGAGAGTTTGAGACCTATTTTCGAGTATGTGTTCACATACGTATGACTATAAGAAAATACATCAGTAACACAGGTGTATTTATTAAAATGAGGAAGATGATAAAAATCCATATTTGTGACACTGAAATTAAAATTAATAAACACAGATACAGTATAAAAAATTAAATCAATCAATAAATAAATATTATATCCAAAAATAAAATGCCTAAAGATTATTTACTATGCAAATGCAATCAAGATAAAAACCTTACAACTTCCAACTGATCAAAAGGTCATTGAACTCGATAACTTTTTTCAAGTAATACTTACCAGTAGTAAAAACTACACAACAAAGATCATGTGTATTGCCATGTGCTTTCAAATGACATCACATTGCAGGCAGCATCATAGACAAAGCATCATAAAAGTTGTCCGTTAAGTCAAATAATTTTCAGTCCTAACTCAATAACATAAGAGTTAACGTGCGGCATGTATAGATCTTTAGACCACGTGTGGAGGTAAGTTTTTGCTGCCTATTTTTTGCGTCGACGCATTCCATTGCCAACGGTTTGAAGAAAAAAGTACGGAAAAAAGTAACCGTCCGATTTGAGATTGTCCCATTGTAATGGAGACGTGGACATGTTACAAGGACTTATCTGTAAGATCTGTGATTCTGTGCGGTACTTCATGATTTATAGATCTGTTTGAAAAAAAGTGAATCAGCAAGAGCAGGTGACGGAGCTGGTGCCTGGCTCGACTGTGGAGATACCACTATCTTATTCGCAAACCCCCCCGAAGTTATTCGGGGCCCGGGGGAGAGTAAGAGGACAGGTACAGGTACAACCAGCGGGCCTATTACGTATATTTGAGTCGGTTGCCAACTATGGTTGCTAATCACCGAAAACAGATTAAAAATGAACTTCCAAAATAACCTTCAGTGGGTATTAAACTATTTGAGAATGGTGACGTAATTTCAAGTGCGAACGTATCCTTAGATAAGCGAATACCTATGTATGTTTTCGACGATAGGCAATCGGTTTGGCAACTGATTTTATGATACAGAATCAGGGGGCAGGTGGCCCACCATAGCCCGGGACTGATTGATGGCGGTATAGCTATCCCCAAATGCCGGGATATGTAAAACAAACTGGTGACGGTGGAGTCACTGGTGCAGGGGTTTTGGCATCGTGCTTACCAACCCGCCTGCCCAGCGTGTGTGATGTGAGTATAGGCATTTCTTTCAGGAGGACCGCCAAGCCAATGGCGAAATCTTGTAAAGGCCTATGTCCAGCAATGGACAAAACAGGCGGATGCACTGGTGAATGACACGATCAAAATAATTTACTACATTTTATTACATTTTAGTAGCCCAACCATAATATTTTTTGGATGTATTTCCCGTATTTATTTAACAACTTATGTTTGTTCGTTGGATCATCTAAACCTGTATAATATTTTTATTCCTAGATTTCTCTATTTTATGCAGGTGTATAATTACATTTTAGTAGCCCAACCTGAATATTTTTTGTATGTGTTTCCCTTATTAGTATATATACCTATATATATATTTTTTTATTCTTAAGATATATAGGGTAAAGAACCCAATTATCAGCACTTTAAAGGATCCTGTAGATTTAAACTGATGTCTTAAGCTAGGAAATGTATCTTCAACGCAAAAAACACAATGAAAACACTCTATTGTTTGTCGTGTGGCACTACTTAATAATTTCATGTGATGTAATGAGTTAATAAGGCATAATAAATTTGTTTTGTTCATTTTAGTCCTAGTTCCAATAACTGGCACCATTTTCTCTAATTATTAGCATCTCCATAACCAATTATTAGCACCGCAGGAAAATATATACAAAATTATACCATCCAACCATTCAACAGCCCGTGTTCGTCCACTGCGACTTACTTGCGATTACCGCGACCTATATAGGCCTTTCCCAAATATCTAATCTGTTTAAATCTAGGAATTCTCTTCTGTTAGAATTTTTTAAAGTTCAGCTAATGTATAAGACTTCCTTTTGCCTTTGATTAGTTTATCCAACGTATCATTCTCATCATTTTCTTCATTCATCCTGACTAAATTTTCTTCTTCTGGATTGACATCTTAATTTTTAGGGTTCCATAATCCGACAAAGAACTCCTTTAGTTTCGCCATGTCCGTCTGTCTGTTCGTCTGTCCGTGTTTTAGCTCAGAGACTATTAGTGATAGAAAGCTGTAATTTGGTACATATTAATCACGCCGAAAAAGCTGGCAAGCTAAACGGTTGTTTATGAATATGCGGAAAAATTAACAGAAGTAGTATGTATAATAAACTTAAAAGGAAAACTATCACAGCTAAGTAGGCTTCACAGGTTTACGAGTACAAGTTGCGTCAAACTTTTAGTCCCCCCTAAACACGACATTGTATTGCCGTTCTTCGGGAGGGCAACTTCCGAGTGGACTAGAAGTTTGGCACGATCTGTATTAGTAGACCATTTATAAAATGTACTGGGCAACTACAGAACCCTACACTGCGCGTGGTCCGCCACGCACTTGCCAGTTTTTTAAGTTGTTTGTAACTAGCAATGCCAGGTGACGCCAAGCCCTCCAAGTCAGCCAGGTCACGTTCAGATACGCTAAGCCATAGCCAAGCCATAGCCATTTCTTATGCTGACGTGACTGCTCGCGTAAGCCTGCGCGCGCCATCCACGCCCACTGCAGCCGTAGTGGGGTGAGCTACGCCTGCCAATACAAGCGCCGACTAAAGTTGATTGTGTGTCATTTTTGCTAAGCTCTATTGTAAGGAGTTACTATGCCCGTTTACCAAGCGAAATAAAATATCAAGAAAGTATCCATATGTTTATTTCAAGGCCTTCATTACATGTAATTAACATTTTTTGCTCGTTTATCATTAGTTTTTTATTTTTCTTGTTACTCATTTCCTCTGACAGTATAGTTATACATTTTTTTGGGGTTCCGTAGTACCTGAAAGGTAAAAATAACTTCTATAGGTATGGTGAGACTCCGTTGTCCCTCCATCCGTCCATTCGTCCGTATGTCACAGCCTCATAACTTTAGCATCGTTAAATATAAAGACTTAAAATTTTCTACAAAAATAGCATTCACTTGCCTACATAATATGGTACAAAAAAAAATATTGAAAAATTCTAAATTGTTCAAAATATTTCCAATACAAAAGTGAGAAAAATAAAAAATAAATTCTTAAAAACACAATATGGGTATCAAATTGTAGGTATTAAAGAGTTGATTATTAAAATAATATATTTTACTTACTGTCACTGATTTCGAGAAATCTTTGAAAAAACACAAAAATATAAAAACATTTATGTCTCTCTTTTGTTTCTAGAAATACGTAAGAGAAATACACATTAGATAACCTATTTTATCATCTATCATGCAGGAGTACAATTAATAGTAATAAAATAATATAAAACCACCAAGAGATTAGATATTAACAAGATTTTAAATATCTTCTTCCTCACTGTTCCCAAAACTGTAGAATTACGGAACGTATGCGAGTCTGACTCGCACTTGACCGGTTTTTTTTTCTTCGTTTGTATAATTTGTTTGAGATCTTCTGTGTTTGTATAGTTTGTTTAAGATCTTTTGTGTCTTAGGTTTATTCTTTTTAATAATATATTTTGTTAGGACTTTGTTGCTTTATTTTCTTCTTTCTTAATTTTAGTTTCTAGTTGCTTCTTTAGTCTATCTTCTTTTCTTTTTTTTATTTGTTCTTCCTTTGCTCCTGTATCTTTGTGTTTTTGTTCTGCTTGTTTTTTCCAGATGTCTGACGTAAGGGCAAAAGTTGTCCTTTCTCTATGTCTGACTCCTTTTCTTCCCGGCGGCTTCATCAAATCTCTATCACTATTAGACGACATTTTGGGTGGGTAGTAACTATACAAATTGAAATTCTGATAAACCTTAATCAAACAATTCGCGCCTCATTTTTACTTTTGAATTTCTATATTTGAATTTATATAGGTAACAAGAAGGATACTGGAATCTGGTTAAAATAAACTTCTTAGTATGTTACCTCATTTAATCGAAATATGAATAAAAACTTTTGTCTTTTAGGATTATTAATTATAATCAACTTTACTTACGACGTCGATTATAATGTCAAAATACAAAAAGTTTTAATGTGCGAGTTCGCAAAATTATACTGGCAAATGGCATTCTCTGTACATAATTAAAAAAAAATACAATGTTATCAATCGGTCTTCCTCACTCTTTGTATCTAAAGAATAGACAATTTCGGGCAGCCATTATCGTTTACGTTATTGGAATAAGCTGGTGGAGTTGAATTTATGTTATGTATGACTGAAAGCAGCCGTCAAATGCATCAAACTGAAAGCAGCTTATTTCCGCTAAGTTGGCAACTTGCGTGCAAAGAAAAATAAAAAGGGCCTCAAGTAAATTTGGAGTATTTATTGTTGGTTTGTTTCTTTAATAACGTTTCATTTATTTACTTACACTATGCATTGAAAAACGTAGTATAACACACGTGCGTAAGGGCAATAACTTACTCGTAACGTTTAAAATACTCAATTATCGCTCGTGTTTCAAATCGTTCCTCATGAGCTATTGTCTCCTTTACGCACTTGTAGCATAAACTACTACTGTGAGCAGTTCTTCACTTCCATTTAATAAATTGATACTCAGAATAACCCATTATTAGCACTTCCAATTATTAACACATATCCCAATAATAGCAGTGCTAATAATTTGGTACTCAGAACAACCCATTATTAGCACTACCATGCTAATAATATGATTAATACACTTTTCTGTACCAATTACTAGCACCACATAAAAAAAACAAATTGAAAATCTAATCTAACCTCAAATATAACACTACATTTATGAACAGAATATCTTTAAATAATCGATAACATCAACAGAATCTTTATGAAAATAATGTTATGCAAGTAAAACCGATATTACTTATTTTACTTTTTTACCTGGCTCTCGATAAAATGAGCAAAAAAAAAAATTTGGCAACAGCACTTTCTTGCCGAAACTATTCCGCCATTTTGTAACTTGGTGCGTGTTAGTGTTGAAATATAAATAATAAAAAAAATCCCCTTTTGAGTGTGGTATGCCTTCCAACTTAAAAATTTACCATTCCGTTTGTATTTCGATTTAAATTTGTGGATGCTGATAAGTGGAACAGTGCTGGTGTTTGGGTCCTTTACCCTATATATATTGTAAAGATTAACTTTGACTTGTAGAAAGTATACTTTATGTATCTATTTTACAAAATAAATATTTTGTTTTGATTTTATTAATACAGCACAGTAAATTCCCGAGGGGTTGTCAGAGGTGTTTACGGGTGTGCTGCTTGGCTGTTATCAACCTTATATGTTTGTGTGTATGTTTGTTACTCTTTCACGCTGAAACGGCTGGACGGATTTGGATGAAATTTAGAATGGATATAGCTTATTCCATATATAGGGACCCACAGGCCCGCGGGCCGCATCGGACTAAAATTTATACCAAAAAGTCACGATTCGTTGTTTTCCTGCAACTTTAATACTTTCGGGGATATAACGAAACGAAAAAGAAAGAACAACTGTGGGCGGTCCGTGTTACTGAAAGAATCAAGTACAGGCTGCGCTTAAATTCTTTGCCAATCTGAATAAGAAGCGAGTTAACGAGAGGTTAAATTCAACAAATATCTACAAAAATAGGCATGAAAATGGAGAAATCCAAGTCACGAACCAGACCGACCTATACAAAATTGCAAAATTCTTTGTCTGTATTATTAGTGGTATTGATTATAATATTAGTAGTCTTGCATTTGAAAATCAGGCTCAAGGAAAATATCACATTGTAACTTCTCTAGTTTATTATGAAACCTGAATTTATAGTAAAAGTAAATTAAAAGTAAATAAGTAAAAATTCAACCTACGATTCACCGATTGCATCGTTGTTTTCGTATACTATACGACTACGCATCAACCTATGGCCCGCCAATTCATGAGCATATGATTGTTTGGCCTGCGACTGCCCAAAGGTTGCCCATACCTGGCTTATACCCTAACTTAACACATAGACTACTTTTTATCCCGGAATAAAGCATGTCGTTTTACCGAATAACACGCGGGCGGAGCCGCGGGTAAAAGCTAGTATAAAAATAATGGTCGCTAAGCCATCTCAGGGGCCTGTCCTGTATAGCCTCAGCGACTCTGATACCAGGTTATTCCTTATTGTCTGACTCTAACTTCGACATTAATCGCTAATATTATGTGTGATGTCATTTATAGCCAATCACGATACATTTGAAAGCGATAGATGTTTAAATTAGTCAATAAGGGGGCAGGTTTGCAGCCACACAGCAAAAAGAAGTGAAACTTAAACACCACTTCTGTACATAACCTACCAGTTTCTGTACTAACAGAGGTAATTTCAAAACTGCATTGAACTCGCCGACCGGAACATGCATCAGTGAAACGCATTTGCAACTGCACAATTGGCCTTCTCTTTTCCTCGAACAATTTCACAACCCGAAAAAGGAACTTTCCTTGACCGTACTTTACTTCTACAAGTAGGTATAAAGTATATATAGTTGATGCTTGTGATTGTTGGCACTTGGTGGAATATACTACACACTAAGTTTATTTTAAACACTTGTAGGTACTTATCTACATAAATATTTATATTATATTTTATATTAGGCCCTACCGGTCTCGCTATTCAGCATTCCCAAGAGCTTTATTATTATAAGGTCCTACAATTCAAAGTGAAAAAAATTCAAGAGATGATTGAGTGAGTATCCCTAATAGAACAATACCCAGCAAAAAAAAAATTGCGCGTACTTTTTTTTACCTTTTCATAGAAATTTAGTCAGCTGATTGAACCACTTTGTACTAAGAAGTAAAAAAAATACTTAATCAAAAAACTTTTTTTCTTCTGGTATGTGATCAGCTGATCAGTTAACGATACAAAATCTACCCTAGAATTATTTTCATTTATTATTTATTGTATTACTAGGTGGTAGAGCTAATGCCGGGCTCGACTGTGGAGGTACCACCATCTTACTCAGAAATCCTCCCGAAGTTATTCGGGGGAGAGTAAGAGGACAGCTCTCAGGCAAAAAAACCAGGCGGTCCACCATTGCCTGGGGCCGATGGATGGCGGTATATCCATCCCCAATTGCCGGGCCTTATATAAATCAGACTGGTGACGGGCAGCGGCGTCACTGGTGCAAGGGTTTCGGCACCGCGCTCACCAACCCGCCTGCCCAGCGTGTGTGAGTATGGGCATTTCTTCCAGGAGGACCGCCAAGAGTGGCGAAATCCTGGAAAGGCCTATGTCCAGCAGTGGACGAGACAGGCTGATGGATGGATGGATTGTAGGACCTTATACAACCTGAAATTTAAGTCATTTTGGTAACGAAAACTGGTGATAGTACTCGTCCATATGAACAACTTTTACTGAAGAACCAACCCAAAAATTACGAAAAAAATATCAGCTGTTTCATATATTTTGGTCCAGTAGGTATTTAACTTTTCTATGAAACAGCTGATATTTTTTTTACGATTTCAGGGTTGGGTCCATAGTAAAAGTTGTTCATATGGACGAGTACTATCACCAGTTTTCGTTAACAAAATGACTTAAATTTCACGTTGTTTAATATAATAGTAAGTATATATTCTATTAACATTATAAGGTTTTATAAGTAATACTAGGTGGCTAGGTGCAATAAATGACAATAATTTGTCGGCATAAATTGAACCGGTAGGGCATAATATAAAATATAATTGATACAAGTGTTTAAATAATCATAAATTATAAAGTATATTGAAACTTTCTATTTCCCCTCTAAACTGTATTCACACTATCATTGTAAAAATCAGAGAATTTAATACCATAAAAGCCTTATATTGTTACTTTCATTTTAGGTAAATCACCCATTACGGCGCCACTTACACGTAGATTAAAGAAATTACTGTCGGATAAGATTGATACTTTTGAAATAATGAGTCATTTTAAAAAAATATATGAATGTTCCAGACTTTCTCTTACTATTTAGATACACTTTCTTCCAGTGTTAAGAATTGATTCCCACCAAGATCTCTTATTGCAGGACTGTTATCTGTAGGAACTACATCTATCTCTGAAAAAAAGAGCGAGAAAACTGTCGGTGAAAACTTTCAACGCGCACACTTGGAGTTTAAACAATATAAACTTTCCCAAAATTAAAAGTTTACAATGTGTCTTCTGGACATAGATTAAGATTGTTAACTACTCGTCAAGAAGCTTTTAAGGTGGTAAAGCAGAATCTCGGTGCAAAATACATATCATAATATTATTTTCCTTACTATGAATAAAAAGTAAGCAAAAATTGCGTTTTAAAGGAATTAGCGGAAATTTATTAGTAAGTTTTCACATTCAAATTCTATCATTTTATGATTTACGTTTTGATTGCTTTCGATTAACAAACTTAGAAGCGTATTTATAGTTGCAATCGGATGTAATCAAAATGTAAGGCATAAAACAACATAATTTTAATGCGAGAACACTATTATTAGAAATAAATTTCCGTAAATTGTTTTAAAATGCAATTTGCATACTTTTTATTCAAAAGTAAGGAAAACAATATTATGATGTGCATTTTGCACCGAGATTCAGTTTTACCACCTTAAGCTTATAATCATACTAGACCGCTAACTTCCTATAACAAGGCCTCGCCAAAAATTTTGATTTTCTAATTATTTTCCTTTTGATAGTAATAGGGCCAGCGATTTATTTGTAGAGAAAAAAGTTTAATTAGTAATAGTGATAGAAACACATAACGGTAATTTATTATTGCGTGCGGATTTCAACAGAGGTTAACACTCTCTCAAATCAAACATACCTACTTTAAGGGATCTAGGTTGACCTATTTAGTGTCTAATATCATTCTATTCTAATGGGGTACATAATTTGGGTACTTATAGTTATTAATCCAATCAAAAGCCATCATTCAAACGCTCTTTCGATTGAAGAGGACACTCCATACAAGCTTTTAAGATACGTACTTATTCATATCGTAATTGCTTGTACTTAAATAAATTATACAATTGAATATAATAGGTAAAATACATTGAAAGAGACCATTACACATTTATTTTATTTTCAAATAATTAAAGTAGAAAGTAAAGATGAAATTTTGGGTAAATAAAAGAGAACAAAACTATGTAATTATCCTATAGGTACTGCCGTAGAAACCCGAGCAAATTAAGGTAAAAAAACCGGCCAAGTGCGTATCGGGCCACGTGTAATGTAGAGTTCCGTAGTTGCCCGGTACATATAAGTTGGTCTACTAATACAGACCGCGCCAAACTTCTGGTCCCATACATTATAGGGGACCAAAAGTTTGGCGCGACCTGTACTCATAAACCTGTAAAGCCTACTTAGCTATGATAGTTTTTCTTTTAAATTCATTATATATTATATACTACTTCTGTGAATTTTTTCACATTTCTATAAACAACCGTTTAGCCAGCAGGGGGGACGCTCCACTCTAACTAAAATTTTCACTTTAAAGCTTAATATTTCACCAACTGGTCCCTAAATCGAAAAATGGTTTCCACACACCCACAATTTTTTTAAACGGCCTATTCAACGATATACCACACTATAAGAGAGATAAGAAAAAAAAATCATCCCCAGTTTACGTGTATGAGGGGTAACGTTAAAAATTTTTTTTTTCAAGATTTTATTTTATCAGTTTGTTGACGTGATTAATATTTATATCCATGCCAAATTACAGCTTTCTAGTACTAATAGTCTCTGCGCTAAGCCGTGGACAGACGAACAGACGGACATGGCGAAACTATAAGGGTTCCTTGTCGGACTACGGAACCCTAAAAACACAGGAGTATTTCTTTGATTCGTCAGAGAACCCAGCTAAGGAGGCAGTGGGTCACATCTCCTGAAGAACCAACAACTGATGGGGAAAAAAGTACTCGAGGGAGACCACAAACCGACAGACGCCTAGAGGGTAGAAAAATGTGGTGTTCCTTTCAAGAAGCATAGGACATAGTCCTGCAGTGGGCTAATATTGGCCGATGAATTGGATTGGATTTCTTTAGGAATGTTGTTCAGCACCTATACGAATAAGTCTTAGTTAATGTAGCAAAAATTGATTGTTACTGTATCCTTACGCCTGTTCTCACGAATTTTCGAATCATTTGTTCACTGAACTTTGTTTCTTTGTCTTCAAAGACTTCATGATTCAGCGCACCAAAAGTGACGCCCAAATAGCCGCTGAGATATTGCTGTATTTGGTACTGAACATTCACTACCCTAAGTTTAGTATCGAACAGGATATTCCTAACTTGGTAATTGGATTTTACAACTAATTGAATTTTTATGAAATTGTAATTTTCAAATGTTTGGTTTTACTATAGTTTGAGAGGCACCAAATTATTGTATTTTTAAATGTTTGTATTTTTTTTTATTTTTTATTTTTGTTGTTATATTATGGCACGGTTTATTTCTATTCCTTACTGGTTTCAACATTGTATGTCCCATGATAAAGTCTACTTTTGTGCCACAATGACTCCAGGTCAAAGAATGAATCGTTCTTGCAAGAATAATAAATAATGAAGCTGAGACAGGGAACTTTTTGTTTACTTTTACACCTAACGATATTCGCTAATTTGTTACTTGGTATTACTTTATTTGTTTTTCATGTAACTTCCTCTACCCTTTCAGTCTCTATTTAGTTAGAATCATGTACTTACGTATTAATTACATAAACACACGTAGGTATTTTTGAAAATGAAAATGAAATGAAAATATTTATTTCTTTAACAAAAGTGGTACATACTTATATATTGGTGGTTGTGACCTTTTATTAAGTGAAGAACACCAAACTTTTTGGCGAAATTACACACTAAACGCAGCTTACTTAATTAAGAACAAATTGCTTTGTAACAAAACAAAAAATTATCCTCTCCCTGGAGACGGAAGAAAAAAAATTTACTTTGTTTTAGTGGAATTTTTAACTAAACAAAATAATGCGTTAAAGTAACAAGTAAATTGACTCGAGAAATAATACAATTATCAATTATTTTCATATTGATCATTTAAGTACATGCCCTAATCAATTTCCCGCTCCCGCTCACGTGTTTTATACACATTACCGGCTGCGCATTCGGTACTGTATACAATACCTAGGCAAAGTATTAAATAAATAATATTTCATACATTACCGTAACCTTTTTGGCATGGTATACATTACCTAGGTATTGTATACAATACCTGAATTATACAGATTGCCGGTGACAATACATCATAAATAAAAATACTTACATATTAATCTAATTTGATTCGAAAGAATTTATTGTCTTTATTCTAATTTTAATCCAATTCATTGATTGAACATAAAAACACAGAAAATAAAAATAAATGTTGCATAAGTATACAATTTTATCAGAAAATGAGTTATTTTTATAACAATGATTATTATACCAAAGTTGACCTATTTTTGGAACAACGAAATATTTTGAAAAAGCGCATTGTCTCTTTTTTTGTAAAAGTAAGAAACAAATAGAGTATTATGTAATTCACTTGTATGTAACGTTACCTAAGCCATGCAGCCACTGAGCCATAAACAAAACTGGCTTTACTACTTGGATGCGTCAGTCATCATCACCAGTCGTACGGTCAATAGAGATTATGTTTGTTCGGACGAACCGACTAATTCGTCCGACCGAATTACATCAAATTATGGACCGGCTATGTTACGTCTCCGACAATATTCACGCGAAATATTCCCGTCACCTTAATAAAGACTACATGAAACAATCAAATGTAGACTCTATTGGAGCATCATAAGATTCTTATTAGTAGTCTTAGCGTGGGTGGTAGTAATTCATCAAAGAATATTAACTTCTGGATAAGACTTGTGGACTGGAACGCAATAGTTTTTATTGCTTATTGTGTTTGCAATAAATGTCTTCAGTGACCTGAATATGTGTGTAATATGTTTTGAGTTTACAGCGTATTTACAGCTGATTACGAATGTTGCACGCGGTTATGTGTATGTTTTTCAACTAAGGCATATCTGGGAACTGTACAAACAATTGTCTGTTTAAGTAGCTCTATAGTCAAAAGACAATGTTAGGTTACAGAATAAATACATAACATTACGTTTCAAAATATAAAGATTTAAGTATATTTGGGATTGGGCTAAGACGTCGTTTTTTTGCGGGAAAGTCTCTGACTTTGTCACTGTGGTCTGACGTCTTTAAAAACTTGTGGGGTGTCACTTCATACTTTTGAATCAGAACACATTTGAGGGGAAAAAGAATCTGCTAAGTCACATTAACAAAATTTTACTTATAGATGATAGTTTTGATAGTTTCGTCATGGTACAGGTCCAATAGTCTGGGGAAAAAATAGACCTTGCCTGTTCTTCCCATAAATTCAAATTGTTGAGTAAATTTTTGCCTTTTTTTCGGTAGTCATTCAATGAAAATGTGCATTTTTGCCATTGCAGACAAAAAAACAATTTGAAAAAATGCGACATAACAGATTTTTCCCCTAAGCCCTTCATTTGCATTGACGGAACGCGTAAATTATGTATGACGTATACTTAGCAGACCTTATTTTCTTTTTAAATTTATTATTTCCATCCATCCGTCCATCAGCCTGTTTTCGTCCACTGCTGGACATAGACCTTTCCAGGATTTCACCACTCTTGGCGGTCCTCCTGGAAGAAATGCCCAACTCACACACGCTGGAAAGGCAGGTTGGTGAGCGCAGTGCCGAAACCCTTGCACCAGTGACGCCGCTGACCGTCACCAGTCTGTTTTATATAAGGCCCGGCGAATATACCACCATCCATTGGTCCCAGGCAATGGTGGACCGCCTGGTTTTGCCTGAGAGCTGTTCTCTTACTCTCCCCCGAATACCTTCGGGAAGATTTGCGAGTAAGATCGTGGTACCTCCACAGTCGAGCCTTAAATTTATTATTTATTAATTTATTATTATTTTATTTTTCATTTCCTAAATTAACTACCGATGAATTTGCGATCGATTCTTAGTTTTAGGTCTTTACGTAGCACAGTGTACGCTACAAGTTAAAATTTCTCAGAAGCACGAAAATAATGAATAATTTCTCCTCTTTTTTATTTTTTATTTATATTCGTATCCAAAACGTTTCCTAATCTATGACCCGGTCTCCCAAAGTCCCAAATAACCGACATGAGGCACACGCGACGTCCACTAATAACGCGGAGTTATTATTATATCATTAGGACCCGTTACAATACTTTAGTATAGCATACTATACTTATTATTATACTACCGACTCGCCCTGGCTTTGCATATGGTGTATGTATAGATGTATTTTTTCTATTTTATAGAATAAATAAATGTAACGGGCAAGGGTAGTTTAAGTTTTTAGTCTATTAACTTGTATCAGGACAAAAATATTCAAAAATGCTTCATTAAGACATATTAGCGATGTAATTACTACAACATATATTGTTAGAAGATTAAACATATGTATATTTATGAGTGTAATTAATAATGGTCAGTTAAACAACACACCACAACTTTTTAAATTTTTTGTCGTCTGCATAGACGGAACTAAATTCGATGCAAAACTGAAGTTTAGCATTATGGGGCTCCTTAATATGATAACATTTATAATAAATAACACAAAGATGTGTTACAGTCACAGTATAACGCGGAAACTGGGACTTGGAAATATTATTTATTATGATTGGTACCTATTCCATTAATTTATACAAACCATGTCTCATTTCCAACCAATCCCATAACTCTTACACCAACAGTTTAAAGGCCTAATTCCCTTGTAAATAGAGTGTCCACTGTTCAGGTAGTCATTTACTTGATTGCATCCGTGGTCAAGAAAAAAGTGTGCCGCCGCGGTTGTAAAGTTATACGACCAAGTTTTAAACTGTTTCTTAATAGTAGAAAATAGATAGCGAGAAAATTGGTATTTCCATTATTCTTAGTTGTGCCATACATAAAGTTTAGTTCTGTTTTTACTACGGTTCAGAAAATGTATAATTATGTTAATCCATACTATGCTACCGTATCTTTTTGTTATAGTGCATTCAATTTTAGCTGGCGTCTTTCCACTTGAACATAAACAATAGGGGTAATAAACCAAACACTCATAGAGCCCATTCATTTTTAAAGGAGCCGTTTCGACCTTATCTGTTTTGTTGCAAACCAACCAGTGTTGATACTTTTGAATATTCATAAAATAATTATTATTACGATTACGTATAGGCATGTTGTATAAAATAAAATAACAAATTTAATCATTTATTTATTATAAAGTAATAAATCAAAACATGTGGTTTTTAAATTATGAAGACTCACCGATGTCTTCTGATTCCGAATTATTTTCCAGGGTTTCATTGTCCGATGAGTCGCTTCCAACATTTATTATAAAGTTAGTGCATGGTGTTTTTAAAAATCCTTGTTCAAGGGAAGATAACATAAGGAAAGTATCAAAAACGTTTAAAACACCACCTGCCGCACGTGTTTTACAAGTGTCTATTGTTTCATTCTGGCGAATTCACCCGCCACGACTTAATCCTATTGTTATTGCTAATAACGGTCTCAAGTGGAAAGACGCCAGCTAATTCTGAATGCACTATACGTAAATTGCTCTACCTTAGTGCGCTGTATCTAGCTTTGTACGTACTCGTATATAAGGTGTTATTCGTTTATATAGCCAAAGTCATACTGAAGACTTTCCTTTTTTGCTAACAGGGTTATTGAACTTTGCTTCTGACCACCTGCCACGACTCCAGTATGAATGTGGCTGCATAAACGAAAGTCGCCTTATATAAAGTCTGGCTGTCGAAAAATGGGACAGTTTCTTTTTTAATTACCTGGCAACCCCAATTATCTGCATCTAGGCCTCCTCATACAAAAAAATTTGCTCCGGAGGATTTCTGCAAAGTTATGACGTTTCCTTCAAACCAGAATCCATGTGGACACCAACGCCATATCATGATATAACATGTTTGCTTTTGCATAGCACATATGGTTGAAATTCATCTTAATTATAAAGATCTTTGAATTGGCCGTGTTTTCCTATCTTATCTTTCGGTAGCCGAACTTTCCTTGCGTGATCCATAGTAACAATCGTTTTGCCATGGGCTTTGGATAACAGCGCATAAAGGCGCCGAAAATTATTTTAATTGTGATTATGTAACACCACTACACGTTTTGACGTAATTAAATCAAACTAGAAGCACAGTTCACAAACACGCAAAGGCCAAAGTTTCAACCGTAAAAAATATTGTTATTGTTAAGTGTCTGCAATTATAGTAAACATTTTATGTATTCTAGCCTCAAACAGACCAGAACTAATCGGTGAATAACGTTTTTGTGCACGCTAATACCGAATTCGGTACAGCCTCTACGATTTTCTCGGTCACTGTCATCTTGTATTCATCTTAGTTACGTGTGACATATTGCCAAATTTGCAAGGTCGTGTTATAATTTTTACAAGTCGTTATCTGTCATAATAAACTATTACGATTGGCAGCCGTAGGAATACATCAATATGATTATCAGAGTGTATACGGCTTGGGGAATTTGTATAATTAAATTAAACTGACATGTTCTTGCCTTGAAAGACACAGATCTGTTTTATTTATAATACAGTCCTACAGTAATAAGTGAAAATAATTTTAGGATAGATCACATGTATCGTTAACTGATCACAATAAAGAAGAAAAAAAAATTTTTTGGCACGAAATTTTTACCCCAAAAGTACAAAGTGGTTCAATTAGCCGACTTAATTTCTATGGAAAGGTGAAAAAAAAAGTTCGCGCAATAAAATTTCTTTCCGTTGGAATGTGGCCTATTAAGTACTCAATCATCCCTTGAATTTTTTTCACTTTGAATTGTACGACCTTATTTAGACATTTATATTTTTATAATTTATGCTGTGATTGTATATAGATATATGAGTTTGATGGAATTTGATTTTTACAAAAGACTTCTTTTATAACGTTACACAGATTTGTATATTAGGTAATAATACTAATTAATTAGTACCTTTTTATGTTTGAATAGGTATACCAACAAACAGTGTGATCGATTTCATTAGGTTATTAGGTACTCTTTTCTAAGATTTTCTCGGTCAGAGCCATTTTGTACTCTTATAGATCGTAGCGTGTGACAAATTGCCAAATTCACAAGGTCGTGTTATAATTTTTTCAAGTCGCTAAATGTCAAAATAATATGTTACGATTGGCAGCCTTACGAATACATAAATATGATTTATAATTGTTTACGGCTATATGTAGCTTTTGTCTGCTTAACTAATGGACATGGAGAATTTGTATAATTAATTTACTAATCTGACATAGTCTTGAAAGACGCAGATCTATTTTATCTATACTAATAATAAAGTCGATTCTGAAGGCTTTAATTCTAGTTTCAATGCTGTTAACACTAAAGAGCTATTTTTGGATGAAGAAAATTTACTTTTGACAGCACTAAAACTAAAATTAAAGCCTGCAGAATCGGTTTTAATAAAGTGGTAAAAATGTCGTGTCTGTACATTAAATATTTTTGTGAAATTTTAAATGAAATGAGTTATTGGTATTGTACTGAGGCCAAAATCACATTTTATTTTTATTTTTGTCTGTCTGTCTTACTAATAATGTAATTACATTGGTACTCTGTTCTAAGATTTTCTCGGTCACTGTCATCTTGTATTCATCTTAGTTACGTGTGACATATTGCCAAATTCGCAAGGTCGTGCTATAATTTTTACAAGTCATTATCTGTCAAAATAAACCGTTACGATTTGGCGGCATCGAAAAAAATGTTTACATCAATATTATTATTAGAGTTGATACAGGCTGTAGAATTTATCGTAACTCTTGAATTTTAATATTTTTTGATTGGCTACCCCGAAGTGGAAAAATTCGATTGATTGTCTTTCGTCCGTATATCTCTATCACACTCTTAAAACGTATGTCCGAGATTAAACGAATCTATTCTGGTTTATTTTTGTATTCGAAGTTTCTTCACTATCGCTAAAACAAAATTTGTAAAACAGTTCAATCAAAAACTTAAAAAAGCAACAAAATGTCTTCACCTTTTACAAAGGAGTGGCTGAATCCTATCTGTTAATCATTAGACTCCATCAAGGTTGCTTTGTTATACAGATTCATTAGTTTATTCATAAGCCTATTATAGTTTGATGTCTCTCGCTTGACTATGCATTAAGTATGCTAATTTCTTGTTTTTGTTCTCAATGTGTTAATTTTACAACATCATTATCAAAGTTATGACTACAGTTAGAGAACGAATGATTTAAGGACTATTAAAAAAGTCGTTATAAATAACAAACATAAAGCTCTCAAATTCCCGTTGCTGTCACAGCCGTCTAAAAAGACTTATTTAAAATAGATATAATAGTTTTCACCATAATTAACACAGGTAAACTGCAATTAGCTGCTGACGATATTGTATCAATTAGTTTTACAAAATTAAACAATTTTACTACTTTTAGCATCGCATGCTTCAGCTGATCCATATTTAACACAAAAGCTATATCTTTTTACCGAAATGTTTTCTGAGTGTACGGACAATTTATTTTTTGCAAAATGCCACATCTTCATAAAATTCTTCTCCGGTGATTAATCCTACTATAACCTACAACAATATATCTAGCCCATGGGCGTATATAATTGGGGGTTAGAGGATCCGCCCCCCCCCCCTCTTAGCATACGCAGAAAAAGAAAACCATTGTTATGTAGCCCAAAATCTGGGCCTGCCTGTCCTTCACTCGTTTTATTGATAGCTTTTTTTCTCTGCTGTCGAATGTGGGTCTACTGTAAGGGTAAAACGTTTTTTTAAAGCTTAATCGTCTAAGCTCAAAGTTTCTGGTGCAAAACCAGTACGACCTTGAAGGTCGGGCCACGTGTCGTGCCTTCGTAAACAAACGTAGCGCATCGACGCGCAGGAACGCGCCAACTCCATGATTACCATACCGGTTTCTGGACGGACTGTCGCAACCACAAGTGGTAAAAGCTGAAGCAAAATATGTGTTTGACAGTTAAATTAAAATTTTCAGTCGAAGTTCCCTATAATATCAATGATATAGAATATCACGTGATATAGCTATCATGGTAATCGAAACGCTTTATATTTTTTCAATAAATGTTATTACCTTAACCAAATGAATTCAAATGGTCGTACACATATTACTGTGATTCATGTGCTGTAACTAATACAATATCAAGCAATCAGAGTTCCAATAGCGGAACATTGCATACTTTTTAATCTGGCAAAGTTATATATCGCGGACTCCTGGCTCCTACCATATCTATTTAATAATATATTGATTGTTTTGAATTACCCAAACACATCTAAATGTAAAATGTCACGTGATTTTATGTTTGACCCAACCTTGTGACTCCTTAATGACATTGCACGACTTCTCTTTCCCAATTCGCGTCACGTGATTTATGGACGCCTCTACTGGCGTGAGTATATATGTAATAAATGGAATTCTTGATATTTTAGGAATCACAGTCCAGGCAATTACTATCGTGTACTATCGGGTTTTTTGAGTCCACGATTCTTTTTGCTACGCCGTAAGCAAACTCCATCTCCATAGTTTTCTCGCTTTGTAGACACGCACTCTAATTTGCCGGAATAAATTATTAATTTTAAATAAAATTCTTCAAAAATAATCATGAGAACTAACTCATGTGTAGTTAAAATATATTAAATTTTTCCAAGTTTCAATTTGTCCTAATTTGGTATTTAGTTCTTAATAAACATAATAATAAAGCCATCTTATTCCAGATGTTCAGTAGTTTATCTGCATTTTTTTTTCTGATATATCCCGGCTTAATATATAATCCCGGCCTTTTGTTTTAATGTCGCTTTTTCGTGCAATATCTGCTTTTTGGCTAAAAAGCGAAACAATTTGTAAGATCGCGTAATGGGTAGGTATTTACGCCATAATTCGGTTTTCATGAAAAAAAAAGTTCATGTGATTTTGCGCCTAAATTTATAGATGCGAGAGCAAACGATGAGGGTTTAGCCAAAGTTGGCAAAATGTCTGGAGTCTAGACTAGTGTAGAGGTACTTTACTTTTATTGGACTAGTAAGAATCTTATAACTACCTAAAAAGCTTATTTCTTGAACTTTATGATGGACATGCACCGTGGGGAAAAGTCTACATGCCAACTTTTTGCTTGTATTATATAGGTACAATCGAATAACGGTGAAAAGTGAGTCTGCTTAATTTATTTGATAATACATTAAGGCTTCTATTTTCGTTATTCATTTGATAGAATCTCTAAAATAAGGTTTAGCTTTCTATTTCGTTTAACTTTAAAGACATTTTGATTAATTGAAAGAGTGACGGATTACACTTAATACAATACAGTTTGTCTTGCGATATATCGAAAGACAGCATGCACAAATTGTATAGATATACACTCCATGCCACCAAGTCTGCGTCCACTGACGTGACGACCACAGAACAATAAGTGTTGACAGTCCACAGACAATACAGCACACAAACACAATCACTCACTTGAAAATTATTTCAGAAAAAAGTTTAAGCATGTCGTTAATCGAAAGATTAAATTGTATATGAATGAAATTGTTTTAATTAATGAATTCAACTTACAGTAGTTACAAATATAAAAATATATTTTGATTAATAAAAACTTCAGCTCAATCACTTTTCATGATGACTTTACATAAATGAACAACGCTGCGCAAGAGTGGAGACCACTAGCCGTCACCAGAATACCAATTTATTGTCATTTAGCTTCCAAATCCCAACGGACACTCAGATATTTAGATATTCGGATATACGGCTGGTAATATGCCATGGTCTTACGCCACACTGCCTAATAAATTGTGGACACCAAAGACAGTTTTAATAAATCTAACAACATGAGCAACTGATTTGGCGCGTTGGACAGAAGACTGAAATTATTTCAAGTATAGTAGATAAAGGCCCGTAGCTCTGGCTCATTAGAATTGTCCTATTTCTAGGTATAAGGCCCAGGTAACTACGAAGGCTTTATTGCAATGCTGATCAGAGCTGAAGTTAAAATAATATAACAAATAAACAAACTGAATGCTAATTTCAGATGAGAGGCGCGCAAATATACGCCAAGTATGTGGAGGGCTACGAGTTTGTGCCCTTCAACGTGGGGAGGTTTCGTCACGCCTGATCGACGCTTTTGGTAACCCGGGGCTGGGGTATACTTTGGTCAACAGATTAGCCTAACGATCCAGCGACCTGGCTAGTAAATTTTATTTGAACTACTAAACAGAGGTCCCAAAATCCAATTTTTTGTTTATTTGTGAATACCTACCTACTATTTTATCGTTGGGTAATTTTTATTTTTAATTGATTTCATTTAGATATAATTTTTTATTTACATTTTAGATTATCTTTTTTACAATAAATATACAATTTCACTGGTTGGACATATAACTTTAGACACGTCCATTTGTATGTGCAGGTTATATGTATATAAGGTCCTACAATTCAAAGTAAAAAAAAAATAGATGATAGAGTAGGCCACATTCCACCGAAAACAAAAATTTTTGCGCGAACTTATTTTTTACCTTTCCATAGAAATTTAGTCAGCTGATTCAACCACTGTACTGAGAAGTGAAAAAATTATTTGAGCAAATTTTTTCCTTCCTTCTAGAATGTGATCAGTTAACGATACATGATCTACCCTAGAATTATTTTCACTTATTATTGTAAGACCTTATATAACCCTATAACTTACTTTTAGGGTGAAGAACAAAAGAGTTAGGAAACAACCACTAGAATTATACTCAGACACGGCCATGGATAGTTTGTTTCGTCATCACATTGAGTTATTGAGTCTAAGTTTTCAGTAAAATTTACAAATTAATTCTTCATTTATTTGTATTTTTGCTTACGTGCCAGCTATTTTGTCTATGGGTGTAGCTGCTGATTTGCATAGTGTTTGATTTTCATTGCTTGTTAGACTGGCAGTAGCTTTATGAGAAGTCATATTGTTGGCTTGCTTATACTTGTATACAGCCAAACTCTGTTTCAGTCTCACTTAGCATTTAGCCCTGGGCCTAAGCTTTTGGCTTTTGTAAATCTTGACTGCGAATATTTGTGTAGCCAATTCTGTAGCATTATTATGCGTTTAACCCTATTTCATCAAATTCAACTTCGGATGGTTAATTGTATATTTTATATTTTACTTCTGAAACAAAAAAACGTTAGAAAATGGTTTCTTGTATGGGCACTACCCTTAGCTTAATTTTTCGTTATTTTCTATATTAGAGAATGCTTTACTAACACGTATTCTGTGAAAATTTCAACTGGGTAGCTATTACGGCTGAAGCTGATCCCTATGACAGACGGGCAGACAAACAGATAGCGGAGGCTTAGTAATTGGGTCCCGTTTGGGAACGTTTGTTAGTAAATCGTTCTAAAGACTACTTAGTAGAGAAATCCCAAAATAAAGAGCATTTTTTGCTTTACTTATTTCTGGACATTATACTAATTATTTACACGTTTGTCAAGAAAATCTATGTCGGCATTGACTGATAGCGCTGCTTCTAAGCAAACTACGAGTTTGAACAGACCATTTCAATTAGGCTACTGAACCAAGCATTAATCACCTCTATCATAAGCGTATAAAGTCTTTGCTATTGACCTTTTTGTGATAGTCGGGTAGTAACTGGCCATAACCCAATAACAACTAGATAAACCAGTAGGTGGAACCGCTAAGTTATTCAGGGAATGCTTCCTAATCTTATTATAATCGGAGGCTGTCATTTACTCCATATCGGGCAGCAGATTTGACAGGCGGCCTTGATGGAGTAGCCAGTAGCGACCTACTGATTCAGTGGCTTCTTTATATTTACCATTTTGATTGTATCAACTTGGCTTCGAATTTATTAGGCTTACCTGCTTGAAACTCAAGACAAGTTGTGTAATGCTATTTCGGACCACTTGAAACTATTGGAGTATGTCTTGACTATATATTTATTCAGGAATGCCAATAAGTTTAAAGTAATCTGCTTATACAGGGTGACTTTAATTTATACAGTCAAACTCATACTGGAGGCTTGGTAAGTGATCAGTAACACGGATCTATAACACTTTTTGCTGATTTCGCAAAATAAAATCTTAACGTCCCATAGTAATTGACTCGGGGCTGGGCTTGCGTTTGTGACGAACACGAAAACAGTAAATTACGAATTTCACAATAGTGGCCATCGAACCTAGTTACTGAGCCCTTACTGAGTCTTCAGTAATAATTTGGCTGGATAAATTAAAGTCACAATACAAGTACATTTTATTTTTTAAAAGTTCATCCATTCTAAGTTTGTATGAAAGAGATCGCTTTTTAGTGAAATAGAAATTTTATGTTTATTTGTCACACACAACAAACAAAAGAGCTCTAAAGAGGATTCAGGAGATTGACACCGTTCCAGGAACATCGCTCAAAGAGTACATCAACATTATCAATAGCTGCTTTCCAGAAGAAATTGTCATTCTATTCACCTGGGTATTCTAATGTCTTACTTGACAGAGTGGAGGCTTACACCCCACAGATTCCAGAACAACAAACAAAAGGAATAGTAATAACATTTAGACAAATAGGAAAAAAGCGAAAATTCACAAGTGTGAAAGGGACACATAATCATGTTTCTCTATCGGAGATGCGCATTTACACGGGTGTGAGAGCAGTACCGATGCGGACCAATATTTTAGTGCGTTTTATGAGTAAAACTAAATTATTGAAAATTTAGATTTGTGCCACCTTAGATCTGAAGCGGCGAGGTATCCGACAAGATGGGACAAACTCAGCCTTTGGTGAAAGTTTACTGAGCTGGTTTTCAGTTTGCCCCATCTCATATACTTAAATTTATTGTTTAGATTTATCATCCATCCATCAGCCTGTTTCGTCCACTGCTGGACATAGGCCTTTCCAGGATTTACCACTCACACACGCTGGGCAGGCGGGTTGGTGAGCGCGGTGCCGAAACCCTTGCACCAGTGACGCCGCTGCCCGTCACCAGTCTGATTTATATAAGGCCCGGCAATTGGGGATGGATTACTCTCCCCCGGATAACTTCGGGAGGATTTGCGAGTAAGATGGTGGTACCTCCACAGTCGAGGTCGGCATCAGCTCTACCACCTAAAAGATTTATAGAAAATATTTAAACCATGAAAAAAAATATACAAAATATATATAAGACCGCCAATTGTGCCTTGCTACTTTTTTTTTTTGCTTCATACCTATTTTTTGGTGTGCAATAAAGAATGCAATTTTACTGATTAGTTAAAGTTATGTACTCGTATATTTTAGTAAAACTTTTAGCAAAGGACCCAATTTTCAAAATGTAAGTGTAGGTTTGGATTGGTTTGGATGCGTTGTCAATGACCTATTATTAAATGTATTCTGCAGAAACTTCAATTCCTCGTATTCTTCCCTTTGTAGTTGTCATTTTGTATGATTTCAGATTTTTGACGTTTTATTTTACGTCATGAATTCTATCAAAATGGTTTGTATCGCTTGCCGTACAAATTTTGGTAACATTTCGTAGCTCATTAAAATTTGCCTCTTATAAAAGCTTTTTTTTTCTCCATTTAAGCGGGGTTATCTCGACTTTGTCTCTTTTCAAATTAATTTTAAACCAATAAATTGCAAAAAAATATATGTCATATTTCACTCTTTGATCTTAATATTTTGGCTATTTGATACACAATTGCTTACACTTTCCTCGATCGATTGAATCGCAAAAATAGGTCTAAACCATGATCTAAATATCATTTCATTTGAGCTATATTAAGTTTTGGACAATAAAACATATACTAAAATAAAGTTCGTGAAAAATGTGATATAAAACGGCCATCATATTAAAAACCCATACCTCTAATTCCAAAATAATAAATAAAAACACCTCAAAACCGCGAGTTTTCTGGGCGGCCCGCTTCGGCTGAGCAGGATAAACATGTGAAAAATGAAAGTGTTGGAGCAGGACAGATTTCTCTGGATAACCTCGCCTTAACAAGAGTTACCCAATGAAAAGTCAAAAAACTGATAAGATACTGACTATATACAGATATATAGTATACAGAGCTGCGTTCATGCGAATTCACTGTAAAATATATAGACGTCAAAATGTTTGATATTTCAAGCACACATATTGTCTTACCTATTAAAATGCGTGTCACCAACTCACCTTGAGTTTAAAAGCAAATATTATGCTAAGCTGTAAAACTCG
The DNA here is from genome assembly GCA_910592155.1 of Ypsolopha scabrella. Lineage (NCBI taxonomy): Eukaryota > Metazoa > Arthropoda > Insecta > Lepidoptera > Ypsolophidae > Ypsolopha > Ypsolopha scabrella. Next base: position 19,209,665 of record OU342977.1, read on the forward strand.
TTAAATACTTCAAACTGTATGTACGGCGTACATTGTACGTGTGAGTATTTGCATATACGTTTTGTCATAAGAAGGTTTTACCAATGCTCACAATAATACAGCCATCGACTAAATTGCAAGCACTTAAACAAAACCATAGGCAATAAGCCGTTGCGTATTTACCAAAAAAGAATTTCGTAATTTCTTGCAGTCGTAACTAACTTTTTCAGTAGCGATTACAGGTGAAGGAAGACATTATGCACTTTCTAATGGTACTTCTGTAAGGAATAACGTCACTGGAGCTTCAAATGTAAAATCTACATAAAATGTACCAGGTGAAATACTATAAAAACTTACCTACTTGCTCTACTTATAATTTTAAACAAATTTTTGTATAATCTTTTGTATCACATTATTTTTTTTCGCTTACTAATTAAATATCTACTAGATGATGTACTACTTATTTGTTCCGTGCTATTATACCTTCGTAGTATTATACGTTAGTCTATGGCAAAAATAAATTATAATAAAAGTAACAAACAATAATGATTAAAAGTAATAATTGATAAGAAAAGGATTTCGATCTCGTACACAAATGGGAGGTAGAACTTCAGTCATTAAAAATGCGCCTTGTTTGACACCAAATATATTATGTTTAAAAATTTGTCTTATTTATTTTTCATAGTTTTTGCGGAGTCATTGAAACTTTTTTTTAAAAATAATATTCATTATACGACATTATTCGTGTCGTATACAAATAAACATTCAAGAAACTTGTTTAAACCGTAGCCCTGTTAATCGAACACAGCCCACGCAAACCTTCCAGTTAGTGTCAACCGCAGCCATAACCGTTTCATTTAATTTGGTAACTTGTGTTGGCAAATGAGTAACAGTATCTGTTTGTATGTTACGTCAATTAAGTTATTCTGAATTGCATCAGACAGAATAACTGTTTGGGTTAAACATGGGCTTTATCCGTCAAGAACTTTTATAGTTAGTTGACTAACTTGTGTAACGGTTAACATATCCACGTTATTTTACAATTTTATCAAATGTAATCATTAGTCACCCTGCATACACAAATAAACATATTAAATTATTGTCATCCATCCATCTATCCATCGGCCTCTTTCGTCCACTGCTGGTCCTCCTGGGAGTAATATCCATACATACTCACACACGCGGGTTGGAGAGCGCGTTGCGCAAACCCTCGCACCAGTAACGCCGCTACCAGTCACCAGTCTGCGTTGGAAAGCATATCACCATCAATCGGCAATGGTAGGCACTTTGATTATTTATCCTTGGTGGGCCACTTGGTTTAGTTGTATCTGTTTTCCTCTTACTCTCCGCCGAATAACTTCTAATGTGCCGCCCGGCACCAGCTCTACCACCTGTTTTTTGTAATATTTGCTGTCTGTTACAATGGTTCTGATTGTTTCGGGGAACTTTTACTTAGGAAACCTTTTGCTTCACTTTTTAGGTGCATGAAAGGAGAAAGGCGTAAATTAAAATAAAACCACTAACTAATATATACCTACAACCGGCGCAACTTGACGAAGATCATAGAAACCAATCCAACTAACTAATAATATTATTCCAATCGCTCGCGTAATGCGCCGACATGGCGGCCTTCCATGTAAAAAAAACTGAAAAGCTGCTGGTGCGGTGGCGGATGCAACCAAAAGTTTATATATTTGAACCGTTTGGCGTATAGACTGGGCTCGTGAGGTCTGGAGAAGCAAAAACTATATAGGGAACTTTCACCGCGCCTGTTAACGTTTCTGGTGATCAGAAGGCTGGCTCTTACCTCGGCCAGAGAATAAGTGTGGCCATTCAGAGGGATAATGTAGCCAGCATTATTGGCACCCTACCGAGGGGCAGCGATCTGAACACGAATTTTTGTCAGATACTTCCAGACACGCTGTTCACAATCAAAATTATGCTCACGCAGCGTAACTTTTGTCTCGCTTGCTGTCACTGTATCATCCATCCATCAGCCTGTTTCGTTCACTGCTGGACATAGACCTTTCCAGGATTTCGCCACTCTTGGCGGTCCTCCTGGAAGAAATGCCCATACTCACACACGCTGGGCAGGCGGGTTGGTGAGCGCGGTGCCGAAACCCTAGCACCAGTGACGCCGCTGCCCGTCACCAGTCTGTTTTATATAAGGCCCGGCAATTGGGGATGGATATACCGCCATCCATCGGTCCCAGACAAAGTTTTTTTTTAATAGTTTTTGATTTGAATTATTTATACTATAGTTCATTATTTATTAATTTAGAAGTTTATTCAATTAGGTAAATTTAGTTTTTAATATTAATTATGTTCACTCACTGACATATCCTTTTACATCAGCTGGTGGGTGGTGGTAGGATTCGGCCGTAACTTATCATCCATCACCATGCTCATGATGAGACCATACCGCCAAGCGACTCACTGTTTTTTAGCATATTGACAGTTAAAGGCCAACTGATTACAGACAATTCATTCTAAATATTATTATTAGAGTGCATTACAAACCAGAAAAGATAAATTAGAAACAAATGTAAAGACAAGAATTTGAAAAAAAAAACTTTTTTTTTAATTGACCATTTTTATTGTTGGCCTTTACAATTTTGCCGTGGTTTACAGAGGGAACCGAGAGTGTAACCTCTGGGGCCAGGATTCGAACCTGCGACCTCTTGTTATCAAGACAAGCGCGCTACCAATTGCGCCACCGAGGTACTACTACTTACCTAGACCGTTGGATTTTTACACCATACTTGTCCACCGAATGTTAACTATTTGATCTAACCAGCTTGTAATGCACATACTGAACGCTCACGAGGGCGTTGTGTGTCCTGGCCCGAGGAATTTTTTCAAATTCTTGTGTTTACATTTGTTCCTAATTTATCTTTTCTGGTTTGTAATGCACTCTAAATACATATTATATTTAGAGTACCTATACCAAAGAGATAGATTTCGCAATAAAAACATAATATGAGTCATTCGTCTTCTGTAGATTTGCGGAACTCCTTGGACACCGCCTCGCCTGCTTTCACTCTCCCCGTTCTCGGAGATCAGAGCGCACTTCGACGCTTTCTATCAGTGGTGGTACAAGTACAAGGGTGGCGCTAGTAATTGTTTCTCTATCGCACTTAGTAATTTTGTGCGCGAGTGAACACATGCGCTAGTCCCCCACCACTTTCGCCGAGCGCTCATAAACCGTTGCAACACTTGTAACAGCCAAGAGTAAGCTCATTATGTGTTTTAAAATCACCTGCCCTTTCTGCTTTATCAATAAGGTTCGACCGAAGAGGTTCTTTTAAACCTTTAATACTGCTTATTACGACTAGATACATAGTCCTATACTAGTTTCGAAATGATCGACATTTTCATAATGGAACCGGTCATAAAGGTCTGCTGTAAGACTTCTTGTCCATCCAACCCTAGAACCGGATGTCATATTCACTTGCTTCGACACAGTATAGAAGAATTACAGTATCTTTGTAGATTTACCGGACTAATGACCTGTTTCACCACTTGCTGATAATGATAAGTGACATCAAGAACAAGTCTCAAAATGGAACATATCTTGTATGCTCTATGCGAGATCAGGCACTTTAGGAGCAAATGGTGAAACAGGCCGTTATTGTTAATGTTTATCTTCGATTTTAAGTCCGTTTTGTCCAGTTTAGAGTATTGCATCAAAAAATACACCCAAATTTTTGTTTAGATTAGGGATGGTTATTTTCCGTTCATCCGAAAAATGTGTGTCAGAATCGTAGCAGATAGAAATCTGTAGTCTCTGCTTATCCCTCTGGGAGACAGGTGTGAGTTTATGTACTAGTAGTTCGCCCCGAACTGTGAACTCGCGTTCGGCCAATTTGCGCTTGACCGATTTGGCTCATGTTTGAACTTAAAAATTCTATTTGCCTTATTACGGTCGAACAAACATTCATACATACATACATACAAACGCCGGATTGTTTCAGTAGACTAGGAGAACTCACTCGCTTCGCTTGCTCGTTCAATCACACCACCATCCTGTAGGCTAATGATTTTGGGTCTCAATACTGCGTAAAATATTTTCTAATAGAAGTCCAGGTCAGGTTCCTCTCGTAGACCGCTAGGGGCGCAATTTCTCATATAAACATTTCACATCCCTTAAATCATGATATGAGGTTTACGTGAAAAAAAATTGTCCTAGTAAAGTATAATTTGATTTTTTTTATATACTTCCATTACCGGCACGGGAACGAAATCGAACTCGTATTTTATTATATTGTTTCAATATTTACATTTTTTTGGTTATTATTATTAAGCAAATCCAGCCTATTTGATATTTTTATAAAGGCAGTTTAAACAGTGTAACTTCTTCATAACGAAACATCACATCTCTTTACAAAACAAGGTTACAACTTTAGTTCCGAGAATATCCCCCATTTTGGCATTATTTAAGAAACGTGCTCCCACGCATGTGTCCGAACTGAACGGAACCCTTTTTGACAAGCACGTTCGTTGCCGTCGACTCTACTTTGAATACAAACTAATTGTACGAACGGGTGACACATCTGTAAGTAATGCCAGGTTGTGAAATTAAAGAATGCAGTTTGCTTCTTAGACCCGCGAAACCACCCTTGGACATTATTCCATTGAGATAAAATGTGCGTGTGTAACTAGAAACCAACAGAGTTAGGTACACTTCCATAGGATAAATAAGTATACGAAAAAAGAAAAACAAAACACATGTTTAATTTTTGGCATAATATAGCCATGGTCCGAGGGTCCCAAACTTTTCTATATTAGTAGATTATGCACTATAAGGGAATAAAGCAGTGTCTTATGTCGCGGGCGGCATATTGAACCCTGAGCGTAACGAGGGACTCTAGGGTTAACTCCCGAGCGTAGCGAGGCAGTTGAGTCCTGAGTGAAGCGAGGGGTTCAAGCTGCCCAAGACGAAGACAGGCTTTATTCCAGAGGAGCATGCTCTACTTTTCACACCTTCTGCGGGACAATAAAAAGCCAGGGCTCCATAAATTAAGTATTTTCGTCATTATGCTTTTTCGTATATTATGTGTTTTGATTTTTCCGGTAGTAGATTATTAATTATCTCTAAAGCGTCTGTTTTGATAAACTCTGGAGTATATCACTATCGCTCAACATTTTTTACCAACATGAATATTGCAATAAAATTCACTGACATTCTTTGTAAACGCACCTTTTTCTTTTTTTTTGTGGCCGGCCAGTTCGATTTTCGAACAAACCTCTTTACAATGCCATATGAGCATTTTTTTTACTTAGAGTTTTCCATGAGTTTCCACACAAATTTGACGTTCCAAATTCAAATCACTTTATTCCCTAGGGAGTTTCATACAACTTTATATCCCTTAAGATAATGCTTTACTTTACGCTGAGGTTGCATGATATGTAATTGGACATTGTTGAGCAGGTGGTGTGAAAAACATTTTATAAACACTTCTGCCTAAGACGGTTTTTTTCCCCATAGTGCCTGCACTAGGAATTGTACTTACTAGTCCAACCAGTAGGGAGCAAAAAAAAATATTTTTAGATTTTGGCCAAATGGATTACTGAACCTAGTTCTTGATGACTAACCGAGTCTCCAGTATGAATTTGGTCGGTTGATTTAATTTCACCCTATATAAAACGTAAAGCAATAGCTTTTAATTCTATTTCACGAACTCATCGACAATATCGTAATGTATGAAATAGAAAAATTACGATTGACTTCCAACAAACAGTCAAAAATGAGTGCGGCGACGAGCGAAGCGGGGAGTGTGTTGGTTACTTGTAATAAATTCTGGGGCCGAGTGATGCGCAGCGCGGCGTGGCGGGGCGACCCCTTCAGTTTTTACAGATTTCATGTTATTGCGGTCAGATCATAATCAATCAATTCTACGATATGACCACGACTTATACGTGGGACGCACTATAAGTTTCCGGAATGAATATGAAAAAATACTATTAAAGGTACAAAATTAATTTATTGTTTTTCAAAATAATCTCCCTTGGCGTCTATGCACTTTTTCATTCGATCAAACCAGTTTCAAACAGATCAAACCTCTGAAACGTGTTTTTCATACTCCTCGACAGCCTCTTCTGGTGATGAAAATCGTTGACCGCGTAATTGGTTCTTAATTTTTGGGAACAGAAAAAAGTCACAAGGTGCCAGGTCGGGACTGTATGCAGGATGACTCAAGAGTTCTACATTTTTCGTCTTCAAAAAGTCGTTTGTCTGTCTGGCCGTGTGAGAACTAGCATTGTCGTGGTGCAGGATGATACGGCGTTTACGGTTATTTTTACGGAGTTCGTCAATAACTTCCGGCAAACAAATGGTCGTGTACCAGTCACTATTCACGGTACGACGATTCTCTAAAGCAACAGTAGCCACGTGTCCAGTTTTATTAAAAAAAGAAGCAATCATCCGCTTAGATGCACTTTTCACGCGCGCCACTTTGGTTGGTTTCGGCTCATCTTGAAAGACCCATACGCTCGATTGCTGCTTTGTTTTGGGATCGTAGCAATAAATCCATGTTTCGTCACCTGTTACTATGTCCCACACCAAATTTGACGCACCTTCGTTGAATCTGATAAGCATGGCACTGCACCAAGTGACGCGGTCCGTTTTTTGAGCCTCGGTCAAGTTGTGTGGGATCCACCGCGAGCACAGCTTTCTCACACCCAAATGTTTGTGTAGGATTGATTGTATTTGACTCATGCCTATTTCTAAGGATGCGCGAATTTCATGGTAGGTCACATGCCTGTCTGTTTCAATCATACGGCGCACAGCATCGATGTTTTTGTTGGTCACAGCGGTGGACGGCCGACCATCGCGAGATTCGTCACTGAGATTGATACGACCACGCTTGAATTCTGCAAACCAGCTATAAACAGTCGTCTTGCATGGTGCTTCATTGCCAAAAGCTGTTTCAAGCCGAGCGATGCTCTGTTGAGCTGTCAAATTACACTTAAAATCGTAGAAAATCATACTACGAAAATTTTCCCAAGTTAAATCCATGTTGATGCAGACACACAATTTTTTAAATGGCGCCACAAGGTAAAAACAAAAGACAGTCAGATGAAACAAACTGCATTCTACAGCCAAAGAGTTCTATTTTCAAATGTTGCAATAAATTTTTAAATATTGTTTATGTAAGTGGCCAGTTCCGGAAACTTTTAGTGTTACCTATGTATATTATAAGTTTCATAAATCTTACACTAGTTAAGTTTACTTCAACGCATACTTTTTCTGCTTTAGTAAGTCGGCATAATTATATCTATTGCAACTCGAACAACTAGCGACTATACATGACGCGTTGCATACAATGTTCAAGATTACACAAAGAATACTTTGATTAGATAAAAACCTGGTTTGACAGGGACAATGTGTTAATCATATGAGAGTAGAAGAATCTATTGTGAATTGCAGAAAACTCAACAATACTTTTTTATCCTACAAATGAAGCCAATCTCGTAGCTCTATGGCCATAAAAAGTTAGGAGATCTCATGTAGAGCCAAGTATAGCGTTATTTTCAACTCCGATTTTCAACTCTATTCCACAAATCAGTAAATATTTTACAACTAATATGCTTTTATAACTTGAAACCCATTGGGAAAATTTCGATTGTTTGCATACTTTTACTACCAATAAGTAGGCGTAGCTGCGGGCAAAGATAGCGTATATAAAACTTTACAGATAAATACTGATATGTATAGATATATACAGGATGTTGATTTGGTCAACAACTTCCATCACAGTATAGGTTACATTCACAGCATTGATGACGAATTAAAAAATATATTTTTTTTCTTAAATTTATTTACGATATTTTGGTGCCCCCAAAAAACCGGTGTAGGGTGTACGAGAGATAAAATGAAATTGACTCAGCACTAACGGAGTGGCGTCGCGGTGGATTGGGTGGGGTGGCGAGGAGCTAATAATGTGACCTATTCTCGTGCAGCAAACCTTAAATTTAGAGTTGGAAAACCTAAAATAATACAAGCACATTTAACTGTTATCCATCTGCGTTAAAGCCTATTTTGCAATGAAAAGTTTTAGGTTATGGCAGCTCTAATTCTAATATTTGCTACATGAGAATAGGTGCCAATATGGTACTAGCGCTTCAAACCGCAGCAGTGACCATTTATCAGTAATAAAGGAATTTTTTTTGTACGCTTTTTTTGGCATATGCACATGTTTATTAGTAATTCTTTGACGCAAGTTGTTGACCAAATCAACACTCTGTATAACTATAGTAGAAAGAGAGCATAATTTCCTGCTCTTGTAAACTTTCTGTAATAACAAAATATATTTACAAGCTTTCGCTACAGTGAAACGAATTGTGAAAGTATCTAATAAGTTAATAACAAATAGCAGACCAAAGGCCAGATCTAATTAGAACCTAACTTGAAGACCTCATTATCGACGCGCAAATTCTAATAAACAATACAGAATCATTTGTAACGAAGACAGTAACTTTCAAAAACCAATTCATTATTATAATGAAACATGAATACTAGGCTCTACTCTGTTATGTTTGAACTATAGAAAAAATATCGGGCAAGTACGAGGTCGAACTTGCGCACAGAGGGTTTCGTACCACCACAGAATACTGGTAAAATATGGGTACGGAACCTTCAAAACATTTTAATTTACTAGCTTTTGCCTGCGGCTCCGCCCTCGTGTTATTCGGTTTAACCACGTGCTTTTTTCCGGGATAAAAAGTAGCCTATGCTATGTGTTAAGTTAGGGATAAGCTATATCCATTCTAAATTTCATCCAAATCCGTTCATCCGTTTCAGCGTGAAAGAGTAACAAACATACACACACACACGCACATTCAAAGTTTCGCATTTATAATAATAGTTTGAGAACATTAAGGGACTAGATTTAATAGTAGCGCCTAACAAACAATTCATGGATAAGAATTTTTTATTATTTTTGGTTTTACTTTAGAGTGTACTACAATTTGATCTTTGAAACTTGTTGTTAATTGCCGTTTTTAAATAGAGCTGAAACAGATACGATTAAAAAAAATGTGTTTTCGGTTTTATTTTCTTAAATTTTTTACTATTGTTTGCCGTAATGGAGGCCATAGTAACACGTGTTCTGTGCAAATATCAACTGGCTACCTATTACGGCTGAAGCTTTAGACCTTTGTGGCACACGGACGGACGGAGATTTAGTAATAGGGTTCCGTTTGGCTCCCTTGGGTATGGATCTCTAAAAAGGTGTCAAGCGTACGTCAACCCAATATACTACAGCTTGAAAATAAGTAAGAAACCTCGAAAAAGTTTATTTAAACATTATTTAAACGTAACGTAATGCTTTTTAGTAGGAGAGCCCACGACACTAAACCTAGTTCGATAAGACTACCGGATGAGATACATATAATTAGTCACGTTAGTAATGGGGGAACACGAAATGGCGATGCTGCAATGCAAAAAACCTGGCGGCGACATAAAAAAAAAATAAATTTTTTTTTTTTTAAATCCGGTTTCTAGTACGATAAGACTCCCAATTTTTATTTGTTCCTCGTAATAGGGGAGTGATAGGACAATACGATAATGCAGTGCTGCAAGCCCCGCTGATTGGTCCAATCAGTGGCAGCAGCATGATAAGCGACTCCTCGTATCTAGGTATCTAGTACGATCGATCTCCTCAAAAAATCAAAGCTCATCCGAAAGGTTATGAATTTCTGTGTGAGAAAAACCACTGCTGCATTTTCCAAACAGTGGAGAAAGTGGTTGCTGCAGCGATTGAAGGTCGCCGTCCGCGCGGCTGCAGCCGGCGTTTTAATTTCGTTTTGTCAGCAACCGACCGGTTCCTCTCAATTTTTACCGGTCAAATACGCGTCCCACGGTCAAATATGACTAATTTTACGTGTCGTTGATTGTTTAAACAAATTAAATTTAACAAATAAGATTCTATTAATTATTCCAAGGTTCCGGATTTTCCAGCCCTTTTTTGGATATTTATTATTTCGTGTGGCACGTAAAAATCTCTTCCGCTTTATTTTTTAATCAAACCATGATACGTACTTATCATCGTGGAAATCGTGTGAACGAATGGAAAGCTCTGTACCCGAGACATGAAGATTTCTTGGCTATTTATTTCTAGCAGAAATAATTTCTAGCCGTCGATAGTACATATTGTAATCCTCCAGCTGTCCTATTATATTCACATCCATTCGAAAAAAAAAACGGGGACTATACGAAGGGTCTAGAGTTTATACCTGCTCAGTCTTGTTGTGGAAACCGTCAGTAACGGTCGGTCTTTTCGCTGTCGGTATTTTAAAATTCGACGCATGGTATTAAATTCGTGAAAAATGCGTTGTTTCGTCTGCAAAAAGACGGGGAACTTGACTGATTTTGATGAGCGTATGTTAAATAAATGTTTAACAATTATTGCGTTCCGGAAAAAAAAGTGTCTGAAATACGGCGACTCGCCATTAACCCGTGAGAATAGTGAGAATTATGGTTTTCATTATGGGTGCTACAGAAAATTCTCTGTTTTGCGACGGAAAGACCAGGAAGAATTAAACGCACTGTTTCCTTCGAATGCAAGTGTGAGTATAAAAAATATTATATGTATGAATAATGAAATAGCAGGCTTCAAAATCTCGTTTCGGTCATCTTTCGTGTGTCATATGCTGTTTACAAACGTTACAGTCCGACACATCTGCCTGTACCAAGGAACGCGACCCTGTAGAAAGAGACAGTCTAGAAACTTCGACGGCTCACAGAGACGAAGATGATTCAGCTGCTCGAAGGAATGATGTACCGGCGGTGAGTTTTTTTTTTTTCAAGTGCAATATTTAGTACGAAAAAGTAGGCAAAACTCTGTCTACTAGAATCAAACATTTCGAGTTCGTGTATATAATTAGTAAATACTAAGATAGCATTTTTCAAGTTTCTACAATAATTCGCTGCTGCGCGTAAATTGACCGCCGTGATTGATAACAATTTTCAAAAGAAAATGCAAATTTCTTTTCTCATTGTATCATTTGCGTGACTTCTTCGATAAGTCTTGATATTTCTGCTATTTTTGGTTATGAATGGTTATAAAAGACATTCGTCTTTTATATTTATTTATAAATATTCATTTTTAAATATTTATTTCATTTATTTATTCATTTTTTAATTTATTATTATTTATTTCTTTTATTTCTTTTAAATATTTATTTTTATAATAATGAAAAACAACGTTATTGTCAACAAAGTTTTGAGACACAATTTTTTTTATAACAGTTCGCGCTGGTATTACAATGACACCAAACATACTCTTACAGGAAATTGTTGAAGAATCTAACCCCGTTCCGAGTACGTCGAAATCCGCACCACAAGATCGTGCGATGGAACCTGAAATATCGGAAACCACGACGACCTTCACACCTGCGGTCTTGGAAACTGTCAATCCATCGACGCCATTGTCCGCATCTTTACCAACAGCGATGGAAATCGAAGAACCGGAGCTAGATTCGTCTCAATCGAAAGGCAGTAAATCAAAATCAATTCTGCCCTGCATTTTTTGCTCTAAGCCGAGACTAAGTGTCGGTGGTAAAAGAGTACCGACAATAATTTCCTCTTCGGAAAATACATTGAAAAATATTAGAATGTACGCGACTGCCTTGGAAAACGAAGCAATACTCAGTGGCTTGCAATCGCGGGTAGAAATCGCCTATCACAAGGAGTGTTACTCAACGATTCGAAAAAAATACACTGCCGCCGTAAATAAGTGTGAAAATCCGCAAGAACCTGGAATTTGGCACGCTACCCGTGACATTCATAAAGCCGCGTTTGAATCAATTTCTGAATTAATCGAAGAGGAAATTATCAAAAACGGAAAAATATATTTTTTTGCAGATCTCTATGCTACTTACAAATCACTCCTTATAGAATTTGGAGATGGCGTGTATTCGTCAGAAAACGCCGATGACGGTAACGCTACTCGTTTTAGCGATAAAATTCTGAGAATATTCGGTGATCGCGTCATTATAGAAGCTTCGGATACGCCACTTAGAAAGCGAATCGTTTATAGTTTGGATTTAAATATCAGTCAATTGGCGCATGATAAGGCACTCCGCGAGACAGCAGATGCCACGAAATTTGAACAAGTTGCATTCGAGATCAGAAACTCAGTGAAAACTATGCCAACGAAAAAACTTCCGAGTGAAGTAAAGGTGGAAAATATTCTGGAAGGAGAATGCGAAGTTCCGGAGAGTTTGTTCCATTTTATTTGCAATCTCGTTCAAGGTCCCAGTTATCGAAGAAAAAATTCTGATTCTGATTATACCAAAATCCATTCTTTATGCTCAGATATAATGTACTTGATAACAAAGGGTAGAGTGAAACCGGCGAAACAGTTAACATTGGGTTTAGCGATTAAATCGTTGACAAGCTCAAGAAAAGTTCTGGATATACTAAATCGGTACGGGCATACTATTTCCTACACTGCCGCAGAGGAGTTAGAAACCGAAATGACATTTTCAGAATACCAGAGTAGTGCCATGATTCCCATTGGAATTTCCAATACCCCTGGGCTCAGCACCCACGTGGCGTACGACAATTTCGATCGTTTTGTCGACACCGCCTCTGGTAAAGACACTTTACATGATACCGTGGGAATTATTTACCAGTTTCGTCCTCCGTCTCTTAGTTCTGAAGTAGTTCCTGCGCCCTCCGAAATCGCGACAACAGGTGATGATCACCGAGATCAGAGCTCATGTGCGACTTTGCAAAATCCACGAAAACGACGCAAATTCTCTGAAATTTCAACCAACATAGAGCCCTATTATAAACCAAGTAAAAACTACGTCCCATTACTGCCGTACGACACGATCAACAACCTTTTGCACGATTTTAAATTCGCTGAAAAAATCGCTCGTTCTAGGGACATGTTGTGGGCCTTGTCATTCTCACAACTTGCCAACATTCCAATGTGGATTGGATTCAATTGTATGACAACCATCGATGAAAGCGAAATTCAAGTAGTTGATTATTTGCCTCCTATCAATCGATCTCCAACGTCCCACGAAGTTGTAAACCAGACGTTGAAAAATGCTGCCGCTATTGCCAGCCACTGCGAGCAATCAAAAATAATCGTTACTTACGATTTGGCTATTGCCAAAATGGCAATGCTTATTCAGCACAGTGAGAATCCGAAATATAACGATATTTTTATAAACATGGGCGCGTTCCATTTACAGATGGCGTATTTTAAAGCGATAGGGAAATTTATCGATGCTTGCGGTATCACAGACATTTTAATACAGTCGGAGGTTTTGGCGGGTGGTTCCATCAATTCTTTCATTGATAGTAGGCACTTCAATCGGTGTAAAAGATTGCATCCACAGTTCTCTGTTGCACTTCAAACCCTGCATTTTGAGCGCTTCCTATCTGAAATTGAGGTGTCTCCCGAGATTCTGGTCGACGATTTAAATGTAGCTGTAGGAACGCCTGTGGGACCAAATGATGTTTTGAATATGTCACCTGGTATGCGTCGGGTGCTCGCACAGTACAAAGTTTTCCGCGACATGACATTGGGTGGGACACATGGAAAAACTGCGCAGTTCTATTTGATTTATGTTGAACTTATCAACGAGTTTTTCCATCTGTCTAGCGCCATTCGTACGAGCAATTTCGAATTGTATGTAACAGCAATTTTCAACATCACCGATATGTTTTTTATATTAAATCAACCTAACTACGCGAGATGGTCCCTCAAGTACGTGTGTAATTTGCTAACGTTGAAAACGACCAACTCCGATTTACTGCACGATTTTAAAAGAGGGGCGTTTGGTGTGAAGCGCACGAGCCAAATCCTAGCGCGAGCTCCCGTCGATTTGACGTTGGAGCAAACCATTAACGGAGATGCAGCAAATTCTTTGACGGGCATTAGTCATTTTACAGACTCGATATCTGCTAGGCAACGCTGGGCCATGAGCCACAGCATGAGAACCAAAGTCATATCGAAAGTGCTCGAACAAGTGGGAATAACTCGCGGGGACGACATTTCTTATGAATTGTCAAAAAGTAGAATCGAAAAAGATCGTACAGCTGTTGCCAAGATTGTTGATACGATAAAACAGAATGTAAATCCGTTCGATCGTTCAGTGGACCCCAACAGCTTATTTCACATTGCGACAGGAAGAGCTGCATCTTCGTCGGTGGCTGATTTCCTTTTGAATGCCAAATCATTGGGTAAAGAAAACAAAATTCGTTTTATAAAGGAATGTGAGGACGACGAATCACGATTTTCGAAACCCTTGAAGCGACATCCAATTATGAATTTCGCTTCAGAGAGCATGAAAAAAGCCCAGAAAAGTGCCGATGGAAGTAAGCAAGCCTTGATTAAAATGGAAAGAGACGTTTTCGGGCGTTTATTGGCTATAGCATTGGAAAAGAAAATAGACATAGCAGCTTGCCTTACTTATCCTCTCGCTCCAGCGCCTCCCGCTTTTGCCAATTACACTGGTGATATGCATGCAACCGAGAAGGCAACACTTGGAAGGCTGTTGATGTCCAAAGTTGATTCGGTACCACCCGTATTAGTTGACATTGACATCATAGATGGTTTCTATTTCTTGCATACCATCGGTGCATCCTTGCCTCAAAGCTTTGGCAAAGTCGCGGAGACAATTCTGTTCAGGATTTGCAATACAAAAGCCTCGGAAATTCACTTGATCTTCGATAGATACTTGTCTCCATCAATTAAAGATTGCACGCGCGAGAAACGGGGTGCAGAAGATATTCCCTATACGATTGTAGGAGCTGACCAAACCAGACCGACTGATTTTTTGAAAAGCTTGAGAAATCGAAAGTTCAAGGAAGCTCTCGTGAGCTTTTTAGCTGAGTACTGGGCGAATGACAGTCTAGCGTCGATCTTTCAAAATAAAAAGGTTTTCCTCACGGTCGGAGATCACTGCTTCGCATACCAAGTAATCGCTAACCGCGTCGCGAGATCAGAAGATGTAAATTACAAGTGTTCGCACGAAGAAGCAGACACAAGAATTATCTTCCACATTTCAAAAGCAGATCCGAAATCTAGAATGGTAATAAAAGCGTCGGATACGGATATTCTGATTATTCTTTTGGGAAATATTCATAAATTTCCAGAAATGAGAATCTGGATAACAAACTGTTCTGCCAAAGCGTCCGATAAACCGGTTGTCGACTGCTCAAAATTAGCAACAGCGTTGGGACCGCAATTATGTCAAGCGTTGCCCGGATTTCACGCTTTCACGGGGTGCGATTACACAGCGGCATTTTTCCGAAAAGGCAAAGCGAGGCCGTATAAAATATTAGAAAAAAACGAACGATTGCAAAAGGTTTTCGCGTCTCTAAACGATCGAACAAATTTAGAAGACGAAAATGTAGTTGACACGTTGCAAGAATTTACCTCGCAAATGTACTCCGTTAAAAATTGTAAGCGCGTGGATGTTGCCAGATTCGAGCTTTTCCAGAAGCTCTACTCAGGGAGTGGTTCGAATGAGATTTTTTTAAAAAAAATCAAAGGCTTTGATTCAAGCCTCATACCACCATGTTTTCGATCTCTAAAACAAAAAATATTACGCACAATTTATGTCACCAGCATGTGGCTAAATTCAACTTCGCCACATTGCGTAACGCTCCGTTTCGAAGAGTACGGCTGGGAGATGCGAGAAAAACTGCAGCCTCTCTGGTACAAGGGTCAACCGACGCCACTATTCGTGGACGATATTTTAGCTATGTCGGTGGACACCGAAGAAAACGGCGAAAATGAATTTGATTTCGATGTATTCGATTCGGATGACGAAAAGTAGAATAAGTTGAGAATAAGAATTTTTAATTAAGAGTAATCCTGTTATTAGTATTTTTTTCACACCTCATGTTCTTGACACGTCATGTTGTCGTACTTGCAGAATAAAAAAATATATTGATAAAATGATCAAATTATTGGAAAAACCAATCTTCGTTCTTCATTGCCCGCATCCAAACTTAAAATACCATTTCATCTCCATACTCATTCAGAATTATTTGTGTAAACAATCAACGACACGTAAAATTAGTCATATTTGACCGTGGGACGCGTATTTGACCGGTAAAAATTGAGAGGAACCGGTCGGTTGCTGACAAAACGAAATTAAAACGCCGGCTGCAGCCGCGCGGACGGCGACCTTCAATCGCTGCAGCAACCACTTTCTCCACTGTTTGGAAAATGCAGCAGTGGTTTTTCTCACACAAAAATTCATAACCTTTCGGATGAGCTTTGATTTTTTGAGGAGATCGATCGTACTAGATACCTAGATACGAGGAATCGCTTATCATGCTGCTGCCACTGATTGGACCAATCAGCGGGGCTTGCAGCACTGCATTATCGTATTGTCCTATCACTCCCCTATTACGAGGAACAAATAAAAATTGGGAGTCTTATCGTACTAGAAACCGGATTAAAAAAAAAAAAAATTTTTTTTTTTTTTATGTCGCCGCCAGGTTTTTTGCATTGCAGCATCGCCATTTCGTGTTCCCCCATTACTAACGTGACTAATTATATGTATCTCATCCGGTAGTCTTATCGAACTAGGTTTAGTGTCGTGGGCTCTTAGACTATTTGGCTCTTACTGAAATACGGTAATACAAGTTTTAAATTTAGTCAGATTGTAGAAAATACTATAAAGTAAAGCAGAAAATAATAAAAAGTAGGGTTCCGTACGCAGACAGCGCCAAAATTTTTGTAAGGCGCTACCATTTTAGCGACCTGTTTATTGTAGCCTTGATGTTGCTTTGCCATGTATATTGTTGTTATAATACTTTTAGGGTTCCGCACCCGTACTCTCTCTCGCACTTGGCCAAATTATTAAACTGTAGTAATGTGACCTATTCTCGTGCATCAAAACTTAAATTTAGAGTTGAACGACCTAAAATAATACAAGCTCATTTAACTTTTATCCATCTGCGTTAAAGCCTATTTTGCAATGAAAAGTTTTAGGTTATGGCCGCTCTAAATCTAATATTTGCTACACGAGAATAGGTGTCAATGTCACAGAACAATTTTCGTGAGTTTTCTTCGATCGGGTGTAATTCTGCAACGACATAAATTTCAGCTCAGTCCGTCTAGCCGTTTGTGCGTTACACCGCGGACAGACAAGAAACGCACTAAAGCCTTGCAGTGTTTTGACTTGTTACGGAACCCAGGTAAACTAGATCAGTGAGTGAAGCGAGTGTTTGTCGGTTTGTTTGTATCTATCTGTGTTTGTATCGTTTGAATGGTTATCCGTTACGATCTGTGGTTATTCACTTGCGCCTTTCACTCATGGTCATGGTCGGTTCTGCTGCGGTACTCTAGACTCGATAATCGAGTGACATTCGATTACATGGAGTGTGCTGTAAATAAATTGTTCAGCACCTGTAAATTAATCTGTTGAGAGTTCATTATCACTACAACAAGAGTTAACCCTCTTACCTCAATGTCTCTGAAACAGTAGATCGCAGGCAAGATCATGATGGCTTAAATTCTTTACAGGTTAATAATACTCGATGGATTTTTCCATTGTTATCCTGAAGGTTGTAGCAAAAGTACATAAAAATGAAATTAATGTATTCAAAGAGAAATATCGAGCTGGTTGTTTACCCCTAATGTCTGTCTGTTTATGTTCCGTTTTAACTCGACAACCACTCAACGGATTTGGATGTGGTTTTCTTTATTATCATTTTATCATCGTAGTGATCCTAGTCAACATAAAGGCTATAAGGGATGTTCATATAATAATTACCAAGCAGAAAACGGTGGATGATAGCTTTTTTATATTACGCGAAAGATACATTAATTGAACGAAGCCGCGTGGAAAAGCTAGGTATAATTAAAAATTAAGTCTACTCTATTCGAGGTCCAAATATTCTTTTACAGTCAATTTACACTTGGCCACTACTGCACCTGAAGGACAGGCATGAGAACTAGGACGAAGCGCGCTCGCCCAAAAAGTACCCACCTAAAAAAGTAAAGTAACCACTAAACAACCACTATCTCGGTAAATCTTTTCATGACGTCATGCTGGAATACCACGAATCGCTTGACGGCTTAGTTTCGTCATGAGGGTGGTGACAAGCCATGGCTGACAAGAGATTATGAGAGCACTTCTCATTGGAGCAGTAGTACACCGGTACATTAGTCCACTCCGCACCGGACCGGCTCATTAGCGCCGGCACACTTTCACAACACTTCCGATACTTGAGCTCTAATGTTGGGAAGCACTTGTCACTTGTTGCGGTGTTACTTCTTAGGGTATATTAGCACTTACCATGGCCGTAGCTAGATAGGGGGCATTATGGGGCAATGCCCTACCTTAAAAATACATATTTTGTGAAATAAACGATTTAACACTGATAAATTTTCAAACAACAATCTTCAATTTTGAGAGTTTAATTTTGTGCTGCAATAACTTTCTTGTATATATTTCAAAGTCAAAGTCAAAGTCAAAGTCAAAAAGTATTTATTTATTATATCCTACCTATTGTAACCAATGCTGCCTACCTCAAATTTGACTCTAGCTACAGCCCTGGCACTTACGTATGTACTATATAGGTGAAATTTAATCAACCGACCAAATTCATATTAGAGACTCGGTTGGTGATCAAGAACTAGGTTCAGTAATCCTTTCGGGCAATTTCGAAAAATATTTTTTTTTGCTCCCGTACTGGTTGGACTAGTTTAAGTACAATTCCTAGTGCAGGTTCTACGGGAAAAAAAATTTTTTTTTTTCGAATTTCACCTGGAGGGTCACTTAACCTTGTTCCTGGTGACTAACCGAGTCTCCAGTATGAATTTGGTCGGTTGATTTAATTTCACCTAGTATAGTAATGTTGGAATTTTTTATTAGAACAATGCTTCTACTTGTAAATACCAAGCGATAAGTGTAAGTTTTTCTATGTTTATACATAATTATTTAGCAAACTCAGGAGCATTTTAAAATTTCTTAAATGTCTTATCACATCAGTAATTTGTAAATTAGGAAGCAATATTCGTACTATATGCGTACTCTACATTTACGTCTGTTTTCCAAAAGGAGCTAGATTGAATTGAATAGTTAAAAAACGGTGACTAAATGGTCTATGTATTAAACAAAAATAGATAGAAACTTAGTAACTAAAAATATTGAATATAATTTAGACATAATTAAATTAGAACTCAGGCCCTTCGTGTAGATACGATCAAAAACATCTAAACATTTCTAAATGTCCCATTATCTTATCACGGATCTCTTAAATTGGCAATAAACGGACAGAATATATTATTTCTTACCTTATATAAAGCCTTTACGAATCGGATCCTGTGAGACGTGTAATTGCATTCGCCTTATCAAAACTAAATCCCTTTCATCTCCTTCCACAGCGTCTAGTTCACCGATATCAGAACACTGCATCTGAACAATATTTGCGACATGACTCTAACATTGCACAAGTCAGTTTTGTGGTGAAAGTCGTGATAGCAGTACTGATATGATGCCCGCATTTTGTGTTTAACTTGGTGCGGTGTTGTGCAACATGTCTGCACTTTGGGTTTAAGGGCACTCTATTCGCCCCAACTCCCATACTAGCGCAGTTCGCTGATAATATCCTTATTTATAGGTACTTGCTTATTATTTTTTATTTTTAACATATCCCATACAATATCCATGACTTGAACCTAAAACATTTATCAAAATCAAATGCATACAAAAGTTACAAGCGTATAAAAGTCCTGGATTTTACACATATTTCGATGAATGTTTATGTACCGTAATGTCCTAGAAGCGATACAACGAATCAAATAATTTTACGTTCACAGAATAGTATATTTTATACTGTTCAAAAATATTTTTGTTTCATTTCGATTTTTGGGATATTTTTCCTGAAATCATAGGAAGACCCAAAACCATTCTCGAGTTTTTTTCAAGACATGAATTTTGTCTCGCGTTAGCTTGCCCGTGAGCTCGGGAAATGGACGTCAACCAATAACAGTCAGTCAGTGCTCTATAACCCGAAGTTGAATGTAGAATGAAATAGCAAGCATAGCGACCAGGTGCGCGACTGACTTCAAGCCACCGACTACAGGGCTCTTAAACTGAGCCGTCTTTTGTTGAACTAGGTAAACGTAATCGTTGAAACTATAACAATTGTCCGATTTTTGTGTTCATGCAATATTTACATGCTTCATTATGGGACGAGACCGGATGTCCCAAATTTTGTGGGATGTCCCGTTTTACAGCCATGAATTTGGTCGTAAAAATATAAAGAAAATAGCTTGTCTCTTATTTCATCCTTGAATCCCTTATTTTTAATGCCCTTTAAAATGAGAAATCCTGTCAGTGTTTAAACACTTAATTTGCATAAAAAGTAAAGTAACAGCTCAGCTATTTATTTGTCTGTGCCTCAGATTAATTGTTCTTAAGTTGAAGATGGACAAACAGACGAACGAACAGTTAGAAGTCAGACAGAATAGGACTAAATCTTTCGGAATCGAACACCACACACATTTTCTGATGTCCCTTTTAGAAACCAACATCTATATAATCATTTGTTTTTATTTGAATATCGAACGTTATTTTCAAATATTTCTGACATCCCGTGCGATCGCACGTGGTGGAAGCGTTTATCGTCGACCTTCACGGACGCATGCGCAGAGTAATCTCCAACCACTTCCGCCTCGGGTTGTTACCACCGGCGCGGCGGGCGGCGTCGGCCACCGGTCATTCGAAAACGATCTGCATGACTGCGGTTCGGATTTGAATTTGGAGTTTGGGTGTTCTGATGACAGGTTACGGTTACCTTTTTTTTATAGATTTCATTCACAAGCTCATCATAACATAATGTATACCTGTACAAAAGGAAACATGTTTATATATGCTGGGGTAAGTTTAATGACAGATTTACGAATGAATAAAGCCACATTTTGGAATATTTTTGACCCCACACACATTTGTGGATCTAAAAGATAATGTTTCTTGTTACTAACATGTAAGACATGTTGTTTTAATATCTTGTGTTCGTCACGGACGATATCATTCGCAGCTGAAGGACTCCCGCCGATTCTTGTTTTTGTCTTTTCAAAAAAGTAATAAAAGCATTCCGTTCCATCATAAGTAGGTCATATTGACATAAATAGCGTTTTAGGAATTATTGCACAAATGTTTTAATGGAACTTCTCGTACATGCATGCATGATAACTTTTTTATGAAAACTCTTTTGTGTCGCGCGTCTAGGTAAAGACCTCACCTTTGTTCTGAGTCAGGAACATCTTCTCTTCTTATTCTCTATATTTATAAATTTCAAATCATATCAAATACAATGAGTGTCTGTATGTATGTTAATCACCCGGTAAGAAACTAGAAAACTACTTAAATAAATGGTATGTGGTTTTCACTAGTAGGTTATATCCCGGAGGCTTCCTGAGAACGATTTTATAGAGTATTGATTATAATTTGTACGCCATATGCTTAGAACTTGAGAATAGCAAGAACGAATTTAAGAGGGGACATAAAGAAAAATTATAAATCTAAATTTAAATTATAATCTACTAAATTAAGTTCAAAATAAAAAAATATCTATGGATAGAACATTATAATTTCCAGAGCTCAAGACGTTAAAGGTTAAAACTGCCTCCATATCCATATAAAAAAATCAAAACCAAGGAGGTACGAGGTTTAAGGAAGTACTTTGCAAATGCACTGAAAGTCAAAAGAAAAAAAATCTAAGAAAAACAGCTATTACCAGTGGAGCTAGGGACAAAACGCTTGTGCCAGTAAATAAATTAATACATAGGAACTCGTAGTGTTAGAGTTGTTATATAAATTGAAAACATATTGCACCTAGATACGTAACTATAGAATCACACAGACTTTCATTTTGCCAAACGACCGGCACATAAACCGTATACTCTAAGTAATAACATAGGAAAGAAACTTTATACACTTGATGTTTGTCTAGAATTTATAACAAATTAACGGTTAATAATTTCCGTAAGTTTGTTCAAACAAATTGTACTAAGCGTACGCACGCAATTGCCGCGTCATACCTTGAAAGGAAATATTTATACTTTCTTAGTTTTATGGAGAAACTAACACCTCAAATCAAAATGTCCAATCAAATACGTTCCCTGATTATGAAAATGAGAATGAACTAACATCTTATACACTTCACACGTAAATTTTATTTAAACAAAATAAATAAATTCAAAACGGTGAAATGTAACAATAAATTTTATTTTGAACTCACTTAATTAAATCAAATAAAGACGTACATTAATTAAATTAAAGGTATATGTAATGTTACATATACATTAGATATATAGTAATACTCTTAATAGTAATGTTTAAACGATGCACAATGATAGTTATCTATAAATATAGAACATACTGTTAAGTTACATGTGTATAAGTATAAGTATATAGCTCCGTCTTAATCTGAAACCAACTCATATATTTAAAAATGACTTATACAAAGGCCTAGTTACGAACTAAATCAATATTACTAGACAAAGAAAAAGTATCACGTGACGATCAATTTTTCATCATTCCAAACCCCATTGAAACTCATACCATACACTTCGTTTGTTTTTCAAAGCAAACTTGTGCAGAAGAGATTTTGAGGTGGATTTGAATAGTTTTTCAGTAACCCGAGACAGGGCGGAACGTTTCGAGCTCGGTGCAAAATGCACAAGTTATGATTGTTTTTCTTATTATTTGATAAAAAGTACTAAATTAATGTGATTTATGGCATTTCGTGACCATAGTTTAATGTCAATTAGGCTCTTCTACTAAAATTTTTCTAATTTTATCCATTGTATTGTAAATGAATGTCCACACCAACTTAAAACACGCTTTTAAGTTTGTATGGATATTCACACTAATCTATAAAATGACGAAAGTCTGCTAAAACCCCCTGATAATTGTTGAACAATAGTCGCAAAATAAAATGAAACTATTTTATTTCATGCATTTTATTTAAAAATTAGATAAACAATCATAAGTTATGCAAAAGCTCGAAACGTTCCCCCTTAACGACAATTTTCATTTCGTCCCTTCAAATGATATATGAGCCAACAAAAATATTAATTTCTTGCTCGATACTAAATACTTTTTCTTGGAACTCATCTTGAGTTTGGCTCACCAGCTTCTTTTGAAACACTCGACTGCTGAAAAGCGCTAAACGGTTCATGATTCCGCTAAACAGAAAAATAAGCGCTAGAGACAATACTTTATTATTTATGAAATATTTTATATACATTAATACCGGGGGTTGATAACAGGCAGTTGCGTAGTATCAGTCATCTGTCCGTTACCGACTTACGTAGATTTTTCTAAAGTCCCTGGCTTGCTGTCTAATGCAAGTCTAATGGAGGATAAAAATATCTTCGTTAAAACAATGGTAATTTAAATTATGCTTAGGTATCTTATCTACAGTGAGATTTCAGTGTCGGTCTGTGAATATATCTGCAACATAACTCGAGAGCAGTCGAGAGCAGCTGCCCTGATTCTAGTTAGCTATCACAAGGAAATTTTCGAAGAGCCTATTAAAATTTCAATGAAAAATTTCAATCTCCGCTCTAGAGAGAAAAATCCGGGAACACTGAAGATTACTAGCGAAAATATCGAGTCTAACATCAGCACCTCCATCATAAAGGACCATAGCGAGCTCTATATGGTCTACCATGCTAGATACCGAGGCCCAGGGTATAAGACAGTTTGCGAAATAAACACAAGACGTTTAGCGCTAAATCAGCTTCATCTGATAAATAGTTTGTAGTGATGTCCCACGTCCCATATGTACCGTGCGGGTCATTTATTGTGATTCATCATCTGAATTTGGGACAAGTCGGCGGCGGCTCTGAAACCAGAGTCGAGCCAAATGTACCGAGCAATTTGGACAAAATAAACAAATCTGTGTGGTCGAGATGTTAGTGAGATTTATTTGACAAATGGATACGAGTCGGCGCCTTCTATAAAAAATATGACGCCGTAAAAATGTGGCCATTATGAAAAAACCGGCCAAGTGCGAGTCGGACTCGTGCACGAAGGGTTCCGTACCATTATCTGTAAAAACGGCAAAAAAAACATGTCTGTTGTATGGAAACCCCCCTTCAATATTAATTTAAATTTAATTTAATTATTTATTTTAAAGTGAATATATAACTTTATATTCTTTGAATATTTCATGCGTCTTTCTGTTGCCGTTATCAATATCGAGCAAAAACTATCAAAAAAATCAGGTTTGTTGTATGGGAGCCCCCTTTAATATTTATTTTATTCTGTTTTTTATTATTTTTAGTATTTGTAGTTACATCATCTGTGAAAATTTTAACTGTCTAACTATCACGGTTCATGAGATACAGCCTGCGGTGACAGACGGACAGCGGAGTCTTAGTAATAGGGTCCCGTTGGTTACCCTTTGAGTACGGAACCCAAAAAACTAAGGTCAAATGTGACACAAGAGACCGCTTTACAATTTGTTTACAACGACATTCTTTTAGGATTCCGTAGCCAAAAAAAAAACAAAAAATTATGGTGAGTGTTATTTGTCTGTGAGTCCATCTGCACTGCATGCATGTCACAGCCATGGCGTATTTCCCACAGGGGTAAATGCAGCTCTAGCCCGGGGTGGCTATTTGGGGATTTGCGAGTTGAAGACTGGCCACCCTCTCCCGCTGGTCGACTAAACATTTTTCATACAATGGAATCGCTCAAGTTTAAATATTAATTAACCTTATGAACGTTGTACTGGGGTCTTAATAACTTTGAATAAAGATAATAACATTATATCAATTAAACTTGAATGTTTAGTGTACTAAGTATCTTTGCAAATTCGAATTTTATCATAAGTATTTTTTGTGGATTTTATAGATAAAACACTTACCGAGTCTACAGTATTAATTTGGCTATGTAAACTAATGTCACCTTTATAGGTTTTGTAAATACTTAGGAGCGGCGAAGTGTAGATAAACACATACGAATTGTCGAAATGGTAACATTTTTACTGAAAATATTATTAAGTAAAGGATATATGAATATAATTTGCAATATTCCGCTAAACAATTCTTGTCGTGCTATTCAAAATGCAGACTCGTGCACCGCCCGCCCGCCCGCATAAAAACATGCAACAAGCAAGCGATACAAGCAAAGCAATCTTAAATAACAAGCAAGAAAACTTAGATAAGGCATTTTGAACCCTTAGATAAGTTTTCTTGCTTGTTATTTAAGATTGCTTTGCTTGTTGCATGTTTTTATGCGGGCGGGCGGGCGGTGCACGAGTCTGCATTTTGAATAGCACGACAAGAATTGTTTAGCGGAATATTGCAAATTATATTCATATATCCTTTACTTAGTGATGGACTTTCGCAAGGTAACGCCTATTTCAATTAATCATGAAAATATTATTATCTAATTTTTAGTTTAATACGCTTGAAATGCCTCTTTCATAGGCCTCTTTAAAAAATTACATTGGCTTTAAAGGCTTTTAAAGATGACACAATTTTAAAGCAAGAAATGAGGGAGACCTACAAAAAATAATCTTCATAACTATTTGTACAATCATCATAAAATCTATTGTACTCGTAAGTATAGAATTTAGACTTTTGGGACATTCAGACAATTCATTTGGTCAATTTGCGTAACTATGATAAATAACGTTACAAAATAACACAGAGGCTAGATAGAACAGTTATTTCTTACATTCGAAGAATACGTTGATGGTATGAGAGAACTACAGGTTGCATGGTGACAATCACCAGTAAAAAAAACCTTATTGTAGTTCGTAACGGCTTGTGCCTAATATCTTTTACAGTTCAAAAGAAACAATTTTTGCAAGTTATTTTATTGTGTGAATAAAATTTTTCGATTTTCCCATAATTATAGACAATTAATCTTGTTTATCATGTGGGCAACTACTCTGAAAGCTGTGTTTACGGAAAATGGCGACCGCTTACAGATAATAATTTTCTGTTATTCGTACTGTCGCATTAGGATAATAGTATCATGGCAAGTAGTTTGTCAGAGCTGAAAAAAACAAACAGAGTTGGTTCAACCATAGTAAACTTTGGTAAAGTTTTTGTATTTTATAATGTGCGAGGCGTCATCTTCAACAATATTTTAAAAGCGTTCGGAGATTACGTACCATCCAAAATTCAGATTTTTCAAATGGCAGCCTCCTTTTTTCTGATAAAAATCGAAAAATAGTTGACATAACTATAATACGCGACATGAAACGGCCCGCACTCCCACCTGTCTCGAAATATACAAATATTCTTTATCAAAAGCTCGTAAAATGTCACATTTCGATGTGATAATCAAACAATATTTGATAATACTTGCGATTGTCGGCACTTGGTGAAATTTCGATAACATCATGATGAACAAAAACACTTGTACAGTGGAGACCGCATCAAGTTAGACACTTCGGACTTTGTACCTATCTTATATTCTTCTCTGTAGGGGCTAATGTCGCACTGCAAGTGTATGGCTTGATGTGGTCTCCACTGTACTCGTTTCACAATAATTGTATACATATGTATATATATATACGAATACAGTGGAGACCACATCAAGCCATACACTTGCAGTCGACTGATTTTATAGAAGTACACAAAAACTAATTCAACGCGCGCAAAAACTTTTGCCCGCGGTTTCACCCGCGTTGAATTAGTTTTTGTGTACTTCTACATATTAAATCAGTCGATATTTTTCGGACTGTTACTTACAGTAAACACAGCTGGTGAAATGTATTTGTTATGCGCCTCTGTTTCCCATTTTGTATGTTTCTTTTATAGCTTGTCCATGGGAACAAAGGGAAAAAGAAGTTTTTGTCCTATTCTAGATCTAGTGCAAAGTTTCAGCCCAGTCGGTTCAATAGGTACAGCGTGAAAGGGTGACAAATCACTTTTCTGTAGAAACTGGAAATCTCATTTTCATCCCATGGGAACTGATTTATGGAAT
Source organism: Ypsolopha scabrella (assembly GCA_910592155.1). NCBI lineage: Eukaryota > Metazoa > Arthropoda > Insecta > Lepidoptera > Ypsolophidae > Ypsolopha > Ypsolopha scabrella. The sequence goes on from OU342977.1 coordinate 19,236,587, forward strand.
AAAAAGTAGCCTATATCCTATTCCAGGTATAGAACTACATTCATGCAAAATTTCAACCTAATCGGTCCGGTAGTTGCGGCGTGAAAGAGTAACAAACATCCATCCATCCATCCATACATCCAAACTTTCGCATTTATAATATTAGTGAGATGGGATATGTATGTCACAGTTAAAACCCGTTTTCCGTTAGAACTAGTTTTCCCTAGTTAAAACTAGTTTTTACTAAATGCCTTTGTTAAAACTAGAAATACCTAGTCAAAACTTATAGGAGCTGAGCGAAGCGGAGCGGAGCGAGGCGACCCCCGAAGTTTTGTATAGCACTAACTAGTTAAACGGGTTCTACTAGTAAGAACTAGTTTTAACTGATATTCAATTTTGAGCATTAGTTAATTCTAGTTTTAACCAAGGCATCTAGTAAAAACTAGTTTAAACTAGGGAAAACTAGTTCTAACAAAAAACGGGTTTTAACTGTAACATATATATTAATCCGAACCGGATTCGCTGTTACACCATTATCAAGGGTTTTTAATAACTAACACATTTTGCAGGATATAATAAAGGTACATTGGTTCGACGTGCAAACAATGAAACATGTCGTTAATCATTAATGATAACCTATACTATATAATTATTGTGAAACGAGTACAAGTGTTGTTATTCATCATGATGCAAACAATATTTCACTGGGAGTACTAATCTTTCTTGTGTGCTTAGAACGAAATTGCACAATATTCTATAGCGCTGTGCGCAAGGATTTGAAACTAATTCACAGATTTATGTGTTCTTATTTTACTATTTTTTTGTGCTGCCACTACAACTTTGGTTGCTTATATTATCTTCAAAACGTGACACTTTACGTGGTTTTATCACAATACATTTGTGGAAATTGATGTCAGCAATCGATTATTATACGAACTATTATACGAATTTCAGTTCCCTTCGAAGAGGCAAATAATCCAAGACATAGATTCCGTAAAGGTGATTACGAATCGATAAATGCTAGATTCTTCAGCACTGATTGGCAATATCTCCTGAACACTCCTGATTTGGAAAGTAGTGTTAGTAAATTCTACGATATTCTGGCCGAAGTCATAAAAGAATTTGTTCCACAGGATACCCGTAATCGTGAACGTAAGTATCCTGTCTGGTATAGTAGTAGTTTAAGAAATATCATAAAAGAAAAAGATAAAATTCATAAGAAATGGAAAAAACAAGGTAATCCTTTGGATTACGATGAGTTTTCCCTCTTGCGCCGTCGCCAGAAAGTTATTCAGGATGAATGTTTCAAGCAATATGTAAGCTCAATACAATCAAATATCAAAATTAACCCGAAATTATTATGGCCGTATGTGAAAGCTCGTAGAGGTGGTTCCGCTTACCCTAATACTTTTTATTACGAAGGACAGGCCTGCGAAAACGCCCAAAGTATCTGTGGTATGGGAAAGCACAAGCGTAAATTCACAGGTCATGTTGAGAACTGGATAGCTCAGTTAATAGAGCAACCGCCCGGTAAGCGAGAGGTCCCGGGTTCGATTCTCGGTTCAGAACTCCTCACGTCCAGATTTACTTTTCTGATTTTATATACCGCAGTGATATAAATTTAATTTAGATTTAAAAAAAATATTGGACACATATTTTTTCTTTTCAAACAAAAAATTACAGAGATAAAGCGCGTCAAAAATTTGGGAGTGGGGGAAAATGACGTCACTTCTAAGTAAAATTGTACCTAGATGTGACGTCACGCGGAACTTCAGCGGGCTATATCTTCATAATTTTTGTTTAATTGAAAAAAGAAAAAACACGTGTCCAGTATTATCTGATTATATAACTGAGGGACCAATTTTTAAAAAATTGTCATCATGCCTATTCTGCTGGTCATAGACAATGTCGGATGTAAATAAATTATCAATTATCTATTATATTAGTAAAGTAGTAAAAAAGTTGTGTCTGTCTGTAAATTGAATAAATTGAATATTTTCCCGAAATTTTAAATGAAATGGGTTGTAGTATTGTACACTAGAACCAAAACCACAATTTTTTGAATTTTTGTCTGTCTGTCTCTCTGACTGTCTTTCTGTCTGCCCGTATGTAAATTCCGTTTTAACCTGAGAACCCCTCAACGGATAAGGATGCGATTTTTTATATTAGCATCGTAGTGGCCCTGTCAACATATAGGCTATAAGGAGTGTTCATAAAATAACCACCATGCCGAAAACGGGGCAGAGATTGAAAACAACGCTTTAACTGGAAAACCACTCAACAGATATGGATGCGGTTTTTTTACGGTTCCGTAGTCCGACAGGGAACCCTTATAGTTTCGCCATGTCCGTCTGTCCGTCTGTCCGCGGCTTAGCTCAGAGACTATTAGTACTAGAAAGCTGTAATTTGGCATGGATAATAAATATTAATCACGCCAACAAAATGGTAACAAAATGGTTCCATACCGTTAGACTTGAATAATTTTTGAACAAAAGTAACTGCTAAATTATGTAGGTACGTCAAGTGACCGTCAAATAGTTTATACTAGCATGGTGGGTACATTTCGGCCCTCAATTTAAGTGAATAATTACTGTACAGGGTACCTCTCATACACGTAAACTGGGGATGATTTTTCTTTCTCGTCTATCCAATATTGTGGGGTATCGTTGGATAGGTCGTTCAAAAACATCGTCCCCCTCCCTGCTGTCTAAACGGTTGCTTATAGAAATGTGAAAAAATTCTATAAATCGTATATTATAATAAATTTAAAAGGAAAACTATCACTGCTAAGTAGGCTTTACAGGTTTACGAGTACAGGTCGCACCAAACTTTTGGTCCCCTCTAATGAATGGGACTAGAAGTTTGGCGCGGTCTGTATTAGTAGACCAACCTATAAAAAAGTAAAGGCTAGTCTTTAAATTAAACCATATAATCAACTGATTATACTAAACAAACTTTCTGAAGGAACAAGTTGTCAAAATACTTAGTAAGAAATCGTGAAAATGTTTTCACGTCCGCGGGAGTGTTTTTCTGAGAAAGTTGCTGTTAAATAAGGTCCCCAGGATGAAGAAAAACGAAATATTTCGGTGATTCAGTAGCCTTTTACTAATAAATTTAGATATGATTTTCGGCACAACATTTGTACAGGAAAAGAAATGGTAAAGTGAGAAAGATGAAGTAGCAGAGACAGCTGTCAGATGACAGCTGCGTTCCGATATTAAACTTACGTTCAACATGCTCCCAGCACAAAAATATGCAATGTAATGCAAAAATTACAACAGAGAAATATTAGATTTATACAAAACAAAATTTTGAGAATTTTAAGTCAATGCAAGATCTGATTTGATGGGAATTTAAAGTTTAAAAATCCTATTTGAAGTTATGTAATTAATAAAATAATAAATTAAATGGGGCATGTGATTACAAAATATAATATGCTACATACATAATCAAGTTGCAAAACAAACAGAGTATAAGTTACATTTTAGTTGAGTGATATTAAGTTACTCGATTTAGTAACAAAAAACAAGAAAAATAATTAAATGTTTTCTTGACAGACTAATTTGAAAACTATTAAACAAAAAATAGAGACAAGTTTTCTTGACAGACTTGTTTGAAAATATTAAACCAAAAAATAAAAACAAGTTTTATTAAGACTAATTTGAAGATTGACTTTCGATTGGTAATCGGATGATCCTACTAAAAGATCTTCGTACGGTCCCCGATGAAGTCTGGATGTCTGCGACGCGAACAATCTTGTCCTTGCCCGGATGAATAGAAGCAACGCGTCCAGTCTTCCACAGCATAACCGGTGCGCCAGGATCACGCAGAAGCACAAGATCGCCCACTGCGATGGACTGCCCCTTGGATGCTCGCCACTTGCCCCGCTGCTGCAATTGGTTCATGTAGTCCCTTGACCAGCTTCTCCAAAAATCTTGCCGCAACTGTTGCAGAAGTTGAAAATACTTTAATTTGTATTCAGGGACATGGGAATAGTCCCAATCTGGCAGTCCTACGAGAGGGCGCCCTATAAGAAAATGAGCCGGGGTTAGGGCGGAAATGTCATTGGGATTGTCACTAAGGGGAAAGAGAGGGCGGGAATTAAGTATAGCTTCAATCTGACACAAAATAGTGCTAAATTCCTCAAATGTTAGAAGAGCATTAGAAAGAATACGCTTCAAATGATGCTTACAGCTGCGAACAGCTGATTCCCACAGACCACCCATGCTCGGTGAAAAAACGGGCTGGAAGTGCCACTTAATACCATCGTTTGCCAGCTGAGAAGCGATGTTATCATTCTGATCTATAAGAAATTTAAATAATTCGCTTAACTCACGTGCTGCTCCTTGGAAATTTGTTCCATTGTCTGAAAATATCGAGTTCATTTTACCTCTCCTTGCTACAAGCCTACGTAAAGCTGCCATAAACGCATCCGTAGAGAGATCTGTAACCAATTCTATGTGAACTGCCTTCGTACACATACAAACAAAAATACAGACATAGCATTTAGAAGTCCTGTAGCCGCGGCCCCTTCTGTCACGGACATAATAATGGCCAGTGTAATCTACACCGACTGAAATAAAAGGAGGTGCAGGCATAACGCGAGGTTTAGGTAAATCCCCCATAATAGGATGTGCTGCAGGAGGATTATGTTTATAGCACGTTAGACATTTGTGCAAGATCTTACTTGCCAGAGCCTTTCCATGTATGGGCCAGAATTTCTGCCTTACAAGAGATAATAACAGCTGTGGTCCAGCATGAAGGTATTTTAAGTGATAATAACTCATCATTAATTCGGTGAAAATATGCTTAGCGGGTAGCAAAATAGGATGCTTCTTATCATAATTAAAATCAGATAAAGATAATCTACCTCCTACCCTAAGAATATTATTTTTATCCAGAAACGGGTTAAGTGGGGTAAGATTACTACTAGGTGAAATTGGTTTGTTGACCTGTAATTTGGAATATTCTTCCGGGAAGCATGCTTTTTGTACTAATTTGACCAAACAGTGCAAAGCGCTTTCTAATTCAGTAGATTGGAGACAAGTCTTGATAGCGTTTTGTGGATTCTTACAGTTACGTTGAAACCGAAGCAGCCACGCAGTCACTCTCAACAAAGTGTTGTAATTTGAATAAAGTTCAAAGAATATGTTGCCACATTCGTTATTATTCTGCAAGGAAATATTGCATAATAATTTATTAGTATTACGTTCAGGGGAAATTGCATTAGATGGCGCCACAATTTGAGATTTTTCATATATTATTGGTTCATAAGGCTGAAATTTGGTTTCAGGCTCTGTACTAACAGATGGCGCTGTAAGCGAAGGCCATAGTTCACAAGGGTTTTTCAGGAAGGTCGGGCCAAACCACCAAATGTTGCACTTTGATAGTTTTGCTGGCTCCACACCTCTAGATAAAACATCAGCTGGATTGTCAGCAGAAGGAAGCCAACGCCAAGTATCTGGCTTGGTTAAAAGTTGAATTTTCTTTACACGGTTAGACACAAATGTTTGGAGTTTAGAAGGACAAATTTTTATCCAGCAAAGTACAACATTGGAGTCCGTCCATAGATAAGTTCGGCAATCATGCCATTTAATGGAGCCTCTAACTTTATCCATCAAAATGGCTAACAACAAAGCTGCACAGAGCTCAAGTTTGGGAATCGTTTGCGACTTTATGGGAGAAATTCTACTCTTTGAACATAGAAGTCTAGTTGAGATATAACCTTTGGCATCGATGGTACGGATATAAATACATGCCCCGTACCCTTTCAAAGATGAATCCGAGAATCCATGAAGTTCTACTTCGACATGACTATCTAACTTGACATGTCTTTCTATTTCAAGCTCATTAAAATGATGCAATTGTGTGGTGAAGTTAACCCATAAATCGGAGACTTCCTTCGAAGGAACTTGATCCCATGGGATCTGGTCTTTCCACATTTGCTGGATGAGTAATTTAGGTATCAATATACAAGGTCCTAGCAATCCTAGAGGATCAAAAATACTAGAGATTATTGATAAGATTTCTCTCTTTGTAACTTTCGGTTTTAGTTTATCTAGATTAATTTGAAATTTCAATTTATCATCAGCTGATGACCATACTAAGCCAAGTGTCTTACTCTGATCATTATCGAATAGATGAGGTATAGATTCAGACTGATGATCCTTAACACTATCAAGAATCTCAGTACTATTTGACTTCCATTTTCTTAGATGAAATGAGGCTGTACTTAATATCTTGTTGACTTCAGTGACAGTTTGACTTAAATCAGCCTTATTATCGCTAGACGTATTTAAATCGTCAATATAAAAATCTCGGTTAATAACAGAAGCCGCCTTTGGGTATTTTTCTTCAAAATCGATTGCCAACTGTTTTAGACAACGAGTGGCCAAAAAGGAACCTGATGTGGTACCATAGGTTATTGTATTTAAAGCATATACTGAAATTGGTTCAGATGGGCTTTCTCGCCAAAAGATGCATTGAAGGTATCGTTGGTCTGGGGAAATCCACACACAGCGGTAACATTTTTCGATATCAGCGCACACGACATATTTGTGTACTCTGAATCGCAATAAAATTGATATTAGTTCATCCTGAACAATGGGACCTGAATACTGCAGGGAATTTACGGAATAACCGGAATCAGAGTTGCAAGACCCATTGAATACTACTCGGAGCTTAGTGGTAGATTTATTTACATTTAACACTCCATGGTGTGGGAAAAAATATTGTACGAGCCCTAAGTCATCAGATGATAGTCTCGTCATGTGACCTAAGGCCTCATACTCCTTCATGAATTCTAAGTACATTGATTTTAAAGCAGGATTTTTGTTGAGTTTAGTCTCTAAATGTTTGAATCTTTGCAATGCCACCCTACGTGAATCACCGAGATATGAAGTAGGTAATTTGAAGGGGATACTAACAACGAATTTGCCATCAGAAGCACGAGTTGTGGTGGAAGCAAATATTTCTTCACATTTTTGATCATCATCTGACAAATCCATGCTTTTATTAGTACACTCCTCCAGTTCCCAGAATTTATTTAGTTGAGAGTTTAAAGTAAGGTTGCATCTTACCTTGACTTTAGAATTTTGGTGGTCTGTGTTAAATGGTCCTGAAATGACCCATCCTAGTTTGGTTTTTTGTAGAATTGGTAGGCCCTCACCAAGGCGATACTGCCCAATGCAAAGTAGGTCGTAGAAGAGTTGAGCTCCAATAATTATATCAATATCAGATGCAGTATTATAGTTTTCATCAGCCAGCTTGATGTGCTGTGGAAATTTAAATAGATTTCGGTTACTATCGGTTAGAGTCAAAGAGGATAATTCGCATATTTTGGGAACTATCAGACAATTTAGGTTGGTTTTAAAAGAAGTTGTTTTTGATATTAGTGACAAGTTACACTGTTTGGTTATATTCGATGATTTGTCGTTAATTCCCAAGACCAAAATATTGGTAGATTGAGTGGACAAGTCCAACCCGAGTCGGCTTAGAGCGGCCTGGGAGACAAAATTAGATTGAGATGCCGAGTCAAGCAAAATTTTGCATACTTGTGGCTGTCCCTTACTGTCAAGAATATTAACTTGAGCTGTAGATAAAAAGACATGAGAGTCATTGGTAATGGGCTTGGTTGAATTCAACTTTGATACCATTGAAATGGTATTCTCCGAAGAGATTGGTAGATTTTTGCTGTCACTTACTGTCGCTGGATAAGTAGTGGCCGCATTATTGGTGATAGGTTGCTTGCTAAGATGCAAGAGAGTATGATGACGACTTTTGCATACTCGGCATGGGCTGGCTCGGCAAGTCGGCAACAAATGATTGGATCTGAGACAATTAATACATAGTTTCATACGCTTAACCTCGCGTATGCGTGCACTTACTTGTAGGGCCAAGAATTTTTCACATTGATTGATGAAGTGACCAGCGTTGCAATATGGACACGTAACCCGTGGTTCTCCGTCTGCTTTTCTAAGACCCGCGGCTACAAATGTCTTCTTAACGCTTTTCTGCTGCATGCCGGATGTTGCAAAATCTTTCGAGTCGAGGGTCTCGAGTAGATCGGCTTGCCTCTTGATAAAATTCCTGAAATGCTGTAACGAAGGCAGTTCATTAGAATGGTCACCAGTTTCCTCCCACTTTTTTTGCATTCTTTTATCTAATTTGTTTAGCAGAAGAAAAATTAAAATAGTATCCCAGTCAGCTGTTGGGACATTAAGTTTAGAAAGTGCACGCAAGTGTTTCGAAATTGAATCACAGAAATTTCTTAGGGACTGACTTGTATTAGTCACATTCATGTCTACCAATAGCGCCTTTAAGTGATTGTGCACCAAAAGATTTTTGTTATTAAAGCGTTCACATAAAATTTTCCATGCTATGCTATAGTTTTCCTCGGTTTTGTCAATATCGCTTATCACTTCAAGGGCAGTGTCCTCAAGCTGACCGATGAGGTAGTGGAACCTTTCAATGCCCCTCAAAGACATATTTTTGTTAATCAAGCTATCAAACGTGTCCCTAAATTCCAGCCAAGTATTGGCATCGCCATTAAAAATTGGTAGGGATATATCGGGGAGCTTTACCCGGCTGACAGATTCAGAAGAAGCACTTGCCTGAGGCATGGTTTGAGGTTCCGTCACATATTTGGACAATAAATATTTAAACTTTGACAATACCTCGAAATACGCGTCCTCAAATTGACTTCTTTCCTGTACCTGTTCCTCGATATTCTCAGACAAGAGCTCAATTTTGTGTTGCACTGCCTCAAATGAGCTATACATAGATTTTAGCTTAACTGTTCTGTCCCCCAGTTCCAGCACCTGCTCTGCAGACAAAGGTTCTGTTAGATTTACAATATATTTTCGCGATAATGTTACTCTGCCTTTGAAATAACTACGACTGCGAGTTAAGGCCGCCACGTCAGCTGGAATCGCCATGCTTTTTGGCGGTGCAGTCATTTTTAATTGGGGATTTAAATAGAATTTTTAGGTTAACTTTGCATGTAATAAAAGGTCAAATTATTAGATTTAACTGTGGCTAAGGATGGGGATGAAAGGGAATAGAAGGATACCAGCTCAAAATCAAATAGTATACGTATCCTCTCGTAGCCGCAGTATGGTTCTTCTGCACTCCGGAGCCCAGGCCTGCGAGGATCCTCTGCAGGCAGCGTGTTCAGGTTGATAATCGACTTCTACTCGACGATTTCACGACGTCGACGTGCTGAGATGACGCTCGGAACCAAACCTTTTGTTCGATTCTGATGATCACGATGACGACGTACCAAATCCGCAATTTATTCTCCGATCGTCGATTATTTCCAAAAAACTAGGGGTCACCATGTTAAATAAGGTCCCCAGGATGAAGAAAAACGAAATATTTCGGTGATTCAGTAGCCTTTTACTAATAAATTTAGATATGATTTTCGGCACAACATTTGTACAGGAAAAGAAATGGTAAAGTGAGAAAGATGAAGTAGCAGAGACAGCTGTCAGATGACAGCTGCGTTCCGATATTAAACTTACGTTCAACAGTTGCTCTGTACGATTATGTGATTAGTTGATTACTGCTTCGTTGAGTACTGACTATGATTATCTGATTTAATTTTATATCTGTCCATTGGCTGCCAGTATAACACATGGTATCAGATCAATAAATACTTGAATTAACTCATTAATTGAAGTTATAATAATACTTGGATTTATTGGTTTTTTCTATTGCGTCTAAGTAGCTAAAATACTTTTATTCTACGGAACTATCTATAAGATGTTTCGGTGTTCATTGAAAGCTACGAGGAAGCACGCAGCGTAAATATTTTGCTCTATTACTGTTATATGATCACATCCTGGTCTTTGTTCATGAGTCACCGACCGACCGTTTGACCAGCCGCTGAACTCTAGCCTAGGCTGATGGGAGGATCTTCATTTCAGAGGTGCAATTGTGTAAAACAATCGTATTCATTTTCAATTGTCAAACGGGCTAATTTGCTTAGCGGAATAGCCGTTTGACAACTGAAATTGTACGTTTTAAGCCGTCAAATGAATACGATTGTCTTACACAATTGCAGCTCAGGCTCAGGTCTTTGTAAGGTGAATTTGATAAAGTCATATTCATACTGGAGGTCGGAAAGTGATCACAGTAATAGGGTTTTATTATACTGGGTTTTAATATGATGTTGCGGAAGCCGGAAACTGGCGAAGTACTCGCCTATACGAATAACTTTTACTAAGGTAAAAGACAGACAAATCGCGAAAAAAAAACAGCTGTACCGTAGAAAACTTACATATCTACTCGACCAAAATGTATAAAACTTCGGACCATTTTTTTTTCTCCAGGGGTTTTCGATTATTTTTCACGTTGTTCGTATGGACGATTACTATCATTGTCCGGCTTCCGCAACATAATGTTAAAATTCATGTATACCTCAATAAGAAAAAACAAAAAAAAAAACGTTTTTTTACTTCCATACTCGTTAAAGCAGAATCCCAAAACGAATAAGAAATTTGGCGAAAAGGACCACTGAACCATTATGGGGCAGTCCGTATCAATGAAACCAACTTTTTATGCAGGTATCGGTTGATAAATAACTAGTCCAAAAACTAAACCAGATTCTGCGAATACGGACTTCGGCTATACTTAAGAAACTCCTTCCCTTGTAATACTTATATGTTACCTAAATCGGGCAAAGACAGGGTTCAGAATTCTCACTTTAGATGATAGTAGATATTTAAATATTTAAACAAAATAAACACTTAATGCTACTTTATCAAACGAGGTACCACATCATAAGAAGAATTTCTGTAAAATTTTATGGTGACTTCAGAAAAAAAACTGGAATTTTAAGATTAAGGGGTTAACTTTTTACCTTTTTCAAAATGCATATCTTAATATTGTTTCCCTTACTTTTGAATAAAAAGTATGCAATAAATGTGTTTTAAGGCAACTTGCGGAAATAGTTAATTAATAGTCTTCACAAAAAATACGTATTTTAATGTATTACATTTTGTTTGCATTACATTAACAAACTTAAAAGCGTGTTTACAGTTGTAATGTAATGCAGCTAAAGTGTAGCGCATAAAATTGAATAATTTTCATGTGATCACCTAACTATTAACAAGCAGTTTGCGCAAATTGCTGTAAGATGCATTTATTGCAAACTTTTTATTCAAAAGTAAAGAAAACAATAGGTATTATGATGTGCATTTTGCACCGAGATTCTCCGTTACCACCTTAACCCGTGAGTAGCATTACCGCGTTCTCAGTATTGTAATGTAATTAGCGACATAACAATCACGAAACATATTTCAGAACCATAGTAAAGTATCATAAAACATGATAAATAAAACAGTTTTCAGATACAGCTTATAGATTTTCTGCACTACGTAAAATGTTGCAAAAAAGGTTAGAATAACTGAAGTTTTGGTTGCACGGCAGTTGATTAGAGCGAGATAGACAATTGCGTAAGAGCAGGACATTTACTAAGGGTGCCAACCCTTAAAGCCGACTAGCACAAAGCAACCTTTAATGTTGTGTCCTTTTCACATCAAAACATAGAGATAAGGACATAACATAAAAAGTTAGCCTAGCTTATGTTTTTTTTGTGCAAGTGGACCTTTTTGGTTTCCTACTGTAAATTGAAGTAAGTAATGTCAGAATCAGAAAGCAGCAGCAGCGGTAGCGGTAGGAAGCCCAATTCTCAGTCATGACATTCATGAGACAAGAATTTGAACCCTGCCTGCCGGTCGAGAATATACCAATAAGTTTTTCGGAAATTAAAATTAAAAAATTAAATTAAAATATCAGTTTCTGAGTGGTAAATAGAAACGTTGTGGGGTATTTGTATTTGTCACAGGTTTATAATAAAATCAAAATAAAAATATTAAAAATTACTACTTAAACTTATCTTATCATAAACCAGAAAAAAAAACAGTTTTTGAACAAAATATTAACCTGAACGTGCTTAGGTGTATGAGTGGATCGAATGGAAAATTTCAGCTGTCGGGAATTTTCCGCGGTCCCGGCTTCTCCTCTCGACTCGGCTCTGGGATGTAGATTACAGCCATAGTGGTATATACTAAATCTATGATTACAGCAACCTAACATGCTCCTCCTCGCTTCGCTCGTCGTGCACCTATTTTGATATTTATTCTAGAATACAATATAAAATTATAATAAATATAAAAAATAATAAAACTACTTTTCTCCGACGATTTTTGCATCTCAACGTAAATTGCCTTATCGCCGTACTTCGGAAATCACACCAATCACACTTCACACTAATAATATAAATGCAAAAGTTTGTGTGTGCATGTGTGTGTGTGTGTGTGTGTGTGTGAGTGTGTGTGTGTGTGTGTGTGTGTGTGTGTGTGTGTTTGTTACTCTTTCACGCTGTAACGGCTGGACGGATTTGGATGAAATTTAGAATGGATATAGCTTATATCCTAATTTAACACATGGACTACTTTTTATCCCGGAAAAAAGCATGCCATTAAACTGGGTAACACGCGGGCGGAGCCGCGGGCAAAAGCTAGTATATTTTAAGGTCCTATAATAACACGTGACAATAATTTTAGGGTAGATAGTGTATCCTTAACTGATAAATTTAAAAAAGAAAAGAAAAATTGTCATATTTGTTTTGCTTTCCTGTACAAAGTGGTTCAATCACCTAACTACTTTATGTGGAAAAGTGAAAAAAGTCCTATCCTAAACCTTTCGGAATGTATTTCGTGAAAAAATATCGCTATTTTGTTAGGAAACATGGGCACTGACATATAAGTACCAACCGACCCTATAGTCTCTGATATTTTTGTAAATAGACATAGTTTTATAAACAACTTACATCAATAGCCCGTCAATGTTTGGTAATACAGTTCATGTATTTCGGCAGTTCGATTGTTATAGAACACTGTTTTTCTACTTAGACTAATAACAGTCGGCTTCTCGTGTTATAAGCAAGCTGACCCTGTTTAAAAATATTTAAACCAATGTTTAGTTTAAGTCCCTCGTTCTCATATCATAGGCACTTATAATATTTAGGATCCCATGAAAAATGGACATCCTTTTGGTTAAACTTCGGTTTATGTAGGCCGGAGTTAATTGTGGGGCGTAGTTTGAAACAGACAGATGACATCTACGTTGACAGTTTTCATACGTAAACCAGAGTTGAGCAAAAGAACTCAAAAAAATATTACTGATCGGCCTAGACCATATTAATGTAGCTATAAAAACAAAAAAGATATGAAGGAAATAATTTACAAAGTTTGTTTTTTGGCTCTCCTGTAAAATCGTGTTTTGGCTTTTACGACATTTGAACCCCGAAGGGTCGATATCATTAATACTCGTACAGTGCGACAAAGCTTTTTTGTCGCGTAGATTGATCGTGGCCAAAATAGGAACTAACGCCGCTATCCTAATAAAACGTAACCCTTGTTTCACAGCTGCGCCCCCTGTCAATGTCAAACACGCGCAAAAACAGCTTTGTCGCATGTATTTCACTTGTTACATTATAGTAGTTTATGACACTGGTACATAAAAAGGTTATTAAAAACACGAGTGTCAGTTTAAAAAACGAGCCGAAGGCGAGTATTTTAATAGAACACGATTGTTTTAATACCTATTTATGTATAGTTTCATACACTACTTTATCTAAACTGATGCCTACTAACATGTTTTCATAATTTTTGTAAATTTGTCGTAAGCCATTTTTGATTATTCTTGTAAAAGCTTGTTCTGAAAGTGTTCGTAATTTCCGTCGTTATTTCCACAATGTCAGGTGGAGTCAAATATCATTCATAACCATCCCTGCTGTCAGTAATTTTAGGGCTAAATAATTATTTTGACCCATAAAACCACTGTAAGTAGTAAATACATTTCCTCAAAAACTATGGCGCAACAAACAGTTCATCCATTGACAGACCGAGTCCAACACGCCGTAAGCCATAGACAATACCTGGCCGAAAATAAATTTGAACTGTAACCTCGTTACTATTTTATATGTATTGGAGAACATTATAATTATGGAATTTAACCACTAAAAATTAAGTTAAAAGCTGAATTTTTTTACTTCATATTTCTTTAATAGGAATTTTAAATTCAATTTTATCATTAACAGTGATATACCTCTATTTTGGTTTCAATTAATAAATATGGAGAATTTTAACTTTTTCTGAGATTACAGTACTGTAATCTCAGAAAAAGATTTTTATAGCATTATGTTATACTATAATTTATTTTTTAGGGACGTTCATGAAAAATTTTTTTCATTATGTCAGTAGTTTTGAGTTTGTAATGAGGATCTTACGATATGAGGTTAGATAAAAGTACCTACTACTAATGATCTAATCATTGAGGTATTGTAAATTAAAGTTTATTTAATTCTTTATTCTGTTGACATTAGTTGATGTTGGTGAAAATTACAGATATGAGATTTAATCATATTTTGATAATTTATAGTTTCGATTGTCGTCACTTGATGAAACATAGGCAGTATCTTGATTATTTACCAAAACACTTGTACACTTGTTGAAATGTTTCGGCTCTTACTTAAGAACCCGCTCCGTATTTTTCGTCTCTTTGATGCGAAGCATTATATTAATATTTTTTCTTGTCATTGCCGCGACGTTTTTGTAATCTAAATGAAGACCTAAAATTTATTTCATTCAATTGTTTCTCCTTTGCGCGTCATTTTGATACTTAGATATTATGAATAACGATTCGGAGCGGGCTCGTAAGTAATAAAATAACTCGCAAAAGAGAAACAATTCAATCAAATAAATTCTAGGCCTTCATTTAGACGGCCAATATGAAGTGGTGTATGTCCCTAGTTTTTAACCAACAACCAGAAAAATATTTAAAATTATGTTTTTCATCAAAGTTGTCGTCGTCGCGGACCGGGCGATGGTACCTAATACATATTACATATGTACAAGTTTTAAATTAAGTCAGATTGTACAGTACATAGTTGTTTTTTGTAACTATGGCATCTATATTGTTTTTATTTGCCATTATGTTTTAGGGTTCCGTACCCGTATTGTGTGGTAGTATGGAACTCTTTGACTACGACTTACACTTGGCCAAATTATTATTTAACTGTGCAAGGAGGCACAGGTCGAGCTTTCGATAAGATTCTAAATTCATAACTCATAATTTTTGAATCCTGACATACATTAATATTACTTAAACGAAGTACAAACATTTTCCGTATCATTGATTCTATTCCCATTTCGACAGACAATTATTATTATTCTATTGTTTTGTTTTGTATTTATTTATTGAAATTGTCTTAACGTTTTTGGTGTCACTTATATAAAGTACATAGCAACATTTTTTTTTTTTTTTTTGTTAATTTAATACCTTCTTTTTGTTGTTGCTAGCATTTTATATATACTTATTTAAAATCATGTACACACGAATACACATTGTTAAATATTTATTTATTATAACATATATATTTATTTTATAAAAACATATTTAGATTAAAGTTTAATTTATTTAAGTTAGCACGGGTGGGCGCCTTCTGGCAAAAAACACTTTTGTGCATCCCATGAAACGGAGAATTCTGGTATGGGAGCACGCATATTCTATTCAGTGACGTGTATCAATTTAGTTTGTACAAAATTTTAAATATGGATAATATTTCATTTACTTAATGTGTATTTTAAGTTAACATCACATAAGATTTTTTTTTAAAGTTAACCATAGGCTAGTTTTTTTGTTTGTACCTACTAACATTTGAGAAATAAATTTGTATATTAAATTTTAAGCATATAAATTTTTATAATATTAATTTTCCATTGTTTCAGATAGAACCGTTGACTCATCAAACCTTGGTTCCTCCGTGAAGGTCAGCCGTCTATCAAACCCCCAGTGTACTCACACAAGTACAGTGGGAACAGCTGAGCCGTCGTGTACAGTCAGACACAAAGTAAAGGCTACTTTGGCCTTTAGCCGAATGATGCTGATAGCGCCATATCAGTTTTTCGACTAAAAAACCACCTGCCGCTTCATAGAATAACAGGCTTACATGTTTACATGTGACAAACTGTCAGGAGGGCATAAAATTCTTCAAGTGCACAGTTTCGGGAAACAGCCGAGGCGAGATTTGGGAATCTAAAGCTTGAAATGTATGGCATCATAGTAAATAGTTTTTAAATAATTATATCTAGCGAAAAGGTATTTGTCATTTCCTCGAGAGTTAGTTTGGAGCCAGCGAGGAATACACGTCACGGAACGTTAATATGGTTTTCTAAATATCCATACAGCTTTTTTTTCATGGGAAATGAAGTGACTTTTTGTTATGAATAAGACCCTAAAAATTCGTGGCATGATATAAGTAGTTGGAAAAAAGATTTTTCTGCTGACCATCTTGACTTGCTGGCTCGAAAAGCGCTAACTTATTTTAAATTACCCCATGGCCATGCATTAATCAAATAAATTGAAAATCTAAAAAATGAAGACTGATGTTCTTTATTTCATCCCATTGATTTTATCCCGATATACCATCAGCCATGTGTAAGCGCAAAATGTGTAGATCAAATACGTTGGCGTTTTCCTATAGCTTACTTTTTGCCAGAATGGACCTTAAGCAACGAACTACAGTTAGTTCGTTGCACCTGGTAGGCTTAGCATAAAAACATCACGGTTTCGTTATAGTTGCGTTCACGTTAGATTTCCTATGGAATCTCAAAACCGCTCCAAGCGGACAGTAGCGGAACTCTTCAGATTCCATACAATTAGTGACAATCAAATCCTTCCTTTTCATTGCAAATAGTTGTTAACTTAGACCTGTGTGGAACTGTACAGTGAAGTGGTGGTGCGAGACAATGGAGCAGCTGGGTCGTCGCTCCCCGTGGGAGTGAGACGAGGATCGGCGACTAATTATATTTATACTAGTCGTTAGATTCACTGGTGACACCCAAATTGTTCCTTTTATTGCGAAAACTGTAAAATTCCATCATTTACCGTTGTGTTTGGTTCCGCAGATCCCCTTTTCATTATTATAGCTATTGTAAGGTTCGAAGGGGGACTAACTTTCCCCAGTAATAAATGAATAGAATTCCAGTAAAAAACTTATAGTATGTCACAAAAGGGCCCGAGTTTGGTAAGTTTGGTTTGTCAGCTTTTTCAATATAAGAATTTAATCTAAATACAGTTGTAATAAAGCTCTGTCAAACTTTCAGAAATTTATATTGTTTAAAAAATACTCAAATTTATTTTTTAATCATTATTACTCATAGATATTTTTTAACAAGTGTGAGTAACCGAGACGCACCAAAAGATCGACAGTTTCCATTTTTTAAATATAAAATATGCGTCTTTTTCACCAAAACAGTACTTTACAATTGATCTTTCAACGGTTTTTGTATTAATTTGCTGAGTCAACTACTTATCTGGTCATCTTTCCGTTGTCAAGTCGGTTAGGTACCTAATTCGACACATTAAACTCGATAAATGTTATTTTTGAAAATGATGCCTTTTTAAGTTATTAATTCGTTTTATATCTAAACGGCTGGAGTTTTATGTCTGAAAATACTGCTATAACAAGAAAACATGGTTTATTTTCCTATGCCAAGTGAAAAAACTCCTACGTCAAATACTTTTTCCTAAAATCCAGAAAAACCTCGAAAATTCACTGATATTGTGTGCCGGTAGCGCGTGAAGCGAGCGTTCTAATGTAGACTTTCTGATAATGTACTGAAGTTCAAAATCACTGAGTAACATTATCGTGCACCATGGGCCAAGCCGTAATTCTTCTCTAATATACTACATACACTTAAAGTACGCGCCAAGCGGGAGTGCGGGCACAAAATAGGTACAGAAGGCCTGCTCCCTACAGCCAGCGATTTCGAGCGCACGCACACATAGACGTGTACGTACGACTATCTCGGTAGGATTCAGTCGAATGCCAGTACGACTAGACGAGTGCTTGCGCTTTGCGATACATGTGATGAGTAGTTATTTAAAATCAAGGTCAGTCATAACTGGCCTTCTGTACCTATCTATTTTGTGGTGCCGGCGAGTAAATACAATGGCATCTAATTAGGGGCTAAGGGGGTACGCCCCCTTCCCAGAGAACCGTCTGCCACCCCCAGAAATATTGGCGCTATTGTTGTAAAAAATGCTTCATCCAAAAGAAGTTGTTTGTTTTGTTTTGTAATCTGGTTGTACGGATGATTATCTCTATTTATCTCATTACGGTCACAAAATCGAGAACAGATACTTGCTGATGGTTTCATGAGTTGGACCCAAGCCCCCCCCCCCCTCCTAGCTACAAATCCTAGTTATGCCAATGTCCTATAGTAAAAGTTTTTACTATCCATGTACTATACTCGCCCGCACTCCCGCGCTGTCGCGTACTATACATAATAATATTTTCATCTCAGGATAAACTTTGACGACAGTATATTGATGATCGAAGTTGACGACTGAAGTTATTGTCAATGTCAAGTCAAAAGAGTTGCCGATGAAAATAGTTAGATAGCTATCTCCTTAGTAAAAAGTGGCGCCGCGCCGGCTGGATAGAAGGGGAGCTGAAGTGATTTTGCTAAGTTTGCTCAATTTTATCATCCCTACTCAATAATGTTAAGTCTAAGAGCATTGAAGGATGCCTCTTTAAAAGCTGTGTCTGCAAAGGCTTTCTATTCTGAAGTGTATTTGAAATTTTGTGTGAGGCTCTCTTTAAATTTACGTAATAGAGTAATTCAGTGAGATTTGTTACTTCAGAAGTTTAAAACAATAAGCTTTTTCAGAAAATTCTGGATGGTTCTCTAGATAGGGATGTCGATTTTAAATCGATTTAATCGAAGATAGATTAACCAGGGCCAAGAAAATCGATTTTAGATCGATTTTTTCGAAGCGATTCGATCTTTCAATCGATCCATACAACCGCAGAATCGAGGACACGATTTTTTTGCGATTTCACGGAAAATTTTGCTAACAAATCACATACAATTAAAAAGAGTACCTACATTTAATTAAGTTTACGGCAAGTATTTGATCTCAAAATTCAGAATTATTATTTATGAAGAGCCTTCAATTTGAAGATAGGATGTTGGAGTGGGTAATTGAGATTTCGAAATATTGTTAGGTACATAGTATTAAGGCTGTACCTGACCCTAGAATTTGAAAAAAGCTATCTTTTTTAGAAAGAATCGACATCCCTATCTCTAGATACTAAAGGAGATATTAAAATATTCACAAAATACTTACAATACTTCGGGCACAAATATACATGCAATATAAACTACATTTTAGGGTTCCGTAGTAATTAAAGCTTACACTGCAGTGTTTTCCTTCACCTTTCGACAAGTGGTAGGTATTTTAAAGAACAATCTGGTCAATATTCTACACTAATAATGTAAATAATAAAGTAATAAAAAAGTCGTTTCTGTACATTGAATATTTTTGCAAAATTTTATATAAAATGGGTTATTTATTAGGTAGAACTGACTGAGGGCTAAACAGATTTTTCGGCTAATACGTTTGATACTCGTATTGTTTTATTTCACTTTACAAAATTGGTTTGAACCGACTTCTATTCGGACTTTGACATGTTACGTTATAATAATTACTTATATTCAATTTTATTTACTTGTAATTTCGCCTGTCCACGTCTCTTGCACACACGGCCTGCATTAAGCGCACACATCAGCCTGTTTCGTCCGCAGCTGGACCTAGGCATTTCCAAGATTACACTACTCTAGGCGATCCTGAAAGTAATAGCCATACTCTCAAAAGTTGAGCTGGCTATTTTGGTGAGCGCGGTTATTACTAAGGCCAAAACTACTATTTTTAGAGTTTATATATAATATATGTCATAATATTTTTTTCAAACGCAAGCGCAGCCCCGCCGAGTCAATTACTTTGGGAGTTCGACATTTTATTTTGCGAAATCAGCAAAAAGTGTTACCGATCCATGATACTGATCACTTATCAAGCCTCCAGTATGAATAAGGCTATATAAACTAACGTCCCCTTACATTATAAAAGAATGTACATTTAGAAAACAAAAGTATATGATTCAGACCTGAGAGAGAGGGTTAAATTCTCAAAGACAGTTTATGAAGACAACTTGCTAAGGGCCATCTATACATTACGTCACACAAATTTCATGATTTTTGGAGCCCCCGCCCCGTTCTTGACACAGGTGGTCATATTTGTGTGATCCCCCTCCAGTGGTGTAATGTCACATATGTTGCAATTGAAAATTATTAAATTAAAACATCACTTCCGAAATTATTTAATATCTGTATTTAAAAACTTTTCGAACATTTTAACAAGATAACTAATCAAATGAACGGTATAAAATTTAATCATTTAGATTTATAAGATAATATTTTAGATTTATACATGTGACGTCACGAAGCTTATGACCCGTCCCCCCTTGTCATTGATGTCACACTTTATTGATCCCTCCGTCCCCCTTAACGTGTGACGTTTATGGATGAGCCTCCATCCATCCACCAGCCTGTTTCGTCCACTGCTGGACATAGGCATTTCCAGGATTTCGCCACCTTTGGCGGTCCTCCTGAAAGAAATGCCTGGGCAGGCGAGTTGGTGCGCACGGCCGAAACCCTTGCACCAGTGACGCCGCTGCCCGTCAAAAGTCTGTTTTATATAAGCCTCGGCAATCGGGGATGGATATACCGCCATCCATCGGTCCCAGGCAATGGTGGGCCGCCTGGTTTTGCCTGAGAGCTGTTCTCTTACTCTCCCCCGAATAACTTTGGGAGGATTTGCGAGTAAGATGGTACCTCCACAGTAGAGCCCGGCATCAGCTCTACTACCTAAAAATGGATGATCCTATGATGACTCTATTTGGTTAGACCAAGAGGCGGCAACTTGCGCCCGTCAAGCATGATCACGTAAGATCTGTAACTGTGTATTTCAAAGCATGTCTACTATTGGTTTTTATTTGAAGTTAATTGAAGCTGAGTAATTAATTCATTCCCCTTGAAGACTCCAGTCAATTAGCCAAAAAGACTGATTGATCAGTTACATTAATCATCATCAATACAAGCCACATGCACGACGTGTAGAACTTTTTGTGATAACTTTAGGGAACATCATTAATTTCCATCACTTATGATGAGTGAATTCGTTTTGCCAAATTGTAACAAGTTCATTGACTTTGTCGAATTAAATGGAACAAAAACTTCCGTTGTTTTTAGGGTGGGAATTGCTGCGATAATCTGAATTTGAACAACCTATGTATATAAAAAAGTGAATCTCCAACCAATTCAAACAGGATACATAGAATGGAAAAAAAAATCACAAGGCCAAGCTACTAAGCGAATTAATTTTAATTCAAAATTATATACCTAGGTAATTTGAATTTATTTAAATGTGGATAGGTCACAAAAGTTTTTCATTGGTTTGTATCTAAAATATCAAGGCTTTGCAAAATAATACTTTCAGAAGATATCTTAAAAATAGAACAGCCTTGTTTGAGCAACATTAATAAAATCTTATTTTGCGTATACAGTCGTAACATTGATAGCAAAATGGATAAACAACCCACCCACTCCAAACGGAAGTTTGAATAGTTCATCATATTCATTACCATTCCCAACAGAATTCTTATAACAAGCTATCTAAGCTGATCTAACGAGCTACTATAAAACCAATATAAAGCTCTATACAAAGCAAGGCGAATGTTAAAAGCTTCACTCAGCCAACACATACTCAAGAGTAAAGACTGTCGGCGCACTCGGCCCAGCAAATGGACCTTGCGATCTGGAGCGTCAATCTGTCTGTCTGGCAGCCATCCAACACGACACACAAGTCCTGCATTGTGCCAACTCCATAGGTCAATGAACCCTAGAACTGCATACATAGATGCACATCATGTCATGTTGTGCATGATCATGGTTCTACCATTAAGAGATGAGCTGATAAAACACTTATGTCAGTACATTTTCTAGGAACATGCTCGCATTTTGTAAAACAACTTCTCATATTCTTCTGACTAAACAACTTTTACAAAATAATACATATACGCAATAAATGCTTATCTAATGAATTTGTTCTTCGAATGGTGCGTGTCGTGTCGTTATTTGGGGTTCCGTATTCAAACTGAAAAAGTGGAACCCTTATTGGATCACTTTGTCTTCTGTCCGTCTGTCAAGTCAAGACCCTTTTCCTCAGGCTTCGTTAGAGATATCGAGTTGAAACTAATATCTCCTACAGAAGTCTACGGCCAAATACATATAGCGCTGTTAAAAAATCAGGCTTCGAACTCAACGCGAAAAAAGTTATTGCCCTTTGCGTAATCAATTTCATATAAATTGAACCATTATGAAAACTTATAGGATACTACCAGTTGACTAAGAAACTTAAAATTCCGTTCACAACTAGGTCGTATAACACACATCCATGAAAAAATCTAAGAAATAAGGGATGTAAATAAATATATTTTTTACTTTACCAGTATTGGCCTTAAATTATTGTAATTTTATTATATTTAGAACACAGTTACTAAAAAAATACAAAAATTAACGAAATATTTCGACTCCTTCAGTGGAGTCGTCATCAGTCGAATCATTATTATTAAATTACAAAATCCAAGCCAAAATATGACACAAACAGAAAGATACTAAAAAAAAAAAAAAAAAAAAAACAAAAAAAAAGACTTCTTGTGGAGTAAATTTCTGTCTTAAAACGCTATGTACGGAACTCTTATGGCACGCGTCTTACGTCCACTTGACCAGTTTTTTTTTTCAGCTTAGCAAATTTTCTCTGGAAAAGTTGTTCAGTGCTCCTCCAGTATAAGTTTGGCTGCATAAATTAAAGTCACCTTATATTCTACATACTGTATATTTTTTAACTGGTAACTTGTGTTGTTGTGAAGGTCTGTGCATTAATTTTAATTTTGCTGCTAAGGTTAATGTGGAAACGTTTTTGGCTTTATATTTTCGCTATTTTTCACTGTATTGCGTTTTAAGAAAACTGTTTGTTTCCCAATAAGTAAATGTGGGTGCTGAAAAGAAAATAGAATTAAGACAAACAGCAAAGAAAAGAAAGTTATTCTTTCTCTAGTATTCCAGGATCCACTTTCTCACTTTCTATTCATTCTTAATATCTTGTAAATCAAATAAAACGAAGTATTCTACGAATTGTGTTCTTATTTCACTTTTACAGCCATGACAGGTTTACTACGTATATTTTAGTCGCGTAGTAACTTTTAACTATTCAATCTCCAACACAATTCGTTGAACTAATAAATATCACGGGTAAAGTCATTAAACAATGATTCACTGCTTTCTCCTTCCGTAATGTCTTAAAATGGACGAACGTACTTTCAATAACGTTTTTGTTTGTTTGTTTAAATGATTTACAGGGTGTTATCCATAAAATACATGTTACATAAATGTATGGATAACTTCCCGTATATTATCATATGTTAAGGGGTAACTTTTTACCTCGGTACAAAATGCACATCATAATATTGTTTTTCTTGCTTCTGAATAAAAAGTCTGCAATTATAGTACATTATGATACAAGTGAGCTGCGTTGGGCATTACTGTAATGTCTAATGCTCACGCGTTTCATACGACGTTTTTCAACACACTTGCGAGGAAAAATAATAAAATTTCACTGTCTGTACTAAAAATAAATAATTTGATAAACTTAAATGATTATTTATTATATTTTACCTGAGACAGTTTATTTATTCGCAAAAACTTTACTATTTCTCAAGACATCAAAACTCTTTGCTAAGATTTAAAATAAATCTGTAATGTAAAAAGCACTTGTGCGATAATGTAAAGTAAAAAGAACGCGTGTTCAATATGCTGCATTATGATTATGACCCTAAGAGCGATGCAATAAGGGCCACTTTTTATGCAAGTGTGTTGAAAATGTGTTTTAAAGCAACTTGCGGAAATAATTTATCCTACTAATCCTACTTCCTACTTCCTACTAATATTATAAATACGAAAGTTTGTGCGTGTGTGTGTGTGTATGTTTGTTACTCTTTCACGCTGAAACGGCTGAACGGATTTGGATGAAATTTAGAATGATATAGCTTATACCCTAACTTAACACATAGGCTTCTTTTTATCCAGGAAAAATGCATGTCGTTAAACCGAATAATACGCGGGCGGAGCCGCGGGCAAAAGCTAGTTAATAATAAAGTCTTCACAAAAAATTACATATTTCAATGTATTACATTTTTTTTGCATTAACAAACTTGAAATCGTGTTTGCAGTTGTAATGTTATGCAGCTAAAATGTAACGCATAAAATTTAATAATTTTCATGTGATCACCTAACTATATAACAAGCTGTTTGCGCGATTGGCTATAAAACGCATTTATTGCAAACTGTTTATTCAAAAGTAAGGAAAACAATGTTGCTACCTTAACAAAGACAACTCTAACACGTATGCTGTGAAAAATCTTACTTGTAAAAATATTTCCACTGTATTTATTTTCTTCCTTTTAGCGACCGCTTTCGCTTAATACATCCCCAGGCTCTGTCTTAGGGTTTACAAATAAGTTAGGAAACAGGAGGCGTTAGGAAATAATTTATGCATTTCCGAATAATTTGGTTTGTTTTTATTTGTTGCAACAATTGATTGTAATTTTTTCCGTTTCCTTGTTGGAATTCCATCAAGAACCATCAATCACATCTATTAATCTAATTTACACATTTAGTACCAAATACATGACACAGTCAGTACGTACGTAAAATAACGTTAAATAAATAAATAAATAAATAAATAAATAAATTGCTTTATTTCAGGCAACAAGGCCCATAACAATTAAATTTGAGTTAAAGGTGTAATTCGCAGGATAAGGTACTTCGTGTTTATATCTAATAAAATAACTACATATTTTATTTAGTGAAAATAGGCGTTAAACATAACATAATCTAAAACAAATGTTCTTTTTAAGAGAAGACTACATTTTTAGCACATTCTATAATACGAAGGTTCTACATATTTATGTATATTCACTTGGTAAATTGAGGTAATAACAGTATAGCAGATAAATAATTCCAATATTAGTACAGGACATGTGGTTTCCGACCGCATCTGTTTGAATCCACTGAATTTGCAATGCATTGACTTGTAAACGAAGTACAATTACTTATGTGTACTTTTTTAAACAAGTTATTTCAAGCCCTACAGTTGGCCGTCATTTGATGAAAGAATGTTGTTTTACATTAAAACTTCAGATCCACATAAATACATAATACCAATATCCGAATTTGTTCATATGGTCTTCCCCACAATGCAAGTAACAATTATTTTATGTCACCAGCTTTTGCCCGCAGCTTGGCTTCCGTGGAAGTGTCTTTCAATAAACGTACGATAAAAACTATTATTTAGAATTTTCGACTTGGCGGTTACTTTGCAAACACCCCTTGTAACCTACATGTTGAGTGATTATCTAAATAATTACAAAAAAATAACATACTGACAGCCAATAATTCTAAAAATGTAGTCTTGGCCTCAGTAAAATACTGAAATTTCGCAAAATTACGATATTTTTAATTCTACGAGGACGTAGCGATTAGTGTTTGTCTGCCCTGTATGTATAGCTAAACCTTTTATCTGAGTATTCAATGAAATTCACAAACAATTTATCGTAGGTGTCTAAGCTCTTCAATTAGTAATAGGTTAAGAACAAATGGAGTTATACCAAAACGGCACACAAAGAAGATAGGAATGTGCAAGGGCACCAATTAATTGATGCAAGCCGTGGCTGGAACACGTAGGATGTGCAGCCAGATGGAATAAATAAAACTATTGAATCTTGCTTGTCTAAATTCTAAAGTAACATTTTGATATCTATTGTGACAGGCTGTTCGCCCGCAGCTCCGCCTGCGTTTATTAAGTCTCTGCCCAGTTTTCGGTTTGAGCATTATTTTATCAACATCTCTTATACATGTGTTATGTTATCATATGTTGACCAGAGTTACTATAATGGTAATAAAAAAAACTGCATCCAAATCCGTCGAGTGGTTCTGGAATTAAAACAGAACATTTATACATACAAACAAACAGAAAAAATTGTAAAAATTGTAGTTTTTGCTTCAGTACGATACGAATAAACCATTTGAATTGAAATTTTGAAAAAATATTTAATTAGGGACACAACCACTTTATTATTAGTATAGATAGATTATGTGCTAATTGTTAAGCTAAAAAATAAATGCATATAAATTTTTAGAGCATAAGTTTTATTTTTGTTTTTAATAATTTGTGTTTCTCGCTTAAGTACACTTATGAATTTTTGTAAAACTAGACCCAATTTTATCGGCAAAAAAAACAAAACACAAATATAGTTATAATAGACCTTTATATTTTGCTTATTATTATGTTGCAACTGTGGACCCTTTGTAAATTAAAGGTTGTAATTTTTGAACGAAGTGCCCCATTGAGTTAAAACAAAAACGATAATGATTGTTAACAACGGGAAGTGATAATAAAATTACAATTAACCTAAAAAATTACCCTAATTAGAAATAAGAAATAATTTGCGAAAAATCAGTTCTGTTTTTTCAATAATTGCCAAAGTTCTCAAAATAACGCCCCATTTACCCCAATTTTTATTTTCGAAAGTTATTTTGTGTTGTGTTAGCTTTCAAAAAATAAAACTTTCACATTTCTTTCCCAGACAGAACATTTTCTATGAGCGGAAGGCTATGCGTTTTCATATAAAATTTGTATGAAAAAAAAGAAGTTAATTTGTTTTTTTTTATGTCGATATCAAAATTCATATGTGCACTTAAGCGAGAATCACACCGTATAAACAAATTAATTACAAGATACATTTTGGGCCCTACTCAGCCCGACTACTATGCATCAACGTATCAATTTGCTAAGTTTCTTGCCCTTCTTCTTATCAATACTAATCGAATGGTGCGGATAGTTAGGCATTATGTATATATAATATTTTTATTCCTGTATTTCTTTATTTTATGCAGGTGTAAAACTTTATTACATTTTAGTAGCTCAACCTTAATATTTTTTGGATGTATTTCCCGTATTTATTTATCAACTTGTTTGTTTGTTGCATCATTTATATATAACATTTTTATTCCTAGATTTCTCTATTTTATGTAGGTGTATAATTAAATTTTTGCAGCCCAACCTAAATATTTTTTGTATGTATTTCCCTTATTAGTATATTCATATTATTTTTTTATTCTAAAGATATTTATTGTAAAGATTAACTTTGACTTGTAGAAAGTATACTTTATGTATCTATTTTACAAAATAAATATTTTGAATTTGAATCAACTGATGCCGGGCCCAGTAAGGCCCAAAATATATGTTGTAATTAAGTTGTTTATATATAATAATATTATAAAAAACAGAAATAAAATATAAGCTAAAAAAATGTAAGAAAGAAAGGAAGAAAATAGTCACGGAAAGTACTTGGATACCATTTTCTGGATTCCTTCAAAAAGTAGCAACTCTCTCTCTCTTGCAATTCTGAATTTTGAATTTTACAATTTGTGTTCTGTATCACACAAACTTTACTAACAACAATGATCGATAAATTTAAGAAATAAATTCAACCCGCAAAGAAACTTTGACCTTTTGAATCCAAAGTCATGATTTGCTGAATCCTTGAATTGAATTGAGTGCAGTGACTGTCTTTTATGCAAAATCAAGTATAAAATTGAGATTTTTTGCTAAATGTTAATTATCTACAATGACTTTTAGAAAAACCACGGAAAAGCTAAAATGTTTTTTAAACAGTCTAATCTAGACGAATTAATTAAAAACACGTTTAAAATACTAAAAATGAATGTGCCAAGATTCCAAACAGAGATTATTTAGGGACTCTACTTTGATAATTATAATACTGGATCTAAATGTCAATGACAGTTTACTAATGATGACAATGAATGTGTTTACATAATCTTACATTTTAATGACGTGTTTGTTTAAAATGATTTATCCCACGTTACTTACCAATCTTCTTAATTTATTTATTTTACAACTAGAGATGGGATTCCACCCGGAATCTTTCCCGATTTCGCAAAGATTCCCATTGAAACCACTCGACGGGTATTTATTCGGGTATTAAAGTTTTTCACTACTTTTACGTGGTATATTAGGAGTTATCTCACGGTTTTTATATGAAACTAGGGACCATCTTAATATATATCAGTTCATTAGTACATGCTGAACAATAAATTGGAAAATAAAGTGATTTATGTGATTTGTGATACAAATTTACTACGATCAGTTTGTTTCAATCTGTTTTTATGTGATTTGTCAAAAAGTACCTAAGTGTTTCTTTTTACCACAGAACATAAACATTAAAATGAACGCAAATGTTCAAGAGCATATGTTCAAAGTTGGATTTGAAGTATTTTAAAATAATTATATCTTTTTATTTAGTAATAATGAGTGTAAGTAAAGAGATTAAATAAAAACTACAAAATTAAATATTTAGAGTCTATTACATATCAAGAACTCATTTTATATTTGTTAATTCATTTAGTTACACTAATTTTGATTTCACCCACATAAATACCCATTTCGGGTTGCAACCCGGGTTGCTACCCATTTTAGCCCATCTCTATTTACAACTCACAACTTGAAGTGTATTTCTAAAATAAAAGTATTGTCTTATGCCATAACTAGTGTTTTAATTATAATTTCATTGAAGTTACCTCTATTGAAGTAAACAAAACTGAATAATTACTGTATCTAGAAATTACTACTTTGCATAATAGTATTTACAGTAATAAAAACCGGATAAGTGCGAGTCGGACCGAGGGTTCCGTTAAAGACTATATTTTTATTATTTAATTTCAAATGTATAGTTTTCAGATTTTTCCCTACAGTTGTAACATAAGATGGTATTACTTGCCAAATTTCATAGTTCTAGGTCAACGGAAAATACCCTATGAATTGATTCCCTCGAAAGTGTCGAAAAGTACGTTTTTTGCGGCATAAACGGCCGTATCTTTTTTTTACGTTAACTTGGAAGCTCGATTTGTTCACAGCTTCAAAGAGACGGTGACCTGTGTATTATGGTTTTAATTTCAACTGGATAACTCTAGACGTTCCCGAGATAAAGGGTTTTAACAAACAGACAGACGAACGGACAGACGGACAACAAAGTGATCCTACAAGGGTTCGTTTTTTCTCCCTGAGGTACGGAACCCTAAAAACAAAATTACTACGTTTACAGCGCCATTTACTTATCCCTATGACTTAAATCGTATGTGTAAGTGGTACCAGTTAATTAATATCAGTTTAATTTGTTCTGTGGATTCGCGTGTTTGAGCGAATATTTTCATGTTCTTTTTCCGCCATTACAAAATTATTACCAAATAGAGCAAGGTCGCTGTAGCTCAAATATTTACGTTTCAACAATGTCAAGTGTAACAATACCAGTCAGTTAAAGTTACGAAGTTTACAACCGTAACAAATAGACTACTTGTCAAAAAAAGTCTAAGTATATACGCAATTTGTAAGTTTACCAAACAAATAAATATTCATGTGGTCAGGACCAAAATGTACGCAGGAGAAATTGTGATTGATTATTTTTAGTCTCACACTAAATTAATACCAGTTTTATTATTTGACTAGCCTTTGCCCGCGGCTCCACCCGCGTCAATTCAATGTTTGCCCCGTTTTCGGCTTGGGTGTCATTTTATGAACATCCATTATAGTCTATGTGTTGATAGGGGTAACTACAATGATAATTAAAAAACCGCATCCAAATCCGTGAAGTGGTTCTAAAGTTATAAAAGCGTTTATTCAATCTTTGCCCCGTTACCCAAAATTCTAAAAATTGTTGTTTCGGCGTCCGTACAATACCAATAAATTACCCATTTCATTTAAAATGTACAGACACCACTTTTTGACTACTTTTTATTAGTATAGATATATATTTCTTACAATTTAACTACCTGACTGTACCTCAGTTGTCGTGGAGGAAAACGGAACTTAAAAACAATTTTTTGAATAATAAAAAAGTTTTTTACCAAAACAATGTAGCTAACAATTTTGACGTTTTTTTGTTTCTGGTATTACTGAAATCCTTATCAAATAAGCTATAGAGCTGTGAAATCCTTCTTTTACAAAAACAACGTTATCAACAAAAAATCACTGTAGAAATTCCCGGGGTCTTATAAAAACCACGTATATGATGTATTTACTATGTTTTTGCAAATTATAGATATTTTTTACAGAAATCACGTATCTGGTGAATGTTTTCCTTGTTTTTGCAAAAACCAAACAAATTTTTGACATCGGTTTTCACGGCTTATCTTAATTTTAATAAAAATATCAAGTTTTAGGTATTTTCATAAAGATTAAATGAATATAAACACGAATAGTCAGCCACGTAAAATTTAAATATATTTTTCTTTTCCAACAGATTTTGTTACAAAAACAACATAATATGCTATATTTTTACAAAAACAATGTAACTACTGCACATACTTATACTTATTTTTATATTTTACCGACATACATTCCCTTCCCTTCAATAAAACTTGTTGATTTCAGATCATTTTTTGTTTCTACTGTAAAATAGTGCTCCATAAAATTACGTTGTTTTTGTAAAAAACCCTTCTTAACTCCATGGATGACATTTGGAAATGATGTATAGCATTCTTATCTTTTCGAAACAATGGATTGGAGGAACTCGGGCATAACCCGATTCAACGGACTATTCTTTTTACAAAGAACGCAAAATGAAATTTAGGTGTCTAATACTTATTGACTCGGGGTTGTTCAACCTAGTACTTATAGTGGCACAAATACCGGGTGTAAATAGACTGCTACCATTAAATGAAACCTCATATTCTACCAACCCTACTGAACCACTTTTCCCAAGAATCATACCCGCGGACACCCTTAGTTTGGGAAATAATTGAGTTCCAAACAAAAATGCGTGAACCCTAACGCACCGACATACGGGCGAGTTTCGAGAGAGCGTCGTCCGTGAATCAACTGTTCCGGTGTAGCGTTCTGAAATAGACCTTCCTCCTAGGAGATGAAGTCTTTGAGTTACAGTTGAATACCTTTTTCTCTGAAGATTTGCGCGGGTTTTTTTTTCTCGAATAGTTGTTTAGTATGTGGTTTTATTTAATGGTCGCACTCTATTTACAGGCTGTATATATATTTTTTGTATTTTGCAAAAAGGGTAATTAAACCTTGGTCCTGACCTTACTGAGTCTCCAGTATGAATTAGGTTATATCATATAAATTCAGCTTATATACGTACAAATGGATCAATGCATACTCTCCCTTCCCCAAAGCTACTATAAAGTAAAATAGTAGTAAGTCACTATCTGCAAATAGACGAAAGAGAAAATCATCTCCGATGGACCATGACCACTCTATATGGGTGGAAGTGTTCATTCCACTTTTACATTCTTCCGTCCATCCAGACATTCATACACGATACTTTAAATGACTAATTGGCCTGCAAGTCTTTCGTTTCTTGAATCACGCTAACGTAGTATGCAAAATATATGAGCAGATTTGCGTAGTTTTCTAGTAAACGCATGTTGAAGAATATTTTAGGTATAGAGTGACACCTATTCTCGTGTAGCAAATATTAGATTTAGAGCTGCCATAACCTAAAACTTTTCATTCCAAAATAGGCTTTAACGCAGATGGATAAAAGTTAAATGAGCTTGTATTATTACATTGTGACCTATTCTCGTGCAGCAAACCCTTAATTTAGAGTTGAAAAACCTAAAATAATACAAGCTCATTTAACTTTTATCCATCTGCGTTAAAGCCTATTTGCAATGAAAAGTTTCAAGTTAAGGCAGTTCTAAATCTAATATTTGCTACACGAGAATAGGTGTCATTGAGGGATTTTCTGACAACTAATTAAAAAACAAAATCGTTTATTCATCTTTTGACAGCGCTGTCTAGTCATGTCTTTTAAGATTTTGTAAAAGCACACGCAATTACAAAGGCTTAAAAATATAAAATCAGTTTTATAGAGCACAGGGACTAAAATAAAAGGTTTAGTCTGATGCATGCGTTGCCGAAGTTATAGGTATGCTTGTTTTAAACTGCTATTATGTCGCATGCAACGAAAACTTGATAGTTAAAGTCTGTAAGAAATAGGGTAAATTTACTGTGATAAGCCTGGTAAGGTTCAAGAGTGGGTCAGAATTCAGTGCCCCAGACTCTCCCTAGCTGTGTAGGTAAACTGGCTGGATAGCTAGTATCTGAACAGCCGATGTCGTCTATACAGGACCAAGCCTGAAATCGCGAAAGAGAGTTTTTGCTATGATTTCAGAATGAGCTCCACAAGGGTGCCAAACGGGACTATAGTCGCCGTCAATAGAAATTGTGGACTACGTAAACAAAGCGCCATATTGTCTTTGTCTATGAATAGGTGAACTATCTAGAGATGGGTAAGTATGTGATTAAAATATGTTAGGTGCTTAATTAATTTTCTTTATTTGATTCATCGCTAAAATATTCTGATGAATCGCTAGTCCAATCGCCCACGTTAATTACAAATGGTTCCGGCACAGCGTCGGTGGCCGTGTCTATTATCCCATCCAGCTCTTTAATTTTTTCTTCTACTTACTTTTAGGGCATGAGTTACACATTTCGCCCACTGTTCTGGCCCGATCCGCGCCAAACCTTGTTCCAACAAAATCTTCACATCGTCCATTTTGAATGTTTTGTTGTTCCTTCCAACGTAACTTGCGCTCATATCAACTCTATCGGGTTAAGCTCGCAATGATATGGTGGAAGGCGCAAAACTGTCACATTTTTCGATGCCGCCAACTCATCTACATACATTTTTTTATATTTTTGCTTGTCTACTTTAGCTATGAGATTCGCTTTGATTTCGGTTTCTTGTAATTTGATTTCTTTTTCGCGCAACCAGTTTTGGATAGCCTCCTTCCGCCAACTCATGTTGGGCGCCTTTTCGATTTGACGCGAATGATATGGGGCATTGTCCATTGTCACAGAGTACGTGTTACTGTAGCTTCTATCACGACAAATAATAAAATATTCAAGAAATTTAAATCCTAGGGGGGTAAAAGAAACATCTAAAATTTTTTTTTACGTTATTTCTTTTGGC
This sequence comes from Ypsolopha scabrella, assembly GCA_910592155.1. Taxonomy (NCBI): domain Eukaryota; kingdom Metazoa; phylum Arthropoda; class Insecta; order Lepidoptera; family Ypsolophidae; genus Ypsolopha; species Ypsolopha scabrella. The sequence continues at coordinate 19,269,603 of OU342977.1, forward strand.
TCTTACTTAAAGACGGTAATATATTCGAGAATTAAATTTAGTCATATTGTTGGACCGTCTCGGACCCACGGTACCACTGGCGGATACCCCTGGGGGTAATGGTGGACATACCCTAAAGAAAAACAGCAAATAGTTAAAATTTGGGTTCCGGACGCAGAGGTCGCTAAATGTATTGTCGGGCGCTACCATTTTAGGGACTTGTGTTTTGTAGCCTTGATGTTGCTTTGGCATATAATATGGTGCGTTAGGTAGGGTTCACGCATTTTTGTTTGTAACTCAATTATTTCCTAAACTAAGGGTGTCCGCGGGTATTATTCTCGGGAAAAGTGGTTCAGTAGGGTTGGTAGAATATGTGGTTTCATTTAATGGTCGCACTCTATTTACACCCGGTATGTACCGTATTGTGTGGTGTGGTACGGAACTCTTTTTCCGCGAGTCCGACACGCACTTGGCCAAGTTATTTGTTTTCGGTTCTCCAGCGACTAAAAAGCTAGCATGTTGTGACACAGTTAAGATTGCGAAAACAGCAAAGTGCAGCCACGTTTCTGCCCTGTGAGTCCATGCGGTGGCGGAACGTGGCTGAAGGTCAGTGGTCAGCAGAAGGTTGCGGTTTTATGGTCAGTATACAACTTGAAGGGATCTGATTTTGAGCCTTGAGTTAATTTTGCACATACTGTATGTATGCACAAGTTTTCGTAATAGCTAAGTATGTAGGTATGTTTGTGGGATTGCTGAAAGAGAATGCATGACAAAAGTAAGGTTTCTTAATGTTAAAAACTGGGGGGTAATGGGAGGGAAGTTTCGGCACCGTGCTCACCAACCAGCCTGCCCAGCGTGTGTGAATATGGGCAATTCTTCTAGGAGGTCCTGCAGTGGACGAAACAGGCTGATGGATGGATCTAGAAAATAAAAGAAGAGTTAGAATACTCTTGTTCTTACTCCATCAGATGGTAGTAAGAGTAAAGGTTGCCTTCGGCGAGATGCGGCTTACGACTCGCCGCTCGTGTCACGCGTCATCAACCGAGCCGCGATAGAAGCGTGACGCATCGCATCGGTGACATCTGAGCTACTCGTCAGTGTTCACGCATCAATGCAGTATTCTATCAAATCGGCCAAAAGTTTGCGTCATTGCGTGTGCTCTCAACATTAGTAGATCCATGGCTATTATTATTGAAAATATCCTTGTGGAGAATAAAAAGTAGCGATTTACTATCATTATTTTATTATGTTCCCTTTATTCCGATACAGAACTGATAGACCTAATACTCAAAAGCAGAGGCGAAGAAAAATTCAAACAAGATTGTCCAAAAATCTGATTTATTGGTCATCCTTCCCCTTTGAGACGAAAATCACACATCTATTGCGGCACAGTTGACGGTAAATGCAAGTCGCGTCTCACCGAACCCGACCTTACTCTGTCCCTAAATAGAATAAAGAGAGCAAGGTACATAGGTAAGTGTTTACCTGTGTAGAGAGGCACGAACATACCCATAGCAGCAAGTAACAGGGAAGTTTACGCAAACGCCTTTCCACGAAACAATTTTACGCACGTCGTACATTCATTGACGACTGAAGTGATCCTTGGAATCTATTACAATCGGATACCAGATCCTCATCTCGAGCACAAAAAAAACAAGCAAGTCCAAACACCAGCTTCAAGGAAACCAGTTTGCGTATGCTTATATACTGATTATATGGGTGTACAGTACACGGTACACCTTCCGTCCAGGGATCATTTTTGTTACTCTATAATAAATAGGGTAGCTGCATAGGTTTTACAAAGTTTTTGCATGAAACCGTATACTTGGTAAGCCTATCCGTAAGTGGTAAGCAAACCCTTTTCAATTTCAAGGGTAGCCGTGTAACACTATCAAACCCTTTCCATAGACATAATATAACTGCGAATAATCTGAAAGTGTATGTGTATCCCTATAGAACCCGATCAAACAGAAACTGGCGAGAAAAAGGATTAACTTTTTGTCAAAGGGTGGGAACCTAACTTTCAAACCTAATATTGCTTATGCCTCGGTTACACCATAATGATAAGCTTAATTTTCAAAACCGGTTTTCGGGTCTCGCTTCCGTTACTCCGTCTGGATTTTTAAACGTTGAAAAGTTAAAAACTGGAGATAGCACTCATCTTTTCCAACTTTTACTATGGAGCATAAACTGAAATCGCGGAATTGAAATTAGCTATACCCTAGTAAATACATATCTACTTGACCAATATGTATGGAAATGCTGTTCATTATTTACGGTTTCTTAACTATCGAATTCACTGATTAAAAATAAAGCCATACTATGTTGCAGCCAAAAAGAAGGAAACTTTTTAAAATTCATTGTTCTCACACTTATAGCGCAGTTGATGTGCAACTGTGGATTTTATGACGAATGAAACAGGGCATTCTCTATTTTTTATCGTTTATTATACATACACTTAAAATAAGCATTGTTTGGAAAGTTGCAAAATTAAATCCCTAAGCAGATACGTACTAGAGAAGATTTGATAAAGCGGGATTGAGGATAAAAACTTCGAGATTTAGGTACTATCGAAGGAATTTAAGCGCATGAAGTATTAAAAAAAAAGAATTGGAATCACGTTTTAACTGTGCGATTCATTCATCATCATCAGATTCTTCGGGAGTACTATCGCGCACGGCGGTCAGTCGAGTACTAGCTTCCCTCCTGTATATTAAGCGGTATTTATCCTGTGGTTATCTTGTGTGATTCTTTGGTTTTAGTCACAGACATATAATTATTTTATTACAGCGAAAACAAAACAAAAAAGTGTGTAAGAAATTAATTTAGCTTTTTTACAACAAAAAAAATCGTCGCTTAGATTCATAATGCTATTGAAACGGCTACTCACGATTTTTATTTAGTCAGATTTCGCCTGACTAGTTTCACTGTATTCGTACAGTTTCTTCGGAGGCAAACATTTCAGGCGAAATCTGACTAAATAAAAATCGTGAGTAGCCGTTTCAATAGCATTAATTTAGCTTTTATTTATTTCGGAGGACTTCCGGAAATGAAGAAATTTTAGTTTTGCCTATACTGTTTAGGCAAATTACGTTGGTCCACTGTTTTGTCCTTACAATCGTATTTATAGCTACTGCTACCTTTTGCCTGCGGTATCGACTGCGCGAATGTACCTAAGTAAGAGATTCCCATTACACACAAACAATAATAAACGAAAAAATATTACCTACCTCTTTATAATATTAGTGTAGATATAGAAGAGTGGGTCGGCGAAACTTTCCATCAAACTATCAAAATGCATATTCCTAAAATCTAAGAAGACAACATCGCTGACGTCTACTCCCTAGGATAAACTTTACGTACGAAATTGTATTGTCTGCGCACGCGCGGGCAACCGACACCGAACCGTATGACGTCATACTTTATCACCAAGAGGAAGCAAAGTGGATTCGAATTCCGTAAACAATACACAGTAAAAATGAAAGGTAATAATACATAGTTGTAGCACAGTAATGGTTGTAATTTGTAAATTATTGTTTGTCAACGTTTTTGACTCTTGATTATTTTATGAAAATTATAGAATAACAACACAAAAATAAATAGGTCTACTAAATACGCGTAAGTATAGCAATTACATAAACAATTTTATGCTTCTTATCATGACTTTTTCAACGCAGATTTCAGTTGAATCATCTACTTTCTACATAATTTAAATGTTGCAAAGCTAAAATTGAGATATTATATATTTTGTGCGTCTGAAATTATGGAACTACATATTGGTTTATAATGTAAGATACAGTTCATATAATATTCTTAAAATAATTATATTTCTTAAATATTTAATCTTTTGAACGCGAATATTTTGATATTTTGTACCTAGCACAAAGTTTTACTTAAGAAAAACACAATTTTACCTCTTAATTATCATTATCGCTAAAAAAATAGATTGCAGTCCAGATCGTGGCTCAGATCCATCGCAAAGATCTAGACATGCGGCAGCGTGTCCAGGGCTGAGTTCTAAAAGAAGGGGCCGGCGCACCACCAGCCGTGTGTTTATTACACGAGCTACTTCAGTTTCCTCCATATTTCGACCCCACCATAACTGATTTCCTATTGGACCTACGAAGTTGTAATCCACAAGTTTTTATTTCTGTTAAAGTAAAAAAACAAAAAATCTATCGAGATATCTTTTTATTCTTATTCCGAAAAGCGTTTTAATTTTTTTTTTATTCCTTTGTTCCAGAGATATGTAGAACAAAAAACAAATTTTAAGGACATGGGCTGAATAGCTAGAATACATTTGCCTAGCAATAAATAAAAATACTTACTGTCAATGTCAAGCGTCAATGACATTTGATATATTGAGCTCTATGGTTATATAATTTCGTTTTTTTTTAATACAATCAAAGTAGTTACTGGTATTGATACGAAAGTCATTATGCCTACAAGGCTTTGTGGAAAAGTCAGTTTCAAAAAATCATTTAAGTATGTAAAATACAAAATTTTGGAAAAGGGATATAATACAAGTCTCTTAGCTTTTTACCTACTTTCTAAATAGCTAATGAAATTAGCGGGTTAGTATTTTGAAATGTTGTGGATTAACAGATATGTTAATCAAATGCAAATACTTGAATATGAAAACTTGTCAAGTTCTGCATAATCAATAGCAAGGACCCTTACAAACTTTCTTTTAAAACAAGCAAAGATCGTTGTACATTATTTATTGCAGTTATTTAAGAAACTTTATGAGTCTCGGCTCCCAATTTGATCTCAATTCTTTTTTTGGCGAAGCCGACAATCGTGTACTGCTATTGTACTGAACTCGGACCCTATGTCACATTTATATTTTATAGAATTAAGGTTACCTAATTTTAATAAAATGTTATCAGGGTGTAAATGCAAAGTCAAGAATCCCTTTAGTTAGGGTATGAAAGTATACACGATTCTGATGCCATTTCGAGAAAAAAAAATATACCTTGAATTTTCACCAAAAATTCCATCATTTTTCTAAGCTATGGCTACGCAGCTCACTGGCCTCCCCACACACCTAATTGCACCCCGCAACCCGCACCCCTCATCCGAGTGGCCAGCGACCAGTGAGAGTGTCCAGTCCACGCGATTAGTGTATTTTGAGTAAAGGAAATCGTCTTATTATGAGGTACTGGTACTATATTTAGAGATCCCACTATTTAAAATAATATCTTCACCGATCATACTAACACACCCTTAAAGGATTCTTGCCTTTGCTTTTACACCCGTATATTATCCCAGCACGAACTGTATCTATTCTATCAACAACTTCATAACAAACAAATTGATAAGACGTGGCGCCAAAGCAATTTCGTCCTATTATTTACGCAAACAAAATGTATGATAGGAAGGAATGTATCTATGCGTTTGCGCACAAATATTTTATCACTATCCTGTCAAACAGTCACCACTCAGTTCCGAAATGCACCGATAATAATGGCGCCAAGTTTTTTTTCTTTTAGGGCACTGTTATCCAGAAACTGCCTGTGGTGCGATTCGCGATGAGGTCCAAAAAGTTTCGGCTGAAATAAGAAATTATTTGTTTCCTTAGGATTCTGTACCTCAAAAGGAAGAAACGGAACCCTTTTAGAAATAGAAGAAATAGAAATATATTTATTTGCCACAAAACAAAAATTTATACTAATTAAAATTAACAACTTAATCATTTTGTTTGCAAAATGGATCAATCTCAGCATTTGCTGTAAGTTATGAACGTTACAGCGCTGATTTTCAGATTGACCCGTTTCTCACTATACCTTACATTCAGTCGCCAGCTGAAACTTTTATCACAGATAGTTGACATCATACTGAGCTGAAAAAAAATCGTCAGCTGACGCACCCGCTGTGGGTGTGGATGTGAGAGGCTGCGAAAGTTGTAAAAAAAAGTAATAGTACGCCGGCTGAATCTTTTCTCACAGATAGTTGACACATACTGAGCTGAAAAAAAATTGTCAGCTGCATCGTGGATTTGATCGTTTTATTTTACCAATTTCGCCACCTCTCAAATCCAGACCCACCGCGAGTGCGTCAGCTGACGATTTTTTTTCAGCTCAGTATGATGTCAACTATCTGTTAGAAAAGTTTCAGCCGGCGTACTATTACTTTTTTTTACCACTTTCGCAACCTGTCACATCCACACCCACCGCGGGTGCGTCAGCTGACGATTTTTTTTTTCAGCTCAGTATGATGGAGATCTACGATCGATGTCAATATCAGCCGGCTTACTATGACTTTTGTATTTGCAACGGTACCTCCCGGACTATTAGTTTGTTTATGATTTGCCAGATGTGCATGTTGTTTTGTTGGCATAACTTTGGGACACGGGTTTTTATTTCTTGCAACTGCAAGCTGTTAAGTAAAACAAAGGCGACGGACAAGACGCAATAGCCGTTCCAATAGTATGACCCTTTCTATTTCATCCTTTTATTTTTTAAGTGTTTATGAAACAATTTATTGAATAATTCATTTTTGGTTGCATACACCAAAATGAACAAAACGGCAAAATTAAAAAGGTTTTTTAACACGGCACCTATTCAAGAAGAGAACGACGACGACGTCGCTGATATATTGTTTGAGTAGTGAAATTTAATTTAATTTAGCCTTCTGTAAGTAATTTATAGGTATAATAATAAAGACTCTCTCATCCTCTGTTGGCATTATTTTTTGGCACTTTCCGAAAAAGGCTAGCATATTTTGGCATTTTTTTGACGTAGATTTAGCATAAAATAATTTTTAGAGTTGGCAGCACTGTAGTGGATGTCTGATTGTCGGTGTGCACGGGCGCAGGTCCTACACGGACTCGAACTAAAATTACTAGCCTTTGCCCGTGGCTCCGCCCGCGTTTATTCAATCTTAGCCCTGCTTCCGGCTTCGGCGTTATTTTATGAGCATCCCTTATAGCCTATGTATTGATCAGGGTCACTACGATGAGAATAAAAAACAATTTATTCACTCTTTGCCCCGTTTTCGGCTTGGGCGTTACTTTGTGAACAACCTTTATAGCCTATATGTTGACCAGGGTCCCTACGATGATAACAAAAAAACCAAATCCGTTGAGTGGTTCTCGAGTTAAAACGGATATCTTTCGGGCTTTACGGGCCCGGCATCAGTCAAAAGAAAAAAGCCCGAAATATATCTAACAGTAATTAGTTTTTATTGTTTTATGTGTTTATTAGATATATTTATATATAAATTCAAATTTAAAAGACAAAAAAGTCTGTGAATTACCTTTATTTACAAATATAAAATCTGTAATAATTACTAAAAAAACCAAAGAGCTAAGATTTTAATTCCTAGATTGTTTATTAAGCCATTGTCTCTGTCTATCAAACAGAAATGCAAATAAAATGACAGCTCATCAACTGGTTTTTAAATAGCTTTGCCGTAATAAAGTGGAAAATAATATTCTCCGCTACGGAATCCCCAGTGCGTAACAGCAAGACGCACTTAACCGGCATTTTTTCACTGTGCGTTATCTAAACTTCACTTTTCCTTTTGGATTTATGGTCTGTAAAAGTGTTTTAGTCTGGTTTATCGCCCTTGTGGCCTAATGGTCGAGTTCAGGCCTACCGACTCACAGGTCGTGTGTTCAAATCCCGAGAGGGTATAACAATAACATGTATTTATATTGGAATGACGGACACAATATAATATTCAGTCTGCGTGCTTCGGAAAGAATGCTAAAAAAGAGAGGACAGTTGTTTTTTAAGGTTCCGTACCTCAAGAGGAAAAAACGGAGCCCTTATAGGATCACTTTGTTGTTCGTATGTCTGTTTGTCCGTGTGTCTGTCAAGCAAGACCCTTTACCTCGGGAACGCGTGAAGGTACCGGGTAAAAAAATTAATCAATATACTCAAGTCTACAGTTGCTTGAAGCTGTGAAAAAATCAAATTTCTATCGGCCGTTTATGCCACGAAAAACGTATATTTCGACACTTTCAAGGGAATCAAAATTTATAGAGTATTTTCCGTTGACCTAGATAGAACCATGAAATTTGGCAAGTAATACCGTCCTATACTACCAAGTACCGGGAAAACTATACATTTGTAATTAAATCATACAAAAACATAGACTTTAACGGAACCCTCGGTGGGCGAGTCCGATTCGCAGTTGTCCGGTTTTTTTTGCCAACTTCCGCACGTCAACTTTATCTTCACTTTGAATTTACAAAATTATTTGTGCGTTAGTTATTATGTAGTCAGTATATTAGTATATTGGTTAATTTTACCTGTCTGTTTATGCCCTGGAATTACTATTCTAGTTTTAATTTTCGTGGTATGTCTAACCTGTTTCTGTATGACACCTTCTTGTAAATTTCGATAAATACTTTCTTAGCGGGTGGCTGCTTGCGTTGTTTATAAAAGCTACCCGCCAAATTTCAATTAATTCTGATTCTGTTAATTCTTTTTGAGTGAACATTGGTATTCCGCATTAATAAAATATTCATAAAAATAAAGTTACGCACGTTCGATGGGCCCCCATTTAAACCATAACTTAGCCAGAGGTATAAAACAGGGTAGGTTTTATAGCCCGAGTAAAAAACCCAAGTTTAAATATTCACATCTAACATCTACATTAAAGTTGGGGAGACAGACAGACATAAAAACAGAAGGGATATTATGTAGTAGGGATTTAGAGATGCGTTGTAAAACTTACATTAGGGACCGCTTACCCAATACAAACAATAAATAGTACAGGTGGATTGAAAAGTATTAAAGTCATTTCGTATTCGACATGAAGTCTGCGTGACCGAAAAAGTACAATTGAGATAATAATTATATAATTTTCATAAAAGATGACTTTCGTTTATATAGCGAAATTCATACCGGTGACTCGATAAGTGGTCAGGACTAAGTTCAATGACCCTCTCTGTGAAATATGCAAATACAATTTAGACTTCCTATAAATATTTTTTGTATTTCGCAAACATCAAGGTCATTGAACCTTCGTCCTGACGACTTACCAAGTCACCAGTATGAATTTGTCTATGCAAACGAAAGTCAACTAAAATAATAAAAGTCTATTAGGTTAGTTTATACAAAACCAAAAAATATATAATATTTTTTTAGTACTAGATAACTTAATCATTTTGAATGTTCTGTACGGTTATTATCTAATTATGAACATTACCTGTTATGTGATTTTCAAATAGTTATGTTAATGCTTTGTTCATGATTTGTTACTGTACCATTTAGATAAAATAAATAAGTGTATTTTATGGTAACATTACATTGGTTTTTTTATTTTACGTTAACCATAGAGTAGGTTTTTTTGTACCTACAAACATTTGAGAAAAATTAAATTTGTATTTGTATTTATGTAGCTGATTGTACTTAATTAACACCGTGTTGGGCTCATAACGTTTAAGGATCACGTAGGTGATGTTATAAACACACTCGTAAAACTTACGTAGGTTTCTTGACCCTGTATAAAAACGTAAACAAATAAAATTGTTTGTTTACTTTGGAAGAAAGTCGTCGAACAGCTTTTACTTCTTTGCTGCATATTTTAGTTTTCTTGTTTGAGGACAGGATGTAGGTATTCGATTTAGGATTATGACGCCACGACTAGAAGTCCATCCAACCGACTCTCGTATGATAGAGAAAAATGTATAGTTATGTCGTCAGCAAAATGTATAATTATGTCGTCAGCAAAATGTATAGTTATGTCGTCAGCAAATCGCAGGATTCGGCATAACATGATTAGCCTCAGCAAATCGTAAAATATAAAATCGAAAATCTTCCACTAAGTTAAAAAAGGAGCGAGCAAAGCGTAGCGGAGCGGAGAAATTTTATGATTAGCCGAATATGCCCACGACATATCACACTAATATTAAAAATGCGAAAGTTTGTGTGCATGTGTGTATGTTTGTTATTCTTTCACGCTGAAACGGCTGAACGGATTTGGATGAAATTTAGAATGGATATAGCTTATACCCTAACTTAACACATAGGGTACTTTTTATCCCGGAAAAAAGCATGTCGTCAAACCGAATAACACGCGGGCGGAGCCGCGGGCAAATACTAGTGGTCTATAAAAGGTTAGTGATTATGACGTGATTCAAAACTTTAACCACATGCTTTACTGATCATACTGAACGACCATAGACATAAACAGACTGTCTCCAATATTGATGACTTGCAAATATTGTTTTTAAACTACACTTGTCTATTATGTAATTCCTTTTTTTAATTTTATTGAAAAGGGCATAAATTAATAGAAATTGATAGGGACTTGTTGCTGGTTCTTGATGGAACATGATAACGAGTAAATTTTTTTGTATATTTTTTTAGTGTATTTCGGTTGATGCCTTGATGCGCATCAGTAGCGCCCCTATAAAATAGAGATCTCTGTACTTGGTCGAAGAATTGATTGTTCTGAAGCACTCTAGATTAAAATATATATAAAATGTAATACGATACATTACATGAGTATTTGTAAAAAGTCATGTACCTGTTTACTTGTTGGGTAGGTACAAGTAAACATACATAATACATGCACAAAAAAAAATTGTATAAGTTGCCTGATATGTTTGACAACGTGAGGTACCTATGTTAACTTGTTATCCTCAACAAGTCAACAGGATAAATTGTATATTTTTATCTATAATTTATTTACTCTATCAATCTATATAAAAAAACAACAATTGAAACCGTTTACATGGATATAAGGAAGTAGAATAATGAATTCAATTTACTTTTTTGTGAAATAGGTCCAATTAATAAGCCAAAAATTCAAATAAATGTTAAAAGCCAAAGAATAGCCATTTTCTTGCTACACTAAGAGTACGATACAATTTGACCGTTAACCGTGAAGGCCGAGATTTCCTTAATAAAAACTAGACACCCTACAAAAAATCACAATTACCTATAATTTTGGTGTAAATACTATAGCATTGTGGTGTACTATGGAGATTATATTTGGCCTCTACTCTTACACGTATATTATTTTAGGCAGCTTAAAAAAAGCTTTTGGTAGCCGCTAATAAAAGTCGGCGGCTTGAAGTCAGTCGCGCACGGGGTCGCTATGCTTGCTTTGTTCAACTTCGGATTATAGAGCACTGACTGACTGTTATTGGTTGGCCCGAACGTTCGTTTCCCGAGCTCATACGGAACTAACCGAACACGGTGTGAGAGGCAAGCTAACGCGAGACAACATTCATGTTTTGAAAAAACTCGAGAATGGTTTTGGTGGTTCCTATAATTTCAGGAGAAATATCCCAAAAATCGAAGTGAAACAAAAGTATTTTTGAATAGTATAAAATGTAGTATGCCGTGAAACTAAAATTATTTGATTTGCTGTATCGCTTCTAGGACATTACGGTACATAAACATTCATGAAAAATATGTGTAAAATCGATATCGCTATACGCTCTTAACTTTTGTATGTATTTTTTAGTTTTACGTCATGGATATGTTAAAAAAAATAAGCAAGTACCTATAAATAAGGAAATGATCAGCGAACTGCGCTAGTATGGGAGTTCAGGTAAACTTTAGTTTAAAAGTTATTTAATGTTGACAAAAATTGTTTCGTTATCACCACATTTGGCAACTATTGTCTTAGAATTTAATGATTAACCGTTATTTTCTGATGATAACAACAATAACTACAAAAAGTTAATGAACTAGTGACATTTCGTATGCTACCGACTACATACCTTCATAAATTGACTCGTCTAATCTAACCTTCGATCATCAATATACAACAAGATGACGGGTCAAGAACAATAGAGGAGGCGAATTACGTTTAAGAGTGGAGTTAAGTCCCGTAATTCTAATATCTTTTGGAATAGTTGGATGACATGACTAGAAAAGTTCGCACGGAGTGATTATCTCTAGTACATTACGGAAGTACTTTAAACATTAGGTATAATTTTCAAAATAACGTAATGTTGGTATGTAAAAGAAATATTTGATACAGGCTTCAGTAGGATATAAACTGGTCTTAAATGCGTTATGGGTTTTAATATTGAGACCTGTAAAGTAAGGAGTAGGGATAAATTCGTTTTTTTTGTTTTGCCACTCCAGGGAAACTTCTACAATCGGTTCGAAGTAACATGTGAATACTATATACATTATAAACATTCTGATAATTTCGCACAGCACGGCAAAATACGGATCATAGTCAAAATATATAAGGTCTTACAAGAATAAGTGAAAATAGTTCTAGGGTAGATCATGTATCGTTAACTGATCACATTCAAGAAGAAAAAAATTTTTTGCCCAAATAATTTTTTCACTTCCCAGTACAAAGTGGTTGAATCAGCTGACTAAATTTCTATGAAAGGTTAAAAAAAAGTTCACCCAAAAATTTTTGTTTTCGGTGGAATTTGGTCTATTGGGGATTCTCTATCATCTATTAAATTTTTTTCACTTTGAATTGTAGGACCTAATATATTTGAGAATACTACTTCGGGGGAAACTCCCGCAATTGTGCAAATTTAATTATACCTTTGATTCTGAGTTTACTTCATTCGCCACATACAAAAAAACATTTTTGTTAATGGAAGTTCAAAATCTTCGGTTACCTACGGGCGCGGAATGCCCGAAGCGACGCAGGGGCGAGGTAAGGGCGCGCGGGGAGTACCGGGCGGCTGAGCGCATATTTTACGAGCGGTGCGTTAGGAAATGGGTTTTGAGGTGTATTGCATCATTTGCCAAGAAATTTTATTAAGTGGCAATGACACTGTTGACATAGTTCGTGAAAAAGTTAAATAATTTATTACACTTATTATGTCAGTATACAAATAGGTAGATTATATTCATGAATCAGGTAGTTGAAGGAATAGAGAATAACAAGAGAGTAGGTATCGATCATGAATAAAATGGTGTTCTACTAGTGGTTCTCAAAGTCAGGTGTTTTGTTTTAAAGAAATAGGTATGGTTGTCCTTTGATTAACTCGGGCCAAAGTTGAGTAAATAAATTTATTACATTACATAGGGTGTATCTGTAAACATGAGTTGAAGAACTTTTACAGAAATCCAGTTTGACTTGAGCTTTGTCACACTAGGTAATACAATATTCCTCCCTACAGTAGTGCAACGCCTTACGTTAGTTACTTACGCTGTCATACGCAACACAAATATGAGAAATAAAAGAATCGTGATTATTACTATTCTAAGATAATCATTTATTATTCATTATACAGGCTGATTGGTAATTAGATGCAATCCTTTGAAGGGATTGTAGAAGAGAACAATTGCAGTTGATTCAACTATATAATGCCTTATGCAAAAGTGAACCATTTCTGAGATATTTTGAATTTAAGCTTTTTTTCTTAAGAAAACTTAAAAAATATATATAAAAGAACCAGCCCATATTTTTTTTTTCATTTGTTTCGCTTTAATAGCATCCCAGCCAATAAACAATAATCCTAAAAAACACATTATTGACGTAAACCTTGACACTATGCTCCAAAACAATTGAAAACTCTTGAAAATCGCAAAAAATTAACACAAAAACGCTAGGTTAAAACAAAAAGTCTTTTTGCAATTTTCTGTGCGTATAAGCTTGAAAACATCCGCATTTTACTAGCTTTCGAATGAGATACAAAACTCTTAAATTGACAGAGCAATGATAAAAATATGGCCAAATAATGTCAAAAATGACAAAATGACAATTTTTTTTTGTCATCAAGTAGCCCTTGCCGAGCCATTTACTATAGTTAAAACTTGGTAGCTCTAGCTCTAACCATTCCCGAGATATGGCCATGGTACCCAAAGGGACCCAAAAGGTACCCAAATTTTTTTGCATATTCGGGTAAATCTTGTCGAGACCTTTTAAAAAAACTCCAGAAATAGGGGTCTAGCTTCAACCCTTTAGGAGATATGGGCCGAAAAACATTTGACACTTGGAAAATAAGGGCATTTTTTTGGACTCCTGGGGTCCTGAGTTTCGGGGTTCCAAGACCAACCGTTGCAGAGATATGGCCAAAACAAATTTTTTTTCGCTATTCGGTTAAAATATTTTTAAATGAAAAACATCTTTTTTCGGAACCCCGGGGTCCAAGTCTGGGGGGTCCAAGACCAACCGTCGTCGTGGAGATATGGCCAAATCAATGTTTTTATCAAACATTTAAAAATAAAAAATGTTTGGTTTCCCGTGGTGGTTTCCGAAAATTAACCAACTATCCAGAAGGAATTTTTTCCCATACAAATATCTTAACGGGAACGGAAATTGGCCAAATGTCAAAAAAAAATCCATGGATACTACTTAAAAAGTCCAAATTAAAAAAAAAAACAATGGGTAGACCATATAAAAATACTAATTATAATATGTAATTATATATAATATAAAATAAAATTATTAATTTGTGGATTTATTATAAAGAATGAAGAAATTAAGTTTAGGAAAAAGAATCCTTATAACATCCTCTACATGTGGTTTCATTTTCTGAGCAGGTCACCTTTATAAAACAGACTAGTGATGGGCAGCGGCGTCACTGGTGCAAGGGTTTCGGCAGCGCGCTCATCAATCCGCCTGCCCAGCGTGTGTGAGTATGGGCATTTCTTCCAGGAGGACCACCAAGAGTGGCGAAATCCTGGAAAGGCCTAAGTCCAGCAGTGGATGAAACAAGCTGATGGATGGATGGATGGATAATAATTATATTTTTTTCAGACCCCGGATCAAACATTCAAAAGATAAAATTCTTTTTTTTTAACCTTGGGTCTAAATGTGGGGTTCCGAAAATTTTGTGATCCAAAAGTCTTATACTCGACCCACTATCAAGTAGGAATTTTTTTCCGTCCAAATATCTGAACCAGAACAGGATTTAGCGAAAATGTCAAAGAAATATCAATTATATTTGCCGTGATCAAGTAAACCGAAACTTGCACCAAGCTAAGTGTAAAAACAAAGAAACATTACGTGACCCCATCCCGTAGCGCCCCGCAAACTACGGCATTTCATTCATTAATTCAATAAGTACACAGTGGAGACGACATCAAGCTATACACTTGCAGTACGACATTAGCCCCTACAGAGAAGAATATAAGATAGGTACAAAGTCAGAAGTGTCTAACTTGTTGCGGTCTTCAATGATACTATGCAGGTGATTCCGAGACACGCACACAGTTACAATATTGTTGCACACTTAAGCATTTTCCGAGATTTTGTAATACGTCGTTTTGAAACGGACAATAGAACTGTAATATATCTTTTCATGTTCTCTTGTAGTACAAGTCTGCGCAAGTTGAGTAAATCCATTGTAGGGTGACTAATTTACATTTTTTTACATTTTACTTCCCTAAAGCCATCTAGTTTAACTAGTTCATATTGGTTTCCTCGTTTACCCCCTTAAAAAGTCATAAAAAGTATTTCTTGTTTGTAATAATTTTCTCTAGCGTATATGTTTATGGGTGTACTAAAGTTGATCGTATTCATGAGCAGATATACCTACCTACTTGCGCCTCACTAAGGTTTTTAATACTCAGCAATGTATGGCGCAGGCATCTGGTTAAATTCAGTGACTTAACTAAATGATTAGGGTTTTAGTTTAAATGTCGGTCATACAAAAATAACTACGAAGGTTACGTACGGCGGTCACGCCACTATGTGGCGCGACTCGCCATACCTAACCTTCTAACATAAGCTGCCGCCTCTCTTCTACGTGATTTAACCAAACGCCTGATTTAACTAAATGCCTGTGACATTTACATCATTACATACATTTTGTATAAAGCAGCTTATATGTTATATGTTGTTGAATTTATGGGTAAGTGCTTGCTTACACTGAAGTATTACTATCTAATAAAATACTTAATTACGCTGTCCACTTCTATTGGTATTTAAGTCTATGTAATTTAGCCCGCTTGCCACTTCTACCTGTTTATTAGTCTGTGGTTGTACAATATACCTACTCGTACAACCATTTTGTAAAATTAAGTATGTTCCGTGTGAAAATGCTCATATTTTATAACCGGCGAATGAGGTACTAGCCAAAAGGCTAACTTTGAGACAAGTTATAAAACTGCAGACATTTCCCCTGAAGAAGAATGTGAGATAAATATAAAAATACCTTTTCCGTATGACCCGGCCAAAGTTGCGAACCGGGCAATGAATGATGACTATTTCTTAATCATATTGCCAATTCGCACAAACTACAGTCATTTCCCCCGAGTCACAATCGCACATTTGCAAAAAAAAGTAAAAATAGTAGTTCCATAATTCGTATCCCAAACTGCACTTTTGGCAAACGTAGATTAGGGTACTCTAATTTGTATGTCAAATTGCACCGACTGCAGATAATTTTCCCTCGAAGTTATGAACAATAATAGCATTCACCCCTTTCCGTTCTATTGTATGTTACCATAGAGGTAATTTATTAGTCATCTATCACACTTAAAAACTTTTAAGTTCGAGCAGTGACTTAATGCCACTCTTTTGTAAAATATGAGCATATTTGGTTCGCCTACAAAAACAAAGCGATATGTTGGCAGCGGCTGTCTATACCTTTAGTGATATCTCAAACTACTATTTACGCGAAAACGTCCTAAATTTTTTGTATATTCAACCTATTTTAAACTTTAAGTGCTTACGATAAGGTGCAGTATTGTTCGTGAAGTATTCACGTCACACAAGATGGCAAGAGACGATCGAGTCCGGAACGGTTTATTGAAAATCGAACTTTAATATTTCGTATGTAAAGCACATTTTAAATTCATTCTTTCGAAACACAATCTTCTGAGCAAATTGGAGCCAATGTTTGTGAAGTTGGCGCGTGCGTTGGCTTAGAAACATTTTATTAAAAATACCATGCCATTTACATATGAAATTATGAAAAATAGAAACTATTGATATTTACTTACTGAAAGTAGGTACGATATTTCATCACCACTACCTTTATTTCTAGGGATATTACGGCAGTTTTTTAGAGCACGTGGAGGCATTGTTACACGTTTCAACTTTGGCGCTGGCACTAACGAACTAAATTCAAATAAGAGCTCACTCTGCAAGTGGGCTGTTATTTGTCGGGCCGCTTTTTACGTGCTGACCCGTCATCTAGTTGTATATTGATGATCGAAGAATCTAACCCACAAACACACCATATATACTTATACCTAGATGTAAACAACTGCACAAGTATCAGCAGCTAGAACAGGGTGGGCAAACTTTTTCTGGGAGAGGGCAAATATATGAGGATCTGAGGTGTAATTGTGTAAGCCAATGGTATTCAAATTGCTTGTCATACGGCTATTTGGCTAAGCGAATAAGCCCGTTTGAAACATGAAACCGTGCGTTTTTGGTTGTCAACAACAAAATAAGACAATTGTATTCATTTGACAGCCAAAAATGTACGATTTCAACTGTCAAACGGGCTAATTTGCTTAACCGAATAGCCATATGACAATCAATTTGAATACCATTGCCTCAGATCATAACGGTATGAGGAAAAAAAACGTAAGTTTTCCTCATTTCCATAGTTAAAAATATCTACGATGAGGCAAACATTGATATAATTTTCTGGGCCTGCAATAGAAACTCAGTTTAGAAGTGTTCAAGATAAGCTGCTTTTACGGGTTCGGGGACATTTTGTTTTCATTTATTATGATTTTGCGGAAGTATGACGGCCTGAACGTCACGGAGGCCGTGGTTGCCCCGCGGGCCGTATTTGCCTGTAACTGAGCTAGAGTGTTTTACTCGTAAAGACCACTATTATATAGGTAGATCAAGACGAACCGCTACTAAAGTGCACCTGATGCAACTGGTATCCAAAGCGATAGTATCGATACGACGATTGCGACGCCTATTGTAGGACTGTTTTCATTATTGGTAAGGGATAGGAAATATGTCTCGGAATTTGACGCTCTAATTATTTATTTATTTTCCTTCATATGTATAACTACTATACTTTGTCTAGTCTCGGAAAAACCTTGAGAGCTTTATTATTTCAAAGGGATAATAATTCTTCGATCTTTCATTCTTCCGACAATAGTCAAACTATAGCATTTTATGTTCAGGTAAACTGTACAATATCATGTAGGTAAATTAAGCTCTTGTCGACAACTTTAAAAAAGCTAACGACGCGACGTTTGTTATTGTACAAATATTGTGTGATTCTATTTCTGTCTTGTTGAGGGTCGAACACTCGGTTGATTAAAATCATCACCCTGACCTCATCTCTGAGTCTTCCTCCCCCTTTATAAATACCGTACCCTCGGTGTGCCGGTGAGCCGGATCAGGCTTGTTCCTGGCTGAGGGATAGGTTAGGGTTACTGTTACTGTAAGTCCGCTATGAAAGGTGTCGCTGGTGCTGCCACTATAACTATCGACAACTTCTTATAAGCGAGCGAGCTTATTCAGTCCTGCAACAAAACGGTGGTATGTGTTGTTTTGATATCTAGACTTCTAGGACTAGCACGTGCCTATATTTAGCGAGTTCACACAGCTCGGTCTAATTAATACACACATGGTGCCTAGCAGCTGGTATCCACTTTCCTGCAGGTTTCCTTACAAGACCTGGGCCTGACAAGCGACGGCTTTTTATGAGATGAATCAATAAAAGTGGTTTTATATTTTGCAGGGTAAATGTGTCCATGACAAAATTGAAACTGTTCGAAGAGTGTGAGATTTATCAATCTATCTACATCTACAGTAGGTAATATTAAAAAGAAGAGGTGTTTGTGTGAGTATAGATGTAGGGGGCAATTTCTAGAACTGCTGATTTGATTCTGAAAATTCTTTCATTAATAGGGAGGTATTATCCTTGAGTGCTATACGCTATAGTTTGTTCTTTTCAGTTTCCTAGGGACATGGCCATTAATGTTATTCAAGCGTGTAATCTTCGTAAATACTGAAACGATTTTGAAAATTATTTCTTTGTTTTATTGCATGGAGCATGGTTGTGGTGCTCCGTGTTTTATTGGTTAGACTCTTCACTTGGACATACGCTATAGTTTTTTCTCTGGGGATGGGCAGTTCCCCAGGGACATAGTTTTTAATAAACATGAAACCGATTTTCATAATTGTTTTACCATTGTAAATATTGTAATGGTTAATCTTCACTGTGACTGGACTATAGTTTGTTCCCTGGGTAAGGGCAGGTTCCTATAGCTTATTTGCGTGGATATTAACATAACAGACTTTAAAAATTATTTACTGTTGTAATGGTTAGACCATAGTACCTATACTGTGGTTAGACTCTTCACTAGGTCATAGGCTATAGTTTTTTTCCTGGAGGCGGGCAGTTTCCTGGGGTCATAGTAGAATAACTATACTGTAAAGTTATTGGTCCGAAAAATATTAAGAGATTCGATAAGACACCCAAAAACAAAACGGGCGAAGCCGCGGGCTAAACTGACAGATTGTCTATTGTTCAATGTTTAGGCATTTCTAGATTTCTATAAAACTTACAAAAAAATAGGTAACCCCAGGGTAACCCAAACAAATTAAATCCACTGTGCTGAACATTAAAGTCCTTGGAAAATTCAATAACTTTTGGATACTGCGCCTACCCTACGTCTGGATTGAAAAAAACTTTACAGGTGACGTACCCACACAATAGAATTTTGTTTGAAATAGATAGAATTTGATAAAAATCTTAGTTCATAAATAACATTTTTTTTTAAATTTGAGTCAGGACTATACTTGCAGGAAATTTACTTTTAGTGACATCTCTCGCTGAATAGTAAGCAACTTGTGCTTGCAGCGCCATCTATGGCTCAGTAGCTAAACTTGAATATTTTCTACCATGTGTGTTTGACACAATTCCAAAGCGAAGTCACCTTGCGGGCATTAAGATTAGTGATCACGAATGCCACGCTGAATTATATTTGATGTGAACTCGAGTTCAATTCCCGGACAAATTATCTTTTATCGTTTGTTATTAATTTTTATTAATGCTGTATTCATTCTAAAATATAAATAAAAAACGCAAGTTCATTTTATTTCTTAAACTATTTTACCCTTGTTTTTATATTATTGTTACACACAAAGGAAAATACTAAAATGTAATAAAGTAAATAGGTAAATGATTATATTATAGCAATTTGTTTGTACTTCCGAAAATAGGTAAACGGAATACGATTTAAAATTTTGACCACCTCCTCACAAGCTGCGGTGTCCGAGTGGTTAAGGAGATGGACTTGAAATCCATTGGGTTCTACCCGCACAGGTTCGAATCCTGTCCGCAGCGTGCTTTTTTGTTTTTTGCGTTTATTTTCCTCTGACGCAATTTTTTATCTTTTTACTTAATTAATACATGTTGTAGATGCTAATTAAATGATATTTAGAATTTTATTTACACTCAATCATAAAATCTCAAAAATAGTGCATAATGAATGACTTTATTTTATTAAGGTAGGTATTGACACCTATTCTCGGGTAGCAAATATTAGATTTAGAGCTGCCATAACCTAAAACATTTCATTGCAAAATAGGCTTTAACGCAGATGGATAAAAGTTAAATGAACTTGTATTATTTTAGGTTTTTCAACTCTAAAGGTTTGCTGCACGAGAATAGGTCACTTTGTTTTCCCAACAAAATAACGCTTTAATTTTTTTTCTAGTATTAAAATACAATATTTCAGTAAGTATGGAAGAAACTTCGCCCATACAGAGAGACAGGGCCGCATTTTAAGGTGTGGAGGAGGAGGAGTAAGGTGGGTTGTTAAAAATCTAGTGTTTTAACATTATTCTTTGAATTATAGGCTGTCCGAGATATCATGATATGGGTGACTGACAGTTCGTAATTTTCCGTTTCCCCTATACTAATCACACCATACTACATACACCCGGGCACAAAAGAAAATAATAAGTCTTAGAAATAATGTAAATAATTATTGCAAAAATACAATAAATAATGCCTCTATAAATCGGAACAAAAATCTCAGTGTATTCGTTAAATTTAACGAAGAAAAGATTCAGTAAATAATAATGACTTTTTGCTACGTGATGCGTGGATCGGAACGCTAACCCATAGGTACTGTCACTACATAATCGAAAATATATCGATGAATCGGTGCGGCCATCTTATAAAATCGCGTGAGTATGAGTCCATCTTGTATGCGGTTTGTGTTTTCATTGCGGTTGCTTCACGTGCTATTCGTTTTGACGTTTGTTTCTGTTTTTGTTAACTTGTTGTTTTGTTATTGGCGAAATTCCGAAAAAAACAAAAAAAAACTTTGAACTCTCAAACTATCGAGTTATTGGTTCGTTTAATTTAATTAATCTAGTAATTAACAAAAAGTAGTTTGGATAATCAAATATCAATCAATTAAAAAATCGATTTGATAGCCCTTGCTAACTTACTCGATACTAAAAATATCGATTATATTCCATTAGGGTACATCACTGTAAATGTCAACTTTGAACTGCCACCCATATCATGATAGCTGGGACGGCCTATAGTATTAACATTTCTTAAAAAGTAAAATAAAACAAAAAATATAGTTCTCATGGACAAAGCCAATACAAGTAAAAAAAAACCCTAAAAACATCATAATGCAATTTGTACCTACTGTATTTTTATTATCTGTAGCTGATGTATGGACTGTAAATATGTTTTAAAAGTCAGCTCGTAACAATTCAAGCCATAGCTTAATGAGTCCGCGAGTGCATGATTAAACAATATACAAGGTGCGCCTATTTTGCACTTTATTTAAATGATAAAATTTCCCCAAGATTGATCTTAGCTTATTGCAAACTAACGTTGTATGTAATTTCCAATTAAAATTTGTATCTATTAATAACCCCAAATATTTAAATTTATTTACTAATTCTAGACTATTACATTCACAGTTTACTTTGTTTAGGTGTAGGCAATCGTAGGTGTGACCAATTATTTTTATTGTAGATGGATCAATGTTTTAGCAGTTACATTGTACGGTGAGTGGATATGCATGCATTTTGTTTTACTTAGGTTTAATATTATCCCGTTGTCATGTGCCCACTTAGTTATTCTCTCAATTGTTTATCATGGTCGCAACATGTTTCCCAGCGAAAAGCAGGCACATATCATCAGCGTGTACAGTTGGGAGTTATGTACAACGTTCGCGACACTGTTTATATGAACCAGTCGGGACGCCATCACTGACCTTGGCCTCAGACCCAGCTGTTCCGCTGATGACTGCGTAGCGTTCTATTATTGAGGTAACTGCGCAGCCACTGGTTGGTTGGACCACTTATCCCACACTCATGTTGGGATGGTTGGTATGTGTACCGATATAAGACGACATATACATCTAAAGGTACTCTGTGGCGACGACGACGGCGTAATCGGCTGTCATGGAGACTTGTCGGTATGGCATTACTACCGCAGATATTTGTTTCTGTATTCAATTGTAATATTAAATGACAAATTTTAATGAATTATTTCAATAACATGTACGAATAATATAATTATATATTTTTATAATGTATCCAATATATGTATGTACATAATAGTATTTTTATCTTTAGATAAATAACTATGTTTGTGATTTTTGAAGTGTAAATTTTTATTTATTAATAAATGAGCAACATACTTCACCTAAAAAAGGGAAAAAACGTAAAAAGTATTCCTTCGAGCCGGATTTGAACCAGCGACCTATGGATGACAGCATTTGATATCCTCTACAGTCCACCGCTCTACCAACTGAGCTATCGAAGGTTGAGGTTACAGTACGAAAATAATGTTCTTGATCGAGTAAAGAATTTATTATGAATAGCTGGTATTCTGTGAGGAACCATGTGACAAGGGGGGGAGGGGCACGAGCGTTGAGATAAGCTTTGTGACGTCACATGAAAAACAAAAAAATAAAAATGCATTGAATATATCTATTGTTCATTTATTTAAAATGGAAATATAAGGTCTTACAATAATAAGTGAAAATAATTCTAGGGTAGATCATGTATCGTTAACTGGTCACATTCCAGAAGAGAAAAAAAATTGCCCAAATAATTTTTTCACTTGCCAGTACAAAGTGGTTGAATCAGCTGACTAAATTTCTATGGAAAGGTAAAAAAAAAGTCAACGTAAAAGTTTTTTTTTCGGTGGAATGTGGTCTATTAGCGATACTCTATCATCTATTAATTTTTTTTCACTTTGAATTGTAGGACCTTGTATAAATAATTTTGGAAGTGCAACAATTAAACAAATTTTAAATATAAAATTGAAAAATATGTGACGTCACACCAGGGCTACCACTAATGTGACAAGGACGGGGGTGGGTCCAAGAAATTAACATAAAAAGTTACAGCAAAAAAAATTTTGGTGGTCAGTTTCATTAAAACAATAAAAAGAAACTCGGAAATCTGTTTGCATATTTTTTGGCTGAACATTTGAAAGCGGACGCAGGAATTTGGGAAGGCTGAGGGTTGAAAGAGTTAGGGGTTTGCATCCTCACTCTAACCGTACCCTTCCCCATTGAGGGGACGCCTGGCTTTTTTTCCTATCATCGACCATCATAGTGAGACACCTGATTCCAACAATATTATTCCTAGCAATGGGCCTTATTAAGCTGGATTGATGTTCAAGGAAGGATGGATAATATGAGGATTATTCATTATTGATTATTTTACATCCGCTAAGAACTCTACATTTATTAAAATAACCCTAGTAGCATTATTTGTGGTTATTTGATTGGTCCAATGTTGTTTTTAAAACGCTATTGGTTGGCCAACTGTCAGAAATGGCCCGGCCGGCTTGTCTTCAAGCGGCCCTATGATCGGTGCCAACGATGGCCCAACCGACTGAGGGCCACCGTGTGCTTTTCCAACAAAGGCCCGAAGATGGCCCAATGTTGCATATTTGCTGAAGATAATGCGTATGTTCACCAAAATTGGCTATGTGTTGACCCTCTGTATGTGAATTCCTTATTGTAAAACCTACCGTAGAAGTTGTAGGCCTAATGTTATATTTATGTTGGAAATAATACGTATCTTAATTACAGTTGGCCATCTGTTGGCCATAGAGAGACATGTTTTTAAATAAGATCTTATTGTAACCTATGTTTGTCAAATAAATTATTATGAATTATGTATGTGAATACCTCGGTGTTAAACCTACCGTAGGCTAACGTTGGGCCTTTTTAGAAATAAACACTACCGTATCCCAACTGTTCCCCAACGGTTGGCAATCGTTGGCAACTGTTGGCCAAAAAAATGCTACTAGGGAAACTACTTGTCTTCTTGGGGGAGAGGTATCAGGGCTTACCTCTCCCTTATCCCTTCACCTTCCCCACGAAATTTCAGCGGTCGCTCTTTAATGAAAACCATTTTTTTTAGACTCAGGTCAAGTGCTTTTCCATCGTCTGATTTATAATTCAGTCAAAAAAGAAACATTTACTTTAATAAAAGGGTTAATAACGGACTCGGTGAGTCAACAATAATCCAAAACCAATATAGAGAATGTTGATTTGGTCAGCAACGTCAGTCACACACAAGGTAGGACGAAAAAATAATTTGGCCAAGTGCGAACGAGACTCGCGCACGAAGGGTTCCGTACCGTTTGTTATTTATTTTATATTCCGTTTATTATTATTTTGTTTATTTTTGAGGCCATAGTAACAGACAGACAGTGGAGGCATAGTAATAGTGTCCCTTTTGGCACCCTTCGGATACGGAACCCTAAAAAACGTAACTTGCTGCTTCCACTAATGACTTTTGAACTAACTCCACGAAGAACAACTTATTTATTGATTTCCAGTATCTCATCCGCAATAAAGTTGTGCAAACTGCAAACAGGCTGAAGTTAGACAACTAGAACAGAAGCCGGGCCGCGGTTGTGATGATAACTAACTGTCAGATTTCCAGGCTAGACAGACCCTTCTAAAAAAACTTCCGAAAAAGTTCTGCAGAAATGAGCTCTCAAGATGTCTGCCGAAGCCGTACCTAAAAATCACATTGTTGAAAGGTAACTGGTCAGATTCAATTGTGTAAGACCATCGTCATCAAATTCGATTGTCATATGGCCATTCGGCTAATCAAATTAGCCTGTTTGACGATTGAAATCGTACGTATTTGGTAGTAACAACAAAACAAGACAATCGTATTCTTGACATCAAAAATGTACGATTTCAATTTGTCAAACAGGCTTTGCTTAGCCGATTAGCCATATATGACAATCAATTTGAGTAAGTACGATTGTCGTATTGATCTTATTCAAATTGATAGTCATATGGCTATTCGGCTAAGCAAATTAGTCCGTTTGACAATTGAAACCGTACATTTTTGGCTGTCAAATGAATACGATGGTCTTGTTTTGTTGTTGACAGCCAAAAACGTACGATTTCAATTGTCAAACGGACTAATTTGACTAGCTAAATAGCCATATGACAATCGAATTTGATGACGATTGTCTTATACCTCCTCTACACGTAGACAGATGCATCAGCGGATGGATCAGCAGATGTATCCGCGGATGGATACGCGAGCCGTCCACACGTCTGTGGGTCAATCAGTCGGTATTGATTTTAGAAAAACGCAAGACGTATCAATAAATGGATGTTAAGACAGTAGCGGCCGCTACTATTTATTTATTTAGCTCATAAAGTAAAATAAATATAAAAAAAGAAAGTGGGATATGCCATATATGGATACATGCCATATTTAATAAAAATGTAAAAATAGCGAGCAAATTTTTTTCATTCTTTTAATTTTTGTCTGCCTATCTACATTTATGTTCCATGTTAACACGAGAACTCGGTTTTTTTATTATCATCGTAGTGACCCTATTTTAGTCAACACATAGGCTATAGGGTGTGTTATTATTAATAAATATTGAACAAACGCGGGTGGAGCCACGAGCAAAGGCTAGGAATAATAATAAAATATTAATGAGGAGTGACCGAGTGACTGCACAAGCAAAGCACAAAATGACATTGGATAAAGCGCCTGAATACTTTACACATGCAATATTTTATATCGTCACTCTTGCCAACCTACGTTGAATATTGTTGAATCATCAATTCCGTTGTTGCTTGGAAGTTAAAATCCTTATTCTTTGCTCCATTTTCCGTCATAAGAAAAATTAATGCACCTGAGTCCTCTTGGTAATAAAAGGCCCTAAGTAATTAAAAAGTAAGGACAAAGGGAGCAAAGGGTCCTACGCAACATCTTGTATTTAGTCTATGTATGCAACCCCTTACTTCCACATGCGGTCGAAGCTAGAAAATCAGTGACAAAAATGCGACACTTCTTGGTTTTAGACCGAAAACTGGTGTTAGCACTTGTACCTTCTACTTACTAGTCCATACGAACAAGTTTTTATGATAAAATCTAAAATTCTGAAGTTTTTGATTCTGATTCTTGATTCTAATTTCATGCGCGCGAGAAATTAGAAGTCAAAAAGAGTTGCAGGCATTTATTGGATTTGATCATAAATAAATATTATAAAAGTCCGTCACGACATCTAATCTAAACGTACGACCTTACGTGGAAATATCATGACAATTTTAAACCATTAAAACAGTGCAAGTGGGTCGATAATACAGACAGTGTAATTGCTATGAAGCTAAGTGCACAGTAATAATAATAATAATTATTATTGTACATTTAGCTTCGTAGCAAAATATACATGTCATGTCGTCGGCAGCATGTCGTAGAATTGGTGGCCTCGCTCGGCTCCTCATATTTCTCTACATGTAAGACGCTCCACCTCGCTTCGCTCGTCATTGGACCTATTTTTGACTTTGGATATGACTTTGAGTTCATACTTTACGATCTGCCTGCCCAGTTTTACGAATTGCCCAATTATACGATCTGCCCACGATATCTTTGTTAAATAAATAAAACACCTGCGCACCAAAAATAAAGTTTTTGTTTATTAATTGGAGTAAAATAGGTGAAAGTTTGTATCCAAATTTCCTTTAGTTTTTTATTCAAAACCATGAGAATTGGTATGTATTTAGTTAGTTGTCTGAACATAATAAAATAAAAACATTTTTAAAAATTCAACCCTTACATAGTATACTTACTTGAGTAAAAGTGCACCTGAATCGAATCGAAAAATCAAGTCAACTGTTTGGAAATATAGGTGTTTTTTTGTCGGGGGCATTTTTCCCATGAATTGTACTATGGTCAAACTACGTACAAACAGGTATTGCAGAAATATGAAGGCAAAGTCAGACAAAGAGTTTATAAATCAATAAATAATTTGTCGATCGCTGCTCGATGTGTATCAGTACAAATATCGACGGAAATATCATGGAAATAAGGTTCAAATCAGCGCTCACTGCGAAATTGCTGTTACGAAAAACGCACGATCGCGGATAGCGCACAGTAGGAGAAAATAAACGTTTGAAATGAAATTAAATAATACGTAAAAAAATAATTAAAATAGCCTTGTACACAGGGTAAACAAAATATTATTTTATTTAGTCCGTCATTTAGATTATCAAAAAATATTGGACACGTATTTTTTCTTTTGTCAGTCAAACAAAAAATGACAGAGATAAAGCGCGTCAAAGTTTGGGAGTGGGGGAAAATGACGTCATTTCTAAGTAAAATTGTACCTAGATGTGACGTCACGCAGAACTTCAGCGGGCTATATATTCATTATTGTTTGTTTAATTGAAAAAAGAAAAAAATACGTGTCCAATATTTTTCGATAATCTAACTAACGGACTAATAAAATTTTTTTAGTCCTCATGCCTATAACTTTTTTTTTAAGTTTATTGAACAAATAATACTACATTTAAAAAAATAAATATTAAAGAACTATCTGACGTAAGCCACGAAGGCTTATCTGCAGATAGTGAGTTCTACATTACACTTTATACACTTACAATAAAATTCTTAAAAAGTTATAACTCATTTTTTGTTATAAAATCTTCAATTTGACTAAGCTTCAATTTGTTTCTTTAATTTAATCGGATTTTAGTCATGATTTGGACCTACTTGTTTTGGTATACATTAAGTTATAAAGTTCTTGACACAAAATAAAAATACAAATTTATCCATAAGTTTTCCTTTAATTTATGACCTTAATCGCAGTTTGATCATTGGCTGTGTATTCGCTTTTTATAAAAATCTATTTACATACATTTTGCAGATATTGAAACAATGAAAGTACCGAACACAAATCCCCGCTATTTGTGTGCAGCCCAGCCTCTAATGATCGCGCGACAAACTATTCAAGTTTTGCCGTTTCCAAGTTATTTCCGGCTGTCATCAGGCCGGTGCCGGGCGGAGACCAGAGATATCCGATGCTTTATTTTAATTCCAAGTGCAATAATAGGCGGTTCAAGAGCATTGCCCTCATGCAAACAAAGCCTACTGAAATAGACTAGAGTTGTGGAAGTTGAATGAATGAATAAAAGACACTTTATTGTAAAAAAAAAAAAAGGAAAACAGAGCTTGGTAACATAATTTTGCACAAAGGCGGACTTATCACTAAGAGCGATTTCTTCCAGCCAACCTTTGTGTCGTGAAGAAATTATAATAACTTGTTGTTGGAGATTTGTAGAGAGAGTTTTTTATTATGTAGTTAGTTTTTTATTACATGGATTAATGAAATCATACCTATTGCTAATGTTTGTTTTCACATCACACTAATATTATAAATGCGAAAGTTTGTGTGTGTGTGTGTGTGTGTGTATGTTTGTTACTCTTTCACGCTGAAACGGCTGAACGGATTTGGATGAAATTTAGAATGGATATAGCTTATACCTTAACTTAACACATAGGCTACTTTTTATCCCGGAAAAAAGCATGTCGTTAAACCGAATACACGCGAGCGGAGCCGCGGGCAAAAGCTAGTAATAAATACAGGTTTAAAATTTGGGTATATTTGTTGTACATTTCAAAAGTAAAACAAAGAATAATAAAATTCGGGCTCCATTCTCAGAGTTTGCTGAATAGTTTTGTCAGGCGCTACCATTTTAGCGCCTTGTTTTTTGTCACATTGATGGTGCTTTCGCATCTAAATATATTGGTATTAATTACCATGATGTCTTCAGGGTTCCGTAAGCCTTTGTGTGCGAGTCCGACTCGCACCTGGCTAAGTTTTATTCTATTTTAAATGTATTACAAATATTGTAACTAAATATAATAGCCTAGTAGTATTAAAATACACCACAAAAATCAAACCATGACCTCTGACTATAGATGAAAAATATTCTTACAATCCGTTTTTCTATCCAGTCATTCCCAATCAATTTGTTATCTCGGGCAGTGCCTACAACATTTGAGCTCCAGAATTTGGAACAAAAATAATGAGCAATTAGTATTCCGTTATCGACTTCGAAACGACTTTGGCTCAGCAATCCTCTGACCTCTTTCTCAAACAAAAAATAGAAAGGGTTGAATTCGGAATCAGTTCGCATTCATTCACCTTACTTATAAATGCAAATGAGTCATCCAACTATTGATCTCTTTCGCTCGATTACCCCAAAGTTTTCCAAGCGAGCGCTCGTCTGTTCATCTGCAAGTCTTCGGAACATTGACGTCATCGTTTCGGAGACGTAGTCACCAGAGTCCTCTCTGCTCTGTTGTCATACACATAGGTATTTAATTACCAACGTGTGCAGTGCGGCACGCGCCTTCCGCTCCCAAAAACGTCCTCGAATATTTTCGTTTGATTCCGTAAATTACACCTTAATACCCTACAGTTTGAGGTTATTTTTGTTGGTTTCGCAGGCGTTGGTTTTAGCGTTTTGGTTCAGAGAGTATTTTGGCCGATCCTGTGTTCCAGTGGACATGCGCAGTCAGGGGTTCCCAAGCGTCTTTCAGTTAGAATGAGGCGGCGCGCCGGCAAGCGCGCTCGCCCGCTCTAGCCCCGCGGCTTTCAGCTCGGACCGCACTGAAAGGACGTAACCCATCAATAAAAATATGCTCCTAGAACAGTAAAATCATTCGCAGCGGTGTCCCAAGTCAATTCGGCCATGTAACCATTGATGTTTCGTGTGAAGTAACAGAAGACGTGAGAAAGCCTGCCCGTAGTGTCTTCCGATAGTATTGTGTACGTGTATGACTATTTCTTTCATGTGTGTTTTAGTTGTTTTGATTGGATCAGGTGAGTGGTTAGCTGCAGTTTAAGGTCGGGGGTGGAGTGAAGGTTGGGGGATGGAACCCACATGCATGTGGCAAATTGCTGGGCTCGCGTGACGGATCAGCGAAATTGCTGTTCAAATTACGTTGGACTACAGTTTTTTGTCATTAAGCTTGTACAGCGATTTTCTGTAATCTCTACGCGCGGAAACGCCGTCTACACAAATTGAAAGGAAATAACAAACATTACGATTTGAAGAACTCGTGCCTCGTGTTACATAATGTTACAAAGGAAGGTTAAATCCAAAATCTGTTAAATAGTCCTTGAGACTTTGCAATAAAGTTGCAATTCAGATGACCCGGATTGGGAGCGTTTTCCCAAATCCACTTGAAAACGAAAGGTCAGCTCAGGATAAACAGATTAGGGTGCAAAGAGAATAATTAATGTGGCAACTGACAACTGTTTTGTTAATCTCTTTGTGTAGTCGCCACCAGTCTTTCTAGTTTAAGTAGAGTTTTTCAAAGAGCATTTCAAAGGTTATATGCTAATATTAATGTAGCTGAAAGGTTTTACAAATGGACTGCTAAAGTAAAGGTTATACGATATTAAACTATCTGTCACTGGATCGGAAACCCCTTGAAAGATGTGTAATCAATCACACAACTATTATTAAAATATTTTAATGAATATATAATTGGCTTTATTTAATCCAGCTTTTTATTTTGTTGGGTATACTAACGTAGCTGTAAATATCTATAAATAAAGGAATACTGAAATTAAATATATAATATATTTCGGTCCTTACTGGGTCGTCATCCGTCAGTCAAGTTTCCACATTTTTTTAATTTCTATTTATATTTAAAGTTATATTACTTACTATATTCTACATTAATAAAATATATAATTTTCTCGGAATCTTCCTTAATGGAAGTTTAGTCTGACATATTTTTTCTGTATGAACAAACGAAACATTACTGTCAGTAAATGATCTACGATATAGGGTAAACCACCCATTTATTGACTCTTTAAGGAGTGTGGGCGATATAATATATGAATACTTACATATGTTTATGTTTAACTGTTTGTTGATTAGTATACTCCCAGATTTAACTAAAGATATATTGCAATATTTTGTCTTTTTTTTCAATAAATATTTTTTCAAAATATGACTTACATGCCAATTATTGACATAGGTTTGCCTAAACTTGACACTTGATCAGACCAATTAATGACACCCCTCTAAATTATTTTTCGAAAACATACATAAGTTCAATATTATTGACAATGAGTCAATTATATTACTAGCTAATATTTCCGTAACTAGATTTATTTTATTTTCTTTTAAGATTTGCAGCTCAAGAATGAATGTAATAAGACAACTTAAAAGTAATTTTTTCTTTGTTTTTATTAACTTTTTATTTTACTTTTGTTTTTGAGCAAGAATTAGATCAATATAGGATCAAGACCCCGCACTAAACCGGCCTTGGGAAATATTTTAGGACTTATTTTTAGGGTTCCGTACTCAACAAAACAATTACCTCCCGGTCTCTCGATCAACTCTGCTTCTGGTTCCATGCTACGTGTTAAATACCGCGTGATTTAAACCCAGTTCGTCAAAAGATAACAAAATGTTAGGAATAAGTACGCACAGTATGTTAAGGGCCCATAATACCTCAATTTGCAGTCCTGCTCTAACGCTTCTGCTTTTTAACTGTCTATCCTACTCTAATCAGATGCCGCGCACGCAAAAACATCAGTTATTTTGAAATCGCGGCTACACTGATATTTTTATTTTTTTATTTTTATGGAACAGTCTGCAGCTGCTTTATACTAATATCAGTTATATTAAGCAAAGTTCCAGATCTAATTTCAAGTATTCATTGAATGCTATCGGTTTATTGTACGGTTTGGAGGTAACTTTGTAATTATTTTCTATCGAGAAATTTTTACGGAATCAAGTTTTCACAACAGCATGGACATAGCATTAGTCCTCAACATTATCATATATTAATTTTAGAGTGATTGTTGCAGTATTTCTTGGTATAAAACAGGATCATGCGAAGCGAAGTGAGGTATTATACACCCTTAAGGCACATACCGTTTGAAAATGAAACCTCTAGCTATAACAAGGGAGACTGTTCTATGTTCAAAATGGAAAATACGTGTTTTGTTACTTTTGTCATCATGATTCATATATTTTCTTTAAGATATCGATCGCCAAAGAAACACTACCGGTAACAGAGACAAAACCTATGTGCATTATTTACCGCCGGGAATATGCACGGTCTATTGTCATTTACATGTTGCATCGCGTAGGTTTGCAATTTTTTCGAAATTTGGTAAAAAGAAAACTGAAACAAAAAACCAAATTTTTATTTATAGTTTTGTGTTCTACTAGTGATTCTGAACCATAGAGTTCAATAAAGCTAGTGACTTAATTTTCAACCTGTATATAGTAAATTAGTAACGCAAAATTAGCCGCTCTTTAAGTGTCGGTACAAAATTCGAGATAACGATCATATCAGCGCGCAATGCAAAATGTTACTGTTATACTAATGTAAGGTAAGGCCAACGGGACGATTTAAAAAAGGTAAACACACTTTCAGGGGTTCAAAAAATTTTGAAAATACGTCCGCTGTAAATAAAAAATAGTAAAGAATAAATTTTTTTACTTCTTATTATAAAAAAACAGCCAAGTGCGAGTCTTCTCTCAGGATTACGTACATAATCTGTAAATCATTCCGTTTTAGAGCTAGAGAGCCGTAAAATATTCGGACAAACAGACAGACAGACAACAGAGTGACAGCAATAGGGCTCCGTTTGCCCTTTGGGTACGGAACCCTCAAAAAAATCCTTTTTGGTATGGAACCCTAAAAATCGAAGTTATATTAGTGGTTCAAGTCCGAAAAAATGAATGAATAAGTTGACTTACTTACCTTTTGACGTTTTTTGCGTGGTGAATTGATATATTTTAAATGTCTGCCAGGCTGTGATTCCATAATTAAAATCAACAACCACTTACAATAACAGTAAAATTAACAAGAAAAACTAACAGTAACGGTTTAATAATAAGAAAAAACTAAACAAATACATAAACGAAAGAATACGTATCACTTCGAATGCAATCCAAACAGGAAAGAACTTGTTCACAAAATTCAAAATGGCAACCTAATGTTGGTACAGTGCGACCAACTTATCTGTTCAGTTGGATTATCCACCCATCTCTTTCTAGTGCGGTAGAAAAGAGTATAATTATAAAGAGACGGCGAATGATTTTACTGAACAGATAAGTTGGTCGCACTATAGCTGCGGTACTGACTGCTCACCTGTACCACGATCCACGCAACAACAGCTGTCATCGACCGACTGACGCCATTATGTCGACCAATTGACGGCATTATTGCGTACGAGAGATAAGAATGGAGATAACTCCGATAAGGTCCGATTGTGTACCTTTTTTAAATCGTCTCGTTGGCCTTACTTTAGCTGTTACGACGATCACTGCGTCTCCGGAGAGCACGAAACAGAAGAAAATAAAACTTTTCATATGGACAACCGATTAGGTCGATTGAAAAATGTTATATTCCATTTACAGCTATCAAGTTTACCTATTAATTAAAGAATAATTGAATTAAATCGACCGAGCTTTAGGGGCAATAATTCAAACACCATTTGCAGTTTTTTTTTCATATACTCGTAAAATTGCCTATACTAAAAAAAACTTCTATACTAATAATAATTAAGTAGTAAACAGTCGTGTCTGTACCTATAATTTGAATATTTTGATGAAATGGGTTATTCGTATTGTACTGAAATCACCATGAAAACCATTGAACCATGAAACCAACCAACAATTTTGTCTGTACGTATGTCTTTCTGTCTGTCTCTCTTCTATATGTTCCGTTGTGTGTTCCGTTTTAATTTAACCAAACAACGGATTTGGATGCGGGTTTCTATAACATCGTGGTGATCTTATTTTCTTTTAAATCTATGATGTAATTTTGGTTTTCATCCAAATCGGCCCCGAGACTCCTTTGAGCATTTTTCTCTATCCCTATCCCACCCCCCCCCTAAATATGGGTATCCTTGATGTAAAAAAGATACTTCATTTTAAGGCGTTATTTTTTTAATATGATTTCCTTGTATGTTTGACTCGTAGAAAGTATACTTAATGTATCTATTTTGCAAAAATAAATATTTTGATTTTGGAGGATTACGATCACACAATCAAGAACAGATACTTCTTTATGGCTTTAAATGTCCCCCCCCCCCCCTAACTACAAATATATCCCAGTTATGCTAATGATTACTGTCAAATTCATCAACAAACTACGTTTTTTACAGGACGAGGATAGTCTCAAAAATCATTAAAATAAAGTATAATGACTTTACAGGCCGAAAGCCTATTTGTGATTTCATTCAACTTTGAAGCAAGCGTGTTTACTCAGCTCAAATAAACTTTGAAACTTCTGCTGCTATGAGGGAGTATTAAAAAATGGATTGCGTTTATTGTGTAGTTGGTAAAGTGTTATTAGTTAGTTTCTCCATTGTTACTTTGATGTTGCCTTTCTATATTCGTTGGTGAACTATAATAATGAATAGCTGTGTAACCCGTTTCCATTTCGGTCAAACTAAATACTCTTCTATTGTGCACCATAATTTGTTTAAACTACAAAATATTTTAACAGAAAAGGTACAATGGGCGGTCTTATCGCTTAAGCGATTTCTTCGACAACCTTTGGTCGGAAGATAATGTTAAATAGAGAATATGGCGTAGGTGGTGTAAAGATAATGTCTACGTATTAAATAAACTAGTAACCTAAATTCAAAATAATCTACATATCAATATACATAAAAATACACAATATAGAATATTATATTATATTCATAATAACAATATCAGAGAGAGATGAATATACCTACATACTAATATATCTTAATTAAGGCAGAAAAAATATTATTTAATTCGTCGTTTTAAAATAGCCACGGAAGGATTAGATTTTATAGAAACAGGCAAAGCATTCCACAAACGCACAGCTTCCACTGTAAACGATTTTCCATAAAAAGTCGAGGAATGTGTTCATGAAATTGGTGAAGAAACTCAAAACGTTCCCTGAGATAGGAAGGAGAAGAAGGATTACAAAGACCAGAGGACAGGAGGGAGAGGATATGAACATTTCGACGTGAGCGAATAGGGAGCCAGCCAATCTTATACAATAATTTTGAAGTCGCTCAAGTCGTCCGAATTGTTCTTGAGTCATCAAGGTAGCAAGAATCAGCATAGTCAAGGAGGGGTAAAAGGAGAGATTGAGCAAGAGCAGTCTTTGCAGCAGTTGGAAGAAGATTACGGAGCCTTCTCATTGAACCTGCAGAAGCGAACGTTTACGACTTACCTCCTTCAAGTGGGGCACCCAGGATAAACGATTGTCGATAAAAATTCCAAGACTCTTTACCAGTACTATAAGAAATATATGTTCCATCAAACAATATCTGTGGTAAAATTCACCAGTCCATTGTTAACACAAAATACGTGAATCAAACTGTAGCTTTTATACGTTCTGAAAAGAGATTAATCTTTCGTTCAATCGTCTTTGGTTTCATCAATTGAGTTCAGTAAATAAAATATAGTCATAATAATAAAAAATATGTGATCCCCATAATAATATCTCCATCAGTATATCGTGCACTCAGTTTTTAGGGTTTTACTTACTATAAAGATATTAGCTACGACTGCTACCGGAGAGCCCATTGCTACTCAATCTATTTGTAAATAGAAGTCACTATAAACTAAATGGTACAGACGTTCCTAAACAAAACAGGAGTGCGATAAAGTTATTTCTTCTTAGTTCTGGCTACCGCTATCCGCGCTAAAATCAATGGTCCGAGGAGGGGTCATGACTCCCAAAATCATTCTAGTCAACTCGTCAAATTTCCTAAAACTTGACGGTTTACGCAATTTTTAAGCAAATTATTATCTGCCTCCATCCATCCATCAGCCTGTTTCGTCCACTGCTGGACATAGGCCTTTCCAGGATTTCGCCACTGTTGGCGGTCCTCCTGGAAGAAATGCCCATACTCACACACGCTGGGCAGGCGGGTTGGTGAGCGCGGTGCCGAAACCCTCGCACCAGTGACGCCGCTGCCCGTCACCAGTCTATTTCATATAAGCCCCGGCAATTGGGGATGGATATACCGCCATCCATCGGTCCCAGGCAATGGTGGGCCGCCTGGTTTTGCCTGAGAGCTGTTCTCTTACTCTCCCCCGAATAACTTCGGGAGGATTTGCGATTAAGATGGTGGTACCTCCACAGTTGAGCCCGGCATCAGCTCTACCACCTAATTATCTGCCTACTAACGTCGAAATCAAAATATTCAAAATAACGTTATAAAAATAATTCAAACATTTGAAAAGCCCGCTAAATATTTGTGCCAACGCGGTCTTTGGTGGCGGAGGTCGGCCGCAGGCCCCATAAAATTAATAGAAGGTTTCCATTTGTTGTGTGTTTTATCAACAATGTTGTTCTTTATTTGCTTGACCGGTTTACTGTTAAAGTTTGCCTCTTGAGCAAAGATGACCCCCTCCCCCTTAATCTTGAGCTGCGACCACGACTGGCTAAGATGCAGGTCAGTGTAGTGTTTGTGTCCGTCCACCCGACGACGACGACAGACACTCGCTAGCTTGAATATGATTTCGGAAAGAAATTGACCACGTAAGCGTTATCGTCTCTTTAGTTATGAATTTTTATTCTTTAGTTATGAATTCAACTAACAGTAGTTACAAATCTAAAAAACCGGACAAGTGCGAGTCGGACTCGTCAAATTTAACAAAATAGAGATAGTCGAAATATACGTTTTTTTTGGCATAAACGGCCGTATCTTTTTTCACGTTAACTTAGAAGTTTGATTTTTTTCACAGCTTCAATGGACTGTAGACCTGAGTATATGGTTTTAATTTCAACTCAAAACCTCCCGAGATACAGGGTCTTGACAGACAGATGGACGGACAGACAGACGACGAACACAGACGTGTTTTTCCACCTGAGGTACGGAACCCTAAAAAGACATAGACGAGTTATTTTATAATTCTGTTTTTTTTTCATTTTGAGATTTTGAGGTACGGTATCCTAAAAAGGAAAGTTAGCAATAGGAAATGTTTTTGTTGACCTAGTCTGGTAATATGACTCGTCCCTGAATGATAATAATACTTTGCAGATACTTTCTATCAACTAAAGTCAGCATTTCCGAACAAATTTAAGAAATAGTACATGTAGTAAAAATTACATAAAAAATTCTGTTGCAAATCAATACAAATACAAGTCGACAGAAGAAAACGCAGTGTCTGGTTGGCGCCAATCTGCACTACAAAGACCAATGTCCCTTTCTAAAATCTTTTTAATAATAAATTCTAAGACATTTGAAATCGTTTTGAATTTATAAAACACTTTTTACAATTTAACATAATAATATATTTAATAATAATAAAAAAGTTCAAAAATACTCATCCTAAAAAGTTTTTAGTAAATCCGGTTACTTCCAGAAATACCAACAACGACAAGTAAAACAAGGTTTACACTGGGTTTACACCACAGATATTCTATATCTGCTGTATAACACTGCTTACTAAATTATGTCTCCGGTTTCCTCTAGATGGCGTTAGTAGAAAAAAATAAAGTACAAGTGCGAAATATGTAATTTTAATTTTACTCACCTTCGGCTCGTGCCGCAAACTCACACTCGTCAGAAAACGTTTCATCGCTCTCGTATCGTAATGTACTATTATTGCAGCGGTTTAAAGGCTTATGGACTGACATATCTGCGCCGGTAAACTTACGAGACGTTTTTATTTTTTAAGGAAAGGGACGCCAACCTCATTTAAAAAAAAATGGTCTCATATTCCTCTTGATCAATCCTGCTGCAGGGTTATCGACGGAGAGCATTCAGCCCACAAAAGCGTTGTTGTTTGTAGAGTTACAAACAAATCGAATAATTATAATAAATAAATCACGTATTTAAAATTCATTTACGGAAACGGTAGGTACTATACTACATTACATTTACATATTGCAACTAGCCGCAAATTGTCACAAGTCATAACATAACAAATTTATGGACAAATAGATGGCGTGGTCAGTTGCGCGCTGCGGCACCCGCCGGATGCGGATGTGACGTCACTTAGCGATTGTCCTAGGTCTCGTAACCTCGTACTTGTCTAGACAACTTAACAGGGGTCAACTATGGAAGTAGTATCACGTGAGGTGTCGCCTGCCAACAAACCCAATGATAGATCCTATTACGCTGTGGTAAAGGTTTAAAACGGAATCGCACCTTCAACAGCAGACAACTGTATAGTCCATATAGTACATACCGGTTGTAAATGTAAAAATGAAACCATATATTCTACTGACCACACTGTATAACTTTCCAAAAGACACCAACTCACGCGAAGAAAAAGTAACAGCACTTTTGATTGCAAATAATTGCTACCGCAAAAATATTGTAACTTTTTGGAATCCTGTAACTACTTTCACGAAGGAGCTACTTGTTTGATAAATAAATGTAACATTTTAAAAATCTTTTTCTAGACCTTTGTTGAACAGAAACGCGATTAGAATACTTTCACTTGGTAGAAATAATTATTGAAATAGGGTCTAAAGACACTTTTTGTCCTCGATTGACGAATAGGAATCATGTACAGAATTTAAATATATTTTATTAGATGGGTTGCAATGCCGAGCCTTATATAAACCAAACTGGTGACGGGCAGCGGCGTCACTGGTGCAAGGGTTTCGGCACCGCGCTCTAAACCCGCCTGCCCAGCGTATGTGAGTATGGGCATTTCTTCCAGGAGGACCGCCAAGAGTGGCTAAATCCTGGAAAGGCCTATGTCTAGCAGTGGACAAAACAGGCTGATGGAGATGGGTTTTAACAATATCTAGATATTATGTAGTTGAAGAAAGTTTTGCTAGCTACTTTAGTTTTTAAATATAAATAAATAATATAAATTTGCCATGAATCCGTCTCTCTCGCACTACGCGTTTTTCCACCTGGAGTGACAATGACCGTTAAAAAATTCACATATCACCTCACCATCACATATTTTTTTGGAACAGTAATTGTTCGGTTTGGTCAGTAGACATTATGGTTACATTTAAAGTAGCCCGTACATGTGGAAAAAGTCCCAAGTAGTGTTTCATTTTATTAGAATCGCCATAACCTTTTATTTCTTTGTAATATATTTCCGATCCATGAACCCTGTATCACCCAAGGCCCGCACCATTACGAACCCGTTGGGTAATATCGACAACCAGGTGAGCGAGCCGTGGTTCAAACTAAAACGAATCCAGCCTTCCGGAGGGAATTGAAGGGCTTTGCACACGAAGAACCGAATGACGTTAGCATGGCAAACCAGCAAAGTGTATGAATCTTCCTTTTGCTCTGGAGGGGCTCGGTGGAAGTAACGCCTGAAGGCAGCTTCTATCCGTGCGCTATCCCGGAACAATTTCAGCTCCGTTTGCCAATCGTTTCCCGAAGTATCGTGTAAAGTCGGAAGTCCTTCCTCTAACAACTGACAGTCCTTTATTTTGATATCTGATGGTAGATGCTTGGCAATGATATTGCCAGTCTCTTGCGCCCGGGTCTTAGTGGACTTCACCAGGGTGTCAAATTTTATTCCGAGCTGAGCCAGTCTTCGGCCTGTTAGGTCTGCTTGATATCTGCCTAGATCCGTCAATTTTTTCTCTTCCTCAGTCTTTTCATGACGATATTGCCCATGTCGGATCAGGATGATATGTCTGACCGCTTCGGGTTTCCCAAGAACATTTTTATTTTCGTCTTGGCTGTCGCCTGCAGTCGTCAGAGTGGATATCGGCTCCCGACGGTCCCAATTTTTGTTCCAACTCACATTGGACGTGGTTTTCAGCTCCCAAGCGTTATGAGCATCGAATTTCTTTACATTTTTTGGTCCGTTTAAATGGTAATAGGTTAAAGCACCTCCAATGGTGCCTAAACTAATAAGGGAAAATTTTTGTAATCTAGATATGGTGGCCATCTCGATTCTATGAGACAGTTTCGTTATGAAAAAAATGTTTTCTTCCTTAATAATGTTTTACGCCTATTTTATCTTGTACCTACGCAATAAATCTCCGTGATTCATAAAATCCATACAAAAGCAAACACCTGCACTACTTAAATAAAGAAACATGTGTTTGGAAACATTTATGGCAAGTACTTTGAAGAAAAAATTAATAAAGGAGAACCTATTAAAGGAGAGACACTTTTCTTTATCTTCTCCTTGAGTAAGACAAAAATCAATTCACCGAGGAATCGCTAAAATGCCTGTGAAATGTTTCCACAATAGATGTTGCTATAATATTATCTTGAAGAAGACACAAAGGCTGATTGACAGCTTGCTTTTGCCTGAGAATCCTTTCTTATAAAAAACATACAAGTTCTTAGCCCGTGGCTTCACCCACGTGGTTTTTTTGTGTGGTTTCTATGCTAACTTTTAGATAAAAACAAGCCTACATGTTAGCTTGAGTAACATACGTATTTACGAGGGTCCAAATTTTCAATGTACATGATATACAAAAGAAGAAGTTTTCTAACTAGATGGATATGAGGTGAAACTTTCCAACTGTAATCCCAATCGAGCATTGTTTCAGCGGAACTTCCTGATTAAATTTCAACAATTTCAGGAACAAAATGACTCATATTTCATTGCATTTACTTTCACTTTAATAGTGCTTTTCCCGATATACTGATGATATTAATTGGGGACAACTGAATTATCTGCTACTTTCCAACGACTGAAAGCTATTTGACGTTTTAATTGCTCTTCGCTTTTACATTTTCATTAAATTCTGATATTTCTATATTTCTGTGAAAAGGTTTCCGAGTGGAAATTTTATCATTTCGCTAAAATCATTATACATATTTTGCCGTTATTTAATGAACATAAATGTATAAGATTACGTATGAAATTTGTAATAATATATCGGAATAAGGGCAAATCAAACAACAATTATTGTATATTGTTATATTAATACATAATTTAATTTAATGAGGAATTCAGAGGTATGGATCGGCGGTGTCAGGATGCCGATGGTTAGAGTCACATGCCACGTGGTCGTTGATACGTCGATCTCATAAATAATAGCACAGCCACGTGGTTCACAATGTCTGTATTGATAATAATCTAATGTTACACACTTGAAATACAACGGTAATTATCGGTCATGATGAAATTACAGTAAGAATACGATCAATAAATAAAGCCTCATAGTGGGAATAGACAAGTTTTTTCGCACTCAGTTACTTCGACCACGCACCAAACTAAAGTCTCGAAAAATCGTTTTTTTTTTCTCTCGTCGGTCTTTCGTGTAACTCTCTGAGGAGCTGTATTTTTGAATCACTCGCCGTGAATCATACACGAAAACAATTCTCGTGCGAAATTCAATTCGATTGGTCAAGATTTTACGTTATTTTTGGTTTTCGGTTTTCGTTTTACGCAGAAAAAATAAGAACCCGAAAGCAATATTTCGTTGATTTTAAATACCGGTAATGAATGGAGGTGAACGGAACGTAAATTAAAAAAGTTATAATGTCAGTATCTCATCAACGTTTTCGTTGTCACGTTGTTGTTTCCTTCTTTTTGACTGTTTTCGTTTCTGTTGTCTGTTTTTACTTCTATTTTAGGTTATTTTTATTATTATTATTATGTAGGTACACTTTTCAGTCACGGGCCCATAGGGACCCGGTCATTTGAAAGGCATTCATGGGGCCGAAGCCAACATTGAAGAGGCCTTAGTACCATTTAATCTAAATGTGAGATGGCCGCATCCATGGAGGCCTCTCCCTCAATGTACCATTGGGATACACTAACGGACAGTTCCCCATAGTTGCCAAACTATTGCCAGGAAGGAAGACTTGGAGTGGGCTATGAGGATGGGATGCTAGATGGGCCGGATAACAGGGCTATGGAGTGAGATAACGGACATCTGCCTCGAAAATCTCTCACAAATTTAAGTCTGGCAGATGGTGACTTGCTGCTTGATGACTACCCAGAAGGATAGCCGTTGTGGGCCCCCTATGTAGCCACAATGGGGTGGCCTGGGGGCAACACTATGTAAGAAGCTAAGGTTGTCGAGAGGTGAGTCTGCGGGGCGCAAGATCCTTATACAGTCAAGTGCCCCCGGCGTTATGACATTTTACACTTCCAACCTGGAGCATAGGTTCCGCTCTTGCGACTCCACTCTGGCCGGCTGGTTAAGGCAAGCACAGAGGCGGGGAGGTGTGTCGCTA
This sequence comes from Ypsolopha scabrella, assembly GCA_910592155.1. Taxonomy (NCBI): domain Eukaryota; kingdom Metazoa; phylum Arthropoda; class Insecta; order Lepidoptera; family Ypsolophidae; genus Ypsolopha; species Ypsolopha scabrella. Next base: position 19,311,817 of record OU342977.1, read on the forward strand.
TGTGTATGTGTGTGTAAGTGCATGTCTGTGTGTTTCCCCTGGAGGTAGGGTCCGTGGTGTCGCCACTCACCATCGGCTCGCCACAAGCCGCCCTGCGGTGACTATTGCACTAGAGTACCAGAGGGCGAAAAGGTCGTCACACCCAGACGCCATCTAGACGCACCAGTGGGCGGTGGGGTCGTCACATCCCTACGCCGGGTTATTATTATTATGTTTTTCTTTATTTATTTTTTTCTCTCTTTTTCTGAAAAGAGGTTAGAAGAGCACGGGCCGCAGCCAAGTGCATAAACTATATTATAGAGTGTTCTGTGATAGGTCTGCCTGCAAAAATTTTCTCGTGATGCGGCATGTATTTAAAATTACTGCTTTTTGTATGATATGGATTAAATATGTGGGAATATTTAGAATTTTTAGGCTAGTCAGAATGGTTTTTGGTATGACTCCTGTGGTTGATACAATTATTGGGACTATTTTTACGGTATTTGCTCGCCACTGTGTTTTTATCTCAACGGCTAGGTCTTTGTATTTGTTCATCTTTTCTGTATGTGTAGCTTGTATATTATGGGTATTTGGGATTGCTATATCTATTAAGTATACGGTTCCATCTTGTTTGTCATGTATTGTAATGTCCGGTCTATTAAAATAAACGGTTTTATCGGTAATTATGGTCCTATCCCAATAAATTTTTATTGCGTTACTATCAAGAATTTTTTCCGGTATGTATTTATAGTAGGGGGACTTTTGGTCTATAAATTTGTTTTTGTGGGCAAAATGTTGATGTATAATGGAGGTTACTTGGTCATGCCTGTGTTTGTAGTCCGTTTGTACTATAGTTTTGCACGCTCCAGTTATATGTTGAATGGTTTCCGAAGCGCTATTATTATCATTATTATTATTATATCCTTTATCGTACACGCAGAAACTTGAACTAAGATTACAAAAAGAAAAATATGCTCAAAGGCGAGCTTACCTCTTCAAGAGGTTTCTTCCAGCCAACCAATACTGTGGTGAAAGAATACATGAAATACGAGTAGGTTGGCAGCAAGCATACAAAAAGATTTTTACAACAGAACTTATTCTACAAAAATAAAAAATAAAAATGAAAATTATAGATATAAATATATAAATCTAATGGATATAAATAAACAATGTACTTAAATATGCATCAAAACATTTGAACTTGTCAATTCAATGTCAGTCATGTCATTCTTGCGTAGATTCTACTAGTAGAAATCAGAAAACGAGTGGGTCAGACCACTCGTTGCAAAATTCATAGAATGAATTTAGAAAAATACTGATTTTAAGTTTTCGTATGCGAGTCATGCGGATTCATATGCGAATTGAAATTCGAATGATTCAAAAATACACCCCCAGAACCATGTCCAAGCGCGGTTTAACCAAACGCTTGCGTTCCCACCAATCCAACAGGATTAGGTACAGTCTACCAACTAAACCAAACAAATCTTTCAAATCTGATTGGGCAACTCAATCAGTCAAGCCAACTTTACAGAACAAAATAAAATATCACCATAGAAAAACTTGACAAATTCAAAGACTAACTATTGGCGTATAGTGCCATCTGTTGGCAACGTTAACAAATTGTAAGTTACAGAAAGAATAGACAATGAATAACATTTTCGTTTGGAAATTCATTCGATGACAGATTCGATTTGTAAATCGTTCCAAAATAATCGTTGTCGGCTGGTGGCTCCACGTCTCGATCCGACATATATATTAGATTGTATGTACTAAAACTATAATAAATTAACATTCTAAAAAAACTAAACAGATAAATCAAATAAAAAAGTTTAATTAAATAACACGGTGTAAATAGAGTGCGACCATTAAGGTGACTCCACCGGAAAAATTAGCAACTCTATTCGTGGTGACTGAAATGTCGAAAAAAACCTCATTAAAATAAAGTTCATATCTGCTCGCACTTAAACTTGGCTGTTACGTCAGGCGCTCCAGCTGATAAGTTCAAAAATAGTGTTTTTTATTTATTTTAAATAAAATAAAAAGAATTCCAAAAACTGAGAAAATCATATTATTTAATATTGATTTGTCTAGAAGTTTACAAATTTTTACACCGTTTCGATTAAAACTGCGGCAGTTATACTCGTATCATTACAAGTGGACAAAAAATCGAGAAAAAAGGGTGAATTAGACATTTTTTTTTCTTCACTTCTCTATATTAAAATAAAATTCAGGAAAAACCACATTACGCTTCGTATTATGTAGATTACTATGTATTTTTTTTTGTATCACAAAATGATATATTTACCGTACAAACTGGTTACAAAGTTGTTCAGTTTAAGGTCGTTGGCGTTGAGCCTGCAGATTTACGCCTTTTGGTTGCCTCAGCCGCTGCCGCGGCTGCGCCAGCCCTAGCGGCTGTCACTTGGATGTGGGACGGAGCAACTGTGTCAACGCATGTTGCGTCCCACACCAACGACTTGCCGCATTTCCAAGGAATAAGTGTCATACCGTCGGGCCTCTTGCCATCGCTGCGATGAAGATAAGAATCTATGCGGCTCTAAGATAGCCGGCACACTAAGGGTGGCAAAGGCCCTTCGGAAGACATCATTTAGGCTGGCATGCCGCGACAATCGGCCAGCACTTCGTTGGCAAGATAGGCCGTGGTGTCCGAGCTGATTGACGTTAGTGCCACACCGGCAGCGATGTGGCTCATTAGTCCTAACACCGAGCCGCAGGCTGACGGACAGAGTAAAAGTTACTCTGTCTAGCTGGGTGCCGATATTTGCGGATGGAAGTGCGTGTAGCCAATATCAGGGTATACGCTCGCTGAAAGCAAGGAGACGAGCTCGATCCACAGAGTTGGCGGCAGAATCCAGTAGTTGTTTTGGAATCTGGCTGCAGGTCGGCTCGTCCCACAATCTCTGGGAGTTCAAATAATGACTTAAATTAAAAATAAATTGATAGTGTCTAATTAAAAACAAATTTAAATGTCTAATCAGGAAATAAACATGCTTTAGATTTAAATTCAAGAATACATTATTTGAGTAAAACGTTTCACTCTGGTTTTAAACTCCAAGAGTGGCAAATTTGAAACAGCTGTCGGTATTTTATTAAACATAGCTAACTTAGTACATTTTCCTTGTATTATTATATTTACAAATGACTCCGCCCAAACGGTTTCGCTTTAAGAGCATTGTCAAGGGATTTAAATAAATACATATTTATCAACAATGTTTGCATTGCTAAGTGCCCATGCAATAAACGATATAGGTAAATAACTTAAAAAATTGCCCCATGGTGCAGTTATGAAATCAGACTTCTAACATAACGCAAAAAAGTTTTTGGCATAGTTCACAAGTAGGTCTTATAGCACACGTATAGGAAAAACTAGAATTTACCTTTAATTATTATTAAAGAAGTAATAATGAGCTGTTATACTTAATTAGATCCTTTGGATACAAATAGTTCAATGGATCGTAAGCGTCGAGTTCAGTTGGACCCTCATAACTGCAAGTGGAATAAGTTTGTGTTCAAAACGGTTTATACCGAGCCCCCGTGGCACGAGTCTTATTCGCATTGAAGGTCTTTTCTTTTCTCTTTGAATACGAAACCTTATTCAAATACTACAATATGTATGTAATGTGTATACATATACATTTTTACAAATTATCTTTGCTTTGTTTTATTTGACTGCGAATATAGTCGCAAAAAAGTGAAATTAGTCTTGGAAAACTAAAACTCTGAATAAAAATACATTCTAGGCCTCCATCATACCAGTTGTTGTGTAAGCAAGGATCTAATTATATTTTAAACTACATGTATGTACTTTATATTAAGCATTAGAAGCTAAATATCCGCCTATCTACGTATTCATAATCTTGAATAAATATGTATTAAACTCTGTTTGAGCTTTGTTATTTAATTTGTAGCAATTATTAATGAAATATTTATTTATTTTATAAGTTGTACAGTTTAACTGAATAATCCTAATACTTACTTAAATATAAACGAAAAGAAAATACATACCTATACAAATAAATAAAAATATTAATGAAATATGTAATAAAATATATTTTATATTTTCGATATATTTCGGCCCACGGTATGGGGCCGTCATCAGTCGAATAGAACACCGTATTGACAAGTAAATAAATAAATAAAAGTGACACCTGTTGAGAGATTTGTAAACTTTTTCTAAATAAATGAATAGATACGAGCAAGTTTCATTTATCGGATGAGCTGAGGTGGTGTTTTTAATGTTAATTGCTGCTCTTCTTGCATAATATACGTATATGTTGGTGATAGTAGTGATTGGCTTTGTTTGTATTTCAGTGTTGTGCGATCGTTATTATTACTTGGAATTTTGAGCGGTCTAGATATTCTTGTTATTTTAACCCTCTTATTATCAGTAAACATTAGATCACAGTTCATCTTACAGAATCAAATAATAATACATATTTATCTACCTACTCGTTCCTAAACAATATTCTTTTTTTGGTTCCCATCATTAGGTTTTATTATCTTGAAATATTTGAGTCACAACATAGGCCCTGACGCGTATTTGCTTTTGGCCTACGGCGTAGAGTGGGAAAACAATAGGATCGTAGCACCTACTACACCGTAGCCAAACGTAGAGGTAAACGTAACGCGAGTGTCTTAGAGTCGCTAATTCTTCGGAAACATTACATACATTTCATACAATAACATGTGCCTAAGCTTATTTATTAACTTTTGTAACTCGTCCCACGTTCTCAATCAAGGCAATCGTTAGTTCGAGTAAATATATGAAAATGCTAATAACATAGTCAGTATTTAAAAAAAATTTTAACGTATTGTCCTAAAATCTCAAGCTATGCCCGTAGCTGATGAAAGGAATGTATGAATTATTGAGGTCGCTCGTTGAAGAAAGTAAAAATAATACAGCTATCTAAAGGAAAAATATAAAGAGTGGTTGGTTACAGAACGCAGCCGTTCTTCATTTACCACGTGAGTGAGCTCTGCAGTAGGGAAATACTTTCTGGGGAGAAATATTACAGTGCTGTCTTGATCTTTGTCTGCTTCTCTTTTCTGTTGCTTTATGTATCCCAATGAAGAGACTTTTTCTTTACTATGAATCTTGGTTGATGAGTTGTTGACTAGTGACCTGTGGAGTAACAAAAAATATATTAAATGTTTTTTTTTTTTGGTACGTACATGTTGTTTTTTATATCCTCAGACTGTTAAATCCGAATTAAATCTCTATTCCGGCAGTCATGTTTTTTTATTTATTTTTTATTATTTAGTTTTATCGTAGCGGTTAAAAATTGATCTCTACATAACAATTTTTCGCCTGGGGAGGAGATGGATTTTCATACATTAACAATTTATATCTAAACTAAACTAATTAAAAACTAAAATTACCAAGCAATTTAAATATTATACAAATAAACAAAAAATTGGAATTTTGGACACCTATTTAATAGAAGAAATAAAATATGCTGGCCAGATCACTACGACCTCTGTGAAGACAGAGTCATCGGGAGATTAGTACTCGGACCGGCAGTGTCAATCCATGCACTCCTGGCCTCAGCCAAGCACGCGACCTCAAAATCACCAAGTGATGGGTTTATGATTCTACCAAAGAGTTCCAGCGTGCTGTAAGCTGAAGACAAGAATGCAGGGAGTGCCACGTTGGACACCCTTCGGATTCCTATACCGCCAAATCGGATCGGCAGACTGGTTTGGGTCCAGCTCCGGTCATTTAAAGGACAATTTAGAATTTCCACTAAAGTTGTTCTAATTATTTCATCTATATATACCAAAAGTGGGGAATGTTTCCAAAGGGTGCTACAACGTAGCACGTACATGAACTTTGGCGTAGAGACAGAATTTAATCATGCAGTATGCTATATGTGGACTGATCTTTTTTAGAAGACTAGATGATTCATCAAATTTTGAAATTCGTTCCGAAATGAAACAGGGGAGGGAATCATCTAGTACTGGAGCATCTAGGAGGCGAAGAGATTCTTCGTTTATGATTTTAATGTTTGGAGCCAGTGTATTAAATTTAGTTATAATGTCATTTTTAACTTGAGGAGACAAAGAGTTATTCAAAAATAATTCGCGTTTTGAAAAGTTTAAATTTAGTCCGATAGAGTGGAAATTTTGTATTCATTTTTTCAAGTCTGTTAGAACCGAGTCCACTTCGCCTCCCAGAGTACCATCGTCGAAATACCAAACATTAAATTTAGATTTGAGGCAGTTAATTTGTGGTTGTTTGGCCAAACTGAAAATGGCCGGTCAATGTGGGTCATCCTGCTGGCAGCCAACGTCAGATTGCAATAAATGGTTTTTATATACGAGTTTGGAGGGCGAGTTGTAACACTGCCATGAATAATGAAATAGGTATTGCAGGAATATTCTCCTTGACTTGTGTCAGCAGGGCGCCCCTATCTATTGAGTTAAATGCGTTCTGCACATCCACTTTCAGCAGAATCTCCCCTCCGCCGTGTTCTAGGTTGGTGCGAGCCACGTGCACGGCGGCTTCACACCCTCCCTTGGTCCCAAAGCCTAACTGCACAGGTTGAAATTTCTTCACTAAATCTGGTTGAATATATCTAACAGTGGCGTGCATCTCATATAAGCAAATACGCAATGCCTACCCTGAGCTTGGCTTAGCTAACTAGACACAGGTACACATAACTATTTCAATATTATAATCAGGTAAGCTTCACCCTTTCTTTGAAATACCTACCTGCCAGCCTGCTCCGCAGCGCTCGCGCTACCGTGGTAACACGCATAACTAAAATTCGAAAGCAGTTCTCTATGTGTTAAATCTGTAACTATACTCCCATGACGTCAGCGGCTCGCGCTAAGCACACACACATTCTCATTAAAATACCCAACGCCTGGGCGAAGCAACCACGTTGTCATCATGATTACTTGCACTACCTGCTACTAGATGGCGCCACACGTTTTTAAATAGTAGATTCGTGCGTATGTAATCGGAGATTCATTTTTGATAGTGGGGTAAAAGGTTTTTTTGCCAATGAGCTTGGACAAAAGAGAAAGACACCTGTGCGAGTTATATCGTTATTTATCGTAATTCTCGCTGTAATACGTGCAAAGAACAAAAGGACAGTTTTATAAAAACTTAATTTACTTAAAAATCCTATGCACGCCACTGATGTCTACAGCGGATCTTTGAGACCACACGATGGATGGTGTTCCCAACCGCGAAAGGGCCGGATGCCTCCGTCCTTTTTTCTGAGTGCACACAGATTAACACCGTAGAGGATATCAGTAACGTCGTCACACACTTTCCCAGCCAGCATGAGGTTCACAAGCCGGGTCACGTCCTCCAAGAGGGCACGACCATTCTCACCCGGGGCGCCGTAAATGAGATGTTTGAAGTGCTGTGGCGTCAGCCCATCAAGACCACCAGCCGAACCATTCCTGAAAGACGCGATCGCGGCTTGCACTTCCTCTGGTGTTGCTTCAGGAGTACGCTTAGAGGGATTAGGGGCATCAAGCAAATGCGATGAGGTTGCTGGCAGTGGATGTTTCGACTCTAGGGATGAAAGGGTCTCCGAGGTGTCAGGTGCGACTGCATCACTTGAGAAGAGAATCTGGGCAGCTCCTCTTATATCTCCATCGTTAATTTTAGTTTCGACCCTTTTACCAATATTATGAGTGTTGTTTAATTTTCTTGTGAGATCCTCTGCTTCTTTTAAATTTACTGGTTGTTTACAGTTTTTCTTAAATTCTTGTGTAAGGGAACTGCCGTTATCTCTTCCTTTAGGCACGTCCAGAGTCCGGTATGAAAAAGTGAGCAGATCCTCCCAGCTGCCTTTATCGTTGTTATCAACAACTTTCGGTACACAAGAGGACAGAGAGGTAGCCACCGTATTTCTGGCCCCTCGTGGGATCCTTTTAACCGTTGGAAGAGATGACTTATATTTACAAATCTGTAACCAAAAAGGATTATCAGTTGATCTAGAAATGTTTAGATCGTCGACAGGCACATTTTTGTAGCAATTTGATTTATGAATGTTTAGACCTCTCTGTCCCCTGTATACGCGAGACGACTGGGGGCAATCCGGACAAAGCACGAAGTCCTGTGACTCTGACGCTGCCGACTGACTCCTCGATGATGGAACAGCCGTCTGAGACATCAAAGACAATAAATAAAATTTTAATAAATGTATGTCATTGGAATAAAGAGTGCCAAATTACAAAACTTAAAGGTACATATTATAAAAAAACATGGAATATCTACAACTTACTTCTAAAATGCACAAATAAAATATTACGAATAATAATATGTAAAATATAAAAGTATCCTTGGTTATAATTGCCTTATTAAAGCTAAAAAGAGATAAAAATACATGTACCAATTAGTTTATATAGATCAAGTCACTCTATGCGATACCTTAGTTTGTAGAATTACACCGATATATCTCGTAGTGGGACCGAACACAAGTGGCAACTGAGGTCGTATAGTTCGCGTAGACTACACGTAGAGAGCGTGCTTCGTGGTAGCTTGTGACTAATCCGTGGGCGTAGCAATCTTATTTTCGAGTAAAAGATAATAATAAAGCTTGAGGTAAACACTGGTGTCCAATTTATCGTCTTTTTGAATAATATTATTTATAAAATAAAAATATATGTTGACATTTTTATTGACTTGATACCTGCGTACAAATCCATACATTTATTCATCCCATAAGGCAAAAAAGAGGAAAATTGCTACCTTTTCTTTTTAAAGAAACTACATTTTTTTTCCAGTTTATAAACTAAGAACATCAGCTTTTCGAAAACTTTGCCGACTCTTTATTCAGTTGCAGTCAAAGGTGGCTTTTTAGCTGATTAGCCCTCTGTGAAGTTGTGTGGTTTTGTAATCTGACTGCAACATGGTGGCGCGCTCAGAGACTTTGTGAAATGTTTTCAGTTCAGTTATTTCAATGTAGCTTCCTTTTTTAGGGTTCCATGAAGAAACGGGAATCTTACAGCAAAGTTTCGGTGGCTGCCTGTCTGTATGCATTAACGGCATATATGCATCATAATTCCAGCTGCAGATTACACTAAAGTCCCGGAAGTGTAGAAGCGTCTTTAGTCGTAAATTTAACTTGACTTAAAAAAGATAAATAAACATCCTTTCAAATAAAAAAATAAAACTAACTAGCTACTTACCTGTTCATTTACTGGAATAAATAATCTTCTATCAATTTTAAACAACCAGCGACGATACTTAAGTTAAGCTTTATGCATAAATTTACTCCGAAATCCATTAGCGTCACTCTCAAATTCCATTTCATTTTATATTCTGTAAATTCATCACTGAAAAATTGTAGCGTTGGTAATGCTTCACAAACATTATCGCTAAGACGAACCACGTAGAGTACTAAACCACGAAAACAACTAGATAGAGGGAGACTCTTATTGCATAGCAGTGGAAACCATTTTGATGAGTTCCTGGATCGAAGTCTAGGTGATATTGTATTGAACCTAACCAGGTTACCTCACCGTCTAAACTCAACGAGCCAATCAGGCGAAAGCTATTGCACCTCCTTTGAATTTTTGCTTGCATCTTCCGTATTATCTGGAGCTGAGATTCCATGCTAACATGGGAAGCTTATTTTGAAAATAGAATCAGAGGTTCAGAAAAATAGTGGGCAGCTAAAGTCTTTCGTTTCTCTACTTCTAGTTAAAATTACAATAATTTGGAAAAGTGCAAGTCAGTCTACGCACAAAGGGTTCCGTACCACTCCACAGCACGGGTAAGGAACTCTAAAAACATTATGGGAAAAAAACAACAATATACATGCCAAAGCAACATCAAGGCTACAAAAAAGAAGTCGCTAAAATGGTCGCTACCTGACAAAAAAAATTGCATTGCCTGCGTACGGCACCCTAATTTTTATTATTTTTATTTCAATTATAATATATAATACTACAATGTGATTAAATAAAAAATAAAAAACTTGTATGGAGCCAAGAAAAATAAATAATAAATAATGCAAGGTTGCTTGTATATATGTACCCACGTTAAATTTCAATTTTTAAATATTTTATTATTTGTTGAGATAGAGGCCATAGTTACACGTATTCTGTGAAAATTTCAATTTTCTACTTCTTACGGTTGATGCTGTAGACTCCTGTGACAGACGGACAGACAGGTAACGGAGGCTTATTAATAGGATCCCGTTTGGCACCCTCCGGGTACATAACCCTAAAAAGTGTCGGACATAGATCGATATGTCGTGTATACAATTAAATATATTTTTTATTAAGTAGGCAGAAGTGAATGCTCAGTCAATATGGTGCCGTAGAACAATCCTGTCGTTCCATCATGCATTATAATGATTTATCTATTTAGTTTATACTAGTTATTGTACCACTTGCTAAACGGCGAAGGGAAGCACTGACTGACTGTGAGCTAAAACTTTGCCCAAAGTACCACGATAACGTTAAGCCCCTATCACTTTGGAACGTTAAAAGCGTGGGTAAAAAGAGGGTATACGAGTGTCAATTGTATTCACTCTAAAACATCTTTAACTACCACTCGAGGCTACTTGTCTTATTGATATACATACAGCATCTGTGTACGTAGGGACATAATATAATAAGGGGTACGAAATACGTACCCTACATGAACTCGTATATTTGCTATTGATTCAGAAAACGAAGCCTCCAAAGACGATAAACCTTGAGGTAAAGTTCCTCGGTTCCATCGTCGCATGAATGACAATCGTCGATGGTATCACATCCACATGCTCGTTTCTGTCTTACCACAAACCCTTACTTTAGGGATACGTTTTACTGTGGGAGTGAAACAGAAATTTTTGTTGTTTTGCCAGGTAATATTAGACTTCATAAATCGCATTTAAAATAACAATTAATTGACCTTTGATCTACGATAACATTACGAATAGCTGTCAGATCCCCCAACCAACTATATACCCGTACATTTTGATATTTGTTATATTTGCAATATATATGTAATATAAGATGAACTTTTCAGAAACTCTTTGGTACAACGTTAATGAATTACTAAAATAGTAAACGTTTGTAATTTTTCCATATTATATGCCAAACAAAATAATTTAAAAAACATTACCTACATTGGCGTTGACATTATTTCGAGTTCGAGTTAACTATAACTGAACTATCAGACATATAAAGTAACAATACTAAATTTTCATTTTCATTGACACAATTCTCAAGACATATCAACAACGGACGCAAGAGGACCTGGTTAATTCTTTCCAAATGCCAACCTATACTTGAGGTGGTAGAGCCGATGCTGGGCTCAACTGTGGTAGCACCATCTTGCTCGCAAACCATCCGAAGTTATTCAGGGAAAACCAGGTGGCTCACTATTGCCTGGAGCCGGCAATATAGGGTATCCATCCCTAATTACCAGGCTTTATAAAAACACACTGGTAACGGGCAGCGGTGTCACTAGTGCGAGGGTTTCGGCACCGCGCTTAGCGACCCGCTTGCCCAGCGTGCGTGAGTATGGGCATTTCTTTCAAGAAGACCGCCAAGAGTGTCGAAATCTTGGAAAGGCCTATGTCTAGCAGTGGACGAAACAGCTGATGGATGGATGGATGGCCGACTTACATTTTTAGAGTAAAATGCTGACTCGAAGTCATCAACATCATCCCTGCAGTAAGCAGAAGTTGTAAACCCCTCAGAACAGGTACCATGGCACAGACTTGCACTGACACGGAAAGGATTCGAGGGGATATTGTAAAATTTCATTGTTTAACTGACATTTAATGCTCTGCGAATATTGGTTGTCGATTAGGTTCATATGATCGTAATCAATAATAAAAATGATACCCAAATCGTCCATAAAACAGCGTACTAACTTTAGTTGTCCTAGGACGTGATAACTTTTGTGTTCAATGTGTACAAGAAATTGATGGATTCCTAAGTAATTAAAATCACATTGATTCGCAATTTTATTACTTGAAGAAACTGAATATTTAGGTATGAGACAGCGAGTACCCAAATTATTAGGAATAGTAATTTTTTTGCAATTTAAGTATTGTCATAATATGGTTCTGATTTTTACATATTTTTTTATTTTTGTTGCTGGTATGCTGGTATAATATTATTGCTTAAAAAGTGGTTCAAATCCTATAAGGCCACAATTTGTGTCTGGTCTGCGTGCCTTGGAAAGAAGTTTAAGTCGTTAGTATTACACATTTGAGTCCTTGCACTCGTCGCAAAGCTGGTGGTAAAATTAACAAAAGTACAATAAAACTTGAAAATTTCTGGATTGGAATAAACTATTTGTTGGCCCGATGATGTGTAATACGAAACCGGAATAAAAAGTAAAAGGACTTTGTGTATAATTTATTAAACTATTTCTAATAAATTGACTACCAACTCTACAACCCACGGAAAATAACTTGGTACCAAAACGGTACGGTACCTTTGCGGATGAACTTGTGTGCCGAGATATATTTCGCGGGATATACGTATTCTAACCAACAGCATCATATTATAAAATCGATTTACCTCTCTCCCTGAGCTCGTCATTCGCAGGAAGCGATCTATCTCAAAGCCTTATTACTTCTGTTCCGAGTCTGTCGCAACCAATAAATTAATCTTCACGGTTATGTAGCAGATAGCGTCTTAAATAAGTATTAAGAACATACTTAGGTTAAACAAGAAGATGTTGCAAAGAGAAATAAAATCATGTTACAGTTATAAAAAAAGTATAACGTTTATGAAGTAGCTTTGAACAAACCGCATCAATTGATTTTTTTCCTTACTGTTAATGAAATCGTTGGTAATCTTCTATGTCCCTCTATTTATGACTTGTTTATTCAAGCTAAGTATTAAAAACTCATTTTTTTTCAAGAGCACATGATATTTCGATTTTCGTAACAGCCACGCTGCCGTGTCACGCCAAACTCGTCTATCTCTATATAGTCTATCTTATCTCTATACCGGGTGTAAAAGCAAAGGCACGAATCCTTTAAGGGTGTGTTAGTATGATCGGTAAATATATTTTTTTAAATACTGGGATCTCTAAATAAAGTACCAGTACCTCATAGTAAGACGATATTCTTTACTCAAAATACACTAATCGCGTGGACACCCTCACTGGTCGCGGCCACTCGGATGAGGGGTGCGGGTTGCGGGGTGCAATTAGGTGTGTGGGGGGGCCGGTGAGCTGCGTAGCCATAGCTTAGAAAAATGATGCAATTTTTGGTAAAATTCAAGGTATATATTTTTTTATCATAATGACATCAGAATCGTGTATACTTTCATACCCTAAACCTAAAGGGATTCTTGGCTTTGCATTTACACCTGTATAGAGTCTGTCTCGCGATAGACGAGTTTGGCGTGACACGGCAGCGCGGCTCAGAGCACGCTATTTCAAACGATAATGAAACGTCATAGAGTTCAATTTTACTTGATGTAAAATTAGGTGCTTAATCTATGGTACACCCATGCCCTTAATTCTTGTCTTTGCAGTATTCTATATAGCTACTAAATTTCGTTTTTTAAATAATTAAAGAAAACTATTTTCAGTTGATTAAAAAATGAAAGTGTTCTAATGTCTTATTTTTTCTTGTTGCAGGTTCGAAAACGGACATTCGGAAGATCGTTAGTGTTGTAAAAAGTCTCTTTAGCACAAAATAAAGCAATAAATTAGTCTCAAGAAATCCCACTTAGATTTAGAAAACATCAGCTATAATAACGTGCTAAAGTAAAATAAAGCTAGAATAGTGTTTAAATCTTCCATAAAAGATATGAAGTCCTAGCAAAGCTGTCCGTCCAAACAGCTTTTGAATTTCGAATCCGAGATGAGTTAATGTGCGTGTGACGTGAGAATGGTGTCAGGATGCCTGCGCGCGCGCCGCCGTCGTCGCACCTGATGCGCCCGCTTGTCGTGCTAGCCCTGCCCGGGATGTATTTGCTGTACAAATACAACCAGTACCGTCAGCAGCAAATGGAGACCGCCAGGCGGAGGGTCACCGAGCGAGAGCTTATGCATCTCAACACCAAAATCGTGAGTATTTTATTTATTCCATCCTTCCAGCCATCAGCCTGTGTTCGTCCACTTCCCAAATTCCCAAATTTCGCCATTCTTAGCGGTCCTTTGTTCTCCTCATCCATCTATTTTATTTAGTTATTTTTTGGATTTATTTCGTGATGAAATCCAACTAATAATCTTTAGGTAAGGGACTACGAAGTTACGTGCTTTTATTTCCAACGAACCTTTCGCCTCTCTGCCCCGTTTAAAGAAAACCGCATCATTGAGTGATTCTTGAGTTAAACGGAACATAGATACATACAGATAGACGGACAAACATTCTAAAAATGATAGATTTGGCTTCAATACAATACTAAAAACCCCATGTCATTCAAAATAAATAAAAAAATGTTATGACACGAATTTTGTACTACTTTATTATTAGTATAGATGTAGGGATATATATTTGTATCAACACTATGCATCCTAGCAACAGAGTTATTGAGACGCGTAGCAGTGCTACGATGCTGCTACGAGTATGTAGAACTTTCTTTGCTACACACGTATGTATGCAGAGTACAATTGCTAAGGTGGTTAAAAAATACTACATGCAACTGAAAAATTCATAAATTAATGCACCGTACTGCATTTTCATCATGAAAATTAAATTTTAGTTCCATTTAAATTAACGTGGGAAAAGCTTTTTCGTTATTGCCACCCAGCTGCCTACGTAGGTACTATGGTAAGTTCCGCTCTTCCATTTTTCGCTTTTACTAACGAGTAGTGGAATTCAAATGGAGCTCAACCTTATATTTCTTAAATCGTCTTATTTAAACTTTATTTCACAAAAAACTGGTCAAGTGTGAGTCGGACTCGTGCCTTGAAGGTTTTAAAAAGATATAAAATTTCTAAAACTTTGGGCTAATCCACCTGAAACTTTACATATATAGGTATGTAGTATTCATCATGTACTGAACCAATAATATAAATTTAGGCGGTTGAATTAATTTCAGCTCATATTGAAGTTCAAAGGTTGGAGTTAAACATTTTAATTAAATTAAGTTCTCGTGATACTTTTCATTTTTACAGCTCAATGCAGATCCAAAAATTTCTTTAACTAAAAAAAATGTTTTTTTAACAAGAAATTAATTTCGATACTGTGGTTGCTGCTATAATTCAGCAAAAACACTAGTAAAATTTGCATTAAAAAAACAATTACCGTTTTAAAAATTAAGCTTTTCCATGAAATGAAAAAAAAAATTACCTCAAAAAAATAAAACAGTTTTATTCATCAAGATTACATACATAAAACAATATTAACGTCGGGGCCCCGTGTTAATTACGAGAACTGAAGTACAGGAACCCCGCACTTCCTCTTGGAATTGCATTTAACAGTTTCTCAATGCTAAAAACTAGGTACATTAAATGTTACAATAACTAGTAAATTTAGTATTAATTTTGAAAAAAAGAAAGAAATACAATTGATTTTTAAAGAGACATAGTATTAGACTGAGAACAAATTATTTTGTACAGGTAAATTTTGAATACAATATAACATTTTTGTTAGTAATGAATTTAAAAAATATTTTTTTTATAAATTTTTAATATTACTTTAATAAGGTATGTGAGTGTGTGTGTTTGAGATGTTTGTGTGTTTGTTAAGTGTGTGTGTATCCATAGCCCTACGACTAAGGTAACGTAATCTTCACCTCGTTACTGCTACTTCAATGAAATCTGTAGTCATTAAAAAAAATACAGCTATCAGTCTTCCCACGTACAAGAAACCATCCATCTCCTACCATCAACTAGTTCATTTTTCTTAACATCATCCACAGGGTGCTCGTCGGACTACCAGGCAAATACACTCCTGTAGGACGCTCATCAATCTTTGTAGAAGCCTTTTCCCTCTAACGGATATAATAAAATAATAAATAGCCTCAAAGCTGACCACGATATGTAAACACTGGGCAGAACACTTAACACTAACTAAAAAGAGGTGATAATAACTTGGCTTGTAAGGTAATTTATTGTGGTCAAAGTACTCTGCATATGGAGTTGATGCTCGTGATTGTTGGCACTTGGTGGAACTTTTGAAACATTTTTTGTTTGATAAACACTTGTACTTGTCCACTTATTTATATTAATTTCCCTTACCGGTTTCGCTGTTAAAGCATTATCAAAGGTTTGTTTGGTTGTTTACGTACAATATATGAATCGCTTGGCATGCGGGTAGGACAAACAAATTCTACAACAGAAACATTTGAGTATTTTTCCATTCTTTGGTAGACTATCATATAAGTGTTCCCGTCTAATAAAAGAGCGTAAACCCGCATTTTACACGCATAGAACTTTGCGAAGACTTCTATGTAATAATAAAAGTAGAACAGACATTGGACAAAAGAATGGAGTTTATGAACTCTCCTGCAGCAATTGCGATAAGAAATACGTGGGACAAACTGGAAGGGCCTTCAAAACAAGGGTTGACGAACATGTCAGGAGCTGGAGGTTGAACCGCACTGATTCTAATTTCGCGGAACACCTTATCAGTGAAAACCACACTTTCGACTCCAAATTAAATTTCAAAGCCCTTCATGTTTGCGATAAAGGCAGAAAATTATCAGCCCTAGAAGCACTCGAAATAAATAAATTATGCCATTCCAATGTCAACCAAATATTAAATAAACAATTAGACGTTAATAACTCACCACTGCTTCAATATTTTAAATAGCTCATTTTGTATTTTGACATTGGCTCTTATTTGACATGAAACACGATTGAATCGTTTGACATTTATCTGACTTGACACTCAATTACACATTTATTTTATTTTAAAAAATCAACATTTACTGACATTTTAGCATATTGAATCCTTATTTTTGTTTTTAAGATATTTATATTTTTCTTTCTTCTACCGTGTTAACTTTATTTTTGTTATATGACAACCCCATAACTAATTCTACCATTGCCAAACCTTGCCACAACGTTGGATATTTAGGATAGTGTATCTATGGAAACTTATGAGTATTTTATACAACGTTATATTAAGAAATTAAAATACTCAAATGTTTCTGTTGTAGAATTTGTTTGTCCTACCCGCATGCCAAGCGATTCATATATTGTACGTAAACAACCAAACAAACCTTTGATAATGCTTTAACAGCGAAACCGGTAAGGGAAATTAATATAAATAAGTGGACAAGTACAAGTGTTTATCAAACAAAAAATACTCTGCATATGCTCAACGATTTTCCTGTTGCTCCATACTAAGCAACTTTGTTTCCAGACAAACTTTCGTCATAAACTATCCTCGTGTTGTGTAAATACTCGTAACTTTGAGAATATATGTAAGTGGATTGGTTTGCGAGATAACTCTATCATACTTCGTGCAGGTTTTATGAATTTAATTTTAAAAATAGAATCATATATTATTTTCGAAAGACTTTCATTTATTATTATTAGTTTACTTTAATATTTAAAAGAGGATATATGTTACCTACTGATTATTCTTGCCGGGATAGCGACTACATTTCCTATCCAAGTCAGCCATAAGTTGTAACAGGTTTTGATGTTATTCTATTGATTCACGCGCATGGTTGCGATAAGATACTAGGTGGGTATGATGATAATAATTAAGGTTGTAAGTGTAAATTTGTAAGATTTATTTGTATAAAACATCCAATATTTTAAGACTAGTCTATACATTATATTTGTTTTTGTACAGACCCTAACACCTACAAGACCTACATATTATTTTTCATATTTTTCTGTTTTGAAATAAATTAATAAATACTAATAAAAGATTGTAAAAGATGGAACCAGCAGAAAGTGTTCTTATCTCGAAACGAGATGAGCCGGTTGGGTGTTCTATCACTTGTCAGCTAATGGCGGCTCCGTGATTCTCTCTCGAATTGATTTTATACAAAAATATCCAATCAGTCGTCACTTACTCCTAGCTATTTTCCAAGTTTACCTCTTGTGAAACCCGGCGCTTCCAAGAAAACAAATTACCTATAATTAATTAAACACCTAGCAACCACTTTCTTACCCTCCCCTCTAAACGCTTGCTTGCTCCGTTTCGTGGTGAAAAAAAACAGTGCGGCTTGTAAGTAACTTATATTAAACTTTTTATTTTATTTATTAAAGGTTAATCTAATTTGATTAATTGAAATAGGCGTTACCTTGCGGAAGTCCATCACTAAGTAAAGGATATATGAATATTGCAAATTATATTCATATATCCTTTACTTAATCTAATTTGTTGTGAATTTTATAATATATTATTATTAAATATACATTATTATTTACAATTTAACAATATATAATAAACTAAAATCCTACGAGAAAAAGAAGAACCTATGCTATAAAAATAAAATTAACTTAGAAATAAAACCCTAACTATCAAAAAGTCCGCCCCTCATCGTACCCGGCGCAAAGGTCCCCATTACGCTAGCCGCGTTCCCGCGTTGGATGGCTAGGGAAATCCTTTGCGCCAAGTACGACATGGAGCGGTGGTCTTGGAACCTGTCTTTTATTTTTCTTCCGAGTGCCTTTTTTTATTTATATTTTATTATTGAATGCTGACTATATTGGTGACATACTAATGAAGGTCTTAGTCAAGAGGTATATTTGGTATATTTTACGACTCATTGATAAAGGTGGAAGAAGAGAAACAGGTATGTCGATGGAGTTGCCGAGCCGATAAAGTCTCTGCCTACCCCTCTACAAAATGAGCGTTAGCATATGTATTTCTTGTTTAATAGTACTAAGCTTTATCTTTTACTAGCTTTTACCCATGGTTTCGCTCGCGTGGATAAGATTTTCAATATTTAAGTAGAATCGTAAATTTTCGCCTTGGCGGCTATTTAATCAACACCTCTTATAGCCTTTATATTAACTAGGGTCACTAAGATGATAATAAAGAAAAGCGCATTCAAGTCCGTTGAGTAGTTTTCGAGTTAAAACGGACCAGGCAGAAAAAAGTTTTTAAAATTAGTTTTGGCCTCATTACAATACTATTCGTATAAACCATTTAAAAAAAAATTTGAGCAGAGATTTTAACTTTTTACTACTTTATTATTAGCGTTTCAGTTTTTAAGGCATAGACACAACTTTTTACTACTTTATTAATAGCGTTTCAGTTATGCTGAATCAGCATTGGGGACACTCGGTAGGTAAGATATAGATAAGAAGTATATCGCACTTTACTTACCCACGCACAATGCACATATCTATTTTTTAAATAGCATTACAACTAGACAGTTTTGAAAATTTTAAACATAATACATCACACTATCACTCTAATGTTATAAATGCGAAAGTTTGTGTGTGTATGTTTGTTACTCTTTCACGCTGAAACGGCTGAACGGATTTGGGTGAAATTTAGAGTGGGTATAGCTTATACCCTAACTTAACACATAGGCTACTTTTTATCCCGGAGAATGCATGTCGTTCAACCGAATAACACGCGGGCGGAGCCGCGTTAAAAAGCTAGTAGTACAATAAACGAGTAAGTAAAACTTCTATAGGAAATACAACTTTATTCTTTCGGGCTTAATGACTATCAGCTAGAGGTCTTGTCGACTGTACCTTACTTACATTTGCCACAAAACAATTCTACCAGGTCTGAACTGACGGACAATCAAAAAAGCTCAAAATTTTCACGGAATCCAAAAAACCTAGCCCAACTTCGTAGGTCAGCGTACTGAAGCGTGGGCGCGCCAAATAACAGCCTTCATGCTGACATACTTTTTTTACACCGTAACGAACAAAAAAGTCGCTTATTGTCTGAGCATTAATAGTAAAGTCAGATTTACTGTTATATTGGCTGGACAATAGCGCTACACGCAATGTCATGGCTACCGAAAATCTGGGTTTTTTATGAGACACACCTTTCTCATTTTTTATACATGCAATTTACGCTTTTATTGTCATGATTAATTTAGATTTCGGTGAATATAAATTAAAAGAAATGGAATCTATGTATATTTAGTATTTTAGAGGTTTTTTTGTATCCATCCATCAGCTTGTTTCGTCCACTGCTGGACATAGGCCTTTCCAGGATTTCGCCACTCTTGGCGGTCCTCCTGGAAGAAATGCCCATACTCACACACGCTGGGCAGGCGGGTTGGTGAGCGCAGTGCCGAAGCCCTTGCACCAGTGACGCCGCTGCCCGTCACCAGTTTGTTGTTTTATATGGATATACTGCCATCCATCGGTTCCAGGCAATGGTGGGCCGCCTGGTTTGGCCTGAGAGCTGTTCTCTTACTCTCCCCCGAATAACTTCGGGAGGATTTGCGAGTAAGAAAAGTTTTTTTGTATATTAAGAATAAAATACATCTGAATTAATACAAACTTCTTGAAATTTACGCCAGAAATACTGAAAGTAAGTTTCGTACGAAAGTGTCATAATCTTTTAACCTCCTTAACAGAATACAACAGGTTAAACTTATTAGGTTACTGATGGTCACGCAACTTCATTTATAATGAATGATGATGGATCAGAAACATTGCTCCACCTTTTCGTATTTAGGTGTACTTAAAAACTATATGGCCTAGCCTAGTTTCTTTGTTGAAAAGGAAAACTATTTGATACTAAATCCCGTGAGCTTTCACGATGAAAATGAGAATTTGATGACACTGTGGATTTTAATTTAAACATTGTGTATGGTTAACGATCACGTCAACAAAAAACCATCAAGTGCGAGTAGGGCTCCCGCCCTGAGGGTTCCTTACCATTGAAAATATGTATATAGTCTTAAATGATTTTAATAATGATAATAATATTTTAATAACAACACAGACACACATCCGACTCTATCGCAAACAACACATTACCCATCCCCACTCATACTTGTCAGCACAGATCAAAATTTAATCAGTGTTTTACAGTCCGTATTTTAAAATCATTCACACCAGCCCTGACCGACATCCAGCTCAGAACGTGGGAGAGTTAATTCATATGGTCGCTTGGTGCACAGTATGGTCCAGGCTTGAACAAGCAATATTAACATCTAAAATTACCAACTAAATAATCAGTTTTTGCGTGGTGCCATCCCATTTCATCGTTGCACAACAGAAGATTAGAAACTGAAATGGAATGGCACCACGTGTCTCGCAACTTTTTACATACTTTTTTGTTATAAATAAGTTAGATGTAAATATTTTTTTACTTATCTGTTTAATTTTATTACTTCACTGTGACTGGTGCCGGGCCCAAATGGCCCGAAATAATATATATATATATATATATTATAAATAATAATATATATATCTCACAATAATTAATTTTAATGTGTTTTTTTAGTTTTGTTCATATATAAATATATATAATAATTTAAAAGACAAAAAACACAACGCCATCCGAGATGGTGCGTAACCAGCTGCCCTACTATATCTCGAATAAGGCGGGTGATACTCTAACCGCGGATACTCGTGCATCGGCGGAGAGTATCGCTGTGGCTCCGCCCGGCTATACTGTCCTACAGTGGGCGCAGGCACTGATTCGGTAAACTGGGGTCCACTCATATAACCTTGAGTGGGGCCCCCACCCGTTGAGCCCCCCCCCTCGGGGGGTGCCTACTCGGGCCCGCTGTCGCGGAAGCATGGGTTCCACTCCTAATATCCTGAGTGCGGCCCTGACCCGTTGAGCCCCCCCCCCCCCCATGAAGGGTCCTCTCCTCGGGCCCGCAGTATAGCTTCGTACCGCAGGCGCGCGATTCACACCACTATCAAACTGAGCACGACTCACGCGAGGGCTCTCTCCACTCTCCGACGGGTGCGCTCCTCGTCCTAGAGAGGGGCCACTCGACGGACGTGACTGATGGGTGGACGGTGACGCGGCTCCCCCGCCCGTAGCGTGACCGTATGCTTCAGACCTGTTCGCACAAATTAAAACATGATGCAGCCTGCCACATTCTCTACACATGCGCTGCCTAGAGCACTCGCGCGCTAAGTGATCTTCCAAACAAAAATAAAACAATCTCTTATTTTTTACTAAGCGCCGTCTTTCTACTACCGGTAATACCGCAAAATCATGGCACTGCGATAACGCGTGTCCTGAGCGCCCACACTGGTGGCAATTTGGGCCTTCAGCAACAGCGGCCAGTGCAGCCAAACGTGCAGCAACGCGTCCCCGAAGCGGTTGCATTCCCTGTGGCCCTCTTCGCCCCGATTTACCGGCAGGTTCCCTAAAACTCCCGGTAGGTGGCGCCACCTCCGAAGTCGACGAAGATTCCACGGCCCTAGCCTCAAATTCTAAGAACTTCATCAGATCAGCGAAAGTGGGAAGCGCCTTGTTCTCCCTTTCCGCGGTCTCACGTACGAAACGTGAACGAGTATCAGACGGTAACTTACTCAAAATAATATGTACCAACAAGAACGACCACTCATCCACTGGTAAACCTAACATTTTTAACGCGTTACATGCTACTGTAACCGGGGTCAGTAACTGCGTTCGAATTTGAGCCTTATTACCTACCCTGGGCAAACTTCACAATTGGCTCGTATGAGCATCGGCCAACAGACGGACATTCTGGTATCTATTATTTAGTAGTTCCCACGCTATACTGTAGTGGTCGTCCTCTACTCTTAAATGTTGCACTATGCTCCTTGCCTCACCCTCTAAAGTGGACATCAAGTATGCCATCTTTTGTGCATTCGTCAAATCCTGCCTACTGTCAACCAAGCAGGTGAACATATTTTTATAGGCCACCCATAGCTCCATGGTATCATCAAAGTGTCCTAACTCCAGAGTGGGGAGCCTACTGTGCAGCGATGGACCGTGCGCTGCACGACCTACATCAGGCGTGCTCGAAACACCAGACTTTCGCTCTTTAATCAGACAGGCGACCTGTGTGA
This sequence comes from Ypsolopha scabrella, assembly GCA_910592155.1. Lineage (NCBI taxonomy): Eukaryota > Metazoa > Arthropoda > Insecta > Lepidoptera > Ypsolophidae > Ypsolopha > Ypsolopha scabrella. Next base: position 19,334,630 of record OU342977.1, read on the forward strand.
CTTCATTATAAATATCCATTATTTGACTCATGTCATTATTAATGGAGGACAGTACCTCTAGTTCCTGGTCTCCATCCAGGAGATCCGCGACCGCAGCTTCAGCAGTCTCGAAGCGATGCGACATCTGCTCGTAGCGCTCGACAATCGCCCCGTCTCGGTCCGTCCTAGACAGTATTCCCTGAACGCCAACAAACCACCGCAGTTGACTCGCCAAAGTCTTCCTCGAAGTTTGCTTCGCCATTGCGTTAAACCGGGAAATCAAAGAAAATACCAACAATTAAAAACCAAACTAACGCTGGCACGAATCACAGGTGTCCCCGTATACAATACTATTGTAGACCCAAATGTACTAGACTCTAGTCAGTATGTTAACTTCAATATATCAATACATAATACAACCCTGTTGTGAATTATGCAAGTTCAACTAAAATCTAATTTTTAACACTCAAATGTTTTCAAATAAACACAATATCATAACTTTATGAACAGACAGACAGACCTTTTCTGTTGCTATATATATAATCCATACAACATAAGCCAGTTACTTACATTTATGTTACACTTTTGACACACAACTATGTCCAAGCTTTAAGCGAAGGCGTCAACAAGTTATCCTAGAAAATAAACAATATAAACAAACAGGTTAGCACAAACTAACAGTATATCAAACAGTACTGATAGTATGTATTCATTTTATACACTTGTAAAAGACCAAACATACTCCAAAACAAACAAAATTTAACAATTCAAAGTTGTAAAAATATTATACCTAAGCGCTTGCTTAGTTAATATGGTTCACTAACAAAAACTACACATTACACATTAGCCCTGCTATGTACTTTGTAATTTATATAAGCCGAGGCTTTCAACAACTATATAACTAATAACTGAGCCTAGCTCCGCTTACTAGCAATGGTACAACCCAAGGTTATGCTGTATGACTTTACAAACTGCTCTCAGCTAATTTCTTTTTAATTCAAATTGTTTGCCGGGGTCAATCTCATGACTAAACCGCGCACTGCTACCAAAATTTGTATGATAAACCCCCCTCTTGACAGGTGTAATTTAGATTTCGCGTGCTGGACCCATTGATATTGTACAAAGACTAAATTCTGTCAGAAAGGGGCTTTCCACACAAGGGGGCCTTATATACTAAATCCCTTTACGAGGGTAAATGGTTTAAACACTCACGTAAAGTTCAATTTTACGTCCTGGACGGGTCCTCCGCGCTCGACCCGATCGACGACTCACCCCTGGTTCATGGGAAGTCAACGTCCTCCAACGCTGACCGTCGTCGACCTCGGCACGGAGATCTTCGACAAACGACCAGCCCAGCCAGCAGTTTGCAGACGTAGATCCCTAAACTCAACCCTATAACCCCTAGGCTAGCCTGTCCCGTTAAAGGTATCATGATTTTCAGTAAACGTGGTAAAGAGAATCGTTTCCCATCACCTTCCACTATTATCGGATTTACGAAACTTTTCGCGTACACTTCCCGGATCACAATTAATACTGATTAACTGGTTTATTTCTTCTATTTCCTTGAAATATAAACACATAACCTTTTGCAACTCTGGTTGAATTAAAACACGTCTCACTATTTTTGACAATTCACCGGAAGACAACTCGTGTTGCCATATCAAAAAAATAAAATAACTTGACACATACAATGTGCGTTCCGATACGTTTTAACCTTTTTAGCGTCAAACGCGCGCAGTCTGCGCTTTTGATTTTGCAGTCCGGTAGTGTCCAAAGCTTAGACTGCGCGCGTATGACGTTCCGGTTTTCACAGCCAAGTTTTGTTCTACGAAATTAAGCGCATAGTTGTACTACAAAAACAAAACGTTTCGTTATACTGTTGGCAATCAGTTGGTGTAATGTGATTGGTCGAAATCTATGGTGTGAAGTCGAAATTAAAGAAATTGTCGACAAAATCAGCGGTGGTCGGCCATTTTTGTTTCTGCTGCGAAGTGAAGAGTGTGTTCGTTCAGTGTAATTATTTGTTGTTTTTGAAGGTAATAGTGATATTTACATAAAAATAATTCATGTAGTAACCGCGTAATATATTAGGGAGTGTTCTAGTGATATTTCATTGTTTGTGAAATATGAGAATCAGTGAATATGAATCAAATTGTGTGGTGATGTAGTGAAAATGTGAAAATTTTTGTGAATGTGAAGTGCAATCAACGAAAATGTCTATTCATCTTTATTTTTGAGGTAATTGGTATACATATTCTTTTTAGTTATTTAATTGCGCGTCTTCTGATATATAACACAATGCTTAAAATATAACCTAACACAAAATACATGGATTTCTAAACCCGGTCGGCAGGAAGAATTCCTTCGATTTCTAGCTGGACATTCTGGCCTACCGAGAATGGCTTGTAGGCGGACATTGAAAAGGTTAAAGCGAACATAAGGTATAAGCTATATCCATTCTAAATTTCATCCAAATCCGTTCAGGAGTTTCAGCGTGAAAGAGTAACAAACATACACTCACATGCACAAACTTTCGCATTTATAATATTAGTAGGATTCGGTTTTGGTTACATTTTACACCACAAATCCACATTTTCAGATCTGTAGGTAACTCATTCCATCTGCAAGGAGACCCGTGACATGCGGACGGACAGACGGCGTCGCGGAACCCTTAAAACGTTACATAGTAATGTAATAACACAAATATTTTGGGATTATAATAACAGACACAACACGAAATATCTATTTAATTTTAGTCACTAATATGGCTTGACGGCTAAGGCAAATCTATATTTCAGTTTTCGTGTTGAACTCAAGTCAAATAAGACACTACTTTTTATTTTTATATTTAAATTAATAATTGATTGCATTAAATTCCATCGCCGTTATAGTTGCTTTAGACAAAGAAAATACAGTCATGTCATATTTAGTAACTTGGTTACTCAATGCCATCTAGCGGATTGCATGTGCATTTCCTGCTCATCCCTGATTCTATTCAATGTACTCTGCGTTCGTTTTTAAATATCAGGGTTTTTGGTCCACCAGATGGTTCTTCTTACATACAATTGTTTATTTATGACTTTTGTTAAACGTAGGTTTTACTAATTAGTCGTAATATAAAGTTATATATATTTTAACTAAATTAAAATCATTTATTCCACTGATGCCAGCCCCAAAGTAGGCCGAAATATGTCTTGAAAATATTTAATTTATGAACTTCTTATTGTGTATTTAACCAAGTAAAAAGTTTACAAAAGCAAAATATTTATATTTATTTGATACTATTACAATGGAAAAGCTACTAAAATCATAATTTACCTACAATCAGTGTAAACTTTTCGCTGAGCCACTGTTTTTAAGCACCTAAGCAGGGTACTTGTATTGTGTAAAAGGATAAATATAATTTCAGCTTAATTGTATTTTTCAAAAGAAATCATCTTTACTGAGCCTAAAATAAAAAAATAAAAAGCGAAAAATGTTTTTACCGGTGTGGGGGACTGAACCCACGACGATCGAATGCGCTACGGTGGCGAACCTTTCACATGTTTCACTAAAACTCTCATTGCGCTGCTCCCTTTTGTCATAGCGTGATGATACATAGCCTTAAACCTTCCTAAAGAAATGCATTATCTTTCAGTGAAAACTGCACCAAAATCCATTGAGTTGTTCTCAAGTTATAAGCGAACGAACAGACAGACAGACAGACAGACAGACAGACGTTGCATTTTATATGAATAGAGATTATTTATGTTAATATGTCATATATGTATCAGAATGTAGATGTAGTTATGCTGTTTATGTATATGTACCCTTGTTCTTTTTATTTCGTTTATTAGTATGTCATGTAGTTTAGTGTACACGTATGTTAGTCTACTTATTTATCTATTAAATTTTCATTTATTAACGGAGTTGGCTGGAAGAAATCTCTGCTTAAAAATAAGCTCGCCTTTGTACATATTATCTTATTTCTAAGTGTAAATGCAATAATATTTTAAAATATAAAGCACTTAAACCTGACTGTAATCACTTTTTTAAGCTTAATATTAGCAAGAGGTGTGTTAGGACCGTTGTTGATAGAAATCTCTAGTCAGATTAAACTGATACAGCTTTCCAGTAAGAGAAATGTCCAGGTTTTTTTTTTCGCTTATAATTTTAACCAACGATTTGGTCAACGCACGCCGATAAACCTTAGCAGCGTTTTTTCTCCCGACTTGATTAACAAACATTGAAATTTCGAACTGAAAACTTATTTATATTAAAATAAAATAGAGTTTATGTTACTCAGCGATAGTGAAGCTTTTTATTGGTGAAAGAATTCTTAGAATCGGTTCAGTAGGTCCAAAGATTACCCATTACCAACAAACAAAATATTCCTCTTTATATAATAGTGTAGATATTGTTTGTGTATTCGCTTATAACTTCTACATGATTTGAAATGCGGTTTTCACCATCACTAAGAACATTTCACGAGGAAGTTTTGATAAAACTCATAACATTAAGTCTATAGAAGAAGAGATACTCGTATAACGACGCTCCATAATCAAATCGTCAAAAAGCGCTATTAAATTAAATTCATTTAAATTTATATGTTCCTTAAGCAAGTTTAATGTAGATTTGGCCTTTACATCAAAACCTTTAAAAGAACTGGTACGATAAATTAGAGCAATACCTTACAATATTATCAAAATTGTAAAGTATCCAGCAATACAATATCACATACTATATAACCCGAATACTAGAAGGCAGCACAAACCATTTTGAAAAAAAAAACCTCATTCTGACTTACAATATTCTAACAATGTTTTTAACTATAAAGCACCTAACTAAACAATTATTTGAAACAAATTTCTAAAATGTTCTAAAAAATCATGAGAATAACAATCTTTAGGTTGTAAAAAACCGTCTACAATCCTCAACATAAATAGACGTAACAAACAGGCCAATATCAGAGTAGTCAGCTATAAATATAGCAGTGTCAAGGCGATTCGTTGCCCGGCCTAAGCTTTCCCTCTCACTATCACTCTATTATTCAACTCATCCATAAATAATGCAGCCTTTATATGAACTTTGTGTATTAATTATAATAAAGTAAAATAAATATGATAAAGTATTATGTGGTAATACTCTCGATATTTGTTTATATTTTGCAGGAAGTTAGTAATTTCTTGCTCTTTCTAAAACTATTAAGGGGTACCTAATCCAATATTGGTATCTTGTGCAGTATTTGTACCTAGTTCAAATTATTTTCTACTTAGAAAGGAGAAAAATATATAAGATATAAGAGATCGTTGCGGACTCAAAGAAGATGTAGAACTAGAGTAGAGAAAGAAATAATGCGGTGGTTTGGGAACATAAAAAATGAAGGATGAACGTAGACTGATGAAAGAAATTCATTATTATTATTATATTTTTTTTATTTATCCATGGATCGAGAGTGGAAAGTAGAGCTCACAGTATGCACGGAATCACCTCAGTCATACTGTAAGAATGCAAAATATATAAGCAAAATGATAGTGCTACACTTGTAAATCTGTTCTCGTTGGTATTTTTCCACAAAGATTTCAAATTTGCAGATCATAATCGTTCCTGCAAGGATTAGATATAATTGGATCACTTGTCCTGAAATCCAAAAGAAACCATGTTGGACTTGGATTATCCAGTTACGTGTAGTGATTGGTCATGTAGGCCAATTAATGAGGATTTATTTTACAGAATGGATACTGGCAGAACGGTCTAACGTAAAAGAAAAAAAAAATAATAAAAAATTGTCTTTGATTATTTTGCATCACTTTGCATTAACATCAAAAATTTTAGTGAATAATTTCAAATAATTTGAGAATATGAGTTAAAATGATTTTAATACCACCACTATTGCTGAGAACAAAATCACGGCTCCCAATTTTTAAAAACTTTTTGAAAACTTCAAGACCAGTGGAATACTATACCCGTGATTATACAAAGAAATCAGATGAAGAAGATTCCTGTAAACCAGATCCAAAATGTAAAAAAAAGAAACCGGGCCTTATGCACAAGATCAAGTTAAGAGTTCTGGAAGGAGGATCTAATTTTGGAAGTAAGTTTGTCATTACTATAAAGTCCTCAAGAAAATACAAAATTGGAATACAGCTCTGAATTTTAATGAAATCCACAGCACCATTTCGTCGTCTCAAATGCGAGCCAGAAAAAAGTGTAGATATCTCGAAACCGAAACCAAAGGCTGAACCAGAACCAGTAAAGAAGAAGATGGAGTCATGTCCGGTGCCTGGTGTGCTCGTGTCAATTCTTGGAGCCAACAGCATCGTTGGCCAGTATGTGGCCTTTTTGCTTAAACAGTGCTCGGCGGTTAGAGAGTAAGTCATATTTTTCATATACATATATCAATCGGTATTTTTGAGACCTCATAATTGTGATATTTGAAGAGAAATACATTAATTTGCCACTTAAAAAGAAATTTCTCGAACAAAAGAAGAATACAAAGTAAACAAAAATTTCTTAGTTTTATGTTTCTATTTTGCTCCTACTACCTATGTTCTTAAAAGAAAAATATTAACTTTCAAGTAGCATACCAATATTTCACTTTATTTCACCTTTATCCTGCTTCGTGACGTCTCTGGTCTTTGCTCATAAGCTCAACCATCTCATATCTTCCCTCTGGGACCTTTGGTGTTGCCAATATATTTTCGTTTTCTCTTTTCCTTGCTGTATTTTAAGCTGCATTGGTTTCCATTTTAGCTTTCTTTGTCACAACTATTTTAAGGATTTGAATTAACAGACGCGGCTTCTAAAGCATGACTCTTAAATAAATTTTAGAGGTTTATACACAGTTGTAAAACAAAATGTTAATTCAACAAAACGTATATACCTATAAGTTTGGTATCATCAAGCATCATACTTTTTGGTAGATCTACTCTCCTCTCACGGGAAATCCCCACGTTTGGACACATATCGTGAAACCATAAAATATTTCCAAGTGTCTGGTAACGTCACGGTGATGTTTCTCCGTGCATGAAGCCGGTCCGTCTCAACCTCGAGGGACCTCTTGTGTGGCCCCCGATGTCACGACAAACAGATTTTATTCACGCATTCGGTTTGAATTTATCGTGTTGCGCTTAGTAGGGTTGGTCCAGGGAATTGCTAAATTTTAAACTGGATTACGTCGTCAGGTAGGTTTGGGTCACTCGATTTACAAACTTTCGACTCGAATTCACCAGTTTGTATTTCGCATTTGACCGTTTGAATAACCGTATTGATTGACCTATTATGACAGGTTTTCCCTCTCCCCACACAGTTATAAACATCGTAACCGGGGGTCGAATCACGCGGAATGACGTCATAAGCTATACCAGGAATCCCCTGGGAAGGGACCGCACGCTATATGTCGACACTTACCTCGTGGTTTATTGCACACTTTTTACGTCAATGGCCTGTAATACTTGTTGCAATGATTTACTTCATTGAGATGTCTTTTGTTCATTTTCACAGTTCGATGACCAAATTTTAGAAAACATATTATTATAATTGCTATAGAGTACACACCAAATTAGGCCCTGACCATGGGACAAAACATTAAGTGATTTTGAACTTAAGCTTTACAATACGTCGTCATAACGTTGTTCATTTCATTTTCATTTCCTATCATTTCATAAGAACGCCAGCTTCATGCATTAAGGGCACGCTCCCCGTGATTTTTCAAAGATTTTCTGGAAATGAACCCACAGATAAAAAATATAATTGTCTCATAAGCAAAATGTAAGGAAATTACGTTTTTACTTTGATTTAAATGTTAAGCGTATTCTCTAGCATACCAGTGGACCAGTACTGGCTTACTGATTAAACAAATTGATCAATTTACAATAGCAGGCTATTTGAAAGAACAAATGAGACTTAGATCAAACATTTTTCGATTTAATACTTGCTTGTGTTTTCATTGCTCCCTTAGATTTTGTGTATATATTTCATAAAAATATTTCCATATTTGCCAAAGCGAATTGCAGACGTTTGCTTCCAGGGATGCCTATATGATCTAAAGAAATACTGTTAATCCTTCAACAAACCTCTATTGTTTATCCTAAATTATTAAAGATTCTCTTTGTGATTCAATTTGTTTTACGATGTAAGGAATGATTCGGAATGGTTCATCAAAGTTTTACAAGGCTGTGTGCTAAGACATCCCATTACATGGACTGAAAAGGATATAAAAAGTAAAATAAGTCCAGATTTTACGAGCGTAGTCCGTGACTTTTCAGGATCGCTGTAAGGTTTATCGCATACGTTTTATTGCTGGAACTTGGAAACGTTCAGTTATTTTAAAATGCCCTTGGGAGAAAGACATTTCTTATAATTAATTTATTGTTTCATAGTAGTTATAGTATTCCAATATACTATATATTCGGTTCATTGACACCGCGCCATCTTGCTGTATCGATTGAACATTTTCACGAATTCAAATTCATACCAACATGAATTTCTGTAAAACTTTTCTGTGTTCATTGTAAGAAGTAATCGGTTCTTTTTCAAAACAAGGGGCAATTACTGCTTAGTGTCGTAAATTATAAACAGTATGAATCAGCAATCTAGTTTCAACATTTTCTTCGTCATAAGGATATTAGTCATCATAACTACTCTTACGTTTACGAGCATAATAAGAGCAACTATATTGTTGAAAGTATGTGCGTTATTTACACATCTCCTCTCTTTTCTTTGTTATTATTTTCTTACATACCTTGTCTATTCACCAATCGTATATACTTTTATTGTTCTTTTTATTACTAAATCATTTATTTCAAGGTTGCACCTATATGAAGCTCATGACCCAATATCTTGTGGATGTCCTCTTAAACTAGATCGAGTCATGAAGGCGTTGAAGAACATTGAGACAGACTGTGTCGTCGGAGCATTCAGCTGTGACTGTTCGGACCTGAGGGATTGTTTGCAGGTTTAAATAATTATTTCATTTTTATTCACTGTCTTGTCTGACCGAAAAATCCAAAGATTCTCGCAGAGAAAATAATTGCTTACTAAAACTTGTTCCATCTGGTTAAGTTCACTATACCAAGTGTAAACGTAAAGAAAATTCTCCGTGCCAAAACAAACTAAAGATCTATTAACTAAAATTATTTTCTTACCGACAAGAATGCAGACAAAATATTCGGCCTAGATTTATAGATATAGGGTATCAAGATTTTTCCTGGATTCGAGGTCAATATAAAACTCTATTATTAATTAGTAACCTATGTGTCAGCATTATCCGGAAGTTACATAATAATACTTTGGCAAATGGGTCCTTATGAGCTTATTGCCTTGTACTAATATTTTTTCTTTACCCATTAAATTTGCAAGTTATGTGCGAGGGGAGGCGACAACCTCAGGTCATAGCTTGCCAATCAATACTCCATCAGACACCGGAGTGAAAACTACTTCAATTTTAATCACTTGTACAAGGTTTTACAATGGCTTTCGATATTTTGCTAACATTTTTATACTTTCGCGCCTTGAACTATTAACAACCTTTCAATTGAAGGTTCAATGATCTCCTGAACAACAAAAGATTTAGCTATTCAATGAATAATTGTGTGCGCTCAATATCGGACATTGTTTATCGTTCTACAATGCCCTAGATTATTAAATTAAATTAATGAGAGTTGCAATAAAACTGACTAAATAAGGATTCGTAAAAAGGCTTTCCATTTTTCAAACAATTCGGAAAACTGAGGGTGAAGAGAGAGCAATAAAGCCTCGGCGCCGGCACGTCTGGCAAGACAGCCATATATTTTCCCACAGATGACACTGTAACCCGAGACCGTTTTGAAAAGCACCGTCAGCCATTCAGTCTCGATAATGTAGGTTCCATTATCTGTTGACAGCAGTTATTGTACTGACAAATAGCTTCTGTGCTAGATAATTGAAGCTCGTAGGCTGTGGCGTAATTGGTAGTCTTGGTAGTCTTGGTAGGGCTCTATTCTTGTTGTTTATCTATAATTATTATTTTATTTTCATTGAGGAAACTGCTATAATCATCAGTGCAGAACGTTGTGTAAGCAATGCTCGTTATTTGTTCAATATCTGAATATGAAACGAGTAGACTTTAGAATGTGACAGTTTTCACACATTTTTCACTACGGGCCTTCGTCAAAATTTATTTATTTCCATATTTAAAAATTGTATCGATAGAAAGAGGGTACAATCCAAAATATTTTGTGTTTTGGGTAGATTATAAAATAGCTCTATAATCCTATTATTCCGTAATAGGATACAGACATAGTCTTGATGATGGAGAGCTCTTCAATGACCAGGGACATGTCCTACCAGAAACGGTTCACATTCCAAGCTCCTCTTGTCAAGCAATTCACGCACGCTATAATCGAGGAGTGTCCAGAAGCTTTTGTTGTTGTGAACATGACTCCAGTAGACTGCATGGTGCCTCTTATCGCTGAGGTAAGAATCAGCGTTTACTTTTGCATTCTAAATTTAGATATCTTACTTGGCCGTCTGAAAATAGTCTCTCTTGCACAAATATAGGTTTTTAGGAAAAGAGAGAGACTGTTTGAGGGTTTCGTCAAAAATCAGGTACCCGTAGTGCAGATCAAAAACCCGTCTGTCTGTTTCAATTGTACTCTAATTTAATAAGCCAATGGAAGGTTCGTAGATAAAGAATTACCGAATGCACAGGCATATATCAAAGTACATACAAATTGTATGATTTAGTATTATCATATCATTAATAATTTTTATAATCATTTCATTTCACACATATACAAAAAACACGTTGTCTAATAGCCAGATATATTTCGGCAATTATTATTGTCGGCATCAGTGGAATAAAATTAAAATAATAATATTATAGTTATACATGACGTAAAAATCATTAAAAAAATTACGTCATGTATAATTTTATTATTATAATATAATGTTATTATTTTAATTTTATTCCACTGATGCCAGCAATAATAATTGTCGAAATATATCTGGCTATTAGATAACGTGTTTTTTTGTATATATAGGTATATACATATATATATATAATGAAATGATTATAGAAATGAAAGACCAAATACGTCAATAAAAAAATATGTTATTTCATATTAATGAATGATAAAATCATACAATCGGCAACTATCTATGCATACTATATTGTATGCTTCGTTATATATTTATGATGATTTGTATGTTTGATATTGACGACAAATCTGTAAGTTTTAAAATATTAATAAAATTTATTTCATGACCAGAAATATTCATTAAATTAAAATGTCAACACTTTTTCTATGTAGGTATTGAATTTACTCTTTTAAATGTTTTCCGTTTTCAGGTCAAAATATGCTCCTGTTATCTGTCCTCAACTTGTTGCCTCAATAGACATTTCTTTGAGCTTTTCACAAAAATATTGCGCCTAAAAGGTTTCTTTCCCCTTATCACTCAGCTCTTTGTGTTTTTATCGTCTTTCAAGTTTTATTCGTTACCTTTTGCTTATTTAAGATCAATGCAAATTTATGTATTTCCAACATTTTATTTTTTTTCTTTCTTTTTGTATCTATTGTTGATGGAGATGATATTGAACACATACATTATTATTCCAGTGCCTTGACATCAGAAAACTCCTCAGATGTTAAGCCTTTGCGAGTTTATAGGTTAACACTATTTCCATTACTACCTCGAGTTTCATGCACGTCGTTAACAGTTTATGTCTCCGACTATACGCCATCAAATCCTGCAATATTAATGCTATCAGTAGTTTCATAGCTCATATTGTATGGTTAATATGCACGTGATTGACTTGTGATAGTATGCCATAAATTATCTTCTTTATACTCATCATGGTTTATGGTATATCAAACTATTTAGAGTTAAAATGCTTTGCCCTTGGCTGATTTACTTACATTGTTATAAAATTACCTTTCGTGACTTTGACAATGGTGATCATATACAAGGTGATATCAATTTATGTAGCGAAATTCATACTGAAGCTTCGGGAAGGGCTTAGTATCAAGGTTAAATTACCATTTGTGTAAAATTCAAAAATCTTTTTTTCGTGTTCCCGTTTATGTATGAACACGCAAGGCCCACAGCCGAGTACCAATTATTGTAGGTTGTCAACATTTTATTTTGCCCAATCAGCAAAAAGTGTTATCGATCCGTGATACTGATCACTTACAAAGTCTCTAGTATGAATTTAGTTGCATAAAATACTCATACTATATAATATATGTAACTGCCGTACCTACATACATACAAAATATGTTATATTGGCAAATATCTTTGTTTATTAATTTCGGTTTCCAAGCTCTGTGCTGTCCAGCTTAATTTTAGCTTTCCGCCCACATTGTCTTATTTATCACTCCTGTTTTCTTTTCCAGAAACCCGAGTTCCAGCATTAACCTTGACAATAGGAATTAGAATTCCACAATTTCTAAAAGCACTCGCTTGTCTAAATTAACACATTTCCTCTGCGGGAAAGATATGCCTCCCGCCGGGAATAATAGAGCTCGGTAGGCAATTTCTGTTCGTGCCTCGTATTTGTCAAAGAACTCGAAACTAGTGTTGTGTTGCAAAGTTGATTTTTTCACCTTATCCTCACCTTTAAGAAACAACCCTATTTAATTGAAAGAAAGCAGTGGAGTCAGTAGGAAGACTTTGCCTTCAAACCTGCCCTTCAAGCCTACACCAGAAGGCATAGAATGAGGGGCAAAAAGTGTGTATTTAGAAAGAGTCTTCAGCTGTCAAACTTGATTTCTTACATACAAAAAATATTTAGTTTGACAGCTGAAGACTTCAAACGTTCTAGGCCCCCAGGCATTTGTATACTTGCTGAAGGTAAAGTGACATTGTGACGCAAGCCTACATGCCCTAAAAAGCATAGTAATATATAAGGTGATATTTATTTATGAAGACATATTCATACTGCAAACTCAGTAAGTATGTTTTATGACCCTTTTTGGGCAATTCGAAATTATTATTTTCCCTTTACCTACAAACGCATGGGACAACATTATATATATGTATGTATATATTATTATAAATATGTATATAGTTATATATTATTATATATATGTATATAGTAATATGGGTATCGTTGAGCAACAAAAAAAAATTTTTAAGCATATAATAATAATAAAAAAAAAAAGTTGTGGGTTGTAATTTGAGACCCAAATTTTGCGCCTATCCGCTTTTTTTACATATATATCGTATAGAATTATATATTTTTATTATTTTTTTCATTTTTCTTTATATTTTTCTACAATATTACAAAATTTGAATAGACATACGTATACATATATATATACTATATATATATATATATATATATGTTCATATATATAACCAAAACTTTCTACAGGAGAAAGTCCCCCTCCCCCCTCTTTCTCCAAGAAAAAAAAATTTTTTTTTTGTTTCGTATAGGAAATTTATTCTGGTTTTAGAAAAAGAAAACCGCATTAGAATCTGACAGCTACTTCCAGAGATATAGCCAAGAACAAAATTGACGGGAAAAATTTACGAAAAAGCAAAAATCGCAATAATTCTACTGGTTTAGCAGTGGTAACTCAGGAATCATGAGACCCGGTTCAATCCTCGGCCGGGCATGCACCAATGAGTTTTATGGAATTGATGTGCATAGTATTTGTGTTCTTCCTTTATACTTACCACTTGCTGAACGGTGAAGGAAAACATCGTGAGGAAACCTGCATGCCCTAAAAAGCGTGTGTTTGAGCCTGAAGTACGGCTATAAGGCTCACCACCCATCACGTTGGGACGTAATAATCGTCCCTGAAACGCGGGTGTACTGAGTGTGGACTGTGACTTGTATTTCACAGTTTACACTTAGATCACCTCTGACACCCCCTCGGGGATTAATGTTGTGACGATATTGGGGAAAAAGTTTCTTCGCATTTTATATGAAAATTCAAAACATTTTTTAATAAAGTTTATTTACATTTAACTAAAGTATGTAGGTGCCATCTTGTTCGATAACTTTCTGCCATCTTGTAGGTAGGGACATGATCCCATTGCTTGTGGTTTTGGCAGTCCTCTCGTGATGTTAACCTGACACTGCCTAAAGAATTCTGAAGAGACCGAAACAAGTGGAAATCTGAAGTTGCAAGGTCAGGACTATGCGGCGGATGCATTAATACGTCCCAGCCAAACTCTCTTAATTTTTGCTGGGTGACTTTTTAAGATGTGTGAGGTTTAGCGTTATCATGATGAAAAACCACACCCCCTCTGTTGACTAATTCCGGCCGCTTTTTCTCAACTTCTTGCTTTAATCTCATCAGTTGTTCGCAATAGAGTTCAAAATCGATGGTCCTGCCTGGCGGTAACAGCTAATAATGAATAATTCCCTTCCAATCCCACCATACATACAGCATTACCTTGTTGCGAGATAACCCGGGTTTCGCCAGAGTCTGTGAAGCCTGACCAGCCTTTGACCACGACCTTTTTTGCACGTTCTTGTCGTACGTGATCCACTTTTCATCACCAGTTATCAGGTTTTTCAAAAATGGTTCGGTTTCATTACGTCGTAATAAAGAATCACAAATGAGTACACGGTTCATTAAGTTTCTTTCAGTGAGCTTATGAGGCACCCAAATATCGAGCTTTTTTGTGTACCCGCTTTTTTCAAACGCGCCAAAACCATTTTGTGTTCAATCCCCAGTTCTTCAGCTACATCGTAACTACTGATATGCCGATCTTGCTCCACTTTTTCAAAAATGGCAATCATTTTATCCGTAACAGGGCACCCAGAGCGAGGTGCATCTTTGACATCAAAATTTCCGGATTGAAAACGCTTAAACCAAATTCGTGTTACTCTCACAGACACTGCACTAGGTCCATAAACATCACAAATTTTTTTCGCGGCTTGCGTTGCATTTTTACCTTTGTTGTAGTAAATTTTTAGATTCACTCATTTTAGCAGTAAGAAAAACAAATGAAAATCTCGCATTTTACCCAATTGTAATTTGGAATTATCTTTTTTAAAATTTAAACTTTTTAATAATACCAAAACAAGCCAGATGCAAATGGTATAGCCAAAGAGATTTTATTATAAGTTCATACATATTATTTGCGAAAAGAATTTTTCCCCAACCTATATTATATAAATAGGTATATCTATTTTTTATAATTTATTGAATATCTCACTTTTCTAATGCGTACCGTACCTTCCATGGGCCTTAAATTGTCATCATGAATCAGTTGTTGTAATTGTGCCCTTTCTGCATGTGTCGTAACTCGCGGCCCCTGATGGAAGATAAGCGTCACAATTCTACTGAGTCAGAGCCTTTTTGTCTGCTGCATCTTATAAAATACCTTATGCTGTATAGATGGAAGTTTGAAACTATTTATCGACTGCATTTGGTTTTTTTATTGGTGTAGCATTCGAAATAAACGCCTTTTCTTTCTTTCTTTGCAATGTCTAAAGAAGCCCGAAACTCGATGCAAAAGAGAAATGATCGTCTGAAGAACGACACGCACGCAAAATAGTTTCATTGTGACATTGTTCTGAGAAATATTCACCACATCACTATTCGGAAGATTCAACTCCACTGTGTCTCCTCAGCCGTGTAATTGAGGTTCCTCTGTATTACAAGATGGTTCGTTTTGTTAGATTAAGTCGATTTTGTACATTTTTCGGTTGAAAGAGTAAGCATCCTAAAATTATCAAGGGCACTTGTAAGATCTGAAAAAAACAGTCTGACCTTTCTGAAAACTAATTTCATTTACAAGCAACTGTATCAGTAAAAAGTCGTAGTGTTGTACCAGACAACTGAACAAAAAAGAGCTCAACAAATAATGTAGCACTAAAGTTCTTTCGCCAATTTATTCTGTCGTCAAGTCTATTCTACGATGTTTGTCCAACTACGTCAGTAATTCGCGCGGCCAACGATAAGCATTTGACGACGTAATGGCCCGTTTAATACGTCATGTTTTCTACGAAATTAGGCGTGACGTAAAAAGTTCTGACAAACGAATCGGTAAAATGCTAAGGCTTTTTCTCCCTCGGCTAAATGTATTCACAGTCATTTCGCGTTCTATTTTAGGATTCATTATTTCTTCCAGCAGTCTTTTAAACTTTCTTTCAATATCTTTGCCATTTTAGGGTTCCGTATCCAAAGTGCTAAACGGAGCCCCGTTCGTCCGTCCGTATGTCATGTCGTCACGGGTCTCTGGTTGCTATACGGAATGAGTTACACACCTAAAATTTGGATATTTTGTGCACGGACCAGTAGGCCTACCATGAGTTTGTATGAGAAATGCTGGTTCCTGTAGTAAGCCGCTAGGGGCGCTGCACAATTTCTCATATATTAGTACATTACGATACGAGAGCGATGAAACGTTTTCTGACGAGTGTGAGTTTGCGGCACGAGCCGAAGGTGAGTGCTGCAATCACACGAGTCGAGAAAAAGTTTCTCGCACGAGTATCGTATAATATTTTATAGCACAAGTGCGGAAAATGCCGACTTTACGCAAGCGCAGCGTGCGTAAAGCGGTCATTTTACGCACGGTGTGCTATAAAATATTTTACGCAGACGTTAACGTGTTTAGTAAGCAAAACTCATGGTAGGCCTACTGTTTTTCAGGTTCGTGATTTTGTTTAGAAAGTCAATACGAAACCTAATATTGCAATAGAAATTCAATCAAATTCTTTTTAATGGGCATGAAAGAAGAGTTACAAAAAATTTTTTTCTTCCTCTGTCATGTGGGGTGTTATTGTCTAGAGCTCATTGAGTAAAGAACAAATATATACAGGTGAACCAAACGAATGCCCCCTGTAGGGAAAGTGCCCTGAGTACTGAAGATAACAAATTGTACCTACAGGAACCTTTATGTTATTTTTTAAATAAAGAAAAACTGCATTCGAAGAATTTTGAAAAATTACCTGTGTTTTTCCTGCGTCTTTTCCATGAGTACTTCTTACAATTTTTCGATGCGAGTTTTGTTATTTAAATGTTAAATTTCATGGTCATTCTTTAATTTACGATACTATGTTACTTGTAAGAATTTGGTTCTAATGCTTGACCCTTTCGATCAGTATCATAAAAATTAGTAGCCCAACCTTAATATTTTTTGTATGTATTTCCCTTTGTTATTTATGAACTTATTTCTTCATTGCATTATGTATATATAATATTTTTATTCCTAGATTCCTCTATTTTATGCAGGTGTATATTTTATTTCCGGTATTATATATTTTTTTATATTCTAAAGATATATTATATTGTTATAATTAACTTTGACTTGTAGAAAGTATACTTTAAGTATCTATTTTGCAAAAATAAATATTTTGATTTGATTTGATTTGATACAGGATGTTTTTTTTACACATTTGTCCGGTTCGATTGCTGGTTCATGCAGGTGATTTGTTTTAAATTCTTGCAATTTTCCTTAACTTTAAAAATAAAATAAAGGTTCCTTTAAGTTAAATTTGATTTCTTTAATATTTAAAGTACTTTACTTTATTTAAGAAAATGAAGAAATGGGCGGCCCTCAAAGTTGTCAGTTTTAGAGCCTTTTTGTTACAGGGTCTATCATAAAACTTAATTAGTTAAGAATTTAAAATTTCTGTATATCATATAAATTGATTTTAATGACATTAATGTATGGAAGAAGTAATTGGCCAACTTAATTTTTCAGTTTTGTTTCATACATTTTATTGGTATGAAACAAAACTGCTGAAGTTTGTAACTTTTATATATTAATAGGAGTGCATTACAAACTAAACAAATTTCAAGTAAACAAGTATTTTGAAAAAGATCCTCGTTCTAGAAATTGAACCTGCGGCCTCTTTCTTTCTCAACAAGCTCGCTACCCACTACCCCGTAGACCGTTGAATTTTTCCATGTTCCTGTATTGTGTTTTTTTTTACTACTTGATTTACCAGCCAGTAATGCACACACTGAACTGTACGAGGGCGTTATGTGATTTCACGCCTTGTTCATTCCAATTATTGTGGTTTCACGCCTTGGTAACGCGCTTGTCGTGAAAACAAGAGGTCGCTGGTTCGAATCCTGGCCCGAGGATTTTTTTTAATATTTTTTTGTTTGAAGATTTCTAATTGATCTCTTCTGGTTAGTAATGCATTGTAATAATATTTAGAGTAGGTATCTCAAGCGATGAATTTCGCTACATAAATAAATATAAAACCTATAATCCTTATAACGTTTGTTCTAACTTATTAAAACACTACGAAACCCTCAGAGCGCAATGTTGTTTTTAATTTTATTTGAGGAAGCTTTATTTTATTAAAAGAGTTTTTTATTAGGTATTGCGTTTTAATGTTTTTATTTGAACCAACATCTTGGTTGACACATGCAAGCAACCAAAAAGCAGACAGAGACAGTCATAGACAAAATTTAAAAAATAACATTCATTGTTCGGTGTACATTGCTTGTTAATAAATAAATTTATACATTGATGGTTTTAGATTATTGTATCTATTTAAATATTCAACACACCCCCGTAATCTAAAATCCTCAATTTTACAAATTAAATTTTCATGTTTTCAAAGTATCTAATTTTTTAAACAAAAAAAATATTATTAACTTTTAAATTGAACATTTTTTTTATGCAATGGTAAAGTTGTTTTCTGTCTCTATCTTTATATTAACACTGATTAATAAAAAAAATCCTTTTAGTAAAGAAACATAGCAGTCTTATACAAATTAACAGATACATAAAAAAAAAAAATCATGTCACTATTTTAGATGCAAATCTATCAAACTTAATCTTTTGCAAAGGTTTAGTGAATAAGTCTGCAATTTGCTCATTAGTTGGACAGTAATATACTTTTAGTTCACCATTACAAACTTTCTCATGAATGAACTTGAATCGGACATCAATATGTTTAGACCGTCTATTTATCACTCCGTTTTTTATCAAATTTATGGCACTTTGATTGTCCACATATAGCTTTACACTAACACTTACACTTAGTAATTCTTCACATACACTTTTCAGGTATAACAGTTCTTTCAAACATTCAGCTGCTGCTATATATTCTGCTTCGCTGGTTGAGAGTGCAACAATTGGTTGTTTTCTTGTGCACCAGCTTATCGGGTTACCACAAAAATATATAATGTAGCCAGTCGTGCTTCTTCTTGTCAGGGGATCACCGGCATAGTCAGAGTCACAGTACGCTGTTAACTCAACTAGTCCATTGCCTTTTCTGTATACTAACCCTTTTTCTTTTGTTCCTTTCAGGTATTTTACTATTCTTTTTATTGTTGTGACATCAGAATCCGTAGGATTTTCAGTTCTTCTTGCACAATAGTTAACTGCATAACTTATGTCTGGTCTGGTTTTATTTGAGATATAAGTTAAGCTTCCAAGTAGTTGTCGGTATGGAAAATTTGTATTACCATTACTTTGTTCATCATTGTTGTTTCCTTCCATCGGTGTGTTTGCTGTTTTTATATCTGTCATTTTATAGTCATCTAAGATTTTATTTATGAATTTTGCTTGTTTTAGTTTCAGTGTGTCTTTTGTCTTCTCTATTTCCATTCCGATGTATCTTTTGGGGTTTCTGTCGACTTTCATTTCAAATCTTTTGCTTATTCTTTCCAATATTTGTTCAATTTTTGTATCATTTGTGCCCACAAGAATGCCATCGTCTACATGTATGCCCAAGTAGATTGTAGCATCTTCGTTTCTGAATATACATGGTTCTGCTGTTGTTTGTTTCAGACCTTCAGACTCTAGAAAACTTGTAAAAGTCAGATTCCATTTTAAAGGGGCTTGTTTCATGCCATATAAGGCTTTCTTCAATTTGCATATTCCTTGTAGATCTTCCATTCCTTCTGGTGGATACATATAAATATCCTCATCGATCTTTCCATACAGAAATGCTGTTTTTATGTCAAATGATTTTATGGTGAATTCTTTCTCTTGTGCTATTGCAAATAGTAGTCTTAATGGGCTACTGTTAATGACAGGACTAAATGTCTCATTATAGTCAATTCCTTTTTCTTGTTCGAAGCCTCTTATTACTAATCTGGCTTTATATGTTCCATCTTCTTTGATTTTTAATACCCATCGGCTAGTTAGGATTTTCTGGTTTTCAGGAATTTTCTCTTTTGGTACAACTTTCCAGGTTTCATTTTTCATTAGGGATTTCTTCTCTTCATTGATAGCATCTATCCATTTACGTTTGTCTTCTCCATTTATTGCATCTTCATATGTGATCAAAACATAATCATTATATCTAGTTGGTATTTTTCTTTCTCTAGTTGGTCTCTTTTTTGTATCTTTGTTTTCATTTTCTTGTGTAGAATTATTTTCAGTTCTTGGATTTTCTTCAGTATTTTCTTCCAGTATTGGGATTGGGACAGGATTCTCTTGGACGATTTCTATTTCAACATTTGTTTCAGAGCAATTTTCATTATTTTCATTCTCATCTTGTAGTGAGGTATCTTCGGTTATTTTGTTTGTTGTTACAGGTTCTTTGTTTTCTTCAATTTCTTCATGAACTACAATGTTTTTAGGTTCTTCAGTAGGATCATCATCACCGTTCTTTTTTGACTGAAATAAAACATCTCTTCTTATTATTATTCTTTCTTTTTCTTCATCAAATAGTCGATATCCTGTTGGGGCATACCCAACCATTATTAGTTTTTCCATTCTAGATTCCAGTTTTTGTAAGTGTCCTAGCCTTTTGCTGTATGCATCAGACCCGAATATTTGTATGTTTCTAAGATCTGGTCTCTTTCCCGACCACATTTCAATAGGTGTCAAATTGTTTATTGACTCAGATGGTGTTCGGTTTATTAAATATGCAGCAGTTTTGGCTGCTTCTCCCCATAGGTAAATCTCTGCTTTAGATTCAAAGAGTAGAGCTCGCACTTTTTCCATAATGGTACGGTTCAATCGTTCGGCCTTGCCGTTCAGCTGGGGGCTAAATGGTATAGTGTAGTCTAATATTATTCCTTTGTTCAGGCACCAATTTTTCATTTCATTACTGGTATACTCACCTCCATTGTCACATCTTATCATACTTATTTTCATCCCTTTTTCTCTTTCTTTTTCTTCAACATAATCCTTGATATTTTTAAATGCTTCACTTTTATTGGATAGGAGTTTAATTTCAGTGTAATTTGTGAAGTCATCAGTAATAGTGAGTATGTATTTCTTATCGTCATAGGTGTTTGGCGAAATTGGGCCACAAACGTCGCTATGAATGATTTGAAGTAATCTTTCTGCCTTTGTTCTTTGTGTACTGAATGGCAGTCTTGTTTGTTTAGCTTGTAAGCATACTGTGCAAGTTTCTGGTAACATATCAATGTCTTTATCGGTTATGCTTAAGCCTTCAACACATAGTAGCATTTTTCTCATAGTTACCTTGCCAGGATGTCCCAGTTTTATATGCCATTCAAGTGCACTGTTATGATTAATTGTTACTAGAGAATTTTCTGGTTTTGTAGTTTCTAATTGTATTGAATACAGTCCGTTGCTCTTCTTGTTCCCTTGTAGTATTATTTCTTCATTTCTTTTAATAATGACTTTATTTTTTGTGAACAATACTTCTCCATCATTTTCTGTAATTGCATTAACAGACATCAAATTCTTTTGTAGTTGAGGCACAAAAAGCACATTTTTTAAATCACATTGTTGTGTTTCTATTTTTCCTTTTTCTGTGGACTCGATTTTTTCATTTTTCTTTGCCACTGTAATATCGCAGTTGTATTTTGTAACCTCGCTCAGTAAATCCAATTTATTTGTCATATGTGACGTACATCCTGAGTCTATTATGAACTCTTCTGGACTTTTCTGTATTTCAGTAATAAACGCTATCTTATTATCCTTCTTCCTGAAGTAGCACTTTTCTTCCGTGTGATTATTTTTTTTGCATATTTTGCACATCTTTACTTCTTCTTTCTTTTTATAAAAACAATCATTTTCATTGTGATTATTCTTTTTACAGATCTTGCAGAACTTTTTATTATATTTGTTTTGGTTTGTCTTTCTGAAGCTCGCTTTGAATGCACATTTTTATTCATAATTATCAGTAGATTCTTTACCAAGTCTTTGTTCTTCTGTTAGGAGCCTTGCTGTCAGATTCCTTAATGTTTTTTCACTTAATGGTGATGAATCCCAGGCTGTTGCAAAATTATTGTATCCATTCGGTAAGGTGGATAATATCTTTGACATGATCATGTTGTCATTAACTTTTTCATCAATGGAATTTAGGTGGAAAGCTATGTTTTCTAGTTTACTTATGTGGTATGTCATATCTTGCCTGTGATCATACTTGTATTCAAAGAAATCTTGCAGAAGTTGACATTTTTGTTGTGTTGTACTTTTCTCAAATATGAAGCACAACTTATCAAACATTTCTTTTGCACTAGGGCAGCTCATAATCAGGGGCATGTGTTTCTTGTCAATTGTGTTCATTATTATTTTTTGAGCTCTTGCATCATTTTTTTCATGCTCCTTTCTGTCACCACCCAAAGCAATTGCATTTTCTTCACCGTGCACTATTTCGTGCAACCCATAACTTTTAAATATTATGTTCAGTTGGAATTTCCAACAGGAAAAAGATTTCTCATCACAAAGCTTCTGAATGCCTGCAATTTCTTCGTATTTTTCCATGTTTTACTTTCGTCGATTTTGTTTCACAGGAACACGCCACAATGGCGGCACTTTTTACTTGTTATTTTCGTTATAGCACTGGTTTTTTTATTTTTTTTAGTTTTCAGTGGTAAGCGGGGACTGGGCCCATAACCTGTTGTTTTTAATTTTATTTGAGGAAGCTTTATTTTATTAAAAGAGTTTTTTATTAGGTATTGCGTTTTAATGTTTTTATTTGAACCAACATCTTGGTTGACACATGCAAGCAACCAAAAAGCAGACAGAGACAGTCATAGACAAAATTTAAAAAATAACATTCATTGTTCGGTGTACATTGCTTGTTAATAAATAAATTTATACATTGATGGTTTTAGATTATTGTATCTATTTAAATATTCAACACGCAAGACCTACTCTGAAGGGTTTATTTAATTTTTTGATTTTAATCTTATGCAAATAAAATTTATCTATTGTAATATTTTTCACGGCGTTTCATTTGGTAACTCTTATTTGCTACTATTAGAGGTTAATTTTGAACTGAAACTTTTCACGATAACTGTTTGCCTTGTTTTATCAAAATTAACCTCTAATAGTAGTAAATAAGAGTTACCCAATGAAACGTCAGGGAAATCATCTTAGGTGAAAAATATTATAGTAGCTATGTGAAGTATTTGGAGGCCCGATGGAATGACACTAATTCCTTGGAAAAATGGCAGGTCGCTGGTATGGGACGCCACTTGTGTCGACACATTGGCGGCGTCCCATATTCGAGCGACCGCTGCTAAAGCTGGCGCTGCGGCAGCCACGGCCGAAAGCTCCAAGAGGCGCAAGTATGCAGATCTAGTTCGGACTATATATTTGCGCCTTTTGGAGTAGAAACCTTAGGGCCGTGGGGTCCAGCCGCGAAGATATTTCTTTGAAAATTATCTTCGCGGCTGGTCGACGTTTCGGGAGACCCAAGGGCTGGGGCATACCTCGGGCAGCGTATTAGCCTAGCCATTCAACAGGGGAATGCTTCCAGCCTTTTGGGGACCCTGCCGATCGACGGCGGTGATTTAGAGAAAATATTTTACTTAGTTTAATTTTTCCTTTTTTTTTGTACGTTTTAGGTAATTTTAAGATTTTAGATTGTGTAGTTAAGTTTAATTTTATTGTAATGTTATTTTTATTTTTTCTGTTTTTACCAATAAATGAAACTCAGTATTTGGATGGGTTTAGAAAGCTCTGTAATTAGCAATATTTTCTCACAGATTCTCAAAGAAGGTTCCATCTACAATCCTTGTAAATTACTTGGCTCGATGGCAGTTCAAGAGTTGAGGGCCAGCCACATTGCCGCTCATGCCCTGAGCCTTAACCACAACTATGTGAGGGTCCCTTGTGTGGGTGGAACTGAAGGCAAATCTTTAGTGCCGCTGTTCTCGAAGACTGTGGAATACTTTGATTTTACGGAGGTAAACTCGAAGTATACCGGGTGTAAATAGACTGCTACCATTAAATGAAACCACATATTCTACCGACCCTACTGAACCACTTTTCTCAAGAGTCATACCCGCGGACACCTTTAGTTTGGGAAATAATTGAGTTCCAAACAAAAATGCGTGAACCTTGACTCACCGACATACGGGCGAGTTTAGAGAGAGTGTCTTCCGTCAAACCTAAAGCTGTTTCACGGACGACGCTTTCTCTAAACTCGCCCGTACGTCGGCGCGTTAGGGTTCACGCATTTTTGTTTGGAACTCAATTATTTCCCAAACTAAAGGTGTCCGCGGGTATGATTCTTTCTCTAAACTCGCCCGTACGTCGGCGCTTTAGGGTTGACGCATTTTTGTTTGGAACTCAATTATTTCCCAAACTAAAAGTGTCCGCGGGTATGATTCTTGAGAAAAGTGGTTCTGTAGGGTCGGTAGAATATGTGCTTTCATTTAATGGTAGCAGTCTATTTACACCCGGTATATATAAAAGATGATAATCATTTATACATCCACATTCAGACTGAAGGCTCAGTAAATGTTCAGTAACAAGCTTCGATGACCCTTTTTGTGAAAATATTATTATATTTTTTGTATTCCCTACATTCGTAAGTCCAGCCCCGAGTCCATTACTATGAGAGGTCAACATTTTATTTTACAATATATGAGCAAAAAGTATTATCGATCCGTGGTACTGATCACTTACCAAGCTTCTAGTATGAATTTGGCTGTATAAATTAATGTCACCTCATATAAGCGACTTTTCGGAACCAAATTGGAGATTTAACCAGTTTCTTTCTTCGCAGCACAACGCAGAAACCTTAATGAAATCCGTAAGAGACGCTCCCTCAGCAAAAGTCTTAAAAGGTGGAAGTCCCTGTGCTTGTTCCGCTAACATCAGTAAAGCCCGCGCCCTGGCTGGCCTAGTGATGAAAGTAGCCCACGCGCGGCTGTGCCAAGATACCCCACAGGTCACGGGATTTGTTCAAACTGATCCTTCCACTGTGATTTGTCCTGTTAGGTTAGCCCTTTGTTCTTAAAATGTGTATAAAATTATTGATTTTTCCTTTTAAGAGTCTCGGTACGATAATAAAAATAACAAGTATAATGTTTGATGTGGTAATTTTTTAGGGTTCCGCAACCGCTGTCTGTCTGTCCGTCCATCTGTCACAGGATCTACAGCTTCAACCGTAATAGGCAGACAATTGAATTTTTTTCAGAATACGTGTTACTATAGCTTCTACCACGGAAAATAATAAATATGCAAGACGTCGGAAAAATTGCATTTTGTTATTTTCTCATTTGTTTTAGCCGTTAGGTTATCTTAAAGACGGTAATACATATAAGTTTAAAATTTTATCACATTGTTGTACCTTGTACATGCTCTAAAGTAAAATAACAAATAATGAAATTGGGGTTCCGTAAATGTATTACGCGGTGGTACGAAACCCTTTGTGCGCGAGTCCGACTCGCACTTGGTAATTTTTTTTTAATTCGATACCTCTATTCAAAGATGTTTGAATATATCTCGTATTGTGTACGATCAGCCGGTTAGAATAATACCCGTATTGTGTTCAATTCATTGACCTCTCATAAACAACTAGACTCACAAACTCGCTCAAAAAGTGTTCACGATGCATTTTGTCACCGCTATGGGGTGACAAAATAGAATGACGATTTCGTACAACTGACATTGCATCTTACGTTAACGACATAACGTCTTAATTTGGTTGAAGCATTTTTGCTACTATGCACGTCGCACCTTTTGACACTTTCTGACGAACTTATCTTAGACTGTGTGTCTTGTTGTTTATGAGAGGTCAATGGTTCAATTAGACTCCTTAACTATTGCATTCCTCAAAGTTCACGACATAAAAATGAGCCAACATTCATCTTTCACACGTACAGATATTTTGCAAACACCATAGAACTCGGGTGCACTGGAATCACAAGGAATCTCGGTATCCCGAAGATGAACGAACAAGAGACCGAGTGGGTGAACTCCGCCATGTTGGAGCTGACAACCAGGTGGCGGATGGTGCAGGATTGGCATGGCAAGACTCTCGGGTCTACTGCTCGATTGGACAATTTCAAGTTCAAATGTGTGTCCACTACAACGGGGCTAGATAATCCGGGGTATTACTCGTTTTGTGATAATGTTTGAAGATTTTTAGATATTCTTTTGTTTTCGCTTTATGCATTTTCTTCATCTCGTATTATCAGTCTGTTTAAAAAAATATAAAACTCCATAAGTATATAACAATTCTATTTAATTTAAAACCCTTCATTAATCATTGTTTGGTAAAAATAATATCACAGTAAGTTGACCCTGGCACTACTAAAATAATATAAATTAATTTAAACTATTGTCTATGGTCCGTTTCTTGCAAAGGGCGCCTTCTGATTCGTCACCAAATACATCCTGCCGCGCATTCTGAAACACATAAAAATGGTTCTTATTCACGTAAAGATTGAAGAAGAAGAGTGAATTCAATCAACCCTGCGCCAGAAATCCATTAATCTTTATTACCGACCGAAGGTCCCAATCGCGGCTTCTAAAATAACCTAATCTATCATGGGACATTCACGCACAAAAGCCGTTTATGTCGAGCACGCATTTTATTCCGTCACTCCTAAATCTGCGTGTTCGTTTCTTCCTTATCTGGATTCATGTCGGGGACGTGCCTCGTGCATTTGGATCGTAAAGCGGGTTGTATTCGACGCTACCTTCACATCTTACGATACACATACCGGGGGATATGTAAAAATACTCCGTAATATATGTAGATACATATATGAGAAATCTGAATGGGTTCAGAGGATGTCTCCGAGAAATGACAAACTGACTTGGTTGATAAAGGCCAGCAATGCCAGCTAACATATATTATTATGTAGGTATTGTTAAAAGTACAGAGAGAATATGGCTTCATTCTATAGCGACACAATTGAAATAATAAATTAAAAAATTAAATAGGAACAAAGATGACTAATATTTAAATATTTCAACAAAGTAGAGGAAATAATAAGATTAACGTTTGTCATAATTTGTATTGATCAATCTACCACTCCTCTTGTACACAAATCTACTTTGTATCTACTATGTATGTGTTTCTTGTAATGTACCTATCTATATGTACCGCTTCTTGTTGTCAAATAAATCATTTTTCATTTTCTTTTACACAAAAATAATCACATTGTCAACTTTAAATAGCTAATTTAGACTCAATAACTTTACTGAAAAAAATGATTTGTTGACACATATTGCACCAGAGTTTTTATTATTCCTCTCATTAACTGTTAAAAAAGGCTTCGATGAATTTTTCTTATTAATGTCGCCAGTTTAGCGTGATTTTTTTATTGAATAAAGCATAATTACAATCTAAATGTTAATGTCGTAAGCTTA
Organism: Ypsolopha scabrella; assembly: GCA_910592155.1. Taxonomy (NCBI): domain Eukaryota; kingdom Metazoa; phylum Arthropoda; class Insecta; order Lepidoptera; family Ypsolophidae; genus Ypsolopha; species Ypsolopha scabrella. The sequence goes on from OU342977.1 coordinate 19,362,035, forward strand.
ATTTTGTTTATTTAAGACGGAAGGTAGCAGAACAATTGTAGTTTTATAGAAAACACTGGTCAACAAGTTTTCTGCACAGAAACGATATTTTGAAATTCTTGCAGAAAACTGTGTGCTGAATCCAAATCTGAACTCAGATTTTTTCTATCAGGTCTCAGTTTTGTGAAATCAACTTCAAGGTATTGAAATTTACCGTTTCTTTAATGCTTCTGAACATTTTTTTTACTTATCGCAAATGTATTTTATATATTTATTTTTCATAATTACAAGTCCTTAATCAATACTTATTAAGGTGAAAATAACATAATTCGCGATTGAACCTTATTTTTCAAAATAAATAATATTTTGTGAGAGCTTGTTCGGTCCATACATTTCATACCAAGTTTTTACTATGAAACATTGGGTGTGATTGTTTTGAGACATTTAATCGAAAACTAGGCTTGGTTACGTGAATCTTTTTATCATATTATTAAAAAGAACCACTAAGAAGAAGTATTATTGAAAATTAAAGCCGAAAAACTAATTGTGCTAAGCGTAAAGCCCCACCAGAAGTAGTAAAAACACGCGATTTTTCAAAATTTAGTCTGTCTTAGACAAATATTACGACGTGATAGAGAAAATCTGAGTTTATATTCGGATTCAGCATACAAATTTCTATAATAATTTCAATAAATCGTTTCTGTGGCAGAAAATTTCTACAATTTTGTTGACCAGTGAAATTAAAAAAAGAAATCGTGCCGCAAGGCACACATTAAAACGATAATAAGATAAAAAATATCAGTGTCTTGCATGCTCATTCATAATTACAGTAACCATGGCAGTAACTTACTTAATTAGCATGCAGTTGTAACTTACAGAGGGAAATCACTGAAGCCACTAAATACGCGATGATCGCAAATTGTGTACCATTACAGCAGGTTACTTGGTAATGATTTGCAATTAATGATTGTGCGACCAGAGGATGACGTCGTTAGTTATTATGTGTGCGGGTTTCTCAATCGTACTTTGTTGTTCGAAAATCGAAAGGGTTATAGTTTAATTTTGAATAACAATTTAAGTCCTCAGATAAGGATTATAAAATAAGATGGATTAAAATATCTCAGAAATGAAACTTTAAAGTGAATTGCGAAAGTTACTTCTTGATAATTCAGTTAGCAATGGACCTTTTGCATACAATATATATATGAAATATGACTTTCATATATTCAGCCAAATTCATACTAGAGAGACAGTGGTAAGAAACAATATTTTAACCCTTCATCTTGGAGCTAAATTTCTTGTGAGTTTCGCTTATACAGACATTGGGTCTTATTTTGAGCAACAATTAGAGATACTTCAATGTGAATTTCGCGGTTTAAATCATTCACCTTTTAAAGATTCTGACAAGAGACTATGGGAATTAAATTTGTTAAATTTAGAAAAGCCTGCATTGCTAAAACTGAATGTGGGGTGTGGAATGCAAGCAGCCGTTTGAACTGAGATCACGCTACGCATATAAAACCTAAACTCTGAACATATAATCGGTTTGTCAACAACGGCTGTGCGCGCTGACACACGGGGGATGTTCTCTAGCCGAACGATTGTGCGCTTTACACGCCAGGGGTGTAATAAATAAAATATCAAATGGGTGACAAGGGTGTAAATGCATACTGGGCGTCCTTCCTGGTAGGCAAAATGCTTGGGATGTAATTGCGCACGGTCGGTATAATAGCAATGACACCACTGTGTATTTCAGCAACGAAAGTGTTAAATAATTATTATTAGTGCTTATTGATATTGTTTAGGTGGTAGAGCTAATGCCGGGCTCGACTGTGGAGGTACCACCATCTTACTCGGAAATCTTCCCGAAGTTATTCGGGGGAGAGTAAGAGGACAGCTCTCAGGCAAAAAAACCAGGCGGCCCACCATTGCCTGGGACCGATGGATGGCGGTATATCCATCCCCAATTGCCGGGCCTTATATAAAACAGACTGGTGACGGGCAGCGGCGTCACTGGTGCTAGGGTTTCGGCACCGCGCTCACCAACCCGCCTGCCCAGCGTGTGTGAGTATGGGCATTTCTTCCAGGAGGACCGCCAAGAGTGGCGAAATCCTGGAAAGGCCTATGTCCAGCAGTGGACGAAACAGGCTGATGGATGGATGGATGGATTGATATGATACAGGTAGGATGTATGAATATGGTAGCTTTTAATATATTTTTTAATCATGCATTTTTGAACATATACCTCAATTAGCTTCCTGGTGAGTAACCAAGTGGCCTTTACGGTAGGAGTTTTTGCATTCTAATCCGCCGTTGGTAGTAGTAGTACTTCAGGCTCTTTACATTCGCTAAAAACCGTCTAAGATTAAACACTAAGAGGTTATACTTAAGAAGGTAGAGCACCAAACGCTGTGAGACCAGTGAAGTTGCATTCCTTAACGTTGCCAGAAGTCTTCCAGTCTCTGCACAGAGTCGCTGGGAACCCCCAAGGGTTGAGGACTGACTGCATAGTCCGCGAGGCTCGGTGAAGCTCCTTAGTGCTTATCTACAAAGAATCTCCAAGAAACCTCAGTACTCAAGTATTGACACCAGAGGTTTTTCTTACGAAGACTAAGTACCAAACCCCAAAATACCAGGGAAGCTCCAGTGTTGTTGATGGAAGACCTCCATCTCTATACAGAATCACCGGGAACCTTCTAGAATAAAACATTATTCAGTATTGACAATAAAATAAGTCTTACGAAGATCGAGCACCAAACCCCATAGACCAGTGCAGTTGCAGTCTCTGGTGGTGGTAACTGACCTTTAGTCTCTAAATATAATATAATCACTGGAAATGTTTTAAGATTATGGCTGATATTTGACTTACGAAGGTTTAGCACCAAACCCCATGAGACCAGTGAAGTTGCATTCCCTAACGTTGCGAGAAGACTTCCAGTCTTTGCACAGAGTCGCGGGGAACCCTTGAGGGTTGAGGACAGACTCTGCATAGTACCGCCAGGCACGGTTGTGACTGCAGCCATCTGAAAAAAAATACATATTTGAGCAAAGAAGGCAGCAAATGAATAAGTATCAAGAAGCAACCACGTTTTGTTCTGGTGTTTATTTTGCTACGGCTTGGGTTTGGTAGGACATAGAAGGTGCAAATATAAATTCGAAATATTTTTTTCTCTGTGATAAGGTTTTCGTTTGACTTTCCATCACGCACTTACAAAAAAAAATGAAATAATACGACTGCCAGAATAGATATTTAATTCGGATTTCAGTGCAGTCGGGGGACATACAAAACAACACGTATCCAATGTAATATAGTCCCCCGACTGCACTGAAATCCGATTTAAATCTCTATTCCGGCAGTCATGTTTTTTAATATTTTTTATTATTTATTTTTATTGAATACCTTTTTGCATACATTTATATCCTATTCCACTCAGGATGCTATAAGTAGGATGACATAAGACATAATTTATTTATGGATAAGGATTCTAACGATACCACACACTTCGAAATCAGTTCAGGCAGTAAGAAGTTATGGTGGCGTTAAAAAAAATATACACCTGAACCTTTAAATAAAAAAATGTAAAATAGATAATATAAAACAAAAAAGATCTTTTTTGTTGACAATACAAAAACTCCAATCAAATATTCATAATTTAAAAAGATTTGGAAAAACTCGTATTAAACTTAGTTTTTTATTAAAGTTTCTATATTAATCACGGAATTCGGCAATGGAACTTTAGTTATCTATAATTGTATATCAAATCAAATGTCCCGGTCGACGTTCAAGCATTTATGGCAGCCTTATCAAGGCACACATTCTCCTCATTCTATTCTGTATTTCATGGTTTGTTTCAATTTACATTGAAACTTCCACAAGGTATCAAGTTGGTCTGCAGCAGCAATATCTCTGTAATGTACTGCAAAAACAGGCGAAAGTAGAACAAGCTAATTTGAATACTAATAACAAGGCATTGTGACCCAATTTTGAGTTCACTAAATAATTTAATTAAATCGTTGCACTCCTGGCTATGTGGTACAATGGTACGCTTGATTATGAGATGTACGTACGGATATTGATAGTTTAGAGGGGTTTTATCTGTGAACATAATTAAAATGGTCTATGACTGTCAGTAGTCACATAATGATGGTTAATATTCGATAGGATTAACAAATTCGTCTTATAGAGGAGCTTAATATCATAGTTGAAATTTTCGGCCCATCACGAGCCTAGTTAGGTACTAACGAAGTTTATTCAAGACACGAAATATATATATTTTTTTAAATAAAAGAATACTCGATTGAAGAACATAAAAGAGGTACAATATGCACCCTTGAACCCTATTGAAAGGTTTTTCCTTCTCTTTCCCGTCTGTCACGGAGGTTTTTCTCGAACTATGTAACGTGGAATTCTAACCTTGATGACGCGCACATAAAAAAATATATAAATATATATATATATACATCGTCACGACATGGATCCCCGAGGGGGTGTCAGAGGTGTTCTGGGTGTGAACTGTGAAACGCAAGTCACTCACCCGCGTTTCACCGACGTGATGGGTGGTGAGACCTATCGCCGTTCTTCGGTCACAAATACACGCTTTTTAGGGCATACAGGTTTCCTCAATGTTTTTGACGCGCACATGTATCAACATTAAAAAAATATTAATTAATACAACGTGTGAGGTTTTATTTGAAAGAGCTACCTTAGAGGATTCTAAAAATTTCTCTTAATAATTTTTGGTCTAGTGGTCCCTATAATACGAGTATAGCTGAAAATATGCAAAAATTACCGCTCATCGATCATTTCACATAACGATCTAATTTTTTACTATCTATGCCGTCATAATAGTAAAAAAACCAAAACCCTTCTAAATGCACGCAGCCAACGCTTTCCTGACACAATCGCCTTATATTATTATCCCGAAATTAGATACCTAGCGGGATTGCGGCACGTCGGCGTAGTATCACGCAGTATTTTCACGGATTAACCCACTTTTCTTCAACCTGGTAATATTTCGGCTTTATTATTGGATATTATAATATCAGGGACGAAAAGGCTGGTTTGCCGGCAGCCTGTTATTGACATTCAGCTTGACGATCAATCTTTGGCTCGGGGCCAAGAACTGGCAAGAGCTGAAGTGTACGGAACCTAATTCAATACTTTGATATTTCACATGCTGGGGTTGTTCCACTTGCCCTAGTTGTTTATTTTTAACGTAACCTATGCCATAATGTCTACCTATTAGTAACAATAGCAAAGAAAGAAATATAAGAAATTACAACCATATTCTCGGACAATAAACAAAAATTCGATTTCTCAAAGCGAGGCCTCTTCGTCCACTGCTTTTCAGCCGTTTTCGCAATGTGTGCTGGGCCCTCCGGAACACACGGTTTGTGCAGCAGATGTAGTTTATAGAACATTTATTTATACAGCCAAATTCACACTGCCAAATATTTTGTTACAAAATTCAAGATTAATCTTATATAATAATGTCTAACTTTTTCATAACCGTTACAAAGTTGACGAAATACACGAAACAATTTTAAATGTTATCAGATTTTACAAACATTTGTTATCTTATTATTGTAAACTAGCCTTTGCCCGCGGCTCCGCCCGTTATTCAATCTTTGCCCCGTTTTCGGCTTGAGTGCTATTTTATTAACACCCCTTATATTCTATGTGTTGACCAACTACAATGTGGAACTATAATGATAAATTGATAATAAAGAAAACCGCATCCAAATCAGTTGAGTGGTTCTCGAAAGCGTTTATTAAATTTTTGGCTGGGGCGTTATTTTATGAACATCCCTTATAGCATATGTGTTGACCAGGGTCACTGCAATGATTTGTAGATAATTAAAAAAACCGCATCCAAATCCGTTCAGTGGTTCTTGAGTTAAAACGGAATATACAGATAGACAGACAGATAGACAGACAGACAAACAGACAGACAGACAAAAATTCTAAAAATTGTACCCATACATTTAAAATTTCGCGAAAATATTCAATGTACATTCACGACCTTTTTCCACTTTACTATTAGTATAGATTAATAACCGTAACAGAATATTTCACTTTATATGCTTACAAAATAAGTCTACATTATATTATATTATGAATGAATACCGGATGTTAAAAGAGGCTAGCATTTCTACTTAGGCACAAACTGAACCCACACAACCTACTCAAAATAATGACGTTAGAAAAAAGTTTTTTTTTTTAAAGAATATGTTATATATTTGGTGACAAATTATTTAGTATTTATATAATTATAAATCAAAATCTATTGATAAGTAAAGTTAAATATGCTTTCAGATTTTACACAAATAAACATACAAACATTACTTTTGGACGTTACATTTTATTTGTATGGATATATATATGTTTGTAAATATGGTTGTAACCTGCTGTCATTGGATAAGTTTGTTTTGACTTTTTCATATGTTTGTCTTGGGAAAGATTATTCAGAATATAAGATCACAAGAATATGTTACGTAGTTCCGTTTACCTGCCTATTCACACCAAATTCGTGTTATTTATATTCGCATACTGTGAGAACATTTACTTTATTATGTAAATATGCTTTCGTAACATCATCAATATGGGTTATGTACGTGTGAATTATAAACTTACTTCCTGGTTTTACTTGGATCTATATAAGGTGACTTTCGTTTATATAGCCCAATTCATACGCGAGACTCGGAAAGTGACGACGAAGGTTTAATTACCCTGTTTGCGAAATAAGAAAAAAAAATGTTGTGCCTCCATACTTGTTCAAGAACAATCTCGACTTAATTAGTACAGAAAGCCTAAATTTTATTTTGCGTATTTCATACAAAGGGTAATTGAACCTTAGTACGGACCACTTACTGAGTCTTCACTGAAAAAAATAGATATCTAAATTGAACAAGATCTTGTTAATCGTAAACAACATCTTAACTCCATATGAGCGCAACAAGATGTCAGTTTCCTTTACAAACTAAACTTGTTTACTTGATCATAAATACATTGGAAACGACCAATAAGTTAGTAAATATAGCCAAAATTGACAAACAAGCCTATTTGTTTCAGTATTCAGTTTGAATTTAGCTATATATATATATAAGTCACCTTATATACTACTTATTACTTTTTTAAATAAAAAACTGAGATTTTCTTCTACTCGCGCAAATAAATCAACGGTATAAATGGGGACTTTCTTCTTTTTCTTCTTTTCAGCATATTGTTGTCCACTGTTGGACGTATGCTTCTTGAATTGGTCTCCAATTCGATCTGTTTACCATCGATTCTCGTCTAGGTCGGCCCTGCCATCTTTTATATGTATCGTGCGACCATAGACTGTGGTCTGCGCGAGGTCTCCAATGTAGCACTCTATGACTCCAACTGTCGTCATCTCTATGGCATACGTGTCTCGCCCATTGCCATTTAAGTTGCGCAGTGCGCAGCTCTTTTCCCGACACATCGGTTACTTTAGTGCGTTGGCGAATGTCTTCGTTTCGTATTTTATCCAAGAGAGTGATCCCGAGTATAGAGCGTACCATTGCCCGTTGGGTAACTTTAAGGCGATGGATCATTCCATTCAGCGTCCATGTTTCGCAAGCATATGTTAGTACTGGAAGAACGCACTAGAGTAGACTTGGGTTTTCAGGGACTGTGGTATCTTGGATCGGTATACATCTGCAAGTTTTTAAGTTTTTCAAACGCTGCCCAGGCTGGCTGCATACGCCTATTGGACTATTGGTGATATAATCGCAATCACTAAGTTAAGGCTGCATATAAGGTCAGATTGAGCAGCTCATTTTGCATCAACCAGAACTAAACTCTACGACGTTTCCTTTTAGTACGAAATAGCGCGCTCTCAGCCGTGGGTGGCTATTACGTTACGATCACCAAGAAACACGAACCTACAAAAATCTGCGTTTTTATTTAATAACTCTGCTTCTAAATGCAATTTTTAAAATATTCTAAGATGAGCCGACGGTGTCATTTGTTAACTTATTTTTAATTTAAATTTCAAGGCTTTATGATTTAAGGAAAGTCCTTTAACACTCAAAAAACATGAAATTTAGAGGTAAGTTCGTAATATTTTTCTATCAAGCGAACTTAAAGATTTTGCGTTTTTTCTAAGATCAGTCTATCAGCCATATAGTCTACTGTTTATATTATTTTTACTATACCGATTAACTAAGTAAAAAAATGTGATATTCTTATTTGAAGTTGTGCATCTAGCCTTATACGGACCCCTAATGGTCGTTGCTTGTAACCGCAGGGCTTGTTGAGATTGTATGACATGCGTACGTACGAGTACCATTGCGCTGAAACTGAAAGCAGTTGCTGAACATCATTAAGGTGAAAAGCGTGGAGGCAAGAACTATATTAACATCAGGTGCAACGGCAGGCAAGATGCTAGTTGAGTTTTTGAATTGTGTGTAAGCCACCTGAGCAGTGAAGGTTTCCCAGTATTCTTAATACGTAAGTAGCTCTACCCTTCACTTGAACCCTTTCAACTGACACAAGGGACGATTTTGGGTCCGAAATAAGGTAGATCTTGTAAAGAGGCACCTTTACAATATTATGTTAAAGGATCAAAGCCACCGCACTACTTAACATAAACAATATACTTCGGTTGCTAATTCGCAATCATAAAATTATACATCAATCCAACTCCCGACATTTTCCATCCAATCTGATCTAACCAACCTAATAATAGCATTTTGCAATGCATTATACATAATCGTGTTTGTCCCGCCACCCGCGCCCCGCGCTCCCCTCTCTCACCCTCGCAGCATCCTTACGCGGCGTGACGTCATAACATCGATCGTGGCCCAACCGCTCTGCGGCTCTACAGATAAACATGGTAATATTATACCTAGGCTGGATGAAACTTAATGATTGTATTTCAGCAAAAATAGCCCTTCGTTTCTACAAATAGAAAAACTATGCGCGTCTTGCTTCAGATAGTAGAAAAGAATACGTAAGAAGGAATGGATGTTTATTTGGGTTTGGTACAGTTTTATTATGTCAGTGGGGGAATAAAAAGGGAAGATTGAGTTGATTGGGTTAGTGTTGTGTTTGTAACAATGATGTCATTGATGTCTAGATATTTGAAGGTAGACACGTAGAAGGTCTTTAGATGTGTTTCATAAGTGAAAAAAACGCTTATATTGAACTAGTAAGATATTACTGAACTATGTATGTTATATTTGACGGATATGCATTCTACTTAATAAAAAATATCTAAAATTATAAATCATACAAAAAAATAATCTTGTTTTAAAATGTTGATTTAATTAGCCAAAATAATCTATACAATTTGGAAAAAAAAATTACATCTCTTATATTAGAAATAACAGTATGAAGCCATATATGGCTTCGTATGCATTAGTAAAATAATCTGGGGTCATATATGGCTTCGAATGCGTTCAAGTGAAATTAAAATTCCAATGAATGTTTTGATTTCTGGCTTGTTGATATTATCTTGAACAGTTTAAATGTTAGATTGCTCAGCAATATTATCAACTTATCATCTGTGAACAAAAACTTGAAAACATCTGCTAGTGATTCTAACTGTATCCGGTAAATCTGTGTTTCCTGTCAACACAAAGTTGTTTTTAAAATAGCTTAAATTTTATTATTTTTCCAAATAACTAAGTAGTCTTTTTTTCCTTTTTTACCCTTTAGATGGAGCCTGAGATTTTTTAATTTTCATCGTCAGAATTATCAGATTCGGAGTAGGGTATAATAAGATGTTTTCTTTTAGGTGCTCGGCTAGAGGAAAGTTTGTAGTCAGGGTCGGAGTCAGAAGCAATATCATCATCACTCACGAAACCATCACCATGTATAAGCTAAACTTAGCTAAAGCTTAGAAGTGCAATAAAAGCAAAAGGGATGCACTTCTGGAGAAAGCAGTACAAATGCTCAAATGCATACGAAGCCTTATATGAACAACAGTGTTTTGATGGGAAAGCATACGAAGCCAAATAAGGCAGTTGCAAAAAATTTTCTAAAACTTGAAGAAAACGTAAATAAAAAATTAAATAACACACGTCATCATGTTTTAGAATGTTGAAAGAATGTATTTGGATTGTCTTTGAAGTTCAAATTTACCGGTATATTTATTTTCAACCGATGAAATTCACACTTTTGTCTTTGTAGTTCACTGCGTGGACACTTTACACATGACCTCAAATAGTTTTGACAGATTGCACTTGCCATAGACAAATAATTACGTTCCGTTTTATCAAGAAATGATTTTTCTAACTCAAGTAATTTTTTAAATATTATTATATGATATTTAATAGACTGTAAAAAAATCTGAAACTTTAGATAGCATATATGGTTTCGTATGCGGTAAGGGGTTAGTGATGAAATAAATATTGCCGTCATCTTTTCCCACAAACGGACACAAAGACTAACACTGCAGCTTCGCTAGGGGTTTCCATAATATAACACAAATCTAAAACAAAGAGAAACTCACAGAGATACCCAATCTCCTTATTCGTGAACAACTGGTCGACCCAGCATCCGGGCTGGATCCAGAAGCCAGGGTTGGGGTAGAAGTCCACGTCGCCGATGGCCGTGGGAAACCCGAAGACCCCAGGGTTGGTGTGCATGACGTCAACAAAAATGGCGTCGCCCTTGGCAAGATGGCCGTCGCTGTTCGTCAAGCTGTAGCCGGGATATGCCGGGTCTAGACCTAGAAGATGACGTCACAAAACATTTTTATTTTGCAGTCTACGGTAAAACAAGGATTAATTCACTTTCCGTTTGTTTATTTGCTCAAAATTGCCAGCTCATAAGCAAATAAAATGTGGCAGGAGACTATAGGAGTCTATTGTAAAGAAACAATAATTGTACCTTTTATTATACATCTAGTGACTATGAAGCCCAACAGCCTTGTAATTTTTAAATAAATAAACCGGTCAGGTGTGAGTAGGACTCGTACCCTTAAGGTCCCGTACATACCGTTTAAAACACAAACTTATTTCACGAACAGTTTTAAAATACCAACTTAACTGACACTTACTATATATTAAACTATGTATCCAAGGGTTTAATTAATTTGTTCTTAAATATAGGTAATTTTAGATTTCCCCTACATGTGTGCTATAAGACCTATTTTTAACGGAATTTCAAGTTTCTTAGTCAACTGAAAGTACACTATAGGTTTTCATGGTGAGGCAATCCACAAGTTTTAATATCTGTTAAGGTTAAAAAAATTAAAATCTATGGAGATATCTTTTTATTCTTATTCCGAAAAGCGTTTTAATTTTTTTTTGTTTCTTAGTTCTAGAGTTATGTTAAGAAAACAAATTTTTACGATATGGGCTGAGCAGCTAGAATACATTTGCCTAGCAATAAATAAAAATATTAGCTGTCAATGTCAAGTGTCAATGACATTTGATATGTTAAGTTCATAGAATAAGAACTTATTGTTCTGAGGTTAAGCTCTATGGTCATGACATTTCGTTTTTTTTCAATACAATCAAAGTAGTTGCTTGGCATTGGTACGAAAGTCATTATGCCAACAAGGCTTTTGTTAAAAAGTCAAAGTTCAAAAAAATAATTTAAGTATGTAAAATTCAAAATTTTGGAAAAATATTTACAAGTCCCTTTTTACCTACTTTCTAAATAGCGAATGAAATTAGCGGGTTAGTATTTTGAAATGTTATGGATTGTTATGGAATTGATTACGCAAATGACAATAACTTTTTCCACCTTTTATATCAAATCAAATCAAATCAAAATCTTTATTTGCTGAAGCACAGGTAAGGTAAGTTATAGAATAAGATCATTGTTCTGCCGTGTTCTGCCTATTATAGCTTGCAAAATATATACAATAACTAAAACTAAACAACTTATTTAAACAAATGGAAAATATTATGAAAATGTTATTTATACTTAAATAACTTTCTTAGAAGCCTGATTTTAACGACAATGTGGAGCCGTAGACTTCTGTAGGAGGTATTAATTTCAATCAACTTGATATCTCTAACGGGGCTCGAGAAAAAAGTTCTTAACAGACACACAGACAGACGGACAACAAAGTGATCTTGGACTCCGTTTTTCATTTTGGACCTTAAAGATAGTGTAAGAGAATCGAGTTGTCTGCAAAAAACATACAACTATCTAGCCGCCCAGTAAGCTGACCAAATTGGTGCCATGATGCTGAATAATGACCAAATCATAACTGGAATAGAAAAGCTTGTATAACTTAATTGATAAACTTGGAAGAAGCGACAGAGGTTAGTGAGGATCTTAGCTTTAGAGATCTGTAGCGTTTGCCTCCCCCCGCCATCCCTCCCCTCTGTGAGACAGACGAAAGTATATTCACCAGTAATCCTGCCCAGCATACGACCTCTCGCCCTCAGCTCCTTGCCACCGAACCCTGCAGCCTCAGCCCCCAGAGAGAAGCCGATCACATGGACCGTGGAAGGCTGGACTCCCACTTGCTCCAGGAACTGGATGAAGTTCGCCAGACGAGTCCCCATGTAGCGCGTGTTGCGTACTGCTGTTGCGTACCTACAAAATAAAAACATTTCAACAAAAATAGAAATAATCATTATCCAAACGGTCCTTTAGAAATTTTGCCGATTTTTGCAAAAAAAATTAAACTTGTAATGCCTGATTGATGGGACAAGACCCCAAGAAGATTGGGGGGACATGTTGCAGGCTGACAAAAATCTTTCCTTCTTATCGTGAAAAATGTATAAAAGTTTACTCTAGGACTGGGTGTATAGTGGTGAAATACGATTTATCATGACTATATAAAACTCTGAAACTACAAGTCTGATGAATTTTATACAGTGTACAGTCTGTCAAAAAATAATTGAAATGAATATTGAAGAAACTATTTTTCTTTCGCTTGGTTACACCAAATGTACAAAATCTGTTAAATCGAGTTAAACGCGTTATTATTTCCTAAATATATTACCTAAATTTATACTACTTGAACGTTTAAAGTCCATTAAAGTTCATTAAAGTTTCATTTTCATTTCAACACTTTTTTGACAGACTATACGTTGCTATTTGATACGTCATTGCCAATGGTCATTTATAACAGTACCTACTGATTTCTATCTACCGTAGATAGTAACTTTTTCTGGGAAATTTTACTACAATATTTTCGATATTTAGACTCAACTCGACATCATGAAAATTTGCGTTCTGATTGTTTTGACTTCAGTGTTTTTGAATACGCCTTTTTAACTTAAAATTAACGGAATGCATATAAAAGTGCGCATATGTCCAACATAAATCCCACTAGCCATTGGCGAGCCGCCATCACGCCATAAATAAAGGTATAAAAACACGCCCCTTGCGGGAAAATATTCGGGCAATATTTTAGCAGTAAAAACTTGCATTTTGTCGAAATTTTCAAGCTAGGATATAAAATTAACTTGTTCAGAACAGTATACGTAAGCTCGTTCTCAAAGTGCTCTAGCTAGAAACTTTATATGACCGTATTACTTAACATATTTTACACAAAAGTATTTTATAAAATCCACCAGTAAGTAGTGACACGGATTATAGGATGCACATTGTAATATTGAGATGCAGATTTAGTTGTTAATGATTAAAATTAATTCAAGCATAATACATAAGATTTAAAACTAGTTTTCTTCGTCTCTCCTGGCAACAATCTTGCAAAAGCCGATGAGGAATCATAGTATTTATTGCTATACTAAAGTAAATTCTGAAGGCTTTAATTTTAGTTTTAGTCAGCACTAAGTTGTTACAGCTCAAAACTTGAATTTTTCCAAAGTAATATAGCTTCTGTTGTTAACTCTAAAGAACTATTTTGGAATGAAAAAAAAAATGTCTTGACAGCACTAAAACTGAAATTAAAGCCTTCAGAATCGGCTTTACCGTGTAATTAAAATTTAATTATTTATTATGTAATTTATTAACTTAATAATTTTTATGTAATTTATTAAGTTAAATCTAACCCAGCTAGTTTTCTAATTTAAAACAGTCTACTTCAAGCAGTTAGGTATAATATAAAAATACATGAACAAGTAGTTCAAGAACAACCTTGTTTCAATTAGTGTAGCAACTATTTTTTTTTAAGTATTTCTCAGAAATTGTCTTCGAACCTTGGACATGAACACTTACCAAGTCTCCAGTTTGAATTTGGCTATAGTCACGAAAGTCACCTTATAGCAATATTATATAAGGTCCTACAATAATAAGTGAAAATAATTCTAGGGTAGATCAAGTATCGTTAACCGATCAAATTTCAGAAGAAGAAAAAATGTTTTGCTGAAATAAATTTCAAATGAAATTTCTTCACTTCCCAGTACAAAGTGGTTCAATCAGCTGACAAAATTTCTATGGAACGGCAAAAAAGTCAGGCGCAAAAAAATTTTTTTTCGGTCGAATGTTTTCTATTTGGGATACTCTATCATTATGTCATTTTTTTTTCACTTTGATTTGTAGGACCTTATATAATAAATAATATAGCAATATTAAGCTCACTTGCAAATTTTTATAATAATACAGTCTGTTAAAATAGATTTACTAGTACACAAGACTCAGAATTAAAAGGAAAAATACAAATAATCTTGGTCTTACTAAATTTACATAGTTGTTCTGTAAAAATGTTGGAAATACATTCGTAGTACTGATAAGCACTTACCAAGGGAACGCGATTAGCCTAGACCAGTCCACGGATATGAAATTGTAGTTTCCCGATGATAGGTACGCTGAAACAAATTGAAATATTGTTTCACAATTTCAATATATTGTTGGTCAGGATAAAGTATAATAAATTGTGTTATTATGGAATTTATAGGTGTCCATAAAATATCGACGTCGCGAGTAAATTGCATTAATGCATGCCAACTAGCGCCCGTAGCATGACACCGTGCGATTTCGTCTATCGCGCTTTTTAACGCGTACATCTGTTAAAATAAGCTTTATAAATTTCACCTTAGTCGTCAAAATAAAAGGCCAAGAGTGCCGGGAGATGTGCCACATCGTTCCCAGCAATTTGAAAAACATTGAGATTTTTTTATTTCAAATGGAGTATTCGTTTCTTTTGTTGCTAACGTGGACGCTCGGCCTGTCGAAGGCAAGTCTAAAGAGCGGCCAGTAGGCGCTATTGAACTCATAGCTGCCTGCAAAGAGCCGGTGGCTTATGACGTCATGTCCGGGCTGTTTTTTTTTATGTTTTATGTTTACGTCTGTATATCTCTACTAAAAGACTACACACAGTAAAGTATAAAAGAAAAACATTTATTTTTAGTTTTGTTTGTGAAGTCGGACAAGAAAATAGTCCGAATTTCGGACTGTACGTGTGATATTGGTGTTGATTCGGTGCAACACGGCTTAACTTATTTGACAGGACTAACCTTATTTCAAGCGTCCTGTCCTTGTCTTTTCGTTACAGAAAGAAAAATACAGAATGCTTAAATTAAGTTTAGTCCTGTCAAATAAGTTAAGTCGTGTTACACCGAATCGACACCATTGTACTCGCAGTATCGCACACGTATCCTATGTATAGATGTATAAAAATTTAATTGATGCTAAGCCTATAGAGACATCACAAACACAAATAATAAAACATAAACATAATTAATATCATTCAACTCTATCCAACGGTTACTTAGTTCAAGATCTTTGTATAATGATTTCGCTCGTACATTATTATTTACTCTTGTCACTACAGGGCATCAAAGTTTCCTCATAGCTTTACGAGTTAATACGAATAATTAATAAGAGGAAATTTTTAAAATTATTTATCTCACGTTTTTGCCTTCTTAGATTAGATCACCATTCCACTATAAGCTTTTGATGTGATACAAGAGATACTGGGGTAAATGAACTGTGAAATAAATGCAATTTTTAAGGTTAAGACCTTCAAGAACTTCAAAACTTTTCTTGTTAGACTAACTACTTCCGCTGCCAATTTGTATAAAGCTCGCTTAGTTTAATCAACTGTGTTTGTTAGAGCTTTGCAGTTCCTTGGAAATTATTTATATTATAACCTATTCAAATTTTTTTCATTATTGACTTCACTTGTAATATGCGTATATAATGTATTATAAATAATGTTATTTATATTTCGTGTTGATAAGTTAAGTCAAGATAATCAATAAATTAAGTTATATTTGGAATTTTTGTGTCATTTCAAAAGGGCATCGTGTGTTCATCAATAGCCTTAAAAGACACATATTTTTTCTTTTGTTAAAGGTTTACCATAATTATACGATTAACTAACAACCGGGTATTAAAAATAAATAAATAATCAAGTAAAGTGCACGAATAAACGTTTGGTTATTTTTATGGGGAAAGCGAACAAGAAACACTCTGTGGTAACACCAGCAATATTCCTGGGTACCTAGCGAGGTAGACCATATCGAGCTTTGACAGTTCAATATACCACTGTCTGTCCCTCTTTATGTAGATCAACAGAGTGAGACAGAGCACTGTATCAAGCGCTATGGAGCTCTATATGGTCCTTCATGTAAGTCCATGTTAGAGGTGCTGATCATTTTACTTGTGACGAAATTCTGGATGGAACAAATCAAGTCCATAGAAAAATTATATCATGTTACTCACAAATTCTGGCTTCTGGATCACAGTTGAAACTACTTTGGAAGCCAGTTGCTCAAACTTTGTTCTAAATGTTTTTTGCTCAATAAATAAATTTTATGTTATGTTAAATATTATGATTTAAGAGAGAAACGTACCATCTCTTAGAGTTTTAGTGCTAATCCCAGTAGTAGCCTCGGAAAATCCCATCAGGTATATCACCGTAGGATTCAGGGGATCAAAGTTGGTCCTCGCGAGTCTTCCGATGTTGCCTATAGGTAGAAGCTGATAGTCGGTTGGGTTCGACCTGAAAAGACAGAGTTTCTTCAGAAAGCTTTTCTTTTTAAGGTTTCTCAAAAACTCTTTTGTATCTTGACAGCTTCATCTTGAGCGCAGCAGTAGTTGCGCTGACCCACTGGCACATGCTTACTTGCTGTATGTATTCTGTACAAACCTAGTAAACAGTTTGTACTATATCTCGACAGCGTCATCTTGAGCACAGCATGAGTTTCACTGACCCACTGGCGCCTGCATGAAGCATACTTGCTGTATTCTGTACAAACCTAGTAAACAGTTTGTACTGTATCTCGACAGCGTCATCTTGAGCACAGCATGAGTTTCACTGACCCACTGGCGCCTGCATGAAGCATACTTGCTGTATTCTGTACAAACCTAGTAAACAGTTTGTACTGTATCTCGACAGCGTCATCTTAAGCACAGCAGTAGTTGCACTGACCCACTGGCGCCTGCATGAATCATACTTGCTGTATTCTGTACAAACCTAGTAAACAGTTTGCACTGTATCTCGACAGCGTCATCTTGAGCACAGCATGAGTTTCACTGACCCACTGGCGCCTGCATGAAGCATACTTGCTGTATTCTGTACAAACCTAGTAAACAGTTTGTACTATGTCTCGACAGCGTCATCTTAAGCACAGCAGTAGTTGTACTGACCCACTGGCGCCTGCATGAAGCATACTTGCTGTATTCTGTACAAACCTAGTAAACAGTTTGTACTGTATCTCGACAGCGTCATCTTGAGCACAGCAGTAGTTGCACTGACCCACTGGCGCCTGCATGAAGCATACTTGCTGTATTCTGTACAAACCTAGTAAACAGTTTGTACTGTATCTCGACAGCGTCATCTTGAGCACAGCAGTAGTTGCACTGACCCACTGGCGCCTGCATGAAGCATACTTGCTGTATTCTGTACAAACCTAGTAAACAGTTTGTACTGTATCTCGACAGCGTCATCTTGAGCACAGCAGTAGTTGCACTGACCCACTGGCGCCTGCATGAAGCATACTTGCTGTATTCTGTACAAACCTAGTAAACAGTTTGTACTGTATCTCGACAGCGTCATCTTGAGCACAGCAGTAGTTGCACTGACCCACTGGCGCCTGCATGAAGCATACTTGCTGTTTTCTGTACAAACCTAGTAAATAGTTTGTACTGTATGTCGACAGCGTCATCTTGAGCACAGCAGTAGTTGCACTGACCCACTGGCGCCTGCATGAAGCATACTTGCTGTAGTCCTGAAATGAAAACAAAATATTCAATGGATTCGATTGATGGCTACCAGTGGAATATCGTCTTCAATAAATTATACACAAATTTGTGTACTTTTTCCACTGACCCCAAAAAAGTAGGGTATTGTTTTCAGGGTTCATGAGGGTATTTTTCTTAATCCCACCATAACTTCTTAATGCCTGAACCGATTTCGAAATGTGTGGTATTGTTAGAATCCTTATAGCATCCTGAATATACAAAAAATTGCTAGGACTATTACATTGGATGCGTGTTGTTTTGTATGTCCCCTGACTGCACTGAAATCCGATTAAATCTCTATTCCGGCAGTCGTGTTTTTTAATATTTTCTATCATTTATTTTCATTATTTTGATTTTTAGTCTTCCAGTTTCATATTACATATGATGGTTCGAACAAATTATTAATTTAAATTTTGATTTAAAAAGATGTCTAGCAACTATAATACTCATTAGTGTTTCATCTCTGTTAATTAATTTACTTATTTTTTTGCCTTTCTCTCATAATTTTCTCTGGACCTAATCATACAGAAAAAAAAACATTTAATAAGCGAAAACGTTTGGTTTGAAGTAAAAATTTATTTCATTAGGATTGAATGACGCTTTGGGCTTTGCCCTTCGGTCTCACACTTTGGAGATACCCTCTATCTATATATTTATCAAATCCGGTTACACGAGAATCATTTAGGCCTAGAATGAGCATTTTAGGGTTCCATACCTGAGGGTGCCAAACGGGCCCCTATTACATAGCCTCCGCTGTCTGTCTATAACAGCTTCAAACGTATAGAGAGATAGTTGAAATTTTTAAAGAATGCGTGTTACTATGACTTCTATCATTGTGAATAATAAAAATAAAACGAAACCCAAGGGGAGTCCCCATGAAAAAACCTCTAAACAGTCGATTTTTAACGTTATTTGTTTCAGCTCTATCTTAAAGACGATAATCACACTAATATTATAAATGCAAAAGTTTGTGTGTGTGTGTGTGTTTGTTACTCTTTCACGTTGAAACGGCTGAACGGATTATGATGAAATTTATAATGGATATAGCTTATACCTTAACTTAACACATAGGCTACTTTTTATCGCGGAAAAAAGCATGTCTTTAAAGCAAATAACATGCAGGTGGAGCCGCGTGCAAAAGCTAGTAATATAATACATATCATACAAGTTTCAAATTTGGTCAGATTGTTGTGCATACTCTAAAGTAAAACAAAAAAACTATGATAATTAAGGTTTCATACTCAGCGGGAGCCGAAATATTTGTCAGGCGCTACCATTTTAGCGGCTTGTTTCGTGTCTTACTGCGACATCTATATTGTTGTTATTTACCATGTTTTTATGGTGGTAGAGCTGGTTTATCCATCCCCAATTGCCGAGCCTTATATAAAACAGACTGGTGATGGGCTGCGGCGTCACTGGTGCAAGGGTTTCGGCACCGCGCTCACCAACCCGCCTGCCCAGCGTGTATGAGTTTGGGCTTATTTGATTGGTCTTTATTAGCACTTTGTGCTACTAATGATGACCAGGGTCTGATGATGGGGCTGGAATATTGGTACGGAATTGGTATTTATTAGCACTTTGGTAAAACATGGTGACCAAGGTCTGATAATGGGACTGGAATGTGGGTACGGGATCTCCTCAATGGACAACAGCAGACCCTTCGAGTTTGGGCTTATTTGATTGGTATTTATTAGCACTTTGGTAAAAACACGGTGACCGTTGCATATTGTCGTTCAAAAAATCACATTCCTTTGTTTTCCTTATTTCCACGAAAATCCATTCGACGCGGGCGGAGCCGCGGGCAAAAGATAGTTATGAATAAAATGACATTATGTCCAATATCACAAAAGGTATTATTTGATCTGATGGGTTGAACTTTTAGTTCCAAGTTTTGTTGCAAGGCACTGAAATCTTTGTATAATCGTATAGTTCATGCTACGCCGCGTAGCAGATCCAGTATTCGTGGCTCTACGTCGTAGCAAATAGTGAAAGTGAATGATGTTGATGTCTTTTATAGTATATTTTAAACAACTTGCTCTACTGATCATATGGTCTAACTTTGGTTTAGATTTTTTTCAAATAATTATGTCAAAAAGGTAATGGCTTTCCCATAAAATTAAAAATATGTATGGAGAAGAGATTTTTTTTATTCGTTGGTTCAAACGTTTGTTTTCAGTTCAGTATGATCAGTATATTACGTGGCTTAATTTTCTTAGCACTATATCTTACAAATTTTTCGATATA
Organism: Ypsolopha scabrella; assembly: GCA_910592155.1. Lineage (NCBI taxonomy): Eukaryota > Metazoa > Arthropoda > Insecta > Lepidoptera > Ypsolophidae > Ypsolopha > Ypsolopha scabrella. The sequence continues at coordinate 19,382,343 of OU342977.1, forward strand.
TTACAAACTACTAAAGCTAGAATTTGAAAAGAAATAGAGAAAAGAACATGTCTGAGAACTTAATGTTATAATTACTTTAAGCATTACCTAAAATTGCTTTTATTATGTCATGCGTTTGTTATATTACAAAATATTTTTCTTTTTGCATGTATTTTACTTAATCTTAATCGAAATTCTACAATTTTCTGACACTTATTTGACTGCCAAACTGACTGACTGACCCACTCAAAAACTGCTTCAACTTTGCCAAATTGATTTTTAACTTACCGGAAAACTTTATTGTCGGCACTCACGAGTTAAACTTGCTCCGTCTGGGCCACAAGAATAACCTACCTATTTGTAAAATATTTAAAATACTTTAATTTAATAATTTAACTGCTGTGTAATTATGTTCAAATGGGTAAATAATTGTTAGTAAGGATAATGTAAGTTTCCCGGGAAAAAAGAATATTTAAAAAATATTTGTTTCTTTTGTTTTTTTATTTTTATTTAGGTATACTAACTATTAGTACTAACTTATTGAATCTTCGTTAATCTCACACACATATACGATAATTAAAATCAAATAAACATAAAAAGGTGATAAGTTTATTACCTTTAATTTTCATTTTAACACATTCTGTGTTATTAACAATTCGTAGTACCGTAATAACTTTTTGATTGAAAGACAAACTTTTTACTTCCGTAAACTGTGCGGGCTTCTCTAAAGTTACTTTGCCAGTTTTCTGCTTATTTGATTCTTTCTATAGGTAAATTCGAAATATGTATTAACACTTTAACATTGTGGATTGGAAAAGTAGTAGAAAAGTAAGTGGATCTGTGGAGCTCTGAACCTGGTTTCGAACCCGGGACCTCTCGCTAACCCAGCGATTGCTCTACCAATATTACTACCCGGGATCAAATCTCAGTTCGGAGCCCCTCACATCCAGATTTACTTTTCTTCTGCTTTTACCGCACTGATATAATTAATGTTAATTTGTATCTCCTTGCGATTGGGCCAGGGGCTCTGAACCCTCCTTAAGTACTATTCTGCATAAAGCGATCAGAAGTTCTGAAAATCTAAACTAGAAGAGATAAGAAAGTTTGCTCGAAGGACTGTCGCGTCATCGATTTTGGAGAAAATAATAGCTTGGCTGGGAATCGAACCAGCTAGCTTTGCAAAAAAAAATACATCCTGTATTATGGCATCGATCGATATTGTTGCTATAAAGATTGTTTCAAATTAAATAAAAAAAAATCCTTTTTTAATTTTCTTTCAATTTTAATGATATAATACAAAATGTTCTTTATACCTATTATGTCAGGATTTTATTAAAGTAATATGTCAAATTTGCACCTTTATACAGGATCCCTGAAAACATATTATTTTCGAAAGCCTTGTCTAATTCTGCACTTACGTACAGTTTCAGTTAAATCTGGCCCATAGGTAGTTTATGGAATTAGGCCACGGGGCGACAGACTTACACTGAAGCTATGCTACTCGTAATTCGTATGGGTTTCCATTTTAGAGTATTCGAAAGCGATGGATTTTAGCGAAAAAAACCTCATCTTAAAGTTTCCATTGTTCATATTTTTAAAGATCCAATTTACTAGATAATAAATGCCATCTGTCTCATCTCAAAGCGCTATAGTACACAGTTCCTTGCGAACACCTCTGGCAATCCCTTTGGGGATTTATGTCGTGACCGTTAAGTTTTATGTAAAACAATGGTTAATTTTTCTCAATATTACGAATAAGTCTATCATTGTAACATAGCTTTAATAAGATTTGTGATATGCAAATATACCAGCAAACACCGTTAAAGTACTAAAAACACAATTAAAAGTAACATAATCTGGTGCTTACTGCTCAAAATTTATGTATCGAAACATGATCAATTCATAACTTAGTATCGTCACCCTGAAATTTTCGGCTAAATTCACACTACTAAGCAATTTTTAAAAAATCCAGCCCAGCAATAATTTTTACTTTACGATCAGATTTTTGGTTCTCATTAAAATGTAACAAAAATTCACACTACACGCGTATCTAAGGATTTAGAATGTGTGATCTACTTCATTCTATGCGCATATCTAACATCTAAAAACTACTCGATGATTTGGTTAAGTAAGGATACAATAAAAACCCTGTAAAAGAAATTAGAAAAACAAAATCTTTTTTCTTAATTTCAGCTGTTTTTTGGAAACATGTGCTAAGTTTGGTACTGTAATTTTACTTTATCGTTTTCTTGGTAAAGACAATACATTTTTTATGCGTCCCTTTCTATGATATTATTTGGCAGCATTTGTTATGGAAATATTTTGAAACGACCGGCGGCGTATGGGGCTCTGAGGCCAGGGCATTTCTAAAGGCAAGCGGAAGAAAAATAAAAGACAGGTGCAAGGACCACCGCTCCATGTCGTACTTGGCGCAAAGGATTTCCCTAGCCATCCAACGCGGGAACGCGGCTAGCGTAATGGGGACCTTAGCGCCGGGTACGATGAGGGGCGGACTTTTTGATAGTTACGGTTTTATTTCCAAGTTAATTTTATTTTTATAGCATAGGTTCTTCTTTTTCTTTTACTTTTAGGATTTTTAGTTTATTATCTTTTGTTTATGATATAATTATTTATTGATCTTTATACTTTACACTTTATTTCTAAACACAAAAAATCACATATCTTCAATATGACTATGTAACAGTAAAAAACCTAGATTACATAGTAATTTACTCGTAAACAATCTTATTATACGTGATCAATTCAAATACAATTGTTGAGTATAAAAGTACCTCGGTACCTCGGGGAAATCTGTTCCCTACACAGAGTACTAAAAGTACCTATATGTAGGATCACAGTGATTCTCTTTAGTCGCTTACATTTTCAGAAGAAGGGAAGTCAGTACAACTGAACATAATGAAACGAGCTATAAATAAACAGAAAAAGAAAAAAAAAATTTCAACACACTTGCTTATAAAGTGGCCATCATTGGTGGCGTTCTTAGGGTCATTCATAATTCAGCATATTAAACACGGGTGCTTTTTACTTTACATTATCGCACTAGTGTTTTTTACATACAAGTTTTTTTTTCAATCTTAGCAAAGAATTTTGATGTCTTGAGAAATAGTAAAGTTTTTGCGAATAAATAAACTGTCTCAGTTAAAATATAATAAATAATCATTTAATATTATCAAATTATTTATTTTTATCAACAAATTAACTCAATTTATCTTGTGAATACAAAAAATATACAGTTTGTTAATATATAGTATTTAGCTGTTTGGCGGATGCGTCAGTGCCTCTATTTCCATCTGCGCGCGCATAAACAAAATCTCCGCCGCAATTTTTCAAAGAGACTTGTCAATTCATAGCTGTGGTTTCAATTATGCGGAAAAATAAGACAGTGAAATTTTATTATTTTTCCTCGCAAGTGTATTGAAAAACGTCGTATGAAACGCGTGAGCATTAGACATTACACTCTCGGCTCCATTACGCCCTCGCCGCGCCGTTTGGCTCGGGCTGCAATCCCGCCTCGACTGTAATGTCCAACGCAGCTCACTTGTATCATAATGTACTATAATCATGACAAAAATAAGAGCAAAAAGAAAAATAAAATCATACAGTTACATAAAAAACATTAGAAATTTAGGCTTCGTCATTGTTTAATATAACAATTTTTTGTTGTTTGTAAATTATGTAAACGTGTGTATCGTTTATTAGATTTTATTTGTTTGAGTTGATCGCTTAATATGTGTATATATAATATTATGTAGTAAATAATTGATTGTAATTTATACTAGACAGATTAAGGCATAGTGAGATATATTATCATGATTCTATTTTAAATAGTGCCTCTGTGTGATCATAGTTTAACTTAAGTAAGTAATCTGTTTTTTTTTTTGCTTCAAACCACTATTGTTTAGATGAAATAAGTTAGCGCGCCAACGAAATCAAGCTATATTCTTCGGATCACACAAAAACGAAAACCATGCGGGTGGAAACTGGCAAAAACAAATAATTGACAAAAAATAAACATTTAATTTGAAATAAACATGATAACTAGACAGCAATACGCAACAAGAAAAATATTAATATAAAAACCCGTCAAGTGTGACGTGTCTGTATGTACGTACGGGTTCCATCAATGTACGAGTAACTATACTATACTGAGCTACTAAAAATGGCACTTATTTTCATGCTATATAATTCAGAATTTACCTAAAACACATTACTTCTTCGTTGTTATTTCTCCAGTGCCAATTTAATTATGATTCTGCTTTAACATGTCAATCTCAAATTCTCAATGGAATGCTATCGATTCGATATTTGAGTTACAGACCAATCAGTTGCAAATGGCAGAACTTTTTCCAACTCTGTGATTGGCTAAAATTGACAGAGTACCATGACAATGCTGCCATCACCAAGTGAACAGATATGGTGCGTTATGTTATATGTATTCTTCTGAGGTTATATGTTGGGCACTTTATAATAGGTATGTCATTTGACTATTATTGGACGTGTCAACTTTTAGCAGTAGTTTAATTAATAAAATAAAAAATAGTAATATTGTCATGGATATGAAGTTCCATATAAACACATTTTCGTAGACTTAAAAGCATGTATAAGTACGCGTTTCTCCAGACGCCAGCGCATCTTTTTTCTACAATCGGTGTTGTAGTTTTTCTTTAATAGTTTGTTATTGTTCTCTCACAAAGACACTGAAACTAAAGGGTTTGCGATTTTTATAGAACCCTGAAAACAGAAATAATAAGATTGAGATCCTGTATTAAAGTGGTTTACAGAAAGGTTATATGTAAGTTAAGTTGCAAAAAAAGTAACCAGTTTAAACTACAATTGTAGCATAACCAGTTTTCTATCAACTTAAAAAAGTACACAGACGTAAAATATAATTACTTAGTAATAATTATATATAATAATTATATGTCTGTGAAAAAGTATCATTAATGAGGTTTTATTATTTTAAAATATCATTGAGTAGGTATCATTCTTTTTTATTATTATTATTATTTTGGCATTGTCATTAAAGACACACATTAGAATAATACTATATGAGAACAACACCCACAATTTATGAGGCTGCGGCTTTTTTTCGATGTTTTTGAGTTTGTATAATTCTGTTAGGAATGCCCTGAATAAAATAACTATCCGACAAACAATTACAACGGGTTGTAAATAGACCAGCATCTTTAAATATAATCACATAATCCACTGATCATACTGAACAACTCTTCCAAAGAAACGTAGCTGTCAAAATAAAATTAATAAAATTAAGTAATTAACTAATTATGTTTATAAGCTACTCTGAATTATGTACCGTTACCCCGAATTTGTTTTTCATTTAGTTACGCGGTTATGTTTTAGTTTCCTCATAAAAGTTGTTTTTTATGATCAGTGGCTTGTGTGGTTTCATTTAAACATATTTACAGTCAGTATAAATAATCGACGACAGCGCCATCTGTTTCCAAGAGCAAGGCGTGAAATAACATAAACACCCTCGTGATTAGATCAAATAGTTACAAAAAATATTCGGTGGACAGGTATGGGGGAAAAATTCAACGGTCTAGGTAAGTACCTCGGTGGTGCAATTGGTAGCGCGCTTGTCTTGATAACAAGAGGTCGCGGGTTCGAATCCCTGGCCTGAGGAGATTTTTTATAATTTTTAACTTTAAGTTTGTTTCTAATTCATCTTTTCTAGTTTGTAATGCAGTTATAATATTTAGAGTATTCCAAAGCGATAGATTTCGCTATAAAACATAACCTTGGTATAAATATATACTTGTCAACTCAGAATATTTATTTTGCTGTTAATTTTGTTAGTTGAGAAACTGAAACCAATTATGAAGTGTTTGTTTCAGATATACTCAGTCGTGAGGTGTTTGTTCTTTTTTATTTATTTTAACTTTTAATGTGATTTGCTGACACGTAATATTGGTAGAAGTGTGGTCACATCATTTTTGTCCACCCACCCACCACCAACCAACATCATATTTCCAACTTTTAAATTTATTAATTTAAAAAAAAGTAAAGGGTTCACCTTGATTTTCTAAATAAATTCGAAAACTGTATGAATGAAAAGTTCTTTTTTTTATATAAACAATATCAACCAGAGACAAAAGAAAATTTTCATTTAAAAAAATCAGAATTTCAAAAAAAAGTCCGTTCACATGGGCCTGTACTACTACGCGGTAATCAACGCACGGTCTATCTATTTTGTGGCACGGTGCGACTGCAAGGATACACATTTTTATATTTTTGCAACATTTATTATTATTATATTAATTTACATACATCAGTGTGCATACATATTGTATGCCATCTTGGATGTTTGAAAGTCATGTAGACATAGATTCTTAACTCTTCTGTTACTTTTGAAGTAACGTCCCAAAAATAATATTATAAAGAATACTCTGAACAAAATTTACAGTAATTGTTTTACACTTAATACTACTGTATATTTTATTTGGCGAATTCCATTTCATTTTAAAAATGATTTTCAGTATGGTCAGTAGAGTATGAGGTTTTATTAAAAAATACCAGTCCATTTACACCCAGTATACAATTTAATTTACCAATTTTGGAAAATAAATATTTGTTTGAGCTCCTATCCTGATTTTAATAATCTGTGTTTTGAATTCAGAATGAAATTTCAAAGGCAAAAAATAAGACACTATGTCGTGTGTTCAGTCAAATATAGAGATACGCCCTAACGGTTCCTTGTGATATATTATGAAGCCGTAACAAAAAAGTAAACAAAACGAATGTGTTTTAAAGAAAGATTATTTTGACACAGGCCAAATATACGAAAAAAATAAATAAATGTGTGGTGCAACAAAATTCAGTGGAAAATAGACTTTTTCAAATTTGAAAAACAGAAATTTTGCTATAGATCATTCATTACCAATATTCTAATGTAGAATTAAACAGGTACCTGTCACGTCTGAGTATATTAAAAATACAAACAGAAGTAATAATATAAAGATAACAACACATAAGGAAATACATACCTACAACGTTATAACAACACGTTTTGAAAACTCACCTATAAAAAATGACACTATACGACACGCGCTTGGGCTCACAACCATTTTGCAACCCCGAGATTGAACAAAAAATCCTCACGAAATCACTGCACAAAACATTACAATTCATCTCAGAACTCCCCGGTGCATTTTCTTCATAACGAGCCCGGAATAGTCCGTTCGAATACAATAGCCAGTCGACACAATGGTGCACTCGTTAAAAACTTTCTTCCGTTCCCGGTTTTTTTATTAACCGGTCAATTTACACTTCTGAACTTCATGGAGGTCGATGGGCGACACACAAGTAGGCTGTTTACGCGGAAATCCTTGCGTTATATACCATGTGTGCGAAGATCGCGCGCGATTTCGTTCAAATTGCAAAGCCTTGACAGTGACCTTTACCTCCCAACCCTTTTATTAAGTTACTTGATAAACAGAGAACAAAAAAATCATGGATTATTTTATATTATAATTTATCTTTAGTGAATAGATGTCGCGATCGCGTATTATTAACCAGAAATCCGGCTTCAAATTCACACGATCACATGTTATTATTTTATTTTTTGTATATTCAATGCTAATTGATAACCGTAGGCATAGAAAGATAATAAAAATTATGAATAATGGTTGTTGTGAGTTCGCGAGGTGTTTAGCAACTGGTAGAGGCGCGCTGAAGCCAAGCGGCGCGTACGCATTGCGCAACGTCCACTCTATAAGATCAAACTTATTGCGAATAGTTGTCAATTTCTATTTTAATTCGATACGGTGTTAGTTAATCTCGTACAGCATTGATTAGATTTTCTTAATATTAAATATTTCAGTTATTGTCTTTTAAATTACAAGTTATAATCCTTTTCAGTTACTTATTGATGTTTTATAGTATTTAAACCTTGACCATAGCTGATGACTAAAAAAAGAATTGATTGTAAGTACTAAATAATAACTAAAGGTGTACATTATACATACCGTGGCAAAATTTTACAAGGTTTTTTTTAATGTCATTTATTTTCGTGAATTTCTTAACCGCTATATTTTTCCTGTAATTTTTACGTAATGAACTATTATTATCCTGAATTTTTCATATTGCTAAACATTCTAGTAATCTAGATTTTTTTTCATATTTTCGGGGCAGATTTTTCGGAGGTAAGAGGACATTTATTTTTAAAAGATTTATCTAAATCTGTACAAATTATCTTTAACTGTTCCGAAGCTGTTAGGCTAGGCTGTAACATACGCACGGACGGATAACGGAGTCTCGCCATAATGGTGCCTTTTTTACTTTTTAGGTACGGAAACAAAATACAGGATGGCTTTACGGCTACCAAGCTTTAAATTTAAAAAAAACACTACACACATCAACAACGCAAAGAAAGCAAAAAAGGGATAAACTGGACAAAAAGAACTATAAATGAAAAAGAAGGAAAAAATGAAAGATAAATAGATACTAGAAACATAGTCGAATACTAAACCAAAATCAGAAAATAAATAAACCATACTAAACGACTTTATCGCAAAACATATTAAATAGAAGAGAAGAAAAGACGATGAAAACCAACTGAAAAATATGGCTTAAATAATATTATCCCGGTGGTAAATTAAGTAATTGGCATTAGACAGAAACCAACGGCGTTTGCCACATCGACAAAAGCGTCGCTCTAAAATCCATGACGAATTAATGAATTAATCATTAACAATACACAAAAAATAGAAAATAGTTATAAACATATAAAGAACCACAGATATAGTAATAATTATATATCTGTGATAAAGAACAGACGGAAGGCAACGGCGGACTTCTTCCAATAAGAAATTTCTTCCACTCAACCTTGGAAAAACAGACACATTTTAAATAAAAAATTCAAATCAGTACATAGTAATTTAAAAAATTAAAGTTATTTTAATCCTATAATCTAAATATGCAATCCATCCATCCATCAGCCAGTTTCGTCCACTGCTGGACATAGGCCTGTCCAAGATTTTGCCACTCTTGGCAGTCCTCCTGGAAGAAATGCCCATACCCACAGACGCTGAGCAGGTGGGTTGGTGAGTGCGGTGCCGAAACCCTTGCACCGGTGACGCTGCTGCCCGTCACCAGCCAGTTTTATATAATGCCCGGCAATTTGGGATGGATAAACCGCCATCCATCGGTCCCAGGCAATGGTGGGCCACCTGGTTTTGCCTGAGAGCTGTTCTCTTACTCTGTAAGATGGTGGTACCTCCACAGTTGAGCCCGGCATCTGCTCTACCACCTAAAAATACTATACAAATACATACATAAATACACAGATACATACATACAAATAAACAACTAGCTTAGTCAGTAAGTCATTCAAAGAGAGGAGAGGTAATAATTTTTGAAGTGATATCATAGACAAAACCATGAGTGATATTTAAAAGAGGATACAGAATGAAGATCTTTGGGAGCATGCGGAAGTTTATTCCAGAGCCGAACAGCTTTGACCGTAAAGGATTTGGAGAAACGATCCGTCTTGTGGGCAGGGATCGCCAGATTGAGATGGTGACAGGAGCGAAGCATTCTGTTGCTACGGTTAATGCGAAGGACAACTCTTTCTTTCGAGATAAGCAACGTCGGCATAATCCAGAAGGGGAAGAAGAAGAGATTGAGCTAACGTTATCTTCGTATCCAATGGCAGGAACTTCTGTAGCCGCTTAGCGAATGTTATGAGCTTTACGACTTACTTCATTGACACGTGGAGACCAAGACAGAGTTTGGTCCATCCACAAATGTCGTAAAGTAAGGCACAACTTCTTTATTAAGAACTACATCTGATACATGTTAAGAAATACACTTGTACTGTTTCACTTAAATTCACTTTAAACTACCGGTTTTGCCTTACGGCATCATCACGTTATATTAACTTAATTACTAATAGCTATGTAGATTGTAAATGTAACAGTTTTCAATGAAAATGGTAGTATAATAAAGTGAATTTAAGTGAAACAGTACAAGTGTATTTTTCAAGATGTTGACGATGTTTTATTAAGTGACGACAATCGCAAGTATCAATCATACATCTGATACGTTGGAGATATCCAAGCTCGAGACATAATAGTTACTACCAATCATAGGCGTCGGCCGGGTGGGTAGGGGGGGGGGGGCAGCCGCCCCCACCTGGAAACGGAATGGGATAGTAAAAAATAGTACTAAACTACACATACAGCGGACATACGAGAGACAAGACCTATCATATGTCATCTGTTATATTGCCGAGAGCTGTAAAGCGCTGGGTCCTGGGTGAAAACCAGATTGATAAGGATTAAGGAGTTGGTTAATGGACAGGAAATTAGCGCATTGCTCTTGAAAAATATGCTCAATAATTTTGGAGAGAATAGGAAAAATGTTACTGACCCTCCCAATTCTCACCATCGCAAAAACAATAGTAAAAAAATAGATCGCAATCTAGACCGTGGATCCATCTTATAGATCTAATTCGCTCTACGTTCTGTAAAGCTATAAAAACATTAGAGATTTTGATCAACATTTTTATCTTTCTTTACTACCTTTGGTAAATGGCGTTTTTCTATGACGATACCCTAAAACCTGCTTCAAACATGGTGTACCCGCATCTGTCATTGTAAATTTGTAAATATTCATCATTACAGGAATAGATTGCACAAGATTACAGTTAAAATGAAGTTTTATTGCTTTTACTAACTTACTCAGATTACCCATCGTTTACGCACACGAAACTTGACATCTGCGGATTGACTACTAAACTGGCTCGATTTTTAGTTACTCGAAAATCGAAACCAGCTGTTCCATACATTATGGTCAAGTATGAAAGCAACTTAATTTCCTATTATTATTAGATATCTAGAACTCGCCCGTACAAAACAAATTCATTTTTTTACTTAGGATTCAATACTCATACCTTATGAAATAAATCAGCCCTATGACGTGTCATTCATTTAGGTTGAGAAGGTATAATTTTGCTTTCTGAACGTCAAATTTTTTTGCGCTATTTCTGTGTCCCATATTAGATGTCTGAAACCCTGTTTCCTTTTCCAAAACCACTTAATTGATTAAAGTAATAATTAATGGATGGAACGTTATGTTCATTGTCTTGAATATGTTACTACTTTTATGATAAGAAAATCTGAGGATTATTCAAAATTGTTACGCCATTGAAGTTATAAATGACAACATGCAATTCCAAAAAGGAAGAATTTCATAAAATGGCTAAGCAGCAATCTTTTTTATTAAGAGTTGCTTCATATACTCATAATGACTATAGTTTTCCCGTTATTTGATGAATGTTCTATTTAAACGAACAGTTTTTAAAACTAAACGATATTAGTAAAATGCTAAAATTGACAAAACGGCTAATAAATATAACCCTACGTTTGTAATAAATAAGATCAAACTAAAGTACCTCTGAAAACTGGGCTTGTTCTCAGTATATTAGTCTTCACGCTAATTAGAACGAGCGAAGCCGGGTGAAGGTTGTAGTCTAACGAAGGGGAGTTGAGGGGTTAATCGATTTACTGTTAAGGAGATAACTGTAATTTAAATTAGAGACCTCGTTGGGTTAACTGCTTTTAGTTTAGCTATAGAATCTCTCATAAGGAACCATTTCAAAAATAAGCAGCGGTAGTTGAAAAAAAAACATTAAAAATCCAAGTAGTGATTTTGCAAAATATCAATTTATTATTCGTACCACAAATAAAACCAAAGTTCAATCATTTAAAAAATCTTTCCGTAATTATGGTTTGTTTGTTTTCCTTCCGTATTATTACGAGGAAACGCAAAAACTAAACAACAACAATCACCGTTTACAACAAGATCCGTTCCTTACTAAACAAATACAAGAATTAGATTATTTTCCATTGAATTTAAAAAGGGCCGGAGACGAAACTGGTTTATTATTTAAATTAATTTACTTGCCAAACCACAATCATTGTCGTAGGCCCTTAATATATGGCATAAAAACAATTTAACATTAATTTATGTAAATTATGTACATATTTCTGGGACAAAATGTAAAAAACTTATCTTCATTTATATAGAATAGCGGTAAACAGTAGACACGTCGAAAATAAAGGTAAAAATAGAGGAATAAAAGCAAATAAATAATAAGATATCAAGTTGACAAATACAAAAGTAGTTAGATATTAAAAAGTCGTTTTTTTTTAATGCACCATAATTGCTAAAATAATTTATTAAATATAAGCAGTTCGCAAAAAAATATCAAATGAAAATTAATTTTACTCATGTTCATCACATCATAAAGAACCTATACTATTACCTATACTTTATCATCAAAATATTAAATAAGTATTATTGTATAATTAGATTTTTTATGGGTTTTACCTAGTGAAGAGTTTTATTGCCTTTGCCCGCAGCTTCACTCGCGTTTATTTCATTTTTGCCCCGTTTTCGGCTTGGACGTTATTTTATGAACACTCCTTGTAGACTATGTCCTGACCAGGGTCAATACGATGAGAATAATAAATACACTTTTAAGAAAAAAATAAAAACCGACTTCAAATTTTATAGCTACATTCACTAGAAAGTTTAAAATGATTACACACTGACCGATGGTACCAAAATAACATTTTTGCAGACTTCTTTCTTCCTGAAACACATATTCTTTAGAAGTCGGCGCTCTCACATTGGTTTTTGTGTTCTATACTATGGGGAATGCGCCGACTTCTAGATAACATATGCTTCAGGAAGAAAGAAGTCGGCAAAACTGTTATTTTGGTACCATCGGTTAGTATGTAATTATTTTAAACTTTTTAGTGAATGTCTGCTATAAAATTTCAGGTCGGTTATTCTTTTTTGTTAAAAGTTTATTTATTTCACGCTTTTTAGTGTTGACGGAATAAATTGTGAAAAATGGGTAGACTGCAGTAAGCACTCTGATTGCTGTTCCGTGGCATAGTGATAATTTTTAACTTATATCCTGCAATGAGCACACTAACACAAATCAATTGCTGCCATTGAGAGTTATGTGCTGTCATCCCTTGAGGAGTTCTGTAGTGATGAGGCCAGAATGGTCGTTGGGCATATTGTCATTTTCAATTCGCGAAATCTCGAATTATTTACTGTCATGAGGCCAGGATCGAAGTTCAGGTGGATATATGTCAATTTTCAAGGTACACCTTGCAATCAGCATCTTGGTACAAAGCGTTTGCCCCAATATCGAGTGATATGCTGTCATCCATTGAGGAGTTCCACTGTCTATCTCTGCAGACCATCATCAGATCACGACCAAAGTAAAATGGGACCTACCTGGAAGCAAACACTAACTAAACAAAAAAAAATCAAATCGGTTAAGAGATGCCGGAGATATTTGCTTCAATATCGAGTGAATGCCGTCATCCGTTCAGGAGTTCTATTGCCTATCTCTGAAGACCGTTTTCAGATCATGACCAAATTAAAATGGGACCTACCTGGAAGTAAACACTTCCAAACAAAAACAAATTTCAAATCGTTTAAGATTTGCCAGTGTTCTAAAGTAACATACCCAAAAAAAAAATACAGTCGAATTGAGAACCTCGTCCTTTTTTGAAATCGGTTAAAAAAACACATCCAAATTCGTTGAGTGGTTCTCGAATTAAAAGCGTTTATTCAACTTTGCCCCGTTTTCGGCTTTGGGTTATTTAATTAACATCCCTCATAGCTTATGTGTTGACCAGGGTCACTATGATGATATTTAAAAAAACAGCATCCAAGTCCGTTGAGTGGTCCTCGAGTTAAAACGGAACATAAATACAGACAGACAGACAGACAAAAACTCAAAAAATTGTTGTTTCGGTCTCAGTACAATATCCAATAACCGATTTCATTTAAAATTTCGCGAAAATATTAATTGTACAGACACCACTTTTTAGTTAATTATTATAGATACCTCATTAACCTAGGTATCTATTATGATCTAGGTTTGTAGGCCAAACTATTCTGTGTTGCACAGAACTTTTTAAACTTAGTAGATAAATAAGTTCCATTCACTGAACGTAAGTGTCAATTGTTTGACTGACAATTCCTTCTTATTAAGAACCAAGATAAAGAGTTTTTGCATTTCGCGGATGGTACAATATTGTTAGTTGAAATACCTATTAAAATCTCTAATCACATTTGCAATTATTCAAGGTGGCTTGCAATTTAAATGCTTAACTAAAAATACATCTTTTGGAACTGTTTTTTGTTGTTTTTTGGTAGGTACAAAATCGTTAGTTGAAATACTTATTTAAATTAATAATCACGTTAGCAATACTTAGCAACATAAAATCTTACAAGGTGAATTGCCATTTTGGAATGAAACTGTCTAGGTCAATATTATGGTCTGTGTATTGATCGTTGAGGAAGAAAACATTATTTTTGTTTACTTATGAGCCAGTTATTTTGACTAACAAATCGAATAGATACCACTCTATCTAATTATTAGTTTTATTCATCAAGAGCATATCTCGATCGGTTGCCCATAATATGTAGTTTGGAAAAATATAAAAAAGTAAAGTTAAAATAATGTGCTATGGATGAAATTATAAAAAGTTTTCGTGATTTTTTCTGTTGATAGGTAACCTTTCCCTTGTACTAAAAAAAATACAGATTTTTTTTGGTTGTGTGAATTACAAAAAAAAACAGAAATATACCCTAATTCAGAAATAGGGTCCTTAAACAGCTGTGTACGAATTACTACGAATATAACATTTGCCCGCATATAAAAAGAAAAAAATATTACTCTGTGGTAATAATGACTGACATTGACCATAAATAATATATTATACTTAGATCATAGATCTCAAAATAATAAGTTCTATTTCTATGACTTAGATCATAGACATATAATCTTTCTACGACTTACATAAACTGAGAAAGTGACAGTTTTGTTTTACCTGTAAAAGTTCCGTATTTCCGTAATTAAAATATTTTTATTTTTGCAATGTAATAAACGCCACCAAAGAATCGTATCAACAGAAAAATACTCGAACACTTAATAATTTCATCCATTGTCCATTACGGATATGGTGTAATTACGTTCAGTGCAACTTTCCGTAGGTACCCGTATCAACTTTTTTGCAATAATTTCTAAACGTTTTTGCCAGGATAGAAATACCTACCAATGCACATGGTATTTAGTATATAGGTACCTACTTACCTTTTGAAGTGAATACTTCTTTGCTCGCATCGAATTTGTCCGGACTTTGTCCAGCTTTTTAATTTGTTCGGATTTTTTACTTCAAAGATATTAATATTAATCTAGTTTTTCATAAAATATTCATCTTTTACTTTAACGCAACTTGCTTTCTTAACTTAAGGTACGTCTTATTTTTTCATCTCCGCACCCGCTATTCCTGTAACGTGCGCTACGTGTGGAATTTTATATTTTATGTGACCAAAAATGTCTGGACTTTTTAGGGTTCCGTACCCGAAGGGTGTGTCCACTATCGGTACCATATATTAATTATTGGTTATTAATTTTGGCCGGCATGAACGGTGTAATTCTGCTCAATCCGTTGCGTCATTGCGTGCGTAAATAAACGCGTAGGTACCGATGGCAAACATTCTATCATTTTGGTTAACATTAGTTATGTATTTTGTTGATTGAAGAGCTACAATATTTTGGTTCACATTTATTTATTACGGAGGGTTCACAATAATTATTAATATAGGTACGCCATTTTACGGGATATTACTGATATGAATTTTTATCAAGGTATTTTATTTGTTTTGGTTTTTGGGGTTGGAATAACCGTTTTTGTCAACATTAAAATTGTAATGGTAAATTATTTTATTTATTGAATTACTCTTTTCCTTGTTTCAGGATAAATTGCTCAACAAACTCGAAGAAAACGAGCCGGAGCTAGCATCATCACCCGAGGAAGAAGTGAGTGCATTTTCAAGTTTAGTATTAAAACTGGGTTTGCTGTTTGGAAATAGCGTTTGAAGACTTTGTCTGTTTTTGGATAACTTATTTATTAGGCGATTTTCATGTGCAGTTTCCAAAAAACAAAGGTTGACTTACGAGTAAATAGTACTATACTACACGTAAATATTACAAGACACAAAAGATCAATAAGTAACAAATTTCAAGCAAGACAAATATTTAGAAAAATATCCTCGGACCAGGGTTTGAATTTGCATATATATTCTTGCTTACAAAGGAAATACTCTTCCAACTGAGCTACCGAGGTTCCCATAGCAGACTGTTGAATTTTCCCACCATACCTGTACACATAATTTTTGTGACTACACTTCTGGGCACATCTATTGGCCCACCTTGCATTTTCAGTTTCATTTAGTCCTAGCTAAAAATTTATATTAGGTCGAGCAAAAAGTTTTTATGCAGTTTTGAACCTGGCACATTCATAATTTCATTCAATAGTCTTTTTTGAATTTCGAACACAAGGTTTAAAGAAACGAAAGACAATTTGGAGCCTGTTCGTTGATATCAAACAATCGAATACTAAGAAAACTTGATTTTAACTTGATTTTATTGGTTTACCTGGATTTAATTCTTGAAAGTGTGATTTTTCTCTTTGGTTTTGCAACAAACATTACTTATTCTTAAGATTAAGGTGAGGTTCTATCAATAATCTATGGATACTTCGCCTGAAGTCGCCGCCCAAGCTGTGGCACTTATCCAGGCCGGACACAGTCAAAGAAATGTGAGTGCTCAACTTAATTTAGGTCAATCTGCGGTCCGAAATGTTTATCGGAGGTACCTAGAGACTGGCGGCTTTGTTTTTCGCCAAGGAAGGCCATGATTTCGGGTCACAACTGAAAGGCAGGATCGATTCATCGTGACGACCTGCTTGAGAAATCGTCACCTTACCTCCATTGAGATACAAAACCAACTTCGCGACTTCCGCGGAGTATCTGTGAGCGCTCAAACTGTTCGGAGAAGGTTAAAAGAACGCGATATGGTACCACACAAGCCAGCTAATGGTCCCAAACTAACGCGAGCCCACCGAACAGCGTGCCTTCATTTTGCGCGCACTCATTTAAATTGGACTCAGCAGCATTGGAGCCGTGTACTCTTTTCTGATGAGTCTAAAATTGCGTTACATGGCAACATGCCATGGTTACATGGCATGGCAAGGAAGTTCTACCGACGTAAGGGAGAGCGTTTTGCACAATGCTGCTTTGTAGAGAGGGTTGCTTATGGCGGTGGCTCATGGACTGTCTGGGGCGGTATATCCGCGAGCGGCAAAACTCAACTTGAGGTTGTTACGGGACCACGGCTGCCAACATTAAATGCTTAAAGGTACATTCGTGAGTGCTTAGAACCTCACGTGATGCCATACGCGGACCATGTGGGCCCAAATTTTCTTTTTATGCATGATAATGCAAGAGCCCATACGGCCGGCATCGTCAGGGAATATCTTCGGGATGTGAATATCACAGTTATGGACTGGCCAGCCAGAAGCCCAGACATGAACCCGATTGAGCACATGTGCGACGAGCTAAAAAGACGTGTTAGGGCTCGTCAGCCAGTTTCCCAGACGTTGCAGGAGTTGAAAACTGCCATAGAAGAGGAATGGGAGATGATCCCTCAAAATTTCATAAAGCGGTTGATAAACTATATGCCTAATCGTATGAGAGCTGTCGTAGATGCCCATGGAGGCAACATGCGTTATTAAATTAAACCTTTATTTGATTAAACATGTTTTTTATTAAAAAATCAACAGCCTTCATCAAGGCGCATACCCGACTTGTTAGGCGTAGCTCCATGTCGTGTGGTATTCTGAATTCAAATTTAAAACAATACGATCGAAAAAGATTGGTTTAATGTATCAGGTTTAAAACTGGATCAATAGTTTTTGTTCAATCTAGCAATCACATTTAGGTAGGGGCCATCGAAACTTAAACCCTAAGGTGGGCCAATTAGATGTGTCCAGAAGTGTATTTGTTCCATGCACATATTGAACGCTCACGAGACTTTAATGTAAATCTCACAAAACGCCCTCATGAGCGTTCAATATGTGCATTATTAACTGGTGTAAACGAGTAAAGTAGTTACAAAAATTCGATGTAATAATAATAACTCTAACAAAATATTTGGAGTAATGGATTTTTCTATAAATTATACAATCATAGTTGACGTAAATGTAAACTAAATGTATTGATTTACTCATAGTGCTCCATCGAAATATTGATAGGGAAGTCACGGAATCCATCTGTGTAATGTAAAAAAAACTGTGGCCTAGGCTACATATTGTATGTCGTTGCTGAATTAGACAAGGATCCCAGTTAAATAAGAAAATCTTAGAAAATAACATCATATAAGGAAATAATTAATTTTCAAAAGAATGATGTACGATGTACGTGAATCATTGAAAATGGTCTTAATTGAAATGGTTTTTGCGTTTTAATTACCACCTCTTGTGTACCAATGTATGTAATATGTTGATTCAAGATGTAAAAGCCCAACAAGTAGATTAGAAATCTACGACCTTACGATATTCAGACTTGTGACAGCTAAGACAAGGCCAGGTGTCTTGGCCAAAATCAAATGTAATACTTTTGTGAATTTAAATGAAGGTTAACTTACATTATCAACCTTTTACAATGGGACTTACAGATGAAATATGACAGTAAAGTATACCGCCCATCTTATTGTAGTTTATCTAGTCAGTCAGCCGAAGCCGTCGACCAAACGTTACGCATTGAGCCTACAATGACATAGGCGCAGGCCAGGCAGGAGAGACGAAAAAAAGGACAAGGCGAAGACTTAGCCCCTTTAGAAGCGTTGCGACGCAAAACATACAGACGCGTGGGACGAAGACGGAACGAAAACGCCACGTCTTCGTGTCGTCCTCGCCACACGTCTCTCCTCTCTGCTCCAGATATCATTTTTGAGATTATACAGTTCGGACCCATGCAGAAGTTGTGCCACAGATGGCATCTCATTCTCAGATCTTCAACGTGGAAGAGTAGGGTGCACGGGGATACTGCGTTTTACAGCCACCTTCACGCGCGTCTGCTGTATTAGCCCCTATAACAGCTCCTCGATGACTAACCCGAACTTACTAACTGATTGTAAGACGGTTTTAATATTAGTTTCAAATCTGCTGTATTAGGTAATTGTGAGATCGTTGTAATGAAAAAAATCGTATCTGCCTGGTAATCTCGAAACTTTCGCCGTTTAAGCAAAATTCGGCAACCAGATTTTTTTATGTAAACCTACGTCGTAAATTAATCAACGTGTCGTTAAACAATACCTGTAAAATACGAATATGATTATATTGAGATAAAGATGATCAGTAAAATTATTTATGATAAGAAGGTTCTTTTAGACAACTGAAGAATATTTTCTTTGATGCGACCTTATTTTCGTCGTCGAACATTATATCCAACGTTGACGTTAAATCATTATGTGCGTGGTAGCTTCTAAAGGATAAAAACGAGGACGGATCTAAGAAAACTAGTCTCGGCTGACGGACTAATTTAGCAATCTCCAGAAAAACGACTGCCAAGTACCTACTCGTACGTCAAACGTTCCATTTTTTTAACAATAACTCACAAGCCCCGGTCTTGTTGAATCTCCATTTATGTCTAAATAATGGCCTTCTCTTTCATATCTTGATTTGAATTTCAATTTCTTCTTTTTCGTTTTTCTTCACCTACCCAACAGTCATCTGATTTAAAAGTATCTGACAAACTACATGATTCACAAAGTGTGACGTCCTCGGCAATGTTTCTGAGTGTCTAGTAACCTAAATACGAGACCGTACATGTCAGATTTAACTCAATCGGCCTTGTAGTGTTTGAATAGTGTTTGTCTTGTTACATAGTTACATTTACAATTTACGCTCTGTTTAATCAACATTAAAAAAGTAAGAACACTTACCACTAGGTACGTTTAATCAAAATGAAAAGTTTACTTTCTTAACATATCTTAATTTTAACGATCCTTAAAAAAGTTAACCCTTTTAGCGAAAGTCTTGTTTGTTGTCTTTTATGTCTCACGAGTTATTAAAACTATATTTATTGGTAAAAACAGAAAAAATAAAAATAACATTACAATGAAATTAAACTTAACTACACAATCTAAAATCTTAAAATTACCTAAAACGTACAAAAAAAAGGGAAAAATATTGTTTGTTGTCTTGTTTGTCTGTTGGTTCGTGGCGGGAAAAGCCAATATTATTTGACATTCCCGAGGTGTCAGTGGTGCTTCCGAACGAATGTAGATTAGAGATTGGCATGGCACTAAAACAGTCATACACTATCTTTGCGATAAGATAAGAGAGAGCCTTATAGAGAGCGGCCGTACTTCCGGCGCAAGTTCACCATTTTCAGGGCATACAGGTTTACTTATACTTATACTTTATTGTACACATAAATATAATTACAATTGAGGTTAGAAATAGGATGTACACAGGCGAGCTTATCTCTAAGTAGAGATTTCTTCCAGCAAACCCCTCTGATAAATAAAAAAAATCATAATAAATTAATAAGTAGACATACGTGTACACAAAACTACGCATCACACTATTAAATTAAAATTTTAATACATATATACATATATACATATACTCAGTGTTTCCTTCACCGTTCAGCAAGTGGTAGTATACAAACACTATGAACATATAATAAATTCCAGAAAACTCATTAATTGGCAGGCAATTTTTTTATAGATTGAGTTATTCGGTGTCCCTCCGCCTACTGTCGCTAAAGTAATTTGAGTAAATCAGAAATGGTCATGATTGGAATAATTACTCTTTCCAACCCAGGAAAAAATATGAAAAAATATTTTTAGCGTAATACATTGACGGAGTCCGCACAATATGTACGACAGCCATTTGAGAGACTGTTTCTTATTCCAGTGTGTAATATGCGTGAACGCGAAGGCCACGATGCAGACAGCGCCGTGCGGGCACCGCGTGGTGTGCCGGCGATGCTTCGTGAAGACCATCCAGATGGCGGTCAGCCAGCGCCTCCTGCCGCTGCGCTGCGTCATCTGCAGAGCCAAGATACTGAGGCTGCGGCAGGCTCCGAGACTGGTCACTAGCAAGAGTTGGCAGGTACGGACCTTACATTGTCTTCTCAGTACAATAGTTCTAGACCATCATTCAGTCGGTGAGTACTGTCGCTGCGCAGCGTCATATGCAGAGACAAAGTAATTAGTTTTTCCGCTATACTGTTCAAGGAATTTCAGATAGATTTAAATAACTTAAGGTGACTTTGGTTGTTATACCCAAACTCATACTGAAGACTGGTCAGGACCTAAGTTCAATAGCCCTTTCTGTGAAATACGCAAAATAAAATTTTGACTTCCTATCCAAGCATTTTAATATTTTTTTCCTAGTTTAATTTTAATTTATTTTCTAATAGTGGGTGAAATAGTCAGTCCATAAATTAATGTAATAAATAATTTAACAATAACTTAATGCAGCAAAAAAACTGCGCATTCTTGTTGCTGTAGAATTAAAATTAATTAGTAATTCAAAAGCAAATTTTACAGCTTGCTAAAATT
This sequence comes from Ypsolopha scabrella, assembly GCA_910592155.1. Lineage (NCBI taxonomy): Eukaryota > Metazoa > Arthropoda > Insecta > Lepidoptera > Ypsolophidae > Ypsolopha > Ypsolopha scabrella. The sequence goes on from OU342977.1 coordinate 19,403,812, forward strand.
GTATACAAGTATAATCCGAATAACGATTTGTTGCTCCATTATTAATATGGCGGCAGATACCGGGTGTAAAGAGACTGCTACCATTAAATGAAACCACATATTCTACCGACCCTACTGAACCATTTTTCCCAAGAATCATACCCGCGGACACCCTTAGTTTAGAAAATAATTGAGTTCTAAACGAAAATGCGTGAACCCTAACGCCCCGACATACGGGCGAGTTTACTAGTAGAGAGAGCGTCGTCCGTGAAACAGCTCAAGGTTTATGTTATATTTTCGGTATTAAATTTGTTGTACGCTTTCACTTACCTTGACATTTTTTTTTCTCATCATACCCACAGGTTGGCTGGAAGAAATTTATTTGTAGAAATAAGCTCGCCGTTGTACTGATTTTTACTGTACTTATAAGATTGTTTTTTTTTTCAAGTTTTATGTACAGAAATGTTTTAGAATAAAGAATACCTACATTTTGGAGCTGACCAACCCTCTTTAATTAGCTGACCGTTTAAATAGTAGCCAAACATAATTTACCTGTTTTCCGACACTCTCCAGGTATCCAGTGGCAGCGGCAAGTCATGGGGCGTCCCAGGATCGGTGTCCAGTTACTCGGTTGGAGCTCGCTCTGTGCCCGCCTCCGCTTCTCTCTACTCCGTCACCAGCGGCGAGTCTTCCCTTTCTGGTGAGTTAACTGCGGGTACGGTCAGGTAGGCAAGCGAATCGACGGAAAAAATTTAGCTGCACTGGCTCTGGCGCCGAATCAAAGATATGAAGCTCTTATCTTTCAGTACATACGGTCATTTAGTTACTTATTCCCAATCTCCACTGGGGAGCAAAGGGCCGATGTGAAGTTCCACAATTCTTCACGGTTTTGGGCTAACTAATCTCCGCCCATGTCATCCCCGCCTGATCCAGTTCTTTCTTAACTGGGCGCTGCCAGGTCTCGCGTGGTCTGCCGAGTTTTCGGCTTCCACCTTCAGGGTGCCATGTCAGTGCTTCCTTTGGGACGTCTTCACTACGCCTGAGAACGTGACCTATCCATCTCCATTTGCACACCACATTTGGTCACACCCCTGTTTAATTTTTCGAGATTCCATCTGTCAAGCCAGCGATTATCGACGAATAGATAAAAAAGACGAGCTTCTTCTCTTTAATGTTCTAAGCCCAATATGATATGGTCGAAGTTTGATACACTGAAGAGTAAACCGACATCTTTTTACAGGAGTGTCTTCCGTATCGTCGAACAGTGGTGGGGGGGTGGTGAACGGCAGCTGTTCTACGAAGCTCTGTGGGGGGGCGAGATGTGGGGGCGCATGTCTCGGGGCGGTTCCCCGAGCTGTGTCGACAGCCCCGCCGCGAACGAGACAACCTGCCTCCAACTCGTTAAGACGTTCTCAGCAGCTTAGTATGAAGGTATATTCATTCATTCAAGATTGAGCAATTCTGGCTTCAGTAACGATGTGTGCAAAAGAAAGAGACGTAAGAGTGCATGTTTCGCGGCGAAGCCCCGCCGCGCCGCAGACGCAGACGAGAAAAGGCTTGATTTTCAGTCAAGAACCTACACCCTACCCGAAGCTATCTCGATTTGGAATAACTTAGGGATTCCTTCTTCTACAGAGCGATTCAAGCAATCTGACATCCTCAAGAAAAGCTGCCATCATGATCGTTGTCTCTTTACAGGCCCGTCTCCAAGAGTACCAGCAAGTGCACAGCTACACGGGACCAGGTGTCAACAACGCCGTGGCTGCGGGTGAACCATCATCAGCTCGGCTGCCACCCATCAGAGAGTTCCAGAGGGAATTCCGTGAAGGCCGGCGAGAGAGTGCCGCAGCCGCCGCTTCTGCTTCGACAAGGATAAGGTGAACATCCGCAGTTACAAGTACTGTAGGTACCATCTGAGAAATTGATGCACTTACCGCACTTATTACTATTGTAATACGGGTGATAAGTAGGCCTGCGGATTTTTCTTTGATAGTATAAAAAAAAAACAAGAAGAAAAATTGTTTTGTGTTTAACTACATTTTTGACTGTTTATAACCAACACTGTTTTTACTACAATTTTACTTATGTATAGGTGAAAACTTTTTAAGGCTTTTGTAACTTTTTTTATCTTTGATAGTTTAAATAAATAAAATATAAAATGAACAAAAGTCAGAAGAAATGTTATCCTACTTCCAAAACGCAAGCTACCTGAGTTTAAAGCAACTTAAATAAAATTATATTGAAATTGTATTAAATATAAAATTATAAGCAAAAAGAAGAATTTAATTCAGTACATAACTCATTTGTTTCAGGTGCGCCCAAAAAATTGTAACGCAATTAGAAACCTCACCAACAAAGAGCCAGCATTTCTTTAGACCATTAAAACCTTCAAACAAAGATGACCCACCAAAATCAAGAGATCAAAGTAAAGAGACTGACAGAAAAAAGGAAAACCCCAAAACGAAACCCAAGAAAGAAGAAAAGAAAAAAAAGGAAGAAGATAAAAACCAAGACGATAAAAACAAAAAAGATGAAAATAGTGAAAATAAAAAGAATGAAATAGCTGAGCGGAAGAAGGAAGAAAAATTAAGACTCAAAGCAGAAAAAGAAGCTAAGAAAGAAGCTAAACAACAAGCTAAAGAGGAAGAAAGACAGGCTAAACTTTTAGCCAAAGAAGAAGAGAGGCAAGCCAAATTATTAGCAAAAGAGGAGAAGAAAAAGGCGAAGAAAGAAGCTAAGCTAGCGGCACAAGCCGATAAAGAAAAGAGTAAATAGAATAAAAGTTTCACATATTTTTACATATTAAATAATAATAGGATTCGTAGCCGGGGTAGACTATAGATTCGAAAGTTGTTATCATTATTAGGGATTGATGAATCTTCCTCTCTAATTTTTGTAGGAACGTCTTCATAATTCCAACTTTATCAGTCCGTTTAGATATTACTGTCGGCTAGGGGCCTAATTTGATGAATTCATTAAACTCTCAAATAAAAAGTATATAAGTGACTTGTTTTCAAATATCAATATTAAATATCGTATTTGGTTTCAATATCCCAGGAATTTCGTAAATGTCTTCCATCTGAATTGAAAACAACCGGCTGCCGGTTTGAAAACTAGGTACTGTAGGTAGTGTATAACCTACTGCACTAATAGGCTATCTCTATCTGACTTGAAAGTACGAGCTGAAACTTTTGAATTATGGTAAAGTTATTTCAATTATTTATCGTTTTAATGATGTTGTAAATAGTTTTAAAATAACCGACAAGCAATTTAGTAAGTCATAGAAATTGTTGGATCATAAATGGAATCTACAAATTGCGAAGACTGAAAGAACAGGATAATGATCATATCGTTTTGTATTTCAATCGTGTAAACTATAGTTAAGAGCTTCGGGCAATTCGGCACCGCCAAAGTTTAAGTTATTTATTTATTATCTAGATAATACTTTACTTTTATTGTTATCATTTGTCTGTAAGTAAAGCTTCTTTTAGTACCTATGTACGTAAATATTCATTATTTTCTTATTATGTTAATGTAGATTCCTATTAAAAAAACTACTGTAAAAATACGGCCTTAGAATGTTCTAATAGTAAAGAGCTACATAATAATACTGTTAAGGTGTTTAATAGACCCGCCCAACCTATACAATATAAAATGATTAATAAAAGGTGGAAATAAGATTCTAAAGCTACAAAAGTACCTGGTATGAAGTTTTTATACCTTGTCATGTCATTGCGAAAAATATTAACTAACCAGCAATAGTAAAAAACCTTGAAATTTTGCTCTTTCATGAATATGATATTCACGATTTTCTATTCTTTTTCTCTTCTAGCCTGTAGATCAGAAATTAAACCTAGCATGGATAAAAAACCCAGTGTGCAGTGCATTTAAGAGCAAAATTAGGTTACATAATCTAGAACAATATCTGTAGGCAATACCTATAACAGCAATTTTCATTATAATAATCTTACCACATCATCGTTACCAAAAACTACATGAGTATAGCCATAGTTTCAACTACGTTACAACTACAATTAAATTCCAATTACTGTAATGATGATAAAGTCGTAGAGTCATATCAGGTCGCAAGTAGCATTATGGCTAGATAAGTGTTGACATTACTTTTGTAAGGGTACTAAATGTCGAAAAATTAATCGTCAATCGTTAGTTTCCTGTAAAGTAAATAAAAATGTTACCATAAAACTTCATGTTTCAATTGCTTAAGAAATATCAGTCATTATCATCACATAAACATATCCTTGAGGGTGAATAAAACCACAGTCAGACCCACACACCTATATCTAACAACTACAAGTGTCGCGCCTTCTGTAGCATGATCGAAATGCCTTGGGTTTACTACAGAATGAACATGGGCAACAAAGTATAAATATTATACGACAGAAAGGATGAGTCGACCGTGCGTGACTAAATGTCTATCTTGTCTTTATCTTATTCTTATTATGGATCTGTACTACAGATCCTTAACGGTCGACTACTGCTCCGGTTTGTAGGCTGGCTAGTGGACTGTCATAGCCCTACACTGTGCAGGGGTTGCTGAGGGTCTCTGCATCGCGCTACCTCCCCCTCTCGTGCACAGCAGCTGGGCTATCATCTCACTTTAGCTGCCTAGGGACCTCTTAGGAACTCCGCATGAGTTACCTATTGCCTGTCCCATCCCGGACGTGAAGGGGGTTTCCCTCCACGAGGACCTCCACCTTCCCCATAGTCCTGCCTCGGTTGCTCCATCATCATAGTCGACCGTTAGCGCGCTCAGCTCGCGTCGCGCTCTTGGGTGAACATCCCGACAAGCCTGGTGGGTCTACGCTCACGGGTTAACCACCAGTTGTCATCTGAATGTTCTACTGCCCAATACCAGACGTAATGATACGCCATTTTGTAATATATGAGAGACTCACTATTCGCTTAGTCCACTCATCCCTTCACATCTCATGGATTGCAAAGCAACGGTCTAACTAATTAGATAAATATTAGTATGAGCACTCACCCGTAGAAGCTGGCAACCATGTCCTGGCCTTTGCTGCTCCTCGCAACTGAGCACAAAACCCCGCACTTCTTTTGCGCCGCCTCGTCTTTTTGCGCCATCTTGATTATTCCCAAGAAAGGTACCAACACAATGGTTATGACAAGCGGAAGCCAGAGTAGCCAGTCAAAAAATTATGTCATGATACTTGACACTTACCAATTGGTCGGATAGCGACTCGCGTACAACGCGACACTCCCAAAGGCGAAGACGGTCACTCTAGCAGGGCGAGTAGGTGACGCGTCCACTCTCGGATCTTCTCCCTGGCTTGAACCGCAGCGTCCCTTCGGTTTCTGGTGTTCACCTCAATTGGTTGCTGTGGCTCATCTGAAGTTGTGAATTCTTCCAACTCTGGTGTTCTACTATTAGTTGGAGGGCTTGGCTCGCTGTGGGATTCATCATTTACAGTCTTTTCAACTTCGAGGATAGAGTCTATTTCCATTGGAGAAGTATGCTCACTAATAGTGTTTATATCTCTGTGAGACTGCAGATCTCCATCCTGTTCTGGCATATGCCTCGACTTAAATTCCAAATCAAGGTCTAGGTCCAAGAAGCGAACAGGGACGTCTACCATTGGAACATCAGCTTGTTCCAAACCTTGTTCGGTATCTTGCTCAGGTTGTACCTGTTCGTCTGAATCTACCTCCAGAGGATAGAGATGCCCAATGGAACGTGTGAGTATAGAGCCATCCACATTGATCTTTGCAACTCTACATTTACCATCTGCCCCCTCAATCAATTTTCCCAACTTTCCAGTTGTCGCGGTTTTTATAGTCAGACTTGACTTGCACGACTTCACCTACTCGAGGTTCATGATCGGATCTAATTCTTGGCTGTTTAGATGCATGTTTGGATCTCTCTCTCAAACTCGCGAGATATTGTCCCACAAACATCTGTTTGAAGGCCTCTAGAATTTTAAGTCCCTTTTTCCAACTTTCGATCAGGTCAGTCTTTGTAGTTGTTCCTTCGTAAGGTAATTTTTTGGAGGAAGGTTCGACTATTAGGCATTTTCCCAAGCTAAGGAAATCCGCTGGTCTCAATATGTGGATTATCTCTGTGCCTACTCGTGTTAGTGGTCTGGAGTTTACTACTGCTTCAACTTCCTTCATCACTGTAAGCAATTTGCTGTCGTTCAGTAGATGTTTCTCTAAAGTTCGTTTTAGACAGTGCTTGACTAATGCAACCAGACGTTCGTAAAATCCCCCATGCCAAGGGGCCAGCTGTGGAATAAATTTCCATTGTATTTTCCTTTCGATACAGTATGGCTTTACCATCAATTCAGAGGTCAGCTTGAAATGGGTAGCATTATCTGAGTATATGCGTTGTGGTACTCCTCTGGTCGCCATGAATCTTCGAACAGCTAGGAGGGATTCTTCAGCCGTCAAATCCTTAACTATTTCTAAGTGGATAGCGCGAACTGTTAAGCACGTAAACAAAGCCACCCACCTCTTTTCTCTTCCAGTCGCTGAAGCCACGTACAGAGGGCCAAAATAATCAAGACCACTGAATGCAAAGGGATAGCTGTAGTTTACTCTCTCTCTCGCGGCAGGGCTGGCGTAGGTGGTAGCTTATAGGGGCCACCACCATGTTTCACACATTGACGGCATCTTCTGAGTACTTTCTGCACTTGGGCTTTTCCTTGCGGTATCCAGTATCGCTCCCTGATGATAGCTAAGGTGTGTGCAGTGCCTACGTGATAGTTTTTTTTCATGTGTGTCGTGTATAACTCTATTCGTGAACTCGCAATCTTTTGGCAACAGCACTGGATACTTCATGTCGTAACTCCAGGTGGTATTTGCCATACGGCCTTTGCACCGGAGTACTCCATCGACGTCCAAGAATAAATCCAAATTCCTTCCCAAGTGTGTTCTCTTGCCCATTACTTCATCAAGAAAGTATTGTCTTTGAAGTTTTTTATTTCAGTTGTTGTCTCATCAAGTGTGTTATAGCTGTCTTGGACAATTATATCTGATTCGCTACTTTCCAAAGCGTCATCAAACTGCTCGACATCCATCTCTCCTGGATGCTCGTCCAGGGCCTCCCCAACTGAAAGGAAGGTCTTGTGCGCATCGTAGTGGCGATTAGAAGGCCAACGAGACTCATGTTCTTTCAAAAATTCTGAACCATTGTACCAGAGCTCTTGTTTTTGTTCCCAGAGCTCAGGCCTCGTCGCAATATCAGCAGGGTTAGACTTAGTGTGAATGTAACACATTTCTGTTTTTTGGTGATTACGCTTGATCTCGTTGACTCTATTTGCTATAAACGGTGGGAGAAGCTTGTTGGATCTCATCCATCCAAGAACAACCAGGCTGTCTGTCCACAAGTACATCTTCTGAATTGGTAGGTCTATGTTGTTACTAGTGTATTTTAGTAACCTGCTCCCTATCAGGTACCCTAATAGCTCTAGCTTGGGTATTTTGAGATCGGTCTTATCTTCTGTCCTTGATATGTGTGATTTTGCCATTACAAATGACACCGCTGTTTCACCATGTCCTTGTGCCTTTAAATAGACTACGGCTGCATATGCGTTCATGGACGCGTCAGTGAAGCAGTGTAGTTCATATATGGTTTTTTGATCAGGTGATTTGATTCCGATGTACCTCTGAAGTTGCACACATGATACAGCCGTTAACTGTTCTAAAATTTTCTCTACTGACTGTGTCAGGTCTTCAGGCAGCTTCGTGTCCCACTTCACCTTTCTCTCACATATGTGTTGAAACAAGAGTTTCATTGGTAATATCAGTGGGCATACAAATCCACAAGGGTCGTAGACTCGAGCTAGAGCGCGAAGAAACTTCCTTTTGGTGCTTGACAGAGTTTGTTGGCTGAAATGCTCGTCAGTAGTTTTCAGTTTCAGAGTGTCCTTTTCAACATCCCATAATAAACCAAGGACTTTCACTTTATCAGTTTGTTTGGCCTTGTATTCATCGGGTATCAACTCCATAAACTGTCTGCTGTTCGAGACCCAATCCCTGATATTCATGGCTAGCTGTTAAAATGAGGTTCTTGCTTTCTGAAATGTTTCTTTGGCATCCTCGACTGAGTCAGCTCCCGTCACCAAGTTGTCGACATAGCATTTGTCAGCAATCACCTTAATCAAGTTTCCATCGGTTTGGGACATATGATGTCTGATAGTAGCAGTGAGTAAGAATGGGCTTGATATCACACCAAAAGGTACTCTACAGAATCGCAGATGCAGTAGATTATCTGGAGTTGGATCTTGGTCCAGATCTTTAACCCAAAGGAATCTTGTTACGTCTCGTTCCTCACTCTGAAGTCCAACTTGCAGGAAGGCCTTTTCTACATCTGCCGTCAGGCCTATTTTCTTGGTGCGAAACTTGAGTAATAATGCTGTCAGGTCTTCCAGCATGGATGGTCCACTATAAAGACACTCATTGAGACACTTCTGTCCTGTTATCTTGGCCGAGGCATCATAGACCAGTCTTCCTTTCTTTCCTTTCTGTTTCACTATATGATGAGGAAGATAGTGAATCAGACCACTGGTCTGGCTGGAATACTGATCGACTACTTCTATGATTCCTAGCTCTAGCTGTTCCTTCAGTATGCTAACATATTCATCACGAGACTCTTTATCCATTCTTTTTATCAAACTTTTGAGTCGTCCAAGAGCAAGTCCAAAGTTAGATGGGAGATCAGGTGGGTACTGGATCCAGGGCCATCTAACCTCATATCGTCCATCGCGATACTGAACTGTCTCATTAAAATGATGTACTGCTTCCTCTTGCCATGTAGCCTTGGGTGAATCAGTGATACCAATACTTTCCAGTGACCATAGAAATTTCATGTCAATGCTCCTTAATGGTAGATCTGGTTCCGTGAAGTATGGACAGCTTGGTATATGACATTGACAGTAAGTAGTGATGGATAGAATATTAGGCGTTTCTTTCTGTATTATATTGCCAGACAACACCCAGCCAAAGTCGGTGTCCATTAAGTATAAGTTTGTGCCAATCTGAGTTTTGTCATCTCTTATGAAGGAGCAGTAGAAATCATTCCCAACAAGTAGGTCAATACCATCCCCAGTCGTGTCATCATCAGCAAGTATGTCCACGCTGTCAACCTTCAGGTTTGCTACTGACACCCTCTCTGTAATGTGAGGAACAACATTAACCTGCATTGGCCTGATGATACCACGCTTAGTTTCTAATATAATTGCTGTGGATGGTCTTGATGTTTCTGTAGGGCTGGAGGCTCCAAATGTATAAATTAGCAGCAGATCATCCTTTTCTATTGACAGGCCCAGTTCGTTAGCTAACCTTGATGAAATATAACTACGTTGGCTGCCACTGTCCAGAAGGAGTCTGCAATTTTGACTCTTGTTACTTTCGGGGCTTATGATTTTTGCCACGGCAGTCTTTATCAATATTCGGACACAAAAGTTTCATATGATCCCCCTTGCACTGGTAACAGGTCACCTGCTTCTTACAATCTTCCGTTCTATGGTTCTGATTCAGGCAACGCAGACAGCGACCAGAAAGCTTCTCCTTCCTTGCTTCTACTGTCCTTACAGTCCTACATTCGGAGCTTGGATGGTTAATTCGCTTACAGAAGATGCAACTGCGTCTGGGCTTCTTTGTCGGTGGCACTCTGATGTAGTTATCAGCATTTCTCTTTCGATTTGGCTGCTGTCGCTTTGGTTCCACTCTCACTTGTAGAGCTTCAGTGGTACTTCCGGAAGAACCTGGTATAGGTGATATCCCTTCAACTGTGGATGGAGCTGATGTCGACTTTTCCATCGCTGTGATGATGCGGTGCAAGTTCTTTCTGATAGCTGCCATTGAATTTCCACTGTCCCTCAAGTGATGTTCCTGTACCACTTTATCAGGAAACTTGCTAAGTATGATTGCCCGAAAGTGATTTCCATCTGCCGGTTCTCCAAGCTTCTCCAAAACCTTGAGATGTCGTTCAATGGTGTCGAAAGTCGACCTACAACTCCCACTTGTGTAGTCCGCACATGAGAGGCCATTGAGTGCAGTGTAGTGCGCATCTATTAAAATGTCATCAGAGCCAAATCTGTCCTGCAGAGTCTCAATTGCAATGGTGTAGTTGGCATCCGTTGTAGTCAATCCTGAGACAGCATCTAGAGCAGTACCTTCAAGACAGCTGAGCAGGTATGACAATTTGTCAGCTTTTGCTAGATCTCGCTGGTGTATGTTGGCTCGAAAACGGTCCCAAAACTCACTCCACTTTAGTCTATCTCCATTGTACTTTGGTAATTCGAGCTTCGGTAACCTCGTGGCCTTGTCATGTTCGTGATGGCTTGATTGCTGAGTCTGGACAGAAAACTCGATCTTGTTTATGAGATCTTCAGCTGCCAACTGAGCTTCCAGTGCAGAATTTATTACGTCAGGCTGGGGTTCCCGTGAGGTTGTGGTATAATGTTTGATTTCCTCATCAAAATTTTTAACCAAGTCTTTCAGCTGACGTAATGAAAATGCTACCTTTTCGCTGTCCAATTTCGCCTGCTCATACAGCTGTGTCGTTGTGTTGACGAAGCTGGAGAGGCGTTCCTTTCTCAGCTCAACTCTTCTAAGTAGAATCTGCTCCATATTGACATCAACTAACTTTATTTTGGAAGTAAATCACTTCGGCAACCACGTATGGTATAACCAACAACGTCACAAATACGAGTACACTAAAGCCCCCAAACAATTGCACTAAACACGGTTCTAGTTATTCACAAGCAAATATTTCAACACACAAGTATAATATTTTCTCAGCACGAGGTGAAAATAATACCAACACCGGCCGGAGTTTTCTTTCATGTCAAAACAAACAGTAGTGCGTTCCGACTCAAGACATAATCGATTACATCGCGTCTATCGTCATTCCGAATCACTGATGGCCGTACGGCGTAAGTAGTTTGATGGTACTTTTAGTGCTGTCACTTCCATTCGGAACCCGGCCCAGGTCGGAGATGGAAGTCAAAAAAAAGAAAAAAAAAATCCGGAAATTTTTAAAACTTCAATAAATTTGTTTAAAGCTGAGCTGTGTTCAGTCGCCCGCCGACGCCCGGCGATCATGACATCTCTTTTGCACGCGTTGAATTTGACACGATGAGCGGGCGACCAAACTGAACGCGGCATAAAATAAAAAACCGGTAATAATCGAAAAATATCAAGGGACAACATTTATCATAGACAACCTGCCTTTCCTTTTCCCATGGCTTGCAGCTTGTCAGTGTTGCCATCCAAATAAAAAAATAAAATAAGAAATCACAGATTATAATGCGCGTACGCACACTGGGCAGTAACGTAAAACAAAGGAAAGAAAATTTTAATAGAACACAATAATGTATCCTAATTTCAGAGTAGACAGAACAAAATTACATGCAAAATTAATCATGTGAATCTGAAAAGAGAGTAACCAGAACGAATCTGGCTTCCCTGATCAAATCCCAGCATCTCCACCATTTTTGTCGCGCCTTCTGTAGCATGATCGAAATGCCTTGGGTTTACTACAGAATGAACATGGGCAACAAAGTATAAATATTATACGACAGAAAGGATGAGTCGACCGTGCGTGACTAAATGTCTATCTTGTCTTTATCTTATTCTTATTATGGATCTGTACTACAGATCCTTAACGGTCGACTACTGCTCCGGTTTGTAGGCTGGCTAGTGGACTGTCATAGCCCTACACTGTGCAGGGGTTGCTGAGGGTCTCTGCATCGCGCTACCTCCCCCTCTCGTGCACAGCAGCTGGGCTATCATCTCACTTTAGCTGCCTAGGGACCTCTTAGGAACTCCGCATGAGTTACCTATTGCCTGTCCCATCCCGGACGTGAAGGGGGTTTCCCTCCACGAGGACCTCCACCTTCCCCATAGTCCTGCCTCGGTTGCTCCATCATCATAGTCGACCGTTAGCGCGCTCAGCTCGCGTCGCGCTCTTGGGTGAACATCCCGACAAGCCTGGTGGGTCTACGCTCACGGGTTAACCACCAGTTGTCATCTGAATGTTCTACTGCCCAATACCAGACGTAATGATACGCCATTTTGTAATATATGAGAGACTCACTATTCGCTTAGTCCACTCATCCCTTCACATCTCATGGATTGCAAAGCAACGGTCTAACTAATTAGATAAATATTAGTATGAGCACTCACCCGTAGAAGCTGGCAACCATGTCCTGGCCTTTGCTGCTCCTCGCAACTGAGCACAAAACCCCGCACTTCTTTTGCGCCGCCTCGTCTTTTTGCGCCATCTTGATTATTCCCAAGAAAGGTACCAACACAATGGTTATGACAAGCGGAAGCCAGAGTAGCCAGTCAAAAAATTATGTCATGATACTTGACACTTACCAATTGGTCGGATAGCGACTCGCGTACAACGCGACAACAAGCATCGGATGAGGAGGACGGAGGACCGACATGAGTGGCGATATTTGGGAAAGGCTTATTTCCAGCAGTGGACGAACACGGGCTGATGGATAGATGGTCAAGCATCCAGGGGGCGGCAACCTTTTAGCAGATAAAGGCCACATAGTGCAAAATGAAATTAAGACGGGGCGCACTTGTTTACGCTGCCTTTGATTTTGATGATGGACAAACAAATTAAACAATAGAATTATCATGTCCTGAGCCTGCAAGTTTAATTAATTCCCAATATGTGCGACGTTTTTTATAGTACTGCCTTTTATATTGTGCCTGTGTACTTTTAAACCTGGAGAGAACTTTACAGTTTAACAACTATAATTAATTTCATAGCCGGACGGAAGCATGCAAACTCATGTGAATGGTTTTCACTGTCCAACGGTTCTAGCACACCATAGATTTAGCGAATCCTATGTCCACGTAGCACACACCGTCGATAGTGTCTTTCCATCATACTAGCTATCTCGCACATTGACAAACGCCGTATGCGTGAGAGCGCAAGTAGGATTGATAGATGCTGTATCTGCTACACGAGACGGGGATGCTTGGATCTGTGTCATTGTAGCTGTGACAGTTGCGTCGACGTACGTAGCATACACCGTCGATAGTGTCTTACCATCATACTAGCTATCTCGCACATTGACAAACGCGGTATGCGTGAGAGCGCAAGTAGGATTGATAGATGCTGTATCTGCTACACGAGACGGGGATGCTTGGATCTGCGTCATTGTAGCTGTCACAGTTGCGTCGACGTACGTAGCATACACCGTCGATAGTGTCTTTCCATCATACTAGCTATCTCGCACATTGACAAACGCGGTATGCGTGAGAGCGCAAGTAGGATTGATAGATGCTGTATCTGATACACAAGACGGGGATGCTTGGGTCTGTGTCATCGTAGCTGTCACAGTTGCGTCGACGTACGTAGCATACACCGTCGATAGTGTCTTTCCATCATACTAGCTATCTCGCACATTGACAAACGTGGTATGCGTGAGAGCGCAAGTAGGATTGATAGATGCTGTATCTGATACACAAGACGGGGATGCTTGGGTCTGTGTCATTGTAGCTGTCACAGTTGCGTCGACGTACGTAGCATACACCGTCGATAGTGTCTTTCCATCATACTAGCTATCTCGCACATTGACAAACGCGGTATGCGTGAGAGCGCAAGTAGGATTGATAGATGCTGTATCTGATACACAAGACGGGGATGCTTGGGTCTGTGTCATCGTAGCTGTCACAGTTGCGTCGACGTACGTAGCATACACCGTAGATAGTGTCTTTCCATCATACTAGCTATCTCGCACATTGACAAACGCGGTATGCGTGAGAGCGCAAGTAGGATTGATAGATGCTGTATCTGATACACAAGACGGGGATGCTTGGGTCTGTGTCATTGTAGCTGTCACAGTTGCGTCGACGTACGTAGCATACACCGTCGATAGTGTCTTTCCATCATACTAGCTATCTCGCACATTGACAAACGCGGTATGCGTGAGAGCGCAAATAAGATTGATAGATGCTGTATCTGATACACAAGACGGGGATGCTTGGGTCTGTGTCATCGTAGCTGTCACAGTTGCGTCGACGTACGTAGCATACAACGTCGATAGTGTCTTTCCATCATACTAGCTATCTCGCACATTGACAAACGCGGTATGCGTGAGAGCGCAAGTAGGATTGATAGATGCTGTATCTGATACACAAGACGGGGATGCTTGGGTCTGTGTCATTGTAGCTGTCACAGTTGCGTCGACGTACGTAGCATACACCGTCGATAGTGTCTTTCCATCATACTAGCTATCTCGCACATTGACAAACGCGGTATGCGTGAGAGCGCAAGTAGGATTGATAGATGCTGTATCTGATACACAAGACGGGGATGCTTGGGTCTGTGTCATCGTAGCTGTCACAGTTGCGTCGACGTACGTAGCATACACCGTAGATAGTGTCTTTCCATCATACTAGCTATCTCGCACATTGACAAACGCGGTATGCGTGAGAGCGCAAGTAGGATTGATAGATGCTGTATCTGATACACAAGACGGGGATGCTTGGGTCTGTGTCATTGTAGCTGTCACAGTTGCGTCGACGTACGTAGCATACACCGTCGATAGTGTCTTTCCATCATACTAGCTATCTCGCACATTGACAAACGCGGTATGCGTGAGAGCGCAAATAAGATTGATAGATGCTGTATCTGATACACAAGACGGGGATGCTTGGGTCTGTGTCATCGTAGCTGTCACAGTTGCGTCGACGTACGTAGCATACACCGTCGATAGTGTCTTTCCATCATACTAGCTATCTCGCACATTGACAAACGCGGTATGCGTGAGAGCGCAAGTAGGATTGATAGATGCTGTATCTGCTACACAAGACGGGGATGCTTAGGTCTGCGTCATTGTAGCTGTCACAGTTGCGTCGACGTAACATAGGCTTAGCTTTAATCGACGAATAAGTTACCAAGGTCTGTTATGTAGAAATACAGTTTTAGGCACTAAATTAAAACTAATGAAAGACCTTTAGTCGTGGGCCGCAAGGAAACCTAGGGGCCGCATGTGGGCACGGGCTGCGGGTTGCCAAATGCTGGGTATGAAACTTTTTAGGGTTCCATAGTACCTAAGAAGACTCCGTTGTCCGTCCGTCCGTATGTCACAGCCTCATAACTTTAGCACCGTTAAAGATAAAGACTTGAAATTTTCCACAAAAATAGCATTACATAATAAGGTACAAAAAAAAATTGAAATTGTTCAAAATATTTCTACTACAAAAGTGAGAAAAATAAATTCTTAAAAATACAACATGGGTATCAAATTGTAGATATTAAAGAGCTGATTGTAAAAATATATACTTTTATTCTGGCACCGATTTCGAGAAATCTTTGAAAAGCCACAAAAAATGCATGTCCCCCCCTTATTTCCGAAACTGGTGGATCTAAAAATATGAAAATAATTACGATCATAGGTCATAACTGGCCAATTACAGGAAAACTACAGCGATAAAAAAAAAGTTGATAACAAATGAAAAATATAAAAAATATATAAAATAAATAAAAAACATATTTATTTTAAATACTATATGGGTATCAAATTGTAGATATTAAAGCGCTGATTATAAAAATATATACTTTTACTATATTTGCTGGCACCGATTTCAAGAAATCTTTGAAAAACCACAAAAAATGCATGTCCCCCCCCCTTATTTCCGAAACTAATGAACCGGAAAATATGAACAAAATCATGGCAATTTAGGATTACGTAAAGATTACAGGAAAAATATAGCGGGTCAGAAATTCACGATGGCATAAAGACAAAATTAAATTTTTCATCCACGAGTTTTATTTCGAGTACGGTATAAAAATATTTCAGTCACTCTTTTGTGGTACAATCAATTCTTTTTTTTTGTTAAAATAAACAGTTATGGGCAAGATTTTAAATACCTTCTCCCTGACTGTTGCCAAAACTGTCGAATTATGCAACCTCAAGTATGCGAGTCTGACTCGCACTTGACCGGTTTTTTTTAGTAAAGAAATACCATGAACATCTATATTCAAAAAAACTTATTAATCCAGATGCCAGCATGACAGGGTAAGGTATTGGCAGTTACTATCGTGGTATTCGTAGCCGTTAAAATCGTTGACAAATAGGGAGGGAGCTTTAACTGCTTTTAAACTTTTTTACATTTTTTCATTCTCAAATAACAAACAAACCTTTGAATAAAGAAAGTTTATTTATCTACATTTGAAATATTTAACAATTCACTTGATTACTATATTATACCCTATCAAAAAGCGTCTCTAAAACCAGTTAATCTTTGTAGTCATCACCAATACGTTCCATCATTTCTTCACCGGTCTGCTTTTCAATGCGAAGGTATTTGTTGACCATGGGTCGGTAGTAGTAGGCTTGGTAGTCTTGGCGCTCTGCCATCTTTCCTTGGATATCCTTCTCAAGCTGAAGGAGTTTGGCCTTCTGATGTTCTTCATCGATGTAGTGCATGAATTTCTCATATTCCTGTGAAGAGCAGAAACAATTATCAGTATAATTAATTCAGTTCAGTTCACTTAGAGTTGATATTGGACTAGTTTATTTTCTTTCAGTTAAATCAGTTGACTGATGGCGACCCATAACAGGCCCAAATATATTGTACATAAAATGTATTTTATTTTTATTTGCTATTTGCTTCCCTCCTAATACAGGTTTTTGTTAGCTTAAAAGGAGGGTCCAAAGTACTTATAAATTACTTGTATATAAATTAATTAATTTTGTATATTAAACACAAAATAGTCACATAATCATAAATTTTTATAACAAAAAGAAGCACAGAAAGACAACAACAATATTTGTAGTTTCCAATATATTTTTAATTAACATGAGGTTAGATATTTTTGATAGATAGATATTTTGGTGAATATCAGTAGATAATTTGATGCTCCAGCAGGAACAATGAACATGATAGGTGTTGCCACTACTAATCGAGTTATTAACTATACGAGTTCATGTAGGATACGTATTTCGTACCCCTTATCCCGCCAAGTCGAGCGGCACGGCCGTTTCATCCTTTTCTCGAAACAGTTCAGGCCATTTTCGACCCTCTATAACTTCGTTGTGGATAAAGCTAGAAGCCTGAATTTTCAGTAACCAAGCAGGCATTGTATAAACACGGTATATTCCAAATTTCATATAATTTGGACCAGTAGTTTAAGAATTATAACTTGTCGAAGTTTCTCAATTTTGTCACTCACTCACTCACTGACTGACCGATCATCAAAACTCTAAGGCACTTCTAGCAGACACAGAAGCTTTAAACATATAGGATTACATTTGCAGTTGTACGTAGAAGGTACCGGAAAGGAAAGAAAGTAGGACTATCCACAAAAAGAAATTCGATGCCACCAAAAACAAAACTTGTAAATAAAAACAAGTCTCGCAACTTAGTTCTTCTACCGTAAAAACTTGTGAGGTCCATGTAAATCCAAGTCGGTTAATTTATTAAGTCCCTACTTAAGGGGCCTTCTGTCTTAAGTTAAATAAATAGATTGACTTTACTTGTGAAAAAACATTGTGTTTTCATGCGATGGCCGAGTCAATCTGTTTATTTAAAACATAAACAAATTTTAATATTGATATGGTCACTATAAGATGTTGTTAGGTTAGCTAATAATGTAATAACTTAAGACAGAAGGTGCACCGCCCGCCCGCCCTCTTAAAAACATGCAACAAGCAAGCAATACAAGCAAAGCAATCTTAAATAACAAGCAAGAAAACTTATCGACACGTGTTTCGCCTCTGAACGAGGCATCCTCGGGATGTGTTGCTAGCTCGGCTTCTCCGCAGCAACTGATGTGTTGCTCGCCCAGCCGCTCCGCAGCAACTGATGTTGTTCGCCCGACAGCTCAGCAGCTAGTCATGTAGGATAGCAACACATCCCGAGGATGCCTCGTACAGAGGCGAAACACGTGTCGATAAGTTTTCTTGCTTGTTATTTAAGATTGCTTTGCTTGTATTGCTTGCTTGTTGCACATTTTTATGCAGGCAGGCGGGCGGTGCACGAGTCTGCATTTTGAATAGCAAGACAAGAATTGTTTAGAATATTGCAAATTATATTCATATATCCTTTATATTCCCGATGGACTTCCGCAAGGTAACGCCTATTTCAATTAATGTTTTTTTTATTTTATTATTATTATAAATTGAATCCCAAAAGCCCTCACAAATCAGAAAATCTCTGATAAAACAATCGAGAAGCAAAATAAACCCCTCAACACGCGCCAACCGACGAAGTCCCCCTTTTTACTCGTCTATTGTATGTAGTCCACACACACTGGGAGGCTATACACAGGATTACAAGAAGTTTACCTTGTCTATGGTATCCAACACATTATATTTACAAAAACAGAATTGGCCTAAAAATGCAAAATTTAGCACTATCAGCTTCATTGAGAAACGCAAAACTGTTTAAGGCCACGTTTAAGTAAAAACGAGAGCAATGTAAATATAACTTAAAAATCCTTATGGTGCAGGTAATAACATATAATAATACTTGTTTTGGAAAATACATTGTAACATTTATAAGTAATTTTAGTATGAAAATCTTATTCAGAACCCAATAATTCACCTCACTGATTTTGACCCTTATATGTTGCTCCAATCCATGGTGCAACTTAGGACAACCTCTTTGAATAATAAAAGGCTTTAACTACAGAATCATTACTCCAATATCAATATGTTGTGGTCTGAGATTTAGATTATAATAGTTACAGTAAAACAACCCACCTGCTGCGGGCTGGAATGAATGTATCTAGCGATGAATCTCGTAATAGGGTTGCGGTGATATTCCCAGTGCTTAGGAGTGTAACCTTCAGGAATAGGCTCTAACTGTGCTGGCCCAATGAAAACATTGGTATAGAAGATGATGGCGCCTACAGGAATCAGGCCCACCATGGCATAGTAGTGGAACATGTCCTTGAATTTGTGGTATTGCCATCTGAAATGAGATAATTTTTATAGTTTTCAAATAAGTTCAGATAAGTAACCTAAAAGTATAGTTGGTTGAAACACATCTTCTAAGTTAAATAAAAGTTTCAAGCTGCGTTTTAGAAACACGCTTAACCGTCCGATTACAAGTATACAAGATTTATTCGTCTAAAAAAGGTAAAACGGGCTGAAAATGGTTAGGTAATCATCCTGAAAAAACACATACCTTGACGGCTGTACGTCAAAGGTCTTGTGGCCATGATCTCCACCAAGAGTTTTACTGGTTGAGAACTTCACATTTTTAGCTAAAGATTGTGGTTTAGAGCTGTTTTTCAGCAAATTTATGCCAAAAGCTCGACCCAATGCACTCCAAGATACCATTTTTATTTTGACATTGACTGACAGTGACAGTAACACTATTGACTAATGATGTGCATAATCGATTAATTAGTTATTAAATGAATCGATATTAATCGATTCCATTTACATAAACGATTATGATTGAAAATTTGCAGATGTCAGTCGAAAGAAATCGTCGACCACTTGCAGTACGAAATTAGCCCCTTTAATCAAATAGATAAGATAGATAAAATCCAAACTGTCTGACTCGACGCGACGTAGTTGCTTCGAATAGGCGTTGCGTATTTTAATGAGAATGTGTGCGTGCTTGGCGCAAGCCACTGATGTCATGGGAGTATAGTTATAAATGCATACTTAGAGATTTGTCATCGTATCTTATTATGCGTTTTGCCATGGTAGCGAGCGCTGCGGAGCAGGGAGGTAGGTATTTCAAAGAACGGGTGAAGCTTTCCTGATTATAATATTGAAAAAGATAAGTATACCTTCCTATATTTAAACAGGCAGTGGTCTTGTACCTTCCTATATTTAAATAGATAATGATTTAGTTAGCTAAGCTAAGCCCAGGGTAGGCAATGCGTATTTGCCGATATAAGATGCACGCCACTAGTATTGTGGATTATCTCTGGAATTACAATAAGGATTCTTTTTTTTTTCATTTGGAGTTAGCTATACTATCGTTGAGTAATAAAGGCTATTATTTGTTCTCTGGGAACAAACTGTTTCCTAGGAATAGGAACATGGCCTTTAATTGAATTCAAGTGGATAATCTTAAGAAATACTGAACCAATTTTGAAAATTTTTCGCTTAGAGTCTAAGCCTCACACATAAACTATAGATGTTTTCCTGAAGGTGAGCAGTTCCCTAGGTACATAGTAAATTAATAACTACTGAACCAATTTTGAACGTTTCTTACCCACGGATCAACTAACCAACCGACTGTTTTAATGGTCAGATCTTTACTGGGAGAAAGGTTATAATTTGTTTCCTGGGTACTGGAAGTTCCCTAGGGACATAATTATTAATTTTATTAGCTGGAGTTATCTATGGAACTAATGGTCTAACTCTGAAAATTATTACTCTGTTGTAATGGTAAAAAGTAATTAATAACCGATAAAACTATATTGAAAATTCTTTGACTGTTCTAAAGGTTAGATTTTATACTTGGACATAGGCTATAGTTTGTTCTCTGGGAATGGATAATTCCTTAGGGACATAGACATAGGGTCATACGTATACAAATGTTTTTGTGAGAACCAAAAGTCAAATAAGTACCTACTGTAAAATTATCAGTCCGAAAAATATTAATAAATTCGATGGGCAGTAGAAACTAATCAACGCAGGAAAATGCTACTAGGCTATACCTATATAAGAGGTGTTGATAAAATTACCACTAAGCTAAAAACTGGTTTAAAGATGCTTCCACGCAAGCGAAAAAGCTAGCAAGTAAAAAGTAGTAAAATATAGTATAGGGGTAAATATGTTTGTTTGTTTGCTGGGACTAATATATACGTGGGACGCACTATAAGTTTCCGGAATGAATATGAAAAAATACTATTAAAGGTACAAAATTAATTTATTGTTTTTCAAAATAATCTCCCTTGGCGTCTATGCACTTTTTCATTCGATCAAACCAGTTTCAAACAGATCAAACCTCTGAAACGAGTTTTTCATACTCCTCGACAGCCTCTTCTGGTGATGAAAATCGTTGACCGCGTAATTGGTTCTTAATTTTTGGGAACAGAAAAAAGTCACAAGGTGCCAGGTCGGGACTGTATGCAGGATGACTCAAGAGTTCTACATTTTTCGTCTTCAAAAAGTCGTTTGTCTGTCTGGCCGTGTGAGAACTAGCATTGTCGTGGTGCAGGATGATACGGCGTTTACGGTTATTTTTACGGAGTTCGTCAATAACTTCCGGCAAACAAATGGTCGTGTACCAGTCACTATTCACGGTACGACGATTCTCTAAAGCAACAGTAGCCACGTGTCCAGTTTTATTAAAAAAAGAAGCAATCATCCGCTTAGATGCACTTTTCACGCGCGCCACTTTGGTTGGTTTCGGCTCATCTTGAAAGACCCATACGCTCGATTGCTGCTTTGTTTTGGGATCGTAGCAATAAATCCATGTTTCGTCACCTGTTACTATGTCCCACACCAAATTTGACGCACCTTCGTTGAATCTGGTAAGCATGGCACTGCACCAAGTGACGCGGTCCGTTTTTTAAGCCTCGGTCAAGTTGTGTGGGATCCACCGCGAGCACAGCTTTCTCACACCCAAATGTTTGTGTAGGATTGATTGTATTTGACTCATGCCTATTTCTAAGGATGCGCGAATTTCATGGTAGGTCACATGCCTGTCTGTTTCAATCGTACGGCGCACAGCATTGATGTTTTTGTTGGACACAGCGGTGGACGGCCGACCATCGCGAGATTCGTCACTGAGATTGATACGACCACGCTTGAATTCTGCAAACCATAAACAGTCGTCTTGCATGGTACTTCATTGCCAAAAGCTGTTTCAAGCCGAGCGATGCTCTGTTGAGCTGTCAAATTACACTTAAAATCGTAGAAAATCATACTACGAAAATTTTCCCGAGTTAAATCCATGTTGATGCAGACACACAATTTTTTAAATGGCGCCACAAGGTAAAAACAAAAGACAGTCGGATGAAACAAACTGCATTCTACAGCCAAAGAGTTTTATTTTCAAATGTTGCAATAAATTTTTAAATATTGTTTATGTAAGTGGCCAGTTCCGGAAACTTTTAGTGTTACCTATGTACCAAATTTAAAAAAAATTTTTACTGTTTTAATGATTAGACTCTTTTTGAAAACAGGCTACTTTTCGGATTCGGAAATTCGTACGCACAGATAATAGAATAATAGTTTTTAATATTACATGTATTTCTTGTTCAAAAATCGGTTAATATCGACTAATATTAAATTTTTAATATATATCGATTATTACCGAATCGATTATTAAAGTCATCGATTTGGCACATCGCTAATATTGACAGCCCGTGCCAGTGTTGCTAAGCTGAATAAAAAGTAGTACCATAGACGAAATAGTACAAGTATTTCGTCTATGGTAGTACATAAAAACTAAAATAATACAGAAGAAAACAGTACATAATATCTTTATTTGTAGAAAACCCATACCATTAAAACTAAAATTAATACAATAAATCTGAGATTTCACCATACCCTGTTAGTTAGTTGACACCCCTGTTATATCATCTAACGGATTGTTAAAGTTAGTGTGTCCCAATCCCAATGGGTGTCCCACTATACTATATAACGAATGTTTAATTTCTTTAATCAGTTGTTTGTTAGACATAAGCTGCGGCTCTAGAAGTACAGCCATTAGGGGCTCATTCGAATCGTCTTCGTCAAACGACGAAAAAGACAAACATAACAGGTATCCTGCTTACTGACGTAAGTTTGTTCCTTTTGTCGTTTGTCGAAGACGAATCGAATGAGCCCCGAACGGCTTTACTTCTAAAGCCTCTGCTCTAGAGGTTTGTTAGATTGGTTACAGATGATTAGCTTACTGTCACACCACAGCCAGGCCCGAATTTCCACTTAGGCCCACAATGCACCGGCCTAGGGCCAAGCCACCGAGGGGGCCCCGGCCAGAGTTGTGATTAGGGTTGAAAAGTAACGTAATTTTACCAAAAACGCTCGTAAAATAAGGGAATTTTACGGTCATTTTTATATATTACCGTAAACTTACCATCGAGTTATGACATTTTAAATTTTGATTTCTTTTAAATCCCGCGCGCGTATGGTTGCAAAATAATCACGCGACGTTGTCGATTAGTGTAAGTAGTCATCGTAGTACTCATAGTCAATTTTGCGCCGTTGCCATTCCGCTCCCGCTCTCGCGGCTCTCAACGTTCCGCTGTCGCGACGGCCAGTGTTGCCGTTTTAGCCACCTAGCGGATTTTCTTTGGTTTTAGCCAAAAGATAATAAATTTTAGACACCAAAACGAATCTAAATACTTCTGGCTTCTACTTTTGTTTTTTTAAATAGTTATTTCACAGAAATTTGTCGTTATAGCCTTTTACTGAATACTTTTCGCCTCAGTTGTAATCTATAATCACGGTTTCCCCAATGAATGTTTATATTTTTTATTTTGACCCGCACAAACATGATATAAATAAAATGCAAGATAATAGAAGATTGTAAAAACCACTAAACCTATATAATTATATCATAATACATACCCTCATGAGGCCACATCATGTGTTACGATACGAGTTCGTATAATACAGTTTTTACGGAATTTTACCGTAACTTACGTAAAATATCGTTTTTAACCGAAACTTACGTATTTTACCGTATCTTACCGGCGTAATTTTACGGCTTTGCATCGCTAGTTGCGATACCGACTGAATTAGGCCGATTTCTTTATTTTGGTGCTTGAGTGGCCGCCGCTCTATAAAATGCCTAGAGGCACTGTATCTCTAAGTCAAGACCTGCCCACATCTGTCGGGATCGGCCATGTTTGTTATTGTTTACGTTGTTTTCATGGCAACCGGCAAGTTTTTGACATTTGACAGCTTTTGACATTTGTTTTACAGTTTTTTTGAAATTGCTACATCTTTGGAACGGCTGGTCCAAATAGGGAACAGAATTTACTGAAAATGTCAAAGAAATGTCAAAACTGTTACAGTTGTTTGTCCTTGTCACGCCATTTACTATAGTGAAAACCCGGAAGATCTAGCTCCAACCGTTCCCAAGATATAGCCATGTGACCCAAAGACCAAAATGAACCAATTTTTTTGCGTATTTGGGCAGGTCTCATCGAGCCCTTTTTTAAAAAACACCACAAGCAGGGGTCTAGCTTCAACCATTCAGGAGATATGGGCCGAAAAAGATTAGACACTTTAAAAAGAAAAACATTTTTTTGGACCCCTGGGGTCCATGTTTGGGGGTTCCAAGACCAACCATTCCGGAGGTATGGCCAAAACAAATTTTGTTTTGTGCCTCTGAGAAATTATGTTCTATATGTTGGAAACCTTTTCTGGACCCCTGGGATCCAAGTCTGGGAGTTCCAAGACCAACCGTCGCGGAGATATGGCCAAAACGATTTTTTCTTTTCAAACCTTAGACCATATAACACGGGACTTATCACTTATCCCGCTCTGCCGAAGTACATGAACAATTTGTTCATGTAAGTTTGCTTGTGTGGGCGTTTTGTGTTTGTGTTGCAGCTTTTGATTTAGTGTAACATATCAATTTTTCGCGTGAATGAGTAAATGTGTGCTGTGCGTGTTTACCTCCCCTCCCGTGAAAAACGGAAGAATAATTTCAGTACTAAGAGTCGCGCTTTGCCAGGTCCCGTGTTAAATGGTCTAAGTTTCAAACATATAATTTTTTTTTTGGTACCCCTGCGTCCAAAGATCTTGTATTCAACCCACTATCTAGTAGGAATTTTTTCCCGTTTAAATATCTCAACGGGAACAGGATTTAGCCAAAATATCAAAGATTTTTCCGTAGATGCTCCTCGCTGGCTCAACCGATAGACAGTAGGGGGTTTTTTCCCATTCAAATATCTCAACGGGAACAGGATTTAGCGAAACTGTCAAAAGTTTTTTGCCATGGATACTCCTCGCCAGCTCGGATAGACAGTAGGTTTTTTTCCCGTTCAAATACATTTTAACGGGAACCGAATTTAGCGAAAATGTCAAAGAACTGTCAAAAGTTTTTTCCATGGATAGACAGTAGGGTTTTTTTACGTTCGAATATCTCAACGGGAACGGAATTTAAAGGAAATGTCAAAAAATGTCAAAGTCAAAGTCAAAGTCAAAGTTTATTCCATGGATACACGATACACCTCGCTGGTTCGACCTGGGCTGAGTTCAGTTTGATCGCCCGCTCACACCCGGCGTCTCGGTAGAAAAGAGAGTACTATATTCTTTGCACCCGGCGATCATAACATCTTTTTTGCACGCGTTGAATTTTGTTAAAATTAAAATTATCCATACATGCGCTGTAATGTTTTTCTTGCGTAGAATGAAACGGCCCTCTTTATGCTGACAATAGACATTGAATATAATTCCATGTCTATGATGTTGACTATAAATAAAAAGTATATACTTATGTATATTTTAGGTGGTAGAGCTGATGCCGGGCTCGACTGTGAAGGTACCACCATCTTACTCGCTAATCCTACAGAAGTTATTTGGGGGAGAGTAAGAGAACAGCTCTTAGGCAAAACCAGGCGGCCCACAATTGCCTGGGACCGATGGATGGCGGTTTATCCATCTCCAATTGCTGGGCCTTTTAAAAAACCGTCTGATGACGGGCAGCAGCGTCACTGGTGCAAGGGGTTCAGCACCGCGCTCACCAACCTGCCTGCTCAGCGTGTGTGAGTATGGGCATTTCTTCCAGGAGGACCGTCAAGCGTGGAAAAATCCCGGAAAGGCCTATGTCCAACAGTGGACGAATAAGGCTGATGGATGGATGGATACCATAATTTCAGAGCAGGACGGCTATTCCGGCATTATTTCTCACTCGCAATAGCAATCATTAGATATTTGTTTAAAGTTAGATAAATGCCATGCGATTAAAATTAGGGTGACTAAACTACATCAAATAGAAGCTATAGGATATAAGAAATGCAGACTGTAAGTTTCCATTTAAAAAAATCAACACATATCTGTACAAAATCCCCTTTAAAGTCACCTGCAATCTGCCTTCGCAATTTTTGCGCACGTGCCAGAATACCCGCCCTGGCGTCTAACATCTCTGCCTTGTGCGAACGCGATCATAAACGAATAATAACGTCCATAGGATTTTGTATGAAAGACTCTTGCGGGAAATTGTGGTATATTTGGTAACGTATTGCGCAAAAACTGTGAATCGAAACGAAACAATTTTTATATGTGTTCTTTATTGATGTGTTGTTAGGAATCTGAATACATATTGTCGTTTTTTTGTCTTTAATTTAATCCCAATACCCGCACGGCCGCGATTTTCTTGAAATACCTGTTTTTTTTCTGAAGTTGCTATAAATTATAGCCGCGATTTTAACGTGCGACGTGCACAATAGAAAAAAAGCTTCAACCAAATTAAGACGTTATGTCATTAACATAAGATGCAATGTTAGTTGTACGCAATCGTCATTCAAATTTGTCACGCCATAGCGGTGACAAAATGCATCGCGGACGCTTTTTGAGCGAGATTGTGAGTCTTGTTGTTTATGTCAATGCATGGGACATACAAAATTAACAGAGATGTTAGTGTCCATGTTAATTTTAATCCCTCGTTAGGTAATGCTGTTGATTCGGTGTAACACGGCTTGACTTATTTGACGGGACTAAACTTAATTTAAGCATCCCGTCTTTTTTTACCGTATCGAAAAGACAAGGACAGAGGCTTAAAATAAGGTTAATCCTATCAAATAAGTTAAGTTGTGTAACACCGAATCGACACCATTATCTGATTTATGAAATAGTTAACAGGATACGGTGAAATCTGGTCTAAGCATTAAAAAAATGTAACATTTTAAAAGCATAACAACTGTTTTAAGAAATTAGATTACCCTATTGCCTGAATATTTGTGAACTTGTTGAAATAAAATATTGTTTTTTTATTAAAAATAAAAAAATATCCATCAAACAACATATATTTAAATCAACAATAGTAATATTTCTTTATTTTCTGCCGCTGTTCCATCTATATTTCAGTTCTAAAATTTACTAACTGTTCTAGTTATGGACATGATTTAAAAGTTTTACGATTTTTATTTATTTATTTATTTAATAAATTTATTACTTCCACAGCAAATTACATTTATAAAAATTTGCCTATGCCAATAACGAAACTAAACAAAATAAAAATATGAGGGTAAATTTCTTTTTTTTTTGCTCCAAGTTAAGTCTTAAAGAAAAATATACTCTTAAGGATAAAATTACATATTATGTAATTTATGTAAATAAACAACATTAAATTCAATAAAAAAAGAACATAAGAAGAAAAAGTAAGTTAAGCCCGTGAGATTTTTTTTGTTGTGTGAGGGTGTGTGTATGTGTTTATGTTTATGTATTTGTGTGAAGAGAGGTATGAAAAAAGTAAAAAATGTTTAATCGTCGTCGTCGTGTAGGCTATCAATCACGTACGAAATATATCGGTTTCAATTCAAGAAGAAAATATCTGCACTTGAAAAGTGCTCCTCGTAAGTGTCAATGCAGCGGTTAAGAGGAGAGTTCAAAGCGTAATTGGTGCGAGCATACGCGTGCACTAGAAGTCTTGGGGCTTGTCGCCGCGACCGCGTACCGGACTCGCGCAGCCGCACGATTTGATGTTAGCCGCTTTGTCGTATGCAAACCAATTTGTATATATGTACATATATTTATTCATACAAATATAATACAAATTATTAGGAATTAATGTAAAGTTGAAGTTCTGATCTAAGACCGAAACAGAAAACAGAAATGAGTCATATTCAAAAAAGTTGTACGTCAGGAAATATTATTGTTACGAAATGTCAGGGAATAGTAAATGTAAGGCTGCATACTCAACAGAGAATTTTCTAGCACATTTGGAGTAAATATGTTTTTCATTTCATATGTTGGACTATTCATAATTTCTTGACTTATATTCAGATCGTTGTATATAACTGGAAAAAATGAGAAAGTTTGTGGGCGTGGGGTCGGCTTTTTATAATATTATATGGATAGTTAAATTCCCGAAATTGCTTTTAACGTTACGATAATTTAAAATTTATGTTTAATGATATGTTACCAGAAATGTAAATAATAAATAAAAAACTTGCGTCAGCACTTATGCTAGCTGTCATTTAGTCTCCACAGTCAGAACTGCAGGATCTGCGGCTGAGAGTGCCGCTGACAAAAGCACATCAAATACAATGATCTAAAACAAAATTATATTTTTATTCCCGCCGCATTTGAAACGACCGGCGTATGGGGATCTGAGGCCAGGGCATTTCTAAAGGCACTCGGAAGAAAAATAAAAGACAGGTGCCAAGACCACCGCTCCGTGTCGTACTTGGCGCAAAGGATTTCCCTAGCCATCCAACGCGGGAACGCGGCTAGCGTAATGGGGACCTTTGCGCCGGGTACAATGAGGGGCGGACTTTTTGATAGTTAGGGTTTTATTTCTAAGTTAATTTTATTTTTATAGCATAGGTTCTTCTTTTTCTTTTACTTTTAGGATTTTTAGTTTATTATCTTTTGTTTAATTGTAAATAATAATATTATTAACGTATATAATTGTATTTAATGTTTTTCCTTATTGTTTTCGCCTGAAGATGTCGATAAATCGATGAAACCGGTAGCGTGATAAATAAATAAATTCTGGAATTGAATACAATTACTAGGAAATTTATAAAATGCCAAGCTGATGTAGGCCGAATAGAGCAAAAGTCAAAACAAAAAACCGAAAACTAATTATCTCTGCCTAAATCAGCTTTCTAGGTGGTAGAGCTGATGCCGGGCTCGACTGTGGAGGTACCACCATCTTACTCGCAAATCCTCCCGAAGTTTTTCGGGGGAGAGTAAGAGAACAGCTCTCAGGCAAAACCAGGCGGCCCACCAATGCCTGGGACCGATGGATGGCGGTTTATCCATCCCCAATTGCCAGGCCTTAAAACAGACTAGTAACGGGCAGCGGCGTCACTGGTGCAAGGGTTTTCGGCACCGCGCTCACCAACCCGCCTGCCCAGCGTGTGTGAGTATGGGCACTTCTTCCAGGAGGACTGCCAAGAGTGGTGAAATCCTGGAAAGGCCTATGTCCAGCAGTGGACGAAACAGGCTGATGGATGGATGGATGGAAATCAGCTTGGCATTTTATAAATTTCCTAGGAGTTCTTTATGTATAATTCCCAAATAATATACTTTTACGGTAACATTAGTTAAGTATTGGGTATATCAGCATAACGTTTTAAGCAATTTCGTAATTTTTACTACTTAACAATAAATTATATTTTAAGAAGCCGACTCCACACCTACAAACTTTTTCAGTGATTATTTAAACTTTAGGATATATCGATCCAATTATCCTATCCCTGCTGATTACTTTCTTTCGTGTAGATAGATTGAAATGAAAACAAAATGATTAAATTTATGACTTTTTAATCATTTTTTTATGAATGTGTAAATGTGAAATACCGTAATAATTATTATACTTAAAATTGAAAGTTATGCTTCTTTTATATCGATGTCTTCTGCGAAAATATTATAATCGTTTTGTGTTAATGTTTTAGGTACGTAAAGACTATATTTAGTTGCTCATTATTACTTTAATTTGCATTTTGAAGTAGCTGTATGTCTAAAAAGTTCAAAGTAAAATAATTATGTATTAAAATACGTATAAACGTATAAAAATAGACTTTATCTACATTAAAATTTATTACGCCAAACTTACTCATAATACTTATTGCAATTCAAAACACACCCTTATATGTTTACTATTTACTAACGTTAAGAAAGTCACGAAATAGTTGTCAGTAAGTTGGTTAAATATAACCTAAACTTTTTAATAATTTTCTGGAAAACAAAATTGCAGCCAACTTCTAGACCAGTGGTTCTTAAACTTTTAGTAGCCACGGACCACTTTCATAATTTCAAATATAACACGAACCCCTGTCAAAGAAAATTTTAGGAAACGAAAATAAAGCGCTGACTTCACTAAATTTAAGTTCATGGAAAATATACTGTTGTTTCGATTCGTGATACTGAGTTAATCACATCACACTAATATTATAAATGAGAAAGTTTGTGTGTGTGTGCATGTTTGTTACTATTTCACGCTAAAACGGCCGGACGGATTTGGATGAAATTAAGAATGGATTTAGCTTATACCCTAACTTAACATAAAGGCTACTTTTTATTCCGGAAAAAAGGATGTCGTTAAACCGAATAACACGCGGGCGGAGCCACGGGTATAAGCTAGTAATATATATGTTAAGAGTGAACTGTGTGGCTGTGGACCCCTGGCACTCATGTCACGGACCCCCAAGGGGTCCATGGACCACAGTTTAAGAAACCCTGTTCTAGACAAAGACATTGCTATACAATGTCTTTGCTTCTAGATTGCTCAAGAAATGCTTCAGTGTTGCCATTTGTTATTTACAAAATCTTCTATTGGTTTATAGCTACTGCTTAAAAGATACCGCGTCATTAAAAATGTCAGTAAATAGTTCGAATTATTTATACAGTTATATTTATCTGCTAAGTTTATCGCTAACTTATTTTACAATTTAAATATTTTTAAAATAACAATGATATGCATTAAAACATATAGCCTGTACACTAGTTATTTGGTGCGTCCTCTTTACAGTGTGAAAATAGAAACAAGTCACAATAAAAATCAGTCTTTGTAAATCTTGTGTAATGTGGACACCTAAAAAATGTATGGAGCGGACCTGTGACCGACTGTGTCATGAAATAATAAAATCAAATTTTTCGTTAATAAACGATAAGAAACGATACTTTGACTACACATTTTAGAAAGGTATACGTAATAAGACCAAACTTGATTTAAAAAAAATAAGAAAAATATAATAAGCAAAGAATTATATGGGTTTATTTCCAATGGACACCAAATGAACTGTCAATGTACAACTCTTTTGAATATGACTCAAATAGCATTGAAAAAATATCAATTCTACTATTAAACCAGTAAGCCAACACTGAGAGCAGATCAATGCTATGGTATTGCTTTCATCTTACAAAAGATGATCCTCATCTCAACCGACCAACCAACTATTCATGGAATAATTTACGACCTCGCAAACTCACGACATCTTCTTCCATCAATCAATAAATTTATCTACTTACCAATATCGAAACCAATCCAACGAGTACGAGTACAAACTCGTTGAACCTACGTTATGGCTGGATTCCTAAGATCACCTGCCCTAACCTCCATCTTCGTCACAGACCCTGAACAACATTCATTAACCATAGCTAATAATAATAACACAATGAATTGAAGGACGTTGTGGGTGGCGGCTGGATGAGGAGGACGGAGGACCGACATGAGTGGTGAAATTTGGGAAAAGCCTATGTCCAGCAATGGATGAACACGAGCTGAAAAAGAATAACCACACCGAATCGCCTTCAACGCCTTTAAAAAAACTGCATTCAAATTAGCCAAGCCACAAGTGAAATAATTGCCCACATACAAATACATAAA
The DNA here is from genome assembly GCA_910592155.1 of Ypsolopha scabrella. Lineage (NCBI taxonomy): Eukaryota > Metazoa > Arthropoda > Insecta > Lepidoptera > Ypsolophidae > Ypsolopha > Ypsolopha scabrella. Next base: position 19,435,231 of record OU342977.1, read on the forward strand.
GGTTGAATTGAGAACCGTTTTGAAATTGAGAACTCAAATTGAAATCATTCACCGAATCATATATCAATTTATACACTACGCATACTCTAAGCATGTGAGGTTGGTGTCACTGTGTGTCGCCCGATAATCAAACGGAACGTAGCTTACGAACGCATCAAACTGAACGCAGTTTATTTCCGTCAAGTTGCCAAATTTCGTGCAGAGAAAAAGAATACCCGCCTTATTTAAACAAAATCTACAATAAGCATTTCTGTAGCTTAGTTTTTTCCGTTAGATAACTACGATTAAACAAGCAACTATGAGCAACCAACGCACTGTTGATTACTAATTTATTCTTTATCACATGTCCAAATGCCAAAAACAAGAAATCTGGAAACCACTTGTTGGCTGCAAATACTATTCGCCTTTTCCGTACACAGCGTTATTGATTTTTCGACTGAGCATGCTCCTAGCGCGAGTCTACGTCAACTAAAGATAACAACTCCCACATTGAAAATACGCAGTTGAAATAAAAATCATCAGTTCCTGTTAAATACAACAGCTAAGTTGGTTTTCTAGTCATATCTTTTAAAAAGTGATAACTATGGTTGGATTTTATTCCATAAGGAAGTGAAAATTAAGTCGGAAAGTGTATTGATGTGTCAGCCTGATGAGGGCTGTTGAAATGGAAGAATTGCTTCAGGATATCTTCAAGGAAGCTTCAGGCCCTAAGTTGTCTACCTTGAAGAAAGCTTGCCAAGATGCCTTAGGTAAGAGTGTGCTATGGTAAGATCACGAAGATGATGTTATTTATTTATAGTATAAAGCTAACTATAACGGTATCGATTTGCGAACCAAGTGTTGAGTGTGACATGTAATATTATTTGTTTTGATATTTACTGCCCCTGATGCACTTCAACTGAATTTGCATGTAATCCGTGCAGGTACATTTGTACTTACATACAATACTCACGTCAGTCTTCCAGCGGCGTAGGCAAAGGCATTCTGACACCTTTTTCGTTTCTTCCACAATTGTACCCAGGAAATATGAAATTCACAAGACACTATGGGATGCCTTAAGCAATTAACTATCGAATTGTTGCTTATACTAATTATCAGTCTTTTTTATGACCGAGTAACAAACTAAAACGCAAAGCGCCTGAATATTTTGTTTTAGCAGTAATAGCGTATGATACTGGTGCTCCGATGAATGAGGAATTTCTTCGCTTGTTTTTTTCAGTAATATTTCTTGCACACGCATATGTGACTGACTGATTATTGTATTACGGTAATCTCCAATAAAAATCGTCGGTTTTAATGTCGAATGTTTTACCTGGGTTCAGTTAGGAAATGCATAAAGGGAGACTGTAGCTTATTCTTCTGATCGCTATTCCAGTCTCACGCTAATCCTGTAAAAATTACTATACGCAAATTATGTATCTTTCAATGTTGACGCTATAAGGTCGCAAAGAAAAAAACCTTTCTCTAAGTAATTGTTATAATTTTAGCGATATTATTATGAAAGGTAGTTAAGTTTAGAGGATAAGAAATTACGCATTATTCGTATTGTATAACAGGGTGGCTATTCCGGCATTTTTTCTCACTCACAATATCAATCATTAGATATTTGTTTAAAGTTAGATAAATGCTATGCGATGAAAGTTAGAGGGACTAAACTATATCAAATAAAAAGTATACGATGCAAGGAATGCTTACTATAAGTTTTCAATCAAAAAAATCAACACATATCTGTACAAAATCCCTTTTAATATCACCCGCAATCTGCCAGAATCGAGGGCCAGGGCGGCTATTCCGGCATTATTTCTCACTCGCAATATCAATCATTATATATTTGTTTAAAGTGTGATATATGCCATGCAATGGAAATTAGAGTGACTAAACCACATCAAATGGAAGCTATAGGATATAAAGAATGCTCACTATAAGTTTTCAATCGAACAAATCAACATTATCCCTACAAAACTAAAGATAGCAACCATGAAAAGGAAATTAATGACTCGTTGAATTTAATAATTGATTGGTTAAATGCAAATAATTTACAAATTAATTTAAATAAAACAAAAATAATGAATTTTAGACAAAGAGTGGAACCAGCAAAAATTGACATTTCACATTCAAATGAAAAAATAAACGAAATTGACATAACGAAATTTTTAGGATTAACAATAGATAATAAATTGACTTGGCAATCACAAATAGAAGGGCTTTGTACAAAACTCAATAGGTACTCATATGCACTTTACATGCTTTCTAAAATAGTTAACACAAAAGCGGTTCTACATGCATACCATGGATATGTTGACTCCACTATACGGTACGGTATTATTTTTTGGGGCAACGCTAAAGACAAAGAAAAGGCTTTCAAAGCACAAAAAAAGTGCATTAGAGCGATTGCTAAAATCAAATCCAGAGATACCTGTCGTCCTCACTTTAGGAAGCTTAAAATATTGACTTTGCCATGTGTATATATATTGGAGGTAGCTTGTTTCGTCATAATGAACAGGCACCTATTTGGTACATTTAGAAGTAAGCGCCACGAAAACATGATCCCTGCATATTCTTCAAAAAAAGCACTGCTCAGTAAAAGTATATTAGGAATGGCACCAAAAATATTTAATAAATTGCCTGCGGATTTAAGATGTTCTAAAAATATTTCAACGTTTAAACATAAATTAAAAAATTTATTAATAGAAAAGTCTTACTATAGCACGACCGATTATTTAGAAGATAATAGACTAAATGAATGTTTTGAACGTTGCGAACTCGGAAACGCGACCGATTTTTAGATGATCCATGACAAAGATCTAGGTACCATTTAATATCTTTGATCCATGATAGTACATAAATGACATTATTATTTAACCATAATTAATGACATTGTTTTTATTATTTGTGTTTCTTGTATATTGGAACCTTGTCGTGAAATGTGTTGTTTAGTTATTTTTTTGGTGTGTTTTCTGCCTTTTTGTGTACCTACCTAATTTATATACCTACCAAATTGAATTATTTTTTCTTTCATGCATGACACTAATTGTTGAATTTATTATTTTGGTAGCGTACCTAATTTAATGTAATCCTTTTTTATTTTTTAAGTTTTAAATATTTGTATGCCTTTACGGCGGAACATAGCGCACTACAAATTATGTAACTCCATCTTTTAACATACCTATGTTGGACAAATAAATTATATTGATTGATTGATTGATTGATTGAAACAATATCCTTTTTAAAGTCACACGCAATCTGCCTTCGCAATTTTTGCGCACGTGCCAGAATCGAGGGCCAGCAGGTTAATTTATTTCTGTTATTGTCAATAGTAAGAATTGTAATGAATGCGGTATTTTGGAATTTATCAAGGAACTACAATTTTTGGGACAACAATCTATTCAACTCCTTTTTGCAGAAGTGCTATGCGTACAAGAAAGCAGCAACCGTCGACAGTCGTTTGAGGTCCGACGCGCCTGTCTGCTGCCTCTTCAGATTGCGCTGGAGACTAAACGACCGAGGCTTGTCAGCTTCGCGTTGAATGGCTTTCATGTGAGTACTTGCTCATCTTTAGCTCTATAAGGTGACATTAATTGATACGTAGTCGGTATCAAGGTTCGATGACCATTTTGGGAAATTCAATACTTTTCCTACAAACGCAAGCCCAGTAACAGCAAAGGAAAGACAACATGGTATTTTTAAATTTTCGCATGATATTGTATTGATCCTTAATACTGATCACTTACCAAGCTTCCAGTGTAAATTTGGCTGCATAAATTAATGTCACTATGAAAGAACTTGCCGCAAACCCACTTTTCAAAACATAAAACAGTTTCAGTAGATACGATTGAAAGTGGAATCATGAAACGTGAATTTTTCTTCGATTAGTACTTACTTACTTCAATACCAATTTTATATGCGGCAACACAATTTCTAATTTAATAAAATTCTAATAAGTGACATTAAAGCCACGAATGAGCCAATCACAAAGCTGCATTTCGGCATCACTTAAATTCTTATTTTGTATCCATCCATCCATCCATCCATCAGCCTGTTTCGTCCACTGCTGGACATAGGCCTTTCCAGGATTTAGCCACTCTTGGCGGTCCTCCTGGAAGAAATGCCCATACTCACTCACGCTGGGCAGGTGGGTTGGTGAGCGCGGTGCCAAAACCCTTGTACCAGTGACGCCGCTGCCCGTCACCAGTCTGTTTCATATAAGGCTCAGCAATTGGGGATGGATAAGCCGCCATCCATCGGTCCCAGGCAATGGTGGGCCGCCTGGTTTTGCCTAAGAGTTGTTCTTTTACTCTCCCCCGAATAACTTCAGGAGGATTTGCGAGCAAGATGGTGGTACCTCCACAGTCGAGCTAGGCATCAGCTCTACCACCTATTTTGTATATGTGCTTGAAATTCTTTAATGTGACATCTTAGGTTTGTATTCGTTTTTGTCACACTTTGTTTAATGTGTGTAGAATATATTGAAATAGCTTATTTTTAAGTGTCTTTTTCTTATTCTTTTCAAAAAAGCATAGAGTCGTATTCGTGCAGAATTTATTTATAAAGGATATTACTCTCTTTCAGAAAATTCTCCGAGATGACAGATTCCACCGAGGTATTGAGCCGGAAGATGACTCGCTGTGGCTGCCGTCACAGCTGCTCTGTGCTACTGCTTCTGTCATGTACCATCTTCCAGATAACCAGGTATTAATTCTAATCTTATAGCTCTGCCTCCAATCAACGAATCACAATTACAAGAAGAAGAATGCAATAGTTGTATTTTACCCTGATCAGTTATCGATTTCCGGTAACAATTTTATTAGATAACAGTGCGATCACACACACCTTCAGCTTGCTTTTTTACATTGCATTTGTTGTTACTATGTATTCCAGCTCTTTTCACGATTTGGATTGACGAGTTCACAATGTTAAAGAGGACTTTAAGGTTACATAACGGATCTTGTACAGGATTGTGTTATTTAGGCATCTCCAAACCAATGTCCATAATTTTTACATAAAAAGTATTTATTTGTATTTTAATACCTTTTAGCATTTTTGGGATTGTAATAAAATAAAACATTAAATACGTCTGCAAAATTTGAGTTTTTACATGTTGGTTACATACATACCTAATATAAATATCACCCAACCTAAGCGATCGATTTTTCCACAAATTTATAATTGCACTTTGAAAATAAAACTGAGAAACAGTCTGCACTCCACCCTGTATTTATTTATAAATCTATAAGAGATTTACTTTTAACGATTTTAACGTCTTTAGTTATTACAAATTCACAAATGAACCATTTCGCCAGGTACAAATCTTCCGCATGTATCTCTCCCTGGCTCTATCTCCGCGCCGGACGCTGAACGGTCGGCTGTGCGTGTGGGCATGCGGCCGATGTGCTGAAGCCGCTGCGGCCGCCCCGCCAGTCGCCGCAGCTGCTAGAGCGGCCGCCAGCCAGACTTTGAGAGCTTATTGTGCTCAGTTAGGTAAGTCATGGAAAAATAAAACATTATAAGAAACAGAAAAGAAATTCTAAACTATAATAATAAGCTGTTGTCATTAGTTGAACCCGAATTCACAAGTATTTTATAAAATTATGCTCATGCAAAATGCAATTGTACAAAAAACCGGCCGTGCGTGTCGGGCCACGCGCTGTGTAGGGTTCCGTAGTTGCCCGGTACATTTTCCAAGTTGGTCTACTGATACAGATCGCCCCTATTCTAGTCCCATACAAAAGTTTAGAGTTTTAAAGGTTAAGAGTTTGGCGCGACCTGTACTCGTAAACCTGTAAAGTCTACTATACTGTGATCGTTTTCCTTTTAAATTCATTATATGTATAATTACATACATATATAAGGTGCTCTAAAAATATCTGCCATGGCTGCAATGGGAGATTGTATTGCCTATATAGATTACAAGAGTACCGATAAATTTATTGATCCAACGTCATACATTTTTTCATTAAAAAAATGTGCGTATAAATTAGAATCGATTTACTTATATGAAACCGTCCCGAAGTAACACAAAACAGTTGAAAAGAGATAGCAATTGTTTTTATTGACGAAATAACGACATATCGCGCGTAGTATATGAACCATGTCATGCAGAATAAAGTATTTTTTGTTAATTTACTTTTTTTCTCAAATTTATTTAACAATTCCGGGGTACGAAATTTCTTCACTATTTTAATCTATGTACATAATACCGTCTCTCATTGTAGCCGTGGCAGATATTTTTAGAGCACCTTGAATAATTATACACTTCTGGACACATCTATTGGCCCACCTTAGAGTTTAGGTTTCGATGGCCCCTACCTAAATATGATTGCTAGATTGAACAAAAACTATTGATCCAGTTTTAAACCTGATACATTTTACCATCTTTTTCGATCGTATTGTTTTAAATTTGAATTCAGAATACCACACGACATGGAGCTACGCCTAACAAGTCGGGTATGCGCCTTGATGAAGGCTGTTGATTTGTTAATAAAAAACATGTTTAATCAAATAAAGGTTTAATTTAATAACGCATGTTGCCTCCATGGGCATCTACGACAGCTCTCATACGATTAGGCATATAGTTTATCAACCGCTCTATGAAATTTTGAAGGATCATCTCCCATTCCTCTTCTATGGCAGTTTTCAACTCCTGCAACGTCTGGGAAACTGGCTGACGAGCCCTAACACGTCTTTTTAGCTCGTCCCACATGTGCTCAATCGGGTTCATGTCTGGGCTTCTGGCTGGCCAGTCCATAACTGTGATGTTCACATCCCGAAGATATTCCCTGACGATGCCGGCCGTATGGGCTCTTGCATTATCATGCATAAAAAGGAAATTTGGGCCCACATGGTCCGCGTATGGCATCACGTGAGGTTCTAAGCACTCACGAATGTACCTTTCAGCATTTAATGTTGGCAGCCGTGGTCCCGTAATAACCTCAAATTGAGTTTTGCCGCTCGCGGATATACCGCCCCAGACAGTCCATGAGCCACCGCCATAAGCAACCCTCTCTACAAAGCAGCATTGTGCAAAACGCTCTCCCTTACGTCGGTAGACCTTCTTCCTTCCATCATTGCCATGTAACGCAATTTTAGACTCATCAGAAAAGAGTACACGGCTCCAATGCTGCTGAGTCCAATTTAAATGAGTGCGCGCAAAATGAAGGCGCGCTGTTCGGTGGGCTCGCCTTAGTTTGGGCCATTAGCTGGCTTGTGTGGTACCATATCGCGTTCTTTTAACCTTCTCCGAACAGTTCGAGCGCTCACAGATATTCCGTGGAAGTCGCGAAGTTGGTTTTGTATCTCAATGGAGGTAAGATGACGATTTCTCAAGCAGGTCGTCACGATGAATCGATCCTGCCTTTCAGTTGTGACCCGAAATCGTGGCCTTCCTTGGCGACGAACAAAGCCGCCAGTCTCTAGGTACCTCCGATAAACATTTCGGACCGCAGATCGACCTAAATTAAGTTGGGCACTCACATTTCTTTGGCTGTGTCCGGCCTGCATAAGTGCCACAGCTTGGGCGGCGACTTCAGGCGAAGTATCCATAGATTATTGATAGAACCTCACCTTAATCTTAAGAATAAGTAATGTTTGTTGCAAAACCAAAGATAAAAATCACACTTTCAAGAATTAAATCCAAGTAAACCAATAAAATCAAGTTAAAATCACTTTTTCTTAGAATTCGATTGTTTGATATCAACGAACAGGCTCCAAATTGTCTTTTGTTTCACCCTGTGTTCGAAATTTAAAAAAAGACTATTGAATGAAATTATGAATGTGCCAGGTTCAAAACTGCATAAAAACTTTTTGCTCGACCTAATATAAATTTTTAGCTAGGACCAAACGAAACTGAAAATGCAAGGTGGGCCAATAGATGTGTCCAGAAGTGTATATATACTACTTATGTGAATTTTTTCACCCGTTTCTGCCGCCGGCAGGGGGGGGGGGGGACGCTTGACTTTTACAAAAATTTGCCCTTTAAAGCTTAATATTTCGCCAACGGATCTCTAAATCTAAAAATGGTTTTCACACACCCACAATGTTTTTGAACGACCTATCCAAGGATACAATGGGATAGACGAGAAAAAAAACATCTCCAGTTTACGTGTATAAGAGGTACGAAAAATTGTTTTTTCGAGATTTTATTTTACCATTTTGTCGGCGTGATTAATATTAATTTATTATATTATATAATTATATTCATGCAAATTACAGCTTTCTAGTTCTAATAGTCTCTGAGCTAAGTCGCGGACAGACGGACGGACATAAGGATGGACATAGCGATATGATAAGGGTTCCTTGTCGTACTACGGAACCCTGAAAACGCCTACATGATTTGGTAGTTACTTGAGATTCAAAATATTTTATTTGTTGAACCAAGGGTATAGAAGCTATAAATAACAATGTAAATAAGTCTCCTCTCTCTCAGCTCTGCCCTGCAGGCAGGCGTACAATATGAAAAAAAAACATACTCACAGATATCTAGCATGCAATTTCTATCCGGAGACACAATACTCGTACACTCATGTCATGACAAATCAAATTATATACAAAACTAAATGTCAAACAAAAATTCAAACCATATTCAAACAAACAAAACAAGTGGATATTATAAAGAGTCGATAGACTAGATTGTTTTTATTGCGAAATCAATTGCTTTAGAATACTCTAAATTGTATTATTCTAGTTTGTAATGCACTCTAATAATAATTTTACTATACATATAATATAAATCAATAGATTGAGTCAAGTGCTTTTTTATTTTTTTCCCAACAGTTGATATAAGTTCAGCTTTCCATCAATTCATCTCTTAATCTGTTCAACCCATTAAACTGAACATATTAACTGGAAGTTTCACAAAATATTTTCAGATGAGGAATGCCAAGAGCTCTTGTCAGAAGGATCCCCACTGGGCAGAAATCACATCGTAGCTGTTGGATGTTACAGTGAGATCATACCGGTCATTCAGTATTTATGTGGACGGCTTTCTGAGACTCAGCTGTAAGTATATAAGTTGCATCTGTTTCTTCAAATGTTTCATGTAATACCCTCTCCAATCCATAACTATACAGAAACAGAAAAGTTTTCTTTTTATCACTTTCAACCCAGTTATTATTACTGATTTTATATCTCAATGATCTTCAAGATAAATTAATTTTACGAGAGGGTATTTTTTTTCAGAATTCCAAAACAGAACCCTACTGCATTATTCTTTCTCGACTGCGTACTGACCCTTATGTCGTGTCTATCAGAGCGAGTGGGCGGAAACTCACACTTCACCACATTTTTATGGCAAAAGTTCTGTCCATCACTTATTTCATTTTTGGGCACACCGAGGCAAGATAAGAATATCAAGTCCAGGTAAAACAATGATAAAATAAAATAATTATTAATTATTAAACAGACTTTAATTATTGAAATGTGTTTTTAGAGAGCACGAGGGCCCCCTAGTTGATGATTCTGGGCGTGGATCTGGTGCTTTAGGTTCTGCGCCCAGCTTTAACAGCAGACAGGCTAAGGCTATTTACAGGTAAGCATACATTATTGAATACGTAATGTATAGCTAGAACGAGACTGAACTGCATCTGCTTAAACCCTGAACACCTCTGTCTTTTTTTAGGGCTCCGTACCTCAATAGAAAAAAACGGAACCCTATAGGATCACTTTTGTGTCCATCTGTCCGTCCGTCTGTCTGTCAAGACCCTTTATCTCGGAAACGCGTGGAGGTATCGAGTTGAAATTAAAACCATATACTCAAATCTACCGTTTCTTGAAGCTGTGAAAATATCAAACTTCTAAGTTAACGTGAAAAAGAGATACGGCCGTTTATGCCACAAAAAACGTATATTTCGACACTCTCAAGGGAATCAAAATTTATAGGGTGTTTCCCGTTGACCTAGAACTATGAAATTTGGCAAGTAATGCCGTCTAATACTACAAGTATAGGGAAAAATCTGAAAACTATATTTGTAATTAAATCATGAAAATTATAGTCTTTAACGGAGCCCTCAGTCAGTGGGTGACTCGCACTAGTCCGGTTTTTTTTTTCATATACATCGACTCAAACAAGTTCTCTTATTCCAGATGCTTTTGACTTTCTAAAACATCCTCTGAATGTTTTTGATGTATGAAGTATGTGCCATTAGCAACATGCCACATATGCAAACCAATACATTCCTCTACTATCTATGCTATAAAAGCAGATACACGACTAACCAAGAAATGTCCCTCTTCCTAATAATGTCATTGATCTAACAGTCTTGGAACCTAAAAACTTGTTACATTTACCATTCCAGCATAGCCAACCAACTGGTCCGCCTAGTTGGATCCACCTCGACTCTTCGACCAGTCCTCGAAGCATTATACCACCGAATGCTCCTATACCCTCCGGTCTCGCATCGAATAGAACCCTTAAGGAGCGTGAGGGAGTTACTACAGAACCCTAAAAGGTTGAGGCAGCTGGTTCTGATGAGACGAGGGGAGAACGGACATGAGACGCATAGCGATGATATGGCGATAGTTAGGCTGTGAGTAGATATTGTATTTGTGAAATTTAATGTACTATAAACTTACTCTGCATTTTGTAATGTCACACTGCCGACCGACTACATACAAATAACAGAGACAACGAAAACTAAACCTTTAAATTTTGATGTATAAATGTCGCCTAGGTTATTTACTTTATCACTATCCATTGACTAATTGAAATTTTTGTGGACGCTACTACAACTGTTTTTCGGCAAGTTTTCGGTACATTTTCCGAAAAGTACATCAAATTATGTCAAATGTTTTGGATACCTACAGATACCTATTGGAGTTTCTTTTTTCCAAAAAATAGTGTTTTAACATCAGATTTCCCTACCCCAATATCGTAAAAACAGCAAAAACAGAGTGTTTAGTATATCTCAATAACTGGAGGACTTTGAGTAAAAACAAAAATAGCCTGTACAAAAAAAATGTGTAAGGTGAAAGAAAATTTTAAATGGTTTAAACAAAACTCGAAAATAAAGCTTTAGTCATATTCATATTCATATTCGTTTATTGCAATTAATTACATGTATGATAATAGGTAATAGTATTATAATTATGTATCAATGTAATTATACCCACAGGGTGTAACAATATCATGCACACAAATAAATTATATAAAATAAATTTGGATGGACAAATTATTTACAATTATAATCAAACAACAATGGACTCCGGATACGAATCATTACACTATTATTCTAATGCGAAAGTGCCAAACACTGAGCAAGTATGATAGAAGTTAAAGATCGCTGTAATTATAATATTCATTGAGGTCATATGGTGAGATTTTTAACAAGTAGCCTTTTAATGCATCAAGGAATTTAGATCCAGTGAGGCACTTAATTAAACTTGGAAGCGCATTATACACCTTCACAGCAACCATTTTAGTGGATCTTGCACAAGCAGCTGTACGACAAGGGGATTGCTCAATGTCATATCTATAGCGCTCCCTTAACCTGTCACTGTGGCTAAGTGATCTAATAGGGAATTTGTCTGGATACCGCTTGATTAGTTTACATAGTTCAATTATGTATAATGCCGTAATCGTGTGAATTTTTAATTGCCTAAAATGATTTCTACAAGACACCGTGCTTGATGTCAACCCTACAATTATTCTTATGCAACGCTTCTGTAATATGAACAGTTTTTTTATGTCCACACTAGCACCCCATATTGACAAACCATAGAGTACCCTCGACTGGAAAAAGGCAAAATATGCCTGAAGTGCAGCACGTTTTGTTGCTACATGAGTTAGCATTCTAAGGGCGTAACAGAAGCAACTAAGTTTGCATTGTAAGGCTTGGATGTGGCACTTCCAATTCATAAATTCATCAGCGTGTACTCCAAGAAACTTGGCCTCGGATACAAATTCCAAAGTTTTGAGTTCCAGAGTGACACTAACATCCATAATTTGCGTATTGTAGTTTCTAAAGTGAATCATTTTAGTCTTATTTACGTTAGTGCTTAATTTAATATCTCTGAACCAATTAATAATAGCAAAAATGGAATGTTGGATTTCACTTGCTAAGTCCTTATCACTACCTCTTTCAAAACTGAAGAAAACCGACACGTCATCGGCAAACATTACCACTTTGTTGTTTGACACCTGTGGCAAGTGGTTAATATATAGTAGGAAGAGGATTGGGCCCAATATACTACCCTGAGGGACGCCTTTCTGTAATACTAGTGATTCAGACTCCACATTTACCAACATATCATTACTGTCTATGATAGGAAGTAGGACACTTTGCTCACGGTTTGTAAGGTATGAAAAGAACCACTCATTAACCTTGCCACGCAGACCGTATCTGTTCAGCATCTCAAGCATTATACCGTGGTCGATACTATCGAAAGCTTTGGATAAATCTAATAGGACAGTCACTATATTTTGTTTGCCATCCAAGGCTTCTGACACAAACTCCGCCATGTCAAAGATAGCATCCACTGTCGAAAGATCTTTCTGGAATCCAAACTGTTCCCTTGCTAGTATCCTATGAAAAGTGAGGAATCTACGAAGCTGGCTTAACATTAACTTTTCAAATATCTTAGAAAAAACAGTCAACTGCGAGACGGGTCTATAATTATCGACGGCCAGTCTTGAGTCTTTCTTATGTATAGGTTTTATTTGAGCTCGTTTTAATCTACACGGGAAGACACCTTCCCTGAAGGAAAGATTGATAATGCATAATAGGGGTTCAGCGATAGGGTTAATTATAAATTTAACGACCCTAGGAGGTATACCATCGTATCCACACGATTTCTTATTTTTAAGTGAGGACACTGCTTTTAGAAGGTCATCTTTTGAGACCGGTTTTAGGAACATAGTTTTGTTACTAAAATGTGGTAATTTTATTGGATCGGTTGAGGCCCTGGGAGCATCCACACCTGGGTCGGTAAAAAAACTATTAAACAACTGAGCAGCTTCTAAGTTATCAAGCACCACTTTAGTACCATCCGTTAGACCTTTATAAATATTAATTTCATTTAGCTTATTTCCTTTGATGGTTTTATTGATGAGTTTCCAAGTAGATTTTACTGCGTCATCAGATTTTAGGATTATTTCTTCATTTGCTTTTCTTTTTGCGTGACCAATGACCCTTGATAAGACCAAACAATATGCCTTATAAAAACGAAGTAGTTCATCGGAATTTGATCTTTTTGATTGAATGAATAAATCTCTTTTTGTCTTACATGATTTCTTTATACCCGGTGTAATCCACATATCTTTTTTCATCTTATTGTCACATCTAACTTTGATTTCTGGACAATAAATATCAATAGCTTCAGTTAAAATATCGAGAAACTTCTCTAAAGCCAGTTTACTACATCACGAGAATCTAGAACCATGTCTGTAAATTTACACAATTAACATGCCAAAACTAGGATCTACCTTATACCATACTGTGTTAATTTTAATTTACATTATTTTAATTATTTATATATTAACATTTACACTTCCCAACCAGTTTCGGATACTATCTTTAGGCGGTAAAAAAATATTATTATTTCCAGAATAATGGATGGAATAGAAGAATGTGGTCGCAGCGGCAGCCCCGATGTAGTGGCTGCAGCGGTGGAATGTGTTGTATCTTTACTGGACGCGTTAGAGAAGCTATGTGTTGACACGAACGAGTACGTGTCTAGCGATGTAGCGGCTGTCATGTTGAAGCAGTGGCCAAAATTACAGGATGCCGACTACACGGGCCCTTTGACTTATCAGACGTTGGCGAGGTTGCCGAGTCCGTATAGGTAAGTTTTATTTTACATTTCGAATAAGTACAAAAGGTCCGCGAAATTAGTTGTCACTTCCGCGGTGTGCCCTTCCTACCTCCCACCTCCTACCCCTCCCCCCTCTTCCTCGTCGAAATTCCGAGAATGTGCAGTTGCGACGCCATCTGTGTCTAACTTGAAGCCTGCTTTCTTAACTGGCCCGAACCATAAATACAATTCCATTATTATCCATTTTATTTGTATTGTAATTACAGAAACACATGAGAATATCCTCATAAATTCCCGAGAGGGTATCACAAATGTTTCCAAGTATAAACCGTAAAATGCAAGTCACTTCAAACTTTTCAACCGCTTTTCAACGACGATTAATTACGTCACAAACGTGATGAATGGTGAGTCCTATGGCCGTACTTTGGGCACAAATGGACCAACAGTTTAACATACCTTTCAAAGCACGTTGATCGAACACAAGCACACCGCGGGGATTGAATCCACGATCTCTAAATTAGCAGGCGAGCGCTCTACCACTTAACATTGGAATTCTTCTTATTATCTATTGGAATAAGACTATTTTTCTCTTTTCAGAGATGTAGTAGCAGTGTTGCAGAGTACAGAAGAAAAAGATAATGATTCTTCAGGTAAATATGCGTTTTCCATGAATTAAACAGTTTTTGGAAAACCCCACGTTGGGCGCCAAGGTTGGAAAAAATCAAAACACAATATTTTTCGTTTCATAGATATTTTCACTTTCTTTAATATCTTACTTAATGTACTAGTTATTGAAAAATGCGTTTAAAAGTGTTTGTACTTTCTCCGATATCGTGCTAGGTTTATATTTGGTTGATTAGGAGTAAGATTTACAGTATTCCATAATAAATTAAGTAATGTACAAAAAATGTGGGCACCCAAAGTAGTTTTCCTTAGAAATATTTAACCATACATAGTCTGTTTAGTGTCATAGTTTGTTAGTCTGTTCCGATCATGACCCACGCGTCTTTCCACAAATTTTAACAATAATATTGTAATACCGGCAGACACATCCGGCCCAGAAAACTTAAGCTCAGGTAGTGATGCGGAAGCGGATTCCGACGCCGACAATGTGTTCCTTCCTTCCCGAGCGAACAATCCCGCCTCTCCCAACGAGACCGAGAGCAATTCACCGACGAGGACCAAGTCTATACCTAAGACGTTGAATCTTGGCAGGTAAGAGCTATGCACCGTTTTCATACATCGTCATCACATCCCTGGGTTGCCAAAGGTGTTTTAGAGTGTGGACAGTCAAAATTAAGCAAGTCAGGGATAATCGTTCAAAAACTCACACAGGATTGGGTTCCCTACCCGGGTTGCTACACCAACCCGTTCAAAAATCAACACGGGTCGCAACACCGACTGTCGCTCGCTAAACGGTGTCGAATTTTCCAACGTCAACTCTGATCAGGGTTTGTTTAGAGACGTCAAAATGACAGACAGTATTTTCTAGCAATAAATTTTGGCAACAGGAAAATTATGCCAAAACATTTAAAATGTTGTATATTAATTGAAATAATTAAACTAAATATTAATAAACATATAAATATATAAAAATCTGGAGTTGATGCTTGTGATTGGTGGAACTTTTGATACATTTTTGATTGAAAAACACTTGTACTTGTCCACTTATTTATATTATTTCCTTTACCGGTTTTGCTGTTATAGCATTTTCAAAAATTTTTTTTTTGTTTGCTTACGTAAGGGGAATAATTTAAATAAGTGGACAAGTACAAGTGTTTTTCAATCAAAAATATATAAAAATCTGTTTTCTTTAGACGTTATTGAAATGACAAATCCTGACTATTTCAGATGCAACATCACAGAATGCAATGTCGACTTGGAGAGGCACAATGCGAGACAGTTTGTGAAAACGCTACAGAATTCTCTGATACCCAAGTTGTTGCTGCTTAGAACATGCATAGAGGTAAGACATATTCTAAAATGTATGTAAATTTCTTACATGATTACTTATAATATACAGATATCTGCAACATCAATAAATCATGGTACATAAGTTATGTAATCTGCCAAGAAACGGGTCATTTTGTCGTTTTTATTTCATATTCTTATCATATATTTCTAACCTTTTTTGCTATGTTACGACTCCATGCTTAGCCGCTTTATAGAGCACACTCACGTCGATGTTTTGCTACGGCGTAGAAAGTACCGTAGCAAGTGTGCTCCTTAAGGGGGTAACAGAGAATTTCGGTGCAAAATCTTACTTTTGAATTAAATACATGTAATAAATACGTTTTATCTGTATTCGTGAAAATTGCGTAATAATAATAATGTTTTAACAAGAAAATGATGTAATGTTAGGCACTAAATTTAAATGTGTTTACACTTGCAAACAAAATGGCGTATTTTCACAAGAAAACCTAATTAATAATAAGCAATTTGCACGAATCCATGAAACGCATTATTTATTGCATACTTTTTATTTGAAAGTAAGGAAAACAATATTATGATATGCATTATGCGCCGAGAGCCTCTGTTACACCTTAAAGCGACTTCGTGTTTAGCCGCTTTATGGAGCACACTTGCATCCACGTTTTGCTACGGCGTAGCAGGTGC
Organism: Ypsolopha scabrella; assembly: GCA_910592155.1. Lineage (NCBI taxonomy): Eukaryota > Metazoa > Arthropoda > Insecta > Lepidoptera > Ypsolophidae > Ypsolopha > Ypsolopha scabrella. Next base: position 19,451,590 of record OU342977.1, read on the forward strand.
TACGACTCGTTGTGTGGCCGTTTTATGGAGGACACTTGCGTCAACGTTTTTCCACAGCATAGCTAGTGCTACAATCCTATAGCTTTTCCATTTTTTGTATTTAACTCCGTTATTTCCCCGCTACTTCGTGTTATTGACGCATATAATAATATGTTTATAGAATACGCAAGTTTTACCACGCATTCCTTTTCTTCACCTAGAGCATATGTTTACAAATGCATACTCCAACGACAAGATTCGAACTTGAGTCTAAAGATCCAGAATCGGACTACTGATTTTAATAGATGATTTGAATAGATCTCATTTTGTCATATGGTTAGTGGCCAACCTGGTGTCACAGTTGTTCAGGTGAAAATTTAGGCCTCCAACATGGCTTGATGGCCATTATTTCTCGATATCAGCCCAGACCAACAACTTTAACAAGATGCAAATTGCCACTAATGGTCACCCATCCAAAGACTGACCATGCCAAGCGTTGCTTAGCCGCGGATCGTAACTGATCACACGGCCGCATGCTGACACAAGCCCCTTTTTCTAATAGACAAAAAGTGGACTCTTGTATCTGAAATCCAAAAGCACCAAATCATATTATTATTGTAAAACTGCAAATTGTTTCGATTATTCACTCATTCACTGCATGTAGTGCTATGAGTAATATAGTGCTATTTTTATCTTTTTGCCTTTTGCTAAAAGATACCAATTATTATAGGTGGACGAAGCGATGCAGGAGTTCGCGTCAAAGTGTTGCCAACACAACGCCGCACAGCCTCCTTCTACCGCGTGTATCATGAACGCAGATGGGATTTATTTGGCCACTTATCAAGCTCTCTTGTTGACACTGCGATTGCGAAGGACCAATTATTACAAGGAGTCTAGTGTAAGTATCATAAAGGAAAAAAAAACACAAACATATTAAAAAGGTATATATTCCTGAAAGGGTTATAGAAGATTTCCCAAGTGAGGACTCTTACTGGAACAGTTAAAACAGTTAACACTCTTAAAACCTCTTTTTAGCGACAATTTTTACGTTCCAACATGATAGAAAGTGAGCTTTTTTACACCCAGCACATATATACGCTTTTTAGAGCATATAATTTGTTTGTTGTTTTCACATTGTTTTTCTTCACTGTTCAGCAAGAGGTAAATACACACATACTATGCATAAAAATCCGAAAAACTGGTGTGTGCTTGACGAATAGGAGTTGAACAGTAGATTGGGAGTCAGGGGCCCTACCGATAAAGCGGCTGTTTTTCTTTTCCACAAAAAGAAAAAACAATAGATTTGTTATTTCCTGGATTTAGTTCTGAGTCCGAAAGTCATATTGCATGCATGTATGTATTCTAATCAGTCGGTATTGTTTTGTCTTTCTTGGAAAATATATGCACATATATATATTAAATATTCCCCTAGCTATCAGTTAGGTACTTTTAATGCTTAAAAATTACGAATCTTTATATCGAAAGTACAAATGCATTATACGCCAATAAAACAGCCAAAGTAGTTCTGCAGTTCCCAGTCTCATAACACGTGCTTCTACCTGCCACAGCACCTCTACGGCGCAGAAAGACCATTGTTCAATCTCGTAGCGGCGAGTAGCTTTTTGATTCATCTCTAGTTTCGTCTACAGAGCAAAATACTACAGTCTTTTTGTATGACTTCATAGAGAGTTTAGTTGGAACAACCATACTTTCTAGTTTGTGAGCAACGTGTAGCTCTTGGCTACGGCGTAGTGGTCCGTAGCTTAGGTGTTGCAGATATTGCACGCATGCTTCCATTGATATTTACATACCATGGTGTATTACATTACGTGATTGCGTTGAATATTTATTCAATTTAAATATCTGCTGAAGTTCTGCAAGAACCATCAATCGAATCCATCCAATATCTGCTGATGTTTTAGTACGAGGCTAAATTCTCAATTTTTGGGAAATATTCATTATTATTAGTGGATGTAGTTTTAATGACTAAATATTACATTAAAACCCGTTGTAGTAATTCCTTTGTGATCCAAACTTATTCATGTCGTAGCCCACTAAAGTAGCGTGTGTTAAAAGTAGTGTCGTAGCGCATCCTAGCACTTAGTTCATTTACATGTAAATTATACTCCTTTTCGATTCATACCTAGATTTCAGCACAGTTAATAACGAATCGACTTTTATGTCAGTCCAATGTGAATCGCCACAAAGCACCGAACAGCTTTTTGTTCCAGCCACGTCGTAGCGCCTCTTAGCACTTTTTTACATCTACAAAGTATAGAGTAAAATATTGGACAATTTAATACCAGTAGAAAGAAGGTCCTCGTGCAATGTAGCCATAAATAAGATTATATGGATTCCTAGGTATGCAGACCGACTAGATCCGCTAGAAAATATAAAAAATCATAAAATATCAATAAATGCTGAATATTGAGATAAAAAATAGACTAATCTGGTAATAAATATGCTAGACTGACCAGAAGAAGTATCAACAACGTTAAGGCCCCGGTAAATCTTGCCTTTAAAAAGTCTAGACCAATACAGAAAGCGCGCGTGAAGTTAGCTATCCCCCCTTCCCGCTTCCTCGTCGACACTTCGAGAATGCTCTATTGCGGCGCCATCTGTGACTAAGGCACACTGTCTAAGGAGGCGTAGCTTCGGTGTACGCCTGCCAGTTAATCACGTGATGTTTTTCAGCAACTTTTTAACCCCTCCCTCCTGGTGATTGATTTGTGGTGAAGTTTTAGACTACCCTCCCCCCCCCTCCCTTATCCAAATCTTGTGTATTGTTTTGGTACAAAATATCTTTAAAATCTTCAGAATAGTATCTTTAAATACAGATATAATCTAATTTAATTCTGGAAAATTAAGTACCGTGATAAAAATGTCCTGACAGTCGTTAAGGTTGCAGGTTGTTTCTGAATGGCATAAAAATAATAAAGGAAATTTATGTGTGAAAAACATTTATTGTTAGTTGGGGCGCCACTTTTCGGTTAGGAATCGCGCGTTCAACGAAAAAATTAATTATCAAAATCAGAAAATCAAAATATTTATTTTTGCAAAATAGATACATAAATTATACTTTCTACAAGTCATAGTTAATATATCTTTAGAATATAAAAAAAATATATAATAATTCAGGAAATAAAATAAACACCTGCATAAAATAGAGGAATCTAGGAATAAAAATATTATACATAGGTAACACTAAAAGTTTCCGCAACTGGCCACTTACATAAACAATATTTAAAAATTTATTGCAACATTTGAAAATAGAACTCTTTGGCTGTAGAATGCAGTTTGTTTCATCTGACTGTCTTTCGTTTTTACCTTGTGGCGCCATTAAAAAAATTGTGTGTCTGCATCAACATGGATTTAACTCGGGAAAATTTTCGTAGTATGATTTTCTACGATTTTAAGTGTAATTTGACAGCTCAACAGAGCATCGCTCGGCTTGAAACAGCTTTTGGCAATGAAGCACCATGCAAGACGACTGTTTATAGCTGGTTTGCAGAATTCAAGCGTGGTCGTATCAATCTCAGTGACGAATCTCGCGATGGTCGGCCGTCCACCGCTGTGACCAACAAAAACATCGATGCTGTGCGCCGTATGATTGAAACAGACAGGCATGTGACCTACCATGAAATTCGAGCATCCTTAGAAATAGGCATGAGTCAAATACATTCAATCCTACACAAACATTTGGGTGTGAGAAAGCAGTGCTCGCGGTGGATCCCACACAACTTGACCGAGGCTCAAAAAACGGACCGCGTCACTTGGTGCAGTGCCATGCTTACCAGATTCAACGAAGTTGCGTCAAATTTGGTGTGGGACATAGTAACAGGTGACGAAACATGGATTTATTGCTACGATCCCAAAACAAAGCAGCAATCGAGCGTATAGGTCTTTCAAGATGAGCCGAAACCAACCAAAGTGGCGCGCGTGAAAAGTGCATCTAAGCGGATGATTGCTTCTTTTTTTAATAAAACTGGACACGTGGCTACTGTTGCTTTAGAGAATCGTCGTACCGTGAATAGTGACTGGTACACGACCATTTGTTTGCCGGAAGTTATTGACGAACTCCGTAAAAATAACCGTAAACGCCGTATCATCCTGCACCACGACAATGCTAGTTCTCACACGGCCAGACAGACAAACGACTTTTTGAAGACGAAAAATGTAGAACTCATGAGTCATCCTGCATACAGTCCCGACCTGGCACCTTGTGACTTTTTTCTGTTCCCAAAAATTAAGAACCAATTACGCGGTCAACGATTTTCACCACCAGAAGAGGCTGTCGAGGAGTATGAAAAACACGTTTCAGAGGTCACCACAGGGGAGTGGCACAAAAGTTTTCAAAACTGGTTTGATCGAATGAAAAAGTGCATAGACGCCAAGGGAGATCATTTTGAAAAACAATAAATTAATTTTGTACCTTTAATAGTATTTTTTCATATTCATTCCGGAAACTTATAGTGCGTCCCACGTATATACATAATGCAATGAAGAAATAAGTTAATAAATAAAAACGGGAAATACATACAAAAAATCTTATGGGCTACTAAAATGTAATAAAGTTATACACCTGCATAAAATAGAGAAATATAGGAATAAAAATATTATATATACATAAAGCCTAACCATCCGCACCATTCGATTAGTATTGCTAAGAAGAAGGGCAAGAAACTTAGCAAACATTCCTTTTTTCAAAATAAAACATCTCATACAAAATCATATACATACCTACTCAAGTAAAGGCATAAAAAATATGAGACTGCAGGAATTATGTCACGAGAAAAAAATGTATCTTAGTCAACCCGTCTCATATATTGTCTTTTACCTTTAACAAAGTAAGTTTAAGTTAAGTTTTTTAATACACGTGATATCTTACTAGACCCCCCTCCCCATTTGTGATATTTCGGGAACCGAACCCTCCCCCACCCATTTGAGTCTCACGTAATTAAGGGACGAGTCCCAACATCACTGCACGCCGCTTCGTCGACAGAGTTTCGTAGTTTTGTATGCAATCAGCAAGCAAGTGTACACCAAGCGTATAATAACGGTTACGCATCTATAAATAGCTACGCCTTCGTACCTAACTTCCCGCCCGCCATCTGTACTGACTCAAATTGTATCCTATAACAGAAAGTGTCAGTGCCCATATCGGAAGACACGTTCGTGGATCAGATCCAAGGCAGCGGCGTGCTCGTGTACCTGTCCGCGACGTGGCTGCGGGAACTGTACCAGCAAGTGCTGGCTCAGGACTTGCTCAAGGACGTCGGCGGCGCCGACTACGCGCTCCTGCATCTACTGTCAGGTACAGATATCTTCTCTATAGGGTCGGCAAAAGATAACATTGTCTACTACTCACTTATGTATTAATTTTCAGATGATTAGGAGAGTTTTTTTTTTTTTTTTAGTTTATTCCTTCTACCATAAAAAGTTAAGTTTTTGCTGCTAAGGTGAATGTTGACCCAATATGCCTACTAGACGGCAAACAACCAATATAATATTAAATTCATGTGCTTTGAGCAATTGATTTAGGTACGTATTTATATCATACCTTAAGACTTGTTTGATGTTGACTTTAAAATGGGTGCCTATTCTATTTCTATAACAATATCATTTTTGTGTTGTATTTGTTTTACAGCTAAGGTATGTTTTCTTATTTCCTCAAGACAAAAGTATTGTTTTTTTATAGATCTCGGTGGATTAGACCAAAGTCCTGTAATGTCGGACTGGCAGAAACTGAAAGAGGTCTCGATGCTGTACACCACACCAGACGAATCACCGCAACATCAAGCGAGCTTGCGATGGGCCAGAAGGTAAATCTTTGGTTTTTATCTTAACTTTCAGTTTAGATGGAATTTCAACACTAAATTAGTTTTATATATATGTCCTACCAAAGAAAAAGTAAAAATCATCACGCTGAGGCATTTTAATGTTCGACTACGGCGTATTGTGCAAATACCGACAGAAAACGGGTTAATAAAGGCGCTTTTATGTGACTTTAGAAAAGATTTGATAGGTTTACGTATTATCCCAAATTTTTCTGTTTTTAGTTAAATTACTATTGAATGTACAAATTATATTAAAGTATTTTGCAATGTTACAAAATAAACCTTTTTTTGTTATGATGAGACTGTTTGAAAAATATATTGTCTTGACATAATCCTACTTAATTTTATATAACATCTGTATATGTACCTGTATGTATCTGTATCTGTACATGACTACTGTATATGCCATCTACTTATTTCCAATGCATTTAATTGTAATTTCATAATTAATTTGCATCTAAACACTCTATTTACGTACAATTTTATACTGACTATAGAATGGTAGCATGGAACACCAAACTTGAATATGTAAATATGAAAGGCGAGTAAAGGAAGCTAGTCCCCACCACCCAGGGAATCCTACTGTGGAGACTAGAGAACGTAATTTTTTTTTGTACCTATTACTACTTACCTACCTACTATTGTATAAGTTTAATATTTGTGTATTTTCTGTTCTGTGAATAAATAATTTGTATACTGTAACGGACTCTTACAAACGTAGCACCTCGTAGTAAGTAGCTTATTACCTCTACGTCGTAGCACTGGCTGCACTCTAATCGTTATTGTTATTTTTAAGGATCCTTACCTGTATATGGGACTCCATGGTCACAGTGCTGAGTGTGCCACTAACGGGGTACCGGAACCGAAAGCAAAAACTACACGGAATCATAACGAAGAAAATCAACACCTTTGGCAAGAGGAAGCGAATAGCTTGGGAGGGGTTAACTATACAGTGTCTGGAGGGCTTGCATAAGGTAAACTGTTTTCTAAATCGAACATAGGTACGTTATGAACTCCACGGGTTGTAGCAGAATAACAGCGCTGCGATCTGCTGCATCAGCTGGGTCGACCCTTTTCTTTGCCGTAGGACCCACGTACAATGAATAAGAAAATTATAAAGATACGCAAAAAGAAACAAATAAATGTCAAATCAGAGGATTCAACAAAGTATAATAAATACGTAATGATGATATCTCATTTCACTGCCGACACTTTGCCGCGGCTCTTCGATTATTTTTTTGTTCAAAAAATATAAATGTCGAATTAACCCTCTATCTATATGTTTATTTTTATATTATTTATTGTTTAGATATTAACAAAAAACAATACCTTTCAAAACTCTGGGAAATATTTTACTAGATATGTTTATTTTGACAGAGCTTTACTCTAGCATCCTAGCAGAGGAGGACGGAGGACCCCCAAGAGTGGTGAAATCTTGAAAAGCAGTGGACGAATGCAGGCTGATGCAGGATGGATGGATACTATGGCAAAGCTTGAATGTCTTTTTTTATATCGCCTATTTTTGGTATTATTCAAGATTAAGCTGAGTCGCTTGAACTTAAATATGGCATGTAGTAGGTAGGTGCGACGTCTTACTTTTAAAACATTTAGAAATTCGTGTGAGGTGTTAGAGACCATTTTTAATCAGAATACACATTAATTGACGGAACCCATTTAGTACGATACAATGTTTTTTAATTTTTATGGCCCCTATAGCGTCGTTTGTAAAGAACCGACAAGACATAGAATGAAAAGCGCTCGCCTGGAAAGTACCTCTGAACTCTTCCTTCGGAGTTATAATTTAAACTTAACGGATGATAACTAGTCAATATCATACAAATATTTTGTTCCAGGCGGCTCGAGTCAGCAATACCCTCTGCCTACAAAGTCGCTGCAGCCACATTCTAGCACTGCTAGCCAACTCTGCCGTATCACAACCACCGAACGGGAAGATTCTGTCTACACACGCACTCTCCTTGGATATTCTTATAAGCAGTAAGTGATGATTTATATCTACATAAAGAATAAATCCGATTCTGAAGGCTTTAACTTTAGTTTTAGTGCTGACAAAACAAAATTTTCTTCATTCCAAAATAGTTCTTTTGTGTTAACAACAAAAGTTATATTACTTTGGAAAAAATCAAATTTTGACAGTACTAAAACTAAAATTAAAGCCTTCATCGTTTTTATTATAAATAAAATATTTAATAGGAATTTCAAGTAGTATTAATGAAATTATATTTGTTCATTTAGTTGTATTCACTATATTGGTTTTTGTTTTGTTTTATCAAATATTTTGTTTGTTTGCCCCACCTCCTACATATTTCTTGAATGATAATTTCTTCACTACCCCAAGGCTGGCTAGAGGAAATTGCTTATAAAAGCAAGCACTGTTTTATTTCGTCTGCGTGCAATAAAGGGTCTATTTAGTAATTTTAGTATTCTTGAAACCTTTAAGGTACTAAAGGTATCCCTTTTAATTGAACATTTGATCTTTGCCAGGCGGCCTGGAACTGGGTTCTAAAGCGCCCGAATGCTGGGAGCACATCTTCGCCGCGTGCCAATACGTGTCTTCCTTCGAGCATTCCCTGTTCGGGCAGCAGGGGAACAACGCCACGCCCATCATTACCATGCAGACTGGCAGGAACAAGACTGTCTCCATGCTGCAAGCCGACGCCAAGCTCGGTCTGAACCAGGATGATGAGACTTGGTAAGGTTTATGATTACATAATATACTCAACTAGGTAGATCAGTGTCAACTGGTTGCAGGTCGCATTCGAAGACTTCTTTGCATTCCTAAGAGACTTCAATGCATTGGCGATATTGACCTCAAACGTAATATTTACTATGCACTGGCTGAATCCCTTATTATATTAGATACTGCATAGTTGCTTGGGGTGGAGGTACAAAAACACACCAACTTGAGTTCAATCGTGCGCAACGGGCGGTATTAAGGGTGTATAATACCTCACTTCGCTTCGCATGATCCTGTTTTATACCAACAAATACTGCAACAATCACTCTGAAATTAGTACATGATAAAGTTGAGGACTAATGCTATGTCCATGCTGTTGTGGAAATTTGATTCCATTAAATTTTCTCGATAGAAAAAAATTACTTAATTACCTATTAGAATAAAGCAGCGGCAGACTGTTCCATAAAAATGAAAAAACAATCAGTGTAGCCGCGATTTCAAAATAACTGATCTTTTTGCGTGCGCGGCATCTGATTAGAGTAGGATAGACAGTTAAAAAGCAGAAGCGTTAGAACAGGATTACGAATTGAGGTATTATGGGCCCTTAAAAGTACTATTTATAAAACAGTATCGGTATCCAACCACGGAGCTGTATAACGACATTAAGGTGCTTAGTGTGCGAAAATTATTTATTGCTAATATTTTAAGTCACATTTACACCTCAAATAAAGGATTTAAAAAAATTATTCTAGTGAAACTCGGTTGTGAAACATACAAAAGACATCTTTATGTAAAACTGCCTTTGCGCAGAGATTTCGTCCCTTTTTGGCTCCCTTTTTTATGAAAAAGTTCTTAAAAGATAAAAGCTCGTTGGAAGTAAAACAGACACAACAGGAAATTCGAAGCTGGTTGGAAAGCAAAGATTATACCTAATCAAATTGAAAGGTATTTGAAAGTCAAGCCATAGCTAGTTTAGTCGACTCACAAATGCTACAGCTTTATGATACGTGGTTCAAATACTCTTACATTTACCTACTCACAAACACAATACACCCTCCCTCACAATCACACTGACACACTTTCTCTCACGCATACATACTCACCTTCATTTTTATTGAAGTACACGTTAATCTAAACAGATTTATAATATTGATTTAATTTAATGCTGGTTTTGTATTATAATATAGTAAGTACTTAAATGTAACCTATTCCGAATTGTGTGTCCAAATTGTGAAACTTTCACTCTGCGGGACGGTCTATTTTAGGCCAGTGCAGGTGAGAAGTTCCATTATAATTTATAACAGTTTAACTAGTAAAATGCGATCAGTGTTACAAGATACTTATTTAAGACTTACTTGTATTTTTATTTATTTTTTGTTATCTGTTTGCATGTCAGTCTTTAGAATTAATATATTAACTGTAACTGCTTTTTTTATCAATAAAGGTATTTGTATTTGTATAATAAGTGTATTTATGTACCTACATTGCAAAAATAAAGTATTCACTTCATTTCATAGATGCCGCGAGTGTATTTACTTCGCGGACCCAATCGAGCGCCAAAAGGGAGAGTAATGCTCTTCCTTCACTCATATTGACTCCTACAACTTTGACTCTTATGTATAATGTTTAGAGTTCTTCATTTGAGTGTTAAGACATAATAAATAAGTCTTACAATTCCTTCAAACCACTGTCAACAGTTTTCATTGTACAATGTGACACGCTTGAGTTTGATGCACTTGCGTTATCTATTTAGATCTATATTTATTTTGTGATTGATTATTACATACATAGCAATGAAACCATCAACAAGAACCATCAATCAAATCCATTCATTATTACATACATACATATACTCAGACCGAGTAATACTCCCAGGTGATAGAGCCGATGCCGGGCTCGACTGTGGAGGTACCACCATCTTTCTTGCAAACTCCCCCGAAGTAATTCGGGGGACAAGGTCCCAAACAGGCACAACCAGGTGGCCCACCATGCTTGGGACCGATTGATGGCGGTATATCGATCCCTGATTGCCGAGTTTTATGTTAAACAGGCTATTGGGAGACAGCGGTGTCACTGGTGTTTCGGCACCGCGATCACCAACCCGCCTGCCCAGCGTGTGTGAGTGTAGGCATTTCTTCCAGGAGGACCTCCAAGAGTGGCGAAATCTTAGAAAGGCTATCTCCAGCAATGGACGACAGGCTGACGGTTGGATGTATGATGTACAATCCTTAGACACCTTTTTAGTCATACAAACTCTTATATCTCGACTACTTTTGACTTGCCTTACGTTCTCCGAAGCTAGTTTCCACTTGCGAATCATGTACAAGTATTTCAATTGTCTATTTTATTTCTCTATATTCCCAACAACAAAGCATTCCTTTTTCAATTTCAGTCACTACATCTTCTTCCAGGCCGCAACGATCCCTTATATCGATATTTTTCTCTCTACGTAATTGTTTAATGTCAAACCACACATACTCCATACGGAACTAATTTCCATCGCAAACTCTTTAGTGTGCTTATAATTTTTAAATTTTTACTTGGATGCCTTTCAAAGAATGACTTACCCAAATGGTTTCGATTTTTCACATATTTATTATATTGTTTCTAATTACTCTAATAGAAGATAAAAGAAAAGGTTCAATATAAACATCAATTTTGATGTTTATTTTGTCTAGATTGATCATAAAGTCACTTTAATTCTACCAACGAGCTATATATAATTCTACCATTTAACATTACTTTATTTATTTCTGACTCTTTGTAAAGCCGAAAATGGAGAGAATAGCTTAGGTACTAGGATATTGTTTAAAAGTTGTTAAGACTTTTATAGTAGAAGTTTTCAAGAACATTAGAGAATATGCAAAGGGGCGGTAAAAACCCATGTCTTCTTTATAAAATGTTTCAATTATCCAAGAAAAATATGTGTTTTAGTTATTGTTATACTTAGCATTGTACTTTGTGGAATTTAACTACGAGAACTTTTGTACAGATATTAAACGTTTCAGTGTGGACGTATTCAACTTCCTTCAACCCGCGTTCGGCAACAGCATGAGTAACGATATGTCTGTAGCGAAGATCGTCGAAGCTTGCAGACAAGAGGTAAGATGGTTAAAGCTCGACCAGGAACTTAGACGACCTGTCAAAGAGGACGCTAGTTCTGCGTGGCAACACCGAATTTAAGTATCATTAAATGCTATAGTGATGTGATCATACATCTTTAATGTCGATATTCCGTTTTTTATTAATACAACATTTGATGTCGTAAATAATAAATATTTCGATATCATTTAAATTATATACTTATCGTATACCGAAAAAAATATAAATCAAGAAAAACATTAAAATAAGTCACATTTCCTCGTTTGTGTGATAAAAATTAAATAAATACCATCATACTTAAGTTATACCATGGCTATGATTCATAATCAAAATCGGATTTCAAGTATTGAATGCCCTCAAAGTATACATCATCATCACTTATCTAAGATTGGACCTCCTATATGTACTACTCTCATAACCAACGCCAATGTCAATAGATACATAAATTTCGTTGGTTTTTTAACCATAGAAACAATTTTTAATATCCCTTAACCTCGAAAACTTTATCGACAGGAATGACTCAATCGGCAGACGTGAAACTTGACCGTCGCCGCACTATCATAGACAAAATTGTTCATCCATGGCACTATTGTTTAAGCCGGCTAAATTTTAGAAGGTGCACAATAGCAAAGGCGGCAGTAAAGAGTATCGACTATTATAATAGCGATAAGTTATACTTTCTTTTTCTAGTCTATCGTTGCCAGGTAAATGTTTTAGTACCCTTTTTTGCCGCAATATGGCGAGGTCGGCTATGTTACTGGTCGAGCTTTATATTATTTATTTATAGTCAGTTTCTGATTTTAAATGAAATGGATTATAAGTATTGCACTGACGCCAAAACTACCATTGTTCGAAATTTTACCTGTCTGTCAATGTATGTTCCGTTTTAACTCTAAAACCACTCAACAGATTTGGGTACGGTTTTCTTTATTATCATCGTGGTGACCCTGTTCCACATATAGCCTATAAAGGATGTTGATAAAGCCGAAAAGGGGACAGAGATTGAATAAAAGCGGGTGGAGCCGTGGGCGAAAGACTAGTAAATTCTATTATTTAATTATATCCTTAACTCCACATCCTCTTGAATTTTAATACAAACTTTTGGATACAACTTTGAAACCCCATGTTGTATATTTTTAATGTCAACTGTATTGAAATTTACTATCATTCATGCATGATACTCGTATAGTATGTCTCTGCTTTACTTATTGTAAGGACAGCTAACTTTCTGTATTATTTTGTTACGAACAAATAAAGTTATTTGTATTATAGGGCGGCAACGTTATAGCGGGGGCGCACGCGGCGCGAGTGTGCTGCGCTCTGTCGACGGCGGCCGACACCCTGTTCACGCGTCTCGCGGCCACCAGCACGCTGCCCACGCTCCACGCGGCGCTCGACCGCTTAGTGCGCACGCAACGACGACTGGTCAGTACACATACACATTATTGTTATTCCATCCATCCATCCATTAGCCCGTGTTCGTCCACTGCTGGACATTATTGTTATTATTTATTTATTTTCACCGTGTGACATTACAAGAAAATCTAATTCAAATGGTCACGACATATATCCCCAAGGGGGACAGGAGTGTTTCCGAGTGTGGGTTAACACTCCGTACAGCCTCGCTTGCTGAGAGGCATAGTAAAAGTTGTTCGCATAGACGAGTACAACTTATCAAAAAAGAGTTTGGTAAAATATTTAGTTCCACCTGTCACCGCGTCAAACTCTTTTTTGCCAAGCTGTACTATCTCTAGTTCTCTGCGTTCCAGTGACAAAATATCCAGCCTGTATATGTGTCGTTGGCACATCGGAGAGTTGGGCATATCATGATCAGCCCATGTATATCATAATTCTGTTAAAACTACTAGGGTCACGTTGCTCCGCTCCGCTTTGCTCGGCTCCCCATATTTATTTACGAGTAAACCAGCCACGCTCCTCACTCCGCTCGTCGTCGCACCTATTTTGACTTTTTGTTGAATGTCTTTCTGTTTCATGCTTCCTGATATGCCCTCGACATACCTACCTGATCTTACAAACTTTCCAATAGATTGCAACAAGGCTCTTTTGGCGCGTGGATTAGTCGTTAGTATGCTGCAATTAACCCCAGACGTCAACATCCAAAGTAAAAGTATCATTCTAGCTCTAAAATTGCTAATGTAAACGATTCCAGAGTTACCTACCTGAGACCAATTACAACAGCACGTCCTGCAGCAGCTCCCCAGGAATTAAATAGATATTAATTTAATGTGGATTACTTTTGTCCGTGACCTTTTGCGCTAAACCACATAGTTTTCTAAATATTTAAGAAAAACAAAAAAAAATAACTTCCCCCCTGTAACTTTTTACCCAACAATACATGGACTGTATAGAACAATTTGGGGCTGGAAAAGATACTTTTACTTTGGATGTTGAGGTTAGGCCGTTTTTTGGGCTAATTGCACCTCAGTAGGCAGGTACGTGGTCAAAATCGGAACTAACGCTGCTATCATATCCCTTGTTTCACAGCTGCGCCCCTCTAACATCTACGCGCCAAAAGATCCTGTTCCTTAAGAGAATAGGTTCCGATTGCATTGATCGCTGTTACTTCATGCCGAAAAACCTGCAGTGCGAGAGGGACGAATTCTGGAAAATTATCAAAATGACGACTTTTATCACGAATTTTATTATTTAAAAAAAAACTAAAGTTTTTATCAAATATCTGTTCGGATAACAGTATAATAAAGTTTGTACAGATTTTAATTAATAAATAATATTATATGATTTTGCTCAAATAATGTTAAAACTCGACATGAAACATTTTTTTGGAGTCATCTTTGATTTTTATGGCTCAATGTTGGAATGACTTCTGAAGATTCTGTTTCGATAAGAGTGTACATTATATTCTTGACAGAAGTCCAAATTTTTTTCAAATACCTAGTATAGCTAGATTCTTCAAACAAGGAAGAATAAATTATGGTTTTTCGGAACCTATCCTCTTAATATCAAAATATGTTAATTCCAGCTGTTCTCCGGGCACGAGTCCGACATAACAAACAACAATGGCCGCTGGTGGTCGCGCGGCGCTCGACGCTACTCGGGCGCGGGCGAGGCGGCGCGCGCGCTCTGCCGCATGGGGGACGTGGCCCTGCGCTGTCTGAAGGCGGCCCGCCCGACTGTTCACAAGTGCGATATATGGACCATTGTCGGACCGCACTTTATGCAGGTTTGTCTCTAACATAATACTGTTTCCAACTGTTGTCTGGCTACAAACCTATCCATCAGCCCCGTTCGTTCATTGCTGGATATAGGCCTTTCCAAGATTTCGCCAAAGAAGTGCCCATACGCACATACGCTGGGTAGGCGGGTTGGTTAGCGCGGTGCCAGTCTGTTTTATATAAAGGCCGACAATTGGAGATGGGCCATCAGTCGGTCCCAGTGGGCCACCTATAGTTTTGCCTGTTTGTGAATTTTCCTCTTCCTCTCCCACAAATAACTTCGGGAGTGTTTGCGAGTAAGATGGTGGTACCTCCACAGCACAGTCAATCCACCTCCAATATAATTCAGCCAAATTCATACTGAAGACTCGGTAAGTCGTCAGCACCCAGGTATAATGACCCTTTAAAAACGCAAAATGAAATTCAAGATTCCTATATACGCATTGACTTGAGGTTGTTATATGTATTTATACAGGATGTAATTATCATACTGAACAACAATTCGAAAAAAAACGCGCGATTCTTTAAAGAAAAAGATATTCAACTGTAACTCAAAGACTTTATCTCGTAGGAGGAAGGTCTATTTTAGAACGCTGCACCGGATTAGCTGTTTAACGGACGACGCTCTTTCGATACTCGCCCGTATGTCGGTGCTTTGGGGTTCACGCATTTTTGTTTGGAACTCAATTATTTCCCAAGCTAAGGGTAGCCGCGGCTATGATTCTTGGGAAAAGTGGTTCATTAGGGTCAGTAGAACATGTGGTTTCATTTAATGGTAGCAGTATATTTACACCCCGTATATACCTACGTATAGAAAAATATAGTATAGGAACACAATAAAATATTTCGTATGCAAAATATGCATGCAAAGTCATCTTATATGAATATAAATATTTTTATAATAAAATACAAGAACTTATAATTCGTTTACCTAAATATATTAATATAATAAAAATAGAATAATAATTATTAAATATTTTAATTATTTATTTATATAAATGAATATTATTGGTTTAATATTGAATTTATTTTTCAAATTAATATTAGAAAAAAAATAAAGAATAACCAATTAACTTGACAAATTTTTTACAATAAGCTACTCCAAAAAGAGAGTCAAAGCTTCTACAGTAGTGTTGTTGGGACGAATGTGTCCCTCCTAGCTGGTTAACGCGAAATTAGGTGCGTTCTAGCTAGGTCTCCCCAGGGTGAGACCAACAGTATCGGTCACTAGGGCGCTGGGGTTCGCCGGCCAAACGCCCGACCGGATATATCCAGACGTATGTCATAGGGGTATATTCAGCAGACGTCTGACCGGCATCTCCTGACCGGAGACCAGATTGGAAGGGCTTACATCCACTGTCTCTAGTCAGGTATAACGCGTCGCCGCGATCGAAAGCAGATTCAGAACAGCTCTGCTCTCACTTTACTGTGTCACTCTGTAGAAACGGACTCCCGGCATTAGGTGCGACTCGCTGTTATTTATACTAAGCTATCAAAAAAACTTTAACATCGCGATTCAGACATGAAAGAGATAACAGAAGATAAGAAATTACAATAGCGATTTCAGCCTATTACCTATTTTGTTATCTTATATCAGTTGACCAGTGATTTGATTACTAATTATATTAAAATTGTTACACATCCTTACTATCAATGATTAACATTGACAACATCACATCTATGATTTCCATATTTCTGCAATAATGATATCAAATCAGTATTGATTGGTATCATATATTTCTCTAGAATATTTTGCGATTAGCTACTTTTAGACTTACGGCCGGCCCGGTACGGGTTTTGGGGACGGTTATCCCGCGCAAATCTCCATACAAACATAAACACAAAATTTTGAGGTGTCTATGAATTGTTTAACAATATTTTAGGCTCAGTCCATTAAAATTGTTTATATCTATGCCAAATTAAAACTAAAATCGTGAAATTTGAATCATATCTTAACAACGAACCCCTAAAATACGTAAACGGTTTCTTACCAAAAGTGTAACCGAATGTGTTTTGTTGTTTTAGATAAAATGAAAAATATCATATTAATTTCGCATCGAAAATGTACCTATCAGGAAATCTAGATTAATTTTAATCAATAATATGTTTGGAAACCTTCACAGTATTACCAAAGTGAATCCCGTACGAGTTTCCTAAAATGTCTACATCATATATGTACAGTGGAGCCCACATCAAGCTAAACACTTTCAGTATAAGCTGACCTCTCATCGTATAGGCTTCCCGTACAATGAGAGGTCAACTTATACTCAATGTGTATAGCTTGATGCGGGCTCCACTGTACCTAAAGAACATACAATCCAAACTATGTATAAGTTCCTATGCGTCTAAGCCAAACTGTTTGTTATTACATCAGTCAGTCAATCAGCATATTTTATAGGGTATACAATACATACATATATTAGGGCTTAGATTTATAACAAAGTCGGACAAGTAAATGAATGAAACATTCCAGGCGGCGTGCCACAAGGACATCCAGATCTCGAGCCTCGGCATCCAGTGCTTGCACGACTGCGCCACAACGCTGATGAACCAGCAGGTCGAGTTGCCGCACTTCCACTTCAACGAGGCGCTGCTGAAGCCCTTCGAGAATCTCCTGTGCTTGGAGCTCTGCGATGATGATATACAGGTGATTACAGTGTTTACTTTTTTATACTTCATTTTTCGAGCCCAAATTATTTCAGCCTCATCCAACGAATTAAAACATATTCTAAATTCTTAAGGATCGATTTTTCAGTTTTGAAACATAAGACATAATAATATCGTTCAAAAACTAGCTCCCAGCCATAAAGTACGGGTCTAGTGAAAAATATTGCGACTGCAGCATTCGCGAAAACTATGAATAATCGTATTTATTCATGTATTATTAACTGCACAGCATAACAGATTAAATCCAAATCACCGTACAGACACAAAGAAAATTACAAGGATACAGAAGTGAGACAGAAAAGTAACGACAAACAGAAAAATGAAATAAAAATGTTAAAACAATCTAATATTGTAAATCTAAGGACATGGTCATTGAGGCTTCACTCTCACAGAACTTCAAGCACTCACGCATCACATCCGTCAATCTATCATAGAAAGTGCCGAAACCAAAAGTGCGTTGAGCTTCGTGAGCGCTCGCACCAGTGGAGACTTACTATGCGCTACAGAGACCGAAGGGGGCACTGCCAAGAGCCGGTGCGAGCGTGCACGGAGATAGTTGTCTGGCACCGAACGAAAACTGACAGATCCGCGTAACCAACTCAGGGCAGTCAGAGCTTCCACGTAGTATATGGCATTCAGTCACCATCAACTCATAAGCTCGTCTCACCTCAAGAGAGTTGAATCCGTGCGTACCGAGCAAGAACTTTGTGGGGTACATGAACGGATAGATTCCATGCTTTTTCTTGTACAAGAAACGCAAGAATGCTTTCTGTATTTTTTCAATCATTGTGGCATACTTTTTCTCGTTCGGATTCCACACGATGGAACTCACTTCTAACTTGCTTTTTACCAGAAGAATTTATTTAATGACGCCTGTCGAAAACAAGGATAAAACGAACTTAGCCGACAAAACACGAAGACGCAATATTTCTCAATAAATATCTTAAATATTGTAAAAATAGTAACTTCAAAACAATCGGATTTTCCGGTGTCGAAAATTTGGCTGTTATTACTCAAAAAATTAAAATATGAAAAAATCAGTTTATTGTAAACATCTATATCAGTACTTGCCCCCTTTCTGCATTTATCCCTAATTTGAGGTGCCATAGTATTTGAAGAGCATTGCCCGCTTTTTGTACATCCTTACTTTTTATTCGTATTTTGCCTACTTATGGCTTTGCCCCCTTTTAAAACATATCGGCTTTTTATTCTTATTATGTACAAAATTTGAGTTTGCTTTTAGAATTTCGTTATTTGCCCTCAATTTGTACAATCAAATACATAATATGAGAATTCGTTTGCTCCAAACTCCAAATCATAGAACCTCTAGGAACTACTGCATTAATTGGATCCTCCTTGGAACGTTTGATTATTGGCTGGAAATTTTTATTTGCATGACAGAGGTACAAAACTACACGATTTGTTTATTGCATATGATATGGTATATTATCTGTATGGTTTGTTTTTACCTTAGAGTTGAACAGAGTTTATTTAATAAGATTTCATTACAATACTGAACAATCCACCCTTAAGCATTCATTGAGAGCTTTGTAACTATCGTTGTAATTGTGTAGGCTTACCTTGTTCTTTTATCTCACAATCAAAGTGGTTAATTAATTTATGGCATGCTTAATTGTTAATTGATATATGTTTAAATGACATTAAACATGTTAATTTTTCAGGAACAAATAATATCATGCATCTGCGAGTTCGTCGAGACGAATAGAATGGAGATACGTTCAGGCTGGCGACCGCTCTTTAACACGCTAAGAGCTGCTAACAACTCCAACCAATACTCGGCCATTCTCGAGATATTCAAAGTGTTCCTCAGTACTGACAACACTCTCGTATTTGCCAATGCTGCCTTAGACTGCATTCTTTGCCTCCTAAGTCATATAAAAGGTCTTCACTACGACGAAATACAACATACCGAAGCGAAAGTCAAGAAAGCTGCAACTCCTACGCAACCTAAACCGAATGTTAACCTTAAATTCTCCAAAAACAGCAAATTCATACCTCTGAATGAAGAAAAAACAGAAAAGGTTATTGTGGACATGTGCAAAGAAGCCTTGTATCATTTAGAAAGCTGCGCTGATATACTAACCATGATGTACAATATGCCTAAATGTCCCATATTCAATACTGGTAACAGAATCAAAGGCGATATGCCACTATCAGTCGTTGACCCACTTATACCCAGTGCAACCCTTGATATTACTAAATACATAACCAATGAAAACTATGAGGAAGAATTTGTGACTTACAGGAAATTATCTACAACTTTATCACCCTCTAATACAACAAACAACTGCTTATTAAAACTGGATAAACCCAGTAATATACTCAAAGTTTGGTATGTCCTAATCGAAGGACTGATATCGGCTACAGTAGTCTGTTCAAAGAAAAATCAACCAGCAGCGATGGAAACACTGTTCAAATTGTTAAGAAATACGATAGATGTCCCGGGAACACATTTCGGGTTGCATTGCATAAACCATCTATTATTGCCGATGGTGCAAAATTGGCTTCGTCAAATATCAAATATCAACACCCATTGGGACAGCGTCCTCCCAAATTTCAAACAATGCTGTGGAATGACAACAGACACTATCGTGATATATTTACATCATTTGCAGCAAATAAATGTCGAAAGAGCAGCAAAGAATGAAAATAGCGAAGAGGATTTCGAACCTATAGAAAGTCCAGAGGCAACATTCGCTTTAAAGCAAATCATGCTAATTCTTGTTGAATGCATCGCCCAACCACAAGAGCCTATCGCAAGGTTGGGAGCCTCATGCATCAGACATATTATCCTGACTTCAGGACATCTGCTGACCGATAATCAGTGGGAAATAATTTGCATTAGTCTTCACAGAGCTTGCAACGTTAGTTTGACACCACTGAAACAAATCACTTTTGCTTTCAAAGAGAACTCTAATAGCTTCTACGGAGATTTAGCCATTGTGAAAGTGGCTGCCAGGAGGGATTGCTCAGTGAATGATAACGTGAGACTTCATGCGATGTCTCAACAAGTGTTTCTTAATGAACAGATCAAAAGCGATGGTCACCCGAAGCTGACACCGAAAAACTCCTCTCAAAACCTAATGCTTATAGATGACAGAAGCTATATTTTCCTTATCTACCTTCAAGAATCAGTAAATTCATTAAACCCAGAGTTGTACACAGTTCGAATTCCGCACCGTGGTTTGGTAGTAGGTCTTCTGGCACACCAAATTTTAGTTCAAATTATTGCGACAGTCCTGATACAATCTTCCTCAGATGTCTTCCATGGCATCAATAGCATTTTACTAGAAAGTTTTAAGACTGGGACGAATATTTGCAATTACAAATTCTACCTGAACTCCGATAACGTAAATTTGTTACTGAAAAGTTTAGAACTATCCTATATGAGAGCAATGCAGTTCGATTGTCGACCAGGACTAAAATTCCTAGTCCAAAAAGTTTCCAACTTGGACTATGCTGCTAATCTCTACAAGCAAACCACATCTTCTTGGCTAATCAAAATAATGGCTCTGACAGAAATATTCTTTAGTGGGGTCCACATGTTCAAATTAAAGCCCACTGATGTATCAATAATTATACGAAGTTACACTACGACGTTAAATTTAACCCTCGAGTACGACAGATTTGTAACCAAAATATTTGATCTGAAGTCTACCTGGGAACTTCTTTGTAATAGCTACGTAAAGCACCTTATCGACGTGTCCGATTTTGATGAACCGGACAATGTCAAAGACAGAATTTCATATAGTTCTTTGGATACTAATTCGTCGTCAACACGGTACGATGAATTTGAAGTACGCACAACAGAAGAAATGGTAACAGAAAGTAAACAAGAGGAAATTGGAAACGTAGAAGCCAATGAAGAAGAGATTGAAACACCAAGACCTTTTACTTTTGCAGATTTCAAAACTAACAGTCAAGCCACTTTAAGTGTTGAGAACAATAAAAGGGATGAAATAGACAATGGAAACACGACTTATACAAATGAAATCATTAACACCACGAAAGCTCACAATAGTCTAGAACTAGAAAATAATGGTATCGATGATGAAAACCAAGAAACACAAGATATATATGAAACACCTAAGGACGTAACTGAATCTGGAACTTCAAGTCCTCAGAAGGAGAAACAATTCAATGTTTGTGAAGAACTAAACAGTCATAATAATACAAAAACTCGCAAAGTCAATATAACAATATGCGACGGTCCCACGTATGATGCCATCAAGAATAATACTGATAATAAAAACTTGGAGCCGTTGATACCACCACAACCGGTGCCTCCTGAAATAGAACAACAGAGAGCTCTGAGCATAAGCAAGGTAATTTTAATCTGAAATATTTCGCAAGGTGCGTTCTAGAATTTTGTAATCTTCTCCAGTATGGATCACGATCTGTTTTTTTATTATTTGCAGGACACGGAGGTGCAAAGGCACAGTTTCCAAAACATTCTAATGGCGTACTTGGAACTTGTTCTAACATTTCCACTAGAAAGGTTCCAGGTAATCAACCCGGTGCTTCAGAATGGGTTTGTGCAACTCGCGAAGACGGTCACAGACCCACAACTGCTCGACAGAATTAATATATTTTTCGACAAAAAAGATTTTTCTTAACCAAAATCTAGTCATAAGTGATCAATTAATTGTGATAATGTAAAATTTCACATATTATTATAATGTATATTCCTGATTATTCAGTGTTACGTGCAGAATAAAGTTAAAAGTTAATGAATTAATATGGAGGAGTTTTACTAAAACACGTTTAGGTAAAATCTATAATTTTTAATAGTCTTTTCAGCTTTCAGCCATCTATAAAGAATTAAATGCCAAATCGCTTATGGATTTCTACAACAAAAATGCACATTTTTGGTAAACGATATATTTTTCTTCTTGTGGTTGGTTACATTAATCACGTTTTCGGTCAAACTTTATTCTCTTTTTGTGGTCGGTTACAGTAATCGCGAAATCAAAGGCACGAAAAATCACACCGCTAAAACATTTCAAATCACATTTAAAAATTAAACTTTGTACTATGATCTATTCAACACGTATGAATACATACAACGATGGCACATTGAACTCACAATAAAAACTCTAAAATGCGATATTCTTTGATCAAAATATAAATAAATGTACTTTGAAACTTAAATTCATAATATGTGATGGCACTTATATTTGGTGTCTTTGATAAATCTCATCTATCATTTACCTACGTACGACTATTTACAGTTATTTACAAATTCACAATATTTACAAATAAACATTTTCTTACCACAACAAATAAATGCTTACGTATGACAAAACTAGAGCACCAACTGATAAGCTTAAAGAACTTGCTCCTTTACTTGGATATGTATGCTCAAGTATGGCATAAGATAAAGAACTTAATCCTAAATCACTAGATATTAAAGCACTTTCTCTATTGATTAAATCTGCCAGCTTCTCTGCTTCCAACACGCATACGCTCAATTGTAGATCCGTTGGCGTTTTTAAAATTGATTCGATTGTTACGAAGATCTCCATTTCTATAGTCAAAAAGCCTCTTAAAGCACACTCTGCTATCCTGACATGTCTTTCTAAAGCTTTTAATACGTTCTGTAGATTAATAACTGAAGCTGATATATTTGTACCATATAGGGCTCTGTCTATCTGTTTTTTTGAGTACAGGATTCTTAAAGCACCTCCACATTTAGGGCAGCACGCCCCTGGGGGAGTAGAGCCGAGGCATCTTGCGCCTTTCAATTGTGGACAGATAATTCTGTCGAATTGACATTTTGGCTCCATGAGGTCGCTAATAGGGCCGACAGCAAGACAAGGACCGGAATAATCGACGCTCACATACTCGGACCAAGCGGCACATTCTGATATGTATGTGACACCGTTGACGCCACACACCTGTCCTTTCTGAAAAGAGTAGAACAAATAGTTGTAAACGAAATTGACCTTAACAGGGCATTTAGACAAATAGTAGCACAAAATAAGCCAATCGCAAATTGATAAATTACGAAGCTTGCAAATTTTATATTTTATTTCTGGTTATAACAGGATTAAAAAAAAATATTTTAACAAATGTTAAAATTCATAATCATCTCGACTTTGATGTTTTATTTTTATTAATGTTTTCATTGTTTTATACTTCACAAAAAATTGCTTGAGGCTTTATACCACTCACTATTTCTACTCTACTCTATTACCAGGTGTTATGTTACCGTGAAGGAAATTGGCTAGTTTCTTCTGTGGGTGCTACATACCGAGGAACATCTCTGAAGACATGATCCCCAGTAGGCGAGGCGGCGACCGCTCATGATGAGGTGGCACGGGTTGGAGTGAGTTCTATCATCCGTATCGCACACGGGATTAGCGGGCTGCGAGTTGCAGCTTGATGTGTTTACTGTCAAAAAATATATTTGTTAGCATACAACTGTAAAAACCGGCCAAGTGTTAGTCGGCCGAAGGGTTCCGTGCCATTAGATATCTATAAAAACGGCAAAAAATTATGTCTGTTGTATGGAAGTGCGCGAGTCCGACTCGCACTTCGGCCAAGTTTTAGTATTTGTTGTTATAGCGGCAACAGGTATACATCATCTGTGAAAATTTCAGTTGTCTAACTAACACGGTTCATGAGATACAGCCTGGTGACAGACGGACGGACGGACAGCGGAGTCTTAGTAATAGGGTCCCGTATTGCCCATGAGCTGCGATCGAAAATGGATCACTAAACCTCAGAAGGGTTTGGAATAGGATTAGAATGACTCACCACAAACATGTTGCGGACACGACGTCTGTAGACGAGATAGGCACACGTGTCGCGCCGGCAGACACGCGTGACGTCGCGGGCAAACGACGCCTGCGCACGGATCTCGCACACCGAACTCTATCTCTGCGTCTGTTGCTCCTGCACACCTGGTACACAACAGACAACGCTAATTACTATGAAATTGAGTCTGTCTGTCTTGCTATAGGAATACGTAAAAAAAAACCTGATAACTGAAATAAATAATACTTAATACCAGGTCCGTACACAGGGGTATGGGTATCCTGTCCCTCAAAGTAACAACACAAAAAACTTTTGTTACTCTTAACATTAGTTCCATGTAACATTTATTCCACGAAATATGACTCTATTGTGTTGTGAATGTTGTGATATAATTAATAAAAAAATGGGTGAACACGACATGTATTGGATGTTTTACAAACATTTGTGAAAGCTACATCCTCTCCCAAATGCAAATCCTGGCTAAAGGACGCAAGTTTGATTGTCACTTTAAACACTGTGCTATTTCAATTCAATAAGACACGTTTTTCTGTCTGAATTTAAGTGTTTTATTTTTTATTATGTAAGTATTTTTGTAAGTGCATTTATTTTAGATCATAAATAGGACCAAGACAAACCAAACATGGTTTCATGGTTCTGAATTACTTGTAAAGAAAATGTTGTTATTATAACTCTACATTACTAAAGCCGGCACATCACACCCGCGCCGGCCGTCAGCCACCCCGCTGGTCACCGCGTCATGGATGCTCAAATGCGGCGGCCTGCAGACGGTGGCTGTTGGCCAGAAGCGTTGGGCATCCTGCAACCATTTGTGTATACTCACTTAGCTAAGCAAGCGTTAGGGTACAATCGTCCCGGGGTCTGCACCGGTAGATGGTGCGGCGGACAGTTGCACGGCAGCCCGGTCAGCAGCGCCGCCTTGCCGCACGCTCGGCGCGAACACACGCGCTCTCCGAGGTAGCACGTGCATGGGTTGCATTCCATGTAGTATTTCTCACCTGCAGAATATAAATAATTTTAGTAACATGGTCTTCATTATTGATCATCAATGAATTTAACACCCTCCCTAGTGGTCATTATACTGATCCCAAGACTTCGGTCGTAGGGCTAGGGAAACATTATCTCCCTTCATACTTCACACCTTCCCCAGTGATTTTATTCATCCCAAGTCCTGGGTCTAAGGGCTACGAACACATAACCTCCAACATCAACATACATGTACTCACACAGACACACGCACCTTCATATACGTAAATGGCCTACTAAAAGGCATTTGTGTTTTAAAAGTATTCCATTATTTCATTAATTTTTTAACTTTCCATCCATCCATTAGCCTGTTTCGTCCACTGCTGGACATAGGCCTTTCCAGGATTACGCCTCTCTTGACGGTCCCCCTGGAAGAAATGCCCATACTCACACACGCTGGGCAGGCGGGTTGGTGAACGCGGTGCCGAAACCCTTGCACCAGTGACGCCGCTGCCCGTCACTAGTCTGTTTTAAGGCCTGGCAATTAGGGATGGATATACCGCCATCCATCGGTCCCAGGCAATGGTGGGCCGCCTGGTTTTGCCTGAGAGCTGTTCTCTTACTCTCCCCCAAATAACTTCGGGTGGATTTGCGAGTAAGATGGTGGTACCTCCACAGTCGAGCTCGGCATCAGCTCTACCACCTTTAACTTTATTAAACTATAATTAATTTCTTTAATAGGCACATGTTTTGGAATAGAGCCAAGTTTTCCACGTTTCAAGGCAACTTATTGTGGAACTAGTATCTAAAATGTTTGTAACAAATATCTTGAATGAAGAAATTATTATATTTTACTAGCTTTTGCCCGCGGCTCCGCCAGTGTTATTCAGTTTAACGACATGCTTTTTCCGGGATAAACAGTAGCCTATGTGTTAAGTTGGGGTATAAGCTATATCCATTCTAAATTTCATCCAAATCCGTCCAGCCGTTTCAGCGTGAAAGAGTAACAAACGTACATACACACACACACACACACACAAACATTCGCATTTATTAGTGTGATTCTTCTAGGTATTCTAAACGATAAAGAGAAAAATGTTATATTTATTATTTAACGCTGCTGGTGCTAGTTTTCTTTGATTAAACTACAAAGTATGTAAACAGAAAAAACTAACCGTGAGATATAACCTTGTCGTGTAGCCGGCAGTTGTCGAGCGCCACGCACGGCAGCGGCTGACAGCTGGCGAGTCCACGTGAGGTGCACCGACAGATCTTGTAGCACGCCTTCTGGGCTGGACTGGTCATGGGCACGCGCGCCCACGACCCCCCCGGCACTATGTACGGGCTGCTATCACCTGTTACACATTAAGAAGTTATTAGGATTATGGTTATCGGTGGTTAGATAGACCGAAAAGACTACAGCGGGACATTGACTCATTTCCAGAGTAGTTTGATATAGCTAAACAGAAAGACCAACTTTGTCCGGCATTGCGGAACCAATTAAGACGATATATGCGAGTAGGACTCACACCTGAGGGTTCAGTATCAAATTAGGTAGTCTGCTAATAAATAGTAAATTCAAAATGTTCCCATTTGATGAAAATGAGAAGAAAGGTCAGATGTGGAAGAGCCACATTAAAGATTGCTGCACCGCACCATGGTATAAATAAGTAATAGTATTCTATCTCCATTCAAACGGGCCGAAACGAACCCCCCAAAACTCGGTACAACTCGGTTTACGACAGTCGCGGTCGCACCGCAGTTACGTACGCACGTTGTCTCTGTGACGCTCACGCACTAAATTATTAGGTATGTTGTGCATTGTATGTTTGCTTTACAACTTTAATAATAATAATATAGCATTATCAAATACGTAAACAGTCAGTTGGCAGCCTAAGGGCGTGTTTAGGGGCCGTAGGTATTGATTTTGGCGGACACTGCCTAGTTCAACTATTGTTGTTACCTGTACTGTGACCGCACCGACAAAAGCTTCTTTGTGAATTCGATATGTTTTTTTTGTCTTTCTTCAAAAATACGAGTAGGTCCGGGAAAAAATAATTAAATTCGCAATCTTTTACCCAACGGGCATCCATCGATGCAAGTGTATCTCGCGCAGGACCCTCCGAGCACACAGTTCCTATTGACAACGCAGATCTGCGTCGCATTGCAGGGTGCGCCGGCGCACGGTGACGTCACCGCCTCGCGAGCAGACAGCAGGGGTGGATCTGCACCTGGGAATCAAGTTTGACATTTGAGGAATAATCATCTTCCAATTTAGTTCCTGTTCCAGTATTGATCTCGAAATAGAAACTCTAGAATCTCGAGTCTAGATAAACCATTCCGAAACCAACATTTGAAAGATAATTTTTGGAGCACAAAGTGGCTATTGATACGATAGAATATCGTACAGTTTCAAGGTCCAGTCAAAATCAGTCAACGATGAATTACATCTATAAATGAGATCTCAAAATGGAGTTCCCGGTTATGTCCTCGAATAAAAGCTAATTAAAAATATAGTGATTTAATTGCCTCCTTTTCAGCTTTTGTTTGGTACAATTTCGTACTTTATTTTTGGCTATTAGTGCAAGAGAACTGAAATAATCTGTACAATAGCTTGGATACGAAAACACTTGGAGTGAAGTCAAATGCACAGGTACTCTTACTCAGATGCTGTGACCTTCAAGCTTAGTAATAGGTAGGTAACTAGGTAATTGATACACCAGTAATGCATATACTGAACGCTCACCAGCGCTTTATGTGATTTCACGCCTTGTTCATACGAACAGAGATAGTGCTGACATCGCTACAATTCCCATACCTCAATTGCCGTCTAAGGAAGAGGTCCCAGTACAGGTTAGGATTTGGGCAGAGGATTTTTAACAAAATATTTGTCTTGCTTGAAATTTGTTTCTAATTCATCTTTACTAGTTTTTAATGCACTCTAAATAATTTTTAGAGTATCCAAAAGTGATGGATTTCGCTATAACTAATATAATCTTAGCAATAGAGCTTATACTCACTTGGCATCATAAATTCCCTCAATGGCACACAGGGGGCGTTCGTCTGTCTCGGCACTAATCTTGCGCACAACGAGCGAGCGGTCAAGTGCGAAGCGGCGCGAGACCAGTCCACGCACGATGACACTAGACGAGTACAGTCTTCTGAACAGAGGAGGCTACTGTGACCCTGACAATATGGAAAAATACGGGTACAATATTAAGGCGTAGTAGGTCGATCGCACCACGAAAGAGATAAGCATATCTGAAAAATCAAGAAGAGAGTGGGTGATGCTATTTTTCAAGGAATAATATTTAATACAAAATTCACACAAGTGCGTTTAAAAAAAAAACTCTATGTTATCATTTAGGATAATAAGTTTACATGTTTAAAACAGTAGGTAATCATTGTTATTTTTACTTCATTAGTTTCGATAGACTGCTTGTTTGAAATTAAAAAATTGCCTTCACTTTGCAATTTTTTTCGATCCAGCCAATTTTTCTCCATCGCACTTTGGGCTGTTACATCGCCCTGGAAAAGGCGTTTTTTATAACATATATTTATTTCGGAACCATATCTATTGTTGTTTGGGAGTACTACTTGTCCAAAAACTTCGTTTTTACTACCTACGTCGTGTTAAATTGATATCATGACACATATGGTCGTCTTGTGACATACATTGTCCCAGAGTCATTCAGGCCGATAACGGACCTCTAAAATGGCTCAGCTTTGAATCCAAACTTTTCTGTGCTTTAGTCAAAAGCTTTAGTCAAAATTGTTAAAGTACTCGTAATGTCACAAATAGTCACAGTAAATAAGTTAAGTTTCTTTGGCAAACCGATGATTTTTTTATCACGACTACAACCACCACAGAGTGTACTGTAAAAGTTTGTGCAGGGTCGATTGTAAAGATTTAAAGGCAGTTATTTATTTATTTATATTTGTTATATAATAATAATAATAAAAATATATACATAATTGAAAAGAAAATCTACAAGTAAAAAAATTTGGTCCAGGTCGCTGCCCTATGCAAGGGGATATAATCGCAGTCAGACAAAAAAGATTTAACCAAGTAAAAAGTTTTCATAAGTCAAATTTACCTTAGCAGTACAAGGTTTCACGTGAAGAGCACAAGCGACGCTCTTCCAGGTA
The DNA here is from genome assembly GCA_910592155.1 of Ypsolopha scabrella. Taxonomy (NCBI): domain Eukaryota; kingdom Metazoa; phylum Arthropoda; class Insecta; order Lepidoptera; family Ypsolophidae; genus Ypsolopha; species Ypsolopha scabrella. The sequence continues at coordinate 19,480,977 of OU342977.1, forward strand.
TCGGTGGTGCATTGCGACGAGTTCCGTAGCGGTAACTCTAGTCCGGATATTTTTACATACCTGTAAAGCGAAATTTGTAAACCCACAGAGATAGAGACTCTTGGTAAACATTAAAATACGGATCAAGTGCGAGCGCATAGGACTCGCACCCTGTGGGTTCTGTACCATTAAAAAACGAATAGACTTGAATAATTTTAAGAAAAATTAACGTAACAAAACTGCAAAATTAAGTTGGTCGAGTATTCTGGTAGCTAACCAAAGCTACATTATAAATCGGTGTTTTCAGTATTTGTTGTTTAAAGAGAGCGATAGACTCTCTACGAGCTAGAGACCCTTGACATATGGACAGACGGACAGCAGAGTGACATTAATAGGGCTTTTGGATACAGAACACTAAAAAGGCAAAAATGAGAATGGTTTGAGTAAAATAGAAGACCCTCTAAGCAGAAAGGCTTCTTACTAAGGTTGAGTTCTGGTGTTTTTTTATTCAGCACAGAACCTGTTATATTTATTTGTAGCAGAGCGTGGTTACGATGCACGGATGTGAAATATTAACTGTGCTGTACCTATGTATTATCTCAATCAATCCATAATAAAACCTACATCTCACTTCTCATTCCACATCCGTGCATCGTAACCACGCTCTGCTACAAATAAATATAACAGGTTCTGTGCCCCACAAGAAGAAGAGAATAGGGTAACAATGGATTTTTCAACAAAAATAGATATTGGGAAACTTGAAGGCAAGAAAAATTGGTCAACATGGAAGTACAAAATTTCTATAATGCTAGAAGGTACAGAAGGTGTCTTAGATGCTGTCCAAGGGAAACTTCAAAGACCAATACTTGCTGCGGAAGGAGGTGACGCTGCGACTAGCGCCTATAACGCCGCAATGGCAAAGTATAGGAGGACTGAAAGCGGCGCTCTGCTGATGCTGACCACCAATATGACAGAGGAAACACTACAAAAAGTTATGAGGTACAGAACGGCAAACGAGGTTTGGCAAGAGCTCCACAGACTTTTTGATGGACAAACAGATGATAGAGCCTATAATTTGTGTCTAAAATTCTTTGGACTGCAACATAACAAAGAGGACGATATACCTACTCATATGTCAAAGTTAAAGAATTTATGGAACGATTTAAAAGTTGAAGTATCAAAAACTGACACAACGGCGAAGCTACCTGAACTCCTTCTGATTTGTAAAGTTTTGGATACACTTGATGATAGATTCTTCAATTTCAAATCGAGCTGGCTAATGCTGAAGCAGTCCGAAAAAACTATCGATAGTTTGACGAGTCACCTCTGCACATTTGAGAGAGATCTGGGTAGTCAAGAGAACTCACAAGAGGAAACACTAGTGACTACGCCCATATATGGACAAAATACGCATAAGAACGATGACCAGTTGATATGCAACTATTGTTCTGGAAAAGGACATAGAGTACGCAAGTGTAAGAAGTGGATTAAAGATGGGAGGCCACCTAAACCAAGCACCTCATCTTCTGGGTCGAAGTCCAAACAAGTACAACAAATTTCGTTGATGGTAAATGCATGCTCAATCAGTCAAATCCAAGACCAAGAAAACTGGTATGTCGACAATGGAGCAACAACGCACATTGCAGTAAGGAGGAATGTTTTCAACGCTTTTCATGAATTTGACTCAGATCACACCGTAACAACGGCAGACGGAACTATCATACCTGCGTTGGGAAAGGGTTCCGTAGTGGTTGAATCAAATGTCGGTGAACACAAGGAGAAAATAACCCTCAACGATGTGTGGTTAGTACCATCGCTAACAAAAAATCTATTTTCGCCATTAGCAGCGCAAGATAGGATGCAGAACAGCATCTTTATGTCGACGACTAGAGAGTGCAAACTAGACATAGCAGGCACGACTAGGGTTGTTGGCAGAAGAGTCCCGCATGGTGGACTGTACAAGTTGGATATGAAGACAGTCATTCCAACAAAGCAAGTGACAATAGAAGTCAATGCTGTGACAGGCTCGAATATGCTGCAGCTATACCATGAACGATTTGCTCATCAAGACAAGAGACATGTCATTCGCGTGGTAAAGCGTGAGTTAGGCATTCAACTAAGTCCAGAAAAAGTAAAGTGTGAAGGCTGCATATATGGAAAGTCACATAGAAAACCGTTTGGAACAAGGGAAAGAGCAACAGCAGCTGGAGAGCTGATACACACCGATGTTTGTGGTCCCTTTGCAAAAAGCATCTCGAAGTACCAGTACTTTGTACTTTTCAAGGACGACTATTCGAGTTATCGATTTGTTTATTTTATCAAAGAGAAGTCGGAAGTGAAAGACAAACTTCTGCAAATGCTACAAGAAGCAAAAAATGCTGGCCATACTATAAAAACATTATTAAGTGATAATGGAGGCGAATTCGACAATGCGGCTGTTCGTAAGATACTACAGAAACACGGAATTCAACACCGATTGACGATGCCTTACACGCCAGAACAGAATGGCTGTAGTGAGCGAGAAAACCGCACTTTGGTAGAAGCTGCCAGATCGATAATGTATGCAAGAAGGGAAATGCCACAAGTACTCTGGGCTGAATTGATCAATACAACTGCTTATGTACTCAACAGGACAGGTCCCACTAGAGTGGAGGACAAGGTGCCTTACGAGCTATGGCATGACAAGAAACCCAAGATTAGTCATCTCAAGATAATCGGGAGTGAATGCTATGCCCATATTCCCAAACAAAAGCGGAATAAAATGAGTAAGAAAGCTATTAAGGGCATTCTTATAGGCTACGAGAATGATGATGGTTATCGTGTCTGGGATGGTCACAAGACATTGAGGTCTAGGGATCTTACTTTCAAAACTGACGTCGAATTTAAGATTACCACAAATTTCCCTATTTATTCAGAGGGAGAAACAGGCATAAACGATAATGAAAATGTTCCCGTACAAGAGCCAGACAATCCTGAACATGTTCTAGAGGGAGATATAACAAATGGAGAACAAGTTCAAGAGGATCAAGGTCCAACTATCAGAGCTGAGGGCAAATACAATAATGATAGTGACGATGAGTTTGTCGACGCACATGAGCGATTAGAAGTAATTGAGCCCCTGCAAGAAGCGGATTCTCGATATTATTTAAGAGACCGACAAAATACCGCACGTCCTAAGAAGTTTGAAGACTACGTATGCATCGTCAGCTCTGACGATTTCCCGGTAACATACGAAGAAGCAATTAAGAGACATGACGGTGTTGAATGGCAGAAAGCCATGAGAAGTGAACTAAAGTCTCTGAAAGACAATGATGTCTGGACATTGTGTGAGCTACCTTCCAATCGAAAGGCGCTTCCATGCAAATGAATTTTTAGAATTAAGCGCAACCCAGATGGAACTATTGACAAATATAAGGCCAGGCTGGTAGTAAAAGGGTTCAAACAAATAAAAGGAATAGATTACGAACAAACTTACAGTCCTGTTGCGAGAATGGCAACTATCAGAGCCTTGTTAAGTGTGAGTGCTGAAGAAAAATTGCATGTCACACAATTTGATGTGTCAACTGCATTTCTGAATGGCAAGCTAAAAGAAGAGATCTATATGAAGCAGCCAGAAGGATTCAGCGATGGCACAACCAAAGTCTATCATCTAAAACGAAGCCTTTATGGATTAAAACAAGCCCCTCGATGTTGGAACTCTTGTTTTGAAGACATACTGCTAAGCCAAGGTTTCGTTCAGAATGAGGCCGACTGCTGTTTATTTACGAAGAATGTGGGAGATAAGAAGATTCTGATCACATTATACGTAGATGACGGACTCGTGGCTACAACAGATGAAGAACTAGCAAACCAATTCTTCAAGGAATTGGGAGATAAGATTAAAATTACGACTAAGGAAGCATCCTACTATCTAGGTCTGGAAATTGCACGTTCGAAAGATGGTTCTATTTTCATTAACCAAGAGTCGTACACGAGAAAGATTTTAGAACGTTTCGGTATGTCAGAATGCAATCCAGTCTCAACGCCTATCGACCGGAATCCGACTTCAGAATCAGGGAAAGTCGAAGATCGAGTCCCTAAAGAGAAGAAATTCCCATATCGTGAGGCTGTAGGTGCTCTCGCGTACCTCATGACGGGTACACGCCCCGACATAGCTTATGCTGTTGGGGTAGTATCAAGAACAGAAGCGGATTGGTTAAGAGTCAAAAGGATATTTCGTTATCTAAAAGGAACAGTATCCTACGGCATTATGTACAACGCAAATATTACCAGTGGAAAAATAGATGGCTATAGTGATGCAGATCACGCCGGTGATGACCAGACTGGACGCTCCACTACAGGAGTTATTTGTTTGTTTGCTCAAGGTGCCGTTTCATGGCTGAGTCAACGACAACCATCTGTTGCAATCTCAACAACGGAAGCAGAGATTGTAGCCGCAAGCGAAGGCGCACGTGAGCTAGTGTGGCTTCAAAGGATATTCAGTTCATTAACGGTCCCGGAAGGAATACCTATATTGAAGGTAGATAATGAAGCTGCTATACGTCTTGCATATAACCCCGAATTCCACAAGCGGACTAAACATATCCGAGTACGACATTTCTTCGTTCGGGAGACAGTGCAAGAAGAACTTATCAACGTTCAAAAAACAAGCTCTGCTGAACAGTTAGCTGATCTTTTGACAAAGGCAGTTCCTAAACCCAGACTGGTAAAAATCAGAGCTGACTTGGGGCTGCAAAGTATTTCCTGCTAGTGAGGGAAAGTAATAAGGTTGCATGACACTAGAATGAAAACTTATGGTTGAAAGTCTATCTAAATTATTATCACTTGTCATCTCTCTCTTTTAAAATGTCAACGAGTAAATACTGAAAATTGTGCAAAATAAAACGGAAATATTAACTGTGCTGTACCTATGTATTATCTCAATCAATCCATAATAAAACCTACATCTCACTTCTCATTCCACATCCGTGCATCGTAACCACGCTCTGCTACAAATAAATATAACAAGTTTTAGTAGGTACTTCCCGAAGGTGTTACCTCTATCGGGGTAAAGGTACTTTTGTACCCGCCTTGATGCAATAAAGGAACTATACCATACCCACTGTCCCTCTGATCAGCCACAGCTAAATGAGCGTCCAAGTCAGCCTGCGCGGAGCAAGAGCGGAACAGGCCGGTGGGGCGGTTGTTGAGCTGGCTGCAGTAGGTCAGCCCGGCGCATCCCAACGAGCATGGCGCCTCCACTGAAATACACAAAATATTAAACTATATCATCTGTAACAATACAAGAGTTATCATCTGTGAAGTTGCAAATGTGGGAAACTTTTTCAGCACGCACCGGTTGGCGGTTCTTTGCTGACTTATAACAATTTCTTTGAACACTACTCAAGAGCAATTTATTGCAGTTATATAGTACTACATACATATTATTGAACGAGCGAGCGAAGCGAGTGAGTTCTCCAAGTCTACTGGAACAATCCGGCGTTTGTATGTATGTATGTATGAATGTTTGTTCGACGATAACTCGAGTATCGTTGATCGGAATGTCATGAAATTCGGCAGGCGAGTAAATAAGGCAAAAAGAATTTTTAAGTTCGAACATGAGCCAAAGCGGTCAAGCGCGAATCTGGCGAGCGCGAGTTCACAGTTCGGGGCGAATTACTAGTTAAAAATAGACAGTTGACGCTCAGTGCCTACTTACCAGACCTACCTAATACAAGAGGATGCATCCAATGCAGCACCATAAAGAATTGGTATCGAAGCAATGGTGTCGATTAGGTGTAACACGACTTAACTTATTTGACAGGTAACCTTATTTTAACATTGAGTTATATTAGTAATATAACTCAATGTATTTTAAGCGTCCTGTCCTTGTCTTTTCGTTACAGAAAGAAAAAGACAGAATGCGTATACTAAGTTTAGTCCTGTCAAATAAGTCAAGTCGTGTTACAGGTCGGTTAACTAAAGCTGGCACGTATTTGACATTTCTGACATGACTATCTCGCGTATACACACGCGTCAGCTATTGTCTGTTCATTTTCATTATTGTCACATTCGCGCCAGCTTTAGTTAGTCGACCTGTACACCGAATCGACACCAATATGTATTTTGAAGGCCTAAGAATATACCGCATGCTAAGTGCGAGTTGCCATCGAATGACTTTACTACCGCGTGAATCAAGTTAAGCCAGGTCTCCAGCGCACGTTTTGTACTACACACTAAACAAAAACGAGTACACAAAACATTGTTTAGCTACACATTTTTACTGATAGGCATGCAGGAGACACACGGGGCTTATAAACACAAATATGTAGCGGAACAATATACTGTGTAGACGTTTTTGTGTAGTGTGTAGGACAAAACACGCGCTGGAAACCCGGCTTCACTCGATTCACGCGGTAGTGAAGTCATTCGATGGCAACTCGCACTTAGCGTTCTGTACAAAAAGATGACTCATCCTTACCTTCCTCGATGCACTGCGACAGTTCATTCTCCTGCGGGTCCCCGAGACACTCGGTGTAGAACTTCTGCCAGTTGTTGTGCCATCCGGTGCTGAACGTGTTGAAGCAGAGCCGCTTGCAGTTGATCGTTGCGGCCTGACAAATTTATATTTTACAACTTTGAGAGCCTAAAAAGTCTGTAGAGTGTAAATCGTACACAATGTAAGGGTTTCGTCACGTAGATGTAGTCTTTTCTCTGTATTTGACATCCTACATAATTTTCCGAAATCTATTTATAAAATAACTTGTGTCACTAAGTAGCACTATTGATTCAGTATACGTCTTTAGGTAAGCCATACTCGAAGCTAAGCTCATCTAAATTAGCCTACGTAAGGTTATTTAGAGCATGGATGAATAATTTAGAGCCACAACTCTTCACATATTGTCTTATTTAAATTTGTAGGTATAGGTACTAATTATTTATTTATTTTATTTATAAGCAAATGGACATACAAATGAGTAACGCCTTTTGGGGGTCCAATGGTACTTGAATTTGAAAGCTAATTAAATACTTATCAAGATCGAACTATGTAGTTAAAACACTTAGTAAAAACCAAGACGCAAAAATACTTAGTAAAAATAGCGTAAACCCATAATTACGGACCTTATAGCAACAATGTAACTTAGCAGCATCATGCGGGATGACATCCTTGGAGTCTTGCGGCGCGTCTTTCCTCAAGAAGCATTGCCACAAGCCATCATGTATGGCGGGCTTGCCGCAAGCTTTGTCCAGAACTTCGAATATCTCTTGAGACTCGCCAGTGCGCCGGAGCACCGCCTCGCAGGTACTGCGGCAGTCTTGGTTTGAAGATTCGTGGCAACAGGGGAGGTCTAGGAGAGATTTTGAGTGTTCAATAATAGAGACAATGTAGCATGTTGCTTCCGTTTTCAGTAATAAAGGTTGACTTGACATCACAATTTTCAGTACGGGGGTTGTAGTAAGTAAACACAATGTTTTTTGTACAAAAATCTACTTAAAAATGAAACAAACTATACGAGTACAGTAGAGCCCACATCAAGCTAAACACTTTCAGTATTAGCTGACCTCTCATTGTATAGGCTTCCCGTACAATGAGAGGTCAGCTTATACTCAATGTGTATAGCTTGAAGTGGGCTCTACTGTACAATACATACATATATGTGTTTCCATCTCCAATAGTTTAACTATACCTTGTTTAATTTGTCCTACAACTTTTCTTACAATAATTTTACAACTTCTGTTTTATATATGATAAATTTAATTTTTTTTAAACTTTATAGACTTGCTCAACTAATAACTTACCTGCCCTGTTTGTTCAAATGCAAGTATTGCATGGGTAACAAACAAAAATTTTAATTGAATGCATTTTCTTGTTCTTGAACAAATTTGTTCGAGGACGAATTTTATGGAGTATACATAAAATCACACAAAATTGCCCCTCCCTGAGCAAGGTAATTTATTAATTTATTCGTTATTCATAATATGTTACAGTTATACGAAGCCTTTGATAGTCGTTCGACCAATCAGTTACCAAAAAACATCGCAAACAAAGGTTAATAAGGACAACATCCAAATCGGCCCCCTTATTGTCTAACTTCAAATTCCATCGCGGTATCGTGAATGGCTAGAAATTACATCACACATCCTTTTAAGCCAATCGCAATACAGTTTGAAAGCGATAGATTAGTGATAGATGTTTTAGTTAGAAAATAAGGCCCCTGCCTTTACCGTAACCTTACCGCGACTTAAATATTCAGCGCAGAATTAATTTTCTTTCCTACGAACTTACATCTAGCAGTATCAGTGTGCACCGTCGAGGCAGTATGGTCTCTCAGACATTGCAACAAGGGCGGAGATTGCTCGCACTCCTCCACTGCTCTCTCCTTAGCGCTGATCTCCACGTGGGCCTGGCCAACGCGCCAGAGCACCTTCTGACACGCCTCGTGGCAGGAGAGAGACTGAGTTTGAGCTGGAAATTGTAGCAAGTATACCCTATCAATATACAAGGTAGAACGTAGTGGTTATGTGTTGTAAGACGGCGATGTATGTTTAATCTGTGCTGGGGAAGCTCGTTACAATCAGAAATAGAGGTCACAAAAATACTTGAGAAGATAGCTGGCACTCTTTTATAATATCATCCGTGTCTTTGACCTTTCAAAACAGTTGCATTTTCATGTTTTTTAAATTACGGTTGTTCCAGTTTCGATTAATGAGATGTGTTGTAGTGCTTATTTAAATGGATGGAAACTAGCCGATGCAGTTCAGGAAATTCAGAGCTGTAGATTAGACATTTGTAAAAAAAATACCGTGTTATTTAAAAAAGTGTATGTCGGTATACAGTATACAAGATAGTACATAAACTTACAGCAGCACCACTGCGCCTCCTGCTGTCTCTGCACACAGTCGAAGAAGGCGAGTTCATCAGACCGTCTGCACATAGGCGTCAACGATCTCGCATCTTTGGCGGTTGCGCACGCGCTGCGGCATGACGCGGCGCGGCCCAGCGCACAGCACGCGCGACCCCACCAATCAGAGCCAGATACCACTTCTGAAATAATTGATGTTCAAATAGAACCATGAGATAATATTAGGGAAAACCAAGTGGCAAGTGGTATTATTATTGACATGATATAAATATACAAATATCTAACACACATTCATATGCGTCGAATTGAGAACCCCCTGTTTTAAGTTTGTAAATGTGTACTTTGCCCTGTTAAATAAACTTTACAATTGTCGATTTTAGATGGCAATTCCACTATTCACAAAATTACAAAATTGATAAATTGTCGCGCGCGATATTTTAATATTATACCGGGTGTGAAAGCAAAGGCAAGAATTATTAAGGGTGTGTTAGTATGATCGGTAAAGATATTATTTTAAATACTGGAATCTCTAAATAAAGTACCAGTACCATAATAACACGATTTTCTTTACTCAAAATACACTAATCGCGTGGACACCCTCACGGTCGCTGGCCGCTCGGATAAGGGGTGCGGGTTGCAATTAGGTGTGTGGGGACTTGGGGAGGCCGATGAGCTGCGTAGCCATAGCTTAGAAAAATGATGGAATTTTTGGTGAAAATTCAAGGAATTTTTTTATTCTCGTAATGACATCAGAATCGTGTATACTTTCATACCCTAAAGGGATTCTTGACTTTGCATTTACACCCTGTTTTAAAAATATCCCTGAAATGTGGACTTTATCGGACACCAATGATTGAAGGGTATTTAGTAATAAAAAATATGAAAAAAGGAAGTGGACAATCAATTCCATTGAGTCCAATAATTTGGTCACTCACCTTGAATCGTTTTGTTCATACAAATCCAAAACTCCACCTGCAGACAAAAGCTTATACTTCAGAAACCACTAAGATTTTTAAACTGCCTTTATTCCTTCCTTGTATATTTTATTTGGTAATTCGATCTAGCAGTCATTTTAAACCAATAAAATAAATTACAACACAATGCCGATAGGCGGTTTATTGATGAATAAAGATGTTTTTCAGACAAAAACTTTGTGATCGCTGAATAAAAGGTATTACGTTTCAAGACTCCCTTTTAGAACAGCTTTCAACATAACTTTATCATAAAGATGCTGGTTTTGATATCAGATATCGTTTTCTGATGGAGGGTGGGTAATTTATTTTAGATTAGCACATATCTCTTGTAATAAATACTATTGGAAAAATACGCAAAATCATGTGAATAGTATTTCGTTACTTTCAACATCATCGCTTGAAATTACACAGCTACCAAATTGAAAATATGCATGTCTTGTGACCATATCATGAAATTGGCTATATAGTGTGTCCCCGTAAAAGTGCACACCCGAATTCCTACAAGAACTAAAAAAAAAATTACGCTGTTATCCCTAAGGTAATTTAATCTTTTAATCATAAATTATGGATCAATAAATTCAATTATTAATGTTAAATTTAAAATAAAAAGTTATTTTAATTAATTTATTAAAAAATATTGATTTTGGATGAAGGGAAATATATAGAGGACAAGGTTTATTAAAAATTATTAAAAATTATTCTGTTTTAGGCTGAAATTAAATCAACCGACTAAATTCATACTGGAGACTCGGTTAGTGATCAGGAACTAGGTAATCCTTTTGGGCAAATTCAAAAAATATATTTTTTGCTCCCTTACTGGTTGGACTAGTTTAAGTAGAATTATTAGTCTAGGCAGTAGGGAAGCAAAAAATATATTTTTCGAATTTCACCAAAAGGGTATTTGAAGCATGTTTCTGATCACTAACCGAGTCTTCAGTGTGAATTTGGTCGGTTAATTTAATTTCACTTGTATAGTTGCTGGTGATTAGACATTGTATTAAATAATGTTTTTAGACAAGACTTGGAACTGGTGTACATAAAAAACCTCAAAAGGTTTTTGTTACACCTTTATCTAAAATTGCATGTTATATTTGTTTAAAATAAATAAACAAATAACTGCTACAACAGATTTCATGATATGGCCGATCGATTCATAAATGGTCAATTCTACAATATGGCCACGACCGTAGCTATATATAATACTAGCTTATGCCCGCGGCTCCGCCCGCTTCGAACAGATTTTCGTGGAAATAAGGAAAACAAAAGAATATGATTTTTTGAACGACAATATGCAACGGTCACCATGTTTTACCAAAGTGCCAATAAAGACCAACAAAATAAGCCTAAACTCGAAGGGTCTGCTGTTGTCCGTTGAGGAGACCCCGTACCCACCTTCCAGTCCCATCATCAGACCATGGTCACCATGTTTTACCAAAGTGCTAATAAAGACCAATCGAATAAGCCCAAACTCTAAGGGTCTGCTGTTATCCGTTGAGGAGATTCCATAACCACCTTCCAGTCCCATCAGCGACCCTGATCACCATGTTTTACCAAAGTGTTAATAAATACCAACTAAATAAGCCTAAACTCGAAGGGTCTGCTATTGTCCGTTGAGGAGATCCCGTACCCACCTTCCAGACCCATCACCAGACCCTGTTCACCATGTTTTACCAAAGTGCTAATAAATACCGAATAAGTCCAAACTCGAAGTGTCTGCTGTTGTCCGTTGAGGAGATCCAGTACCTACCTTCCAGTCCCATCATCAGACCCTGGTCACCATGTTTTACCAAAGTGCTAATAAAGACCAATAAAATAAGCCCAAACTCGATGGGTCTGTTGTTATCCATTGAGGAGATCCCGTACCCACATCCCACAGTCCTGTCATTAGATCCTGGTCATCATGTTCTACAAAAATACCCATCAATACCGATTAAATGAACTTAAACTTGAGAGGTCTCCAAAAAAAAACATTTACCAGTGGATGATTGAAACCCCGACGATAAGACTACATACGTACGACTACGCAAGGCGTACATACCACACGATTAACTAAAAATCTTATTAAGTGCTTAAAGAATTTTTAAAGTCAGTTCAGTAGTTCTAGATATTACCCATTATATGCAAACAAACAAACAAATCTCTCTTCTTTATATAATAGTGTAGACAAACTTTAACGTGAGTTGATTTGAACCAGACTGCGTCAAATTCGATATTTTGAAACATGCAGCGCTATAGTGTATCCTTAGCGTTTTCTAAGCACTTGAAAATAAAAATATTTTAGTCATTGGTCTTTGCGCAGTCAAGAAATATAATTTCAACTTTAATATTTTTTTTACAAAAGCAAATATTTTTTCTAAAAATAAAATAAAAGAATAAAAAATAAAAAGTGAAAACAAATTTTACCAGTCGGGGTTTGAACCCGCGACGATCGACTATGCTACGGCGGCGAACCTTCCATATGTCTCACTAAAATTCTCATTGCGCTGCTCCCTTTTGTCATAGTGTGATGATACATAGCCCTAAACCTTCCCGAAGAAATGCTTTATCTTTCAGTGAAAACTGCATCAAAATCCATTGATTGGTTCTCAAGTTATAAGCGAACGAACAGACAGAGGGACAGACAGACAGACAGACAGGCAGACGTTGTATTTTATATGTATAGAGAAGAAGAATATGAGACTTATAAAACCTTTTTATAAGATTTCTAGACTAGCTTTTGCGCGCGGCTCCGCCCGCGTCGAATGGATTTTCGTGGAAATAAGGAAAACAAAAGAATATGATTTTTTGAACGAAAATATCCAACGGTTACGATGTTTTTACCAAAGTGCTAATAAATACCAATCAAATAAGCCCAAACTCGAAGGGTCTGCTGTTGTCCGTTGAGGAGATGTACCCACCTACTTCCAGTCCCATCAGCAGACCCTGGTCGCCATGTTTTACCAAAGTGCTAATAAAGACCAATCAAATAAGCCCAAACTCGAAGGGTCTGCTGTTGTCCGTTGAGGAGATCCCGTACCCACCTTCTAGTCCCATCAGCAGATCTTGGTCACCATGTTTTACCAAAGTGCTAATAAATACAGATCAAATAAGCTCAAACTCAAAAGGTCTGCTGTTGTCCGTTGAGTAGATCCTGTACCCACCTTCCAGTCCCATCATGAGACCCTGGTCACCATGTTTTACCAAAGTGCTTATAAAGACCAATCAAATAAGCCCAAACTCGAAGGGTCTGCATTCTAACCAAATTTTACAAACGTTCGGGAATTATTATTTGTTACATAACTTCTAATTACTACCAGTAGAAAAGTAAATTTCAAAAATCTTTAAATGACGATAACTTTTTTTTTCCGAGATCCGATTTTAATGAAATAAAGCCTATATTCTATTCCAAATTAAGCTCTGTATAGATGTGGAAACTAATGAAAATCCGTTCAGTAGTTTTAGAGATGTGCGTGAACATACAGACAGACAGACAGAAAAGAATTCTAAAAATCTTCTATTACTCTTCTTTAGTTACCCCTTTTCTATTTATATTACTTTTCTTCAAACAGCGGTTTCTACTGTTTTATTATCTGTAGTGAAATATGTATTGATACCAAAACGTAAACATGCAACTTAGCAGGATGCTAACACTGACAAAAACGTTTTATTGATCATACTGAACAATTTTTCTTAAGAAACATACCGCGCACACCTTAGGAAAAGCTGTTAGGCAGTACACCATAGACAAAGTGGATTGTGACTTTAAAAACATACCGGGTGTAAGTGTACAAACATACCGGAGGTGAATTTACTAATATAGTGGGAGAAAACAGAAATATACCGGGTGTAATTAATGTTCAAATATAACGGGCGTATATGTACAAACATACGTTAATGATAGGGAACATTACAATAAACTACATGTTCTACTGATCGAAGCTATGTCTATGCAAATTTCACTAAAAAATCAAAAATATTATCAGTATAATAAAAATTATTGATTATATTTACTTAGAAAGGTTGCTTAGTTATTATACGAGTAGGTATTTACCAGTGGCGGTGCACAGAACTTGTAGATGTTCTCTATCCTCTCCTCTCGCATCGCTGACGCCGTCGCTATCTCCACTAACGACATCTGGAACAATACAAATCGCCATATTATACAAATGAATAATTCTACATGAACAAATAATCCATCGGCAACGACTGTTACGCGGATCATACTGAAAGTTTTTGGAACTGGCCATTTGTAACAAAATTATAAAAAAACCATTACGGGTTTTTGAAAATGGATCTCTCTGATTACATTTGACTATGTGTGATTTTAATTTGTTTTTCCAACAATTAATTCTTATTTTGTAGGTTACCGGATTCGTTTTGCATGCTGTCTTCCGTTGTCAAGAGAGTGTGGAAGTGTTGAGAATAGCCACAGGCGTAGCTAGGGGGTGGGGGGTGGGGGGGGGGGTTCAAATTAGGGTATAAGCTATATATATATATCCATTCTGAATTTTATCCAAATCCGTTCCGGAATGTTAGGGCCGATTATTTTTTTATTTGGGTCGTGAACTTTGACAAAACAATTAACGAAACAAGGTTCAAAATTAGACTTAGACCCGATTTAATCAATTAGGTATGCAAAGAAACAAGTTGAAACTTAGTAAAATTAGTATAATTATTTTTAGCTACTACGACTTTTTGTTTCAAATATTAATGTATTATTTATTTTCTTAAACCCCCTCCGATACTAAAACCTGGCTACGCCTATGAGAAATGCTCTTGAAGTTTGGATACCATGTACTCGTAGTTGTTTTTGTTGGTATTATCTCTACCCACTTTGTAAAGGCATCGGGCTATCTTTCACATCAATAGCTCAGTACTGTAAATCCCTACAGCAGTTCCGGGAAGCTAACCCATAAATCGGTAAGAACAAAAGCTCAATCTGTAATAAACACAATCCCAGTAGGCACTTGGGCAACATGTTTAGTTAGATGAACAAACACATGTTCAGTTGGGCAGTTATTGGGGCACGTTAGATACGCTTAATGAGTTCAATTGACACACGGACGCTGCCGCCTTAGGATCAAAGATGTTCACTTACATACACACATACCTACATATGTATTGTATATCCGTACGAATATTACATTAGAGATTGTACAGTGAGGTTGAGATGTATATATGGTATTATTTATTAAGGACGTTAAATATTTAGATAACCAGAAATGTCGTATTACCCGCGGGGAATTTGATTTTGTGAAATTAAAGTAGCCTATGTATAATATAAACCCGGGTCGCAATCAATCTATTCTGCTCTATAAGTTGATCGGTTGATTGGTTTCATATAGTTATAAGCTAAATAACAACTTTCAGATTATTATATTTCAAACTATTATTGTGTTGAAAACCGAATGTAAATCCAACAGTAGTTTCTGAGACTAGCATGCGGTCAATTATGTAGTCTAAAAGTATATGCCCATTTACATACATAGTATTTAAGTTTATGTACACCTTGTATTAAAATATTGTTATATTTATGTTACTTTTATGTAATATGTTATACACTTATTTATAATTTTAAGTCCGTATTGTTTCCAAATCTTATTTTTTTTTAATCATGTATGTTTTATCTTTACGTGTGCACATATTGACAAAAATATAGCTCGGCATTCGGCTTTGCTCGTATTGGTGAAATTTTCTTTTTATTGAATATTAAAAAAATATATATAATATAAAATGGTTGAAGAAAACACTTGTACTGTTTCATAAAATTATTATTAGGTTTTATAAATGTACGAGTTTGTCACAAAAGCTGTTCATGTATGTGAAATGTTGTCATCCTGTTTTCACATACATGAACAGCTTTTGTGACAAACTCGTACATTTATAAAACCTGGAAAATGCCTTTAAGGCGAAACTAGTCGGAAATATAAATATAATAACACTGGTCAACAAAATTGTAGAAATTTTCTGTCACAGGAACGATTTATTGAAATTATTATAGAAATTTGTATGCTGAATCCGAATATAAACTCAGATTTTCTCTATCACGTCGTAATATTTGTCTAAGACAGACTAAATTTTGAAAAATCGCGTGTTTTTACTACTTCTGGTGGGGCTTTACGCTTAGCAAAATTAGTTTTTCGGCTTTAATTTTCAATAATACTTCTTCTTAGTGGTTCTTTTTAATAATATAATAAAAAGATTCACGTAACCAAGCCTAGTTTTCGATTAAATGTCTCAAAACAATCAAACCCAATCTTTCATAGTAAAAACTTGGTATGAAATGTATGGACCGAACAAGCTCTCACAAAATATTATTTATTTTGAAAAATAAGGTTCATACGCGAATTATGTTATTTTCACCTTAATAAGTATTGATTAAGGACTTGTAATTATGAAAAATAAATATATAAAATACATTTGTAATAAGTAAAAAAAATGTTCAGAAGCATTAAAGAAACGGTAAATTTCAATACCTTGAAGTTGATTTCACAAAACTGAGACCTGATAGAAAAAATCTGAGTTCAGATTTGGATTCAGCACACAGTTTTCTGCAAGAAATTCAAAATATCGTTTCTGTGCAGAAAACTTGTTGACCAGTGTAATTTTGTGAAACAGTACAAGTGTTTTCTTCAACCATGATGATGTTTCACTAAGTGCCGACAATCGCAAGTATTAACTTTATTATCTAAAATATTTATTATTCCTCATTTTCATGCAATCTCAAAATTAGTCGATTGCAAGTGTTTTACGAAACACCAAATATTTGTAAGCAAAACAAGAGAAGAATAAATTGATAAGAAACGGAAATTATTCGGCTCTTAGCAGGATACAGTCGGGCGTATCCTTTTAAACAGCTAAAAGTTGTCTCTAGAAACGCTAATATAATCATTGGTCGTATAAGTATATCGGTAGATATCTATCTACAATAATAATAAAGTAGTCATTTTCAAAATTTTAAATGAAATGGATAAATTAGTATTGTACTAAAGCCAAAACAATCATTATTATTTAAATTTTGTCTGGTTGTATGAATATTCCGTTTTAAATTCAAAAAATTGTAGCATTGGCTTCAGTGCAATACTAATATCCCATTTTATTCAAATTTCGCCAAAATATTCAATGTACAAATACGACTTTATTACTACTTTATTAATAAGTAGAGTGGATAAGGGGTATTAATAAAATCACGTCCAAGCCAAAAATCAATGCAACCAGGGGCCATATTGTCTAACTTTAAATCTATCGCGATACCTTTTAATTTGACATTTGTACCATACTTTAAATGTCAAAATCAAAGGTATTGCGATTGATTTAAAGTTACACGATAAGGCCCCAGGATGAATCGCATTGCATGATGCATACAAAGTTATAGATACGAGTGATGCAATGTGCTCTACAAAACAACTTGTAGTGTTATAAGGTTATCTGAACGGCCGACACACGAACTACATATCGAAATTATTCGTACATAAGAGAAAAATTAATTCTTTTGTTGCTATTACAAAACGAGCGATAATGGGTGTGCAAACAATCAACTATTCTTAGCTGGTGTATAATTTGTGTCTCAAGGTATTGAGCCGAGAGCTCTGATAAAATTGCCTCGATTAACCTTCTGCCATCCAGCTCGTATCTCACATATGAGGCCTGAAACAATTGCTATTGTATACAAATCAAATGTCTTTAAAACAAGTCCAACTCAGCCCACACCATCGGCAATCATACAGTCGTTTGTGATGCGCAAATTGTTCACACTAACAATACGGAGATATCATCAGATATTTGCGTATCGATTTATTGGTGATCGGGTTGACAGTATAACTTATACAGCGTTACAATAGAAATAAAGATATAATTGCTATGTTTAGCCTTTTATTTTCTTTAAATATTGCTATTAAAAAGATAAATATATTGAAAATTGTGTTAGCAATATTATACAGCGTTAGTTTTTCAAGGGGGCGTGGATGCGCAAATCCAAAATAATAGCGAAAAATGTTTAAGGTATCACGGGCCCCGTTTTAATAAAAACCGAGAGTTGAAACTGCTGAATTTAAAAACTGGACAAGTGCGAGTCGGACTCGCCCACCGAGGATTCCGTGAAAGACTATATTTTTATGATTTAATTTAAAAAAGTAAAGTATTCAGATTTTTCCCTATATTTCTAGTATACTTGGCAAATTTCATAGTTCTAGGTCAACGGACCTAAAATTTTGATTCCCTTGAGAGTGTCGAAATTTGCGTCTTTTGCGGCATAAGCGGCCATATCTTTTTTTATGTTAACTTAGATGTTTGATTTTTCCACAGCTTCAAGGGACTTTAGACCTAAGTACAGCCACAGTATAGGTAACATATTCTATGGTACAGCTATAGTGAGAAATATTGCCACTTCGTGTTTTGTCGGCTAAGTTCGTTTTATCCTTATGTTTTTGACAAGTCCATAAAATGTATTATTAAATTGTCATAAGACGTCATTAAATAAATACGATTATTTATAGATTTCGCGAATGCCGAAGTCACAATATTTCTCACTAGACCTGTATATGGTTTTAATTTCAACTCGATACCTCCACGCCATACAGACGGACGGACGGACGGAAAACAATGTAACCCTATAAGGGCTCCGTTTTTTCCTCTTACTGCAACGTCCGGGAGTGTCGCTTACATTATAAATAACATAAAGATCAAATTCTGGGAAGTAAACTAAAGGAGAGCACTTATTTTTAAGAAAATACTATAAATTTTTTCTTACACTAACTAAACCTCAATTAATCAATTGTTCGAAATTATGACTATTCTTCCAATACACAGCTACGACATAGCCACAAGTTTACTCATTCCAATACATATTGGTACAATCGTCGAGTCCAGATGTGGTTGAAAAGTAAACATATATAATATAACTATTATATGTACATATAGGTAAGTACTCGTATAATTACGGAACGGGTAATGTATTAAAATATGAATCAGTTAATTAAAAATAAGCACTTTTCTTTAGTTTGCCGTATGTTGAATATGATCCTTACAAGCGACACCATCCGATGGTGCAATAATACACAGTGTTTTTTTTTTTAATGAAAATCGTCGCCTTTACACTTTGCTAGGAAAATAATTTTTACAAAAATCAAATGTTGCAGTTTTTGTATTCAGTCATTGAGTTGTTTAATTATTACAATCGATCCCGTAATTACTTTGTGCAATTTTAGCTATTCCCTTTAGTGAAGAATTTGGCTATCGCACACCCACTTGAAAAACCTATCTAAAACAATGTCGGTGAACTTCTATATATCTATCTATCCCCATTCCTTACCCATTCCTTCGTCGATGTTCGATAACAATTGAAGAACAATAGAATGTCGGACCAATTGGTCCATCTGCAAAGAAATAGGTTCAGCTACTTTCAACAGAAATCGTTAGGAGAGGTAATGATTATTTTGTAATCCATTGACGAAGCGGACATGCATCCTTGTAATTCTCATTACAGTATCTAACATCAAATGAAAATACATATTTGTATTGATATTAAAGTTTCCAAAAAATTGGAAACATATCAAAGAATGGGAACACGCGAAATTTATTTTGAAGATACTTAATTCAGAGAACCGATTTGATATCACGAATACCAACAAGCCTCAACCGAAAAGTGAACACAAATATGCACCGGTATCCAAATATCACTTGCTATTCAATCCGTCGGGCCCATTTGTCAATGGCGACAGAATAAAAGGTGTCCCGTTGAATCACAACGATATAATATAGGAGGTGGTCTCCCACAGCATTAGCATTGAGACAATCGGAGGTGAAGCTAAGTTGACATCATTGTCCTGACGCCATGGCAGTCGACACGTCCTGTGTGGAACGTGCTGAGCATTGATCTGATGGTACCTTTATACAGGAACCTTTGGCCTTCCTGGAAATATAATTGATTTACTATTGTTTTGATGAAAAGATAGGTGGTCCTGTTATTGTCGCAACGATATATCTTGTGATGATTATAACAGAATATCATTGAAATCAAAGCAATTTAGTTGGTTATTTAGAAAACGAACTATTAGAAGTTTCAAAAGTAATGATGATGATAGATTGACTTCTAAAAATAAATACCTAAGCTTTTAAGAGTTTCCTTTGATCTCTGTTTCTGCGTAGATAGGTATGCATAAATGAGTCAGACCACTCCACCCATAGGGCGAACACCTACCATCCGTAGCAGATAGACTCAAACTATGTGTAATATATTATGAAAATGATTCAATTAGAATTCGGAGCACATTACTGCGGCTCACTAGCATACACATACGTATTTATAGTCAAGGCATTATAGCACTTAGAAGTGAAGTAATGGCGTAGTAAAATTTAACAGTTTCTCGGTGAATTTCGCAGGCAGTAGACAGTTTCTGCATGATTGCTCCTCCAGCGAGCTCCAGTTGACACGTCATTTATCCGTCTGCCGTCGTCAGCCCGAGCTAACTCCTATTGATGACTATGGGATGGGGTATATATCAGCCCTTTATTTATTTGAATCTATGATTTCCGTGTAAATATCTTGTATAAATCATTATAGAAGGGGTTATTTTATTCCGTTTCTGAGCTCATAACCTTTTTTGGAGACAAGATTACAGATAGAAAATATGAAATCGTATAATGGATTCGAGCACGATCTTGCCTGCTATCGTTTTGTTTAATTATTGTTTTAGGTAAGATGACAACATAAAATTTACACTTAAAAATATTTATGCAAATGTACGATTCTTTAATACAAATTCTTAACCCATTTGCGAACTTTATATAACGAAGAAATTATTATTACAGCGCAATACTAGAGTAGATAAGTTAGAAAGTCAGAAAACTAACGGTTTTTTTTTGGTTGTGTATTTTGTTGTGTTTGTTTTCAAATGTATAAAGAGTTTGAGTCATTAATACTGAGGTATTTGGTTAGAGCACCAAAAGCTGCGTATTTGTATTCTGATATTATTTTTTGAGATACTTAGTATATTTTGGAAAATACCATTACCGAATCGTAGTCTTGTGCAACCTATAGAACCAAGAAGTCTTAGTGAATTTCCCAGTCACTTAGCATTGCAAGCGCGCTCTAGTTGACATGCCATTTATCTACCTACCGTCTGCCGGAGGTTAGGGTAACTCCTATTGATGATGCTGGGACGTGGAATAACTAACATCTGTTTACAATTTATAGGTTCGCCTAGAAAAGAGGGATACAAGTTTTATGGCAGAATTTCACAAGGACTTTGAATACAAAAATATAAATAGTTATAAAAACGTTTATGGAGGAAACCTTCGATCATATTGAAGAAACAATAAAAGCAGGTTTATAATTACTTCCTAAGTATTGCTTGTACACTCTGCTCGCAATATTCACCCCAGCAATAAAGAGTTGTTCGACAACCATAAAGATGTTTAAGTACACTCTCACTTGTCTCTGGGGCTAATTAAAACACAAAGAGCATTCTGTCCAACAAATAAAATAAAAGAGTCTACGAGACTCCGCCACTCTAAATAGTTCAGCAACAACACAAGCAAGCAAATTTAACCTTTATTTCTTTGCGAAAACTGTATAGGCGGGGCGGGTAGACCCGAACTACCTATAGTAGAGAAAACTGCAAAGATATTTTTTTAAACCTAAATTACAATGAAGCAAAAACAGAACTGAGATGATTCAATCAAACAGTTTGCTTCTCAGTTCTTTCTTTCAAGGGGCTCTGTATGTGTATACCTACTAGAAATGTATTCTACTCATTTCTTCGTGTGATTTATAACAGTTCGTTTTGAAGTATACCGTGCTGAGAAATGAAATAAAAGTCATACAGTCAATTTGACTTCGCGTGGGTTTCTTTTGAGCTGTGTTGGTTCATTCAAATTAGAGTGCTCATTCTATTTATATTTTCACAAATTATAGAGACGCTTACAAAAACGGTGTAAAAAGAAATGACAGCAACGGTTAACTAAAAATTATAATTGTTATTAAACTTAGGTTACAAAGAAGTAATTTGCTCACGTATTTGTTTGATCGCAAAAGACAGGACAATAACTCGCATAGGTTCAGCAAATATCTCGCATATCTAACGAGGCAGAATAAGAATTTCTGTGTTTATGAGTTCTTATTATTACTTCTTCTTCTTATCTGGCGATTCAAAGAGGTAATGCTGCTAGTCTCTTGGGCACCTTAACCGACGGCAACGGTTTAGAAAATATTTTTTATTTAGTTTAATGTTTTAGGGCGTATTTATTTATCATGATCAATGATATCATTATATTTATTTTATATTTAATTTCTTAGATAGGTTTTATGTTTATATAATAAGTATTTTTAGTAAAATGTTATAATAATTTAATAAAGGTCATGTTCTTATTTGGAGATGATGTTATATTTTGAAAAATTGGCTTTTAGAAGAAATCCCTTTTCTATAAATATGTGGGTCTAATAATGCATCCAGCCATCCATCCATCAGCCTGGTTCAGTCACTGCTAGACCTATTTCTTTCCAAGGTTTCGCCATTATGTTTGGTCCTCCTGGAAGAAATGCCCATACTCACACACGCTAGGCAGGCGAGTTGGTGAGCGCTGTTCCGAAACCTTCTCACCGTCTGTTTTATATAAGGTCTGGCAATTGGAGATGAATATACCGCCATCAATCGGTCCCAGGCATGGTTGTGTGTGCATGTTTGAGAGCTCTGCTCTTCCTCTCCCCGAATAAGTTCAGGGGGGTTTCGAATAAGATGGTTGTACGTACTTTTACAGTCGAGCCCCCTATCAGCTATACCACCTAATTAATGCATCAGTAACTTATAAATGCACAATGGCGTGCAATTGAGATTCTTCAGTTCTTCAAATAAAAAAGAATAAGGCAATATAAATTAAATTATATGCTGAACTGAAACCTTGGATTGGATGATGCCAGAGACCAATTCTAGAAAATTAACACGTACATTACTGCGTGATACTAAGAAATTGAAATTATGATAAAATTTTCATAAAGATGACAAGAAATTGCAAAATATAACCACTTCATAAGACTACTCACGCGGAAATATTTATCTTGTCGATAGACATTCTATTTTGTTCCGCCAAATACGAGTATAAGAAGTATGTATGTATCTATTTTCTAACGCGAGATAATTTTTTGCTGACTCTATCCAAATACGATTTTCACATTCGCTAGTTCCAAAATAGCGATCGTGAACCGCCCAACGGCAGCGCAGAGCGAGCAAAGAACTGAAGAACGCTAATCAAAGGACAGAATCAAATCACCGCCTCCACAAAGCTTTGAAGTTTCTTTGTGAATTTGTCTTGATGCTGCTCCCCGTTTGATTTACATACGTTCTTTGAAAATAAACGACTTTGAACCACCTATTCTGGGTTTAAGCGTGCGAATGCCAACTATTCCTAACTCCGCGCGCTTTTTTATCTTTAAACAAACATATGTTTGTAAATGCCAATATAACTCGACATAACTCTGCGTTATAAAAACATTGAGGAACATAAATCCAGTTACGTCGAAACACATAAATCCGTTCCGGGATACAGACGTAAACCGGGATAACGTTGGATAAAGATGCAGAAATAGGGATTTTTCAGACACCAAATATGTATATATAAAAATCCGCAAAATACAAGAAAAATTAATCATCTTATCATAAGACCAGTCTTATTAACTGCTTGAGTCGCTTAATCTCAACAAAGTAAACAACCAAGATCAACCATATCATTATCTAAGATCCTCACTAACGACTGCATCGTCAGTTTTTTCCCCGCCCGTCAGTCACAACTTGATAAATTCTGCCAAAACATTGTAAATGTCGTCACTTGGCGGCTGACAGGCGCTGATGGCAATGATTAACGAGGGGAGCAACACACTGTCTCTATTGCAGGACTTGTGAACTTCAGCAAATGAGATACTAATAATGCTATAGCTTAACTTCTTCCTCTTGTCGATGAATATCAAAGATATTTAAACATTATATATCCTTGATATAATTATATGTTCCTTTGATATCTGTCTGTCAATGTTAAACATATTTCGATGCCGTTTTCACTTTTACTATCAGTCATTAAACCATTAAAATGAACGTGTAATAAGTGAATTGTGTTGTACCTACATATATTACATTATAAATAATTTGAATTTCTTTTCATTGCTATCATGTCATACACGAAGATTTTTATAAAATCTCATTATGAAGCTGATCTTAGACATGGAAGGGAAAAATAACAAAACCAGAGCAAAGCAGAATAACACTTGAAATTTTACATGAGGCCACGAGTTTTGTATCCCGCTCGATGCGATTATCAGTCCTATAACAAGAGATATAGTGGTGGTCTGAAGACAAGTACGACTGAACACCATTATGTGATAACGACCCTTCCAAGATAGTGGCGTTATTAATATCGTCCATGTGTACATTGTTTGTGTTGTCTTCGCTGTGATATCGCTCAGATATGTGGAAACTTTGTACGCTCGTGTTAGGTATACTCGTAGTTCATTGGAAAGAAGAAGTTGAATCATGTCTGATGCGGAAATATAATAGAGAAAATAATCAAGCTACAAGACTTTAATAACTTTCTGAAAATCAAGTAGTGTTATTTGAAAAGGTCCTACAATAATAAGTGACAATCATTCTATGGTAGATAGAATTGTATCGTTAACTGATTGATCAAATTCCAGAAGAAAAAAATAATCTATCAATATATTTTTTTACTTCCAGTAAAAAGTGATTTCAATCATCTGACAATTTCTACAGAAAAGTGTATAAAAAGTAGGTACGCGCAAAAAAAATGTTTTTGCGTAGAAGTTTGTCTATTACGGATACTCTATCATCTCTCGAATTTTTCTCGCTTTGAATTGTAGTAGGTACCTTATATAATGTTTTCTTTTAAATTATCGTTGTTTTGTTTGTTTGTGTAAGACTATACAATACTTATTTTATGCCTCTGACTTGTTCAAATCTTCATGCTTGAACATCTCGTGAATTTGAATGGAAAGAAGAATGTTGAATATTGTTTGATACCGAAATATAATAGAGAAAATAATAAAGCTCAACTTTTAATTATTGTCTGGAAATCAAGTAGTCGTAATTGAAAATATATAATACGTGTAGCATAATTATTTTGCAAAAAAGCATACAAAAAGTTGCCTTTGACTTGTTCAAATCTTCACGCCTGAAGATCTCACTCATACTTTTGTGAAACATTTCGCTCTTTATTGACTCCGTGAATCTGTAAGGCGATATTTATTTTGTAACAACATTCTGAAGTCTCAATTGGTCGAGAAAATAAAATAAAACAACATTTTGAGCGTCGCATCTTCGTCGCCGTCTTCAGACATACAGACAGACATGAAAGGATCTCAGATGGATCTATTTTCAATCCGCTTTCAAGAGACTCCAGCATTTAGTTTGTTTATTTTTGCAACTTCCAATTTGGAGGGATTTACTTTGAGGTTTAGATTACGAGGTACAGAGTTACATTGGAATTTAAACTCTTAATTAACTTCGGCTTCTATTTTCAAATTGCGTTATCTTTAAGATTTCAGATAAGAAGCTGGCGAGGATTACCGCAACAAGGAACCTACATTTGAAAAATGCACGTTTTTAATAAGAGAGTAATATTGTCAGGAATCAGGAAGCATAGCTCGCAAATTGTTCTTGGCTATGTTGATCTATATTTATGTATAACACGATGTTAATTGAGCAGAATCCAATGCGGGTGTTACATTATGCTGTGAATTAGGAGAGATATAATTGCTGGGATTCAAAGCCACAATTAAGGGCCAGCTTAATTTAGATGTTATTTGAATAAAAAAATTAAATGAAATACATAATAAACTACAGGAATGGTGTACCTTGATTACAATTTTGAATTTTTATTAAGAACTTTCACTAAATAAAAACCAAAACAAGGCCCAAATTATGACTAAGATCCGATTTAATTAATTAAGTATGCAAATAAATAACTCAAACTTAGTCAAATTAAAAGTATTATCACAAAAAGTGAGTTCCCTTGATTTTATTTTTGGACTAGCTTTTGCCCGCGGCTCCGCCCGCTTGTTATTCGGTTTAATGTTTTTTTACGGGATAAAAAGTAGCCTATGTCTTAAGTTAGGGTATAAGCTATATCCGTTCTAAATTTCATCCAAATCCGTTCAGCCGTTTCACACACACACACACATACACACACAAACTTTCGCATTTATAATATTAGTGTGAGTCCAGTGACGGAGATATCAATGCGGGACGAGTCTTGCGAGTGAGTGAGACGGTACTCGGGGCTTACCAGCAGTAATAGAGAATATTATACATTTCGTTTAGATACGTAATATATTGCGTTTTTATATTCTATTTACTTAGTAGCATTTAATGATGACCATGGGAAACTATTTTATTTTTATAGTGTTGTAATTATTTCCATTTAAAAATACAACATTTTGATGAAATGAAACGCAAATGCAAAACGCGTCA
Organism: Ypsolopha scabrella; assembly: GCA_910592155.1. Lineage (NCBI taxonomy): Eukaryota > Metazoa > Arthropoda > Insecta > Lepidoptera > Ypsolophidae > Ypsolopha > Ypsolopha scabrella. Next base: position 19,507,224 of record OU342977.1, read on the forward strand.
CTATTGGCTACTGCCTTTTGTGACAAGGTGAGTACATTTTATCATAAAATATTAAGCTCTAAATTAATAAATATAAAATAAAACCCTCAAATATTTTGTAATCGGTTGTTTTAATCAAAAATAATGAAAAGACCGGCCACTCGCCATACACCGCAAGCAAGAGCAGTATCATGTGACGTCACTTGATGCGCACTAAAATGGCAGCCGTTTGAATTGTATAAGATTATTATGAAACTTATTTTGATTTTATAACTATGAAATATGGATAATTTCGTTGTAAATTCTTATTCATAGCCCTAAATTGATCATATATTACGATTAGTGCATTAAAAAATTTACATGCATATTCTTTATTGTCGCCTTAGCTGAGCAGCGGACCTAATCTTTGAATCGGTTGCCAACTATGGTTGCTATTTACAAAAAACGGATAAATAATTAATTTCCAAAATAACTTTCAATGGGTAATATGGGTATTGAACTATTTACGAATTGTGACGTCATTTCAAGCGCGAAGGTATCCTTAAATAAGCGGAATTCGATAGTATTATGTATGTTTTCGAGGATAGGTACTCGGTTGGCAACGGATTTTACGATACAGAATCAGGCGGCTGGAACTGTTTTAGTAAAGTTTCAGAGAAGCCGCGTTAACAAGTTATGTAATGGATCCATAAAACACACATACTCCCGAAACCTGTAAAAAGTTAAGACTGACTGAAAGATGTCGTAAAAGTTGTCTTATCCTACATTTTACGAGTAGCTTGAAATTTTCATCTAGTTCTACTAGAGAGGTCACAATGTAAGGAACCTGTTCCTCAGCACACAAGTCTGGATTCAGTGGGCTAAATTCCACTAAATCCGGGTTTACGTGACGTGCTTTATATTCCAGCAGCGTGCCATCGGGGGGCACGTTTGATTCCCGGAACATGGGCGTGATTGTCACGTCGGAGGAATTGTCGTGTGATGTGACATGGGTCGGTCGCTACATCCAGGGTTTATTGTGAAATCTAAAATCGGGTGGTTTTGTCCGTTTTTGTGGAATAAAATATGGTGACTTGAGTACTTTATTTGCCAGATCTTTATAGACGCAGGTTGTTTAGAAATTATAAAATGCAATATACCGAATTATTTAGTTGCATTTTTAATCTTTTATAATACTAGACGTATAAAGAGAAGCAATGATAGTAGGAAATAGTAACGAGAGATGATAATAACGTATAAGTGGCAAATAGAGCTTCTAGAGTTCTAAAAACGATAAGTTGACCACATTGGCGAAAAATCAGAGTTCCGTAATCCGTCGTCTCATACGCACCTTACAAGCTTTTATCAATATAAATGTGGAAAAAGAAGCAAAAGAGATAAGGGTCAGAATCATTGCAAAACATTCCAAACGTAGACATCCGCTAAGAAGAGATTTTAGGGAATAGGCTTGTACACAGGGTAAACAAAATATTATTCTATTTAGTCCGCCATTTAGATTATCAAAAAATATTGGACACGTAATTATCCTTTTGTCAATCAAACAAAAAATGACAGAGATAAAGCGCGTCAAAGTTTGGGAGTGGGGGAAAATGACGTCACTTCTAAGTAAAATTGTACCTAGATGTGACGTCACGCGGAACTTCAGCAGGCTATATCTTCATCATTGTTTGTTTAATTGAAAAAAGAAAAAATACGTGTCCAATATTTTCTGATAATCTAATTGACGGACTAATAAAAAATTTTTAGTCATCATGCCTATTTTCACGAGATCGGGAGAAACAAGATCAGTGCGATCAACGCTGCGGGATATCCGCTAATTCTAAATACCTGTGTGTGTTGTGTTCGCAAGGATCTAGTAACGCGAGTTTATTCAACAAAGCGACAATATACTCTCACTTTTAGAGATGCTTTCAGACTATGCCCGAATATGAAAGTCTATTTACCAATTTCTCAAATGATTCCGCTAAACTCCGGCTACTAAAACATGACGTCTTTCATTTTCACCTTCCATCGGAGCGCGACACGATCTACCGTGGCCGTGCCTCACATCAAAGAGGCAACACACTTTGAACTGGCCGCATGTTATTACACTTCCACATAAGTTGAACCCTTCCAACACTCAATGCCATTGTAATAGGTACGAAAATCCCCTAATCAATGGGTTTACTAACGTTGTATGTCTAGGGTGGGCGTCTTCAGGCGACTGTAGGGCGGACAGAGGAAGTGCTACTCCAAATATCAATATGAAAGGGTTCCGTTAATTGCTTAATTGATGAGACAGCTGAAAAATAGACGAAAATAATTTTTTTTTAGGAATTTGAGGTGTATTATGCGAGGTTAGACAATATTATATTGGTATTAATTTACGACCAGACCTAGCCGCTTTATGTACCCCCTGTTCTTTTAGACCATGAGGGCTTAGTCGGTAACCAGTACCAGCATGACAGTCACTGTGGGAAGCAGGACAAAAAGTAACTCTTAAAAATGCTGAACTACCTTGGCGAAACCTGGCAGGTTGTATACAGTCATGAAAAAAAAAACATAAAATTGTTCCGACAGAAAAAACGGCCAGGCCGAATTATGTTACACTACGAGATAATAGGTTGGTCAATGCCACAATATGACGTACTAGATGAGTTAAAGTCTACCCCCGCATGCAACCCTAAAATTAGGCGGACAGACTAAACTCCCAAGCCGACATTACCCGAAAATGTTTTTCTAGCTACACTAATCGAGTGTTATCGTAAGAACACAGTGCAATGCTGGTACCTTTATGAGATTCATTGATATGATTGATTAAATAGTTAAATATCCACTTTTTTCATGACTGTACACAACCTACCAGGTTTCGCCAAGGTCAGCTAGCTTTTTTAAAGGTTACTTTTGTCCTGCTTCCAACACTGTATGTGCCATGCTGGTACTCGATGAGTTAAGGTTACTATGCCCACAGATAATATAATACTATACTACTATGCCTAACCTTAATCTTAATCTATTTTTTTTTCACAAAATGCATTAAAGCGCAGGTCCTATTCAGGACATTAAAGACATCCTCAAGAAATCTACTATCTATCAGCGAAAATCTATACAAATCTGGCTTTTCATTCAAACAAACCCTTTTTTTTATTCGAATGGAGTTCCATGGTATGTACATGTACACAGTATTACAGCTAGGTTCTCATTTGGCACGTACTTATATCCCGGGGTCTTATCTTAAACAGCATAATTTATTATCGAAAGCAAGCAATAACGAACTTTATTGATCATAATTAAGGTTTACTTCACTAATTGTTCCGCGCCTGCACACAGGTCTTCGTAATTTGCATGATATACGTGCTTTCAGGGGACCAGCTGAGTTGGAATCATTTTTCACGTACTCTAACCTACGTGAGTGCTTATTAATACAGTTTTTGTGCCAACTGCACGAGGAATAACTAGTTATCACACTAATATTATAAATGCGAAAGTTTGTGTGTGTGTGTGAGGGTGGGTGTGAGTGCGTGTGTGTATGTTTGTTACTCTTTCACGCTGAAACGGCTTAACGGATTTGGATGAAATTTAGAATGGATATAGCTTATAACCTTACTTAACACATAGGCTACTTTTTATCTCGAAAAAAAAGAATGTCGTTAAACCCAATAATAACACGCCGCGTGCAAAAGCTAGTATATTAATAAGATGAAAGTTGTTTTAGTGTCGTATTCCTGCTTAACTTTAAGTGGGTTATGTGAAAACTACAGTATGTATCTATCTGCTTCACAATCGCTTCATCTACATTCTGCACTCATCAATCGACACAAGCTCATCTATTCAGACTTGCGTCTTCAGTATGTCGCCAATCTGATGAATCTTGTTTCGGTCGAACTTTACCTTCCGCTCGTATTTTTAAAGCAGGAAAATGACCTGATTCAGCCGATTGTATTAATACCTGCTTTTAAATTACAAGTATACCTATATTACCTGTCCATACTTCTGTTGGTTGTAACTGGTCACTGAAAGGAATAGTAGAATAGAATATTAATTATCGAAGTGGCTGTCAGAAAATAAAACGTAGTTTTCCTGATGAATGGACTGAACCAATTTCTCAAGTTAATAAACGAGCCTGCAATATATTAATATAAACGCAATATTATATAAACGCACTGAAAACCAGACCTTATTTTTATGAGCAAAGGATCACAGTTTTAATACTAGTTAAAAGATAATTTCGTCGGTCTGTCTATAAGTTTTTCGCAGCCCATCAGCTGTCTGGAGCGACGGGTTACACTCAATGGAATCATCTCTCCCACTCCGTAAATCAGTCATAGCTTTTGCTTGCAGCTTTGCCTGTAAACGTATTACTGTAATTTTTAGACCTACCCTGCCTTTAGGGTTGATTAAAATGTAGTTTAGTTTTTAAACGTCATCTCGATTTGAATCTATTTATTAGATCCAGTAATGTTAATTTCTGACATAATACATAAAATTCAGCAATTTCAAAAAAAAAATTGTAAATGTTTTGTGCAAAGCATGCAGCTTAATTCCAGCATCAGGACAAATTCCTGTCGTCTTGTCACCTTAGTCTCGATAGAATTTTCTAGCTTACATAACCTAAATAGTGCAGTTATAAATACTTTTATAACAGGTTAGTAGATTAGTCACCTGACTCTGATATTTTAGCAGTATCTTCTTCTGAATGTTTAAAATCGTATTTTTCAGTGTAAATATTCACTGGGAATATATCAACAGAATTAATAAAAAACTTTCGAGCGTAGAATAACAATACTCAATTTGTGAATCGATGTAAAGAAATTATAAAACAGTAATTGTGTACACAGACACACAGACTTTCAACTAGTAGAGTAACGATAGTGATGTACGATACACTTTTACAATAACACTCAAAAACAACAACATAATTTATGAGGTTCCCGCTGAAAACGGGGGAGCAAAGAATTTGTTCAAAGTTTATGTTTGTTTTAAACAAGAGTAAAAATCTCATCTTTCTTCATATCTGTCTACTCCCGTGTGCTAGACGTTTTGTTGATGGATCTGCACTATGTTATTTATGTTTTTTTTTGTTCAAAGTTCCTTTTATATCTAGCCACGGTTGTGTGTTCACTGCTGGGCAAATTATAGGATAAATAAGCACTACAAGCTACAAGTTTAAATAAATGTCCTTTAGCACTATCAAATTTAATATTCTGTGACAATATCCACTATTTATATGCAGATTACGCAATATAATTATCATAATCGTGCTCATTGAGTTATTGCGACAAAGCAGATGCGCGTGCACGTTGCATCCATTTACAGGGAAAATGCAGTGTCCACTGAAACCTTGTTATTGTGGTATATTATCATTGTGCGCCGTCATTCGAGGGTTGCGGTTCATAACTCATATAACTTGTTATGTCACGAAATGGAACAGTCAGTATAAAACTGTATCTTTGTTTACCCACCTGTTTCAGTTGTTCTTCAGGGAAGGGCTATCAGAGCTATTTGCGTCAGTCTTAAGCGAAAAATTCAAGGAAATAGGAAACCTAACTGAAACTACCAAATTCATACCCGGTTAGTGATCAAAAACTATGTTAAGTAATCCTTCTGGACAAATTAAAAAATATATATATTTCACCAAAAGAGTCATTGAGGCTTGTTTCTGATCACTAATTGAGTCTCCAGTATGAATTTAGTCGGTTGATTTAATTTCACCTAGTATAAAATATTGTAATAAATAATTTAGTATCAACTAATATTTGGAAGATAAAAATCCATGGTATTAATTCATCTCAAACCTTAAATATTTTACGTACTTTCTCGTAAATATATTTAAAGGCTAAGGGTTGTTACAATACAAAAAAATATAGATATGTAGTATTGAAATTTTATTTTAAATATTATTAATACTTGCAATTGTCGGCACTTGGTGAAACTTGGAAAAAAAAATGATGATTAACAACACTTGTACTTGTTTCACAATAATTATATTTATCCCAACCGGTTTCGTCTGCGATTTGACTTGTCATTGAATAACGACATTTTTCATGAATTGCACGTCGAATTAATGTTTATATCCTGCAAAATGTGTTATCACTTATCAGTTATTACAGCTAAACCCTTGATAATGGTGTAAAATCGAAACCTGTTGGGATAATTATGTGTTGTTAATCATCATGTTGTTATATTTTAAACATTAAAAAAATGTTTTGACTGTAAAATGTAAAAGAAGAGAAATAAGAGCAAGAACGGATTTAAATTTGTAACATTCGAAAGTCGATTCTGAAGGCTTTAAATTGTAGTTTTAGTGCTGTCAAACCTAAAATTTTTTTTCACGTTATTAATATAGCTTCCATTAAACTATTTTGGAATGAAGAAAATTTTGCACTAACACTAAAATTAAAGTCTTCAGAATCGACTTAATTAGTACTTTATACCAAGTACTTATTTAACCGAAGTAGCTAGCTACTCGTATCATGTCACCGTAAGATTGTAAAATCCGACAGTTTATAATTTCATTTGAAAGATTGTAATGTCACGGTAGGTATTTTCACGGTTGTTTATAAAGTAAACTGTTGGATTTTACAATTTCACGCTGACATACAAGTGTATACATTATCGTATAAATTAAATATACTATTACTTATCTTTAATTTAGTTCATGTACGTGTATAATGTAACTTCTTAAAAATGAGGAAGTCCAAACTTAATTGCGAATCACAGTTTCCTGTTTTAAATTTATTTAGTTCTATTATTAAATAAATCCTAACGTGCGATAAGTTATGTATCTACACTGGGAATTAAAGTACTCACTCATTGAGGATTGTAATGGCAAAACAAGCATTTCATAAATAATTATGCCAATTGCGAGTCAGAATCACGCACAAAGGGTTCCGTACCACCACATATAATGGGTATGGATCCCTAAAAACATTATGGTACATCTTAGCAAACCATTCTTAGCGCCATCTATTACCTCGGTAAAAGCAGTCAAACAAGTCATCTCAGATGGAGCTACTCGTATGGTTGGTTATCACTGGGGACCTTGGGTTTAACTTTTTTAATTTTTATTATTTGTCGTGATAGAGGCCATAGTAACACGTATTCTGTCATTCTATTTTTAAATTTAATTCTTTGTGAATAAATCGGGTCTTAGTTTATGATTACAATATAATGTATCAGATCTTTTTTCCACGATACAGTACAAAGACCTATGCAAGCTAGCAAGTGCAGCCACGGAAAAAGCCTAGTTAGTGACATTAATAAAACATGTCTGTTTCAGGAAAACACAGAGCATGGAAAACCCACCGGTGTCCGCTGAAAACCTTGTCATTACGCCGGCCACTACCATTACTGCATGTTCCTTACCAGTCTGTCCCCAGCATGTTACCAGAACACTCCTCAGTCATTACCCTGTCTACGTCACTGCCCTGTCATTCGACCTGTGTCGACCCCAGCGCAATTAGACCTTCGGATGTAGTAAGCTTTATACAACGTGAAATTCAAGTCATTTTGCTACCGAAAACTGGTGATAGTACTCGTCCATAAGAACAACTTTTACTATGAAGCCAACCCTGAAATCGAGAAAAAAAATTTGGGTCGAGTAGGTATTTAACTTTTCTATGGAACAGGTGATAATTTTTTCACGATTTCAGGGTTGGCTCCACAGTAAAAGTTGTTCATATATGGAACTATCACGTTGTATTATTTATTAGCTATACATATAAGGTCTTACAATAATAAGTGAAAATAATTTAAGGGTAGACCATGTATCGTTCACTGATAACATTCCAAACGGAAAAAAAATTTCTTGCTCAAATATTTTTTTCACTTCCCAGTACAAAGTGGTTGAATCAGCTGACTAAATTTCTATGAAAAGAATTGAAAAAAAGTACGCGCAAAAATCATTTTTTTCGGTGGAATTAGGTCTATCAGGGATACTCTATCATCTATTAATTTTTTTTCAATTTGAATTGTAGGACCTTATATATTTATTAGCTATATAGTAGGCTTTTTTAAAGCTATTACAACTGATATGTATCATTGTATTATATCGGTGATTCTAGAAAATGAAATCCTAAAATCCGTATTTAAAAAATTCTAAATACCTATTATTGATCAAGTTTAAATTTCTTACTTTATTCTTTCTTTCTTTCTAAATAGGAAGCTAGGATATTAGAAACTTTGACAAAAGTTCAGGTTCCACCGAGATTTGAACTCGGATCGCTGGATTCAAAGTCCAGAGTGCTAACCATTACACCATGGAACCGGATGTACTTAATTCAGTAATTTTCATAGTTTTTCAGAGCATCTTTAATGATCAGCTAAACAAATATCAGTGAGTTGTGCAAAGGTAAAATAATAGGCTAGATTAAAGATATATCGTCGCTTCAAAATGTTTGAATACCATTTTGAACACCTAAACAAATAAAAGTTATTTTCTTAATAATTGTAATAAAGTTTTAGGTGTTTTGTTAAACTATTAGCCGAAAGGAACGCTATCCCCAAAAGAATGCTTGCTCCAATTGGGTATAGAACATTAAAGTGGTTCAGTTGACAAACTAGACTCTTTCATTTATTTATCAGGTTCAATTAATCCCTAACGAGCCCATCAACCGTACAAAGGGTTAAAGACAGTTAATAGAGGGTATACATACATACGGGTGTCACAAGGAACTCTTTATTTAGATTGTCTCGAGTGACGCTCCCTTCATGCGACATTTAAAATTACCGGATGAACACTGTTACTTAGTTGTTTTAGAAATGTTTTATGATTAACTGTTCGTTTTTAGGTTTAGGTTTTGAGGACCCGAGTCCCAGAAATTAACCACTTGTTCCTAGGTTTGAGTCGTTACTGGTTTTTTCCAATTAAATTTTTAAAGTCAATTTGTTTCTTAAGTGTGTTTCAATTTCTGCTAGTTTATTTAATACTTTTAAATGTTAAATTAACATTAATTTATTATTTTATTCGTCTCGAATATCAAATAGAACAATGATTTACACTATTCTGATCATAGATGGAGCCTTATTAATATATGGATTACAATAAGTTATACTAAAATTATAATACAATTACATTCTAAGAAACTTAACTAAACAAAATAATCAAAATTTAAAAAATAAACAACTAAATTTAAATAAAAGTCTTTATTTGAGTCTTCGCTATCACCGGTACCCAAGATATAAAAAAAACAATTTATGTCACAGACTAACATTCGTTTTCACCACAGACATATAATTATTACTAAGTAAGTAGCAGACCAAACATAAGGCTTATAAATAGCGTGGCAATTTCCATACAAAAAATAAGCAACATTTAGGCTTCATGGTACCATGAAACGTATAGAAATGGGTTGTTTTGACTGGCTTATGCTTGGAACAAATTTATTAATGCCTAAACTAATCTCTAGTATATATTTTGTTTGGAAACAAGCAAAGTTCACTGAGTTAAAATTGCCACGCGTCGACTATATGCGTTTATTATTAATGTTAGGTTTGCTAATATATTATACGTCTGTGGTTTTCACTAATGATGAACATTTGAACAAGGCGACACCCCTACTTAGGTAACATCTAACTTCGAAGTGGTACTTGCTAAGCAATAAGTTCTGTCAGTCACAACTAAAGTGTTGGTAAAACGTTTGCTCTACTGAACTCTTAAATATTTGTGTCTCTGATTTACTAATGTTAGTGAAATCGTGTTAACAAATTGTAATCAAACACCCTGACAAAACATATTTAATCATTAAAATGTGTTATCCCTCATAGAGATTATATGATGTAATCCAATGGGTATCTCCACCTTTCTCGTCACGTGCGGGGAGGATGTCACGTATTGTAGAGGAAGTCCTGGCGTCCACTGTTCTAACACGAAATTAAATATAAATGTTTTACCATATTATAATAATCTGTGGTTTTACTAGTATACATATAAGTCAAAAGATTAATTTATTTCTTTATTATTAGCTATTTCCCCGTTAATTTAGCTTCGTGGTTTTTATTTTTGTGTTTTAAGGGAACTGGCTGAGTAACGGGATAAAACACAGTTTAAAAATCCATGCAGTTGTCCAATGAATGCGCCACCGGTCATAGAGGAAAACTCTGTGGCCACCGAGCTACATACAGTTTTCGAACAAGCAGTTCAGAGCCTCGCCCCGCAAGCCCCGCACAACCACTCTGTCGAACGGCTTCGATGGATAACTGTATGGATTTTTAAACTGTTATAATAGGTACCTACTATATACGTATTAGACCGATTATTCCATGAAATTCATCAAATATCAGGCAATTATTGCATTTGATTGCAATTGAACAAAGAAACAAACCAATTTCATAACTCCTGTTATAGAAACAGTGAAATTAAATCACTTTAGTGTCAAGTAATAAAATAAATTTTGTTTTCACTAACCATACTACTGTTCGCCTTTTGATATAATTTCAAACAAAAGGTTTTTATTTATCCAACAATTAGGTACCTCCTTGAAGAGAAAGGTGGTGGACAAATCTTAGTGTTTTAAACTAAAAAAGGGCAAAGTGAAAAGTACCCGGAATGTACCCGTAATTGTATGACTATATTCATGAATGTAGAAGCAAATGAGGTGTGTCAGGATCGTAGCATATGGAAATCTGTAGTCTCTGCCGACTCCTCTGGGAGACAGGAGTGAGTATATGTATGTATGTAATTTACGTTATTATTCATTCGTTTTCTCGGAAGATGGCGCGCGTTGACTTTCGTCCTGATTGGTAAAGACACGCGGCGGGAATAATATCCTGCTTATATATACCTATAGTGTATATATACCTTATAGTACACCTATTTGATGTAGATTTAGGTACATTAAATGCGAGAAAATCGCGTTTGGAAAAATAAATAAGTTTTTATTAGAGAACAAGAAGTGTTATTATAATACAAGAAATTAAAAAAAATTCATATTCATATTCATATTCATATTCGTTTATTGCAATTAATTACATGTATGATAATAGGTAATAGTATTATAATTATGTATCAATGTAATTATACCCACAGGGTGTAACAATATCATGCACACAAATAAATTATATAAAATAAATTTGGATGGACAAAATATTTACAATTATAATCAAACAACAATGGACTCCGGATACGAATCATTACACTATTATTCTAATGCGAAAGTGCCAAACACTGAGCAAGTATGATAGAAGTTAAAGATCGCTGTAATTATAATATTCATTGAGGTCATATGGTGAGATTTTTAACAAGTAGCCTTTTAATGCATCAAGGAATTTAGATCCAGTGAGGCACTTAATTACACTTGGAAGCGCATTATACACCTTCACAGCAACCATTTTAGTGGATCTTGCACAAGCAGCTGTACGACAAGGGGATTGCTCAATGTCATATCTATAGCGCTCCCTTAACCTGTCACTGTGGCTAAGTGATCTAATAGGGAATTTGTCTGGATACCGCTTGATTAGTTTACATAGTTCAATTATGTATAATGCCGTAATCGTGTGAATTTTTAATTGCCTAAAATAATTTCTACAAGACACCGTGCTTGATGTCAACCCTACAATTATTCTTATGCAACGCTTCTGTAATATGAACAGTTTTTTTATGTCCACACTAGCACCCCATATTGACAAACCATAGAGTACCCTCGACTGGAAAAAGGCAAAATATGCCTGAAGTGCAGCACGTTTTGTTGCTACATGAGTTAGCATTCTAAGGGCGTAACAGAAGCTACTAAGTTTGCATTGTAAGGCTTGGATGTGGCACTTCCAATTCATAAATTCATCAGCGTGTACTCCAAGAAACTTGGCCTCGGATACAAATTCCAAAGTTTTGAGTTCCAGAGTGACACTAACATCCATAATTTGCGTATTGTAGTTTCTAAAGTGAATCATTTTAGTCTTATTTACGTTAGTGCTTAATTTAATATCTCTGAACCAATTTATAATAGCAAAAATGGAATGTTGGATTTCACTTGCTAAGTCCTTATCACTACCTCTATCAAAACTGAAGAAAACCGACACGTCATCGGCAAACATTACCACTTTGTTGTTTGACACCTGTGGCAAGTGGTTAATATATAGTAGGAAGAGGATTGGGCCCAATATACTACCCTGAGGGACGCCTTTCTGTAATACTAGTGATTCAGACTCCACATTTACCAACATATCATTACTGTCTATGATAGGAAGTAGGACACTTTGCTCACGGTTTGTAAGGTATGAAAAGAACCACTCATTAACCTTGCCACGCAGACCGTATCTGTTCAGCATCTCAAGCATTATACCGTGGTCGATACTATCGAAAGCTTTGGATAAATCTAATAGGACAGTCACTATATTTTGTTTGCCATCCAAGGCTTCTGACACAAACTCCGCCATGTCAAAGATAGCATCCACTGTCGAAAGATCTTTCTGGAATCCAAACTGTTCCCTTGCTAGTATCCTATGAAAAGTGAGGAATCTACGAAGCTGGCTTAACATTAACTTTTCAAATATCTTAGAAAAAACAGTCAACTGCGAGACGGGTCTATAATTATCGACGGCCAGTCTTGAGTCTTTCTTATGTATAGGTTTTATTTGAGCTCGTTTTAATCTACACGGGAAGACACCTTCCCTGAAGGAAAGATTGATAATGCATAATAGGGGTTCAGCGATAGGGTTAATTATAAATTTAACGACCCTAGGAGGTATACCATCGTATCCACACGATTTCTTATTTTTAAGTGAGGACACTGCTTTTAGAAGGTCATCTTTTGAGACCGGTTTTAGGAACATAGTTTCGTTACTAAAATGTGGTAATTTTATTGGATCGGTTGAGGCCCTGGGAGCATCCACACCTGGGTCGGTAAAAAAACTATTAAACAACTGAGCAGCTTCTAAGTTATCAAGCACCACTTTAGTACCATCCGTTAGACCTTTATAAATATTAATTTCATTTAGCTTATTTCCTTTGATGGTTTTATTGATGAGTTTCCAAGTAGATTTTACTGCGTCATCAGATTTTAGGATTATTTCTTCATTTGCTTTTCTTTTTGCGTGACCAATGACCCTTGATAAGACTAAACAATATGCCTTATAAAAACGAAGTAGTTCATCGGAGTTTGATCTTTTTGATTGAATGAATAAATCTCTTTTTGTCTTACATGATTTCTTTATACCCGGTGTAATCCACATATCTTTTTTCATCTTATTGTCACATCTAACTTTGATTTCTGGACAATAAATATCAATAGCTTCAGTTAAAATATCGAGAAACTTCTCAAAAGCCATATTGCAGTCTGTTGATTCAAATATTTCAGTCCATGATCTACTTAGTAGAAAATTATTCAGCCTAAGAAGATTTTCATCTTTAAAATCTCTGACAAGTTTAAAGAGTCTTTTAGTAGTTTTGCTGATTCGGACATTGAAAGAAGCAAACTGAAGAGTATGGTCAGAAATACCAACCTCAGTGACAGTCGCATCCTTCAAAACGGAATTTGACAGTATATTGTCGAGGCATGTTTCACTGTGGTTAGTGATACGCGTCGGTACATGGATAAACTCTTTGACATTAAACGAATCAAAATAACTTTTGATTGAAATCATTTTTAGGGTTCCGTACATAAAGGTGTGCCAAACGGGATCCTATTACTAAGCCTACGCTGTCTGTCTGTCTGTGCGTCTGTCATAGGGGACTATAGCTATCCAGTTGAAATTTTCCCAGAATACGTGTTACTATGGCCTCTATCACGGGAAATAATAAATATGAAACCCAAGGTTACCTAAACCCTAAAGAAATTTCCGTAAACCACAGACAACACTTCCTGTTATCCCCATAAATATCGATCGTCACAAAACTCTACATTCAAATGCGACGCTAAAAATAATCCCAAACGAAAACTTGTTCGGAAGCGATAAATCTGATTAATTAGCCAATTTAGCTTTCCACTGAAAAGTTGGACTGGAAATCTTTTGTTGTTACGTTTAGCATTCCATATGCGACCAACGGTAAACGTTCATAGTGAAATATAATCGATGAGAATACTTATTTATTGAGAATTTTAACATTACTAAAATATACTCACGCCTGCCTGCCAGAGGGATAGGCAGAGACTACAGATTTCCACCTACTACGATCCTGACACATCCATCCATCTAGTCATAAAAGCTCTTCTATTCCGAGTGCTTTTTCCTTTGCCCTTTTTCAGTATTGTATGTCGCCAATTTTGGCTTTATCTTTCATTCGCGCACCCTAGATTACGTGTACTTCCGGTACTCTGCTTTCATTCATCCTCTCCTCGTCCAAACCACCGAAACTTTGCTTTTAGAATTAAATACAATTTGTGTAATATACTGGGTTTTAAGATGATAACCTTTTTCCTAAAAACGGGGTATTCTACCCATCAATATAAACAACTTTTACTACGGAGCCAACACTGAAATCGCGAAAGAAATAACAGCTGTTTCATACATTTACTTCGAGTAGGTATTTAACTTACTATGGAACAGCTGATTTTGTTTTCGTGATTTCAGGGTTGGCTCCGTAGTAGAAGTTGTTCATATTGATGGGTAGAAGACCCCGTTTTCAGGATAAAGTTAGCATTTTCTTCCAGCTAACGTTTGGCGATGTGGAACTAGTCAAGGGTAGTGCTTCGATGAGAAAACAGTTTTAGGGAAACATTAACTAAAATGTTACAAAATAAATACATAAATAGGTAACTAATAAATACTTATAATCAAATGCATATACTACCTTTATAGTTATAGTTATGTTCCTCGTCTTTTAAAAAAATTTGTTAGCGTAATGAAATCCGTCATTGGCACTATTTCTTGATGTTATTTTTATGTTATCTTTAAAACTGTACTTGCTGTGGATTTTTGTTTATAAATAAAATAAAATAAAAATAAAATGCTAATAATAAATACACTAATACATATTAATATATAAACACGAATTGTATTTATGAGAGGTTAATAAGTGTGAGAGGTTAATAAGTTAGGTGGTAGAGCTGATGCCGGGCGCGGCTGTGGAGGTACCACCATCTTACTCGCAAATCCTCCCGAAGTTATTCGGGGGAGAGTAAGAGGACAGCTCTCAGGCAAAAAAACCAGGCGGCCCACCATTGCCTGGGACCGATGGATGGCGGTATATCCATCCCCAATTGCCGGGCCTTATATAAATCAGACTGGTGACGGGCAGCGGCGTCACTGGTGCAAGGGTTTCGGTACCGCGCTCACCAACCCACCTGCCCAGCGTGTGTGAGTATGGGCATTTATTCCAGGACGACCGCCAAGAGTGGCGAAATCCTGGAAAGGCCTATGTCCAGCAGTGGACGAAACAGGCTGATGGATGGATGGATGAATGCTACCAACATAACGGCATATTACCTATTTTCTGAAACGCACTCTAGTGACTAAGTAAGTGATCTGATCACTACTGATCAGTATCAAAGGTCAATGACACTTTTCGTGAACTTCAAAAAATTAATTCTGGTATCCAGAACTGACTGACTTGGTAATTAAAGAGACAAGAAATAGAAACAGGTCAAGTGCGAGTCAGACTCAGGTTCCGTAATTCGACAGTTTTGGGAATTTAGTCATTAATTAATTTCTCAACCGATATACATACATACATATTATATACGGACGGACTGACAACGGAATCTCACCATAAAGGTTCCTTTTGTACCTATTATGTCCTACGGAACCCTAGAAATATTTTGAATTTACCAAAAAGGGTCATTGAGCTCCGATACTAGACATTTACTGACTCTCTAGTATGAGTTCCGCTTAGGAACTATTTCTCAAGGTTTTTCATTTCTCGGGTCTCGAGGATTCTCGACCTCGGTTTCTCGGGTCTTCCCGGAAAATCGAAACATTTACATTTGTACTTTTTTTAAGTTGAATTATTTAAAAAAATGCCGGTAAATCACTTTTTTAATTAAAAAGAACAAAAATCAATAAAGTCTCTTAAATAACATCAACTATAATAATAAAAATATATATATTTTTAAACAGAAATTTATCAAACACACAATTTAATGAAAATAGAAATTTCTTTGCAGAAATGGTCAAAACCAATCGACTTTAGTAAGAAATAAAAAAAATATAAGAAGCTTTCTGTTTCAAACAAAAATCTCTAAAAAGAATCTCGAGAATTCCCGGGAATAATCTCTTCGCTGTACTTCATTTTTTTTTATTTATACACGGATAAAAAAAAACTTGTTGTGACGGCTATAAATGTTTGTAAATGATTATCGTTATTTAGTACGAAATTTAGTACAAAAATGTATAGTCATCACATCACATCTCAAATTTTTTTCTGTGTTATTCATTTTGATCAGGCAAAATAACAAATATATAAATTGTTGAGTGAAGTCGTATGTAAAACCAATAATTATAATACTATACTACAAATATACTACTTATCTAATATAATATAAATATTTAATAATTACCACTTGCAGAACGGTGAAGGAAAACATCGTAAGGAAACCTGTATGCTCTAAAAAGCATGTATTTGTGCCAGAATCACGGCGATAAGGCTCACCACCCATCATTTCGCAACGTAATAAATAATCGGCGGTGTGCATTTCACAGTTCACACTCGGAACACCTCTGACACCCCTTCGGGGATTCATGTCGTGATGATATAATTATTATTTACCAAATATTTTAATTTATTTTCCCTCACTTATCAATCTGACCTAATCTATTTATCCAAAGCACAGAATTACTCTTCACACTTTTGTATCTTAGCGGTGATCAGAGATGCAATTGTGTAAGGCAATGGTATTCAAACTAATTGTCACATGGCTATTCGGCTAAGCAAATAAGCCCGTTTGACAATTGAAATCGTAAATTTTTGGCTGTCAAATGAATACAATTGTCTTATTCTGTTGTTGACAACCAAAATAGTACGATTTCAATTGTCAAACGGGCTTATTTGCTTTGCCAAATAGTCATATGACAATCGAATTTGAAAACGATTGGCTTACACAATTGCACCTCAGAATACGGACAAACAGAATACGCGCCAGAATACGGCCGCGCGCTGCTGTGAACGCACTAGGGCGTCCCGCTTGAGGGGGAAACTACGTCCACCACTTCCCCTGCTTCACCACCTCAAAAACCTAAAGTGCAGCGTCTTACAGCACCTTAAATATTTTTCTGGCCTTTATTTTGGAAAAATTGGGGATATACACCACTTCATATTGACCGTCTAAATAAAGGCCTACAATTTATTTGATTGAATTGTTTCTCTTTTGCGAGTTATTTTATTACTTACGTATCGTTATTTCGTAATCGTTATTCATAATATCTAAGTATCAAAATAACACGCAAAGGAGAAACAATTGAATCAAATCAATTTTAGGTCTTCATTTAGATGGTCAATATAGACCGGTGTACGTCCCTGATTTTTACAAAAACATCGCGGCAATGACGAGAAAAATAATTAAAATAATGCTTCGTATCAAACAGACGAAAAATACGCAGCAAGTTCTTAAAATAAATGTATAAGAAAAGTACATAAGTATTTCTTCGTAGAGGAGTAGAAGCACAGGCGCACGGCCTCAGAATACCGCCCCCCAGAAATATGGGTGTCATTGATGTAAAAAGTTTTAACGCGTTCTGTCTTGTTTTTTGGTTTGTATGTGATCTCATTGTATGGAGGGTTATCTCTAATTTATCTTATTACGATCACAAAATCGAGAACAGATACTTGTTGATGGTTTCATGAGTTGGAGCAAGGAGCCACCACCCCCAGGTAGGTAAGTATCAGTCTGTCAACCGTAAAAAACCGGCCAAGTGCGTGTCGGGCCACGTGCAATGTAGGGTTCCGTAGTTGCCCGATTCATATAAGTTGGTCTACTAATACAGACCGCGCCAAACTTCTGGTCCCATACATTATAGGGGGCTAAAAATTTGGCGCGGTTTGTACTCGTACACCTGTAAAGCCTACTTAGCTGTGATAGTTTTCATTTTAAATTCATTATATATACTACTTCTGTGAATTTTTTCACATTTCTATAAGAAACCGTTTAGGCGGAAGAGGGGGGGACGCCCCACTCTAACTAAAATTTTCACTTTAAAGCTTAATATTTCGGATCCCTAAATCGAAAAATGGTTTTCACACACCTACAATGTTTTTGAACAGCCTTTCCAACGATATCCCACACTATGGGATAGACGAGAAAAAAAAATCATCCCCAGTTTACTTGTACGAGAGGTATCCTAAAAAAAAATTTTTTTCTGGATTTTATTTTACCATTTTGTGGACGTGATTAATATTTATATCCACGCCAAATTACAGCTTTATAGTACTAATAGTCTCTCCGCTAAGCCGCGGACAGACGGACAGACGGACATGGCGAAACTATAAGGGTTCCTTGTTCCTACGGAACCCTAAAAACCCGTTTTATCTGTATAACTCCATAAATTTTCAGGTCGAGTTTTAGAAATCTCACATCGACTGTTTCTCCGGAATCGCCCCCCAGCTACAAATCCTGGTTACGCCAATGAGTATAAGTAAGGCGGTAAGGACCGATCGGTTGTGGTCAATTATATAAACACCGATAAAAATTCCACATGCAAGACGCGGTGAAGGTTCAAAGGAGGTTCAACGAGGAATACCTAATTTGATCGTGTGTGAAGAAACACGGTCAGGCATGCACTCAGGCGTACAAAGAACATGAGAAAATGTGGTGCCCAGGTAAGTGTTCTAAGGATCCTATATTTCAGATACATACCACACATAGACTTAGCATATACAGTATATATGCTAAGTCTATGATACCACAGCATGACGGACTACTTACTTGTATTGGCAGTTCTAATTGTCACGTCATTTACAAATTGGTAACCTGAGAGCTAAGTGCGAGTTGACAATCGAATAATTTTACTACCGCGTGAATCGAGTTAAGTCGGGTCTCCAGCGCATGCACAAAACATTGTTTCGCTACACATTTTTACTGATAGCCATTTAGGAGACCCTGTTTATCAACAAAAAACTGTAAAGAAACAACTAGTCTAAGAGCTAGCGACCAAATCGGTCATGTGGCTTCAGCTGTATTGAAACTCCGTTAGCTACTTCCCTGAACAACCTTTTCCCATAATCTCCGTGCTGGCAGGCCGCGGGCGGTGGGTGCGGGTGTAGTGGAGTGGGGAAAAAAAGAAAAAAAATGTGGGCTCAGCGGCTTTAGTTTTTTTTTCAAACAGTTGCTCTGTACTCTCTGTGCACCCAAAAAAAAATTTAAATCGTTCGGGTGGTGGGAAAGGGTTGCCAGCGTTAATTAAAAGTACCAAAACAATAATAATTTTCATGTGGGCTCAGCTGTATTGGCTTTTTTTCTGACGCGAGATTAATTAATATGTGAGCCCCAAAAAAATAGCCATGCAAAAATATCGGTAGGAAGGTATCGAAAAAATTTGTTGAAATCGTTGGATTTCGTTCGAAAATGAGCTGAGGAGAAGGCAAAAGCGGATGTGGAGGGGATGTCAGCCGGAGAACGCGTCAGCGCGCTCACGGCGCGTCAATTTGTTCGGCTAACAGACAGACAGCTCATTTTCGAACGAAATCCAACGATTTCAAAAATTTTTTTCGATACCTTCCCACCGATATTTTTGCATGGCCATTTTTGGGGGGCTCACATATTAATTAATCTCGCGTCAGAAAAAAAGCCAATACAGCTGAGCCCACATGAAAATTATTATTATTTTGGTACTTTTAATTAACGCTGGCAACCCCTTCCCACCACCCGATCGATTTAATTTTTTTTTTGGGTGTACGGGGAGTGAGTACAGAGCAACTGTTTGAAGAAAAAATTAAAGCCGCTAAGCCCACATTTTTTTTATTTTTTTTCCCCACCTTACTACACCCGCACCCACCGCTCGCGGCCTGCCAGCACGGAGATTATGGGAAAAGGTTGTTCAGGGAAGTAGCTAACGGAGTTTCAATACAGCTGAAGCTACATGACCGATTTGGTCGCTAGCTCTCCGTCTAAACACTTTCTGTAGACGTTTTTGTTTAATGTGTAGAGCAAAACACGCGCTGGAGAGGAGACCCAGCTTAACTCTATTCACGCGGTAGTAAAGTTATTCGATAGGCAACTCGCACTTAGCCCTCTGTAGGCGTCTCGTTTGCACCTACGAATATTGAGGCGATTAATTAATATAATTATATAATATAATTAATTAATCAATGTATTAATCACATCACATCACACTAATATTATAATTGCGAAAGTTTGTGTGAGTGTGTGTGTGTGTATGTTTGTTACTCTTTCACGCTGAAACGGTGAGACGGATTTGGATGAAATTTAGAATGAATATAGCTTATACCCTAACTTAACACATAGGCCACTTTTTATCCCGGAAAAAGCATGTCGTTAAACCGAATAACACGCGGGCGGAGCCGCGGGCAAAAGCTAGTCAATTAATATAATTGAATACGCATACACACTACGGAAAAATAACTTACTTAAGAAGAGCTATAACCCCAAGAAATAGCTCTCAGCTAAAAGGAACATATGTCTCTCGCAAGGAAATGATAATTTCAGGGAATTCGAGAAACCCCTAGAGACACCACGAAGTCACGGATGATGTCGAATATTCAAATCCATTATAGCCCTTCTTACTAAAAACATCCATAATTTTGGTGATGTGTCATTTCACAAGACTGAATCTAATATGTAAGAAACCTAAAATGTCGGACTCGCCCACCGAGGGTTAATTCGAGAAACCCCTAGAGACACCACGAAGTCACGAATGATGTCGAATATTCAAATCCATTATAGCCCTTCTTACTAAAAACATCCATAATTTTGGTGATGTGTCATTTCACAAGACTGAATCTAATATGTAAGAAACCTAAAATGTCGGACTCGCCCACCGAGGGTTAATTCGAGAAACCCCTAGAGACACCACGAAGTCACGGATGATGTCGAATATTCAAATCCATTATAGCCCTTCTTACTAAAAACATCCATAATTTTGGTGATGTGTCATTTCACAAGACTGAATCTAATATGTAAGAAACCTAAAATGTCGGACTCGCCCACCGAGGGTTAATTCGAGAAACCCCTAGAGACACCACGAAGTCACGGATGATGTCGAATATTCAAATCCATTATAGCCCTTCTTACTAAAAACATCCATAATTTTGGTGATGTGTCATTTCACAAGACTGAATCTAATATGTAAGAAACCTAAAATGTCGGACTCGCCCACCGAGGGTTAATTCGAGAAACCCCTAGAGACACCACGAAGTCACGGATGATGTCGAATATTCAAATCCATTATAGCCCTTCTAACTAAAAACATCCATAATTTTGGTGATGTGTCATTTCACAAGACTGAATCTAATATGTAAGAAAGCTAAAATGTCGGACTCGCCCACCGAGGGTTCCGTTAAAGACAATATTTTTAATGATTTAATTACAAATGTATAGTTTTTAGATTTATCCCTATACTTGTAGTATAAGACGGTATTACTTGCCAAATTTAAATATTATTTGTATGTATTTCCCTTATTAGTATAAATATATACATATTTTTATTCTAAAGATTAACTTTGACTTGTAGAAAGTATACTTTATGCATCTATTTTACAAAATAAATATTTTGATTTGATTTGATTTCATAGTTCCAGGTCAACGGAAAATACCCTATGAAATTTGATTCCCTTGAGAGTGTCGAAATATACGACTTTTACGGCATAAACGGCGGCATCTTTTTTTACGTTAACTTGGAAGTTTGATTTTTTCACAGCTTCAAGGGACTGTACTGTAGACTTGAGTATATGGTTTTAATTTCAACTTGATACCTCCACGCATTCTTAAGATAAAAGGTATTGACAGACAGACGGACAACAAAGTGAGCTTAAAAAGTAGAAAACGATCACCCTTGTACAAATCTGCTAGATAAAATAATGTAATGCCATATATTTTATATTTAGCTTCAAAATAATTGGACTTTTGTTAGCCGTGAATTGAGCTAAAAATTCTTAAATTCACAACTGAGTAAAATACAATTATTTTGTAGTTACTACCATACCACAAGAAATGTATTTTTGCATTTTGTTTTATAGCCTTTAGTTGTTTTTTGGGAATCACTATAATTTCAAAAGATTTCCTCACAAATCCGAAATATGGATTCTTATGAAAAATAGAAAATAGAATTCTTACGAAGGAAAATTAAACATACCTTTTCGCAAACGCTCCGACACGATCCCACTGCTTTGTCGCAGCACGCAGATATATCTGAAACATTCAAACAATCTTGTTCATTCTATATCCTACTAATAATAAAGTAATAAAAAAATCGTGTCTGTACACTGAATATTATTTCAAAATTTTAATTGCAATGGTTTATTAGTATTGTCTGTACTGAAGTTTAGAATTTTTTTCTGTCTCTTTATGTATGTACCTAGTGTAAAATCGAAACGTTTTAATGGATTATTAGAAAAATATTGTTACTAACAATAGCATAAGTTGTTTTATTACTAACATGTTTATATGGATCTTTGATCTGAAATAAATACATTTGATTTGATTTGATTATGCGAAAAATTAAATTTCGTACAACAATGTAATACAAGGTTTCGAATTACCTGTACTAACGTTCCAAATTCAAATTATTTTTTTTAAAGAATTAATTCCACTTTTTTGGTTATTTGTCACCAGAAAGAAAGTCTTGGTAGTGTCCCGATTTTTTTGATGAGAACTATATCCATCCATCCATCCATCAGCCCGTGTTCGTCCACTGCTGGACATAGGCCTTTCCCAAATTTCACCACTCATGTCGGTCCTCCGTCCTCCTCATCCAGCCGCCCCCCGCAACGTCCTTCAGGTCGTCTGTCCAGCGGGCACGAGGTCGGCCTACACTACGCTTTGCTGTACGTGGTCTCCATTCTAAAGCCTTTCGGCCTATATGTTCAGCTTTAATTCGAAAACCACTGAATGCATTTGGAGGCGGTTTCTTTATTATCATCGTGGTGACCGTGGTCAACATATCGGCTGTAAGAAGTGTTAATAAAATTAGTTCAAGCCGAAAACGGGGCAGAGATTGAATAAACGCGGGAGGAGCCGCGGGCTAAGGCTAGTCCATCATAAAATGTTGCGTCCACCCACTGTCCCCATCAAATATCTGCTAGTCCTGTATCAACATTAAACCCTCACGCCGCACGCCGTCAGATCTGGCGCCACAAACTCTATATCTATATTCATCATTCATTTCTTTCATCTCTGGGAATATAAAGGGCTTTTTCTACCCACGCAATCCTTTTCAAGTATCAACAATATCGTAGGTAATCCAGCATTTGGAAAATTAATTCTACCTATGATAATTATTTTGTCCCGTTTTGAATCCCATGCCTTGGTGATAAAGTACTATCTGGAAGCCGAGTTGACCGAATAAAGTTCTAATAATCGTATGTCAACAAAACCGGAAGGAAACAGCTGGTGCCAGCCGCGGCGAGGCGGGGCGCGGAGGGGTGCGGGGTTGTGGCCGCGACATCTACTGATGACAGCTAGCTTTTTGATCTATTCCCATTCAAGACAGCTTCTATTTTATTATTGGGGCCAAGACTGCACAGTGTCTTTTAAAATGTAATTACGAGAAGAAAAGTTTTGTACATTTACATGAAGTTTTAAAACTAGTTATAACTTATAAAAGAATTACATAATTTTCTTGTTACAGTATACTCTTTTGCGTAGTAAATATTTCTTTTTGTAGTTATTGCAAGTTCTAAGTTATGCATCTTTTTTTACATTGAAACTATCTCCATTTAATCTGAAAATCTTTGTCAAGCGTATTATCGAGGAAAATTGAGTAAACTCACTTTTCGCATCCAGTGGGAAGGTAATAAGATCGAAAAGTGGGACGGCGGGACTTTTCGTGTAATTTTTTTTTTAAGTAAGACGTCTCCAATCTTTTTCTGTATTTTTTTTTTCGTGGTGTCAATGTAATATTGTTATATATAAGGTGACTTTTATTTATACAGCCAAACTCATACTGGAGGCTTGGTAAGTGATCAGTAACACGGATCGATAACACTTTTTGCTAATTTTTCAAAATAAAATCTTGATGTCCCATAATAATTGACTCGGGGCTAGGCTTGCGTTTGTAAGAAATACGAAAAAAATAATTCACGAATTTCACAAAAAGAGTCATCGAACCTTGTTACTGAGCACCTACCGAGTCTTCAGTAAGAGTTTGGTTGCATAAATTAAAGTCACCTTATATATATTATAGTAGCAGTGCACACGTTTCAAGAATAAATACAAAAAAGAAACATTACATGAAGTTTACATAAATTAGAAACATGTTATTATTGATTAAAATTAATTATTAATTTCGAAAAGATATATGAAATTGTTAAAATTGAAATTTAATTTAAATAGTTCAGTATTAATAAATAACTAAACCATCATTTGAGTTGAAATTTACAAGGAGTGCTACTCTTTTCAAGAAAAAGTAGAGTAGTAACCCTCTCATGATTCGTGCATGATCGATAGTTTAATCACTGGATCGCCGCGCCGTAAGCAGATTTCTATAAGATTATAGGAAGCGACAGTAGCGACGCGATGGGCACCTCTCTACCGCACCACAAACACTGTGATTACACGGCGTTAAACCGGATAATCGTGTCATATACTATTAACTGAGACAGAGATGAAACTGGACCCTTCCTGCTACGTATCGCCAAGATTGACCCAACTTTCTCCTCGAACTTACGCGTCCAAAGTACAGTCACCAAAAGAGATAAACCAAGCCTAGCGTAGACATGCTAAGAACCACAGACGACTGATAAATGAAATGAGAAATACTTAGTCAGTAGATAGATGAATGTACTTATGTACTTTTCATCAAGTATTTCACATCTCATTATTCACCCGTTACTGGGTCTTCGGAACTAAGAGTTTGCAAAGAGCCTGGTTAGTTGTCTATTTTGTTGACCGTACAACGTAGCGGATCTATAAAGCGGAAAAATAAGGAAGTCGTACGGGGTTTTAGGACGAGCAAGCGAGAAGCAAAATTTGTATGTGTATCGAAACTCTTTTTACCTAAATTTACCTAGCTACAGCTGAATTCACGAGATATGGTAAAAGATCCAAAAAAAAGCATATTTTTTCTTAAATTTTGAGAAAATGTGTTTTTTTTTTTTTGCTTCCTTGTTTGCGCAAGCAAATGTTTTGTTTATCACACACAATCAACTAAAATATTTTAGTCCTCTAAACCAAAGGGACCAATATGCAAGTACCGATGGGAATCTAATACGACATTATTTAGGTTATCTAGCTCGGTTCAGACCTACCCGCTTGATCTTACCGACAATTAGTTATGCAAAATATATACAAACTTGCTTACAGGCCATTGCAATTTTAATAGATAAAATATTCTAAACATGCTTGCATTCTTCATGCATGAATCATAGTACCTAATACATTAGATTCCTACAATTACTCTCTGCCCTTAAAGTGCCATCGATATATTTTATTTTAATATTTTAATTATTCTACGTTACTGATATTTTCTTAATGCCTTGTTTTTTTCTAAAAATATCACTTCTATTCCCGGTATCAAAATGAACTGATATACAACGTGAAATTTAAGTCGTTTTGTTAAGGAAAACTGGCGATAGTACTCGTCCATATGAACAACTTTTACTATGGAACCAACCCTGAAATCGTGAAAAGAATATCAGCTGTTTTATACATTTGGGTCGAGTAGGTATTTAACTTTTCTATGAAACAGCTGATATTTTTTCACGATTTCAGGGTTGGCCCCATAGTAAAAGTTGTTCATATGGACGAGTACTATCACCAGTTTTTGTTAACGAAATGACTTAAATTTTACGTTGTTAAGGTCCTTCAATTCAAAGTGAAAAAAAAGAAAAAGATGATAGAGTATCCCTAATGGATCACATTACGCCGAAAAAAATTTTTTTGCGCGTAATTTTTTTTACCTTCCCATAAAAATTTAGCCCGCTGATTGAACCACTTTGTACTGGAATGTGAAAAATTTATTAGAGCAAAAAATTTTTCTTCTTCTGGAATTTGATCAGTTAACGATACTTGATCTACCCTAGAATTATTTTCACTTATTTATGTAGGACCTTATATAAATGTGGTTGAAGAAAACACTTTTACTGTTTCACAAAATTATTATATTTATATTTCCGATTAGTTTCGCCTTAAAGGCATTTTCCAGGTTTTATAAGTTAAAATATAATAATTTTGTGAACCAGTACAAGTGTTTTCTTCAACCATGATGATGTTTCACCAAGTGCCGACAGTCGCAAGTATTAATTTTATATAAATGTAAAATAATTCTGCTCATTTATTGTCAGATTTGGCAAATACCCTCATGAAATATACATACCTACAGATATGAAATATACAATAAGTAATGCCAAGGATATGCAACAATCATATGCAAAAGCTACTACAAACACTAACTCCAATATGAACCTTTGACTACTTCACTCACCCTGTGCGTTTGCGCATGCCAAAGTGACGGCGGCGACGATCAGCCTGGACTTCCACCAATCAGCGCCCTTCCGTGACTTCCGCCTCCTCTTGCTATCACTTGACGAACCCATAGCTTCGCACTTGGCCGTACCATCTCAGTGGTGCCCCAGTTAGAAAAACATCTGCATCGGAAATATAGTTTATTTTATTTATATGAATGTTTGATTTGAATTTTGTTTACAAATTGAATGTTGTCGTGTAAACAGATATCGAAGTCGCAACGTTGAGTAACGGTTGTTAATTTATCGCGTTACTTTTTAGTACGCTCTAGAGACTCGTTAAAGTGTGCTCTAGTTTGATATGGCGCGACGTTTTTCGATCAACAAGAGAGGGCTTATGCATTTTACATGTAATTTTTTTGTATGTACTTATGTTTTTACGGGACCCTATCTGATTTCGAATGTGTTTTTTAGGGTTCCATACCCAAAGGGTAACCAACGGGACCCTATTACTAAGACTCCGCTGTCCGTCCGTCCGTCTGTCACCAGGCTGTATCTCATGAACCGTGATAGTTATACAGTTGAAATTTTCACAGATGATGTATTTCTGTTGCCGCTATAACAACAAATACTAAAAACAGAATAAAATAAATATTATAGGGGGCGCCCATACAACAAGACATGATTTTTTAGATAATGTTACGGAACCCTTCGTGTGCGAGTCCAACTCGCACTTGGCCGGTTTTTTGTGTGTATTAAATTACTTATTTAAAATTATTCTTAGTATATTTATAATCATTACTTAAAACGGGGAAGAGCACTGATTTATTATTATTACATTTAAGTAAGTTGTGTTTTGGTTTTATCATGAATGGGTTGTAACAATTACGATTACCGGCCTCCAAAAAGAGTGAAACCGATAGTTAAAGGACCTTGCTTACGCTCCAGGTCCAAATTAAGGCAACTTTCATTTTCAAAACTTTCATTTTACACTTATCTATCCTGCCGAAGGAAGCGGGTTGTTCAGAAAACTTGCGATTTCGAGGTGTTTTTATTAGTTTTGAATGTTTTTCTTTTTCTTAATATTAATGTCCATAAAAACTAACGGTACGTTTCCTTTCACTCATTAATACAATACATTAAGTGAAACTGTTTTTAGCCGAAAACTATCTAGATGTTTCACAATTATTTCAGGGCAGTGAAATTGAAAGAAAGAAAACGAATTTGCGCATTTACAAAAAAAACTTAAAGCTAACACAGTAGAAAGGTTTACTTAAGTAGAGAGTAATCTATAGATAAAAATAACAACACGACAAAAAGATGTAGCTCCATCCAAAACCTACTTTGGTTGGCGCTGGTTTTCGGCTACCTCCATTAATTGCTTAACAATTCCCATTATAATCTGAATAAAAATATGAACAAGCAAATATAAATTAATTTAAAAACAGCATTTTTGGGTAAAACAAGTATTCGGTCACCTTAACACTTGATAAATAATTATTTTATTTTCCGCTCGTTACAATAACCAACTGTTTTGAAGAAGAACTTTTAATTAAATTTCAGATTATTTACCTACCCTCTCAGACTAGGAGCGCAAAAACTTTTAGAGACACTAAATCCTGACACATGCTGGCAATCGTCTGCTCTCAAACTTCGCACACAAATCACCCGGGGCCAGTAGTTACGGCCAAAGTTAAATAAAAATGTTTTATTAGTCCCCATGTGAATTGTATACGAGAACTTTTCGTAACTTTGCTGACGCAAGGTTTTTTTTTGTTAGAGTTTCGGTATAAGTTTTAAATATTTATAGGAAAGTTGACTCCAATGAAAAAGTTAGAAACGCCCCTTTGAGAATGCTGATGGCCTTTACATGAGAAGACCGAATCTATGCTTGGGGTTTTTATGGTTCCGCCAAAAAATGGAAACCCTTATAGAGAAGCTTCAGTGTCTCTTTTTACGACTTGGTTTATTGGCTGAAAATTTTCACGTTGTTGGAAAATCTAGAACCTCGGGAACAATAAGTTTTGATGATGTCATGCTTCAAGTTTTGGAAATACGTTTGATCTATTTATTTTTGTGTAGTTTAAATAGATTTAGTTAACAGAACAAAAAGTGACGGAAGTACGGAACCGACATATAAGTTCTGAACATGCCCCCATACGAGATGCGAATAAAGAGTACCTATCCACTTCAAGGGCTACATTATTAAAGTTCATGCTATATAAAGTCCTACAATAATAAGTGAAAATAATTCTAGGATAGACTATGTATCGTCAATTACTCACATTATGAAGAATGTAAAGAAATTTTGATTATTTTTTACTTCCTAGTATAAAGTGGTTCAATCAGCTGACTAAATTTCTATGAAAAAGTGAAAAAAGTTCTCGCAAATTAATTAATTAATAATTTTCGGTGGAAAATGGTCTATTAGTGATAGTCGATCACCTCTTAATTTTTTTTCACTTTGACTCTTAGGATCTTATATAGGTATGTACCTATATAGTCATTGACGTACTACCAAGTGGTCATCGGGTCTGTGCTCAAAAGTGTCCGAACCAAAAGAGAGTCAAAACCATTGAAAATTAAAAAATGGTGTCAATCACACATCAATCAATATCAACCCGTGCAGCAATGACATACGATTCAAATTAAAATGTTTTGTTTCTTTATATTTTGACACTTCACTAAGGACACTTTTTTGGTACTATTATACTAGACCAGTAGACCTCAGGTCCATGGTTTGGTATGTCACTGGGTATGGTATAAGGTTAGATGAGCATGTAGCAAATCATTGAATACATCTTGTATGACAGAACACATTAATGCGATTACTTAACAGAACTCTTCACAGCAGCCAAAAAGAGGAAAGCTTTATGAAGATTATGTCAACCATTTTCCCACCATTATATATTCCGTAACGTAAAGTACAATACCCCGATACATAATATATGTGGTATGTATATGATGAAGTTTATTATTTAGTCAGGTCGAGCCCTCCGAGGGTATCGTCTTACTGCGGAGGGCTCGGGCAGAGGGATGTCGTATCTCTGGAGACGCCATCATTAGATCTTTGTCAGGAAGTAAGGAACCCGACACTGAAAGGGTTTGAGGTTTTGTTCAGCCGACAAATTTGGGTTTTTATTATCATGTTAGAGTAGAAGTCTTGCTTGAGGCATTTGGGAAATATCATTCGGTATGTGGTTATTCATAGTTAATAGAATACATATATGTCCATAATATAATAAAGGTGCAAGTATAAAAATCTTTGGATGTGAGTATTTAACTGATGAAGTTTAGCATATAGCCTGTGTGTACTATTCTTGTTGTTTGGAGTTTTTAGGCCTACTGTCTGTTACATTTGGAGGTAAATACGTTTCTCATGTCGCGTTGACTGGGAGAATTTGCTTTAAGCATTAGTTGTTGACTACAACGATGTGGACTTGGAACATCGTTCTTTGACTAGAATAAAGTGCTTTAAAGTGATTCTCTTTGGTCTCGCTCGGTGCAAAATGCATCACTATTGCTTTTCTCATTCTTGAATAACATTAATAAATGTGATTTATGGCATTTCACGCCCATCGTTTTTCGGCTTTAGGTTTTATGCATTTAGGATTTTCTAGCAACGTTATATTTTTTATGCAATAAACACGCTTTAAAGTTGGTGCGTCGGTTCATGCGAACTATAATCCATAAAAATTATTATTAAGGAATAGTCGCGAAATAACATAAAATGCATTTTTATACCTTTAATAAATAAAATAAACAATCATAAGTTAGGTAAGTATACATTTTGCACCGAGAGTAAAACAAGATTAGTCCACCCGTTTTGGATTTTAATTTATGATAATTATAAGTTTAATTTATTTAGGACATTATCGCGAAAATTATTTAGTGCGTTTATAAACTTACGAAGTGCTAACACAGGTAACATAATGCTTAGTCAAGGTCAAAAACAATTTACAAGAAAAAAAGATACTTTATAAAATATTTTTTGAATAATAGTTATTTGTTATGCAAGGCAAGTCAATTTTTGGCGCGAGTACCTTGTATTGAAACCTGAGCAAGCGAAGGATTCTAGGCTCGTGGTTCAAATACAAAATCCTGAGCGTAGCGAGGGTTTCAAAGGTACGAGACGCTAAATAACTTTGCTACCGAGCGAAACACACAACTTTTCACCTCACTAAAGCGAGGATAATGTTAGGTGCAAGAAAAACAGTTTATTGTGGCTTTAAGCATCGAGTAAATACTCCAAAGTGTGCTTGATTTTCTTGTTTCAGATAGTTCAATGAAGTATGATAGCATTATTGTCTCCGAAAACGTTTTGCGCCTTTGGAATGTCTCCATGTATTGAAGAAATCGTCGTACGCTTTTATGTACACGTATTTTTCGCGCGATTTTTCCGGTAGAAAATTTAACTCGGCATTATGTACCGCTTGCACTAATTCTGCAGGTGTTAAATTTATGTCTTCGTCGCTGCTAGCCTCGCTCATATTTTATTATTTCTTTTGATTTTATCAAAAACAAACCAAAATAATGGAAGGAAAGTGAATGGAATAAAGAGAAGGAAATTTTAAAGTTTTTGTTTTTAATCAAATTTTCTTGCTGGCCAGTGCGATTATTCTTTAAATGAAGCTGGCGCATTATTAAAAACCATACCTAGCTAAGTGCGACTCAGTGTTTAGAATGATCTCTATCTCCTAGTTATTTTTGGATACTCGCATCTCGTATATCACTTCAAAGCAAACTCCCGACCTGTCTTATCTTTATTATGTGTGTATAACTACCTATTTATTGTGTGTAGTTCCCCTTCTTTCTAATAATATACGTACACGCACACTGCATCACAAAATTATTATCACTTCACAAAGTTAGTTTAAAGTTCAAATATACTTTCTTAACACAGTTCTCCAAACTAGTAGGAAGTACAGCAAACTTTCAGCTTAAAGTATTTCATTCACAGCTCCCAAAAATTAGGAAATTTTCAGACATCATACATGTATTAATGTCACGCGAACGTATTTACGAAAAAGCGCGGGTTTATCTGTCAACCCGCACAGTGAGACAAAACACGACTAGTCCCGCGCCAAATTGACGCTTTACTAAATGGTAAATGGACCAGCATAAATTGATTCAACTCAAACCTGGTATCTCTGTCTCTAACTCTTCTTAGTCAGTCTGTATCTTGGCGTCTCTTTCCAACGCTTCCGCCTGATGAACCCTATTGAGCTCGTTAGTCATTAATTAATTCTGCATAAGAAAAAGTTTTCAATTTAGATGGTGGCACAGATGGCGCTTTTACCGAGCAGTTACGGGATGACGAACGTAAATTGAGTCACACTTTTATAATTCTTCCTAAATGAAATATGTTATGAATTGTCCTTAAATTCACATAAATGTGGTATGTGACATCTATATATCATTATCGTCATCACAGTATTAGAAAAGTGCTTTGTTATTTGCAACTAGCTTTTGCCCGCGACTTCGTTCGCGTGGGTTTCGGATATAAATTCGAATCAGACTTCCCATAGATTTGCCTTTGCCGTTTGCGTCTATTCAATCTTTGCCCCGTTTTCGGCTTGGGCGTTATTTTATGATAACCTATTGTTGACCAGGTTAACTACGATGATAAGAAAGAAAACCGCATCCAAATCCATGGAGTGGTTCTCGAGTTAAATAACATTTATTCAATCTTTGTCCCGTTTCCGGCTTGAGCGTTATTTTATGCACGCACCTTATAGCCGATGTGTTAACAAAGGTGACTACAATGATAATAAAGAAAACCGTATTCAAATACGTTGATGGGTTCTCTAGTTATAAAAGCGTTCATTCAATCTTTGCTCCGTTTCCGGCTTGGGCGTTATTTTATGAACACCCCTTATAGCCTATGTGTTGACCAGGCTCACTACGATGATAATAAAAAAAACCGCTTTCAAATCCGTTTAGTGGTTCTCGAGTTAAAACGGAACATACAGACAGACAGACAGACACAAAAATTCTAAAAATTGTTGTTTCGGCCTCAGTACAGTACCAATAACCCATTTCATTAAAAATTTCGCGAAAATATTCAATGTACAGACACGACTTTTTTACTACTTTATTGTTTGTTTCATTCCTCATTCCTCATTTCAATACCTACTACTTAATAAATAAATAAAATAACTCAAAAACTCACATTAACTTCGTTAAACAATAGAAAATGCAAAGTTAGCTAAAGTTATTGCTTTTTGCTCGATTTCAAAATGGCGCAATAAGAACTAGTAGGTGTATGAGGACGTAACGCGTCGCCGACTTTACACCGCTACGTGGTGTAAAGTGAAATTTACGAGTACTTTCGACTGACTCTCCTGCACGAGGTGTCTGACTCGTAGCTCTGTGTGACTCGTAGCTCTGCCTGACTCGTAGCTCTACGGCAATGACGACGGAACTAAAGAACTAATTATTTAAGGCGCCTAGGCACGCCACCGTTTTACTACAAAGTTTAATAATCCGTTTCTCTGTTGTTTCTCGTAATAGACCAAACTATATGACCTCCATCATCTGGTGCTGGTATTTTAAAAGGCACCATTTTGCCAAAATTTTGAATATTAATTTTGTTTTAAAGATATCAAGCTGGACAGATTTCATACAAAGTTGTTTTCTTGCCTCAGATTGTACCTATATCAAAATTTAACATTTCAGCCACATAGCGACTTTGTAAATGCCTGTATTAAACTATTGAGGTCTATACCTTTAGTCTTTAATGAAAAACAACAGAGAAACGGGTTATCAAATTTTGTACTAAAACGGGGGCGTGCCTATGCGCCTTAAGGTGGTGCAAAATGCACATCATAACATTGTTTTCTTTACTGTTGAATGAAAAGTATGCAAAAATTGCGTTTTAAAGTAGCTAATTAGCGGAAATTGTTTACTATTAATAGGGTTTTCGCATTAAAATTGTGTTAATTTATGCCTTACACTTTGATTACATCTGATTACAACGATAAATACGCCTTTAAGTTTGTTAACCGAATGCAATCAAAATGTAAATCATAAAATGATAGAATTTAAATGTGGAAACCTAATTATTACTACTAAATTTCCGCCAATTGCTTTAAAACTTAATTTTTGCATACATTTATTCAAAAGTAAGGAAAACAATATTAGGATGTGCATTTTGTACCGAGATTTGGTTCGACAGCCTTATTATAAAATATTTAGCGGACCCACTTTTTGTTCTATCTAGAAAGCTTATGAACTCGTAAAGCAAGTATTTTAAAATCTTTTACAGTAGGGTCTTAGCTAAAAGCAGAAGCCAGTACTTCAAGGATATTTATAAGGTTCCAAGACGATTAAACCGTTGCTATCGATATTTAGGAGCTAGGTATATATTTATTTATTAAGATTTTGTTTAAGTGTTTGCCGAGAGGACGAGCGGTCCCATCTTGCGTCACTGGGTGTCATTGCATACCACTTCGACAGGCAGTGGCACAAGATTCAGTTAGATTAAGTTAAATTAATTACACCATTATTGTAATACTAATATAGTTTTTAAGACCTTGTTACTAACACTATGGGCACTGCCTGAAATAAAGATTACATTATTATTATTAAAGAGAACCGACCCTTAAGGCGAGGTTATCCAGAGAAATCTGTCCTGCTCCAACGCTTTCATTTTAGACACGTTTATCCTGCTTAGCGGAAGCGGGCCGCTCAGAAAACTTGCAGTTTCGAGGTGTTTTTATTTGTTATTTTGGAATTAGAGGGATGGGTTTTTAATATGACAGCCGTTTTATCGAACAGATGAAATAGTGAAATATGACATATATTTTTTACAAATTTTAATCTTCGCTATTTATTGTTTTAAAATGAATTTGAAAAGGGACAAAATGGGATAACCCCCCTTAAGACCCAAAGGCAAAGTTTTAAATCCCATTTCCACTCACATCTCGCACCTAATTTGAATCCGGACATTACAAATCAGAACTTGCGGGTAGTGTGCCAACTCACTTGACAACTTGTAAGCTATTGGGCGCTAGCGCGCAGTCCTCATATTTACATAGATCTAACATCTGGAAACTGAAGTTTCTGCGTTACATACTCGTACAAAGGCCTAATATTTAATTTGTTGAGAAACTCTACATTTGGTACGACTTACGCTTGATACACAATGTACCATCAAAGAAATTGCTGCTGACCTACTTATCGCACTTATTACTATTGTAATACGGGTGATAAGTGGCCCTGCGGATTTTCTTTAATAGGACCTGCCGGGCCCGTTCATTAAATGTAGCAATACTCTAATCTCGAAAAGACGTTTCATTTGCACCAAACATGACTTTCCATATTAGTTTTTCAAGAGGGCGCGGGTGGCCAAATAAGAAACAAGGAATAGCGAATTAGGTGGTAGAGCTGATGCCGGGCTCGACTGTGGAGGTACCACCATCTTACTCGCAAATCCTCCCGAAGTTATTCGGGGGAGAGTAAGAGGACAGCTCGCAGACAGGCACAAATCCAGGTAGCCCACCAAGCCTGGGACCGATCGATGGATGGCGGTATATCCATCCACAATTGCCGGGCCTTATATAAAACAGACTGGTGACGGGCAGCGGCGTCACTGGTGCAAGGGCTTCGGTACCGCGCTCACCAACCCGCCTCCCCAGCGTGTGTGAGTATGCGTGGCATTTCTTCCAGGAGTGTAGAAATCCTGGAAAGGCCTATGTCCAGCAGTGGACGAAACAGGCTGATGGATGGATGGATGTAAAATGTTGGCCCAAAACCGAATATTGAATTAAAAATTATATAAAATTTTCATTACATAAAAAACGGGCCGAATTTTTTTTTCTTACCCGTAATTTAGGGTGTCGATGTCTAGAGCTCATTGAGTAAAATACAAATTATATTTTTATTTTATTTTTATCTCCAAAAATAAAGAAATGGGGGACCATCAAAGATGTCAATTTGAGACCATTTTTGTTACGGGGTCTATCCCAAAAACTAAACTACCTAGTTATAAATTAGAAATTTTCTGTATATTATGTACCATCTACTGTGATTAAACTACAAATATTGAAAACGGCGATTCTTAATACAGGTTTAGGGTTACATGCCCGAATACTTGACCAACATAATTTTGTCTTTAGTTCAATAACTTATTTGAATGGTACGGAACTGTTAGGGTGCTAGTCCTACTCGCACTTGACCGGGTTTTTTTATAATTTCCCTATAACAAATCAAATCAAACCCGCCGATTTACAAAAAAAAACACTGTATATAGTAATATATGATGTGATGATAGTCGCTTATAGGGATCAAATTGTGGGAAGTAATGACATACGGCTAACTAATAAAAAGTGCTAATTTTTTGGGTTTCGTACCCAAAGGGTAACCAACGGGACCGTATTACTAAGACTCCGCTGTCCATCCATCCGTTCGTCCGTCCGTCCGTCTGTCACCAGGCTGTATCTCATGAACCATGATTGTTAGACAGTTGAAATTTTCACAGATGATGTATTTCTGTTGCCGCTATAACAACAAATACTAAAACCAGCCAAGTGCGAGTCGGACCCGCGCACTTCTATACAACAGACATGATTTTTTATAGATAATGGTACGGAACCCTTCGTGCGCGAGTCTGACTCGCACTTGGCAGGTTTTTTTATAAACCGATTCATATTTCTAAGTTTTCATTAATCACCCGTTCTGTAACGATTATAACTGTTCAACACACATCTGAACTCAACGAATTTATTTATCATTATGTATTGGAATCTATAATCTTCTCATGTTGAATTCAGTACTTACAAACCTTGAGACGCCGAATCAGCTTTGTATTGGAATAATGGGCAAAATTCAATACTTAGTATTTTCTTTATTTTAGTTTGTCATTACTTCCCAGAATTTGATCCTTACAAGCAACACGATCGGATGGTGAAGTAATATAGTGTGTTTTTTATCGGCTGGTTCGATTCCCGGCGAGGAAAATTAATTTTTCAAAAATTCAATGATGCTGTTTTGGTTTTCATCAAAATCAGCCCCGAGGCTCCTTTGAGCATTTTTTGCTACTACCTATATATTTCCTACTTGAAATAACCTTATGTATCGTTGTTTGACATTTTCACTTTTCGTGTAAATTCTGCCCACGACAACGAATCAATTTGCCCAAAAGTTTTACACCGCTGCGGACAGACATTCAGACAAAAAAACCACAACACTACCGCTACCATGGAAAATTTCTGTCTAACTAATGGTAACAAACATCAAACAGTCGACTTACCTGACAGTGGTCGTGTCTCGTAGACTCCACTTGAACCTCCAATCCATAAACAAAGGGCAGCTGGAGATGGACAGTATATTTTTTTCATTCAGGACCCTAAAATGTTGATATAAAAAACTATTTCATTTAGACGCTACCTAATTTTGTGGTCAGATTTAAGTTACATTACTAATCACTGATTTACTGGAGTATGTAAGTTACTTAAGTTAGGTAATCGTTAGTAACTAATAGAGTAAGTGAAATATGTGTGAAAAAACGACCGGACAGCAAATCGTCACTACTCTGGAAAAAATACGAATAATTTTTTTTACTATAATTTAATCGCAAAATAATTATGATAAACCAAAAAAAATCTATTCGAAAAGTACCTAACGTCTATTTAAACAAAATTCTCGTATGCGACTGATTTTGAAACTTTTAAATTATTTTATCTAAAGTTTAGATATTTTTTTAAAACCATGTTTCCGCACGGCCAGTGTAATGAAATAAAAATAACTTTATCTTTGAACAAACTATGACGAAATATAAGATTTGTTGTAGCATATTAGATAAAGAATTATATGTTTTAACAATTCATTGTTTTTGTCACAGTTAATAGTTTTCAATAAAACATTTTATAAGTATTCATTTTTTGTGTTTAATTAATTCTCAAATCTCATAACAGAGGTTATTAAGTAATATTTAGAATAAAATACTCGTACCTATTTTAAAATTATATTATTTTTCATTTAAACTACACATACTACAAAGGCGGAGATAACTGCAAGATGTATCTAATATAAGTAAATGAAAACTTTTAAATGGCCTTCTGCGAATAATACTTTGAAGTTTATGTAAGTTTTCCAAATAAATAAATAAAATAACGTAAAAAAATAATCAATAGTTTTGATGAAAAATATATAAAGAAGGAAATAATTTTCTAGGACATTTTTTGGTCTTCCTGTAAAATTATGCATCTTGATCATACGAGTTTATTTTTTACCAAATTAGAGGAACTACAAAAAGTTGCATCAAAAGGTTTATTTTTAAAATTTGTTTACAATGTCTTTAAACTATCCAAAAGTACATAGATGCAGCGTTAAAAGTAGGAGCGACAAAAACTCAACAACCTACCTACACTAAAAATATTAAATTTGGCACAGCTGCAGTATCACACTCGACGAGCAGCCTGGCACAAAAGTTAAAATACACAAATGGCAGTTTTGCCATATCCGAGTACCAATTTTACTAAACTTTTTTGCCAAGCTATACATGTGTTACGGAGCGCAACGAGTCTTGTTAGCATGAAACAGTCGGTTACCTGATAACTAGAGTGGGGTGTGGGATGGAGTCCCGTGGGGCGCCACTTGAAACTTCAGTCCTTGCACGATGGCGCCACGAGATGAAGAGCATTTTTTTGGTTCCAACTAAAACAGTTCCAAACAAGACGGTTTTTTTTTGTTGAGAATCGATTAAATATTATATGTGTGCGTGTATGTTGGCTTCGATTCGAACTCATAAGCCAGGAGGGCTACTTCGAAGTGAAATGATTCGATTGAGTACCGTTCGGTCGTACATCCAGAATCACACTCATGATGAGTGTGTTACAGATGTGTGATAGGGATGGATATAGGACCGAACAATAGTCGATCGAATTTTTCCACTTCGGATTAGCCCCCCAGGTTCCGATCGTAGTTGGTGCGTAAAAATCCTCATTATTAATTACATATCACATAACGGTAAGATATAGGTACTGAGAGTACTTGATATCAGGAACATCTTGTAAATCCTCATATGTAGGCCATTTCAAAAGTAATGCACCTCTAATAATTGAAAGATGGAAAAATAAATAAGTGTTTATTAAGTTTAAATTTTCCTTTTTCCTAAATTTAATACATTTTAGGGTACACAAAAAAAATTGTATAATTATAATGCTATTTGTTTTCATTATTTGTATTTTTATTTACCAGGTATAGTTACGTAACAAAAAAGATGTAACAAAATCAGGGCCCTGTCATGAAAATTTCGAATTATTTTAAAATTACTTACAGATTTAACTATAAACAGTACATGTTCCCGTTATACATAGATAAATCATTTTTCATTTTCAGTTATTATTAAATTTCGTAACAAAACGAGACAATTTTTAGCGACAAAAGGTGAGAGAATCCTTCCGATGCTCACCACGTCACTTTCTCGACTAATCTCAAAGCTGCCGCTCAGTGGACGTGACATATTCCTGAGTAGTGTTGTTCCAGCCTAAATTATTTCACATTTTTCGGCAAGTTGTTTTAGTAATGACCGTTATTTAAATAAATCATTACCTAATATAAAATAAAACTTAAGATACTATTTCGTTTAACAACAAAAAAATAATAACCTATGTAGAAGAAAAATGTTTTAAAACGCAGTCAGAAGTTACAAATTTTGCAGATGGGACAGTATGAAACCGTCATTTTCTGTATTTTCAATAATCGATAAATCCATTAAATGTGTTATGTATTGAAAATGCAATTATTGTAATTGGTTCTCTGATGCTTCTTATTAAAGTAAAAATTAAAATTAAATATGCATGGGGCTGCCAAAATGGGGCAAGGGGTACATTATTTTTGAAATGACCCATCTATGTTAAAACGTTCAAATTGCAACAAAAAATGAGCAGCTTTTTTGTTTGCCTGACATCGGTTCTGCGATGCCGGCAAGATCTATATTAATGCATAGGATACTTTCATGAATAAATTTACATGTCCGTCAGACCAGATACCTTCGGGATAGCGGGATGGATGTGTGGCGTGAAGTCAGCACAAATGTGCAACTGAACTTTTAAAAATCGAATACGTTTTACCCACCTTGCTCTTAGAGTTCCGTAATGAAAATTTCAATATTTTTATCGTCCTTAGCCTCAGCAGCATCACTCAGACCGAAATTTGCATTTGTCTTTGAAACTTCACACCAGCACAGGTAGCGAGCGAGAATTGTAGGTAGATACTAAAGCCGGTTTTGAAGGTTTTAATTTTAAGCTAAGAAACTTACTAAAAAACGTAATTTTAAGTGACAGCACTATATTTTGCTATTCTGAAGGGCACACCAACCAAAATTAGCAAGTCTTAGGCCGACTTGCACCAAGCAAACTTAACCCGGGTTAACTAACTTTTTATGTTTTGTCCTTTTCACATCAAACCATAAAGATAAGGACAAAGCATAAAAAGTTAGTTAACCAGAGTTAAGTTTGCTTGGTGCAAGTCGGCCTTATAAACCCTCCTAAATCAAACTATTTTTTTTTAATTCAATCAAATGACAGCTTTAAAATTTTAGTTTGACGTTTATAAAATGGTGACTTGAAAATGGCTCTTCTTTTTAACCCTACTTAAACTTTAATTTTTAATTACATGAAATTGTGACAATTCAATGAAAGGGATGGAGCTCTACAAGTAAAGGAGAAACGATATAGTCCATCTCGCTTTCTTGGACAACTCCATCCCTTTCCTTGAACTGTCACAATTCCATGTAATTAAAAATTAAAGTTTATGTTTAATTTTATATATGTCAAACTAAACGTTAAGCCTTCAAAATCAGCTTTACAATCGAAGAAATTGGAAATCCTCTTATACTCGTAGCTCTTATTTTCATTGCGGTAATTAGGAGTCCTGCGGACGGACTCTTCTGATTGTGTACGACGGAGAGCGGACACAAGAACCTCTTTCAACGACAAAACAAACTGAGTAATTAAGTCCACGTGTCGTCACAATTTCGCATCGCAGTAAAAAACTGGCGTTACACATAAAAACTTTAGAAGCTGCCGCAGCGGCGGCGCTAGCGCATACTCGCAAACATAACACATGGTGGACAGCAGCGCTTCTCAAACATACATCCATACAGTTAAGGATTATTATTATTAACTTAACAGTTTCACGTATCATCACGACATAAATCCTCGAGGGGGTTTCAATGATGTTCCCGAGTCCCTATCAATAGAACAATCAACACTCGTACACGTACCTCTTTTCAAAGACGATTTTTAAGGTTTCGTCAAAATTAAAAAGGAAATCCTTATACGATTACTTTGTTGTCCGTCTCTCCGACTGTCAAGGCCCCTTTATAGCCACCCATTGAGCTGTTAAAAAATCAGGCTTCTAACGTAACGCGGAAAAAAGTTAATTGCCATATACAAATTGACTTACCACGAAAACGTATAGGGTACTTCCAGTTGACTTAGAAACTTGAAATTCCGGTCATAATTATATATTATTAGGTAATAGTTTTATTTTCTTGATGGTGTTGCTCTATTTACAGCCTAATTATGCATGATTTTCAAAAAAATATCTATATTGTGAATTCCTATCAGGTCCAAAATATTTCCAATCCTACTTCAGCTAAGTTTTAAAACCAGTGTTCCGGGGACGTTTTATTCGTTTGGCACCAATTTGTTTGCCCTTCTTTGATCTTCGAAGACCCCGAGCCTTGTTAACGACATATTTTCGAATGTGTTTTAGTATTCACACAAGTACTATAAAAGAAAGCCAAACATTAACAAACCATGTTTTTAAGCAATCTTGGAAAAACTATATCAATGAGAAAAAACTCAATTAAAAATGACAGAAGTTTTACTTTAAGGCTACTTGATCGATCGTCACCCTTTACCAACAAAGCACAACTTTTGTGAAATTCCATTCCGCTTTACAAATAAATGTGTAATAAAAAATAAAAGTAGCCAGGAAAGTTAAGACAGTGACGGATGGCCCGCTCGTAGCTAATTCAAATGGACTGAGTCCGCGCCGCGCTCCGTTTCATATCTCGCCACTGAACGGTGGGCTCCCTTCAGATCTTTCAGAAATGCAGGATTGAAAGTTTCAAAGTATAATGTTTAGATTGCAAGATATCCCTACAGTCTTAGCGAGCAGTCAGGTCAGGAGTGGTACTAAGCATTGAAACCATAGAAGTTTTTTTTAATGAAGTTTATATTTTTGGCCATGTGGCCATTACAACTTTACCTGACAAAAGGAGGGAATTTTAATCAACATTCATCTGAGGGCCTCCAAAAAGGGGACCATGGGTCAGGACATGAATGTTTGATAAAAGTCATGATAGAAAGGAAAATAGAACAGAAAGGAGGCAGACACAAACCATGGACCAAATTCAGTGACTATAAGCCAAAGGCAGGAGCCGCACATTACCGCTAACTAAAGGATTTGGCCCTGAACAGAGAACGGTAGAAGATGCTCTTGAATAAATTGATGATGAACAGATCAATAGATTTCATGCGTCGAATCTTATATATCTGACGAATCTAATTCTAGAGTCTACATAATATTAGTTTCGTCAGATATAATAAAGGCCCGAACCACGATCTAGAGTGCGATTTATAGCTTTGATTTTGTTTTAGCGATACACAGGTAACACTAAAAGTTTCCGGAACTGGCCACTTACATAAACAATATTTAAAAATTTATTGCAACATTTGAAAATAGAACTCTTTGGCTGTAGAATGCAGTTTGTTTCATCTGATTGTCTTTTGTTTTTACCTTGTGGCGCCATTTAAAAAATTGTGTGTCTGCATCAACATGGATTTAACTCGGGAAAATTTTCGTAGTATGATTTTCTACGATTTTAAGTGTAATTTGACAGCTCAACAGAGCATCGCTCGGCTTGAAACAGCTTTTGGCAATGAAGCACCATGCAAGACGACTGTTTATAGCTGGTTTGCAGAATTCAAGCGTGGTCGTAT
This sequence comes from Ypsolopha scabrella, assembly GCA_910592155.1. Classification (NCBI taxonomy): domain Eukaryota; kingdom Metazoa; phylum Arthropoda; class Insecta; order Lepidoptera; family Ypsolophidae; genus Ypsolopha; species Ypsolopha scabrella. The sequence continues at coordinate 19,549,581 of OU342977.1, forward strand.
CAATCTCAGTGACGAATCTCGCGATGGTCGGCCGTCCACCGCTGTGACCAACAAAAACATCGATGCTGTGCGCCGTATGATTGAAACAGACAGGCATGTGACCTACCATGAAATTCGCGCATCCTTAGAAATAGGCATGAGTCAAATACAATCAATCCTACACAAACATTTGGGTGTGAGAAAGCTGTGCTCGTGGTGGATCCCACACAACTTGACCGAGGCTCAAAAAACGGACCGCGTCACTTGGTGCAGTGCCATGCTTACCAGGTTCAACGAAGGTGCGTCAAATTTGGTGTGGGACATAGTAACAGGTGACGAAACATGGATTTATTGCTACGATCCCAAAACAAAGCAGCAATCGAGCGTATGGGTCTTTCAAGATGAGCCGAAACCAACCAAAGTGGCGCGCGTGAAAAGTGCATCTAAGCGGATGATTGCTTCTTTTTTTAATAAAACTGGACACGTGGCTACTGTTGCTTTAGAGAATCGTCGTACCGTGAATAGTGACTGGTACACGACCATTTGTTTGCCGGAAGTTATTGACGAACTCCGTAAAAATAACCGTAAACGCCGTATCATCCTGCACCACGACAATGCTAGTTCTCACACGGCCAGACAGACAAACGACTTTTTGAAGACGAAAAATGTAGAACTCATGAGTCATCCTGCATACAGTCCCGACCTGGCACCTTGTGACTTTTTTCTGTTCCCAAAAATTAAGAACCAATTACGCGGTCAACGATTTTCATCACCAGAAGAGGCTGTCGAGGAGTATGAAAAACACGTTTCAGAGGTCACCACAGGGGAGTGGCACAAAAGTTTTCAAAACTGGTTTGATCGAATGAAAAAGTGCATAGACGCCAAGGGAGATTATTTTGAAAAACAATAAATTAATTTTGTACCTTTAATAGTATTTTTTCATATTCATTCCGGAAACTTATAGTGCGTCCCACGTATTAGTAATAGAGCAGCAAATCGTGATACGGATTTTATTAAATTTTGGCAAGCTGTAAAATTTATTTTGATTTACCAATTAATTTTATTTCTACAGTAACAAGAGTGTGCAATTTTTGCTGCATTGAATTATTGTGAAATAAAATACATACATAAAATGCCTTAATAGCAAATTTAAAGTAATAAAATATATATATTTTTTTTATCGAAATTGTTTATTATCTGAAGCCAAAACAACCATTTTTAGAATTTTTGTTTGTCTGTCTGTCTGTCTGCATGTATGTTCCGTTTTAACTCTTTTTTTATTTATTTTATCATCGTATTAACCCTGGTCAACATATAGGCTATTATAGCATATAGGCATATAGGGTGTTTAAAAAATTACCTAAGAGTCAAAAACGGGACCGAGATTGAATAAAAGCGGGTGGAGCTGCGGGCAAAGGCTAGTTTTTAATAAATATATCAGTCAAATAGGTCACAAAATAATATTTAATTAAATAACTTACTATCAAACAAAAATAATAAGTACTTCGTCGAATGACAACTTTAACCGATCATTGCCGCTTAGCTGTCCGTAATTTTAAAGTGCCGACTCTTGGAGATTATAGCTTATTAAATATTATTTTTATGCTAATCGATTGTATAATCCTGCTGACCAAATAATTATTTTGTATTAGAACTATTTATTTAGCAGACATATACATTATCAAGCTGACCGAATATCTACTTATCTAGTGATAATCCGTGATTTAGTTGCTGAGCAGGTATTGCTGATGGTTTTTTTTTACGGCCGACAAAAACATAGGTATTGTGCTGTCAAAATAATTTTTCTGCGATTTTTCTTGCTGACCGAATATTTAAAATAAATACCATTTAATTACATGCCATATTTTTATAAATACGAAAATTTTATTGTATTCCAACATCGTCGATTACCTTAAGGCTGTACCCATGGTGCACGATATTTTTACCGAGTGATTTTGAACTTCAGTATGTTGTCAGAAAGTCTACATTATAACGCTCGCTTTGAACGCTGCCGGCACGCTTAATCAGTGAATTTTCGAGGTTTTTCTGGATTTTACGAAAAAGTATTTGATGTAGGAATTTTATCACCTGACATCGGAAAACAAACCACGTTTTCTTGTTATGTCAGTAATTTCAGACATAAGCCATTTCGACATAAACGGATTAATAACTTAAAAAAGCATAATTTTCAAAAACAAAATCTTTGTCCAATTAGGTAACCGGCCTGACAACGGAAAAACAGGTCTAAAAAATTCGTGTCCAAGTTTTACATTGATCAGATAAGTTGACTCAGCCAGCATATTAAAACAAAAACCGTTGAAAGACCAAAGACAAGCCCAAGATTGTACTCATTTTTGAGCTAAAAACGAAAGAAATAGGCATAACTAATTACTTACTTGCCACAAGCTCAATGTGTTTCTTCTGGCCTTCTTTTTTTAAACTAAATATGTCAACCATTCTAGCATACGAAGGGTGTAAAGACCCAAACCAGAAAACCAATCCACCTTTATCATTCCTCGCACGATCACTTAAAAATGTCTCCAAAGCTGAAGACACGTCAGTTGGAATCCTCACCGCACCGTATAGGGGCAGGCTTAGGGTACGTTCAAGGAGACGCGGCGCGTCAGGCGGCACGGTGCGCGCTCCATACATCGGTGTATGTTTGTGTTTCCGGCGGCCTGCTACGCGCACCGCGCCGCTTGACGCCCCGCGTCTCCTTGTTCGTCGCCTTAGTGATGCACTTCATGAAACAAGGTACCAAGTATGAACACGCTATCGACTCGACATGCATCGCTGCGATAAATAAAAATGTAGCTCTTATTTCGTAGCAATAAGAGTTATCGTATAGAACAGTGGTTCTTAAACTTTTTATAGCTACGGACCACTTTTAGAATTTTAAAGATTCCACGAACCCCTGTCGAAGAAATTTTTAGGAAAAGAAAATAAAGCATAATAATAAAAAACACTTTTATTGGTTAAGTTTACATTAATACTTTATTAAATAGTATTAAAACTAAGTTAATGAAAATGATATCGTTGTTTGGACTTCAGTATAATAAATAATTATGTTTAGAGTGAGCTATGTGGCTGTGGACCCCCGGAACTCATGTCACGGACCCCTAAGGGGTCCATGGACCCCAGTTTAAGAAACCCTGGTATAGAATGTATAGAGTTTATCTGCCAAACTTATCGAATCGATGTTTAAGTACTTGCTATGCAGGCTTGAGTTATACTGGGAATGGCTAGAAAGATCATTGAGCTATCTTCCTAGTTATTTCGATATTTTAGATGCAATAACAAAAATATATTTTTCTACACTAAAGTAAAACCAATAAATAATTTCCAGTACAGAGGTATTCAAACTTGTATTCAAATGCCGTTTCTGAAATTCGTATATGTATTTTTCTATCTCATTCTTACATCTATTTCGCTCTAACAGTCTCGCTGGGGCTGACTTCACACACGCACCTTTTAGTTTGGCGCGAACTGTAACAAAGCACGCTTTATTTCATTTCAAAAAAGATAACAATTTGGATTCAAGTAGTTTGCTGATGCCAGGAAAACAACTAGGTATCTATATTAATTTATCGAATCAAATATTATTTTTTTGCTATTAGTTGTAACCATAACTTAATTCTAGAATTACTATCCGGCTCGAAGATTCAGAAATGAAACGAAGGTTTGACAATCATTATTCTACGTTTATTTTATACTACAAAGATGGATTTTATTTACAAAAAGTCTGTCCTTACTTTAAATTCAACACAATTTTCGTACCATCTGCATGCCCGTATTTAATATTGATTATACATGATTATTTTAAGACCTTGAAATGTCTCTATTATATTTTAGAAAGTCAAAAACAGTAGTTACTCTTATCTATAAATAACAAAATAAATAGCTTTTATCATCACATTTTGTACAAGTACAGTCAAATGCTTTTATAATATATTTGTAGGTTTTTGTGTTTTTAAAACATTTAATTTAAAGTTTATTCTTGTTCTACTGAGAGTATTGTGGAATATAATTCTAACATTCGACTGTACGGGTTGCATTTCTGTAGTATTTCCGTAAAAATGATTGCAGAAAGGCATTATAATTTTTTTATCCTAATTTTCTTGGACACTTTCGCTTGAATACCAAAGACGTAACATTACATTAATAATTTTTAATAGAATGAAGAACATATTCTTTTAACTCTACATAATACATAAGTAAAAAAACACTAAAATAATCTTCAAATTCAAGCGAGAGCATTCAAAACATTTAATTTCCTATAGATTAATAAGTCATCTAGTAAGTCTTCCAATAAACCACGTCCTCTACAACCCAAAACCAGGCCCTGAGAATGGAAATAGAGGCTTAATGTTGAGTTATAGAGTGCATTTTCGCATGGCAATGAAAGACTCGTACCTCGCGCTTTAATCCGCCTAGTATAGTGAATCCTTTTGCTTGATGACGGCTTGGATGCACTTTGCCATGGTGGGGGAGGCTCGGCTGATGGGGTCGGTCATGTAGAAGTCTTTCAGTTCCTTCATCTGCACGTCCAGCTTGCCTGAGACGGGCTTCTGAAGACTCTGTGCGGATGGAAATAATGTTAGGTTAGATGAAGACAAGCATATGTTTTGGTTGGCTACGGGCGGACATCATGAGCGCAGCAACTCAGTTTTGGGTGTGGCCAAATGTAATGCTATTTCATTTCGCTGTTACGCTCGATGAAACTTGCGAAGGCAAAACAATTGCGCCGATTTCGTCCTGGGCACAAAATTGAAAACGTAATGTCAGGAGAAAACAAATTTCTATAATAATAGTGAAGGTTTTTCAAACAAATTATTGGTTAAAATTAATCGAGATAACATTTTCCACAATTTGTATTATAGACCGAGGAAAATAGCGTGGAGAAGAAGAGGCTTATGCCCAACAGTGTGTGGATGCGGGCTGATTGTAGATGATGATGATGAACGGGATTTTGACACGAGCCTTATCTCCGGGCACAAATACACGCTTTTTAGGGCAAGTACAAGTGCTGTACACAGATACAATGAACATAAATTCAAAAAACTCATTGTTGTATGCTAGACCGGGCAGAATACGAACCCTAGACAACCGGCAACGGGCAACTGCTGCATTCTTACAGCACATAAACGGTATTTTTTGTACTATTCGCGACAGGTCGACTTGGCGATTTGCTAGTGATGTGACATCACATACCAGGTAGTCAGCATCGTTTTTTTTTTGGTACGCAACAAAATGTGAGTAAAATTATTATTACTTTTTTATTTAAACGAACATTTTATTCATCACAACCAAAATCAAATTAACTTTAACATCGCTACAAACACTTAAGGAATCTGTTCTGAAAAGGTATTGTTCATCTGGCCCTACTGATTTTGATTCGGATTTTATTCTGGATATAGTTCTTTTCGATATGCCGGTGTAAAACACAGCCCTCTCCAGTGTCTGATTGACATGATATTTTTAACATATATTTTTCCGTACAATGTCACAATTTTCCAATACTTTTCTGGCTAATCCTAGAGCTTGAGTGAGAATTGTTTTTTTTTTAAACGTGACGAGGAGGCAACCGAAGTCATTTTCAATACAAAACTAAAAGCAGCAAAGTGAGCGAGATCGAAATCGATAAACGCGGTCGAAGCTCTCTCGTGCAGCGCTGCGACTAAGACGGCGCGGGTGCTGTGCAGGTGTGCGGGGCGTCTCCCCTCCGCGACTCACCTCATACCCCGATTGCCATGTCAACCTGTCTTCATCATTACCTGTGCGAGCGCGTTGGCCTGCGCGAAGTAGTTGTTATCCTGCACGTTGCCGTAGGTGACGAGCGCGGGGCTGATCTCCCCGAGTCGGTCGCGCACCTCGTCCAGCTTGTCATACGGGAGCGGCTCGCCCACCACCTCCGAGAGGGCCCTGGGGTTGAGGTACGTTTGGTTACGTTTATATTTCCTGCAGGTAGGTATACTTAGCACAAAAAACAGATTAGATATGCTCTACTAATCAAAAAGGTTCGTCTTTTGGAAAGGAAGTATAAAACCAGCGCCATCAAAAGTTTGTTTTTAATAGCATAAAGTTGAGTTACGTCCATTTATCATAATATGTTTAATTTATACCATTTTACCTTTTTCTAAGCAATTATGTATACAGTGGTGGTCACGTAATTAAAGACACCTCCTAATTGACCACAAAAAGTCTAGTTATGGTACTACCGTTTGCTTAAATAGGTATTTAATCTAGAGTAATTGGTATTAAACCATACGTGACATTGTATTCTTAAAATGTGGGACAAAATATTTACGTGTTCGTTAGTAGTTTAGCCACAGAGCACTCTGGGAAAGTAACACAAACTTTTTTAACTTATTTGTAGCTGGCCAGCTAATTAAAGACAATAAAAGTTGTGTTCTGAATTTAAAAAAGAACTAAATTCTCTTTTTCTTTGTTTTGCCGCGTATTTTCATGAAACGTCGATATTACTGAAAAAACGTAACATTAAAATTAATACGTTTTAATCCAATCAATATGGGAAAAAACAAGAGTTGCTATTCGACCACTAGAAAGATTATTTTGAACTTTCGAACCAAAGGCTGGTCGTACAGAAAAATAGCAAACCACTTGAACTGTTCTAAGGGCATGGTTATGAATGCTATAAAACATACCAAGAAGTTTAACACGACCGAAAACGTACCTAGAAAACCGAGACCAAGGAAAACTACTGTGCGGGAAGACTCTAAGATGGTGTTGTTGGCAAAAAAAGATCCGTTCAAGGGATCAGAACTGATACGTTCGGAGTTGTTTGGTGCAGAAGGGTCAAAGGGTGTGTCTGCAAGAACAATTAGACGGAGACTATGTGAGGCAAACTTGTACGGAAGAGTGTCTCGAAAAGTGCCACTTTTGAAAAAGCAAAATGTTTAGGCAAGATTAGCGTTTGCTAAAAAATATCAACACTGGACTGAACGAGAGTGGAATCAAGTGCTCTTTTCTGATGAAACAAAAATTAATATGATTAATTCTGATGGAAAACAATATGTTAGACGCCCTCCAAACACAGAAATGGATCCAAAGTATACCAAGAAAGTAGTCAAACATGGGGGCGGAAATATCAAAGTGTGGGGCTGCTTTTCAGGACTTGGTGTAGGACCTGTCAGGAAAATAGAAGGCAACATGGATAAATTCCAGTACAAGAATATTTTAGAAAAAGCCATGCTGCCCTACGCCGAGCAAAATTTACCGGTCATTTGGACTTTCCAACAAGATAATGATCCGAAACACACTGCAAAAATAGTAAAAGACTTCTTAAGGAACCAGTCCGTGACAGTTTTGGATTGGCCCCCGTACAGCCCGGATTTAAATCCCATAGAAAATTTGTGGTACCAGGTGAAGAAGACAGTAGCGACAAAGCGGACATCGAACGTCGATCAACTTTACACAGCCTTTACAGAAGCATGGGAGCAAATTCCGGTAGGAGCTTGTACAAAATTGATCGCTTCCATGCCCAAGAGATGTCGTGCTGTAATTTCTGCCAAAGGACATGCGACCAAATATTGATACGTACCGGAATGTTTTATAAATTTGTTGGGAATTTTGTGTAATAAAGATAATTTCAATAACAACATTTTTTTTTTATTTATTCTAAGCAAATGGAGTGTCTTTAATTAGCTGGCCAGCTACAAATAAGTTAAAAAAGTTTGTATTACTTTCCCAGAGTGCTCTGTGGCTAAACTACTAACGAACACATCAATTTTTTTGTCCCACATTTTAAGAATACAATGTCACGTATGGTTTAATACCAATTACTCTAGATTATATACCTATTTAAGCAAACGGTAGTACCATAACTAGGCTTTTTGTGGTCAATTAGGAGGTGTCTTTAATTACGTGACCACCACTGTATGTGTCTGCGCTCGAACGTCGCTATACAAAGTTATCTGTGCGCGTGTGTGTGTGTGTGTGTCTAACCAGTTCTTGAATTCTTTAGTATTAGAAATGTTATTTTGTGTTTACACGTATTATTATTATGTGCTTTATGTTAAAGGAAGTAAGAGGCACTTTTGTTTGTATAATTTAATTTGTTTTGCTGGTCAAAGCCCTGTGAGCCTGACCACCTCAGTCTCGATATCTCTGTCGACACAATCACTTGTCATCTGTTTCATATTTTTGACTAAAGCTTAAATAATTATTTAATTTTCCAGTCCTTTTTTCCTTTATTTATTTACCTTTTGTTCCATCGCGAACAATATGTATCACTGTAATTTTTTTATTTTTCACTTTGTTTCTAATTGATCTTTTCTAGTTTGTAATGCACTCTAATAGTATTAAAAGTATTCAAAGCGATAGATTTCGATACAAAAACATAATGTTTACAAATTTGAAATACCCACATGTCGTGTGAATTTCGTAAAGGAAACACGGCAACTAGCATGGTTCGCTTCCCTATATATTGTACCTGATAATCTTCCAGTCCTCTCTAGCCTTGCCCGGCGGCGACACGGCGACCAGCGTCTGCTGAGCGCGTCCCTCCGCGTTCACATACGTGGCTTGTTTCTCTGTGTACGCGGCTCCGGGGAGCACGATGTCTGCTATTTCTGCTCCCGCGTCTCCGTGGTGCCCTGGGATTGCAACAACCACGTCACGATTAGATGACGTCATCCACATTCGTTTCTAATGGCGTATCAAGTGCATGGCTGGTAGACGCATAACCTTGGGTAGTAGCTCGCCCAAGGAGAGTCAAATTTATTGGAGAAATGCGAATTTTGTAACGGCTTTTATTACGCTAGGTATATGTATGTTTAATGTTATAGAATTAAATTAAACTTGAAGACAATTTGTAATGCAAACCAACCGCTGATCTCAATACTCACTACAGTACCAAATAACGTACAGTAATCTCTCGACCCGTCGTACACACAATTTTCGAATGGATATGTCAAATTAGGTATTACCCTAAGATATTTGGTACCGTGGATTTATTTATTATTGATCAAAATACCCAACCAGCTTCAAGTGTTTGGACCTGTCTTTATTAAGAAGAAAAATCAAGATATATGAATTTGTTTTTTTACAATATTCAATTTCTATTATTTTGAGCAGACTTCTGTTTTCCTTTAACATTATCAATACCTTTTCATTAGTCTTCTTCTTCGCTCAGAAGAAGACAGCTGAGAGGCCACTTGATACGACACGACAATATCAAGAAACTAATCGTAGATGGAAAGGTAGAAGAGAAAAGCGGAAGAGAAAGGCGTAGACGAAACTACTTAGACCGACTGAAGGAAAAAATTGTTGTATCGTACCACCGATGGTGCACAATAATCTTATTGAGTGACTTTGAACTTCAGTATGTTGTCGGAAAGTCTACATTAGAACGCTCGATTTGCACGCTGCCGGCGCGCATAATCAGTGAATTTTCGAGGTTTTCCGAATTTTAAGAAAAAGTATTTCGTGCGGGAATTTTCTAGCTTTACATTCGAAAATAAACTGTTTTCTTGCTATGATTTCAGACGTAAAAATGAAGCCGCTTGGATAAAAAACGTATTTATCACTGAAAGCATCATTTTCAAAAATAAAATCTATCGGGTGAAATGTGTCCAATTAGGCGACTGCCTTTAGAAAAAAAAGATCGAGGTCTAAAAAAACATGTGTGTGAGTTTTACATTGATCAGGTAAGTAATAGACTCGCCATATTAAGCAAAAGCCTTGAAATGTAGAAAACCAAGCCTTAAATCGATGGCGGACGGGATGGAAGAGTAAAAATTTCTCCAGCGACAAGAGCGTAGTTTTTAAATTTGGGTCAGAGGGAGTATTTATCTAACCTTGGTAAATGACGATAGCGTCTTTGGGCAGGGTCTCTCTAGTGACCAATCCAGAGTCTGCGCCCAGCAGGTAGACGACTTGCGGCCCCGCTTCCAGCACCTTGCCCGCGCCCGGCTTGTAGCCGATGTCAAGCGCGGCGGCTTGAGCTGCCGTGCGCTGGAGCACGTTCAATACCTGACAAGGAATATTATTTTTATTTTTTATTAATTGGTCCGTAGCTGAATTGTATTCTTTTATTACCAGAATGTTGATACCGTTGATTGTTGGAACTTTGAATATGTGATGAACAGAAAATCACTTGACAGTGTCCTTGATTGCACTGATGTAAACAATTTGTTGTTTTACCTTTAAAAGTGCCATAAACGCGAAACCGGTCAGGAAATAAATAATATCGTGGAATAGTACAAGTGATTTTCTGTTCATTATACATTCAAAGTTCCCTTAGGGAAGCGTGCAATGAACTAAGCAACAATCGTCCCGTTAAATTTGAGCTTTAAGTAAGTAAAACACCGAAAGCAGACACTTGACTAATTAACTAAACTAGCGCCAACGAGAAATGGCTCAATGTTTAAATGCCCATCAAGTTTCGAAATATGTACCTAGAGACGTGTAAAAAGTGTAGTTTACGTACCTATTTTACAAAATTAATTATTTTAATTTCAATGTAATAACAATATTTTGTCAAAATAGTTCTTATTTTGATATGAAATGAAACGTTTATTTACGAGAGTATGCGTATTACAAGATCATAAAATAGTACATTATGATACAAGTGAGCTGCGTTGGACATTACAGTCGAGGCGTGATTGCAGCCCGAGCCGAAGGCGAGGCCGTAATGGAGCCGAGAGTGTAATGTCTAATGCTCACGCGTTTCATACGATGTTTTTCAACACACTTGCGAGGAAAAATAATAAAATTTCACTGCTTACCTTTCCACATAACCGAAACCATAGATTTAGGATGTACAAGATGAACAATGCCATATCGAAAATGATACAAAAAAAATGCACATGTGTGAGTTCAAAAGTGTCGTCTAAGTTACAACTTTTCATCGATAACTAACTTCAAAACTACCTGAATGATGTTCTTTATATCCTTTCAGTTCCATGTGGGGTAGCCACCGTTAAGTATTGATGTAGGCCTTGTAGCCCGACTGCCTAAAGAAATTAAAAAATGTCGTGTTTTACACCTAAACGCAACCGCCATGATTTGAACAACAGTTTTCAAAACGACAGGTAATTCGTATGATAGTTGTTAAACGCGACAATCGTGTCGATTAAACTAAATTTACGTTGAAAATTGACACGAAAACATTATTTGCTGTACCTACGAAATGTTTGACTACACTATAGATGTGCCATGAAAATATTTTCATTTTATTCTGAATGATTAGTAGGTAATTTCCAAAACAGTTACCTACATATTTATTATCGATATTGTCTTATCGATATTCGTGACGTCACCGCTTTATCAAGCCCTAGCGTACCCGACAATTTTACTATTTTACTTAATATTTTTGCCAATCCTGCATCTAACAATGAAATATAGCACTCTACAGCGTTTAAAAAAAAATAGGTTATTATAAAAAAAATATTCAGAGCCTATTAATACGAGGAATTGGGCAAAATGTGGTTTAAAACATTCCAATGACAAAATCATATTTTCCTGTGAAATTTGTATTTATTCGGGTTATTTTTCTTTGTAAAGTCATAAACATTCAGTGCACAAGAAACCATGTCTACACCAAATACTATTTATCAATTTATTTACGCATTATATAAATATTATAACAAAATCCGTAATCACACCCAAGCAAGCGGGCCGCTATGGCCTCTTACTCGAAAAAACATTGTCATATCGGTTCATTGTTGTGCATCTCTTTCTCTATTGCATGGTGTTCATAAAGGTAGGACGTCTCTTTTACACGCTACGTGCGTCTTTTCAGCGCAAAGCGAATCCTATGCAAAGAATATAGTACTCTCTACCTATGTCTATGATCGAAACCACAGCTTGGAATTGTCAATTTTCTTTGAAAAATGGCGGCGCGGAGAATTTGTCTATGTACGCGCAGATGGAAATAGAGGCACTGACGCATCCGCCAAACAGCCAAATATTGCCAAAATAGAGGCACTGACGCATCCGCTAAACAGCCAAATATTGCCAAACAGCCAAATATTAACTATTGACAAACTGAATATTTTTTGTATTTACAACAAAAATTTGAGTTAATTTGTTGATAAAAATAAATAATTTGATAAAAAGTTTTTTTGTTAGCAAAAACTTTAGTATTTCTCAAGACATCAAAACTCTTTGCCAAGATTAAAAAAGAACTAGTGCGATAATGTAAAGTAAAAAGCAAGCGTGTGTAATATGCTGCATTATGAGTTTATGAAACTGGTACATAAAAAGGTTATTAAAAATACGAGTGTCAGTTTAAAAAACGAGCCGAAAGCGAGTTTTTTAATAGAACACGAGTGTTTTAATACCTAGTTATGTATAGTTTCATACACTACTTTATCTACACTCATGCCTTCTAACCTGTTTTCATAATTTTTGTAAATTTGTCGTCAGACATTTTTGATTATTCTTGTAAAAGCTTGTTCTGAAAGTGTTCGTAATTTCCGTCGTTATTTCCAGAATGTCAGGTGAAGTCAAATATCATTCATCACCATCCCTGCTGTCAGTAATTTTAGGGCAAAATAATTACTTTGACCCATAAAACCACTGTAAGTAATAAATACATTTCCTCGAAAACTATGGCGGAACAAACGTCCAACGCGCCGTAAGCCATAGACAATACCTGGCCGAAAATAAATTTGAACTGTAACCTCGTTACTATTTTGTATGTATTGGAGAATACCGTAAAAACAGAGTGCAAAAAATATCTTATAAACTAATAAATATGTTAGTAAGTTACATTAATAATTGACAAATAATAGAATTGATACTATGATAGAAATATATTTCTATATTTTTTTAGACACTTGAAAACAGTGAATAAAAAGGCCTTTTTATCACTATTTTGGTGTTTGAATTTAGAACACACCAATATATTCGACCTCCATCTCAATGCAACCTCCTTGCGCAAAAAATACTCAGTACAAACTCCTTGCGCAAAGAATACTCGACATACAAACTCTTTGTGCAAATAACTCCTCGAGATTTGATTGGTCGATATTTGAGACAAGGAGTTTGGCATTAGAATAAAAACTGTTTAGTGTTCTTGGCTGCCATTACAGAAAAAAATATATATTATATTTTTATTAGTAAATTGGCGCCATTTTGAATACTGTAAGTTGTACGAACACAAAGATTAGTGTTACTTTATAATAAATCGATTGAATATGCGTTCAAGTGATGAAGAAGATGTGTTAACACCTGAGTTTATGAAAGAGAGGGCGGCCGATACAGTAGAAAACTTGCTACCCAACAAATCACGGCTCGTTTACATCAAAGCCTACGATGAGTTTTGCAAATGGAAAAATGAAAATCAAGTTTTGGGCACAATGTTCCAATTTTAATGTACATTTTAATTAACTTAACTTTCCTTTTTTCTTTATTAAATGTCTATTTTCACTTAAATTATTTATTTTTCTCGTAGTCATGGTATAAAGTATAGTATGCAACTCTTGAATAAGGTACGGATTTATATTGAGGGCCATGAATCACTCGCGTCGCTCAGGATTCTAACACTTGAACCGCTCGCTACGCTCGTGTTTCAATCAGTTAGAATCGTTAGAATCCTTTACTTGCTCGTGATTCATCTATGGCCCTCGCTTTAAATCCGTCCTTTATTCACTAGTTGCATAATATACTATTATCGCACGTTAGGGTTTAATAAATAATAATCCATCCATCCATCCATCAGCCTATTGCGTCCACTGCTGGACATAGGCCTTTCCAGGATTTCGCCACTCTTGGCGGTCCTCCTGGAAGAAATGCCCATACTCACACACGCTGGGCAGGCGGGTTGGTGAGCGTGGTGCCGAAACCCTTGCACCAGTGACGCCGTTGCCCGTCACCAGTCTGTTTTATATAAGGCCCGGCAATTGGGGATGGATATACCGCCATCCATTGGTCCCAGGCAATGGTGGGCCGCCTGGTTTATTTGCCTGAGAGCTGTCCTCTTACTCTCCCCCGAATAACTTCGGGAGGATTTGCGAGTAAGATGGTGGTACCTCCACAGTCGAGCTCGGCATTAGCTCTACCACCTACATAAATATATAAATAATAATACAAATAATTAAATTTAAAAGAGGAAATACAATATATTAAAATAGGTTTTGGGTTTGCTTATATTTAATAAGTAAATACACGTACATGAACTAAAATAAAGGTATACTTAATGTATACAATTATGTATATACGATATGATAATAATAATAGCTACCCATTTACTAAATACTAATACGTTACATATTACATGCCTAACTCCGCCCATTCGTTTAGTTTTGCTAAGAAGAAGGGCAAGAAACTTACTAAGATCATGTCTTTTTTTTCGATCATCATTTTATTTATATACAGCAGTGTTTTAGTAAAGAGATAGAAGGTACAGGACAAGAGAAAGTCAGATAATCAGGCCAAAAGTTTAGTTAAATAATATTAAAAACAAAATGAAATTAATAGATTATCTCTTTATCCTCCTGTTCTATCCATCGCAAGGAGATAACAAATTAAATTTATATCATTGCGGTATAGAAAATCAGAAAATTTAATCTGGACGTGAGGAGCTCCTCACGATAATATAATTAAATAATTAACTAAATTTAGTTAATTTTTAAATTGGATTTTATATCTATGTCATCTTTATCTTGCAGCACATTACTTGGTATTTTTTTTAAGATTTGAGGTTGCATGTAGGTCCAAGTACGCATCCCGTAAACATTATTGATTTAGATAGAACGTAAGAAAGTAGATAAGAAAGGATACGTAATTACATTATAGTCACCTACCTTCCAGCTCTTATCTTCAAGACCATCCTGCAGTTTCAAAGCCAGCTCCTGTGTGTAAGCCAACAAGGCAGCCCCCTCCGCTGTCTTCAGTTGGTCAGCGCCCAAGATGACGACTGGACGCTTGGCTTGTTGCAGACGCTTCAGCACGGGGCTAGGGGACGTGCCAGTGGCCAGGTCTTTGACGGCAGACGCTGAGTCACCCACGTGCTGTAGACCACAGCAGAAGATATAGGATACATAGTATGATGAATGAAAGATTAGACAAAAGCTAATTTATAAAATAAACCAACTTGAAATGTTAGCGTAATAAATGTATCACATTGACCGGTTAGTATTAATAAATTTCATATACATGTACGCATGCTAAAAGTCATTATTTTGAATCATAATTCTGTGGGAGGCTAGTGAAAGATAATAAGTAAGGGTAAAAACGGTCAAAAATTGGCGCGTCGACGATCGAAGCGAGGGGGAGCGTGTTAGGTGGCTTGTAGTGGCGGAGGGTCCATATAACACGATTCCCATCGGCTATTTTAGTAAATGGCACCCATATTACATTTAATTATTCCGTGCTCTTCAATTTGTCAAATATTTCCATAAATCTCAATACGACAAATACACTTGGCTGACAGGAGTTGCAAAGTACAAACAATTTTCATGTTTTCTGTGTTTGCTTTTCAAAATATAGCGATTTTTTGTCCGGCTTCGTTTTTAAAATGTTCACCCTTCGCCACTGGTGGCTTGTGATCATGAATAAACTATTAAAATAGAAATAGAAATTAAAGTGATCATTCCACTGAAGTGAATCACAATAACCAAATGACCAGGTTCGTTATTAATTAATATCAATAATACTAACTTATGAAGTTGATGCTTGGCATTGTTGGCACTTGATACTTGTCCACTGTATTATTTTATTTACCCAACCGGTTTCACTATAATAGCATTTCCAAAGAAATAATATTATTGCTGCTACTTAGGTTAGATATTACTCGAAAACAAAACAAAGTAGCAACAATAATATCTATAACTCTTTGAAAATGCGAAACCGGTTGGGTAATATTTTATTTACATTGGATAACTACAAGTTCACTTCAATCAAAATGAAAAAAAAAACAGGCCTACTTTATCGCTCTGACCGAACATATATTATTTAGAAAGAAAAATGTTTCTTTGGTATCAGAAATTACTTAAAACATTTACCCAGTTGTATTAACAGAACATCTTATAAAATATTCTAACTACTTAAAAACTAAATCATACCAAAAAGGTCTCCGCTCAGCATAATGACGCAGCTATAGCCACGACGCTGATTTTCAGCGGATGCCCAGGTTTTAAAGTTGGGTTGGCAGTTCCAGTTATATAACCCGTGCGGATAAAGAAACATTAATGAACGTTGAGAACTCAACAAACGTTGCTCGCGTTTCTCTAGACCCCGTGGTAATTTTCTGCAATCCCTTCTTAGTGTATATTGACGATATCACCAACGAGTCAGTAGCCTCTTTCTGGGGCATTAGAACGAGGCACAAAAAGAGTGTCGTCTGAAAGAGTCCTCAGCTATCAAACTTTTTTTTTCATACAAAAGGCCCCCTGCACTGAGAAAAATGTCTTTTTCGCTTCATTATAAAATAGCATTACATAAGTTTAAAATACGGTGAATTGTTTTTAAATTTGGTGATAATTGGAAAATATTATGCTGTAATTAAAATGTAATAAGGAAATAATCGAGTTTTTAAGGTAAGTAACGCAATATTATGATGACAGATCACCGTAAAATTGGTCATAGAAAATAAGATTATCATTTTCGTATTACATCATGCCTTCCCCGTAAAAGAGGTCCGTCACACTACGGTTATGCTTACTGTCACCATAAAAGCGGTGACGGAGCGCATAATTCTATCTGCTTCCTACAAAGTCACGGTGACAGTGCGTCATATTATAACGCTATTATAACGGTATTACTTGCCAAATTTCATAGTTCTAGGTCAACGGGAAATACCCTATGAATTTTGATTCCCTTGAAAGTGTCGAAATGTAATTTTTTTTGCAGCATTAACAGCCGTATCTTTTTTTCACGTTAACTTAGAAGTTTGATATTTTCGCAGCTTCAACAACAGTAGTTTCATCGTATTTTGTTGTGATGTCCCTATGCTCCCTACTTAACGTGAATCATCATAATTTTAGCTGAATTCACTTTGTTTTATGATGCACAGTTTTATTAGTGTGTCGGCATGTCAAAGTGCGCACACTATTTGAGCAAACGAAGTGTACACGTAGTGACTCACAGTGTACTCGTAGGTGAGGTCGACGTTGGGCCCGACAAAGGCGACGTCGGTCTCCTTGTGGATGAACGCCTTGCGGATGCGCGCGTTCAGCAGCGGCGCCTCGAACCGGACGTTGGTCCCGATCAACAGCACGAAGTCCGCGTCTTCCACGTCTGCGGATTTACATGTTTTACTGATCAAATTTCCTAAACCAGCATGCCCGACATAACGTATGTTACAAAAACCTTTAAGGCAGGGTTTCTTAAACTGGTGTCCATGGACCCCTTAGGGGTCCGTGACATTAGTGCCAGGGGTCTACAGCCACTTCACTCTTAACATATTTATTATACTGAGTCAAAACAACAGTATTCTTTTTATTAACTTAGTTTTGACACAATTTAAAATTTTATGAAGTGTTAATGTAAACTAACCGATCAAAGTGATTTTTTATATTATGCATTATTTTCTTTTCCTAAAATTTCGACAGGGGTTCGTGGAATCTTTGAAATTCTGAAAGTGGTCCGTGGCTACAAAAGTTAAAGAACCACTGCTTTAAGGCGACTAGAACAGTCTGGTACAGGCATTACATGCTTATAAGGAGGCTCAATTCACTAATATTATAAGTATGCATTTGTCTTCAAATAAAAATGTATTATTATTATTACCAGTCAAATTGTCGGAAAATCGGCAACTGAACCAAGCTGCGAGAATGACTCGAACAAAAGGAAATATTTACAATAAAAACACACCACTAGTTTACAATATCAATACGGTATCGAAATCGTTAAATGCACTTAACTACTAAAACACGTAATATTTTGCCAAAATTTTGTTTTCACAACTTTGCGTGACCGCGAATTGTTTGACCAAATGATCTGAAGCAATGATTAAAAACACCAGTTGTTGTTGCCGTTTAACAAATAAATATTTCTATTTTGTTTTTCTTGCAGGCGTTTTTAAATATTTCCAAGATATTTCCTTGTAAAACGAATTGAAGAAAAAATATTCATTTTAATCAAAAATTTTATAAACCACAGCTGAATATGTGATTACTTCTGCATTTTATCGCGTATTTGATGAGAACGGATGATAAACAGCTATTTGTTTTTATGTTTTCGTAGTTAGGCGTAAAGCTTACTATAGCTTCAAAATGATATAATATGTAAAAACTAAAGGCATGGTGTATTCAAATAAGGACCCAGGTATGTTTATGCAGAGTTTCAATTTCCCGAATCGGCAGGTTGCAGCGTCTTCGACATTCTAAAATGTGAAATTTCACATTCTGACAAGGACATGGTCGTCTTAACCCTCTAACGGGCACGGGCATAATGTTCATACTCGGGGCTCGCTCGCAGGACAGCTCAAGGGTTCATGTTGGTACGATGTATCAATAACTTACTAGCAATCTTAGTGTTCATGAGGTAGGAGGAGCGCAGGTCGATGCCGGCGCCCTCGAGCGGGAAGTAGTGCTCGGTGCACACGTTCTCGGAGCCGAGTCTGTTCGCGAGGTCCTTCAACGCGACGATGTATCGCAATACCTTACTAGCAATCTTAGTGTTCATGAGGTAGGAGGAGCGCAGGTCGATGCCGGCGCCCTCGAGCGGGAAGTAGTGCTCGGTGCACACGTTCTCGGAGCCGAGTCTGTTCGCGAGGTCCTTCAGCGCGACGATGTATCGCAATAACTTACTAGCAATCTTAGTGTTCATGAGGTAGGAGGAGCGCAGGTCGATGCCGGCGCCCTCGAGCGGGAAGTAGTGCTCGGTGCACACGTTCTCGGGGCCGAGTCTGTTCGCGAGGTCCTTCAGCGCGACGATGTATCGCAATAACTTACTAGCAATCTTAGTGTTCATGAGGTAGGAGGAGCGCAGGTCGATGCCGGCGCCCTCGAGCGGGAAGTAGTGCTCGGTGCACACGTTCTCGGAGCCGAGTCTGTTCGCGAGGTCCTTCAGCGCAACGATGTATCGCAATAACTTACTAGCAATCTTAGTGTTCATGAGGTAGGAGGAGCGCAGGTCGATGCCGGCGCCCTCGAGCGGGAAGTAGTGCTCGGTGCACACGTTCTCGGGGCCGAGTCTGTTCGCGAGGTCCTTCAGCGCGACGATGTATCGCAATAACTTACTAGCAATCTTAGTGTTCATGAGGTAGGAGGAGCGCAGGTCGATGCCGGCGCCCTCGAGCGGGAAGTAGTGCTCGGTGCACACGTTCTCGGAGCCGAGTCTGTTTGCGAGGTCCTTCAGCGCGACGATGTATCGCAATAACTTACTAGCAATCTTAGTGTTCATGAGGTAGGAGGAGCGCAGGTCGATGCCGGCGCCCTCGAGCGGGAAGTAGTGCTCGGTGCACACGTTCTCGGAGCCGAGTCTGTTCGCGAGGTCCTTCAGCGCGACGAGAGACTCCGCGTCCGCCATGTCGCCTGCCACCACTAGCAACTGGAATTTAATACATTGGTTTCTTGAGTATATTCAAAAGAAGAGGTTTTAATAGAAGCTGGACTCTAGTCTCTTTATACCCCTCATTTTATTTTTGGGCGTGCATGATAGGATCCGCCCCAAATGACTTAAACTGATATAACCTCTGATTAATCTGAGCAGACGAAGACCTGACTGACAGATCCTATTACTTTAATGTTTTCTGTTCAATATTCTCAAATCTACTTATTTGATTTAACGGTATGGAACCCTCAACCCTCATGCACGCACAAGTCTAACTCGCCCTGGACCGGTTGTTTTGCCTTAAAGGGCTATCCAAGCTAAACTCCGTTTAGAAACGTTTTTGAATCACTTTTAAGTTTCTTTATGATTATTACAAAATATCGAAAAAAATATATATGACATTTATAAACTTATGTCCCTTAACTTTGACGTCTTAAAATGTATCCATCCATCCATCCATCAGCCTGTTTCGTCCACTGCTGGACATAGGCCTTTCCAGGATTTCGCCACTCTTGGCGGTCCTCCTGGTAGAAATGCCCATACGCCACTGCCCGTCACCAGTCTATTTTTTATAAGGCCCGGCAATTGGGGATGGATATACCGCCATCCATCGGTCCCAGGCAATGGTGGGCCGCCTGGTTTTGCCTGAGAGCTGTCCTCTTACTCTCTCTCCCCCGAATAACTTCGGGAGGATTTGCGAGTAAGATGGTGGTACCTCCACAGCCGAGCTCGGCATCAGCTCTACCACCTAGTATACAAGAAAATGTATACAACAAGTAAATAAATACCTTTCAAATGCTTTAAACTAGTTAAAAACTGATAAAATGCTTGAACTTTTTCAATTCGAAAGAGACTAGATTAAAACTTGTCCACACTTACGAGCAATACAAAAATCTAACATACTGATGTTTAAAACTTAGAAATATCTAATTCTCTATTTTGCGCTATCTATATCGTCGTAACAGCCAGTTTTCAATGCACGCTGACATGAACGTTATAAAATACCTTATCAGCAGGGCAGTCCCTGAGCGCCCTCGCCGCGGCCACGACGGCGTCCTCCCACTCGCACGGCGTCAGGTTGCCGCGACTGTCCTTCAGCATCGGTGTCACCAGCCGCTGCCGCTTGAGGCCGTCGCACGCGAACCGAGACTTGTCCGACAGCCATTCCTCGTTGATTTCCTAACAAATATATTATTTTCGGGGGAGTTTATTAAAAGGTGACCTTATGCATCTAAATTAGATTTGTAGATTGTATGATTTTGTACCTATGGGGAGAGCAAGATGGCTTTTTCTGAACAAGTTCACTTTTCTTTTTCTAAATTCATAATTAATTCGTAAAAATTGTCTGTCTTTCCCGGCGAATGAAAAAAAAAACATAAAAGAAGCGTTTCTAACAAGGAGTAATTCCAAAATGAACCAGACGCTTATTTTGACAATAATACTTGAGTCAGCGCTCCATAGAGTTGACATCGGTTATAGATTTAAGAAAGCCTACACCAAGTTTGGCATTCTAAAATATTCCCGATCTCAACACTCAACTCGGTTATGTTTTCGAGTCAACAACTCAGCTAACCATATTTCTAAATTATTACTTATCACAATACAGAATGGGTACTACCTATTATTTATTCCGTGTTACATTCTAGCGGTATCAGAACCGCTACGCAAGTAAGAAGTTCGATTCCTAGCCGGGCAACGGCCTGCCTGTTCAAATGATGAATTGTAAGTTTGACTTACAAACTGACTAGGTATTGTCCGTGTAGGATATCAAACGGCATCTCTGATACAGAATTTTTTTAATGGCCATAGAGTTATGTGAATGTGAAGTGTTTATTAATCTTTACTATAAAATAATTATTATTATATACATTTTAAAGGGTAATAAACTGTTTGAAAAAATTCAAATAAGTTTACGATGTTTCGGTTTAATCCTAAGCCATATGAGTAGATAACTAATTCCATCTTCGATCAAATTTGAATAAATAATAGGTTGGGGAAAAACTCTTTTCGCAAATAGTATGTATGAACTTATAATAAAATCTCTTTGGCTATACCATTTGTATCTGGCTGGTTTTGATATTATTAAAAAGTTTAAATTTTAAAAAAGATAATTCCAAATTCAAATTAGGTAAAATGTGTGATTTTCATTTGTTTTTCTTACTGGTAAGATGAGTGAATCTAATGAAAAGAATAAAATGCAACGCAAGCCGCGAAAAAAAATTGCTATGTTTATGAACGTAGTGCAGTGTCTGTGAGAGTAGCACAAATTTGGTTTAAGCGTTTTCAATCCGGAAATTTTGATGTCAAAGATGCACCTCGCTCTGGGCGCCCTGTTACGGATAAAATGGATGCCATTTTTGAAAAAGTGGAGCAAGATCGGCATATCAGTAGTTACGATGTAGCTGACACATCTTTAGCCACTCAGCAAAAATTAAGATAGTTTGGCTGGGACGTATTAATGCATCTGCCGTATAGTCCTGACTTTGCACCTTCAGATTTCTACTTGTTTCGGTCTCTTCAGAATTCTTTAGGCAGTGTCAGGTTAACATCACGAGAGGACTGCCAAAACTTGTCGCGGTTTTTTGATCAGAAGCCCCAGAATTTCTATAGCAATGGGATCATGTCCCTACCTAGAAGATGGCAGAAAGTTATCGAACAAAATGGCACCTACATACTTTAGTTAAATGTAAATGAACTTTATTAAAAAATGTTTTGAATTTTCATATAAAATGCGAAGAAACTTTTTCCCCAACTTAATAAATATTGTTTGTTTCCTACCTCTACGAAAATAGAGTTATCCATAATTACCTACAGAAACAGCCCTTTAAGAGGTATAAAAAATAATCTTACTCTGTATAGGTACGAGTATTTTGTTGTATTAAGTCTAAGAAGATTTATTGGAATAATCATTATTTGTTATTTATATTATTTGTATTTGCACGTGTCCACAACAAAATGTATAAAAAAACAAACTATGATTGCATCATCCTGCACTGTGTGGGAAAAAGAAAGGACAACCTAATAATGAGACAGGTAATACCTATGATTACACGGCGCGGTGTTGGGGTCGAAAACATTTTGAACTGCGTAAGCGCGGAACTCAGCAATGTATAACTGACGCCGACGCAACGTATGGTGTGAAAGCCGGGATGATTTTAGAGTGCCTAAAGTGGAAGCTCTGCATTCTAAAATATATACGACGCCAGCGCGGTCAATAACGTCACATATTTTGAGACGAGTTATAGTATAAAGTTATGAATATTATGATAGTGTACTTTAAAATATTCCCGACGTCAGCGCGATCTGTGACAATACTCACGATCACGGAGAGTCAGTGCTGAGAACATTACGGTTACGTTTAGTTTGAACGTAACGCGATTTCGTATGGAATTCTGATAAGTTCCGCTATTGACCGCTAGGGGCGGTTATCAGATTTTATACAAAACCGCGTTACGTTCAAACTAAACGTAACCGTAATGTTTTCATGCTAAGGCTACAGGACTCATCGCCCCCGCTACGAATTTAGAATTTATAGTTATATTTTCAAAATATGCGTACCAGACACTCCAAGGCCGCGTTCAGTTTGATCGCCCGCTCATCACTGACAACAGGATAGCATATACAATTTCAACGCGTGCAAAAGAGATGTCATGATCGCTGGGCGTCGTCGGCGGTCGATCAAATTGAACTCAGCCTAGAAGGCAAAAGGCTCATGACTGGTTCGTACTGTGTGTCATGCGACACGGACCAGCCATGATTGGCAGACTCTTAAATATAGTGAAAGCTATTGGAGCCGTCGCCATACTAATCTGTGTCCAACACAGTTTTCGTAAGGTAATATTTCAGCGCAACACAGACTTCCACGTTTGTTTCGTTCGCTGATCTCACCTCATTAGTTCTAGGAAGTATACGAAGCACCTCGTTGGTCCGCGTCGTCACTACGATGTTGCTGCCGAGCGGGTCCAGCACGTCCACTGAATCGATCTGGAAGCCGAGAACCATTCTAGTTAAATAGCCCCCTTAATTCTCAGTACCGCTAAAATAATACCAAGCCAATATCATATATACAGCTTTTAGATTTATTTAGTAATATTTTAGATTATTATTTATTTGTAGATAGTTAGTTTGTTTAAGTTTATATTCTAATTTATGCATCTACATAAGAGTAAAATAATAGGTATTATCACAACTCACCCTCCTGGTTTCCCAGGGTCGAGCGGCGAAGCTGTAAGGTTTGGAGGTGAGCGCCCCCACCGGGCACAGATCGATCACGTTGCCCGACAGCTCCGACAGGAACATCTTCTCTACGTACGTGCCCACCTGCGGTCAGGTTTTTACGTTATTTACACGTTCAGTTTCAATTTATTCATATATACAATTGTTGCACAGCATACACCATAACGTAACAAAGGCAGATGATTTTACAAAATAATAGCGCCTAAAATATAAAATACTTAAACCTAAACATTTTCATTCATGCGTCTTTTTAGTATTCTCTGAAACTCTCTCATCAAGCACCCTATCCCAGACATAAACAAGTCACACTGTGGTGCCTCAGAGAGTAGAGAGTTGAGCAGTGTTTGAGTGCGCGGGAGTGTTGACTCAGCGTGCGATATCGTGCGACAGACTGGCGTCGATAGCAACCGGTCGGTGTCGGCGTGAAGCGCGCGCGCACTGTGTACCCCTCAGGTACAAATAAACTAATTTATTTATTTACGAGATCGATGCAATCAATTTTATTCCTAGTTATGTTAATTATGAATTTTCATATCATGAACATCATGACATCGATCTTCATAATATTACGTACGTTAGTACAGGGATGCAGAACCACATATACAGAACACAATATTACACACAGGGTATGGAGTAAAATAATAATTACCTACCAAAGATTTATGTATTTTTACTAGCCTTTGCCCTTGGGCTTTATTTTATAAACATCCCTTAAAGCCAATGTGTTGACCATGGTCACTACGATGATAATAAAAAAACCGCATCCAAATCCGTTCAGTGGTTCTCGAGATAAAACGGAACAAAAATAACATTCTTGAAAAAAATGTTTTGGCCTCAGTATAATACTTATAATAAATTTTTATTTCATTTTTTTGGATGTATATGACATTTTAGTCATGTTTTACATTTGTTCATAATTACTGAGTACATTGGCCTCAGTATAATACTAATAATATTTTTTTAATTCATTTTTTTGTATGTATATGACATTTAAGTCATGTTTTACATCTGTTCATAATTACTGAGTACATTGGCCTCAGTATAATACTAATAATATTTTTTTAATTCATTTTTTTGTATGTATATGACATTTTAGTCATGTTTTACATCTGTTCATAATTACTGAGTACATTGGCCTCAGTATAATACTAATAATATTTTTTTAATTCAGTTTTTTGTATGTATATGACATTTATGTCATGTTTTACATCTGTTCATAATTACTGAGTACATTGGCCTCAGTATAATACTAATAATATTTTTTATTTAATTTTTTTGTATGTATATGACATTTTAGTCATGTTTTACATCTGTTCATAATTACTGAGTACATTGGCCTCAGTATAATAATAATGATATTTTTTTGATTCATTTTTTTGTATGTATATGACATTTTAGTCATGTTTTACATCTGTTCATAATTACTGAGTACATTGGCCTCAGTATAATACTAATAATATTTTTTTTATTCATTTTTTTGTATGTATATGACATTTTAGTCATGTTTTACATCTGTTCATAATTACTGAGTACATTGGCCTCAGTATAATACTAATAATATTTTTTTAATTCATTTTTTTGTATGTATATGACATTTTAGTCATGTTTTACATCTGTTCATAATTACTGAGTACATTGGCCTCAGTATAATACTAATAATATTTTTTTAATTCATTTTTTTGCATGTATATGACATTTTAGTAATGTTTTACATCTGTTCATAATTACTGAGTACATTGGCCTCAGTATAATACTAATAATATTTTTTTATTTAATTTTTTGTATGTATATGACATTTTAGTCATGTTTTACATCTGTTCATAATTACTGAGTACATTGGCCTCAGTATAAAACTAATAATATTTTTTTAATTCATTTTTTTGTATGTATATGACATTTTAGTCATGTTTTACATCTGTTCATAATTACTGAGTACATTGGCCTCAGTATAATACTAATAATATTTTTTCAATTCATTTTTTTGTATGTATGTGACATTTTAGTCATGTTTTACATCTGTTCATAATTACTGAGTACATTTGCCTCAGTATAATACTAATAATATTTTTTTATTTCATTTTTTTGTATGTATATGACATTTTAGTCATGTTTTACATCTGTTCATAATTACTGAGTACATTGGCCTCAGTATAATACTAATAATATTTTTTTAATTCATTTTTTTGTATGTATATGACATTGTAGTCATGTTTTAGATCTGTTCATAATTACTGAGTACATTGGCCTCAGTATAATACTAATAATATTTTTTTATTTCATTTTTTTGTATGTATATGACATTTTAGTCATGTTTTACATCTGTTCATAATTACTGAGTACATTGGCCTCAGTATAATACTAATAATATTTTTTTAATTCATTTTTTTGTATGTATATGACATTTTAGTCATGTTTTACATCTGTTCATAATTACTGAGTACATTGGCCTCAGTATAATACTAATAATATTTTTTTAATTCATTTTTTTGCATGTATATGACATTTTAGTAATGTTTTACATCTGTTCATAATTACTGAGTACATTGGCCTCAGTATAATACTAATAATATTTTTTTATTTAATTTTTTGTATGTATATGACATTTTAGTCATGTTTTACATCTGTTCATAATTACTGAGTACATTGGCCTCAGTATAATACTAATAATATTTTTTTAATTCATTTTTTTGTATGTATATGACATTTTAGTCATGTTTTACATCTGTTCATAATTACTGAGTACATTGGCCTCAGTATAATACTAATAATATTTTTTCAATTCATTTTTTTGTATGTATGTGACATTTTAGTCATGTTTTACATCTGTTCATAATTACTGAGTACATTGGCCTCAGTATAATACTAATAATATTTTTTTATTTCATTTTTTGTATGTATATGACATTTTAGTCATGTTTTACATCTGTTCATAATTACTGAGTACATTGGCCTCAGTATAATACTAATAATATTTTTTTATTTCATTTTTTTGTATGTATATGACATTTTAGTCATGTTTTACATCTGTTCATAATTACTGAGTACATTGGCCTCAGTATAATACTAATAATATTTCTTTTTTGTATGTTACATTTTAGTCTTGTTTTACATCTGTTCATAATTACAGAGTACATGAAATCAATAGTGCCATCGATTATACATACCTAAGGATATTTTTTTAATCTGTGATGCTATTGGTCCCAAAGTTTTTAAAAATGTTTTTCTTTTCACAATCATATTTTTAAATATTTAATTCAGACAAGCCCTAACACCTATTTAGTAAGTTAATTCTCGATTTAATTCACATATAACTTACTAGCTTTTGCCCGCGGCTCCGCCCGCGTCGAAGAGATTTTCGTGAAAATAAGGAAAACAAAAGAATATGATTTTTTGAACGACTATATGCAACGGACACCATGTTTAACCAAGGCGCTAATAAAGACCAATCAAATAAGTCCAAACTCGATGGGTCTGCTTTTGTCCGTTGAGGAGATCCCGTACCCATCTTCTAGTCCCATAGCCAGATCCTGGTCACCATGTTTTACCAAAGTGCTAATTAATACCAATCAATAAGCCCAAACTCGAAGGGTCTGCTGTTGTCCGTTGAGGAGATCCCGTACCCACCTTCCAGTCCAATCATCAGACCGTGGTTACTATGTTTTAGCAAAGTGCCAAGAAGTGTGTCAGGATCGTTGTAGAAGGAAATCTGTAGTCAGATTAAACTGATACAGTTTTCTCGTATGGGAAAAAATCAATATATAAACCTGGCTTTAATCACTTTTTAAGCTAAATATTAGCAAGAGGTGTGTCCGGGTCGTTGTAGATGTAAATCTGTAGTCAGATTAAACTGATATAGTTTTCCCGCATGGGAAAAAATCATTACTTAAATCATAGTATTTAATGTATCTGTGCTTAAATCTAGCTGCAGTCACTTTCTCAAGCTTAATATTAGCAATGGGTGTCAGGATGGTTGTAGATGGAAATCTGTAGTCAGATTAAACTGATTAGTTTTGCCATATGGGAAGAAATCATTACTTAAACCACAATATTTGATGTATCTATGCTTAAACCTGGCTGTAGTCAATTTTTCAAGCTTAATATTAGCAAGAAGTGTTTCAGGATCGTTGTAGATGGAAATCTTTAGTCAGATTAAACTGACACAATTTCCTCGTATGGAAAAACAACCGGTTTTATCACGTATAACTAACCATTCGGTCAGGGCACGCCGATAAAGCAGCTAAGCAGCGTTTTTTTTTCCAACATGGTTCACAAATACTGAATTTTCAAACTGAAAACTTACTTTTATTTAAATAAAATATAACTTATGTTACTCAGCAATTGTGTAGCTTCTTACAAAAGAAAGAATTTTTAGTTTCGGTTCAGTAGTTCCAAAGTTTACCTCAAACATACAAACAAACAAATCTTTCCTCTTTATATAATAATGTAGAAAATGCATGCATTAAAAACCTTTCTCAAATATCAAAATATGAACAATTCTGTTTATATTTTTTAACATTCTTATCACCATGACTTTTTTTCCTGATAAGGATTTTTTCATGTCATAGTAAAAGTCGTTATTGGTAGGTAGTAAGATTGACGTAGGTTTCATTTGTGGGCAAAAGGTTTATAAATTGAACGTCAAGGGTCAACGTGAGTTGCATTATCTTTTCCAATGAGAGGCTATCATGCTGGCATCCGTATTTTAGGTTTAATGCATCGCGGCTTCTTGTATGCTGTGTCAAACGTGCCGGAGCCACAACTTACAGCTGTTTCTCTAGTTTAAAACAGTGGCTAAGCGTCACTATTGAAATCGCATTATAGATGTTATTGTTATTTAACTGATGGGCATCCACACCGTTAAAACAATCCTTCTACCTTCACTAAAGATCTACAATTAAAGACTTAAAGCTTACCTGCATGTCAGTACCACGGCCAGTGGTACCCAAGTCGTCAATGCCGGCCACTTCAGATGCAAAACGGATGCAGCGAGTGCAGTGGATGCAACGTGTCATGATTGTCTTGATCAGGGGACCCACGTCCTTGTCTTCAACAGCCCTGTGTAAAATTATTTGGTTTACACTACTACTTAATCTAAAACCTTCAAGGCCAAGCTTCTCTCTAGATGTCAAGTGTGGGAAGTTGCATTGCAAACGATTTTACAATTTAACATTATAAAATTGCAATTCATACCACATCAAGCACTGAGTTTTGCAGCACTGCATGCAGTATATCGATGGGTATGTACAAATAAGACCTATCGGTCATTTTTGACAAAATTCCGTTTTTGATACGTAGTTAGAAAGAAAATTAAATTTCACATCGACTAGCAAAATCTCCTAAGTGATCCCAACAGTGATCACAATGCAAATTGCATATAGAAATAGCTACAAAGCATGGAGCACATTTTAAGGCGACTCTATTCGCCTGAACTCCCATACTAGCGCAGTTCGCTGATCACATCCTTATTTATAGGTACTTGCTCATTATTATTTCTTTTTCAACATATCCCATACAATATCCATGACGTGAAACTAAAACATTTATCAAAATCAAATACAAAAGTTATAAGCGTATAAAAGTCCTGGATTTTGCACATATTTTGATGAATGTTTATGTACCATAATGTCCTAGAAGCGATACAACAAATCAAATAATTTTAGTTTCACAAAATAGTATATTTTATACTATTCAAAAATATTTTTGTTTCATTTTGATTTTTGGGATATTTCTCCAGAAATTATAGGAACCACCAAAACCATTCTCGAGAATGAATGCTGTCTTGCATTAGCTTGCCTCTCACACCATGTTAGGTTAGTTCCGTACGAGCTCGGGAAATGAATGTTCGGGCCAACCAATAACAGTCAGTCAGTGCTCTATAATCCGAAGTTGAATGTAGAATGAAATAGCAAGCATAGCAACCCCGTTTGACTGACTTCAAGCCGCCGACTACAGGCTTCTTAATGATTTTGCTACAATACCTTCTAAATAGTTGGAAGAAATTTTTGTCAGATAGGAGGTATTTGTACATAGCCATCAATATGCATTGAATATGACAATTTTCAAACAGATACCACCGAGTTGTTGACAGAACCTGTACACTGTGCACAAAACAAAGACACTTTCTATTAAAACTCTAAGCATAAAAATACAAACATTATCAACTTACCTCTTCCCAGAGAAGTGGATGTCAGTGAAACGACTCTTGTCTGATCCAAAAGCCATGGACTGGTCCTGAAGATCACATTCCCCACCCTGATCACAGATGGGGCAATCCAGAGGATGGTTGACCAGAAGAAACTCCATGACACCTTCACGAGCCTTCCTTGTCAGGTCTGAGTTGGTCTTCACTCGCATACCCTTCATGACAGGCATGGCACAGGCGGCAATTGGCTTGGGAGACTTCTCTACTTCAACAAGACACATGCGGCAGTTACCAGCTACTGCCAGACGTTCATGGTAGCAGAATCTAGGGATTTCTACTCCTATTGTTGCAGCAGCCTGGGGAATATTAAAGTTTAATTTTATCTCGAATGGAGGTCATGAAAGGATGCAAATTGAAATGGATAGGCTTCATCTTGCTGTGTAGTGAGAACACTAACAAGGAAGCATTAAGTGGCAGCCTAAAGCAGGAAGAGGGAGACCCCATAATATATCATGTGGAAATTTGAGATAATTTAATGTCACTATTTTTATTCCAAAATCATTCCAAGATTTAGAGACAGAACCAATGGCAGGACAGAGTAGAGATTTATTCAGGAATATTTTTCTTTTATTTCAATTTTATTTTAAGAGGAGTTTTGAAAGTTGTAGTTTGAGAGTTATATTTTTTTTTTTCATTAATCAAAAAACAAAACAAGTGTAACAATTTTTAAAAAGGCAGCACTGTAAAATTATTAATATTATGGGTAAAACTACAGACGTCCGGTACTTGCGTAGAGGGGTAAGAGGGTGGGGGGAGGGTTTCTCCCCCCTAAAAACACCCCCCGTCTGGAAGTATGTAGTTTTTGTGTTTTCCGTGATTTACACGGAAGTGGCCATTTTGTAATTCAGAATTCCTTCGCGAAGTCTGTGAGTCTAGAAGTCCGACACAGTACTGTAGAGGTGATTAGGATTAGGCTAGCGAAGCCAGCCTTCTAGCTTGTTATTAAGAAACCTGTAGATTTTTGTTGGAGGGACTTTAAGGAACATTCCTCCTTAATCTCCAACCCCCAACTCCTTTTTTGTCCCTCCCTTTAATGTTTTTAGGCATAAAAAGTAAGGTTATTATTTTTACAAAAAATTATAACTAAAAAACTATATGTTTCCGGTAGGGGGGGACTTCGGGGGGGTAATACACCTATCCTCCTCCTCCCCCCACTCCTATCCCCAACCCCCCACGAATGCGTCCGCCTGTAAAATTTTAACGTAGTCTGTTTCTATCAATAATCATTACTGTTAAATCAGTAGAATTTTACCTGCAAAACAGTAGTGCCTGGTGGGACATATACTGGTCTGTCATCAATGAATAGCTCAACTTTGTTATCCTGCTGTGGCACCTCGGCAGCGAAGCGACGGACTGCCAGCGGAGTCACACGCGACGGTGAGCTGAGCACCGGCAGCGAGAGCGCCCGAGACAGCGGCTGGCGCAACATATCTGCACCAAAACACCATTCAATTCAACACTTGTCTTCACATCTACTCCAAGCACTTCTACCTTTCGTTTAGTGATATTCTGTAGACGTATATATTAGAATGGTCTCAGAGAAATTTTATGTACACAAAGTAAGAGGATTTAAACGAAAAGACCAATCGATTTGTATGTTATTGTTACATAAGTAGAAAGACCTAACCTAAATTAGTAATGCAAAATGACCACTACAATACACATTTACAACGGTTTCTAAGCAAAACCAACTAATTAGGAAATTTCACTTTTTATTAACACAAATTACGCTTTATTTTCGTAAAACCATACCTAAATTTTCACAAAACTTTCGATTACAAAAAGTGACAGCAAAACGTCAAAAAATAATAGACGCGTTCAAATATTTTTTTGGAGACACAATCGATTTTTGTGGGATTCCATTAGGGGACCATTTCAAAAATTTCATTCGTTAAGGTTTCGTTTGGAAACGAGTGAATTTCACTCGGAGTGATGCGAATTTCACCCTAGACTAGAGCGTACAAAAATTGACCAGAGTTAAACCGAGGGTAACCAAACTGTTACCTCACAGTTGCTCGGAAGTGTTTTGAACCGCTTCCGAGCAGGGTTGCCAGATAGACAAGCCGGATGATCGCAGAAAATACGAACTCAGGTCACCCAAAATCGCGCAAAATTACTTAGTATAGAAATTGACCAAAAGCGCAATATTAATTTAGTTTCCATCCATCAGCCTGTGTTCGTCCACTGCTGGACATAGGCCTATCCCAAATTTCGCCACTCATGTCGGTCCTCCATCCTCCTCATCCAGCCGCCCGCCCCCCGCAACGTCCTTCAGGTCGTCGGTCCAGCGGGCATGAGGTCGGCCTACACTACGCTTTGCTGTACGTAGTCTCCATTCTAAAGCCTTTCGGCTTCAACGGCCAACATGTCGGCGACAAATATGGCCTGCCCACTGCCACTTCAACTTACTGATTCTGCAGGCTACGTCGGTTACTTTCGATCTCCGACGGGTCTATTCGGATTCTATCCATCAGAGATACTCCAAGCATAGCTGAGCGACCATAAATCGGTAGATCAGGGAGTGTATTTTTGAATCATTCGAATTTCAATTCGCATACGAATCCGCATGATTCACATACGAAAACTTAAAATCAGTATTTTTGAAAATTCATTCCGTGAATTCTGCAACGAGTGATCTGACCCACTCGTTTTTTTGATTTCTACTAGTAGAATCTACGCAAGAATAACATGACTGACATTGAATTGACAAGTAAAATTGTTTTGATGCATATTTACATTCTTTATTCATATCCATTATGTTTATATCTATATCTATAATTTTAATTTTTACTTGTTTAGAATAAGTTCTGTTGTAAAAATCTTTTTGCTTGCTGCCAACCTATTTCGCGTATTCTTTCACTACAGTATTGGTTGGCTGGAAGAAACCTCTTGAAGAGGTAAGCTCGCCTTTGAGCATATTTTTCTTTTTGTAATCTTAGTATAAGTTTCTGTGTGTACAATAAAGGATATAATAATAATAATGATAATAACCTAAAATAGAAGTAAAAACAGACAACAGAAACGAAAACAAACAAAAGGAAAGGAAACAACAACGTGAGAACGAAAACGTCGATGAGAGACTGACATTATAACTTTTTAATTTACGTTCCGTTCACCTTCATTAATTGAAATATTTATTATCATTTAAAATCAACGAAATATTGCTTTCCGGTTCTTATTTTCTCTGCGTAAAACGAAAACCGTTATATTGATTTATACTGATGCAAAAATACGTAAAATCTTGACCAATCGAATTGAATTTCGTACGTGAATTGTTTTCGAGCGTGAATATATGATTCACGGCGAGTGATTCAAAAATACAGCTCCAGGCCCTTTGCAAGAGACCACGTCTCAGCGCCATACGTCACCACAGGAAAGACGCACTTGTTGTACATCGTACCCTTTAAGTATTGCGGTATTGATGACGTATATATGTGACTCAACTTTCTAAATGCTGCCGAACCCAAGCATATTCTTCTGTCAGCCTCGGCGTCGAAGTTGTTTTTATCCAGCTGTATGACTTGACCTAGATAAACATTTTTTTTCAACTTCGATGCTGACATTGTTGACGGTTAGTGGCCCTTGGATGACGTGACAGTTGGACATGACCTTAGTCTTATTCAAATTCATCCGCAGGCCCACTCGTCTCGAAGAATCGCTAAGGCCACGCACCATTTCCTCCAGTTCCTGCAGCGATTCCGCCATTATCACGATGTCATCGGCAAAGCGAAGATGTGAAATGTACACTCCGTTTACGTGTATGCCTCGTCTATTCCAGTCTAGTGTTTTAAAGACGTCCTCCAGCGCGGCGGTAAACAGTTTTGGAGAAATAACATCTCCCTGTCTCACGCCGCGCTGAAGATGTGTCGGTCTTGTTTGTACACCCTGTACTTGGACGGACATCGTAGCGGAGTCATACAGGCATTTCAATAACTCCACGTAACGCCAGTCAACTTGGCGTCGCTGCAGGGACTGCAAAACAGACCAAGTTTCAATGAAGTCGAAGGCTTTCTCGTAGTTCACAAACGCTAGACATAAGGGCTGAATAATATAGTCTTGAGTTTTCTGTATAACCTGCCTTAGCGTGTGAATGCGGTCCACGGTGCTGTAGTCTTTTCGAAACCCAGCCTGCTCTGGAGGTTGGAAGTCGTAGAATCGTTGGGCGAGACGATTCGTGATAACTCTTGAGAACAGCTTGTAGGTGTGGCTCAGGAGCGCGATTGGTCTATAGTTCTTAAGTAGGATTTTGTCCCCTTTTTTGAAGAACAAAATGACTAGGCTCCTGCTCCTTTCCTTTGGCGTAGTACCTGTACGAATGATGGCATTAGAGAGGTCCTGTAGCTGTCCAAGTATAGGGTAACCTCCAGCTTTTAGGAGTTCAGTTGTGATGCCGTCCTCACCCGGCCCCTTGTTGTTTTTCAGCTGTTCAAGAGCTCTCCTAATCTCACCCATTTTGACATCTGGGAGTTCATCGGTGTAGTGGCGGACCAGAGGTGCACGTTTGTCGTGTTCATCGCGAGCAGTTGGCTTGAGAGCGTGTGAAGAATATAGGAGCCCATAAAATTTCTCGATTTTGGCGAGGTTCTCCCGCCTAGAGATAACGGTTCTATTGTCAGGTGTCTTCAGCTTCGTCAGATTGGTCCTTCCTAACTGCTAAAATAGGCAAAAATTTTTGAGCCTGTGTTTCGCTGGATCGTGTCTTCAATGACGCGAGTGATATGTTGGCGCAGGTCAAAACGAATTTGCCCTATAACGCGCTTGTTAAGAAGAGAGAAATCTGCAGAATCTGAAGACATTTCCTGTCATTTATTTTTTCATTTAGTTAAGTTCATAAATTTATAATCTAGCTTGGTGTCTTAATTTAGAATCAATTTTATTTGCTTCCATTCCATTGCCAAATAGGTAATTTAAAATAAGTTTCTTATTTGTAATAGTTTTTTATAGTTGGCAATGTTGACAAAGGCATGCAATACAAAACTATTGGCTTTAGAGAATAAGTATCCTAGGCCGTAAGCAATGTAGAGTAAACTCAAAAATAGTAATAATAAAAAAAGCATAAACAGCCCAATAAAATCGCCCAAATATCGCAGAAAATATTTTTGGAGTCGACCAAATTGCGATCATCGCAAAAACTTAAAAAAAAGGTCGCAATTTTGTTCGTCAAGTCGCCCAATTTGCGATATGTCGCCCAATCTGGCAACCCTGCTTCCGAGTGATGCGAAAATCAAACTGGCTAGTGCGAATTCTAACGCTGTCTGGGTACCGTTGAAGTTCACCTGACAGTTGGCACTTCCGAGTTTTGCCGGGTTTTAGACAAAATTCAAAATTTTAAAAATGTACTCTTCGTTTATAAAGTGAAAAAAGGGAAAATTATTATTGTGAAAGTTGCATTAGGCTCGTAAGAGAGCTCATTTATCTAAAAATTTTTTTTGTGACTACAATAGGCAATTTCAGTTTCCCGCCCTTGAATTAGATTTGAGACTGACGTTTGTCACCCAGCCCCGTTCTAAAAAGGTTTTTCTCACTGGAATCACTCGCAAGCGTTTCAAAACCAGATGTTCTCTCCCTTTCTTTTATTTAGCTCTGTCTCTTTCTTTTAAACGAGTGAAATTTCGCACTACCATCGCACGTTCTGAAACGGTCCTTATTATCAAGAGACATATAGAAAGATAAATCTAGTTGAAGAAATCAGGTGCCCCCCCCCCCCCCTCCCCAGTGTAATTTTCGCATTACTCGGAAGCGTTTCAAAACACTTCCGAAAAACTATTCGGTTACCCTCAGTTTAAATTTTTGAACGCTCTAGGTGAAATTCGCATCTCCGAGTGAAATTCACTAGTAGAAGCAAAGATGTTAACAATAAAATGCACCATATTTTGACAATGTTAGGTCTTTAGTAATTATAAGTCTCTAAGTAAGTAAATCGTTTATTTGTAAGAATTTAGTATTACAAGAGATCTTACATATTATTACAGTCCCAACAAATTCAACCATAGAGTGGCGTATTAGTGGCAACAAATATTTGTTGCATCTTTGATTCATGCATTACGAAAATATAACTTCTTCTGTGGTGTAGCCGTGTAGCCTATTGGTATTGGTTGTGAAAATTTTCAAACTAAGCTGTACCTATGACCGTCAAACTAAATCTCCATCCATCCATCCATCCATCAGCCCGTGTTCGTCCACTGCTGGACATAGGCCTTTCCCAAATTTCGCCACTCATGTCGGTCCTCCGTCCTCCTCATCCAGCCGCCCCCCGCAACGTCCTTCAGGTCGTCGGTCCAGCAGGCACGAGGTCGTCCTACACTACGCTTTGCTGTACGTGGTCTCCATTCTAAAGCCTTTCGGCCCCAACGGCCATCATGTTGGCGACAAATATGGCCTGCCCACTCCCACTTCAACTTACTGATTCTGCAGGCTATGTCGGTTATTTTGGATCTCCGACGGATCTCCTCATTTCGGATTCTATCCATCAGAGATACCCCAAGCATAGCCCGCTCCATAGCTCGCTGAGCGACCTTAAACCGGTGGATCAGACCCTTTGTAAGAAACCATGTCTCAGCGCCATACGTCATCACAGGAAGGACGCACTGGTTGAACACCTTAGCCTTTAAGCACTGCGGTATTGACGACGTAAATATGTGACGCAACTTTCCGAATGCTGCCCAACCCAATCATATTCTTCTGTCAGCCTCGGCGTCGAAGTTGTTTTTATCCAGCTGTATGACTTGACCCAGATAAACATGTTTTTGAACAACTTCGATGCTGAGATTGTCGACGGTTATTGGCCCTTGGATGACGTGACAGTTGGACATGACCTTAGTCTTATCCAAAGTCATCCGCAGGCCCACTCGTCTCGAAGAATCGCCAAGGCCGCGCATCATTTCCTCTAGTTCCTGCAGCGATTACGCCATTATGACGATGTCATCGGCAAAGCGAAGATGTGAAATGTACTCTCCGTTTACGTTTATGCCTCGTCCATTCCAGTCTAGTGTTTTAAAGATGTCCTCCAGCGCGGCGGTAAACAGTTTTGGAGAAATAACATCTCCCTGTCTCACGCCGCACTGAAGATGTATCGGTCTTGTTTGTACACCCTGTACTTGGACGGATATCGTAGCGGAGTCATACAGACATTTCAACAACTCCACGTAACGCCAGTCAACTTGGCAACGCTGCAAGGACTGCAGAACAGACCAAGTTTCGATGGAGTCAAAGGCTTTCTCGTAGTCCACAAACGCTAGACATAAGGGCTGATTATACTGTTGAGTTTTCTGTATAACCTGCCTTAGCGTGTGAATGTGGTCCACGGTGCCTTTTCGAAACCCAGCCTGCTCTGGAGGTTGGAAGTCGTCGAATCGTTGGGCGAGACGATTCGTGATAACTCTTGAGAACAGCTTATAGGTATGGCTCAGGAGCGCAATTGGTCTATAGTTCTTAGTAGGATTTTGTCCCCTTTTTTGAAGAACAAAATGACCAGACTCCTGCTCCACTCCTTTGGCGTAGTACCTGTGCGAATGACGGCATTAAAGACGTCCTGTATCTGTCCGAGTATAGGGTAACCTCCAGCTTTCAGGAGTTCAGTTGTGATGCCGTCCTCGCCCGGCGCCTTGTTGTTTTTCAGCTGTTCAAGAGCTATCCTAATCTCACCCATTTCGACATCCGGGAGTTCATCGGTGTAGTGGCGGACCAGAGGTGCACGTTTTTCGTCTTCATCGCGAGCAGTTGGCTTGGGAGCGTGTGAAGAATATAGGAGCCCATAAAATTTCTCGATTTCGGCGAGGATTTCTGGCCTAGAGGGAAGATTGTCAGATGTCTTCAGCTTCGTCAGATTGGTCCTTCCTAGCTGCTGGGCAAAAACTTTTGAGCCTTTATTTCGCTGGACCGCGTCTTCAATGACGCGAGTGTTATGTTGGCGCAGGTCAAAACGAATTTGCCTTTTAACACGCTTGTTAAGAAGGGAAAAATCTGCAGAATCTGAAGACATTTCCCGTCTCTGCCTCATCAGGTCCAGAGTTCCACTCGAAATTTTGGACTCCTTAGTCCTTCGCTCCGGCTTAAAATAAGCCCTCCCTATCTCGCGCCTATCTCGACATTCGTGAAATTTTTTGCAAGCTGGTCAACATCCTCAGTGGTTTCCAACAGGGCAAATCGGTTCTGAAGTTCCATTTGGAACTTTTCGGATCCCGCAGCGGTTTGGCGCAGAGAAGGGCGGAGCGTAGGCTTCATCAGACGATTTCTCTCAAGCTGTAAGTCGATATTCAAGATGCATCGCACAAGTCGGTGATCGCTACCGGTACAAAACCTGTTGATCACAGATACATCTTGGATTATGTGCTTTTGATCCGTCATGATGAAGTCTATCTCATTTTTAGTCTTACCATCAGGGCTTCGCCAGGTCCACTTCCTTTGAGGCTTCTTTTTGAAGAATGAGTTCATCAAATAGAGACCTTGGCTCTCAAGGAAGCTAACCAGCATCTGGCCCCGAGGATTTCTGCAGCCATAACCGTGTGGTCCGATTACCGATTCACCACACTCTTGTACTCCCACTTTGGCGTTGAAGTCCCCCATAACAACGGTAAAATGTGTCTTGGTGGTGTTATGTCTGGCCTTTAATATGTCATCATAGACGGCCTCGACTACATCATCAGAGTCGCTCGACGTGGGGGCATACACTTGAATGACTTTAAGTGAATACCTCTTGTTGAGTCTAATAACAAGATATGCCACCCGAGTAGAGACACTACCGATTTCTAACACGTTGCTAGTGAGGTCTTTGTTGACCAGCATGCCAACTCCACCGACAGACAATTGATCGCACTCTCGATAGTAGAGCAGGTGTCCTGACTCTAGGGTTATGGTAGCCCCAGAATATGCCAGTTGATTCTACCTAACTCTGACTCGAGCTCAGCGAGGTGTCTGTCTTCCCGTAACGTCCGTGTATTATACGCCGCCAAGAAGAGTCGTCGGTGTTGGTGGCCATTCAACCGGAGATTCTTAGCACCCCCTGCCCCACCGTTACCGCGACCGCCACCGTAGTCGGGAATAGTGGGGCTGCCGGGGACTGGGGGCCGTTTCTTTTTGGTGTAACTTAATCTACCGTATACGAAATCTATCATTAAAACCGTACTTTTTCGAAATAAAAGAGGAACCTCACTACTGGCAAAATATTTTGTCCCTTTTTAACTCGATTTTCCGTCTCTTTCTTCCTCTCGTTCATTTTTAGCCGGGCCGTGTGGTTGTATAGTGCAAATTTTCCTAATATCTCCACTAAAAATGGCTTTCGGAGACGTAAAATCCTCACAGGGCTTGAGTGAGCTTAACAACTTCTTGGCCGACAAAAGTTACATTTCCGGGTAAGCTGTTTTTCAAACTCTTATAGGTTGGAATTCATAACCACGTCAAACTTCAATATTGAAGATCTGCCTAATTTTAGAATAATTAGCCCTTTCCCATGAATTCTCGACCGATTTCTTACGTACTACGATGATATCCGTTAGTGTAACATTGTGACCTTTCACCGTTTTCATTATCAGCTGGTAGCCATCTGATCCGATAGCATATCTGACATTTCAGCTACGTGCCCTCGACCGCCGATGTGCAGGTGTTTGAGCAAGTAGGAAAGGCGCCCGCCGCCACCCTGGCGCATGCACTGCGCTGGTACAACCAGATCGCCTCATACACACCGGCCGAGCGCAAAGCGTTTGTCGCTGGTGTCAGCCCGCTCAGCGCCGGAGCCAAGCCCACAGCCGCTGCGCCCGCCAAGAAAGAAGATGACGATGATGATGTTGACCTGTTCGGATCTGATGATGAAGAAGAGGTAACTTCACTTTCTATTTATAAAAGGAAGTCATTAAATAGCCATTAGCAGCTTACTTAGTTTTAATTTTATTTGACTGCTAGGGATAGGTTGCGACGGAGTGGTTAGGTTGACAGGTAAGTACATATTAGGGAGCCAAGCAGAGCGGAGCAATGCGACCCCTGTAGTCTTAACAGAATTCACGATATGCAGAAAAAAACATTTTCCAAGCACGTTCCGATGACTTGCAGTTCAATAATGTATAAAATTAAAGGACCGCTTCCCTTTCCAAACTCTACATTGCAAATTGAACTTTATCAGTTTGTGCTAAGGAAGATATTCCAACAGCTAAATAATGACTTATTGTTCAATAATTTTAACTTCCTTTATAAAATATCAATAATGTAGAACCTTCATCATTATTAAAAAATAAACCGTGGTAAGAACATGTTAAAATACATTAAATATCTACAGAGTGCTGAAGCCGCCAAGATCCGTGAGGACCGCCTCAAAGCATACTCTGAGAAAAAATCCAAGAAGCCAGTCCTCATTGCTAAATCATCTATACTCCTAGACGTCAAGCCTTGGGATGATGAAACAGACATGAAGGAAATGGAGAAACAGGTCCGTACTATCGAGATGGATGGGCTCCTGTGGGGAGCGTCCAAACTTGTACCCGTCGGCTATGGAATCCACAAACTACAGATCATGTGTGTCATTGAAGATGACAAAGTGTCCGTGGATCTCCTGACTGAGAAGATCCAGGATTTCGAAGACTTCGTCCAGTCTGTAGACATTGCTGCTTTTAACAAAATCTAAATGAATTCAGTTTTTAAGTCCTTTTTCCAATAAAACAAGCATTTTTTCAACATTTACTTAGTTTAATTTAACACTAAATTAAAACTGCATAAATTAAATCAGTCAAATTGTGATTTAGTGCTTCATAAACACAATCTCAGATTCATACAATTTACTATTTCACATAGTATTAAAAATATATCACAAATGTATTAAAAATTTATGTTATGAGTATGAGATACACTGCTGATCGAGTGGACAATTTTGGGTTTCATACATTGTGATGACCACGATTGACTAGTCAGTTAAATTAAAAATAATGATCAATTTCAATCTACAGGATCATTTTTTGCTGCAATATCAGCAACATTCGCGTGCATATACATTTTGGGGATATCACTGCCAAAGAAAATCTTGTTATTCTGGGACAAAGCCTCGTATCTCTTCAGTTCCAAGTACTCTCTAGATAAAAGTGCCTTATTGGCCTCAGCTTGTTTCTTTTTATGGAAGAAATCGGCCTCTGCCATGGCTTGTTGTTTAGCTTTGTGAATGCTGTCTTCGATCAACTCTATTTTCTGTAGAGATTCCTTTTCCATTATTTTCTGTTCATACTGAATCTTTGCAACTTGAGCTTCCTTTTCGGCTTCAATTACTGCTTTTCGTCGAGCTGTCTCTGCTTCCTTCTCCACGACCTGAAGACGTGTTAGTGATAAATAAGTCATTTTGATTATGAAAACTAAATGTGTTTATATTATTCTCACCCTCATTACCACTGCATGGGGGTAGCTGCTGAAAGTATTTTATTTAACCTAAAGGTATGTTTCCAGGTAAAAGGAACTAAGGAATAGATGTTAAGTTAGATATAAGTATTTTGTTGTCCCCACGAGGCCGACATGGTCACAAAGTGTACCAAGCCCTCAATAAAAAATAAAGATAAAAAAGACCCCCTCCGATATCACACAAAACCGGACAAGTGCGAGTCAGACTCGCCCACCGAGGGTTCCGTTAAAGACTATATTTTTTATGATTTATTATTATTTTATACTTGTAGTATAAGACTGTATTACTTGCCAAATTTCATAGTTCTAGGTCAACGGAAAACACCCTATAAATTTTGATTTCCTTGAGTATATCGAAATTGACGTTTTTTGCGGCATAAACGGCCATATCTTTTTTTACGTTAACTTAGAAGTTTGATTTTTTTCACACCTTCAAGGGACTGTAGACCTGAGTATATGGGGCCGTTCAAGTATTACGTAAGCAGATTTATTACAATTATTTACCCCCCCATCCCCCTTGTCAGCAAAAGTAAGCAAAGCTCTTACCCCCTCCCCCCATGCTTACGTAAACATTTTTCAATTATAAATATATTTTTTTTATATTATAATGTTATAATTACAATTTTAAAAATAAGAAAATAGATTTAGGATAGAGATTAGATTTTACTGATACAGTATTCAACATAGAGTAAGGGGCAAAAATATACCAATGACGTAATCATCATCTAGACTCCCCTACCCCCCATGTCATCGAAAATAAGCAAAACAAAGACCCCCCCCCTCCCCATAGTGCTTACGTAATACTTGAACGGCCCCTATGGTTTTAATTTCAACTCGATACCTCTACCTCCACGCGTTCCCGAGATAAAGGGTCTTGACAGACAGACAACAAAGTGATCCTATAAGGGCTCCATTTTTCCTCTTGAGGTACGGAACCCTAAAAATGGGAAGGGTGTTCATAAATATACCTTGACCGCAAGCGCTATACCGCGCTGTAGATATAGTCCGTCTTTTCAAACTTGAGCTAAGTAGTAAACAAACATGGCGTCCCGATAAAATTTGACATTACATAGGGATGGGCATCACGGAGTGAACTTTTGAAAGTTTAAATATTGAATCAATGAATTGATTTAATTCGTTTCGATTGGGTTTTGAAAATATGATTTATAAAGGGTAATGAATTTCACAGAATTGAAACTATGTAAATAATAATAACTAAGTATGTATGTTTGTTAGTTACCTACTTTAAAATCTCGTCCCGACCAAGTGAATGGATTTCAATAAGTTTGAATAAGTCTTTCTTCGTAGGAAATGATGTAAAATATATTTTTTTGACACTAAAATATTCCGTCAACTAAAACTTCGTCAAGAATACTATCTACGATAAAAATATCAAGCCCAATATGTACACATACCGTTTCAAAAGTCGAACCTATTTGACTTTTATTATTTCTCGTAATGAAATAAGTCAAGGGTTCACTATTTAAAATACACTTGAAAGAACTTCACTTAGTCCCATCCCTAAAATGAAACTTCAAAAGCACCTGGGCCGCGTTTATAAATTAGGGGTCTCGACACGGGTTCTAATGCCATCTCTATCGCACGCTTTGAAAATTGTATACGCTATCCTGCTGTCAGTGGCGGAACCTGACGAAAGTGTTAATTAATGAACGGAGGTTTGTGTCGTTCTGATAATCTGTGTGCAGGAATTTCTTCAGAATACAATTTTGTTAAAAAATGTTATTTAAAAGGACAAGGTCAAATGTGTGAGTGACTAGTGTCTATAACTTATTGTGGTAATCTAAAATGTGAGACGTTCGGAATGTGTCGTCGTGATATGTGATCGAGTGATGTTTGTTTACTACTTAGCTCAAGTATGAAAATACAGACTGTAGCTGAGCAGGGAGGGAGAGTGGGGGGATTCGAGCAACAAGAGGCGGTACAGCACTTGCGGTGAAGGTATAATTAAGGCGAGATTATCCAGATAAATCTGTCCTGCTTCAACGCTTTCATTTTTCACATGTTTATCCTGCTCAGCGGAAGCGAGCCGCTCAGAAAACTCGCGGCTTTGAGGTGTTTTTATTTATTATTTTGGAATTAAGAGCGATGGGTTTTTAATGGTGGCCTTTTTATATCACATTTTTCACGACGTTTATTTTAGTATAAGTTTTATTGTCCAAAACTTAATATAGCTCAAATGAAAAGATAATTTAGATCGTACCTTTGCGATTTAATCGGATCGAGGAAAGTGTAAGCAATCGTATCGAACAGCCGAAATATTAAGATCAATGAGTTAAATATGCCATATTTTTTTCAAAATTTAATCGTCGCTTTTTGTTGGTTTAAAATTTATTTAAAAAGAGACAAAGGTCGGGATAGCCCCCCCTTAAATGGTAAAGCTAATATTTATAAGAAAAGCTCGTCGCTCGTGTTACCTCTATTTAAAACGTGAACAAACATTTCACATATTTTCCGGGATCCCTTATATGTCAATATACTTGATAGTAAAAAATGGGCGCTTTCACACCGGACGATAACGATACCTAAACGCTATTGTCGGACTGGTAATCCCGTACATTTACTATGAAACGCTTTCAGAAGGTATCGTTGTCACTACCGATATCGGCGACGACACAATACGGGGTGAAAGATAGTAGCGACACGCCGCACCACTGTGATCGTGTTTCATAAACATATCGCTGTTGTTACCGCTGACGATATGTCGGTATCGTTGTAGTCCGGTGTGAAAGCGCCCAATATGCGTGAACCTTTTGATGTTGGGCCGCGATAAGAAGCTTCGACTTCTCAGCCTCCATGAGCTCGTAGTTCTTGCGAATAGCTTCGGGAATCTTCGGTTTCGTCACGCGAACTGCTTGCACCCGCAGTCCCGGAGCCATCTCATTTAGGTCGTTTTGTAGGGCCTGTAACATCGCCATACAAATAGTTCATTTTGTAAAATAGATACACATAATATACGTTTTACAGGTCAATATTAATCTTTATTAAAACAATAGTATATGATAAAAAATATATAGGTATATTTGGGGAATAAATTAATAATGTATATTTAAGTTGGGCTACTAAAATGTAATAAAATTATACACATAAGAAAACAATTTTTGATGATTTTGGTGAGAATGATCACCAATATTTCATTCCAAGACATACAAAACCTATTGTTGATAAGAGTTCATAACGCAAAAACGTGATGGTAAACTTACAGTGCGCAGATTCTCGTCAATCTGATCGAACAGATCAATGTAGACCTCGTGCAGCGTGTGAGCGCTACAGAACTGGTTCAGCTCATGGTGCACCTTGTTGAAGATCAGGGTCTTGTCGTAGTCCGCAGTGTAGTTACGCACCACGTCTAGAACTGAGACATCGTGTTTAACAGGTTTGCAACGGTTGCAGCGATGGATTTGTGTTAAACGGCCATACGTCAAAATGACACATAGCCTATACGCTGCAGAGATCAGCGGAAATTATTTGCGCTGCTCGATGCTTTCATTGATGATTGTCAAAGTCATGTGAAATGGTTGTATATAACTCTTTGCAGCGGCTGCACAGTTCATCGCTGCAGCAATGCGAGGTTGTTAAAACGCGACA
Source organism: Ypsolopha scabrella (assembly GCA_910592155.1). Taxonomy (NCBI): domain Eukaryota; kingdom Metazoa; phylum Arthropoda; class Insecta; order Lepidoptera; family Ypsolophidae; genus Ypsolopha; species Ypsolopha scabrella. The sequence continues at coordinate 19,594,438 of OU342977.1, forward strand.
ATTGTGAAACATGATTAGTCTGTCACAGTGACTGATGTTGGTGGTAGGAAGACTAGTATCAAAACTGGTAACTTGTTAAACATCATTATTAGTAATAGTGTTCGTTTGATAAACCGTTTTCCTTCAAAAGGGTGTTGTACCCATAAATATGGACAACTTTTACAAGGGTGCCAACTTAAAAAAACAGCTGTTTCATGGAAAAGTTTAATACCTACTCTACCAAAATGTATGAAATTGCTGTTTTTGTTTTCATTGTTTCAGATTTGCTTCCATGGTAAAAGTTGTTCATATTAATGGGTGAAATATGCTTTATGTAAAAATGGTTATGAAAAGTTTCATTTTCTAATAGTTAAAGTATTTATTTGCTCAATATCTACCCAGATAAAAAATGTGGCTAGTACATAGAGACCTAGTATTATTTAAGAAGTATTAAGTTTTGCATACCACTAGTTGGCTCCAGCTTGTTCACAACCTCAATCCTCTCAAAGTAAATCAGAACTCCTCCACTCGTCCCACACGGCACATTCTTTACTTCATCTGTCTGCAGTGTTGTCTGGAAACAGCAGATAAGAAAATCAGCACAACATCAAAGCTGCTTATGGCAATGGGGCAATGCAGCCAATCAAAGCTTCTATACTTGTATGGTACTGAAACTATGTAGCATATTTTGAACACATGTTTGTGTTTCAGAGGAAGGACAATTACTTTTTTCCCAAAGCTGACAATTAAATATAGTTATGTACATACTCTTATATGAATTTGTAATGTATAATAATTATTGTTTTAAGTTATAACATTGATTTATTGTTCTGAGTTATAAGAAAAAAATCTTTCAAAAGAAGAAAGTATGCACACAGGTGTACATACAAAAAACTCACTTGTATAGCTTTGTAGGAAGTCAACAGCGGTATCATCATATGGAATCCTGGCTGGCTGATCACAGGAAGGAGTGCTCCACCCTATTGTAATTAATAATATTAATTGAACTACCTACTGATATTAAATTGTGCTGAACTTATATCATGAATAGGCTTGTATAATTTATAAGAACCAAAAAGGTAAGGAGGTCATTTTAACAGTTAGGAAACTTGAGGTGCACTTGTATAAGGGGCCGTTCAAGTATTACGTAAGCACTATGGGGGGGGGTCTTTGTTTTGCTTATTTTCGATGACATGGGGGGTAGGGGAGTCTAGATGATGATTACGTCATCGGTATATTTTTGCCCCTTACTGCATGGGAGGAGGGGGTAAGAGCTTTGCTTACTTTTGCTGACAAGGGGGATGGGGGGTAAATAATTGTAATAAATCTGCTTACATAATACTTGACAAGGACAAGGGTATTCAAATTCAATTCATTATTGTCTATTCAACTAAGCAAAAATTGGCAAATTGGCCTGTTTGGTTGTCAACAACAAAACAAGACAATCATACTCATTTGACAGCCAAAAATGTACGATTTCAATTGTCCAATAACCTAACTTGCTAAGCCGAATAGCCATATGACAATCAATTTGAATAGGTACCATTGCCTTACACAATTGCACCTCAGAGGCAGTGAGTCAAGTGTAAAGCTGTTATGGAAAAATCTGCCATAAGAACTTCAAATAGGTAGCATGTAGTGCTAGGTGTCCCTACATACATTTTCTCAAATTAAAAGGTACTTGATGTACATTTATTTAATTGGGGTGTAGATAAGGTGGCACTAAGGGAATAAGACTTTGCAATCATAGATAACCTTTGTGGTAACTTTTTATGACAACCCAGAAATCATTCAGTTGTGCCCTCTTATTATAAAAAAGTGCGACACTCGACCCTTTTCCTCCTTCTTATATTCTGACGGACCCCTTCGATTAAAGACACGCAAAGATACAAACCCTGTAGTAAACCCCAGCATGACCTTCCTCCACTTTGTGCAATGAATAGTGCACTGTGACTCCCACAGCTAGTATCATCAGAGCAAGAATAGACGATTGATCTGCCATCGCCGGGCTGAAATTGTAAGAAAAACAATGAAAAACTAAGGTTAACCATCATCGAAATACATTTTTAGATTGTAATAGGTTAAATAGAACTGACCTCACATAAAAACCAATAGATAATTGAAGCGGTATGCTGAAAGATTCCCTTGTAATCGAGAAAAGCAAAATATGAAGCCAAAGGCTGAGGCTATTTTCCATGCAGATAACCATGTGTGCGTTTAAAAACTATGTACATACACAACACACACACATATTGACTTTGAAGTTTTTTTTTAATGCTGAGTTTGGTTTAAAGGCTCTGGATACATTGTCTTAAAGCCGGGAACTAGAAAAAACTGTAAAAAGTCTTGTCTAGTCTTAAGTCTGTACTTTTAATTCTTGTACTTTTAAAAATTTTGTGGCGATAATGATCTGTCAAAGAGGACGTTGCTTCTACGTTCCATGAATGATGATGCACAGACATCCAATATATGGTGTGTGGATAGATGTTCCATTATTTATAGCAACACCGAACTTAAAGTCATCAGAAATTATAGATGTTCCATTATTTATAGCAACACCGAACTTAAATGTCATCAGATGGCATAGTGATGTAAGTTGATCATACATTTTGAATATCGACATTTCGTTTTTTTTTATTACAACATTTTAATTTGGTAAGTAATAAATGTATCGATATAATTTAATAGTGTTGGGGTCATTTAATAAAGAAATATCGAAATCAAGGTAAGAAATAAAACAAGTCACATTTTTTATTATTTTTTAATAAAAAATTAAGAACCACCATCATGCTTCAATTATGAATTTATGAACCTTTACTTGGAAACCAATTTTGGATATGTTTAATTATTGAGCATGCTTTTAAAGTTATTGTGCAGGAAAAGCATAATTTACATTAAACTTTGTCACGGAGTGCCAAAAACAACATTTATTGGAGTAAGCGGTGTAACTAAGATTTGTAGCTTATCAAATAATCTTATGAAATAGGCTTAATAAATAACGCCATAAAATGTTTGTTCAGCATAAACATAACATAAAGCGTTATTTAAGTATTTTTAGTACCTTACTACAACACATGCGTAAAACAGCTCTTTAAAATTTCTACTCCTTGGCCTTTTATGCCCGTTGTATTTTCAAAAATGCATTTTGTTATAATTTTCAACGATATCGCTACATCATTCGTCGTACATTTAAAAACATCGAAATTTCAATGTTATATTATCGATAATACCAGGTTCTCGTCGAGAATTTCTCGATATAATGTATATACATCCCTATTTAGTTACTTCGTTTGTTTTGATAGTTGTTGAGTATTTTTTATTTTCGTGATTTCACTTGAAAGCTTGAAACCTTAGAGCATTTAGACTACATTAATTATTGTTGGGCCTCTTCCTCTAAGCATAAAACCAATTTTTGATTTCTATAGGTACCCAAAGTAGAAAAGCTTGTATGATTAGATTGATGGATCTGGAAGAGTTGTGTCAGGTCAGGATCGTAGCAGATGGAAATCTGCATTCTCAGTCTTACCCCCCTCTGGGAGACAGGCGTACAATATGTGATGGATATTCTTAGATTTCCCGTATTTTCTTCGTCGCGTGTGCAGCGTTTTTTATTTCATACTTACATTTTCCATAGGAGCAAGTTTTAACTTAAAGTCGGGGCCCTGCCCTCACCACTATGTTAGGTTGAGCACATTTCGAAATTGTTGAGTTGTGTAGATAACGGTGGAGAAAAATTTGGTGCAAGCCAGCAAACTGGGCTTTTACATTGAGAAGATTTTTTTTCTGCCGCCTTTTGTAAACTACACAAAATTTTATGTTACCTACCTATTTTAGAAGTCAACAGAAAAGAGGCAATCATGCAGCCAGCCAAGTGCATTCTACATCCTTTAAGATACATGTGGTGTGTATACCCTTCTAAAGAAATTAAATAAATTATTTCCCTCAGGTGCAATTATGTATATTCTGAATGTATTATTGTTCCACAATTGGATTGGGATTCAAAAGTACCGTTTGCATAATAGTACAAATGAATTGATTACTTAGGGACTTAAGCCCATCAAGTAAAATAATAATAATCAAATTTTTGCATTTTATGTGGTACCTACTTACTGATGTTTATAAGTTTATTTATCAATAGTATTGCTTCTCCAAAATATGAAATGGTAGCTGATTTAGTTGTCTGAACTGTTAGCTGAATCTATTTTCAACAGTTTTATAAATGAAATCTTTGAATTTTATTTCACAAATCTGTCACTATTCAGCACTGATGATGAAGTTGATGAACCCATGAGTGATTGATCATCAAAGCTGTCATTTTTTTCAAGGATATCATTTTATTTTAATTCCACAAATTATATTATCTTGGTTAAATGTTACATTTTCTCCACATTATAATTTCGCAGTACATACTGAAAAAGTTTACGTATTTTTGCACATCCTACCATTGAACTGTCATTTCATTTCATAGATTTGCACTAAGGGAGTTGATGTTAGCACCTCATACACAATCCAAAAGTGGAACAATAATATACAGCGTCGTCGGCCTGCGAGCCAAAAAAACTAGGTACTGGGAATTTATTTTAAACTGCAGCCCACACCATTTGTGAGGTTCGAAATAAAATAACCATATCACGGCTTGACTCTGTATAAAAATGAAGGGACAATGGAGCTGGAGTCCGGCTCCGGGTCCCACCGTGCACCACCCCGGACCGGCCCACCGGGAAAAGTCCCAGTATGCCCTGAGGCCAGACGGGACCTGATAATACATATAGGTTATTGTAAGAATATAAATTTTTATTATTGCATTCATAAATTCATAATACTTCATATTTTTCCAGCTTCAAGAATTTGCAGTTGCTGAACAAAATTGTATCTGCATATGTATCGTGTGGTCTAGATTATCATTTTCCCTTCAGAAGGAACTGCTTTCCTTGCTGTATCTTGTTGTTCATAAGATAAGATCAATAGTTTTTCCAAATATAAGTTGGTTAATTTTAATTACCTACTAATACACTAACAGGTTTTATGGATATAGAGTTTTTGCATGCTGCGTTCCAGTTAACATCATATATTTACACAGACATATCATATAGTAACATTAATAATATTAACATTAATAATAAACGCATAGAGTCGACGGTGGCAATTTTAGATCAATGAACTTCGGGCTCTTTTAATTATAAATATTGCTTGTTTCCAAACAAAATATATACTAAAGATTAGTTAAGTAATTAACAAATTTTAATATGTTCCAAGCATGTGCCAGCCAAGACAACCCATTTTTAAAGGTTTCTTTGTAGCTTATTTTTTGTATGGAAACTTGCCACGCTATTTAATCCATAAGTTTGGTCTGCTACTTCCATCCATCCATCAGCCTGTTTCGTCCACTGCTGGACATAGGCCTTTCCAGGATTTCGCCACTCTGGGGCGGTCCTCCTGGAAGAAATGCCCATACTCACACACGCTGGGAAGGCGGGTTGGTGAGCGCGGTGCCGAAACCCTTGCACTAGTGACGCCGCTGCCCGTCACCAGTCTGTTTTATATAAGGCCCGGCAATTGGGGATGGATATACCGCCGCCATGCAATGGTGGGCCGCCTGGTTTTTTTGCCTGAGAGCTGTCCTCGTACTCTCCCCCGAATAACTTCGGGAGGATTTCCGAGTAAGATGGTGGTACCTCCACAGTCGAGCCCGGCATTAGCTCTACCACCTAACTGCTACTTAGTAATAATTATATTTGGTGTTTTTTCCTTCTAACATGCTGTCACTGTCCTGTTATTCGCTTTGGTTACTTATTGTTTTTCGGTTTGCATGAGATGATGAAAAGAACTGAAGAAAGAATGATGAGCGATTGTGTAACTCCGCCACTGTGCACAGTGCCAGTCTTCAGCCCGATAAAAGGAAGAAGGCACAATCATTCATTATCAATACTTCTACATGAAATGTCTGTTTTTCTTTTGCCTGCCACAAATTATTTTCTTATTTATAATGTGTAAACTAGGAGGTGCAAGTCACAATCCCCACTTGGTATAGCCGCTTTTCACCGACGAATATTACGTACCTAGGTATTATGATTTCCTAGTTTACTGTCATACAGTTTAATTCAGTTGAAGTGATCATAATACCACGCACGCCACGATTGATTAGAGTAGACGTTCAATAAGTAAGTACCTACACAAATCTTAATTTCACCAATCACGTAATCACAACTACTTACCTACAAACCTCAAAATAAAAATGTTCGTAATTAGTTAACTAACCCAAAATGACTTGCAATGCAAATAGCAATAAACGTTAGGCTTATGCCGGTTGCCCATGACAACACAACGTAAACAATAAACAAAATTTGCATTGAAAATAGCCATAGACGTCAGTGTCAATGTCAGCTGATCGATCCCAGTCTGCATGGCATTTAGCCCGCCCGGAAGCCAAAATGTATTTATTTACAAAATCTGTTTCTTTTAAATTTTGAGGCTATCGCAAATTAGGTGCCGTTTCGAATCGAGTGAACTTCACTCAGACAGAGTGATGCGAATTTCCAGCGCGTTCCGATTCAAAACATAATCGATTACATCCCGTCTATCGTCATTTCGAGTCAACGTTAGCCGATAACGATGCCCTAAAATGGTTGTTATGACGTCATGAATGACATCATTAAGGCCACCATGTTGTGCTATCATCGCCCATGCTTCTGAGCTGAGCGTAAGCACTGTCAGTGATCTATCAAAAGTGACAGCCGGCCGGCGGCAATTTCAAAAATAGGTTATTCATAGTATAAGAGTTTAATATTAAACGTTGAGTCAGAGATTTTAGTTCGCTTCTTGGACCTAAGTTTATAGTACCAAATAATTACGAGACCAGAAAAAAGGATTTTTGACCAAAGATCAAACCAACACGTAATGATTGCTCTCAATGAGGTGCAAATATCTCTTTCACAACATGTAGGTAAAGTATACCCTTTGTTGGTATTCACGTAACGTTATCAAATTTCTTAAAATTGTGGTTAAGGTAAATTTTTCTGTCACTGACAAGTGTCATCATCCACGTCTTGTTTAAAAGAGTTCCAAATGGATCATAAGTTTAAGCACTGATGGACGCCATTTCCCATTCGGAATGGCTTCATGGGCGTGAGTAGTTTTAGCACTGCTATCCTCATTCGGAATGCTGCATTCATTTCACCCTAAATATAGCGTTCAAAAATTAATTATAGAAGAACCAACGAGAGATGGCATCTATGACAGCTGCGTTTAGTAATGCGCTGCATTTTAATTTCGGCAAAAATAAAAAGTAAGTGAGACTAGCGACTTGAGTAAATAAAATATCGCTTTATTTGACACGTCATACAACATGCATCATAATAATACAAATGGCAAATGTGCATTTGCTTACATTAACAAAGCAGCCATAAAATCTAGAAACTGGTTTACAATTTTTTAATCATAAAAAAAATAGTGTGTAAACAGACGGAGCCGTGCGATTAGGGAGAATAGAACCCGTTTATTATTGATTACAATTCAACCACTAACATTCCTCATGATCCCTTGAGTTTTGAAAAAATAGAAACTTTTGCTATAAAGTCCTTTTAAAATCGAAAAATGATGGAAATGCATATATCGGCGGCCGCGGTTGCTGGTGGTGCCGAAAGCTCGCACCAACCTACTGAGCAAGACGCCCTTAACGCGTGCACTGCACACTCTCAACATGGTCGCGGAGGAAATCGATTTGTTTTCTTGTACGCTAAGCGAATTCACAAAGGTTACACTTGGTATCCTTTGTTATGGAAATACACTGTCGCATTAGGTTAAGAACCTGTAATGATAGATGTAAGAGAGAAATAAATAAATAAAATAAAATCTAAATTATAATTATGTATTAAAATTATTACATTATCTATGTAAGCAACCCATTTTGAAAATACTAGATCTAGCGCCGAATCGCTAAAGTGGAACTTGAGTATGTAATGGCACCGGAACATTTTATTGAAGATAGTAGAAAAACCATATATTGTCCTGACGTGTCAAAGGTGTTCCGAGTGTCAACTGTGAAATGTAAGTCACGGTCCACCCTCGGTACACGCGCGTTTCACCAACAATTATTACGTCCCATGTGATTGACGGGTTGTGTACTGTGAGCCCCATCGCTGTACAGTCTGTCAAAAAAGTGTTGAAATGAATATTGAAGAAACTATTTTTCTTTCGCCTGGTTACACCAAACAAATAAGTACGAAATCTGTTAAATCGAGTTAACCACGTTGTTATTTCATAAATGTATTACCTAAATTATACTACTTGAACGTTTAAAGTCAAATAAATTTCATTAAAGTTTCATTTTCATTTCAACACTTTTTTGACAGACTATACTTCAGGCATAAGTACACGCTATTTAGAACATACCTACAGGTTTCATCACGGTGTTTTCCTTCACCTTTCAGTGTATTGGCGAATAGGTACTAAGTCCATTCTGAAGGTTTTTAATTTTAGTTTTATTGCTGTTATAACTTCATAGTTCTTAACTGTTAAGAACAGAAGCTAAATGAAAAAACTGAAATTAAAGCCTTCAAAATCACTTTAACTATGCACATAAATCTGAAAAACTCATGGTGAGTAGGTACTACAAATACTATGCACATAAATTTTGGTGTTCATTGGTGCATTCCCGACCGGGGATCAAATCTGGGTCTCAAGATGGCCAGTCAGAAGTCCGACCTGCTCAAGATTAAGCTTTTGCTCATCATAATGGTCGTAAAACCGCATTGGACTCACGATACAATTAAAAGTATGATTGTACCCCATACAAAGAAATTTCATCTCCAGTACCGTGGAAAAAACAAGGTTGCGATAATTTGTTATTCTCCAGATGCACATCAATCTTTAAAAGATGGTCTACGTGAAAAACAGGCAGATTACCTGGCATATACAAGAAAAGATGAAAAGACACCTAAAGTCGTGATTCGAGGATTACCTGCTTACGTGGAAAATGACCTCCCAAAAGAACTGGATAATCTCGGCTTTAAAGATGTAAAAGTTACGAAATTGACTTCAAAACAGTTCAAGGACGCACCATGCCCTCCATTTCTAGTACAGCTTTCTTCAGGTTCGGATATCAAGAAATTCCGACAAATAAAATATCTATTCAACTGCGTGATTACTATAAACAAGTTCAAGCCTAATAATGCTTCTGGTACGCAGTGTTTTCGGTGTCAAAGTTTTGGTCACTTATCGAGAAACTGCAATATGCCTGCGCGATGCGTTAAATGTATAAACTCGCATCCTATCGGTGAATGCCCAAAGAAAGACCGTAGCGAACCTGCAAAATGCGTCAATTGTAATGAAGATCATCCTGCTAGCTTTCGTCAGTGTGCAGTTCGCTTATCTTACCTGGCACGCATACAACAGAAACGTGAACAGCTAAAACCCAAACCAGTTCGCATCAAAAACGACAACACTGTAAGAAACAATCGCCTTTGGTCAGATATCGTAGCTGAACAGCAACCTATAAGGACTCAGCCGTCGCCGCAAATGGAGTTGAAGCAAACAAGTGATGTTGAAGATCTTAATGATGAAGCTACCAAAGAAATGTTAGATATTTTAAGTACTGTCAAACACTTGAAAAACGAATTTATGGCATGCAAATCAATGCTCGACAAAGTGATGCTTGTACTAACACATCTCGGGCGTTATGTCTAATGAGCTAAGAGTACTATCATGGAACTCAGATGGGTTGCAGCGTAAACAACATGATTTGATGCATTTAGCGGTAAGTACCCTTCGTGTCGATTTAATTTCCATTTGTGAAACTAGACTAACCAACAACATAAATCTCAGTGTTCCTGGATTTCAATGCTATAGACAAGACAAACATTCAAGTGGCAAAGGACAAGGGGTTGCTATTTTAATTGCAGATAATATTGAACATTCTCTAATTAGTATTCCAAAAACTAAACAAATTGAAGCAGTTGGCATAAAAACTTATATTTCTGGTACTGAACATATATTTATATCCATTTACCAATCTGCAAATAAACCTTTGTTTTTGGAGGACTTAGATTTATTATTTTCATTAGGAAACCACATAGTATTAATGGGTGATTTTAACGCAAACCATGAGCACTGGCATCGTGGCACTAGCAATACCCGTGGCAGAAAACTCTATAATCATATGTTGGAGAAAGACTTTGTTATACACGCGTCTCGTACGCCAACACTCATACACTATCGTTCTGACTGCTCTCCTACAAATCCTGACTTGGTTCTTACTAATAATGTCAACTTCGTCAGCGAAATAAAAGCCCTGCCTGCTTTATCTTCAAATCATTTGCCCGTTTTCTTTTCTGTTGGAGGAACTCCATCACGCAGAGATCCAATACCCTATTTTAAATACACTGAAGCTGATTGGAGAGGATATCGATCTTCTCTAGATGAAAATATCGCATTATCATCTCAAGTATTTAAAACTGAATCAGAAATGGATGAGGCGATTGGCAATCTGCACCAGTGTATTTTGAAAGCCAGGGACTTGAACGTACCTGTTGGAGTTAAAACAAACAGCAAGGTGATTGAGCTTCCACGTTATATTAAACGTATCATCAAACACCGTAATCACCTTCGTCGCAGCGAACAGCACACATTAGACCCAAAAATTAAGAAACAAATTCGAACTACTATCAATAAACTTCAAATTGAAATTCATTTAAGCATTCAAAAATACATGGACAAAATTTGGAATGACAAACTAGCTCGAGTTGATAACCCAAGTCACGATATTTGGTGAATAGCTAAGTCACTCCGTCTCAAACCCTCAGTCATACCTCCATTAAAAACAGGTGGTGGTACGTTTACATCTACCGTAACGGAACAGTCAGAAATCCTTGCGGATGCGTTTTACAACAACATGTGTCTTACAAAAAATTGGAACGACGAAGAAGTTAAGACTGAAGTTAATCAGTCAATAGACTCGGTGAATGCTTCTGATCCTGGTAAAATTGATTCTCCAACGAGACCTTTTGAAATATGGAAAGCTCTGCGAAGGCTAAAACGTAGAAAATCTCCTGGTGATGACAATGTCCATAATGCTTTGCTAAAAAATCTTTCACAAAAGGCGGTCGTTTTGTTAACTAAAATATTTAATGGATGTCTTAATCTCAATTATTTCCCCAAGGTTTGGAAATTTGCTAAAGTTATTGCTTTAAAAAAACCAGGGAAGGACGAAAGCATTCCAAGCAGCTACCGACCAATTAGTTTGTTGCCGTCTCTTGGTAAGTTATTCGAGTCAATTCTATACTCACGTTTGATGAAAGCATCTAAACACCTCTTAAAAGATGAACAGTTTGGGTTTAGAGGATGTCATTTCACAACACAGCAACTTGCCAGAGTTGCAGAGCATGTAGCACATAACTTAAACCTAAAGCAGTCAACTGGAATGGTACTCCTAGACATCGAAAAAGCTTTTGATACAGTGTGGCATGATGGGCTTATCCACAAACTTTGGAAGAGTGACATACCTGTGAGACTCATAAAAATCATTCAGTCCTACTTACAGAATCGAGAGTTTTCTGTTCACATAGGTGATCACGTAAAATCAACTTTTCGACCAGTTCCAGCAGGTATACCTCAGGGCTCTATCCTTGGGCCATACCTATTTATAATGTATATTAACGATATACCCATTCAACCGCGTACTAGTCTGGCCTGCTTTGCAGACGATACAGCATCGTTAACATCATCTAAGGACGTTGATCTAATTGTTGACCGGCTTCAATTTTCGTTAGATACGCTTCATTCTTACTTTACAAAGTGGAAGCTTAAGCTCAACGAGGGAAAGACTGAAGCCATCCTTTTTACACGAAAACGTCAGGAGCCCCAAAAATTACTAAAAATTGCTGGCCATTCCATCCCTTGGAGAAAGTCGGTACGCTACCTTGGTGTTACATTAGACAAAAAATTAAATTGGACAACACACATGACAGGATTAAGACGTAAAGGTTTAAATACATTGTATTCTCTAAGCCCCATTTTGAATCGATACAGTAATCTTAGTTCTGTTACAAAATTAAGAGTTTATTTAACACTGGTTCGCCCGTGCATTACCTACGCTGCCCCGGTGTGGAGCAGCACTTGTAAATCTAATTACACAAAACTGCAGGTTATTCAGAATAAAGCAATTAAAATAGCCTACAATACTCCGTTTAAAACAAATATATTTCGGTTTCATGCTAAAGTCAAGCTTTCATTACTTCGTGACTTCATTATTAAAATTACGCGTAATTTTTATGCTAAAAATTCACTTAGCTCTAATAGTCTAGTTTCACAAATTGGAATTACCAGAATAAATGATCTTCCATACATCGACACGTATGGAACTTATAAATTGCCCCATCACTACGTGCTTTACCCGTCGGAGTGACGTCGCTGGGAACATGTCGACTGACCAAACCAGTTCTGTCGACACTAGTCCAGTCAGCCGGCGTACTCTGTGACTTACGGTGTCCCCTCGCTGGCCCGCACGCTTTTGCATCGCGGGAGGTGAGGTGTCTCTTTTTACGGTCGCTATCTGCCTCACTCAACTTTAATAGTTTTCTGTTGGCAGAATGTTTACTTACCCCCCTCAATTTAAATGAATGATAAGTGTTGGTTTTTCTCGTCATTTATTTTTACATCGCATTTAGCGAAATATTTCTGTGTATATTATGCAAGCTTGCATTTATTTACTTACTTATTTTATTGGTTCATATCTATAAATGTAACTCAAAACTAATGAGTACATATTTTATTAGTTTCTGATTATATTACTCCTAAACTACTTACTATCATTGTTGTGAATAGTTTTAAATCCTATATTATTTTAAGCTTACAAAGGTGTCTTCAGCCTGTACAGGTTTTATTGTAATATGCTTAAGTGTACAATTTTTATTGTTCTTTTCAATGTATTGTACATTTGGATTCTGTACTGAAGAATTTTGAAAAGTAAAGTAAATATTGTTGTGATGAAAAAACACTTGTACTTTTACACAGATAATATTTAATACTACACTACCCAACCGGTTTCACTATATAAGCATCATCAGGGGCTTTTTAATTAACTAATATACATAATTATTTATTTAAACAATGTTTCTGTTGCTAGATGTCCGTGCAATAAACGATATAAAAAAATGTAATGCAAATTTTATTTTTAATTTTTTTTTAAATTAAAAAGCCCCTGATGATGCTTATATAGTGAAACCGGTTGGGTAGTGTAGTATTAAATATTATCTGTGGAAAAGTACAAGTGTTTTTCATCACAACAATGTTTGATAAATTCCACCAAGTGCCGACAATCTCAACTATCAACTACCTTAATAATAAATTAGATAAATTGGTATTCACTTATAAAGTTTATTTCCGCACTGAGATTCGACATATTGGAGGGAAAAAGTCCATCACATTTTGGGAAAGTTCATCATATTTTGGGAAAATTATCACTTTGTCCTTTAACCAAGTTTACTTCCATGGTGCTAGATAATATAAATATATAAACAACTAAACACCAACTCTAGTTGTAAAATTCGTGTATTTTATTGCAGTTCTTGAACAGCTATACGCAAAATAACAACAAAGACGCGCAGTGGAGTAGTAGCGTGACGTCACAGTGGGGCCGGGGTCTCGCAGTCATTCTGCGCTACACTATGTCACTTGAATAATCTATTTCGCTGATATTTAATGACAGATAAAAAAAAAATTTCGCCTCTTTTTTGATTTTGGTCTATATTTTAATCCTATATATTAAATATGGTACTATCGACATCATGAAACTTGTTCATTGACCCAAGTTAAGCCGAAACCGAACTGTTCCCTGACATGAGAGTTGCCCGGAAGTGTTTTGTTTTGAAACGCTTCCGCATAATGCGAAAATCACATAGTCTCGGCGCTGGCCCATGTCTCGTGTGCAGTTATGTTATATGTCCCCTAAGTTTTGTTGCGGGCCTTTGTTAAACACCTATAGGAGTATTCAAAAAATTGGTCACGCGGTCCAGATCATGGTCGTAATATTTAAAAATGACCGCCAAATTGCAAGATTGTTTGTTAAAATATGAGATATATTTGTTAAAATATGAGGTATCCAGTGATCTGATTTTAAATTTTTGGAAATAAATAAATTTGGTCAACACATTTTTTTTAAATCAAGTGGTTGTTGAGACATACCGAGGTATTTAACATTTTCAGTTTACGAAGGAATTGATACAATACTCATTGTTTTTTATTGCAGTTACAATTTCATGCATCATTTAGTTTTTATAGGACCCCATACCCTAAGAGTGTCAAACGGGACCTTATTAGTAAGCCTCCTCTGTATGTCCGTCCATATGTCACAAGCTCACATATTCTTCACACGCTCCTAAGCCAACTGCTCGCAATGAAGACGACAAACGTGCACCTTTAATCCACCATCACACTGATGAACCACCGGATATCCAAATGAGTGAGATTAGGGTAGCGCTTAAACAGCTATACAAATACAAAATACAAAAATATTTATTTCACACACATGTTAACATTTACAAAAAATTCAGTAGCTCCCAGACTAGACGATGGGTAGTCTGTTCCGTGGGTGCTGGTAGGTTGGTTAATCAAAAGTTTTGTCTTATATTTGGATATAATTATAGTAAGTGATAAATGTGTTATTTGTGAATAAGGTGATTAAGATCTATAACCTTAAAACTTATTTTAACCTAAGCCTAAAACAAAAAAGAACAAAAGCATTTTTAGGGTCTTAATCTAAATATCTAATAAGGACTCAATGCTACTAAAGAAAATAAATAGTTACCTATATAGAAAGAATATGTATAAATTAAGCGAGTGTTTATATATAATGGAATAGATAGTATTAAAATAAGTAATGAGTATGTATGAGTAATATATATATATATATATACATATATAAGAGCATTATTTACTATTGATATATAGAAAATAAGAGAATATTCAAGTGTATGATATCTGTTCTCCAAATATACCTAATATATTTTCAGTATCGACATAATTTAAGTTAAGAAGCCATTTTTCAATTTTTCGTTTTGCTTCATGTACGGAAGCCAGTTTTAAATTGCATTCTTTAGCGACAATATTGTAGATATGAGGATGTAGGTAGGGAGGAAATCTTTGTGCGAATTTAGTTTTTGTCGCTGTTATTGTTGTCCTAAATACTCTTCTTCGAAGCAATTTATCGTATTCGGGAGAGTTAATAATTTTTCTGTGTTGGATTAGTGCTGCTCTAAGGATAAAAAGTTTTCTGATAGTTAAGACACCGCATTCTCTGTAGAGAGTTTCTGTGGGATAATCGATAGGTTTTTTAAACATTACTTTTAGAATTGACCTTTGCGCTCTTTCAATTGTGATAATATGTGTTTTAGATGAACCACCCCAGCAGCTTATACAGTAATTCAGAACGGATTGACAAAGAGTAATATATACGAGTCTTAAGGTTTCTTTTGAGGCACTATTACGTAGTAGTCTCATGACGTGGATGAGTTTTCTTGCCCTTCCGGCAAGGAAAGATATATGTTTATTGAAGTTGACTTTCTCATCGAGGAAAATGCCTAGATATTTTATAGCATCGGTTCTTTGAATAATGTCGCAGGAACATGTGCAGGTGGATCGATCACAGGAATGTATTTTGATTGGGATGTTACAAATTGGTTCTGAAGCTGCAGTTTTGTGGAAACATAAGTATTTGGTTTTGGTTGTGTTTAGTGTAAGAAGATTTCTAGAAAGCCAGTTAGCGATTTCAGAAAGACCATTAGTTGTTCGATTAAAAACAGAAAGCCAGGTGGTATCGTTAAAGATAATCGCAGTATCGTCAGCGTAACACACAATTTCTGCGTTTAAAGATGGAGATAAAGCATTGTTAATGTCATTTATGTAGATGATGAAAAGAGTTGGGCCTAAAATGCTGCCCTGTGGTACACCGAATTTCACATTTGAAGGATCACTGAGAATGTCACTTATTTTAGTAATCTGAACTCTGTCCGACAAATAACTGCGGAACCAATCGAGAGTAATGCCTCTAATACCTATGTTGTCTAATTTTTTCAAAAGAATCGGAATGGAAACCGTGTCAAACGCTTTTGCTAGGTCTAAGAAGGCACCTACACAACAGCGCCCGTTGTCAAGATGTGAAGTTATTGAATTTAGGAGAAGTGTGACTGCATCTTCAGTAGACTTTCCATGTCTGAAGCCAAACTGGGTTGGTGATAGAATTTCATTTGATTCTAGATATTTAACTAGGCCACGGTTTACAATTTTCTCCAACAATTTTGAGAATACTGATAGAAGTGAAATGGGTCTGTAGTTACATGGCATGCTTTTGTCACCAGATTTATGAATAGGAGTTACAGTAGCAACTTTCCAGGAATCAGGAAATATGCCATTACTCAGACTTAGGTTACAAATGTGTGATAAAGGTTTAGCTAAACTATTTAAGGCATACTTCACAAGGAGGTTTTTAAACCCATCTAGGCCAGGTGCACTGTCATTTTTTAGCTGACGTACGATGTCTATTATTTCAGCTTCGTCTGTAGAAAGCAAGAAGAAAGATCCTGAAGGGGTAGAGGAAGAAGCAGCAAGTAAAGCAAGATTCGATTCGGTTTGACTCGTTGTTGTTAGTATTTCTTTTGCTAGATTTGTTCCTACTGAAGTAAAATAGGTATTGCAGTCGTTGATTGATTCTGATTTGCTTGGTTTATTAGCAAGTAGGTCAACAGAAGCACTTCTTTTAGCAGGAATTAATTCACATATGTTTTTGATTGCTTTCCATAGTTTTTTCGGGTCTTTGTTGTTGTCCACTAGTATTTTATTTTCAAAGTCTGATATAACTTTGTGTAGAACTTTTGTGCAAAAGTTGCAAAAAAGTTGCTGAAAAACAAAAACGTTTTTCTCACTGGAATCACTCGCAAGCGTTTCAAAACCAGATGCTCTCTCTTTTTTGTATTTAACTGTCTCTTTCTACTGAACGAGTGAAATTTCGCACTATCATCGAACGTTTTGAAACGATTCCCTATGAATATGAAATGTATACGTTGCCGCTAGCGGTACTCTAGTAAGATCGGATGCGGTAATAGAGGTCAGTGAGCAGTGAGTGTGAGTACTGTCAATAGCGGTAACGTATATACTTCCAATAGAAAACGATGCGTCATCGTTACCATTATCGATACAGTGGAAGCGGTGGTTACCTCGGTCGTGATTATATTTTCTTTACCTCTGTCCACTCCGGTTCACTCGACTCCCTAATTATTTACTTAAAACCCTAACACGCTCCTCCTCACTCCGCTCGTCGTCACACTTATTTTCAGTGCTGCCGGCAGTCAAACTAGAAAAAGTCCGAAACCAGATCAGAAATTACCCGAATTACCCGTTTTGTGAATGTATTTTTTTTTTCAAGGGAAGAAATAATATATTAAATACCTTGTTTTTATTCTAAGATTTCCCATACCTATTTAAAAATTAACAGGAATATGTTTGTTTTAACAAAAATTTTGATTGATAAGGTGAAAAAAAAAATTACAACTATTTAATTAATTTAATTACAAGATATTTTTAGTAGAATTTAATATCTTAAGCGTTGTTACCAAATAAAATAATTATTAAAGAATTTTCTACACTCACATTCAGACCATTTTGGTGAAATGGACAAATAAAAAGAATAATTTATCAACACTGAACTCATAATACAAAAAGTTGATTTCACAGGTTCCTTTTCCTCAAAATTTTCACGTTTTTTAGCATTTATAACTTGTCAGAGCAAGCCACAAAACAAAACGAAACAAACAGCAAAATAATTGTACTTTCTACTGATGATTTGTGTGTGCATCTCTTTTGCACGTCGTTTTAGTGCGGATTAGCCTAACATAAATCATGATTCTCACACACACACAAATAGTAGAGAAAAATAGGATGTGTTCAATTATGCGCTGTAGCTGCGTCAAGATTTAATAAAAAAAAATTTCATGCTGTTCATGTTCAATTTGACGGTACAGGTTTTTTTACCCAGCAGTCATGGTTACCTGCAAAAAACCTGCTAAGGGCCTAAATTACCTGAAATCGAGTAAAAATAACCGCACCGGCAACGCTGCTTTGTTGTGATGTTGAAAAAAAATCTTCTTGCTTGCCCTATCTAATGAGAGTCTGTATATGGGCATCTCTTTTGCACGTTTTGCCTCATCGAACTTAACACACAAACACCCTCACACAAAATAGGGATAAGATTCATTCCGTTTAGCGCATTCACGCAAAGAGAATATAATATACTACGTAATAAGAGTCAGGACTTCCCTATAACTGATTAATGCGTATTTGCCACGGAATGCCCCGTAACTAGTACCAAACTACAATAAAAAATGACAAATCACAAACAAAGCTGCCAACATAAGTGTGTAGGGATGTACTACAGAAGCAATACATTTTATCGATATCGTTTTTTTTTACTGTAGGAATTTCATGTGTAATGAAAAGGCCAATTACGAAGACTTCAATTTTATCAGGGCTTTCAATAATTTGTATGTGACAGTTTTGCAATAATACGTTTCCAGTTGTAACAGCTCTAGATAAAACTGAAGTCTTCGGACTTTTTTTGCAAGAAAAGGAAATAAAAAGCTTCCTGTTCAATTAATTTAATTCTTATTACATAAAAAATATGAGCAATGATGTTGACTTGGACTTGGCCCTGGAGTAGATGGCTCTGAAAAAGAAAAAAACGATTACGTCTACATACTTTAAATAATAATATTAAAAAAGTAAAATTTTGCAACTTCAATCTGGCTAGCACATAAATAAAAAACAGGACAAGTGCGAGTCGGAATCGCCCACCGAGGGTTCCGTACAAATTTGTAGGTACAAATTATAAATATTTAATAAAATTTATAGGTATACTTGTAGTTTAAGACGGTACTATTTTCCAAATTTCATAGATCTAGGTCAACGGGAAATACCCAATAAATTTTGATTACCTTGAGAGTGTCGAAATATACGTTTTTTTGCGGCATAAATAGACATCTTTTTTTACGTTACCTTAGAAATTTGATTTTTTCACAGCATTAAGGGACTGTAAACTTGAATATAAAATTGAATTTAAACTTTTCTTCTTATGTTCTGTCTCAGTACTTGCGTCTAGAACAATTCTAACCTTGCTAGAATCTTTATCGGGACGATAAACTGCTCTGTGTGGAATGTAGTAACATTTTTGAGGAGGGGTGCTCTCTATTACTTTAGACAATAAACCTTTGTCGATATAATCTTGAATGGTTGCGTTATACCCAACTCGTAAGTCAGAATTTGAGTCTAATTTCCTTTCCAAGGATAATAATCTCCTTTTAGCGGTATAATATGAATCACCTAAAGTATTAGGGTTCTCACAAAAGGGTAATGCGACGACATATCTCCCGTCTGAATCACGAGAAACCTTTTTGGAAAAGTTTTCCTCACACGCCTGCTCGTGTGGACTAAGTATTTTTCGCGGTTGAACGGACTCTAAGGTCCAGAACTTTTGAACCAGGTTATAAAGCCCTTTAAGTTGCTTTTCTAAGTTGCTGTTATCTATAACAGCATGAAATGCGTATCTATTTTTATAAGAGCTAAAGTTTTCACCCTCTGCTTCGCCCATAATTAAATATCCAAGGGTGGATTAAATCGCGATGACCTTGGACTGAGGTTTTATTATTTTATTCGATAATAGGAGGTGTGGAAAGAGACCCGATCCAATTATGCAATCGATTTCAGAGGGTGTGTGAAATTCGTGATCAGCCAAAGGTATGTTTGTGAAATAACTTGCAACGTTCGTATTTATTTTAGAGGTCGGTAAGCTTCCCGTTATGTTTTCAACGATAGCGGCTTTAATCGTGTAGTTATATCGTGAATCGTATTGCGATTGAAAAGAGATCACAGTATAACCAATAATTGGCTTAGTTGACATACCTATGCCTTGAACCGAAGACTTTTCATAGGTAATGGGCAAGTTTAGGCGTTCACAACAAGACAAATTAATGAAATTTGCGGTACTTCCCGTATCGAGAATAATCCTGATGTATTTTGTTTCAGAGTCCTTGCTCTGCACTTTCACACGCGCGGTAGGTACAACGGCACTTGTATAATAATCTTGATTTTCACTAGCCGTAATTAAACAAGTATTTTGCGCGTGATCATTATTTTGTTTTCCCAAACACGACAGCGGCAGTGCGGAAGTTGATGCTTTCGCAGGTTCCGATTCATACGACCTCTGCTGCATTACTGAAGAATGACTTTTTGATTGTCAGGGCGAGAAACGGGTTTGTTGTTGTTTGTCATGTTGTGTGCTATATTAGATTTATAGGAAAAGTTATCTAAATGTAACATACTATGATGCTTTTTTCCACACTTATTGCAGTTTTTAAATGACTTACAGTCTTTAGTCGAATGATAGCCTAAACAATTTTTACAAAACGAGTTTTTAGAGACTACATTGTATCTCGATTGTGAATCTAGGTCATGGAACTTCTTGCAATAATATAAGGTATGTTTATCGCCATTACAAACAACACATGAATTTGTGGTATTAGCGACTAAATAATAAACCTGTTTATTTTTTCCGAAATGCGCAGAGGGTTTGGGATTAGAATTATTTTGCGGTTTTGAGGATTCTTTCGAATGTAGTTGTGACCTAGCGTGAATCTGTCTTTGATCTTTTAGAAATTGTTCTAAAGAAGCGAAGGTGAGTATTTTTTGCGAGCCAACTTTTTGTTCGTATAAATTGACAGTATCTTTATCTAGCTTGTTTATTGCAAAATAGGTAAATATAAAATCACCTAAGTCGTCGATGTTTAAGAGTTTGAGAGCAGCTACAGATGCACAATAATTATAGTGTTCAATAAAATTGTCGAGAATTTGAGCGGTGGCGGAAGTGAGAGGTTTATATTTGAACAGATTGTCCAGATAATAAGAGGCGAGGGTTCTGGTGTCCTGATATTTTTCTACCAGGTTATTCCATAAGAGGTTATAATTTGAGGCTACAGGAAGTATTCCTGCGAATATAGATGAGGCAGATCCTGACAACTTTGACACTAAATATTGCACTCGTTCAGAGTCTGTTAAATGAGAATTTTCATGAATCATTTCTTTGAAGTTTTGGTGAAAAACCGGCCACTGACTTGGGGTGCCGTCGAAGGCGACGAGTTCCAAGACAGGTAGCTTATGTTTAGGTTTGCTAATCGGAATTGATTCTTCCTTATTGGATTTTTGCAGTTTTTTTTCGGCAATTTTTACCAAACAATACATTTCATCAAACACCTCGATGGGTTTGAACGATGGTATGAATTCAGGCTGCAAGCTTAGCTGAGCTACATTAATGTCATGAACTACTTGAGTATATTCATCGCGTAATTTATCGAGAGTGAAGGTTCTTACTAGAAACCTTTGTTTTGCTTCCACTGTAGATAAGGTTTTACTCAAATCATATACATTTTGCAGAAGGGAGAACAAGCTTTTTTTGTTTAGCTTGTACCACAGCTAAGGAAGCCATGATGATTAATCCGATTACAAATTGAAATAAAGATGGCGGAAGCGTGGCGTGACAAACGTAATTATCAGCGTATTGTTGTGTATTTTTATGTAAAATAAAGGAATATGAGTGTAGGAATGTAGCAGAGAGGGGATCCGGCTCGAAGGACCAAAAGATGTGAGGAAAAAGGGGAAGAAAAGGATCGTACCTCGAGCGTAGCTTCCTTCGTACTTGCTGGTTCCTTGAGGCACGACAGTTTACAACTTTATATTAAATACACACGTACACTTCACATACACTGTATATAATTAACGTTTTTTGGATTTTAGTTATTAGTGACGCGGATTCTTTTTGATATTTTTAAATTGGCTCGATTGTCAAGCGCAGAGAGGTGTGAGGATTTTTCACCAATATGGCCGTCTTCTTAAGAAGTACGAGGTGGGGATATTAAAGGAAAGAGAGGGGTAATACATATAAGTAATTTCGTGTGAGTGTGAGCGAGAGGTAAAACTTGTCTGTTTGCCAAACCAAACTAAAATTAAAGCCTTTAGAATCAGCTTTATTATTACAAACTTATAAAAACAAACAGTCGGTTTTATACTATTTTATTTACAAAAATAGAAGACGAACAGGAAAGTCATTTATTATTATTAATGGATAAATAAAAATATTTCGTTTATTGGGAAATATTGTGCATATCTAGTTAGAAAACATTTTACAACAATTTTAATTGAACAACCTCCAATGAGTCTTTTCGCACAAAACTCGACTTTGGCGGAACTAATGTGTGGAATCACATTACAAGAAGCCAGATAAAAGCCAAAAAAAACATATTCCCTAGTCCCCACAGGATTCCCTGGGTTGTGGGTAGCTATAACCGCTTACATGACACTAGTTTAAGTTGAATAATAATAACGCAACAATAAAATAAAATAAATAACAATACTTACCGAATAAAAAATAAAAATACATGCTCAAACAAATTGAAAAATATATCTAACCACTACCATCTTATTTGCCAACCCTTGTAACGAAATCTTCACCAGGGCTTGAAACTGGTACCGGTACCTATATAAAAAAGGCAAAAAATTTGCCTTTTGTACCCTACGCTACGACGCACACAGCTATTATCCTTTCATTGTTATCTACACACATGGAATACAAATATAAAGCCGTTGATTCCTTAGCTTATTATCAGCGGGTTCAAGCCCTGCTCCTCATTAGTAACTTCGCTGATGAAGACTTTCCCAACCTCCCCTTCCGCGTGTATTTCGTCCATCACTGTCGCTATAGTGGCCTTTAATGCTCGGTACTCCTCCAGCGCCTTAGCACAGAGTTCGCCTTCAGGGGAATTACCGGGCTCGATAAAGAGCATTTCTAGAGAACGCTTCAAATGTCTCTCTGCATTCATCAGTTCATCCTGTGGAATAAACAAAACCTCGTCAAGATACATATATATTCGTAAATAATATTAATATGCGCGGGTGAAATGGGGCAACCGTTCTACGTTCAGTCAATCCCGCTTCCTCGCAGTTTTATCTCCATTACTCAGAACGGAACTGGGTTCGTGTCATGCCCTATTATTCCCAGAAGCGACAACGGATTGACTAACCAGTCGTTACGATGGCTGATCTAGTATCAATAACGTGTAGTGTAGATAACTTACGTGAATGGGATGGAGCTGGTCTTGATGACTGACGTTGGTGCCTTTGGGAGTAATAGCCGTTGAAACACGTGTTATTGTTTAGTCAACTAAACGATCATTAGGATTACGATTCCAGTATACAATGATACTATGCACGGTAGCTATACGCACAGTATAAAAACCAAAGGCATTGTATAGAGAACAAGACTGTGCACTACGATACGAAAAACGAGCCGAGCGAGGTGGGTGTTGGCACTCGTTGGTCCCTTTCTAAGACGTTAGAACCTCAACAACACTATATATGTATACATAATAGGTTGGGGAAAAACTCTTTTCGCAAATAGTATGTATGAACTTATAATAAAAATCTCTTTGGCTATACCATTTGTATCTGGCTGGTTTTGGCATTATTCAAAAGTTTAAATTTTAAAAAAGATAATTTCAAATTCAAATTAGGTAAAATGAGTGAATTTCATTTGTTTTTCTTACTGTTAAGATGAGTGAATCTAATAAATAAATTCGATACATTTTAAAATTTTACTTTAAAAAAGGTAAAAATGCAACGCAAGCCGCGAAAAAAGTTTGTGATGTTTATGGACCTAGTGCAGTGTCTGTGAAAGTAGCACAAATTTGGTTTAAGCGTTTTCAATCCGGAAATTTTGATGTCAAAGATGCACCTCGCTCTGGGCGCCCTGTTACGGATAAACTGGATGCCATTTTTGAAAAGGTGGAGCAAGATCGGCATATCAGTAGTTACGATGTAGCTGAAGAACTGGGGATTGACCACAAAACAGATTTGGCGAATTTGAAAAAAGCTGGGTACACAAAAAAGTTCGATATTTGGGTGCCTCATGAGCTCACTGAAAGAAACTTAATGAACCGTGTACTCATTTGTGATTCTTTATTACGACGTAATGAAACCGAACCATTTTTTAAAAACCTGATAGCTGGTGATAAAAGAGTGGATCACGTACGACAAGAACGTGCGATAAAGGTCGCGGTCAAAGGCTGGCAGGCTTCATAGACTGGCGAAACCCGGGTTATCTCGCAACAAGGTAATGCTGTGTGTATGGTGCTATTGGAAGGGCATTATTAATTATGAGCTGTTACCGCCAGGCAGGACCATCGATTCTGAACTCTACTGCGAACAACTGTGAGATTAAAGCAACAAGTTGAGAGAAAGCGGCCGGAATTAGTCAACAGAAGGGGTGTGGTTTTTCATCATGATAACGCTTGACCTCACACATCTTTAGCCACTCAGCAAAAATTAAAAGAGTTTGGCTGGGACGTATTAATGCATCCGCCGTATAGTCCTGACCTTGCACCTTCAGATTTCCACTTGTTTCGGTCTCCTCAGAATTCTTTAGGCAGTGTCAGGTTAACATCACGAGAGGACTGCCAAAACCACTTGTCGCGGTTTTTGATCAGAAGCCCCAGAATTTCTATAGCATTGGGATCATGTCCCTACCTACAAGATGGCAGAAAGTTATCGAACAAAATGGCACCTACATACTTTAGTTAAATGTAAATAAACTTTATTAAAAAATGATTTGAATTTTCATATAAAATGCAAAGAAACTTTTTCCCCAACCTAATATATTAGATACACTGGCAACTGGCTAGACAAGGATACACGAGTAGCGATAGCTATCTCGCTCGGCTCGTTTTTCGCTTGAAAATGGCATCATAATAATTACAACCTTATTTCTAGGGAAATGAAATCTAGTTTAGCTAAGCAAAAATTGGACAGTGCACAGTCTTGTTATTATACAATGTCTTTGATAAAAACTGACGTGATTCGTTGGTGCGTTTAGTAGATATACCTATCTGATGAAAGAAAGGTGATGAAATGTAGGGGAAGCAAAGCGCCTGCAACTTTGTTGCAATTTGTATGAAGTATTCGTTATTGCTAATAACTTTGTGTAAGGCACTATGTCTCTGAGAGAAAAAGTACAACTAATGGGATGCTCATGATCGTTTAGTTTACTAAACAATAACACGTGTTTCAACGGCTTTAACTCCCAAAGGCACCAACGTCAGTCATCAAGACCAGCTCCATCCCATTCACGTAAGTTATCTACACTACACGTTGAACTAAATATACTAAATCAGTCATATATCCTAACGATAGTTTAGTCAATCCGTTGTGACCTCTTTTACTAATGACATAAGCTAAAACGAAAACCACAAGCTCTACGATCGTACAAAACCTGAAACATTACCCAACAACCATTTCAGTTCCAGCGAGCTTGTATTGATCAAAAATGGAAATATAGACAAACCTTTGCCAGTGGGCGAAATCACTAACTCAACGATAGTTAGTTGAATTTCATCTAATAGTAATATCTAATAATCTAAAGGCGGTTTGTTAGTTTTCAAGCCCGGTATGTGTCGGTAACTCCACATATTTCGCTCTTACCAAATAAGCGGTGCCGCTTATTTCCCTCGCTTCGAACAACTTTTTCGATAGCTGCACCAATGCGACATGAAGCTCGTATAGTGTGATAGCTGAAATATACAAATACGTGTCATCAAATAAAATAAGTTATGTAAATCCTCACGATATGAATCTCTGAGCGGGTGGGGTATTAGGATGTTGCCGAGCAATATACCTACGACGCTACGACATTGGAACGTCAAATCGACAGAGATGCGGATGTACCGTGTAAACTGTGGTTATCCCATCGAAATCGCTTTTGAAACCCTCTCTGAGACATAATGTGACCTATTCTCGTGCAGCAAACCCTATATTTAGAAATAATACAAGCTAATTTAACTTTTATCCATCTGCGTTAAAGCATATTTTGCAATGAAAGGTTTTAGGTTATGGCAGCTCTAAATCTAATATTTGCTATACGAGAATAGGTGTCATGCCTTTAAACATTTTTTTTTGCATAAGTTAAAGAATTATTTTTCTCGGATTCCTGGCATAAATCTGTAGGCACCATCGATCGAATAAATGGCCGCAGACTTACTTTTTGCTCTCATTACCATCACAATACGGGCGAAAAGTAGGTCTGCGGCCATTTCTTCGATGGTACTATGTGTTGATAATTTTAATGTTCCGTTAAAAAGCGGAAACATAGTGAAAAAGTTTTGGTATCTTTCTGTCCCTCCGTGCTGCATAACTCAATAACAGCACGGCTAATTCAATGAAGTTAAAATTTGGCTCGTAGATAGAAAATTAGTCTGGGATCCCAGAAAAATACGGAAACTAGGTATTCGATAACGTACCTACGTCACAATATGAAGATTCTTGAAGAATGTCGATAAAGCGTATTTACCTACACACAGATAACACTGGCCACACACGTTAACGGGGCCCGAACATAGCGTGCAGGCGGACAAAGACAGCTTCCGAAACCAACCTTTAGTTCTAGATATACCCGGGCACAATATCTCCAGCACTGGCAGCAACTCTTCACAGAGCTCCACCTTGCGTTTCATGAGTTTTCTGGTGGGATGCGGTTCTCTGTTGATGGTATCTCTGAGGACTCCGGCTAAACGTTGCTTAGCGTCAAGTAGAAGGTAGTGGTTTGGTGCGAGGATGAGAGACACGTTTCTGATGTACTCTTCCAGCTCCTTTTCGTCTTTCTTATCTGCAAATAAACAAAATTATTTATCTTGCAAACATTTTTGTAGATGGGGCCACTACTGAGGATAGATCAATATCATTGAAAAATCAGGTGTCTAATTAGCGCGGTCCATATCGTTTGTGGTGAAACAAGACAAGACTATGTTATCTCATCACACGTCGCACTAATATTATAAATGCGAAAGTTTGTGTGTGTGTGTATGTTTGTTACTCTTTCACGCTGAAACGGCTGGACGGATTTGGATGAAATTTAGAATGGAAATAGCTTATATTAACACATAGGTTACTTTTATCCCGGAAAAAAGCATGTCGTTAAACCGAATAACACGCGAGCGGAGCCGTGGGTAAAAGCTAGTATATCTATAATAAAGAGTCTAAAATTGCCAGCTTACTTATAACGCCAAGTTTGTCCGCACAACACTTGACTTTATGTCCGATGTTAGAGTGCTCGTAATCCTTCCCGCAGCCCAGGCACTTCCACTTCTCAGCCTCTACTTCCGAGACGAAGCCGGTCTTGCATTGAGGACACTTAGCTGAACTGATGTAGGTGCCCAGTTCTGTGGGGTCGGCGCAGCGTTCGCACGTACACTTGAAGTATTTGCCCACCATCAGGTGTCTTTGACGATGAGCAGTTCCCTGGAAATACAATCCGCATTCAACTTCATATTCAAATTCCTTAGAGGCACATCGGTCTGCGCAGTTTAATATTTGTAAAGGTTCGGATCATGGGCGTACCCAGGGGGGGGGGGGTTCAAACCCCCTCAAAATGTTCCGAAAAAAATATAACTAGGACTAACTACAGAATATCTGGAATGACGGCCGAATTTTTTATTTTATTTGTATCCAGCACTTTATCTAAACAAATACCGAAACAAGGATTCGCTCACCGAGGGTTCCGTTAAAGACTATATTTTTTATTATTTAATTACAATTGTATAGTTTTCAGATTTTTTCCCTATATTATAAGACGGTAATACTTACCAAATTGCATAGTTCTACGTCGAAAGTTTGATTTTTTCACAGCTTCAAGGGACTGTACTTAGAGTATATGGTTTTAATTTCAACTTGATACCTGCACGCGTTCCCGATATAAAGGGTCTTGACAGACAAAGGGATGGACGGACGGACAGACAGACGGATAACAAAGTCCTATAAATCCTATAAGGGCTACTTAACCCTGGCTACGCCCTTGGTTCGGATCAATGTCCCTTGTTTTGGTTAGGTAACCTCTGTTTCCGTTTGTTTGCAGCAACTAGCATAAAAGCAGATTTACAAAGAAATTTTATTTATTACGACAACGAATGGTATGTCTGTTCAAAATTTTATATGGCATCTTAAATAACAGATAAGACTTTCGGGCAGATACGAGAATCGCAATTAGATTTTTGTATTAAAAAACCGGCCAAGTGTGAGTCGGACTAGCGCACGAAGGATTCCCGTACCTTATCCATAAAAACGGCAAAAAATAATTTCTGTTGTTATGGGAGCCCCATTTAATATTAAATTTGTTGTTTTTTAGTATTTGTTGTTATAATATACCGGCAACAGAAATACATTATCTGTGGAAATTTCAACTGCCTACCACGTTTCATGAGAAACAGCCTGGTGACAGACGGACAGCGGAGTCTTAGTAATAGGGTCCCGTTGGTTACCCTTTGGGGACGGAAACCTAAAAAAACGGGATTATTCTGTACGGTTATTACGGCAAGGAACAAAACATTATGATGAACGGTCTGTACCTTTAAAGAATCCGTATAGTTATAATAAATCGGTTCGCCCTTCTTTATATCGCTGGTAACGTGACAGACGAGCAAGTTATTATCACTGATAGCCAATTGCGTGTTCCCAACACAGTTGTGCGCCAAGAACGCTGCCTTTATGTAGATACCGCGGAGTAACTCAGCGCATCCGATGGCAGGGATCGCCGGCCCGCGGACCTCGAAGCTGTTAATGTCTATAGCAGCGCAGATTTTGTGGACCAACTCCTTGTCTTCAACATCGTCAACAAGACCAAATGATTCTAAGAACTGTAAGAAAAATGTGAAATATATTCAAGATTCCGTCCGTATACAATTTTTCCAGTTTTTATTTAATTAAATATATACCTGCGCAGTTTTTTCATAGTATTCCCATAAATCAGAACTCCTTATATCTTCTAAATGGGTTTCCAGTTTGACGAATTCGTCCCAGCCTTGTGGATCAGAAGTCTTCTTCATAAGCGCCCGAATGACGATCAGTGAGCCTACGTTTTGTACTAACGCAATTGGATTTAAGCCTTTGTTTAGTTTTAATTTAGCAAACAGATCGCATTCTGGTTTGTTGTGAAATTCTGGAATAAAACAAATATCTTATCATAATTTTGTATTTTATAAGTTTTGTATAGTTTTTAAATGAAAGGTTAAGAGCCCGGTCCGCGACGACGACAACTTTGATGAAAAACAATTTGTTAAATATTTTTCTGGCCTTTATCGCGATGTTTTTGGAAAAACTGGGGATATACACCACTTCATATTGGCCGTCTAAATAAAGGCCTAGAATTTATTTGATTGAATTGTTTCTCTTTTGCGAGTTATTTTATTACTTACGAGCCCGCTCCGAATCGTTGGTCATAATATCTAAGTATCAAAATAACGCGCAAAGGAGAAACAATTGAATCAAATCAATTTTAGGTCTTCATTTAGATGCCCAATATGGACTGGTGTATGTCCCTGATTTTTACAAAAACATCGCGGCTATGAATAGAAAAATAATTAAAATAACGCTTCGCATCAAACAGACGAAAAATATGGAGCGGGTTCTTAATGAAAAAAATACACTGTGACGTCATTGACAATTATGCCATTTTTTCTTGGGTCCCCATGTAACAATGTCTACATGCGATGTATAAAAATGTAAATTTTGCAGACTAACTAACAAATACCGACAGTTTATTGGTCTTTAGGGTTCTGCCTAAAACAACAACCCTTATGCCGAAGCCTCGGTATGTATATGTCCGCGACTATTATACCACAAGAACGGTTAGATCGATTTAGACATATCTATTTATTTTATTTTATTGTAGGCAGGAAATAACATTTGGACTCCGAGAAAAATATGGAAAATCTTTAATGACGTCAATCTCTTCAATTTAAAAAGTTGATCACATATTAAATAATAACCCCTTCACCTGACGACGAACACTGATGATAGATAACAGAGGATCTCGGTGCAAAATGCACGTCATAATATTGTTGTCCTTACTTTTGAATAAAAAGTAAGTAGGTATATCGCCACGACATGAATCCCCGAGGGGTTGTCAGAGGTTTTCTGAGTGTGAACTGTGAAATGTAAGTCACAATCCACACTCGGCACACCCGCGTTAAAAAGTATGCAATAAATGCATTTTATAGCAAGTCGCGCAAACTGCTTGTTAATAGTTTAATAATAATAATAAATTCTTTATTTCAGGCAGCACATGACAAAAACATACGATGACAAAGGCCCATATATAAATACCTTACAGACTAACATGCATACAAAATATCACTAAGACTAACACTTTAACACAACCTAGCCTGTTTTTGAGGGATTTCAATCCTTATCGCTTCCCTGAAGCGTCGAAACACGATCCCCCCTGGCCAGAAGTCAGCACTGAGGAAACTGCTAGCATGAGCAGCGGACACACGGAGTTTGAAAGACAAAAAATCTTTTTATCTTTCAGGTCCGAGTTGCACTATCCCTACGTCCACATCCCTCCAATGCGACCTATGCACATCTTCATAATATGACGCGTCAGATCTTCTAACGTCACAGTTTTGTGCACTCTGGAGAGGTAGATCTGTGTTATGGGCTCTGCAGCTTTCAGGTCACATGAAGCTGCAGGGGCGGTACCGCGCTTATTGCTTGCTGTAGCTTGCTGAAGTCCTTTGCAACGTACGTCGGTACGTTATCAGGATCCGTTTCCTTGAAGACGCGAAATATATCGTAGAGCGTCTTCTTGCAACTCCATCGCCCATCCGCGACGTCAAACGCTCGGTGGTGACGGCGGTCTTCTCCAGAAAGGTCTACTTGGCGGCGAGGATCTCGGGTCTCCGTGTAGCTGGACGCGCAGATCTGCTCAAGGCTGAGCTCGGCCATTACATCCAGCTTGTTCTGCAGGAAGGCGAGCAGCTCAATGTACCATGATGGTTTCAGCACGTTTGCTGGTGTCCACCACGATTACTATTGGTACTGTTGCGAATCTAGGTCGCTAATTTACGTTGTCAGCATCGGTGCGGCCGCGGCTAGTGAACGATCGACCGAGCTAGTGTCACGATTGTAACTTGTTAAAAAAAGCCGTAAGAAAATCCAAAAGGTTGGACTACATAAGACGTATGGCTAATACAGACAATAAAACAAAAACAATGTGGAAAATTATTAATGAAAAAACTAAAAAAATAAAACAGAGAATATTAAAAAGTACAAAATTAAATTTTGGAGACCAAGTCATCGAAAACCCAGAAAATGTTGCAAATATATTTAATGACTACTTTCTGAACGTAGGCAAATGTACAGAACCAACTGAACAAAGCGGACGGCCTGTTATGCAACCAACCGCGACTTCGATGTATCTTAGACCTGTAGATGAAAGCGAAGTATGTAAAATTATAAAAAATCTCAAAAATAAACACAGTATAGGAATAGATGAAATACCTCCAATATTATTAAAAAAGTGCTTAGATTATTATTATTATTATTATTATTATTATTTATTTATTTAAAAAGTATAACATTACAGCTTACACCAATGCGTTATACAATTATATATTAAAATTAATTATTGATTAAAATAAAATATAAATTCAATATGTACAATTAACAATTAAAAAGATAAAGTAAGATATACAATTCATTATAAATAGGGACGTTCCTTTCATTCATCACGCTCACAGAACGCCAGACATTTCTCACTCACAGTCATCAATCTATCAGCAAACAAATCACACTCTGGTACCGAAGACAACAGTGTGTTGAGTGATGACCGGGCCCGGACGAGCGGAGACATGCTACGAGCAACAGTATGCGACGCCGGAACCGACAATAGAACGTGCTTACGAGTTCGGAGGTATTTGTCAGGCACAAACAGTCGACATACTTGATTGGTGAGCTGTGGGCAGTCTGATTCACCACGCAACATGCGACATGCTGCAACAAGCTGCTCACAGTCTCGTCGAACTTCCAACGAGTTGAACCCCAGCATACCAAGGAGGTATTTTGTCGGATACATAAAAGGGTAGTACCCAAATTTCTTTTTGTACAGAAAACGGAGGAACGCTTTCTGCACTTTTTCGAGCAATAGCACGTATGTTGATTCATGAGGGCTCCAGACGATGGCTCCAGTTTCAATCTTACTTCTCACAAGAGCTGTAAAGAGAAGTTCTATTGCTTTTAGATTTTTGAAATCCTTAGCGTTACGAAGAACGAAACCTAGCCTTTTGGAGCAATCAGCAGCCAGGGTCTTTATGTGCTCGTGGAACGTTAGACGAGTATCAAAAGTGACACCAAGGTCTTTGATAGAGTTCACACGAGCAATCATTTCGGACCCAAGCACATAAGTTGCTTCATAGGTCTGGGTCGCCCTCGTGAAAGACACACAAAAGCATTTGCTGACGTTAAAGTGCAGTTTGTTCTGTACACTCCATCTGTACACAGCGTCTAGGTCCTTCTGTAATAAGTTACAATCAGCCATCTGATTTACATTTAGTATCAGCTTCAGGTCATCAGCATACAGAAGACAAGATACGTGTTTAAGAATGGCCTCTATATCATTAATCATTATAACGAAAAGAAGCGGGCCGAGGATAGAACCTTGACTCACACCTGATCGCGTATGATAAGGTTTTGAGGTGTAACAGCCATACTTGACATACTGTTGTCGGTTTCTGAGATAGTCGGCAAACAGGCTGAGCAGACTTGGAGCAAATCCAATGGCGCACAGCTTTTCAAGTAGGACGTCATTATCAACCCGATCAAAGGCTTTTTTAAAATCGAGGTATGCTACGTCCACTTGGAAGCCACTCTCCATATGACCGGATATAGTGTCCGCCAGCGTCAATAGATTTGTGTTTGTTGATCGACCACTCCTAAATCCGTGTTGTGAATCTGCCAAGTATGGCTGAATTTGAGGGCATAATTTTTTATGCAATATAGTCTCAAAAACCTTGGCTGGAGAACAGAGAATCGCGATAGGGCGATAAAACTCTACATGGGAATGATCTGAGGTAGATGAATTTGCTGTCCCACTTACCATCCTAATTAATAAAAGTTTTGAAGAAGGAATATTTCCCGACCGACTGAAAATAGCCATTGTAAAACCAGTTCACAAGAAAGGCCTAAAAGCCTACCCTCTACTCCCGAGCACTACCGACCAATAGCCATATTACCTTCATTTTCAAAGGTTTTTGAGAAAGCGATGTCAAACCAAATCTATAAATTCTTCGAAAAATATAAAGTTTTTGATGAAAGCCAAAACGGTTTTAGGAAAGCAAGATCCACTACAATAACTGTCTATAAATATATCCAAGCTGCACTTAAGTATATAAATGATAAAAAATACGCTCTGGGAATACTTATTGATTTAACAAAAGCCTACGATAAAGTTTCATACAAAATATTATTGAGCAAATTATATGGCTCAGGCATTCGTGGACCACCTTACTACTGGTTTAAGTCATATCTTGAAAAAAGAACGCAGTTAGTCCAAATTGAAAACTATAATGCAAAAACGCACGAATTAAAATCAATCAATTCTGAATTAAAACCACAAACCTGCTCGATACCACAGGGAAGCGTACTGGGTTGTGTCCTATTCTTAATTTATATAAACGACCTACCAAAAATTTTGAATACGGAAATTACAAGTGTACTTTTTGCTGATGATATCTCATTACTAATAAAATGTGAAAATAGTAAATCTGCTACCAACATTCTAAAAGACACTTTAACAACAGTAAAGACATGGCTAAATGAACATAATTTAGTTGCAGCGCAACTTTGCAAGTATGGATATAGAACATCTCAAAGAGGATGCTAGTAAAATAGACTGGGAAAGTATATTGTTAATAGGAGTGATGTAGTTCTTACTTTTAGACTTCGTTCCGGACATATTCCATTAAATAAATTTGCTTACATGATGCGCAAGTCAGATACACCAAACTGTACTGAATGTGGTGTAGTGGAAGATGTCTATCACATTTTGATGGAGTGTGTGCGGAACGAGGTTCAAAGAAGACAAATAAATTACGACTCAATATTCGAACTGGGTGGATGTAACAGTGCTTTGGCTTGCCCGTATTCGGACGAGGCTAAGGTGCTGATTAAGTTAGTTAAGATCGGGATTAAAGTAAGAAGTGTTGTTGTTTAGTTAAGTTTGTATATGTGTACAATTAGGGTGACATGGTCACTACGTGACCAAATCCTTTAAATAAAGATTTAAAAAAAAAAAAAAAAAAGTATAATACGTGCTGACAGTGTAGACGAGCAAGTGTCTCTTTTCAACTCTTTTTTAACCCAGCTTTACGATAAACACGCCCCTGTTCGGATGATTAAAATGAAGCATCTCCCTTGTCCATGGTTAACTGACGAAATCAAAATATTGATGCAAAAAAAAGTACTTGCCAAATCTAAATTCAGTCACCGGCCTAGCGATACAAATAGGGAAAAGTATCAGCGGATTAGAAATCACTGCAATAAGGTGTGTAGGGATGCCCAAAGACGCCACATTCATGAGTCGGTTGAAAATGGTGATCCAGCCAAAGTCTGGAAATTCCTCAAGTCACTGGGTGTAGGCAAACCACGTCGCGACTCAAGCCTTCCTAAAGATCTGAATTTAAATTCCTTAAATCAACACTTCTCTTCTTCGTCCACTATTGACAGTACGACTAAAACTAAAACATTAAATAATCTTTCTTCAATTACTACACCCGACTACCCTCCTTTTCTCTTTAGTAAATTCACTAGTTGTGATGTTAAGAAGCATATAATCTCGATTACATCAAATGCGGTTGGTCATGATAATATCAGTCGTAAAATGATAATTCCCATCCTCGATATCCTTACTCCCGTGATTACTGGTATCCTAAACAAATCCGTCAATTCTGGAACATTCCCAACCCTCTGGAAAGATGCCCAAATAATTCCTTTACCTAAAAAAACTAACCCTTCATCATTCTCAGATTACCGTCCTATTTCTATCCTCTCATTCCTGTCTAAGATCCTTGAACGTCTTGTCCATCAGCAGTTAAGTCATTTCTTGACCCAAAACCGACTCCTAAATACTTTCCAGTCCGGCTTCCGTCCTGGTCACAGCACAGTTACGGCTTTAACTAAAATAACGGATGACATTCGTTTGGGAATGGACCATGGAAAGCTTACGGTATTGACCCTTTTGGACTTCAGTAATGCTTTCAACACCATTGACTTTGATGTTCTTTTGGGATTACTTTGTTCTCTTAACATATCTCCAACAGTAATTAACTGGTTTCGCAGCTATCTGCAAGGACGCCGGCAGCGCATTCGTATAGACGAATCTCTCTCCGACTGGTGCGATATTTCTGCCGGTGTTCCTCAAGGTGGCGTCTTATCACCTCTCCTTTTCGCATTATTTATCAATAATATTTCTCAGCATATTTCATGTTCCTACCACCTTTACGCTGATGATCTTCAAATCTATAGTCAGGCCAAACTTGATTGCTATCGCAATGACAAATAAAGATTTAACACAAATATCTACCTGGAGTAAACAACATGGACTTCAAGTTAATCCAAGTAAGACACAAGCTATCGTAGTTGGTAGCCCTTACTTCATTTCTAGGATTGATTGGCATTTACTGCCGCAGATAAGTTTTGATGGTACCCATGTTCCCTATAGCAGTAAAGTGAAAAATCTTGAAATCTTTCCTGGGGTCCACAACTTGATGAGGTTAGCCGTAAAATGTTTGCCTCTGCCTTCTCTCTAAAAAGACTCCGAAACTTCCTGCCAACTGCTACCAAAGTTGCGCTTGCACAATCCCTCCTACTTCCAATTCTAGATTATGCAGACTGTTGTTACCTAAATCTTACCGAGGAGCAACTTAATAAACTCGAGCGTCTTCAAAATTTTTCTATTAGGTTCATATTTGGATTACGCAAATATGACCATATCTCCCAATTTCGTTCTCAGCTTGAGTGGCTCCCAATCCGTCTTCGTCGCAAGTCTCATATTCTTTTCCTTCTCTATTCTGTTTTATTTAATCCTGTATATCCTTCTTATTTAAAAGATCGCTTTGTGTTTCGTCTTAAAAAGAACGACCTAAATCTGAGGTCATCTGGAAATCTTCGCCAATCAGTGCCAACTCATACTACGCGCTTTTACAGTAACTCATTTACTGTTGAAGCTGTACATCTGTGGAATGCTCTTCCTCTCACAATACAACAAGCTCCATCATTACAGTCATTCAAAACCCTAGTCAAACAGCATTATCTTTCACTTTGATCTTAAAGTTCATTGTTTCTATTTGTCCCTATATTAATACATATTTATATATATATAATATATAATTTATTTATAAATATATATAACATTATTTATTGTTTATGTATATTATATATTTACATTTTAATCAAAATGCTTTACTTTATTTTAAAAACTGTTATTCTGTGCACCGCCTATACACCTTTTCATTTTTAAGAGTTCTTCCATCCAAAGGTTGTCTGGAAGAGATCGCTTTTAGTGATAAGACCGCCAATTGTACCCTGTTAACTTATATTTTAAAATTTATTGTTTTTTATTTCTCTTTTGGTGTGCAATAAAGAATATTGTATTGTATTGTATAATTTAAATATTAACTTGAAAAAAACCAAAATGATGCATTTCAGGCCTTATCAAAAGCCCCCGCTACAACTTAATCTAGAATTTGATAACAATAAAATAGAGACTGTAAACACCTTCAACCTATTAGGAATAAATCTTGATACCCACTTAAACTTTAAGAGTCATATTGAGAAAATAAAATCAAAACTATCGAAGTTTACTTTTGCACTGAGTGAAATAGAACATAGCGTCGTTGCAAATCCAAAATATCTTATGTGCCGTTTTAAAAGTTTCGAGAAAATCGATAAAAACTACCCAGTGAAAAAAAATGTTAGGTAACTAAATTTTTTTACTATCTAGTTTTTTCAAGTATGAATTGAGCATTTTACAGGTATATGTTTTAACAAAAAAAAGTTATAAGTTTTAATCAAAATTATTTTTTTCAGTTATTTTGTGCACTTAAGAGGTTTTAATTGAAATATTTTGTTACATAATAGGTTTTCCGCTACGTACAAGTTGATTAAAAGACATGACGTTTTTATCATAAACACTTTATTGAACTAAATTCAATAATAAAAATTGTCACTAAGAAAAGGAAAATAAAGACTTCTTCTTCTAAGTACCCGGAGCAAACTCCAGTTGGTCATAAAATGGATGGTAATCCTTATCAACGACAGCTTTCAGCTCTTGCAGATGTCTGAATTTGCTCTCTGTTATTTTAATTGGCTGAAAATACAATTTTTTCGGAGTAAGCGAGCCCTCACGAATAATATTTCTACGCTGGGGAAGTATGGTCCATTCGTTCACGTGCCTTAATTTATACGTTACCGACCCATCTGGTAAATATTTTAGCCCTCTAAGGTCTACCACAACGGGGTCACCTTTCTTTTTACCAGGTCTTATAGATTTGAAGTTTGAGTCAAGCTCTTCATAATTAAGAAAGAAATCAAAGTGCACTGATTTAATATCATAAGGATTTCTGGGACGAGCTTGGTGCATGCGAGCCACATAATCACTGGGCGCATAAATTGGAGGTTTAATATATTGTTCGATTGTAGAATGAACACTATCTACCTCCATCATAGTATGACCCTTTTCTAGATACAATTGTTCAATTGTGACATTCATCCTTTGAGATGCGTCACTTAATGCACTTGACAAAATTCGGTTTCTATTTTGGTGGCCACATCCGTCTGAGATAATAATTACACGCTCAGTTTGAGGAGACAATTTTTTTATGTAATCCAACAAACAGGTAGTAAATTCATTGGCGGTAACATTGCCATCTGCTTCATGCCAAAAATAGATCGTAACATTACGATTTTTGTAATCATAAACTGTAAAATTATGACATTGTAGTTTCAATTTATAATAAAGCGCACTTGCCAGGAGCTTAGGAGCAAGTAAAACACTTTGCACGTCGACTGACATGACAACAACTTTGTCGTTGGCCATCTTTATTGCATCATTTTTGGTTTGGCGTCCTTCATTTTTCTTAATAATATGGTCATCGTACTCCTCCTTAGAAACGTTGCCAGCTTTGTAGCTGCAGCAGGTGTCACATTGGTCCTTACGTGGACGATGAATCGCAATGTTTTCATGAGCCAACACTTTTAAAAATGTTGGTCTGCTTGCTGCTTTAAAATTACGTTTGTTACACCATTTCACGAAAACCTCGTGCATGTGTAAATCGGACCGAAAAGTTGGCTCCACATAAAGCTTTTTTGAACTAGCCCGACAGTAGTGACTGGGCACTTTTGGCAATAAATCAAGCCACGTTTTTACAATTTTAGTCAAAGGTGTTAGGGCAATATTGTTTGATACTGCAACCGGTTGATTCTCTCTTGTTTCACAATCAGTATTTTCGTCATCGCTATTTCCATTTATTGTGTCTGCTTCTTTGGTCCAACGTCGAAAACAGTCTTCGCCGATGCTCAGGCAATTGTCGGCATACCCTTACCTTTGTAAATTTTTCATCGCTTTTGTTCAAATAGATATCGTGACCACTTCCCTTTTTTGGAGGATCCTGCTGTTTTCGTCGACGTCTTAATCCTCTTCGAACTGCTGAGGTTTTCACAAACGCCTTCTTTTCCTCCCAAGTTTTAAGGCTCCAAAAGGCTGAGTGTATTAATTTTCGCTCCTCCTCAGAAAACACAGCACAAAGAAATGTGGTCTTGGTTTTCAAAACAACATTTGCATGCAAACAACGTGGTTTTAGGACTCTTTTAGGTTTGTCGATACAGGGTTTCAACTGCTCATTGATCTTTTTGAACCCTTGATAGGCTTTCCCTAATACTCTGGCTTCCTTGTTTTTCTGAATTGCATTAAAATTCTTTTCTTTGTGAATTACTACAGGAACTTGGTATTCTATTTCTTCATCTGTGGATAATGAAACGGCTAGCAAAGAGGTTTCATTTCGACTTGATAGTAGCTGCAATGACACCTCATCTTCGCTGTCGGTTAAGGTTAACGACTTTCTTCTTCTTTTCGGTGATGGGGATGGAGCCCAGTTTGGATCACTTGCACTGTCATCACTACCATATGGGCAAATCTCATCTAAATCTGGTGGTGATGAATGTGATTCCAAAATTTCCTTACCACGATTTTCTATTTCATCGATGGTACGGTTCTGAATCGAATGTACCATGACGTTATGAGTTGATCTCTGAAATGATGCTTCTTCTTCATCACTATCGAAGGGAAGTGGTAGAATCTCATCAAAGTCTGTTGGTTGTTGTGATAGTAGCAGTGGCGGTGATAATGTTCTGGAATCTACAAACTCGACTCCGAGATCTTCTAATGTGATAAGAGAGTCACGCTTTTGTCCAGTACATTGTTGGCTCAACGAATTGCAATTTACTTCGCAGGTTTGCTCACATTTCGTGTTTAGGGCTAAACTAAGGATACGTTGACCTCTACCTGAGCGTCGTTTGCTCATATTGAGATATTATAGCTAAAAGATTTTATCACACATCAATCAAAAACTTTTAAACAAAAAAAGCGTGCGTCACACGGCATGAATTGCACGAAACTAAGTTCATTTGATTGATTTGTCACCTGCGAACCGCCCGCATCGTCTTGACCTTGACACAGCTGGCTTCATCTTTTATCTTGCTCATATATCTACTCAAAATGCATAATAATTGCTCTCTTTCTCCAAAAAATGGCGGGTAAACATAGTGACGGGTGCACACACATAAGAGTTTTAATGACAAATTTTGTTCAAAAACTTGTAATTAAAACCTCTTATGTGCACGTTGAGCACATACGATATTTTAAACGGACAACAAAATGTAGTTCAGCACATAAGATGTTTTTTAAATGGGATCTAGGAACTTCAATTTAAGTGTTATGCACATAGGTGTTTTTGCATACGGTGCAGGTTACAATTTACTTTCAAATAATGTAAAAAAGTAACTTCTTGCAAAAACGTCACATAAGAGGTTTTAGATTTGCAACGACGATAGTACAAACACGCAAACTGCACTATCAGCATACTATGCCTATGCCTATTCGTGGCTCCGTTATGGCATAATGCTGTGGGGTAATAGTGTAGATGCGAAACAATTATTTATAAA
The DNA here is from genome assembly GCA_910592155.1 of Ypsolopha scabrella. NCBI lineage: Eukaryota > Metazoa > Arthropoda > Insecta > Lepidoptera > Ypsolophidae > Ypsolopha > Ypsolopha scabrella. The sequence goes on from OU342977.1 coordinate 19,634,542, forward strand.
ACAAAAACGTTGTGTGCGTATACTCGCTCGCATAAAAGAAACCGAGAGCTGCAAAACATTTTTCAAAAAATTTCAATTATTAACATTACCTTGTATATATATTTCTGATATAAGTATATTTGTTTTTAAAAACAAGAACCTATTTCCACAAATTAAAGATACGCATTCAATTAATACCCGGCACAAAGATAAATTATATTTGCCCCCGTCGCGAATAAAAATGTTAAATTGTAGTCCCTATTATATGGCAGTTAAAATATTTAATAAATTACCAACTACTATAAAGACCACACAAAATGAATCTGCGTTTATAAAAACATTGAAACAATATTTAGTAGAAGGGTGCTTCTACACAGTAGAAAGTTTTCTGTCTGATGAAAAATAATGTGATATGGCTTTCTGATCTCTTACCTTTTAAGTACTGTTTAAGTTAGTTAAGTTTACTGTTTATGCAAACATTTTGTAAAAGATTATTAGATATTAAGACACTGTGAAATATTATAGCAGTGAAAAAGAATTGTGTAATAATATATAGTATTAGTAGTGTTGCTGTACCTGATAAGGGTAGCTAAGTTATTAAGTTCTTATAAAATTGTAACATCTGTGTACACTTAGTTGCAATAAATATTTTGAGTTTTGAGTTTAGGTGATCACATGAAAATTATTCCATTTTATGCGTTACATTTTGACTGCATAATTAGATAATTACATTACAACTGTAACCACGCTTTAAAGTTTGTTAGTGTAATACAAACAAATATAATTATATATCCGCAAATTGCTTTAATTGCTAATTCATTAGGTGGTAGAGCTAATGCCGGGCTCGACTGTGGAGGTACCACCATCTTACTCGCAAATCCTCCCGAAGTTATTCGGGTGAGAGTAAGAGGACAGCTCTCAGGCAAAAAAACCAGGCGGCCCACCATTGCCTGGGACCGATGGATGGCGGTATATCCATCCCCAATTGCCGGGCCTTATATAAATAAGACTGGTGACGGGCAGCGGCGTCACTGGTGCAAGGGTTTCGGCACCGCGCTCGCCTACCCGCCTGCCCAGCGTGTGTGAGTATGGGAATTTCTTCCAGGAGGACCACCAAGAGTGGCGAAATCCTGGAAAGGCCTATGTCCAGCAGTGGACGAAACAGGCTGATGGATGGATGGATGGAAATTGCTTTAAAACGCATTTATTCCATACTTTCTATTCAAAAGTAAGGAAAACAATATTATGATGTGCATTTTGCACTGATCATGGATCTATTCGCGGGTCCGTAGCACTGATATAAAAAGTTACCCATTTAATAGACTTATTGATGGCTCGTTAACAATAGCGTAGTTTTAACTGACTATCGAGATGTCCTGGACAGCCCTCGCCGGGACATATCGGCGCGACGGCACAACTCTTGCAGCACAAGAACTTGCTCAACAGCGGCAGATGACAGTTGAAGCACACGAGACACGCCTCCCCGTACGGGCCAAGGACGAAAGGAGGGTCCATTAGCACCTTCTCAGTCGCCCGCAGGTCTTTAGCTGCGACGGCATATCTACAAATTGTACATCCTGACATAATAACTAGATACTAATAAAAATATGACTTTAGTTGGGTGCACTACGGAAAAAAGACTTCGTAACCCAGAAATCCTCTGCAAAAGTTAGCCGGTAGGTTAAGTATCACGAGTCGCGGAACGTAGTGTTTTGTCAAACTATTACTGTTACCGCTTTTCTCTCAGGTGAATATTTATTCATCTGAGGCTTTTCTAGTCCGGCGATCTGACCGAATTGAAAATTGGGCTCTCAGGAAAGGAGGCTTTGTATTTTGTAAATACATGTGAGGTATCAAATAAACCGTCTCAACTAGTTGTCTTAACTACTTAGACGGACGGAACTCGAGCATTCCATGCGCAGTACACTGAACAGAAATGCCGGGAATTTAGTTTTGCCAATAGAGCAATAACCATCACATACCTGCCCAATTTATCTGATTTCTCAACTTCGTAACGTACGTAGTTGGTAAACATGATTCACTGTCACAAAATTCACTAAAATGTTGTACTTTTCGAACAAATATAAATATAAATAGGAAATAATAAACCGCATGGGAACCAACTGCATAGATATATCGGTTTCAGTATTATGATCACGTGTGCGCCGGACCAGACAAACTAAAGTTGGTTGTTATTAATAGATGGACTCGGGAAGCGCTATTTTTATCCAGCGGTGTCCTATACTGTTCCATATTAACCGTATTTTAACTGATAGATATTGTTGCGAAGAAATCCCTACGCTCCAAACGATTAAAAAAAAAAAGAAAGAAAAGCAGAAAAATCCAGATCTGAATAACAAAACTATCTGTTTAAAAAAAGAAAATACCAACGTGAATAAACTTAAATTGCTGATATTCCTCAACGCCCGTGGTTCTTTAAATACCGTGATGCTAATAAGATTTCCACATCCATAGTTTTAGGTCATGTATGTTCTCCCGTTTTTCTGGCAAAAATCAGGGTGAGGGATTATTCCCTCTGTGAATGTGGCTTGTATGAAGGGACTGTAGATCATAATTATGTTCTTTGAGTGTCAAAGATTACAGTATTCTTTATATGATGTCCTCCCTCCGCAAATCCCCCGTCCCGCTAACTTCAGCTTTCTGCTGACTTTCGTATATACTTAGTCATTTTGTATACACGTTATGTAAGTTTATTAAATTAAATAATATAAAACTATAAAAGTAGCATAGTGTGTTGTATAGGTACTTACTAGTGTTTTAATAATATTCAGTATTTATTGTAGGTAACATATTACGGTTTTATTAATGTTTATTTTCCTCTGTGTATATATTGTGTACTTGCTAGTCAACTTTCCTGGAGCGGGGAAAACGTTTTTAAAAAGAATAAATTTTGGTTTAAGAGCGTGTATTTGCTCTGACAGAAAATCTAAGACTAACTTATTATTCTATGCTTATTACTACGAAACATTGGGATGACCAGGCAGGAGCTGGCCTTATCAGTTTCCGCTTGCCGACTCAGCATCGAAACTCCTAGAAGATAGAGTGGCCGTGAGCTTTATCGCTAGAGTCGCCAGGCGTAACTCCTCCCTCCTTAAGATCGAAGTTCTCTTCTTTATGAGCAGAACTTCGATGGTTAATTTTACACAATTTAATGTAATACTTATATGCTAGGAAACAAAGGAATACAAATAACGTTACATACAGTCCAATGGTCCAAATACTTATACTATTCACTGTGATTGCCTTTTCACTTTCACTATTATTTTCACTCACACTTTTCTTAAGGCTGTATGATAGAAACTTTAAATCTGTTAAGTCAATTCCTTCTAGATCTACAATTTTCGGGGGCGTCGTTTCTGTTGGCTGGTTTATCTTGGGTAAGTTGACTATGGGCATCTTTAAATTCGCTTCTGTTTCTTCTTCGATAGAATGTCTTTTTAGGGTAATGTTTCAAATTTTTACTTCGCATGGATCGTCCAGGGTGAGTACGTAAGTTCCGTGAACTTTCTGGCGAAATATTTCGTTGCTGCAAATTCTGGATAGTAACATATCTTCCTTACAATAGAGAATCCATCTGTTGGCTTCGATGAACTGAACTTTTACTGCTTCGATGGATATCGGGATTTGGCTGCATGACGTCACGTTTTCAGCATACGTCATTAATTCTATGACGCAAGGGTCTTGAATAAAATCAGAAGTGTCATCTTCAAGACAGAGGAAGCTGGCTTCGTCTATTTCTTCACAGGGGTGAGTAAGCAGTCTGATCTTCAACCCTTTCACCAGGAGGTATGGATATTTGGGTATAATAACGACAGTGTGGTCTTGGGATAACACAGGTAGGGGAAAGAGTTTATAATAGATATATGTGTCTTTTATGATAAGTGGTATTTCCAAAATATATGTAATTTGATTTCCTTTAAAGTAAGCTTTTAACATTATGGTTCGCTCTATTTTCTAATACAGGAGGATAAACTAACTTTTCTAACTTATTTATCTTTACAAGAAGTTGTAATAGCTTATTTGATTCTATTACAGATTGATGTAGTATTCCTAACCTACTTAATGCTAAACTAGTCTCTATCTCATTCAATTTAATAAGTATATATTGAAAGTTATGATTTAGTAAATTGTATGTGCTTATAACTTGTGTTTGAATGTGATTAAGATATTCTTTCTTTAAAATCTCGCTAATATTATTAGTTAATTGTCTGATGACCGTATTAATTTGAATGAGGTTGTCATTTAATTTAAATGTAGAGTTTGCTAAGGTTTGCACCATTTCAGTGATCAATGTCAGTTTCTTGTTATTACCGTTTTGATTTATCTTTACTTCGTTAATAATTTTGTCATATCTAATGGCATCTTCATTATCAAGATTTCCTGTTATAATTTTAATTAATGAACCAAGGGGATTAATTATACCACGCTTAATACGAATTGATGGTGCTACTTGTCGAAATTTATCTATAGTTAAATTCTTAACATATTCTGTTTGTATCTTAATATCTATAAAATTATACGTAAAATCTTTATCAAAATTACGAACTAACTTATCTAATTCGGATGTTCTCATAATATTTATTTCCAAGTTGTCTGCGACAGGCTTGAAGTCTAGTGTTTTCGCGATGATCCATTTGTCATTGCTTATAACAGCAACGCCATTTTTGACGGGCAGGATTCCTGGGTTTTTATTTAGTTCCTGGAGCTGAAGCGCATGGAGTCGCGTCATCATGGCCACTGCCAGGACGAGCAGGTGTCTGTGGAGGGCGTTTTACATTTTTGAGTGGAACCTTAGTCTCACGGTTTCTAACACGAATAGGGACAATATTTCTAGAGATATCGCCTGTTACAACGGCCTCTGAATATCGTGGTTTGTCTTTACTACTTCTTTTATTTGTGTCTTTAGCAAAGATTGTGTCGCCTGGTTCTATTTTAAAGTCTGTCTCGCCACCTCTTTTATTAATAATTTTCTCTTTATTTTTAATAGCTTGTTCGGCCAAATGTTTATAAAGGTACTTAGTTCGTTTTGTATGTTCTTTTACCAATTGTTGTAAATACTGTTTTTCAAAGTCTACGTCAAAAGCATGTCTTGAGTCTGTATGTCCTAGTAACACTTCAAATGGAGTCATGCCAGTGGCGGAATGTATACTGTGATTGTACGCCATTATAGCGTATGTCATTATAGAAGCAGCGTCTGTATATTTTTGCTCATATTTTGCCAATCTGTAAATTTCGATTATAGTGGAGTGGAATCGTTCAATAAGGCCCATGGAATTGGGATTGTTCGTGGTGCCTATATGTAAGTCTACTTTATAGAGAGTAAGAAGTTCTTTCATCAAAGCGTTGTTAAATTCTGAACCAGGATCTGAACTGATTTTTAAGGGTACGCCGTAAAAGGAGAAGTATTTGATAAGGGCCCTAACCACTTCGGGGGTAGATCGGTTTGCAATTTCAAACGCTTGACCGATTTTACTGAAAGCGTCGACAATAGTCAAGTAATAACGTCCTTCTATAGAAAACAGGTCAATAAAAATCTCCTCTAAGGGTTTAGTCTGTGTCTGTGTCAATTGCAGTTTGGGTTTCAGGGGTTTTCTGTCATATTTCATTTTTCGGCAGGTTTCACAGGAATTTATTACACTAGATACAATTTGGTCCATATTATGCCAGAAATATGTGCGTTTGATGTGGGATAGGGTTTCCTTAATACCGCGATGGCAGGTTTTGCCAGTGTGGTATTTCTGAACAATACTTTGCTGTTCTGTCTCGTCTTCTACGAATACTACTCTTTTGGTGATTTTCGGCAGAGGGCGCCCGGGTGATTAAGATATTGTTTAAATTTGCTCCTCAATAATAATTTAAAAGTCTATGATTACAAGTGCATTTTCAAAGTAAAACTGCTTTCTCGTAATTTGTGTAAGTTCTACTACTACGGGAAGTGATTTGTTTGTGTATATTTCAATATTTTCCCTGATTTAGGACAAAAACGATATTTATCATTATTCTCCCAAATACCCTCATTCAACGAGAAGAAAAAGTGTTCCTAAGAATTTAGTGTTTTCTTTTTGTATCAGTTGTGCAAAACTGTTCCAGTGAATTTACAAAGTGTATCTATAAAACTTTTAGTTAGGTACTCTTCTTGAAAAGGTGAAAGCTGAAAACTCCTTTTATTGTTGGATTCAACGTCATCTAATGGTAACGCTATGAACTAAAACCGCTACTACAGAACGTGTATTGGAGCGCAAGAAGACGCCCGAAGCAGCAGCTGGAACGTTCTTGAGCAATTATTTTCGAATTTATCCACCGGAGGGAGTTGGATGCGTGCGCAAGAGTTTTTCCGTTTTGGCTAAAGAGGACGCTGCTGGTATATATACATATTTTTTTTTTTTTTTGCCGACCATTTACACGTTAACCAATCGCTTTGAAATGAGCGCTCATAACTGTTTTACTTGTTCGCTGCCCACGACGGCAAAAGATCAGCTGAAATGCACTGGATGTCACCACTTCCTTCATTTCTCATGCGGCGGTTTGAAAGATTCAGATTTCAATAAAATGTTGCCAATGAATAAGGGTAAATGGAAGTGCCAATCTTGTAGGTCTAAGAGACCCAGTCCACTGATCAAGCAACATACTGATCCGACTACCATAACGACATCTACAGATTCCAAACAGCAAAACCAAACCGACTCCGTACTGTCTGACATACCGTTGTCTATGGTAAACTTAGACACTCAAGCATTTATCGAGTACTTTGAGAAAAAGTTTTGCCTGCTTAGAGAGGAATGGAAGAAGGATGTAAGTGAGATCCTCAAACCCGTTCAAAAGGACATGCAAAGGCTCTCAGAACGTCTTGATAACTGGGAGAGTAGGTTGGAGACACTTGAAATAAGCGTACATGGAATAAATGAGCTACATATTGAAAATGAGGCGTTGAAGAAAGAGCTGAGTAGAATGCAAAGAAGCTATGATACTCTGGACCGTAATTCCCGTCAATGCAACGTGGAAATGCAGAATGTTCCAGAGATAAATGGGGAGGACCTGGTCGGACTGGTTCGCAACATAGGCGGCCTGATCGGGGTGAGCGTGCCGGTGGAGAGTATCCGGAGCGTGCACCGCGCAGCCCCTGGGAAGCAGCGCGACAGACCCAGAAACATCATCGTACAGTTGTCCACGCGACGCCTGCGTGACGACATCCTGGCCGCAGCGAAGGTACGCCGCGAGCTCAGCACCGAGCAGCTGTCTCTCCCGCCTCCAATCCGACGATTTTATATCAATGAACATCTCACGCTCACAAATAAAATTCTGTATTCTAAAGCACGTGAACTGATGAAAATAAAAGAATACAAACACACTTGGGTAAAGAATGCAACCGTGCTTATGCGCAAAACGGACTCCAGTAAAATCATAAAAATCCGTGATGAGGAAGACTTGGCGAAGGTTATCTGACTTTTTATTTGTACCTGCATTTTCCACCACATTTATGAAACATGGACACTACTCTGCATGATGTTTGTAATTAGGAATTTGATTAATTATAAATTCTATACGTATGTGTTTAAATTTATTAAAATACCGCTATCCACTTTTTACTACTCTTATAATTGTGTAATTTTTGAAAAATTTATTATTGCCTGTGTACTCGTATGTTTTATACTCTTGTATTTATTGGAACACCATGTAATCAAAACTCTACAACATATCATTAATACGTATTATTTTACTATTATACTGAACTACGTTCATCATCTACATATTTTTGAACATATTTACTCAAATAAAATAATTGCATTATACTCGTGCAGTCTGCTCACGTTTTCAAACATATTTAATACACATTATTATAAAAACTTACAAAATGTGTAGTACAACTAAAAAGTGCAATCTTAAACTAGGATTTTTAAATATAAGATCGCTTAATACGGGAAGCGACGAACTACAGTTTATAATGGATAAATATAAGCCAGATTTACTAGCCCTTAACGAAACTTGGACAAGGGACGGTGAAGATAAGTACGCACCAAATATACCCGGTTACACCCTTAAAAACACACCGCGGCCCCGCGATAAGAGAGGTGGTGGTGTCGGCTTTTACGTGCGACATGGTCTACGTGTACGGCACAAACCACACCCCCCGTCTTCGCTCGAGCAAATGTGGGTGGAACTGAGTATGTCCGGCGTAGGACGCGTAGCCATCGGCACTGCTTACCGTCCCGGATCCGGGCTGTCTCCAGGCTCAGCTATCGACGCATTGAGTGAATCGGTAAGTACTTTTGGGTACTGTGATTTTATTTTCGTGTTAACAGATTTTAACGTAGATTTGTTGAAACCAGATAAGGGCTCGGCACCAGAGTTGATTACTTTTTTGTCACAGCAAAACTTATACCAGTTAGTAAGAGAACCAACAAGAATACAAAAAGAATCTGCGACATTACTGGATTTATTAATAACGGACAGTCCTGATCTATGTAAAACTATAACTGTATACCATAATCCCCTGTTAAGTGACCATGGGCTTGTTTTGGGAGAATTTAAAATAAAGAGTTCAGTGAGAACGTCTCAATTCGTGTGGACACGCTCGTTAAATAGCATAGATCAAAATGAATTTTCTAATGATCTACAGCAAATCCAATGGAGTGATGTTTACCACGCTAGCAATATACATGACATGGTCGATACATTTAATAGCTTTATAACTTTAATTTTTGAACATCATGCGCCACTGCACAAGGTAAAAATAAAAGACAACCCATCTCCTTGGATCACGGACACCATCAAACAAATGATGTCACTTCGTGATAAGGCTTTTAGGCGAGCAAACCTCACAAAACGCGAGTCACACTTTAGATATTACAAAGACCTTAAAAATATAGTAACGAGTGCAATCAAAAGAGAAAAAGAAGCATTTTATACAAATTATGTGAACAATAATAAAAACAACCCTACAAAGATGTGGAAGTACTTCAAACAAACATCGGTTTTAGGTACAAATAAAAATAAGCGATTAAATATTCCTCAACATCTTAATGATCCCGATCAAATTAATGACTTTTTTTTAGATGTTCCTGGTGACCCCAAAGTTGACGAAGAGTTGCTGAGTTTTTATAGAAAGAACAAATTTGGTTTAAATGAATTTAAAATCGAGAACTGTACCGAGGATCAAGTTCTAAAAATAATTAGATCAATAGGCACTAGCGCTTCCGGTTATGATGCTATATCGATTACAATGATAAACATGACTTTATCGACAACTCTACCTATAATCACCGATATGGTCAACAGATCAATATCTGAAAATACTTTTCCTAATGCCTGGAAATTAGCAAGGGTTAAACCTTTACCGAAGTGTGCATCAGTAGAAAAACATAGAGATTTAAGAGCTATTAGTATATTGCCTGTGGTTTCTAAGGTCCTTGAAAGGGTTGTGTGCTCCCAACTAACAAAATATTTAGAGAAGGAATCAATTCTCCCACCTTATCAGTCGGGCTTCCGTAGTCAACACGGAACCGCTACGGCTCTGGCTCACGTTACTGACGATGTTCTAACAGCTTCAGATGCGGGTAAGGGCAGCATTCTAGTCCTGCTGGATTTTTCTCGGGCCTTCGACTGCCTCAATGCTGAACTATTGATCGCTAAAATGTCCTATTACGGAATATCTGAATCAAGTTGTAGGTGGTTCCAGTCTTTTCTCACTGATAGATCCCAGTACGTTGTGACTGAGGATGAGCAAGGGAACATTATGCAGTCACACATAAAACAACTAGCACGAGGTTGCCCACAAGGATCAATCCTTAGTCCACTCCTTTTTATTTTATACACTTCAGATTTGACCAAAAATTTAAATCACTGCAAGGTCCACCTATACGCGGATGATACTCAACTCTATCACTCGTTTAAACACCAAAATACAAAGGAGGCAGTGCAGCACATTAATAATGATCTACAGGTTATATTTGAGTGGACTAAAAGAAATGCGCTGGTTCTGAATCCTTCCAAATCAAAGTTCATGGTCCTTGGAACAAAGCGCCAATGTGAACAAATTGCCGAAAAATTGCCTCAAATTGAGATTGACCATAAAACCGTAGAAAAAGTTGCATCTGCGAGAAACTTGGGCCTACAAATGGATAACGAACTTCGTTTTGTTGAACATGTTAATAAAAAAATTCAAAATGCTTTTTACCGCCTGAAGGTTATGTATGGTATTAGGGACTTCCTGAAACAAGACGTTAGAGTAATACTTACTGAATCCCTTATTCTCTCAATATTCAATTATTGTGACACCGTGTATGGACCAAGGCTATATGGAAAGACCAGTCGGGCTATACAGCGTATCCAAAACGCATGTGCACGTTTCTGCTACGGGATACGCAAGAGAACGCATATCACTCCTTATCTAAATGAGATGAAAATACTCAAAATGGAGGGACGGAGAGAAATGCATCTCGCAAGCCTCGTACATAAAGTTGTACACACAAAGCAACCGAAGTACTTGTTTGATAAATTTGAATGGTTAGGAGATTCACACACTAAGTTTACTCGAAGTAAGGTACAAAACAAAATGTCTATTCCAAACCACAAAACTGTTAATTTTAGAGCAGGGTTCAAATTCGCCGCAGCTAAGGTTTGGAATGACCTACCACCACCGTTACAGGAAAAAGTACCTTACTGTACACTTAAAACTAAACTTAAATCTTTTTATTTAAACAAACAAATTTCATTGACAACAGATCGATATAAAATATCAAGATCAGCAAAAAAGAAAATCAAAAAGGTCAGTCAGTCTAATAGGCTGTAATTGTGATTCTCTTTTTTTCTTCTTTTCTTCACAATGTGCTTTCCATACAAAATTATATAGTTGCCATTTTTTTTTTCCTCTTCATGACAGATTGCACCCTTTTTGCACAACGCACATGCACTCGAATTTATAAATTATGTATTAATTTATTCCTGTTGATATATCACGTACTAGCACTTATTCTTTTAAAATTTGTTGGTATTATATTTTATTTTGACAACACTTTTTTTACAACTATATAAACTTTTATACCTTTGTGTTTTTTTATGGCATTTATTTACATTTATGTACTTAAATTAAAATATTTACATGGTACTCACATGGTAACACTACATACCTACATATACATAAGTAGACAATTTTCAATTTATTAAATAAGTAAAATCACATCATACATGTGTATCAATCACAATCAAAAACAGTGATATGTTAGGTGTTGTTTAACTTTATTTATTGTTCATTTATCCCTTTAACAATGAGGTATGTATATCTATATTCAGAGTTTTTTTTTTCGTGTTATTTATTTCTTTTTGTGTTTAATGTAACTGTTTCTTTTGTAGACGCACCCTCTGCATTTGTATCAAAAAATCATTTAATTTTACAGGGATGCAGTGAAAAACAGCGCTGTTCGAATCATTGCTTATGATCCGACAGCATTGCTGAACGCATGACCTTTTGTCAAATTAGCTTAAGATTTTATCTATTATTATAATTATGTTATTTTTTTTTTTTTTCTTCTTTGGCAATAAATGATATTTTTCTTTTTCTTTTCTTCTTTTCTGGTACACTCAAAGAATTGAACTAGTTCCTTTTTAAATAGGAATATAACTGTTTCTGTAAATTGTCGTCGGTGTTCGTCATCTTCAAAAAAGATGAAGTATTTGCTTTTGTTTTTGATGTATTCTTTTAAAAACTGCTTTACTAGATCAGGTCGATTAATGGGAAGATGGACTTCTAAAATCCTTTGTTTTTCTCTAGATATGTCTTTAACAGAAAGTTTGTCAATTAACCAAGTGAAAACTAATATCTGGTTGGGTTTTGTGTCGATGGCTTCCTGTAAAATTGGAATGCCTTGAGATTCAGTATCTTGTGCTGAATGAGCTGTTTCAGTAACTGTAGATTTTTCAGATGCTGTTAAAGTTGCACTAGAAGGGCTTGGTATCGAATATGGAGATTTTCGGCCTATTGATAATGTTCTCTCCGAATCAGAATCTGGGATGCTTATGGGATGTTCTGAGTCAGAGTCTGAAATAGTCATTGGCTTATCTGGTGGTTTTGGAAAGGATTTCTTTTGTAGTTTACCTAGTTCTTTAATTTCTTTTGTCAGTTGTCTTATAGTCTCATTTCTGTCTTCGTCTTTGTCAACATTTGCTTGAGTGGAAATATTCTCATCTTTACCTAAAGCATTTATACGGATACGTGATAAAGCGTCTGCATTTAAATTTAATTTTCCTTTTTTGTATATCGGGTCAAAGTCGTATTCAGCTAATCGTAAGCGCCAGCGTGTAAGTCTACTGTTTGTGTCTGTCAGGGATTTAAGCCATTTAAGGGGCTTGTGGTCTGTAATAACTATGAACTTTTTACCGTAGAGGTACGGGCGAAAATGTTTCACGGCCCATACAATTGCAAGTAATTCTTTTTCAGTAACACTATAGCGAGTTTCAGCATCGTTAAGGGTTCTGCTTGCGTAGGCAACTGGTTTGTCATTTCCAGGTGTCCCTTGTGAGAGTACGGCGCCCAAAGCGAACTGTGAAGCGTCCGTTGTCAGTATGTATTGCTTGTCAGGGTCTGGGTACTGAAGAATGGGGGCATTCACCAGTAGTTCCTTACATTTTTGAAAAGATTCCAAATATTTTTCATCGCTAATAGGCATAGTTTTTTTCTTTTTCAATCGTGCTGTCATGGGTTGTGTAATCTTTGCGAAGTCTTTTATAAATCGTCTGTAGTATCCAATGAGTCCAAGAAAACTTTTTATTTCAGTTGTCGTTCGAGGCAAGGGGTAGTCAAGTACTGCTTTAATTTTGTCATTATTAGGTTTAAGTCCGTTGTTAGTGATCATATGTCCGAGGTATAAGACCTCTTTTCTCAGAAACTCAGATTTATCTAGCTGTACTTTTAGGTTGGTCTTGCGAAGTCTGTCAAACACTGTCCGTAATTTGTCAATATGTTCCTGAAGGCTTGAAGAATACACGATTATGTCATCCAGGTATACCAGGCAATGTATACCTTGTAGTCCACGTAGTACGTTGTCAATTGTCCGTTGGAAGGTGGCTGGTGCCGTTTTGAGGCCAAAAGGCATACGAGTAAACTCATAATGTCCTGATTGGGTTGTAAATGCTGTTTTATGTCTGTCTTCGTTAGCTACCTCTATTTGGTGGTAGCCACTTGCAAGGTCAAGGGTAGAGAAGTAAGTACTTCGTCCTAATTTGTCAAATAAGTCAGTTATGTTCGGCAGAGGGTATTTATCGTCAATTGTTAGGTCGTTCAGTTTTCTATAGTCAATTACGAGCCTAAATTTCTTTTCGCCAGATGCGTCAGGCTTTTTAGGCACTAAATGCACCGGGGCACTCCAAGGAGAAAAGGATTCCTTCACAATATTGTTCTGTAACATTTTATCTACTTGCTTATTAATTTCGTCATTTACTACTTGTGGTTGTCTGTATGGTCGGATATAAATAGGGTCTTCATTGCGGGTTCTAATATGGTGTTTAACGTCATTTGTAAAAGTCAAAGGTAATTTTTCCGAATAAAAAATGTCTTTGTACTCTTCACAAAGTTTTCGAATTTTTTCTCGTTCCTCATTGTTCATATGTTCTAAACGTAGCTTAGTCAAATTTTCGGTCAATATTTCATCAATTTCAAAGTCATTGTCAACACTCATATGGTCACTTCGCAAGTTATTGTCAATACTCATATGGTTAAGTTTACATTTTTCATTATTATATTTAGTCACTATAAAAGGTCTAGTAATTGTCAAAGTCATTTCATCTTCTAATGTGTTTTGTATTATTGTAGTCGCATAACCGTTTTCACATTTTACTATTGCACTTGGCATTCTTACGCCTTCACAAAATTGTACATAGTTCAAAATAGCATGTCCGTTTAGTAAGTTGGTCGGTAGTTTAACTCTTTGTTCACATCGTGGGGCAAGTCTAATTTCGTTTGTCGGATTATAAATCATGGGTATTTTTGTAGATTTTGTATATAAAATATTATTTTTCATGTCGATTTTTGCATCTAGTTGTTTCAGGAGGTCACTTCCGATGAGTCCATCGTAACGTCCATCAACGTCATAAACATAAAATTTATGTGATTCAGGGCTATTGAATGTGGGAAATAGGGGTACCTTTATAACTTCGCTATGCTTACTAGAAGCGTGCGTGCTTATCACTTCAAAGGGTTCGTACTGTTTATAATTTTCGAAATACTGTTCTGCCTTAGTTGGACTGATAAATGACCGTGAACTTCCGGTATCTATCATAAATTTCGAGTCTATTTCTGGGATTTCTATATATGGCAGCTTTAATTTAAGGCTGCAATTAAGATTTATTATTTCGGGGGTTGGTTGAAAGTTACTATGTGAAAATTTTCAACAGATGTGTCTTGGTAATCAGATTCAGTCATATTCTGAAATTCAGGAGTCTCGTCAGTATTATCTCTATACGCAAAAGCATCATAGTCATAGTACATATTGTCAGTGTCATAAGTACCATTATTTTCGTCAGTTTCAAAGTCGTTCAAATTGTAGAGTTCGTTCATACGAAATCCTTGAGGTTTTGCAGGCTGGGCTGTACGCATACTTACGTCAGTAGACTGCATTTTCGGCTGTGCATTTTGTGGTTTGTTACCGAATTGTGGTTGACCTTGATTGAAGGGTGGTTTGTAGCCAAACTGTTGCTGTCCTTGATTAAAGGGTGGTCGATAACCAAACTGAGGTGTGGCACCGAATTGTGGTCTGAAACCTGTGGGTTGCTGTGGAAGTTGGGGTCTAAAACCAAATTGCTGGGGTTGCTGTGGGGGTAGTTTTATCTGTTTGCTCTGTGGTATGCCAAATTTAAATTGACCTTGTTGAGCGGGGGGTTGGTAGAGATTAGGTCTCATATTTGGTGCATTTTGGGAAATGCCGAATTTAAAATTCTGCTGCGGTTGTGGATTTTGGTTAAAGAAAGGCTTCATTCCAAGTTTTTCAATAAAAGGGTTCTGTGTTATAGTCTGAGGTTTTGGTTGTAAGGTATTGGGCATTTTTAACATCTTATTACGTGTGTTATACTGATATAGGAAATTGACTTCCTCTAGGACAATGCTCAATGCACTTTCCAAAGAAGTACATCCTTTTAATCTTACTATACGTAGTAAGTCTTCCGGTAGGTTGTAAAGAAACACATTCATCGACATGTTGTCATAAATCACAATTTTACTAACCCTAAGGTTCGGGTCTTGGATCAAATTGACTTTAGCAATTAATGTGCTCCTTGTGTGTTGAATTCTATTGCAAAAATCAAGATAAGATTCACCATTGCCAATTTTTAAAGTTTCAAGTTCTATTGCGATACATTCCTCCGAACGTGGATCACCAAAATGTTGCTCTAAAGCTTTTTTTAAATCAGTCCATGTATTTAAGTCTTGTCGCTGACTAATAAGAGAAGCGGCTTTTCCAGTCAATTTTGAGGTTATTACGTGAAAAACATACAAATCTTGGTCGATATTTCCTTCTACTCTACAACATTTTATTACATATTCACATTTTCTAATAAATAAATTTAAAAGCTTTTCGTCACCGTCGAATTTGGGGATGACGCTAGCAATTTCCTTGGGTATCTGTTTGATATTTTCCATATTTCTATAATTTATTTGTTACCACTATATTTTTTAATACTCTATGCACTTATAACTATCGTCTAAATGAAATCAAACTACGCACTTCAATTTTTGGAAATAACGTGATTGTTTCAAGACACTAATTACTAATGGAAAAGGAATGGAAATAGAATGGAATAGCTATTTGGGTCTACTCACAGACTGCCCATGTCCCTCCGTTGAGTCTTAGATCGACTTCTCAGCCGTAATCCGTGTATGATACACTTAAAAAGGTTTTCACAACACTTCACTCAGAGTTTTTGACAAATTTATTTGGTTCGTGGATTTCCGATAAAAACGTAAGAAAACGTTCGTCGAATTTCACTGAATTTAAGTAAACGCGACGCGGAAATCCTACCGGCTGCGCCAGTCAACTTTCCTGGAGCGGGGAAAACGTTTTTAAAAAGAATAAATTTTGGTTTAAGAGCGTGTATTTGCTCTGACAGAAAATCTAAGACTAACTTATTATTCTATGCTTATTACTACGAAACATTGGGATGACCAGGCAGGAGCTGGCCTTATCAGTTTCCGCTTGCCGACTCAGCATCGAAACTCCTAGAAGATAGAGTGGCCGTGAGCTTTATCGCTAGAGTCGCCAGGCGTAACTTGCTTGGTAATGTTGTTTATATTTTGTTGTAGGTTAACGCTTCAGAACTCAAGTTAACCAAATTTTAACTTGAAAACTTCCAGCAAGTCTATTCACTTAAAACTAGATATTGGCGGAACTAATGTGCGGAGACACATTATAGGAAGCCAGATAAAACGGCTTTGATTGATTGATTTGAAACTTAAATTGTTTTGTTTTTGAAATTGTTTATATGAAATGTCATGTTTTTCGCTGCCCCCTTTTAAACGCAAGTCGAAGATAAAGCTCGACCGGATCGCCCTAAAAAGGATGTATGCCGACCAATTTGGCGACATACTGAAATAGGGCAATGTCAAAAGTATCTGGAATACAATAGAAGTGCCATGTATGATTTTGATTATGTTGATGGATGGGGAAAAGCGAAAGATGTGTGTCAGGATCGTAGGAGATGGAAATCTGTAGTCTGCCTAACACATTAGGAGACTACCACTTTGAATATACATATGTATGCAATCTTCTTCTTCTCTATACATATAAAATACGTCTGTCTGTCTGTTTGTTCGCTTATAACTTGAGAACCACTCAATGGATTTTGATGCAGTTTTCACTGAAAGATAAAGCATTTCTTCGGGAAGGTTTCAGGCTATGTATCATCACGCTATGACAAAAGGGAGCAGGGCAATGAGAATTTTAGTGAAACATGGATCGTCGCGGGTTCAAACACCGACTGGTATTTTTTTTTTCACCATTTTTTCCAGTATAGGTATTTTCTTTTGTAAAATAAAAAGTGACCAGGGTCTGATGATGGAACTAGAAGTTGGGTACGGGATCTCCTCAACGGACAACAACAGACCCTTCGAGTTTGGGCTTATTTGATTTGTATTTATTAGCACTTTGGTAAAACATGGTGACCAAGGTCTGGTGATGGGACTGGAAGGTGGGTATGGGATCTCCTCAACGGACAACAGCAGAGCTTTCGAGTTTGGGCTTATTTGATTGGTCTTTATTTGAACTTTGGTAAAACATGGTGACCAGGGTCTGATGATGGGACTTCAAGATGGGTACGGAATCTCCTCAACGGATAACAGTAGACCCTTCAAGTTTGGGCTTATTTGATTGGTCTTTATTAGCACTTTGGTAAAAAATGATGACCCGAGTCTGATAATGGAACTGGAATGTGGGGTACGGGATCTCCTCAACGGACAACAGCAGACCCTTAAAATTTCGACTTATTTGATTGTTCTTTATTAGCACTTTGTTAAAACATGGTGACCAGGGTCTGCTGATGGAACTGGAAGGTGGGTACGGGATCTCCTCAACGGATAACAGTAGACCCTTAAAATTTAGACTTATTTGATTGTTCTTTATTAGCACTTTGTTAAAACATGGTGACCAGGGTCTGCTGATGGAACTGGAAAGTGGGTACGGGATCTCCTCAACGGATAACAGTAGACCCTTAAAATTTCGACTTATTTGATTGTTCTTTATTAGCACTTTGTTAAAACATGGTGACCAGGGTCTGCTGATGGAACTGGAAGGTGGGTACGGGATCTCCTCAACGGATAACAGTAGACCCTTAAAATTTAGACTTATTTCATTGTTCTTTATTAGCACTTTGTTAAAACATGGTGACCAGGGTCTGCTGATGGAACTGGAAGGTGGGTACGGGATCTCCTCAACGGATAACAGTAGACCCTTAAAATTTAGACTTATTTGATTGTTCTTTATTAGCACTTTGTTAAAACATGGTGACCAGGGTCTGCTGATGGAACTGGAAGGTGGGTACGGGATCTCCTCAACGGATAACAGTAGACCCTTAAAATTTAGACTTATTTGATTGTTCTTTATTAGCACTTTGTTAAAACATGGTGACCAGGGTCTGCTGATGGAACTGGAAGGTGGGTACGGGATCTCCTCAACGGATAACAGTAGACCCTTAAAATTTAGACTTATTTGATTGTTCTTTATTAGCACTTTGTTAAAACATGGTGACCAGGGTCTGCTGATGGAACTGGAAAGTGGGTACGGGATCTCCTCAACGGATAACAGTAGACCCTTAAAATTTCGACTTATTTGATTGTTCTTTATTAGCACTTTGTTAAAACATGGTGACCAGGGTCTGCTGATGGAACTGGAAGGTGGGTACGGGATCTCCTCAACGGATAACAGTAGACCCTTAAAATTTAGACTTATTTGATTGTTCTTTATTAGCACTTTGTTAAAACATGGTGACCAGGGTCTGCTGATGGAACTGGAAGGTGGGTACGGGATCTCCTCAACGGATAACAGTAGACCCTTAAAATTTAGACTTATTTGATTGTTCTTTATTAGCACTTTGTTAAAACATGGTGACCAGGGTCTGCTGATGGAACTGGAAGGTGAGTACGGGATCTCCTCAACGGATAACAGTAGACCCTTAAAATTTAGACTTATTTGATTGTTCTTTATTAGCACTTTGTTAAAACATGGTGACCAGGGTCTGCTGATGGAACTGGAAGGTGGGTACGGGATCTCCTCAACGGATAACAGTAGACCCTTAAAATTTAGACTTATTTGATTGTTCTTTATTAGCACTTTGTTAAAACATGGTGACCAGGGTCTGCTGATGGAACTGGAAGGTGGGTACGGGATCTCCTCAACGGATAACAGTAGACCCTTAAAATTTAGACTTATTTGATTGGTCTTTATTTGAACTTTGGTAAAACATGGTGACCAGGGTCTGCTGATGGACTGCTAAGCTAGTATTTGAGTATTTTGTACCCCACCGAAAATGAGACTTTTTTGCATAGAAATTAGAAATAGTGCTCGGCTCCACTCCAATTGGTTTTCTCCTCCAAGAAGTAGTAAGAAATTAGTGTCTCTGTACATTGAAAACATTCAAATTTTAATCGGGTTCGTTTGGGTTATTTTATGGTATTGAACTAAAGCCAAAACTACAATTTTTAGAATTTTCGTCCGTATGTTTCGTTTTAACTCTAGAACCAATCAACGAATTTTGATGCGGTTTTTTTTTCATTATCGTTGTGACACCTTTCTATCCTAAAGCCACTTTAACTAACAGCTAGTTAGCCCAATAAATCAAGACTTAGATCCACCCTGCAAGAAATTGTATTTAATATAGAAAATAAACTCGAGCCATTTAAAAAATATTGCATTTTATTTACACTAACACCATCTCAAATTTCTTAGGACTAGAAAGATATCTATATTTACAAGGCATCAGCTAAACTTACAATTGTACAACAAGGTGTATAAATCAGTCCATAATAACAGTGACATAAATTATTTTCATTACACATCATTGAATGTCAGAATATTTAAATTCTTTGAAACAGTCTTTTGTGCATGTCGTGACCAGATCACAGAATTTAACATTTCATGAAATAGTCAATTGTCACTGACCAGATCATTAAATGTTCAACGTTAATACGACCATTTCATGAAATGTTCAATTCTATGATCTGGTCACGATATGTACATTAACTTCACACGAGAAATTGGAGTCCTTTATAGACATTATGTACAACTACAAGGAATCCCTAAACGGACAGAAGCACGGCTCTTAAATTAATTGTTGAAGAACTGCAAATCCAGTCGAGCAATTTTTTATACCAAATCGGTTTTATTAACATCCTTTAAAGATCATTCAAAATGCTCTTACATTGATTAATCTAACATTACATGCAATTATTGTTTTAATCACATATATTTTTCTATTTACGCTAAATTATCACTTGCAATGGCGGTCGTCTTAAATGTTATCGATCTTTCAATTTGAGCGTTCTTCGTTGTCATATCATAGTATTGGTACCTGTAACAATAATGGAATATCTAACACAGATACATTTTGAACAAATATTAACGGTAATAAATAACATAACTTTTCTCTGAAATAACACATTTTGTAAGCTGAAAACAATAAAGGATCATGGCAGTTGGCGGCCCGCAATTTTCTCGTTTTAACGGCATGTTCAAGAAATCAAAGTACGTGCAATATCAAAGCGCAAGAAGTTGTATGTGGGAAAAAATGGCATGATTTTTTTAAGTCCGTGGGGCAAAGGAAGTTTTTCTGAAAACTTAATCCAAATAAATGGTTTTGAACGTAGTACCTGCGAATGACTGCCATCTTGAGAACTGTCGATGGCTAGAGTTCACACCACCACTGAAGTCCTGCGACGAAGTTTTTATTGGCTTTGGAATATGAACCCAAATGCCTTAATTCTTCGGACTTCAGTGGTGGCGAGGAGTCTATGATTGACCAATGAATTTTCATAATGTCTTTTTTACTTTATCGTTCCGATTCATGCTTATAATGTTTAGTACGTAAAAATTAAATGCAGTTCAGCTGTGTAACTTTGTACAAGCTGAGTAACTTTATACAAATTCATGTATAGAACATGTCACAAAAACGCAAATATCTCGTTTCTCCATACTTTTAGATATTCATGGTTTTGATACAGCTTTTATTTCGGCAAAATCCTTTACATTTATTTAACTTGATTTAATTAATTGAACATCACGGATTCATGGAAATAGACCTGCCATTCACCTTTGTTTCATTGTTTTTCTACAATTATTGTAGAAAATCAATAACTAATAATAAAGTAGTAAAAAAACCAGTCAAGTGCGAGTCGGACTCGCGCACGAAGGGTTCCGTACTATTATCTATAAAAACGGCAAAAAAATCATGTCTATTGTATGGGAGTGCACAGGTCCGACTCGCACTTGGCCGGTTTTAGTATTTGTTGTTATAGCGGCAACAGAAATACATCATCTGTGAAAATTTCAACTGTCTAACTATCACAGTTCATGCATTATCTATAAAAACGGCAAAAAAATCATGTCTGTTGTATGGGAGTGCGCAGGTACGACTCTCACTTGGCCGGTTTTAGTATTTGTTGTACAGCGGCAACAGAAATAATCTGTGAAAGTTTCAACTGTCTAACTATCACGGTTCATGAGATACAGCCTGATGACAGACGGACAGACAGACAGCAGAGCCTTAGTAATAGGGTCTCGTTGGTTACCCTTTGGGTACGGAACCCTACAAATTATGCCTGTACATTGAATTTTGTTCTTATTGGTTACCTATCATACTAAAGCCAAAACAATTTTTTTTTTGTCTGTATTGTTACGAGCTGGGGTTCGGGATAAATAAATTTATACCAATTCGCACCAAAACCACTGACTGTCTTTATTTGAAATCACACACTATTAAAACACAATTTTATACTACACTGAAACTAAATCACAACTGGAATTACTAATTTAACCGGACTATTATTCACAACCACCCACTAGAATCGTTAGTCGGACTATACTCGCACTGCTCTTCTCACTAGAGTCGCACTTGTACTCTTTCACTTTACTTTTTCGCTTTCTGACCTAACAAAGAACTGCCTGACCCGCGGACTCGTCCCGTTTTTATACTTCACGCCGGGTCTCTAGAAATTGGCGCGAATCTACTAGAAAGGGCTGTGACCTTTCTCGTCACATCGTGTAACCTTGCGTAGCGAAAACTCCAGTATCTGTCCAATATCTCTCCCTATCTCTCTCGTACATCCGTCCCTTTCCAACGGTTGAATGCCCCCTTCCGCGGTAAGGACGAATGTCCGAGAAAGTTCGATCCGACGGACTTCAGGTCAATCAGTCGCGAACCTGACCTGAGCGCGGGCGCACGTCACTTTGTGTCCGATTTCTTACGAAATTATATACTGACGCGTTTGTATGCAAATGACACTGGCATCTCACATCACAGGTACGAGTATTGTCGTCTCGTGCTACGGTACTACGTAACAGTATGTTCCATTTTAACTCGAGAACTACGCAACGGATTTGGATGCGTTTTTTTAATTATCACCGTAGTGATCCTGGTCAAAACATAGGCCATTTCACCAGTCTCTTGCGTATAGACAACGCGGGAGCACGCTTAATGGCAAGCAACATGCAGTCGATAAGTAGACTGTACCTCATCGATCGGCGGGCCCTGGTGCGCGGCGCTGATGATGTCCTTCAGACAGCGCGCGAACTCGTCGAGCACGTCCTTCACGGGGTCCGCGGGGTCCTCGCAGACCGGCACGCCGCTCGCCTGCGGGGCGCGGGGGTCGTGCTCCGCCGCCGCCGCGATCAGGCACTGGCACACCGCCTCTATCACCTCCGTCGTCATGAACGTGCACGGTTGTCTGGGGAACGAGATTATATCAACTTTCATTTATACCTGAAGCTGGAAAGAGAATCAATGTTATTTGCAAAGAGGAACATGAGTACTTTGTTTAGGGGCAAAGCCCCACCCCAAGTCAAATTGGGGAAGAGCTCAATCACGTTGCCGGGCAAATCCAAGTGAAAATCATTTTTTTATTTGAAATCAATGTTTCACCTTATGTTCAAACTAAAACAAGGGAAACCTTCATGACACATGCAGAACATCAAATGCTGTAGGATTTAACAGCTTGTTGACAGATGACGGACGCTTAAGCCATCACGCGCAAACCTCAATACCAACGCTAAGACAAGTATATTTTTATCATATTTTAGGCAGAGTCCACTGACATTATTTAGAACTATGCCAAATTAGAAAAGTCGAGAAATTTTAATTATATTTTAACAACAAACCCATAAAAAAGTACAAAAAGGATAATGGCACGTCTAGTATTGCAACTTGAATTCGTAATGTTCAATTCTTAAATCAAGTTAAATGTAAAATGTGTACGCTTTTGTATATCAGTGATATTTAAAAAAATAGTCCATGTGGTGTCTATTGGAAATAAACCCATTATAATCCTTTGTTTTTAGGGTTCCGTACCCAAAGGGTAACCAACGGGACCCTATTACTAAGACTCCGATGTCCGTCTGTCACCAGGCTGTATCTCATGAACCGTGACAGTTAGGCAGTTGACATTTTCACAGATGATGGATTTCTGAGTTCTGTTGCCGCTATAACAACAAATACAAAAAACAGTATAAAATGAATATTAAAGGGGGCTCCCACACAACAAACGTGATTTTTTTGCCGTTTTTATAGATAATGGTACGGAACCCTTCGGGCGCGAGTCCGACTCGCACTTGGCCGGTTTTTTTATACTTTTCTTTTTTTTATCAAGTTTGGTCTTATTGTGTATACCTTTCTAAAATGTGTAGTAAAAGCATCGTCTCCTAATCAAATGAACGAAAAATATGATTTTATTATTTCATGACACAGTTGGTCATATTTACAAAGACTGATTTTTTACTGTGCCTTGTTCCTATTTTCACACTGTCAATAGGACACACCAAATAACTAGTGTACAATACGATTAAAATCAGTTAACGATTCGGCTTTTCTCGGATATCATCCCCTAAATTTAATATATCTAAATTTAAGTTTCGGTTTAAAGCTGTTTGTTTTCCTATCATAAATAAATAAATAAAATAAATAAATCCCGAGACGGAAATGACACGAAATACATTACCGCGATTTCTTTTAGGTAGCATTCAATTTGAAGTATCATAAACGCAATGTATAGCACTTGCCAAGATGACATTACTAACCGGTAGACGTAAGAAATTTATTATGCAGAAGCGACATGAATTTGAACATTCATTATTTACTGAAGCTATACTTGTATACAATATATATAAAAAAATATGATATTTACTTTCTTCTTTTTAAAATAAATAATAATAATAATAATAAACACTTTATTGCACAAAAAACACGGATAAATACAATTCACAATGTTGAAAGTACATGGCAAAGGCGGACTTATTTCTAAAAGAAATTTCTTCCAGTCAACCAAAACACAAATGGAGAAAATATGTACAAATTGGCGCTGAAAATTAATTCCAGTACAATATGTTTATAAATAAGATAAATCTACATACACTTATTAACCTAAAAGTATGCCTAACCTAACACCCTAAACACTAACATACCGTACTAAATTAGTACATATATATTTATATATATATTTGACTACGATAAACTACATAAATACTTACAATACCTAGTCGGTGCTTAAATTCTGTCACAAACAAAATTGGCTATAAAATGAAAACTAGTCATGATATTCAAAAAAAGTTTTTTTTTAAAAAAAGGTAATTTAATTAGCTTACATAAACACAAAATTTATTCAAAATGATTGCCACCATTTTTCACACAAGCCTTCAATCTTCGCGGCCAATCATCAATAACAGCACGGACCATATTCATGTCGATATCGGCCACTGCTTTAATCAATGATGACTTTAGGCTGCTCAAATTTTTGTGAGGCTTAGAACAGACCTTCTCCTCCAATTCCTGCCAAATTTTGTAATCCAGTGGATTGAGGTCAGGGCTAGATGAGGGCCAATCTTGATGCCTTATTAGCTCGATATTCTGGCGCTCGAACCACTCCTGAGTTGTTTTGCCTTATGAGCAGGTGCGGAGTCCTGTTGAAACACAAATGGCTGTCCTCCAAAGAGTGTCTGGGGCAGATCTTTTACTATGCGATCTAAAACCGTGTATTGGTACACTTTTGCACTGGTTTTGACACCTTTTTCACAAAAATGCACTTCAGTAGGGCCATAGTAGGACACTCCCAACCAAATTATGACTGATGATGGATGATGGCCGTGCTGCACTCTAGGAATGGCATTTCCAGCGGCCGCAGAGCTGGTAGCGTACACCCTGTCATTTTGTTTGTTGTACTTCTCTTCGATATTAAAAATTTTCTCGTCTGTAAACAGGATATCGTGGTGTCTGTTTCTTGCGTACCGCTTTAGCAAAACTTTGCATTTTTTGGCTCTCATAGCTATCAGACGCGCGTTCAGAAGATGTCCACTTTTTTTTCGGTAAGCTCGTAGTCCCAGGTCTTCATTGAGTACTTTTTTTACGGTACTTCTGGGTAATCCCATCTCCAAAGCCATCAGTTTCTGCTTGCGGACGGGATTTCTTGCAATACGCGCCTTGATTGTTTTGATGACCCCTGGAGTCCTAACGGAACGAGGTCTGCCAGTTCTTTTCTCGTCATCGACACTAGAGGTTTCATTGTACCTCTTGATGGTACGGTACACGAACGTCTTCGTGATTTTTAATTTTTGAAGCAAGTTGAATATCGTCTTCCGTGGATGGGCGCAACGATGCAATGCAATTACTGCTACTCGGTCCTCTTTGCGAGTCCACTCCATCGTAAAAAATGAATGGATGTAATTGTGATTTGGCAGATTATTAATCCAAAAATATTTGAAAATCGAACACCATTTAATATTTTTTTCCAGGTGTTCTATTTTTAAAATAAATGGCCAGTGACAGTATTTAAGAACCGACTAGGTATATACATATTTAGTAGCTAAGACTGCTGAGAGGACAAAAAGTGCTTCTTCAAGTTGAATTTGAAAGAAGCAATTGAGGGAAGACTTTTAAGAGAGAGTGGAAGATCGTTCCAAAGTCGAACAGCGTCAACTGTGAAAGACCTAGAGTAACGTTCAGTGTAATGAGTTGGGAAAGATAACATAAGATCATGACAGGACCGAAGATTCCTTTTGCTCATATGAGTGCGAAAATTGAACCTATCTTTTAGGTATTTGGGGGAAGAAGGGTTGTTCAAGACATTATATAGTAGAGATAAGATATGACTATACCTCCGATAACGTATTGGAAGCCACTTCAGTTTACGTCGAAACTCAGACACATGGTCAAACTTTCGCAAATCAAAAATAAATCTGATAGCCAAATTAGCTTCTTTTCTAAAATAGTTATATACATTATTTACAATTTCACGAGATTGAGCAACAATTTTTTTACCATGCTTTAAATTTGTTGAAGCCATGATACGTAACTATTGTAAGTTAATTTTGATAAAATTTCATAGAATCGAATATTTTCACGAATGAAATTAGCGTCCATGAACACAAATGTATCATATACTCGTACGTCAAACTGTTTTTATTGACACTAAGAAGTCATACTGTCAAAATAGTCAATTATTTTTCTTATTTCAATATAAAGGTTGGGTTAGTTTTGAGCTATAAATATATATTTGTAGCTCAAAACTAACACAACCTTTATATTGATATAGTAATATATAGTAATGTTATATAATATAGTAATATAATTAAAGGTCATATCTGTAAATTGATAACTCTATGAGAGAGATATGCGATTCACGACAATTACCGAGGTTGGCCTAATCGTTAACTGATTTTAATCGTACTGTACGTACATTTTAATGGTAAAAAAGGTGAAAATATTACTGTCCAAATAAAAAAAAATTATTTGATTCCAAAAATAATTCTAACTATTTACTGAACTTTTAAGAAGTAACTATTAACCAATAGAAGAATTTGTAAAGGGTTGTATTTAAACAAGCGAAAAAAATACTAAGTGAGCGACTTCAATTCTTTGACTAAAAATACTGAGTGAGCGACTTGAAAATACAAATTAGTGTAACTGTTAAAACTACTGACGTTGCCTCGCTCTGCTCTGCTTCGCTCGGCTCCTTATTTTATCTTACAAGTCAACCTAATGGCAACACTGAAGTATTTTATACATCTTTTTTTTTTCCAGACAAAAACGTGGTTGTGTCGTGCGCGAAGTGTGGATGTGAAAAATACGTAACTATTTCCTGACGCAGCTTTAGGAACTAAATTTTAGTATAGTAGATTATTATTCAAGGGAGGTAAGCGATCAACCTTAACACTTGAGATATTTAGACGCACGAGCGAGCGAAGCAAGCAAGGGTGCAATTGATCACTTACACTCTACTTTTCATTACTAATGCGAGGAAATAAAAAAAACTTACAAAATTATAACATGATGATGACCTTCACCCGTAGGTACTTGTTTCACTGTAATTTATATTTATCACAACCGGTTACGGTTTTGTTTTTGTTGTTTGTTTTTGGTAAAAAGCCAAGAAAAACAAAAAATAATCTTTGATCTCTCAAGCTCGGGAGTTATTGGTTCGTTTAATTTAATTAATTTAGAAATTAACAAAAAGTAGTTAGGATAATAAAAGATCAATCAAATAAAAAATCGATTTGACAGCCCTTGTTAACGTTTTCGATACTTAAAAAAATCGATTCTATTTCGTTAGGGCACATAACTATAACTGCCAACTTTGAACTGCCACCCATATCATGATAAATTGAACATACTATAGTTGCTGTGTTAAGTCATATACGTCTTTTTAAGATTTTATTTAGCATATTAACATATACAGTCGCAGTCAACTAATTAGGGACTTTCAAGATAGTGAAGAGCAATAACCGGTTATGTACATATAAATATAAAACCCTATTGATTTCTCAGCACCTATTATTTGCATAATTTGGTCCGATTATTATGCTATAAATGGCTGTAAATAAAAGAATAAATAAATAGAAAAAAGTATTTAATATCAAAGGTTGAACATGTATTCAATTTTAAGGTATAATTCTGTAGCTGGACATTTAATTAAGGACAGTAAACTATAATGAAAAATAGAGTTAAACAAAACTAATAATCTGCAGTATTATAATATCTTTAACAGCTCCATTTTATTAAGTGTAAAATCAGTACCCAGTAGCAAAATCTTTGTTAGTAATTACCGCTTGACACCGATGTGGCATTGACATTATCAGTTTCTGGCATGTTTCGACAGGAATGTTTGCCCATGCCTCACAAAAAGCTTCATTAAGTTCATCTAAAGTTGTGGTACGATAAGTGGCAACATTTTTCTTGATTTCGTGCCAAAGGTGCTCGATTGGGTTAAGGTCCGGGCTATTTGCTGGCCAATCTAGCACCAATACTGACTGACTGGTAAGAAACGACTTGACTGAACGGGCGGTATGTTTCGGGTCGTTATCATGCTGAAACGTCCATATAATAGGGAGATGCTCCTCAGCATAGGGAAGCATCGTTTCCTCCAATATTGCCTTGTATTGATGTTGGTCTAAGTTACCCTGAACTTTCCTCACAGGTCCCACTCCACGTCCAGAAAATGAACCCCACAATTTAATGTTTCCACCGCCATGTTTCACCTGCTTTTTTGTGAATCTTGGATTCATTTCCGCTTTACTGGACGCCGTACGTATTGCCTTCCATCTGAAGAAATCAAATTAACCTTGGTCTCGTCAGAGAATAATACATGTTGCTATTGGGCGTAGGTCCAATGTCCATATTTACGTGCAAACGCCAAACGAGCATTTCTATGTTCTTTCTTCAACAACGGTACTTTGCGAGCCACTCTTCCGAACAACCCTGCTTCTACCAGACGTCGTCGAACGGTCCTCGCTGAGACACCGGCTCTTTCGTCTGCCCCAAACACTTCGTGTTTAATTAAAATAGAGCCTAGAAAAGGATCTTCCTTAGCTAACCTGGTTATCATTCTATCTTCTTGCGGGAGTTTTTCGCGATCTTTTTATTCTGAGCACATTTAAAGCTGTGTTATTGTGTCTGACACGTTGCACTGCATTGTATACCATAGTTTTTGAACAATTTAAATGTTCTGGGGTCTTACTCCCATCGTAATCGATCGTGCAATATTCGGTCGAATGTCGTTCAGTCGACGCAAGTGGTACTCTGATAATCGATTTTCGAACGAAAATTCATTTTGACAGCAGTTAGATCGAAATGCTTACTCTGAAGTTTCCGAACATCGGCCGATAAATCGATTTTGACAGAAGTTCTATCGTGATTTCTTACGTGAGCTCAAGAGGTGTCGTTGTAATATCGTAAGCTTGAAATTTACTCATTATTATTATGTTTTTGGCTGTTTTAATAATATTTATTGGTGGCATAATTTATAATTTATAAATAATACGTTTTTCCATGTTTTAGCTGTAATGGCAAGACTTTACTACATTTTTGCTGCGCATTTTTGATGAGCAGCAGGCTGACCGTACAAGGTGGCGAAGAAGCCACCGAGAGAGCCTTACTGTCAATAGAATGCCAGATATAGAATTTGAAAGGCACTATAGACTGACGAGGCCTTTATTCGAAGAGTTGTGCCAGGAGATTGTTCCGCAGTTCCATCCCCGCGGAAACGTGCGCGGGATTGACCATAGATGCTCCCATGGCACAGCAGACAGTGAAGTGACGAGTGCACTCAATGCTCTCCAGATAGTGCAAAGGCACATATACTTCCCACAGAACAGGGAGCAAAGGGGAGTTCTGAAGAGAAGGTATAATGCTTTATCCTCACTCACCTCAATGTGTTTCCTCACCATATTTTACTATAAAGGATATTACTATTGTAGGTTCTTTGATAAGTATGCAGTGCCAGGGGTCATTGAGTGTATCGACTGCACCCACATAGCCATCATTCGTCCCTCAGAAGATGAAGAAAAATGCTTTAATCAGAAGCATTATCATTCACTAAACACTCAAGTGGTAAGTATTATACAAAATCTTTCAATAATTTTCAAATATTTTTGATAAATGTATATACTCATAGCTTCAGTTACTCATACAAAAATAAATACTAGCAAAGAGTGAAAACTAATTTGTAGTCCTTGTAAATCATATACTACATAAGTTACCTTTTTGCATTCTTGATTCAAAAAGATATTTATGTTGTCTCTTAACCTATCTATGACTATTTCTCCATCCTATTATGAATGGAAACTTTGTTGGTTTAAGTTTTACCTTTCACTTCTATATTTGTTTCCTTAGAAACAAACATAAATAAATACTACTTCAAATGTATTTCAGTTATGTGATGGTGATTGCATAATTATTGCAATTGATGCCTCCCACAATGGTGCCGACCACAATGCTTTCATCTGGCGCGATTGTGAGATAAAGGACCATCTAGAGCAGTTGGATCGAGACCATGGAGTGCACTTTTGGCATATTCAAAGGATGCTGGAGGTCCCTACTGGCAGCTTGAGAGTTGCATTACACTCCTGAGTTCGCTGACAAAATTACAATTGCCTGCAGTGTGCTGCACAATAAGTGCATGTGTGCCGGACTGAACCCTGTGGAGCTGGAAGTGGAGGAAATGCAACAGGAGCAGCTCTTGCAGCCTCCCATTGTTCCACATCCCTGTGATCCCAACCACCATGCAGCTGTGCAGGGACTTGAGCGACGACGGAGGGCTAGAGCTGCTTTGGTACAAGCCCTCGATGCAAACAGAGCAAGGTGTGTATACCATTTGTAATTGAACTGCTTTAGCCTTAACTGTAACTGCACAGGGACTTTACTGATCAAACTTATGTGGTGATGCTTATCGTATACCAACTAGTTTTATATTACACTTGTTTTTGCTTGTGGCTTGGCTTGCCTGGAAGTGTCTTTCAGTTTTTGAGTTGGCGGTTATTTGAATAACACCCCTTATAGCCTATATGTCAACCAGTGTCAATACAATGATACTAAAGTAAACGGCATGAAAATCCGTTGAGTGGTTCTCGAGTTCAAACTAGAAATACAGACAGAAAAAACTGTAAATCCGTTGAGTGGTTCTCGAGTTCATACTAGAAATACAGACAGAAAAAACTGTACTTTTGGCCTCAGTACGACAATGGGAACCCATTTCATAAGAAATTTTGCAAAAATAATCAATGTACAGCAAAGAATTTTATGCTACTTTATTATTGGTACAGATAGAAATAATTGTATGTCCAGTTAACCTTGTGCTATCACTAAATCCTACCCTTCTATTTACAGATCACACCCTATGATATTACTTATTATATATTATTTTTGTTTCAGATTAGCACAATAAATCCACCTTGATAGGTAAAATGTGGGAATTCGCCATTCAGCAGGAAAATTAAACTTGTTTTTTTTTTCGTAAAGTATAATTTAAACCAATTTTAATGTTATGCAGTCAATAATTTTTTATATATTTTTAAAGTTACGAAACAAGTGAAGTCACATGTTTATAATCACCAAGATACCCTTTGAATTGGTATGAAAAATAAATAATTTATTTGACATTTATTTCAATGTTTATATAAAAGTAAATTAAGGATGTGTGTAATTTTTGTGTCAAAGAGAAGGAAGAGACATACAACATTACATACGTGACATTCTTCTGTTTAGAAATTGTGAAAATATCTTTAATCTTATTAAGAGGCTATGTAAATTTTATTTTTGTCACTCACTCCAAGCGCAATGTGAGAGGGGTGGATTCAGCGCAAAAGAGAAAAAAGGATGTTTTTTAATTTTATAAAAAAAATATATCTAGATATACATATATAAAATTAATACTAAATTTACTAGTTATTGTTATATTTAATGTACCTAGTTTTTAGCACTGAGAAACTGTTAAATGCAATTCCAAGAGGAAGTGCGGGGTTCCTGTACTTCAGTTCCTATATGTTTGAGTTCTGTAAATGATCCCTTTGTAAAACGAGAAAAAGTGCGTTTGAAGACTTCATTCTAATAATTATTTCTATCGAGAAATATGCTTAAGTATACCGAAAATTTATTACAATTTTCCATGTGCTTCATGAAATACACAGAAAAAAACATCCATATAATTTCATTTTTTGTTTGATAAACACTTGTACTTGTCCACTTATTTATATTAATTTCCCTTACCGGTTTCGCTGTTAAAGCATTATCAAAGGTTTGTTTGGTTGTTTACGTACAATATATGAATCGCTATGATAATGCTTTAACAGCGAAACCGGTAAGGGAAATTAATATAAATAAGTGGACAAGTACAAGTGTTTATCAAACAAAAAATGTTTCAAAAGTTCCACCAAGTGCCAACAATCACGAGCATCAACTCCATATAATTTCACATAAGTCTCTTAATTTATTTTGCTAACAAATAAAAAAAAATATTATCTCGAAAGTGTTTTTAATTTATTTATTATTCATTAATCATTACATATTTGTTGCTGACATGATGGCCGTTGGGGCCGAAAGGCTTTAGAATGGAGTCCACGTACAGCTAAGCGTAGTGTAGGCTGACCTCGTGCCTGCTGGACCGACGACCTGAAGGACGTGGGTTCGGCTGGATGAGGAGGACCGACATGAGTGGCGAAATTTGGAAAAGGCCTATGTCCAGCAGTGGACGAACACGGGCTGATGGATAGATGGATTATTCATTGGCTCTGCTGGCCGTTGACTCCACGAAAGCGTGCAGAAAATCCCTCATCTCATTAAGAGTGACTACAGCCTCGCGCATCTCCTTAGCCCGCTCGGTCTCAGCTCGCACACACTTCTCCAGCCTGAACAGCCAACTACTGATGATGCTCGAGGAAGCAGTTGCGAGCGCTGACATGCGAGCAAGGAGCGTGTGTGGTGGATGCCACTGACGGCCTCTGCCCCGTGCATCTGTTGAACATAAAACAGCAATATCACTTGGAGCTTTATTTTAAAACTTGTTAAGCTACATTCATCAATGCTCTAGGTTTCTTAAAAACCAATTCTAAATGAGTCAGTAGGTCTTGCATAACAAGTCTAAGATCCACTTGCACCAAGCAAACTTAACTCGGGCTAACTAACTTTTTATGCTTTGTCCTTATCAGTATAATTTGATGTGAAAAGGACAAAACAAAAAGTTTGTTAACCCGAGTTAAGTTTGCTTGGTGCAAGTGGACCTAAGTTTCTTATTTCACGAATGGATGTTAGTTCCAGACTGAAATAATAAATTAAACAATGCGATTAAATTGCAAGCACCATTTAGTTTCAATATCATTATAGGTATGAAAGTCTTGAACATTACTATATTTTTTAAAACAATCCTTACCTCAGGGAAAGCAGGCACTCTGGCATTTGAGACCGCCTTGCCAAAGGCTGGTTCCATTATATCTAGTACCCGCTTCTCATTGGTGGTCCAACCACCACCCCTCCCACCAGCATGTCGGCGGCCTTCAGACACCACCTTTTTGGTGGTGTTTTTTTTCGGTTTTAATTTACCCCTTCAGGGAAAGGCTATAGTGCTAAGCCATACCGCCTTGTCTTTTGTGTTCTTTTCTGTGTACTTGTCTTCATAAATGATACAATCTGAAGAATTGTTTTTTATTTCTTGAAGGCCACATGGCCAAGTCTTCAATTTGTTGCTTTTCTATAGCATTATTATAATATCTTCTTTTTAGTTATTCGCTAACTCTTGCCATAGACGGCTAGCCTTGACCCGACCATCCAAGTCCCGCAGGCACTCCTTGGCCAACTGAGGTTGCTGCTCAAGGAAGCTGAACATCAGGTCCAACTGTGCAGCAGTCGTTCTAAAACCAATTATAGATTATGACAGATATAAGCAGTGGAAACTTACTTACATCAATGTTAATGCTTGGGTTAGTGTAGGGGGCTATGAAATTCTGTTGATACAGTAGATATCTAATTGGATCGCAAGA
The DNA here is from genome assembly GCA_910592155.1 of Ypsolopha scabrella. Taxonomy (NCBI): domain Eukaryota; kingdom Metazoa; phylum Arthropoda; class Insecta; order Lepidoptera; family Ypsolophidae; genus Ypsolopha; species Ypsolopha scabrella. Next base: position 19,668,021 of record OU342977.1, read on the forward strand.
GGAAGCAGTGTCAGAGATTATAAAGTATTACTTGGTGCAGTGTGCTGTGGATGGTCTTCGTTCCAGTAAATTGTTTATCATGTGACCCATTAAAGGAAGTTCATTTCATTGGAAAGATTATAAAAGCACTTACTTATTATTTTCGTTGAATTGGCAGGAAAAACTTTTATCACGCTGCGTTGTTTTGGTACTTGTTATAGGTACCGACTTCAGTTGACATTTGGCAACACTCCCAAACACTCATATGATAATAAAAAATATGACAGCGGAGATAGCATACCACAATCAATCAAGTGTGAAAAGGATGGCATGATATCAATGACGAAATGTCAAGTTGTCGGAACGTTTTTTTTTACACATCCGGTTATTGTTAGAGCAAAAAAAGAAAAAAAAAGCCATCGACAATGATTTCGTTAAATCATTCGGTCACGATCGAACTTTGTACGATACGTTAGTTGAATATCGAAAACGATAGTGTTTCGTGGTAGACAAGGCAAAATAGATTCGGTCGTGTGTCGGTCGTTTATCGAAATATCGTAATCATTTTCGGAGTAGGTATCCTGCTATCCTTCGGTATGACCAACCATGCTCGACAACAAACTTCATGATAATTTTTCGTAGTGTTGGATCGCAACTATTATTTTTGCCCATTTTTCTACAAAATATTTTTCAAAACTCAAAATAAAAATCGGGATTACCGCCAAAACTACCACGAAACAATAAGAGAAGAAATAAAAAAGTATTGAGATTCAAATTTTGAAAATAGTACGCAATAACTCAGTGTCCCTAATTAAATGGCCAGCCAGCATTATTTGAACAAATAGCACTATGATAATCTATCAGCTATACTGTGAAGAGGTTTAATGTTTAAGGAGTTGTTATCGTTTGTATAATCGGGCACATCAATGACTAATTATACTTACATGTAAAAGATACGGAAAACTGTTAAGACTCGTTGAAAAAAAAAAAAAAACAATTTGGCTTAACTAGAGATTGTCCCTAATTAGTTGACCACGACTGTATAAGCAATAAGCAAGTCACATTTTTCCATAATAATTATATAAATAAAATACAGAATAACAAAATAAAAAGAAAATAGGCAGAAAGATATTTTCCATTGTCATTCAGCGAGACGAGTGATTGACTACATAGTTAGTGACTGTAAGAAACAATCGTTTGATTTTCAAATTTACTTGCCTCCCTAGGTTGGTAAATCGAATTTACCTCCCGCATTTCGAGTTAAATACGACTTACTTTCTGAGCATTAGTGATGGAAAAGAAGTTTGCTTTGCAGTGGTGTCGATTCGGTGTAACACGACTTAACAGGACTAACCTTATTTTAAGCGCCCTGCCCTCCCTTGTCGTTTCGATAAAAAAAGAAAAAGACAGAATGCTTAAATAAAGTTAAGTCCTGTCAAATGAGTCAAGTCGTATTACACCGAATCGACACCATTGTTTTACAACAAGAAACTAAACTAAAGTCGCCGTCAATAGAAATTGTGGACTATGTAAACAAACCGTTTTCTCAATTTTTCTCAAGGTTCTGTCACGGAGTCTCACTGAACATTATTCCAAATCATGAAGCATCAAGTCCCACCTGCCATTCGCTGTATTTCATCATTAAAATATTCAATAATCACCCGTTAATTACGGAAAATCATAGAATCAATAGTCAATTCTGTACTGCGTCGAGATTGCTGTCATATTTTTTTCTCATCGAATCTGTAGTGTCTTTGAAAATTTGTGATGTACGAATCTATTTTAATATAAACCTATTTTATTCGTGATGCTATTTTATTCCGTCATTTTTTTTTGACAGCGTTACTTCATAATCTTTGACATAAACGTGTGTGTGATTCTATCGAGAGCTGTGTAATCTTCCAGCGTTGCTCTAAAATCTTTTGTGTTTTCGGTATTCTAACGACTTGGCTTCTCTTACTGATTTTATCGTCATAGTGCCCCATATCATTCGCGTCAAATCGAAAAGGCGCCCAACATGAGTTGGCGGAAGGAGGCTATACAAAACTGGTTGCGCGAAAAAGAAATCAAATTTCAAGAAACCGAAATCAAAGCGAATCTCATAGCTAAAGTAGACAAACAAAAATATAAAAAAATGTATGTAGATGAGTTGGCGGCATCGAAAAATGTGAGTTTTGCGCCTTCCACCATATCATTGCGAGCGTAACCCGATAGAGTTGATATGAGCGCAAGTAAAAGGTTACATTGGAAGGAACAACAAAACATTCAAAATGGACGATGTGAAGATTTTGTTGGACCAAGGTTTGGCGCGGATCGGGCTAGAACAGTGGGCGAAATGTGTAGCTCATGTCCTAAAAGTAGAAGAAAAAATGAAAGAACTGGATGGGATAATAGATACGGCCACCGACGATGTGACGGAACCATTTGTAATTAACGTGGGCGATTTGACTAGCGATTCATCAGAATATTTTAGCGATGAATCAAATAAAGAAAATTAATTAAGCACCTAACATATTTTAATTACATACTTACCCATCTCTAGATAGTTCACCTATTCATAGACAAAGACAACATGGCGCTTTGTTTACATAGTCCACAATTTCTATTGACGGCGACTTTAGAGCCAACGAGAGATGGCACCTATGACGTTTAAATGCCTACCAAGTTTCATAATTGTTTATGGTTAACTGTCACTAAAATAATCTAATACTTCATTGTTGCTGGCAGCGAAAAATGATGTACTACTTGTTTCGATCATTATTTTTCGATTTTATAAAGACTTTATAGCAAAAGTTTCTAATTTTTTCAAAACATAAGGGATCATGAGGAATGTTAGTGGCAGAATTGTAATCAATAATTAACGGGTTCTATTCTTCTTAATCGTACGGCTCCGTCTGTTTACAAACTATATCATTTTATGATTAAAAAAATGTAAAGCAGTTTTCTATATTTTATGGCTACTTTGTTAATGTAAGCAAATGCACATTTGCCATTTGTATTATTATGATGCATGTTGTGTCAAATAAATCGATATTTTATTTATTCAAGTCGCTAGTCGCACTTGATTTTTATTTATGCGGAAATTAAAATGCACCCCATCACTAAACGCAGCTGTCATAGGGGCCTTCTCTCGTTGGCTCTTCTATAGTGTATTTTGGCGGTATACTATAAAAACTGGATAGACTTAGTTTAGAAAAGAATTATTACAATATTTAGGTTATATTTTACCAATTTACTGACAACTATTTCGTAACTTTCTTAACGTTAGTAAATAGTGTTCTGAATTGCAATAAGTATGCTATAAGTATTATCAATAAGTTTGGCATACTAAATGTAGATAAAGTCTATTTGTACCTACCTACGTATTTTAATACATCTTTATTTTACTTTGAACTTTTTAGACATACAGTTACAAAAATGCAAATTAAAATAATAATGTGCAACTTAATATAGGTCTCGACTTAATTAGTACTTTCCTAAACCATTAACAGAAAACGATTTATAATATTTTCGCAGAGGACATCAATATAAAAGAAGCATAAGTTGCAATTTTGAGTATAATTATAATTACAGTATTTCACATTCACAAAATGATAATCAAAAAGTAATAAATTTAATAATCTTGTTTTCATTTAATCTATCTACACGAAACAATGTAAAAGTAAGTCTCACAAAATGATAATAAAAAGGTAAAAATTTAAAACTTAATTTTGTTTTCATTTAATCTACACGAAAGAAAGTAAAAATATGTCAAATAGTCTAACATTTCATACTTACCCCAAATGTGACAGAAAAATCTCTATTGAGTATGCAGCCTTACATTTACTATTTCCTGACATTATGTGACAATACTATTTCCTGACTTACAACTTTTTTGAATATGACTCATATAGCCTAACTCATAGATATCACGAGTTTATATCAGTGAGCCTAACTAGACCCCGATCAGACACAACAGCAACAAACTCACTTGACATGCAGCAGCGGCGGCGGTCGGAACAGCGCGGCGCTATCGGCTCCCTTGCGCTCCTGCGCCTCACGACGTCGCAGCAGCCGCTCGAGCGCCTCCTCCACGTTGCGGCATCCCACGCACTTGCAGATCGCCGTGCACGCTATCTTTGCCTGCAAAGATACAACATGGGAATCATAAAGGAATAAATATCGTCACAGGATTATCAATCAGATCAGGATTTCAAGGGTGTTCTATTTACTAGAGTAGCCAGCACTGAACTTTTTAACGACGATTTTAACGTCCCACCCAACGTAGTTGATACTTGTCGCCGTACTTCGGGCACAAATACACGCTTTTTAGAAGGCCAAAGGAGCCTGATCTCGCTGTATGCTTATTCGATTGGATTTTTTTAAATAATAAGTTAACGGGCCTGGATTCTTGTCCTTTTGAGCCATTCTTTTATTTATTTTTAGAGAGATGTTAATGTTCCCATCAGAAGATATTAGTTCTATTGATTTTCAGCAACAGGGCCAAAATTTTTATTTTTCTGGACAGGCTTTATAAAAATTTCGCTAGCTCTTGATTTCCTCTTCAATAACTTATCATTCTGACGATATTGATCGCTTTTAAGAATGTAAGAATAATATATATATTGGCAATTTATTTACCTTTATATGTTAAGTAAGTTCAGCTCAGAATAAAAAAGCAATAACAATGTCTATCAACTGAAATTAATCACACTAATTCACACTAATATTATAAATGCGAAAGTTTGTGTGTGTGTGTGTGTGTGTATGTTTGTTACTCGTTCACGCTGAAACGGCTGAACGGATTTGGATGAAATTTAGAATGGATATAGCTTATACCCTAACTTAACACATAGGCTACTTTTTATCCCGGAAAAAAGCACGTCACACATGAATAGCACGCGGGCGGAGCCGCGGGCAAAACCCATGTAGTATACACGGTGTCGCATTTCACATGGTCCAAACGAAATTTATAGATGGGGCGTACCAAGGGCTATTCAAATAACCCCCATGTATGTTCAGCCAAAGTGAATAGTTTTCAAGATATAATTTTTTTTCGTATTTTTGACACGTTACCCAGAATTTGATACATTTTTTTTTTCTTTTGAACTATTAGGCCTAGGGCCATTTTTATTTCTTTCAAAGATACACAATTAAATGCCCCTTTAAATTAAATATTAGCGTTGAAAATGGAGCGGTCTATTTAAATAAAAAAAAAAACAACACTTTAACATTTTTAAGTCCACCGGCTTTGTAGCTCAACTTTCGGCGGCTAAAAAAAAAAAGCCGGGAAAAAAACTTTTCTTTCCATTTCAAAAACTTGCTTGACATGCTACCATTATACCAGCAAAATTTCATTTTAATACATTAACAACTTCTGTATTTACTTAGTGTAGTACATTATTTCTAAATTTATTTTTTTACAATAAATGCTCAAAATTGCGCCCTCCAACTCTTATGCATAAGCGGCACCGCTTAAGAAAATTTCTAAGTAAACGTTGAAAGGAGTCAAGTTGTTCTTTAATTTTTTCTTGAGAATCTCTTAGTTTAATCTTGAGTTCATCCAAAGTGTCGTACTCTCTGTGGTAGACTAACTCTTTGTAATATCCCCAAATGAAGAAGTCCACTGGGTTAAGGTCTGGTGATCGGCAGGCCACGCTATTGGTCCACCTCGTCCAATCCATCTTTGTGGGAAAGTGGCATTTAAATGCGCTCGCACAGCACTTGCGAAATGGCAGGGGGCTCCATAATTTTGGAACGTCATGTTCCGCCGCTGATCCAAATTTATGTCTTCCAGTAAAATTGGTAACTCCTCTTGTAAAAATTGCAGGTAGGCAGGGCCATTTAATCGGTCTGGAAGTTCAAATGGCCCAATCAGTCGTTTGTTGAAAACTCCAGTCCACAAATTGACTGAAAATTGATTCTGGAAGCTATGGCGTCTTATTGCTTTTGGATTTATACGAGCCCAAATATGGTAATTGTGCATATTAAAAATGCCATTCCTCGTAAACTTGGATTCGTCTGTCCATAAAATAGAGTCGAAAAAATTCGGGTCTTCTCGGTCTCTCCGCAACATTTCCTGACAGAAAGCCACACGTCGCTCGTAGTCAGTTGCAAGTAAGTTTTGTACTTTTCGGAAATGAAAAGGGTGCATGTCTTCAGCTGCCAAAATTCTGTGGACGGTTTGATGTGGTACGCCTAAACGTCGACCTATTGATCTTGTGCTTGCCGTTGGATCTCTTGCAATTTCCTCCAAAACATTTTCTTGTAAATCTGGATCACATCTTATGATACCTTCTACGTTTCCTGCTCGTTGTGGACACGAATAAACACCCGATGGTCTGGGTAATGTTCAGGTTGAGGTCCACCACGTTGTATCAGTACATTTCGGTACAATCTTGCTGCAAGCCGACCGTTGCCTCTCGCATATCCATAATAATAATGCATTTCTGCATATTCACGCTGGGTATAGGGCATTGTTGCCCAATAAGCACGATCCAAAGATCTAAACAGTAGGCAAATTAAATAAGAGTCCGTTACACGTGCACAGTTGTCGTTCCAGTAAAAACAAATCCAAGTCCGATGAGCAAGTAAGAAAACAGTCCGTTGCACAAGCCAAAATCCACGAAAACTGACAGAGAAAAACATACGCGCGAGAGAACAGTCAAGGCAGTACTAACTAACTAACAGTTAAGTTACATTATTACACATCACATCACAGGAATGCTGTTACGGCGCCCGTACCCCACTTCCACTACCTGCACCTCTCCTAGAGACACGAGAGAGCGAGAGCAAGCATTATTGCCAATAAGTGTGAGCGAGATGCCAACACACCCGACAAGGTTACCTACTTTGACTACCGTTTTTGTTCAAATGGAAAAATTTAAATCGCATCTTCTTTTCGCGTATTGAAAACTTTCAGGTAAAATAACTTTGATAATTTGTATCTCAAGAAGTTGTTAATGTATTAAAATGAAATTTTGCTGGTATTAATGGTAGCATGTCAAGCAAGTTTTTGAAATGGAAAAAAAAGTTTTTTTTCCCGGTTTTTTTTTTATAGCCGCCGAAAGTTGAGCTACAAAGCCGGTGGACTTAAAAATGTTAAAGAGTTGTTTTTTTTTTATTTAAATAGACCGCTCCATTTTCAACGCTAATATTTAATTTAAAGGGGCATTTAATTGTGTATCTTTGAAAGAAATAAAAAGGGCCCTAGGCCTAATAGATCAAAAGAAAAAAAAAATGTATCAAATTCTGGGTAACGTGTCAAAAATACGAAAAAAAATTATATCTTGAAAACTATTCACTTTGGCTGAACATACATGGGGGTTATTTGAATAGCCCTTGGTACGCCCCATCTATAAATTTCGTTTGGACCATGTGAAATGCGACACCGTGTATATTTTACATATTACTGCACTCCACATCGGAAATTAAACAGCACTAATAAATTACGCACCTCATAACATTCACAATAGTTCTTGAGACAGCCACTTCTTTTGCAGTTACACCCTTTATTGTGCCGCCGCACTGTTTCTGGACCGCCTGCTTTTGATTTTCCGATCTTAGGTCTGCGAAAAAAATAACGGTTTTTATTATAATGATAACTTTCTGCCGGAAAATTTGTGTACTTCTATTTCAAAGGATCACATATGTTTCTCACTAACCAATGAGCACAGCAGCAAATTGTCATCGTCATAGCTTATTTTATTCAGGATTAAGTCATTTCATTTTCTAAGTCACACGTTTTACAATTCCGTAAGGTTCAAATGTGTCACAGATTTTCTTATAGCTATCCATATAAAACACAATCTCTATTTGTCTGCAAGTCTGAACGCTTAGAAACTTAAGAACTACTGAAGGGATTTTAACGGTGTATGCACTTTTATCTTGATATCTGACTGCACTGCGATTAAAGCATCACCAATTATTTAAGAGTCTAGCTCTTGTCGGTGTAGCATCTTCCGTCGTTCTCTGTCTAGAGCCTTCAGTTCTTGGTTACATGCGACTCCTTGGTTGAAGCGAGCAGTTTTATTAAAATAATCCCCGCAAAAAAAGTCGTTGCGTAAATTCGGTATCCCCCCAGCTCACCTAAAAGCGTTAGGATTCCTATCGAGACAGCCCCTGATCGCTTTCTGGCGCAGCTCCTCATTCTCGAGATTGTTGTGACAGTTGTTGCAGTTGCAGCGGTTACAGAACTCGCCGTTCGCGAAGCAATCGCAGTACAGCTTGAGGCACTGAGACTTTGTGCAGTTGCACGCCTTGCGGGGCCGGTTGTCCAAATCTGGAAGTTTAATATACTGAGGTAAGACTGTGGGCTAAGAGAACTGTTTTTTTAAATTATTTCTTAATTATTAATTAAGGCAAAGGCTTTTTTGGTGAAACCTGTCGCCAGAGTACCTAGTAGAGTACAAAGTACCAAGACTATATCGCACAACAATGTTTTTCCTGATATACATGATGTACAGTTTGTGACCAGAAAGAAGGCAATTATCTATTTTTTCCAAGCCCCCACCAATCAACAGTAACAATACTCAAGGCGGGCGTGGAGTGAGCTGTCACTTGTTCAGTACCCCCCCCCCCCCACCCCTATCCCTCGTCAACGCTTTGAGAATTGCGACGCTATCTGTGAATATATTCTCGCCCGACCTTTCAAATAATACATAAGGTGATATTTATTTATGCAGCCAAATTCATACTGCAGCGATCAATATCACAGATCGATAACACTTATTACTAATTTCGCAGAATGAAATGTTGACCTCCCATAGTAATTGACTCGGGACTATACTTGCATTTGTAGGAAACACGAAATAATTTACGAATTTCTAAAGAAGGGTCATCGATACCTTGATACTGAGCACTTGCCAAACCTTCAGTGCGAGTTTGGCTACATAAATTGAGCTTGTATATGTACAGAACTGCTCTTACCGTTATCAAGGTTCGGCGGCGACATCGGTTGCGGGAAGCCGCTCACGTCTGCGTTTATGAAGCTATTGCCGTATCTGAACCTCTCCTCCTGAAACGAGTTTATTTTGTTTGTTTTTTTACAAGTTGCTTACAAGTTTCTGACAGAATATATAGTGACATTTATTTATGTAGCCAAACTCATACTAAAGACTCGGTAAGTAGTCGGTATCAAGGTTAGATAGCCTTAATTGGAAATTAGAAAATAATTTTTATGCTGTAAAAACAAGACCAGCCCCGAGTCAAAACAATAAAAAACCAAAATTATCTTTTTTAAATTACCCAAAAAATTATATTGATTCGTGATACTAATCCCTTACCAAGCAAACGTGCAGTATGAATTTGGCTGTATAAATAAATGTAACCTGTATATTTAAAATCATATAATTTTCAGATTTTCTTAATATTGTTAAGGTGAGTACAAAGTCATTATGAAGTCAGTATAAGATGTAAATTTATTGACATAACTCTTAAAACGACCATTTCAAAAATAATGCACCCCTATCATTGAAACATGGAAAAATAAATAAGTGGTAATTAAGTTTAAATTTCCCTTACATATCTTCTAAATAAACTCTAAGGTTAAAAAAAGATATTTTGTATACCGGGTGTAAATAGACTGCTACCATTAAATGAAACCACATATTCTACCGACCCTACTAAACCACTGCGGAAACCCTTAGTTTGGGAAATATTTTAATCAAACAAAAATGCGTGAACCCTAACGCACCGACATACGGACGAGTTTCGAGTGAGCGTCGTCCGTGTAACAGCTGTTAAGGGGATATGTCGCGATTGCAAAAGTCTGATACTCCATGCGGAACGACCCGCAGTGCGAGAGGGACGGATTATGGAAAAAAATGCAAAATTTCGGTTTTAAATTAATATAAAATTAACTAAAATAGTTAGCAAAATTTCAAATTCAAAAAATTTAGATATTGTGAAAATCTATCTAATAAAATATCGTTCAGGTCTATATGTCATTACTATTTCTCATACCATGAAAAAAAGTATAGAAGAAGACCTCATTTCAAGAATTATTTCTATCGAGCGAAAGTTCTGCAATCGCGTTTCTGTATTCAAGAAAACTAGAAAAAGGTACCCATATTTATATACTAATTTATCAAATTAGTGGCTTCTTCTGAACAGCAGGTAAACAACTTCAAAAAGAGCCGATTTTACCGAGATAGCGCCTTAAGGTGCAGCGTTCTGAAATAGACCTTCCTCCTACGAGATAAAGTCTTTGAGTAAAAGTTGAGTACCTTTTTCTCTGAAGATATGCGCGGGTTCTTTTTTTCGAATAGTTGTTCAGTATGATCAGTAGAGTATGTGGTTTTATTTAATGGTCGCACTCTATTTACAACCTGTATAATGCTATTTGTTTTCATTAGTTGTATTTTTATGTACCTAGTCGGTTCTTAAATACTGTCACTGGCCATTTTTTTTTTAAATAGAACACCTAGAAAAAAAAATGAAATGGTGTTGGATTTTCAAATATTTTTGATTAATAATCTGACAAATCACAATTACATTCATTCATTTTTTACGATGGAGTGGACTCGCAAAGAGGACCGAGTAGCAGTAATTGCATTGCATCGTTGCGGCCATCCACCGAAGACGATATTCAACTTGCTTCAAAAATTAAAAATCACGAAGAGGTTCGTGTACCGTACCATCAAAAGGTACAATGAAACCTCTAGTGTCGATAACGAGAAAAGAACTGGCAGACCTCGTTCCGTTAGGACTCCAGGGGTCATCAAAGCAATCAAGGCGCGAATTGCAAGAAATCCCGTCCGCAAGTAGAAACTGATGGCTTTGGAGATGGGATTAACCAGAAGTACCGTAAAAAAAGTACTCAATGAAGACCTGCGACTACGAGCTTACCGAAAAAAGAGTGGACATCTTCTGAACGCGCGTCTGCTACCTATGAGAGCCAAAAGATGCAAAGTTTTGCTAAAGCGGTACGCAAGAAACAGACACCGCGATATCCTGTTTACAGACGAGAAATTTTTTAATATCGAAGAGAAGTACAACAAACAAAATGACAGGGTGTACGCTACCAGCTCTGCGGCCGCTGGAAATGCCATTCCTAGAGTGCAGCACGGCCATCATCCATCATCAGTCATGATTTGGTTGGGAGTGTCCTACTATGGCCCTACTGAAGTGCATTTTTGTGAAAAAGGTGTCAAAACCAGTGCAAAAGTGTACCAAGACACGGTTTTAGATCGCATAGCAAAAGATCTGCCCCAGACACTCTTTGGAGGACGGCCATTTGTATTTCAACAGGACTCCACACCTGCTCATAAGGCCAAAACAACTCAGGAGTGGTTCGAGCGCCAGAATATCGAGCTAATAAGGCATCAAGATTGGCCCTCATCTAGCCCTGACCTGAATCCACTGGATTACAAAATTTAGCAGGAATTGGGGGAGAAGGTCTGTTCTAAACCTCACAAAAATTTGAGCAGCCTAAAGTCATCATTGATTAAAGCAGTGGCCGATATCGACATGAATATGGTCCGTGCTGCTATTGATGATTGGCCGCGAAGATTGAAGGCTTGTGTGAAAAATGGTGGCAATCATTTTGAATAAATTTTATGTTTAATGTAAACTAAATAAATTACCTTTTATTAAAAAAAAAGTTTGTTTGGATACCATGACTAGTTTTCATTTTATAGCCAATTTTGTTTGTGACAGAATTTAAGCACCGACTAGGTATATTTACGTAGCAAAAAAGACGTAACAAAATCAAGGCCCTGTCATATAAATTTCGAATTAACAATAAACAGTACATGTTTCCCACTATCATAGACGAAATATGTACTATTTCGTCTATGGCATTATAGATAAATCATTTTTCATTTCCTGCTTGCAGACCAGCTGCTGTTTCTTCTCGGCCCAGGGCGAGGGCGAGCTGCTGTCTTTGTCCTCCTCTTGTACCGGGCTCTGTTATAGATACTCACATACAGAGTGGAGAGGTCGGCGGAATGGTCGCGCCGGTCGCTGTGGCTGGAGTCGTGCTGCTCGTGCACGTAGCTCGCGGGTATCACGATGAGCGGGTGCTCCTGCTTGCAGACCAGCTGCTGTTTCTTCTCGGTCCGGGGCGAGGGCGAGCTGCTGTCTTTGTCCTCCTCTTGTACCGGGCTCTGTTATAGATACTCACATACAGAGTGGAGAGGTCGGCGGAGTGGTCGCGCCGATCGCTGTGGCTGGAGTCGTGCTGCTCGTGCACGTAGCTCGCGGGTATCACGATGAGCGGGTGCTCCTGGTGCTCCTGCTTGCAGACCAGCTGCTGTTTCTTCTCGGTCCGGGGCGAGGGCGAGCTGCTGTCTTTGTCCTCCTCTTGTACCGGGCTCTGTTATAGATACTCACATACAGAGTGGAGAGGTCGGCGGAGTGGTCGCGCCGGTCGCTGTGGCTGGAGTCGTGCTGCTCGTGCACGTAGCTCGCGGGTATCACGATGAGCGGGTGCTCCTGGTGCTCCTGCTTGCAGACCAGCTGCTGTTTCTTCTCGGCCCGGGGCGAGGGCGAGCTGCTGTCTCTGTCCTCCTTTTGTACCGGGCTCTGTTATAGGAGTGGTGTTTTTTTTATAACGGCTTTTTCATGGGGTGGTTCAGGGGTCAAAAAATGCGAAATAAAATGTTAACATCCCCTAGTAATTGATTTGGGGCTGGGCTTGCGTTGGCAGCGAACATTTTTTTTTTAAATACCGATTTCACAAAGTATTGAGATCTAACCGAGTCTTCAGTATGAATTCGGCTTCATAAATTAATGCCGCCTTGTATTTTACGGCACGGATAATCCGTAATTGATACAAAACGTAAATATTACGCGAATCGCACATCGTATCGTAGTGTCATTCTTGTCGCACGAAGCACTAATACTCCGATAAGCTACATAGGCTATGTGCATTATTTACCGCTGGAATCTGTCGGTCTACTATTAGTGATTCTAATTCCTAGATTTCAATAAAGCTAGGAGGTTCGTTATCAACCTGTACATATAAGGGGACTTTCATTTATATAGCCATAGGACCAAGTTTAATGACCCTTTCTGTGAAATATGCAAAATAAAATTGAGACTTCCCACGCTAATTAAGCCAAGGGTGTTGTTGAATACAAGTATTGAGACAAAAAAGTGTTGTTTCTGCAAATATTTGCACCCGTGAGTGCGGTGAAGTACGGCGATAGTGCTCACCACCTATCACAACACTAGAAGCACCTCTGACACCCCCTCTATGTCGTGACGATGTATAAAATAAAATAAAAACTGGCCAAGTGCGAGTCAGACTCGCGCACGAAGGGTTCCGTACCATTATCTATAAAAACGGCAAAAAAATCATGTCTGTTGTATGGGAGTGCGCAGATCCGACTCGCACTTGGCCGGTTTTAGTATTTTTTGTTATAGCCGCAACAGAAATACATCATCTGTGAAAATTTCAACTGTCTAACTATCACGATTCATGCATTATCTATAAAAACGGCAAAAAAATAATGTCTGTTGCATGGGAGTGCGCGGGCCGACTCGCACTTGGCCGGTTTTAGTATTTGTTGTTATAGCGGCAACAGAAATACATCATCTGTGAAAATTTCAACTGTCCAACTATCACGATTCATGCATTATCTATAAAAACGGCAAAAAAATCATGTCTGTTGTATGGGAGTGCGCATGTCCGACTCGCACTTGGCCGGCTTTAGTATTTGTTGTCATAGCGGCAACAGAAATACATCATCTGTGAAAATTTAAACTGTCCAACTATCACAGTTCATGAGATAAAGCCTGGTGACAGCGGAGCCTTAGTAATAGGGTCCCGTTGGTTAACCTTTGGGTGCGGAACCCTAACAAGTCTCTTACTCACCGACATCCTCTCAAACGCGACTTCGACCTCATGCTGCGGCCCCCTACTGTTGTCATCCGCGTAAGTCTCTGTTCTCTCCTCGGTGTGTTCCGCGACCTCCTTGTTCACGTCCTCTATGAGTTGTCTGAGCGCCGCCTTCGAGTCCTCCTCGGAGGGGGGCGTGGGGGCCGCGGGGGGCGGTGGGTCCGGCGTGATCGGCGCCAGCAGGCTCTGACCGGGGCGCGGCTGCTGTTACACATGTATGTTGTTTATGTTGTTAGGTTTAATACATCATAATATAATTCGCTTTGATGAGCTTTTTGTTTTAGTAGTGTTTATCGAAAGTGACCGAATTTGCCTGCAGAAGCAGTAAGTTAAAGTGGCAGTGAGCAGGCCATATTTGTCGCAGACATGATGGACGTTGAAGATTAAAAGCTTAGTGTAGGCCGACCTCGTGCCCGCTGGACCGACGACCTGAAGGACGTTGGACGAACATGGGCTGATGGATGGATGGACGGTTTGAGTTCTCGTATATGTACACAAAAAAATTACCCAGTCCCATGTCCCAGATTAATTCTCCACAGACGTAGGATTTACAGCTCTTACTTACGGGTCTATCTGTCCAGTCTTGATTTATGCTCATATAGACGATGAAGCTTTGCTATAAGGGTTTTAATTTTTTGGGAACCCTAAAAATCTCAAGGTATTCAGCACGTTATCCAAGCAGAGGTTCATGGCTGACAATATTATTTAGAGAAAATAACGCAAATTGGTTATCTTAAAATTATTCATATAATACCAACAACTTACCAAAGTATTCGCTTGCGTTGTTTTCGTCATGACGGGTGCTATCCTCACCAATCTTTGTTGGGGTTTCGTTGGCACAGAAACTGTTTAACAAATAAATTAAATTAGTTAAATCTGACTATGAAACACGAGATATTGTCATCCGCTGACTTTTACATTTTGTTCTAGATTTCACTACTTTTTCAAATAGAGAAAACATTTAAATTAATTTAAAATAATGCTTCCATTTTCTAAAATTTTAGCAGTGTTCTATTCGATGTCAGACTTTAAAATACAAATGCAAGGAGTTTTCTACTTCATCGAAATCGGATCCATAGGCGGAACGAAACGATAGTCTAAATATTTTGGAAATACAATATAACGTCGTATACAAAATATGGGACTCGTCAATTTCATGTACAGGCTCTTTTGGCGCGTGGATTGGCCGTGGCCAAAATCAGAACTAACACCGCTATCATAATGAAAATTAAGCGTTGTTTCACACTGCGCCCTGTCAATGTCATCCACGCGCCAAAAGGGACTTGCCGCATCATACGAGTAGTGTGCTAGAAATTCATCAGTCATTTGCATTTGTGATAGTCGAAAAAGCCAAACAAGTTTATAAATACGAGGGGCATGCCAAAAGGAGTTAGATACTCTTTGCTCATTGGTTTGTCACTGGCACGTTAGAACTTTACGTTATCAGCTAATAATTTTGAAAGAACATTCGTTAATTCAAATTACTTTTTTTGAAATTTTGTTTTTCCGAGAGAATTTGGCGGGAATTCGTTCGTAGCTATGGAGCTCACTCGAAGAGATTTTCGGACAATGATTTATTATGACTATAAAAAAGGTTTAAAGCCTCAAAAATGTTTTGAACTTTTGGTTACTACTTTTGGTGAATCTGCTTGTTCACGCGCAACAGTTTATAACTGGTTTGCTGAATTTAGAAGAGGACGCGAAAGCTTTGAAGATGAGGCGAAGACTGGTCGGCCGCCCCGCCAACAGCGGTCACCCAAGAAAATGTTCGAGCAATCGAAAAACTTGTTCGTGAAAATCGCCGAATTACATATGTAGAGCTCGAGCGAGAAGTGGGCATTGGATCAGCAGCAATGCAGACCATCATACACAACCACCTTTCTCTCCGTAAGCGTTGTTCGAGATGTGTGCCGCATAAACTCACTAATGAGTAGAAAGAGCGTCGCGTGGATTGGTGTAAATTTATGATAGATAAATTCAACGGCGGCGAGAAAAAAAACGTTTATGATATACTGACTGGTGATGAAACATGGCTATATACAGTCAATTGCACAAGACTGTACGGCCTATAACTCCAAAGTTAAGCGTCGGGGGTAGCGGGGGGTGGTATTTTTGAACTCAGGAGACACAGTTCTATCATGCAAAGATGTTAACTCCCAAGCCGTTACGCTGGACCATTGGAGTGCAGCATCAGTGATAGAATGAGCGCGAGCCCGTCGGGGCTCGTTAGGCGTTCTATGACGTCATACAAACTTTGAATCCCCCCCGTTAAGATTTCGTATGGAGGATTCAAATAAACAAATAACAGGAGGAAACCGTTATCGTAAAAATTGTTTAGGTTACGTGTGTAGCCGTTTGATCTCTATGTTTATGTGTATCTGTGAGTGATATAATTGCCGCCGGTGGACACTAATAGTCGAGGCGTGAAACGCTATGATTATTATGGCTGTTCTCCTGGGTGGTCTCTTTTTTTATAGCCTCGACAGAAACGTGGCGAAATCGTATCTGCAGAGCATTGAAGTGCAGTAGTTGTTCTATCTTATGCTACAGGAACGCGGCAAGCATTTGTGCATGTCTTATGCGGTGATTGGGAATCAGTAGACTTGAAATGCTGGCTGCTGCTCC
Organism: Ypsolopha scabrella; assembly: GCA_910592155.1. NCBI lineage: Eukaryota > Metazoa > Arthropoda > Insecta > Lepidoptera > Ypsolophidae > Ypsolopha > Ypsolopha scabrella. Next base: position 19,684,447 of record OU342977.1, read on the forward strand.
GTCTACCATGTACCGTTGAACAGATCTAGCTGACCAAGACCTAGCGTAACCACAACTGATAGCGTGAACTTATCATACTTACTTATGTTCCTAGTCTTTGTTTGAAGTAGCAACGGTGCATGCCATGCAGCGATACCATACGCTAGTATCGATGTGCAATATGTAGTTATTTGCAAGTGCATTTCAGTTGCTCGGCAACACGTGGAGACTGCTGCCATGGAGACTACGTTATCGCATCGAGTGATAACACTCGGTGCATAAGGTTGTCGCGCTTCAATCTCAATCTTCAATCTCGCACTCAACAATCTCGGTAGAGAATGCTGTGATAAATGAGACTTTTAATAGGGTGGCTATTTATACAAATTTTTATCAATATATGCCATCAATAACTAATGATGCCAGTTATAGACTCGTATCAATACTATCGCCTTATCCGTTGGTACACTGCGACCTCGTACTAACAATATGTCTCATCAAGATGTCTGGGACACGTCTAAAAATACTGTAGCCTAAGGTGTAGATAAGTAGGAAAGTTATAATAAAATTCTAAATAACATTGTGTACCTTTATTGAAAAATAGCTGCACATTAGGCGTTTCCGAAAATTCGTAAACTAATGAAGCTAACACATGCATAATCCGTCTACTCGCTGTTGTCACTTGTTTCAATGTCACTCTCTTCGGCATTTCCATCGTCAGCTTGTAGCGCTGCTAGCAAGATGTTATCATTCGCTGAACATCCGCTGGTCTGCCATTGAGCGAGCGTAGTCTAATACCGTCATTGAGTCCCAGTTTCTTGCACGCAAATCGATCCCAGGCTGTTGACACAACCACTCTGCAAGTTCATGATCACCATTATACACACTCAAGAAGAGTGCAGTGCAGAGTGAAGATCCATGTTGTGCATTAAGATCAGCTCCCAATTCAACTAGTACCTTCACGAGATTTTTCGCATGCAGCCCCTCGTGCTTCTTCACTGCGACGTGTATACAGGTCTCACCATCGTTGTTCTTCTCTCCCAGGATAGAATAGTATGGTTCATCCATGGTGGCTTGGATGCTGTACAGCAGCTCCAGGGATCCATCTTTCGCAGCTTCATGAAAGATGGTGTTGCCAGTGATGGGGTATTTAGTGGAAAGTTGTGAAATTTTAGACACCGACATGATTCAGCACTTTTAGGATCGGTCTGATCTGCGTCTACTGACAGACTGAGAAAAATGAGCTCAACCATGAGCAATTCATACGAAGCATTGTGCACGTTATCGGCGCTCCGATTTCGTACCGCATCTACGTGCATGATATTATCATTCAATAACACGTGAACAGGAATACTTTTTCAAATTGTTGGGGTTACGCGTGTGACGTTTGATGTGTAAGATATATGTGTGCATATGTGTGCGTGTGTGTGTTAGTTATAATAAAAATTTAAATAACTTTGTGTACCTTTATTGCAATATAGCTGCACATTGCACGTTTCCAAAAATTTGTAAATCAATTAAGCTAATACATACATAATCTCTCTACTTGTTTTTGTCATGTGTTCCACTGTCACCCCCTTGCGAAGATAGATGCACATCTCCCGCTGCTACCAAGATGTCCCGCATGCGTTGGTCTTTCGTGATGGAAACGTAGTTTATTGGCATCATTTCGTCCCAGTCCTCTACACACAAATCGATCCCAGGCTGTTGACACAACCACTCTGCAAGTTCATGATCACCATTATACACCCTGTAGTAGGAACGCGGCAAGCATTTGTGCATGTCTTATGCGATGATTGGGAATCAGTAGACTCGAAATGCTGCTGTTTCGTCTACCATGTACCGCATCGGACCGATGTGCAGATCTAGGCGTCACGCTGCAACTTGTGCAAGGGATGCTGCACTCCAATGGTCCAGCGTAACGGCTTGGGAGTTAACATCTTTGCATGATAGAACTGTGTCTCCTGAGTTCAAAAATACCACCCCCCGCTGCCCCCGACGCTTAACTTTGGAGTTACAGGCCGTACGGTCTAGTGCAATTGACTGTAACTACGACCCTGAAACAAAGCGCCAGTCGACGGTATGGTGCTTTGATGATGAGCCAACTCATACATAATGTCGCCGTGCACGGAGCATGCAGAAACAAATGGTCGCCTCATTTTTCTGCAAGACAGGTCATATTGCTACTGTGGTGTTAGAGGATCAAAAACCCGTTAACTCTGAATGGTACGTGACAGTTTGCGCCCCAAAGGTAATGTCAGCTTGGAGTGACAAGCGGCCGAAGTCAGGAAACCGGCAGCTTCTCTGGCATCACGGCAATGCCTCGACGCACACGTCTGCCAGAACACTCGACTTTTTTCAATACGAAAAATGTGCCTATCCTACCTCACCCGCCATGTTCATCCATGCCCGCCATATTCCCCTCACCTTGCGATTTTTACCTGTTTCCAGAATTAAAAGAAAAATTAAAACGAAAGAGGTTTGAAAGCAAAGAAGATGCACTCGCTGCATATAATTTCGAGATTTCAGAGGTGTCTAGAGAAGAGTGGGCAGAGGTATTTTCTAAATGGTTTAGACGTATGGAAAAGTGTATACGTGCTCAGGGTGAATACTTTGAGAAGTCTGATATCTACAATAAAGAATAAATAATATAGTTTATAGGACACCGTGCGTAAAATGACCACTTTACGCACGCTGCGCTTGCGTAAAGTCGGCATTTTCCGCACTTTTGCTATAAAATATTATACGATACTAATGTACTATTTTGAACATCTAGTTTCATTTGGCATGGCCCTCGTATGACTTCATCGAAGATTTCTATTTGATTCATCAGAGGTACAAGTCGCGCAACGAGTTATTAGCGCTTAGCGGAAGTGGTGTGGGACTAGCGCATGTGTTCACTCGCGCACAAAGTTACTAAGTGCGATAGAGAAACAATTACTAGTGCAGTCAAGGTCACCGCTCACAAACCGTTGCGATGCTTGTACCAGTGTAATGGTCTTTAACGAGACCTTAAAATAACAATATACCCCCAATTTACAATTGAGAATTTCTAGTTAAGTAGTGCTTAACTTTGAAATGCAGCGCTGTGATTGGCCAATTCGTCACTTAAGTATCCACTTAATAAGACTTTCTTAATTCAGAAAATGGCCCATAGTATACTATATTTCTAGGGCAGCTGGAAAATCGGTCATTGTCCTTTGGGCATTTTGTACTGGACCCCGTACTACGAAACACAGAAACCTTAAGCGATAAAGATTGTATGGCGAGATCGACGAGCGATACGTACCGTTTTCTTTTGATGCGTACAGTTTTTCCATCTGCTCTAGAACACACTTTAATCACGTTTATTAGTTCTAATAAACAAGACACTGAACTTTCCAGCCTGCACACATCGAGCTTCGCATTCATTAGGACTTAAGGTACTGTCTGTACCGCCAAGTCCTTTAATTCAGTGTTCCGCAAAGGGTGTACCACGGCACACTGGTGTACCGTGGTCATTAGATGGTGTGCCTCAGAAAAATAAGATTATCTTATAAACTTATTTTTAGTAAGTAAGTAAAAGGGTAATTAATGATTAATAATAAATGCTGATTAATATTACTTAAAAACTGATTTTTTATTTGTGGTATACCTCCAAAAATTTTCGTTTTCCTGGATGTACCTTGAACACAAAAACTTTGCGGAACACTGCTCTAATTCTCCATGCACATGCCCTTTAATCGGCCTAGTCTATCTTGAGCTATGTGGCGGACAGACTGACGGACACCGAAGAGTTCACGTTTTTTAACGAAACCCTAAACAAAGACGAACCTTTGTTTCCCTGTGTTGTTGTGAAGACAAGCGGCGGCGGCTGACTGTTCATCACTTTGTCTGCTCCCATTTGTATCAAATTGCCTGGAATATTAAATATAAATCTTATGCAACTATAATACCTATATATAATTCAATACCATTGTCAATAGGCTGGAACTTCGGCACACAGAATTTCTACTTGAAGTTTCCTTGTCACATAATGGTGTCAATTCGTGTAACACGATTCAACTTATTTGACAGGACTAACCTTATTTTAAGTCCTATCCTTGTCTTTTCGTTACGGAAAGAAAAAGACAGAATGCTTAAATTTAGCTTACTCCTATCAAATAAGTTAAGTCGTGTTACACTGAATCGACACCATTAATAGGGTCCACCGAAATCTTATCTCAAATGTGTTAATTATAAAATTTTTCATGCTCTGAAAGAATTAAATTAAATAAACATAAAAACAATAATAATAGCACTAACCCATTTTATCAGTGACCATGATGGTCTTATTGGCCGGCAGCGCGACCACTTGTCCCTGCTTCGGTGTCGCGTTCACCACTTTGGTGGAGGTCGGTGTGGTCGCGTTACTGACCAGCCGGATGTACTGTACCTGCGCAAACAGACAACTCTCCGTCGGTATACATTCCCGGGCAAGCCTGCGCCATCTCTCTCGCCAATCTCTATGACGACGCAAGCCTGTCATTCTAGCGTCCGTCCATAGATATTATGATATGCTGGTAGGTATTCAGTTTAAACTTCTGAACCGCTTTACACTTATAGCTAGAGAGTTTACGTGAAAGTTAGTGTTTTTATCGCTGCGTTTTTATCAAAGAAAACTGACCAGTGACCATTTTAGTCTGTAGAAATATTCGCTTATAGCTTTTGAACCAATGGATGGATTTGAATGCTGTTTTTACTGTTAGCGAAGAGGTTTCACAAGGAAGGTGTTGAAGTCACTGCGATATCACAATAAAGTGCTGAGTAATAAGCATATTAGTGAATCAAATCGAAGTAACAACCGCCCAGGGCAGGGATTCTCTTCAGCGCGGGCGAAATCGCAGGCAAAAGACTAGTAAAACATAAATGTTTGGGGAAGTTTTTTTTATTTTGCGTGCGCATATCCTTCATATACGTTTTGGAGACGATAGAGGTGAGAATCGAAGCAGATAGAAAGCTATATCACTGGATCTACATATAAATAACCATGTCAGCCCTTTTGTGCCTTCGTCAGGATATTTCAGAACCATTTAGCGGCCGGCTAGGGTTGCCAGGTTATTTAAAAATGATGACAACCACGCTATTCAGAGATCCAATAGAATGTAAGTAGCAAAGTTTACGTACCCCGTTCACCTCGTGGAGCTCCGCGCGCTGCCCTCCCGACATGTTTACTGTCATATTTACAGGACGCTCTCTGCCGTCTGCTTTCACCACCTGACACATCTTTACGTTTAAATTTCATATTTTTTGGTGCAAATGGTACAAGTGTCGCAACGGTTTATGAGCGCTGACCTTGACAGACATTTTTTCTCTATCGCACTTAGTAATTTAGTGCGCGAGTGAACCCACGCGCTATTCCCCCACTAAGTTTGCCGAGCGCTCATAACTTGTTGCGAGACTTGTATGATGTTTTGCCTGAAAGGAACAAACGTATGCACGTAAGCGAGATAGACTGAGACCATGTCTTCACAGACAATCCCCCTTGCTCGCATAGGTTTGTCCCTTTCATCTGGAACAAACCCGATTGGTGTATAACTTTGGTCTTATATCAAATAATATATATATTTTTATTAACTTATTTAGTTTTTCATTTTTATAATTATATATTTTTATATATTTACAAAAACACGTTATAATAACCAGATATATTTCGACAAAATTGTCGGCATCAGTGGAATAAAAATAAATTATAATATTTTAAACGTGTTTTAGTCTTATATATGTCTCGACGTAAAACGAAATAAAAAATTGCTACATTTTCATTTATACGTACGGAAGCCTTTAAGTAAACACAAATAAGCTATAATATCGTCAACATAGACTTACTTGCGTGGTGGTCATCGATTTGTGTGGTATCGCTTGTTTTAGAACCAAGTTCTTTGGCGCGTTCGATATCAATAGTTTTTGCCCCGGAGCCACTGTAACAAAATACAAGCTTAAAATTGAAGAACCACTAAACAGATTACTAACGTTATTTTCAAGACTGCAGTCCAAGACCTATTTCTAGATTTCTTACATCCATCCATCAGCCTGTGTTCGTCCACTGCTGGTCATAAGCCTTTCCCAAATTTTGCCACAATCGGCGGTCCTCCGTCCTCCTCACCCAGCTTCAGCCTCATCTAGGTTTCTTATAGGTGTTTAATTATAAGATTTAGATTTTTTTTGTCATTGAAGTTGACCAATATATCGATTAATTAATAACTATACGAGTACAAAAATGCACCCATAGCTTAACATGCTTTACAAAACAAGCAGACCAAACAAAAATGTGTCGCTGTGGGATTTGAACCCGCGACCTACTTATGGGTTAGTAGTCGACACGTTCGAACCACTGGACCACAGAGGCGGCCAGACTTCAATACGATATGAATCTCTGACAAAAGCCTAACAATAGTAGAGACAAATACAGGGTTTCCCAACCTTTCCCGAGGGACACCAATTTGGAAGGTGAAGACTTGACAGAGACGACGGTCTGCTTCGGTTTACTGAACCGCACTGTGTTCGTCGTCGCTCCCATCACAACCTGCAATACACCAGAAACAATTAAATACTATTGACTACACACTGTTTGTTCTTTTGAATATTTACAACGTTTACATCATTTGAAACGGGGGTCTACCGCGTAACTGGGTGGCATTCGTAATCGGCTTCATTTTAAAGTTAGATCCTCGGTACACGCCCGCCTAACATGCCATCTCTTTCGCACGCGTTGAATTTGTATATGTTATCCTGCTGTCAGATTCTAACGATGGTACTGAATTCTTTTAATGATGTTCGTAATGAAACCGCCAGACTTATGCGGTGGACCCGTTGGTCTGAGCAATAGGAATGGACCGGCTAAACAACACTTCTTTTTTGTAAGCAATATAAAAAACATATATTTAGGGGTACGGGAACAGTTCTCTGTTGCATGGTGACGAACCTGGGCGCTGCGGTGGCGCTGCTTCCCGCCGCGGACAGCTTAGTGATCACTGCAGACTGCTCCGGCACACCAGACTCATCTGGGACAAACAATACGGTACTTCCCTCACCTTGTTGTGTACAGAGAGCGGCACGGGAACGGTTCTCTGTTGCATGGTGACGAACCTGGGCGCTCCGGTGGCGCCGCTTCCCGCCGCGGACAGCTTAGTGATCACTGCAGACTGCTCCGACACACCGGACTCATCTGGGTGGGACAAACGATACGGTACTTCTAAAATTAGACCTTGAATAGGAATACAAATTCTACATAATTTATAAATAAAATGGTTAAATTAGGACTGGCGCCACTGAATTATCAACATCATTAATGCATCTAGGCTCTCATTTGAGCTTGAATGGGGATTTCTTGCTGAAGCTTAACACATTAATATGCAGTTCATAAAGCACTTTTAAGATATTTACTTACTATGAACCATAACTTTCGTCACGACTGATTTCTTAACAGCTTGCGTGCCCACGACGTTTTTTGTATTTAAGAGTTGAGCCTGGAAGTAATAAAAAGTTGCATAATGTAATGAGTAATACTAATAACATGCGCACATATTTTAAATTATTTTAGTTTATTTTTTTTTACCTGGAGAACGTTGCGGGGGCGGCTGGATGAGGAGGACGGAGGACCGACATGAGTGGCGAAATTTGGGAAAGGCCTATGTCCAGCAGTGGACGAACACGGGCTGATGGATGGATGAATGGATGATATTTTAGGATATGATACATTTTGAAATTTAATAAATATATAAATTAACGTATGTTTTGCTTGTTTTTTAGCATTTTATTTATGAAGAAATCCATCCATCCATCCATCAGCCGGTTTCGTCCACTGCTGGACATAGGCCTTTCCAGGATTTCGCCACTCTCGGCGGTCTTCCTGGAAGAAATGCCCATACTCACACACGCTGGGCAGGCGGGTTGGTGAGCGCGGTGCCGAAACCCTTGCACCAGTGACGCCGCTGCCCGTCACCAGTCTGTTTTATATTAAGTCCGACAATAGGGGATAGATATATTGCCATTCATCCGTCCCAGGCAATGGTGGGCCGCCTGGTTTTGCCTGAGAGCTGTTCTCTTGCTCTCCCCCGAATAACTTCGGGAGGATTTGCGAGTAAGATGGTGGTACCTCCACAGTCGAGCCCGGCATCAGCTCTACCACCTAGAAATAGTGGCTATTAATCTGTAATAAGACGTCAAATAAGGTGGGACTATTTGGAGTCTATTTGTTATATGCTACATACTGTTATAATAACGGGTGTTTACCTTCAAATGTTTGGTTATTATGACCTCATAACTTTTTATATGGATTGTTAAAAAAAAAACATTTATCGTGTGAGGTAGAACCAAAGAAAGAACTTCATAAGATGATTGATGGGAAATATTTGTACATCATTACATTTCTGCCACTGAACACATGCAGCACAGCATCCGAACGTACAACAACAACCTTTACACTTCAATTAATAAATGTAGATTATGTTTATGATTTAAAGCAAAATTCATCGCTTGGGAAACTCTAAATATTATCAGAGTACAGAGACAAGTACAAGATAGAAAAATAGAGAACAGATTTTCTGAGAACAATTTATCTGAGACGAGGGTCGAACCTGTAGCTCTGGCTATTGCCGTCCAGCGGCATATCCATTTGGTCCACCTAGATCCCGCTCTATGGGTATTATCATTCAGATTTACATTTTGGGACAACTATTTATTTTTCTCTGCTATTATTCAAATAAGAGGAAATATGAGATAGACTACTAAAACCAAGGATTCCCAACCAGTGGGGCGCGCCCTACTTGGGGGGGGGGGGAATGTTTCAAGGGGGGGGGGGGGCGTCGGGGCGTCTTCTCGCGATAAGTTTAGCCACATGGAGTTGACTGAGTTTTGAATAAATTATAACGCTATTTATCCTATTGTCGGCAAGGAAGCACTGCGTATTCTATTACCATTTTCAACTACCTACCTTTGTGAACGTGGTTTTTCAACGCTGTTGGGAATAAAATCAAAGCAAAGAAACAGACTGCATGTTGAAAATGATCTCCGCTGTGCACTGACTACCATGAAGCCACGGATTAACTAATTAATTAATAATGTCCAGCCACAGTGCTCTCACTAACTATATTCTTGTTATTCGAATAAGAATAAAAAGATTGATTTAATAATTTTATTATTTACTAGCTTTTGCCCGCGGCTCCGCCCGCGTGGTTTTCGGTTTAACGACATTCTTTTCTCCGGGATAATAAGTAGCCTATGTGTTAAGTTAGGGTATAAGCTATATCCATTCTAAATTTCATCCAAATCCGTTCGGCCGTTTCAGCGTGAAAGAGTAACAAACATACACACACACGCACAAACTTTCGCATTTATAATATTAGTGTGATTTCGACTACCCATTTCTGCCGATAGGGGGGCGTAGTATTTTTGCAAAACGTTGGGTGAGGCGCATAGGGTAAAAGGTTGGGAACCCCTGACTAAAACATTAATACAAAAACATTTGGAAAATAATTACCATGGAAATTCCACCAGATTGTACCAGTTTGATTTTATGTGAACTTCCTGTTGGTAACATGACCAATTGTTTACCAATTTGGGCTGTGAACAGAAAATAATAATTAGGCTCTGCTACAAACTCAACAGACTCACGGTAGTGTTGACAATTAGTAATTGCTTTTGACCGACTCCACCCACACTACAAAAATATTTTATCTCGAATTTTCTCTACCTTGTTATACTAAAACAGTAACTGCTTACACAGTAGTTTAATCCTTGAACTATTTACAAGGAACACTAAGTTCGAAGATACACACACTTCAAACCTTTTTGAAGAAGGTTAACAACCTCATACCTCACTTGGTACTCTTTTATGGTTTCGTTCCGCGAATAAACGGAAACGATTACAGAGATGCATAATCGAGTGAAAATTGGAACGAAGGTTGCACAGCTACCGCGCGAGTTGAATGCAGTTCTAAGGAATAGGGTGAATCGATTTTTGCGTTTTTTGGATTTTCATTTGGCCTGGGTGCGGAAAAGTTGCTACAAGTAAACAGATAAATGAAAAATATAGTAAAAAAAAACTTTTAATGTTTTGTACTGCCCCAAGGGGGTTAAAGTTTAACAAAATGTATGAAAGGAAAAAAATATATATTCGTTTTTAATACATATTTTTAATATATTTTTTTAGATAAATCCTTATGTAAGCAATTTACAAAAAATTTTTCATGAAAATACTGTTGCGTTTCGAAGTGGTAAGATAAAAAAATGCCTCCGGACCACTAGTACCATTGAACAGTACCATCAATGGTACTAGTGACACTGATTTGTCCCACTAGTACAAATGGGTCCCACTAGTACCATCAATGGTACAAATGGGTCCCACTAGTACCATCAATGGTACAAATGGTACTTCGAAGGGTTATTAACTTATTAGCTTATTACACTACAACTAAAGTGGAGTACATATTTAAGTAATGAAACTACTGCGTATATCAAAATGAGCATTAGTACCGATGAAAGATGGTTAGTACAAAACCTTGGGGCAGTACAAAACATTAAAAAATATTGTTTTTTACATTTTTTTTCTTTTATCTGTTTTCTTGTAGAAACTTTTCCGCACCTAAATCCAAAAAACGCAAAACTCGATCCACCCTACTGGGGAATGCGCTATAGTATACACACACACACAACCGTTCTCTCTACGCCACGCACACAGGACCACGGGGGGAAGTGCTCCCGCCCTTCACCTCAACCCTCGACTGCATTCAACTCACGCGCTAACTGTAGGTGCTTGACACCAGAAAATATACTGAAATATTTAAGCTACATTAAAAAAATTAAAATTCCTGTGCGATGTGATATGAAAGCGTGTTTTCATGCAGAATAATAATAATAATAATAATAAATAAATTTATTTAATTCCAAAAAATGTACATAACACAAGTTATACATATAGAAAGAACTCTGCTTAACAAACATATTTTTGTGTATCACACATGTAGCATCTGCTGCTGAGTAGGTTGTTAGCCTGTATTTTCAGCATACAGCGCCTCTATCCTCAGATATATTAGTTATATTACAAAGCCCATTTTAAAAACAATTCAGGCGTGCAAGGAAAACAAAGGATATAATCAAATGTTAACAAAATAGAAAAAGGATGTAAATTATAAACAATAAACCATGTTAACTTCAGTCCTCTCTGTGTGTGAAATGAAGATGTACGTGAGTGTGTGTGAGAGGGTGAATAGTATGTGTAGTGAAGTGACTGACTGTTAGATGTATAAATATTATGGAGGTTAAAATATATACATTATAATTTGTATTTATTCATACATTTATAACATTTATACATCGATAAATAAATGTAGCCTAAAGTAAATAAAGAGTCTTCAATTAGGCTAAACAAAAATTTAGTTATAAAAATTCAAAGAATTACAATTTTATTTCACAACGGTTAATATTTTTTCTGTTCCATTGTAGGATATTTTTTGGAGCCAATTTGTCAAAACCTTTTTTGATTCTCTCCTGGTCAAGGTATAAATATTCAGTATTTTATTAACTTTATTGTATAGGTAGGGACCTAGGAAGGGGTAATATCTCCGAATAAAAGAGGTTTTCATTGAGATTCCCATATTTCGATCACACACTGCATATTTTCTTCGCCTAGTTAGATGATCAGGATTGTATTCCAACTCACTATGTTGTTTCATCACAATGCTAAGCAAAAAGAGCTGCCGCACAGTTAGTACTTCACAATATTTGTAAAGGAGCTCAGTTGAGTAGATATAAGGTTTAAAAGTACACACTTTTAAAATGGCTCTTTGTGCAACTTCTAATGGCTTAAGCGTCGTTTTTGGTACGCCACCCCATGAAGATATGCAGTAGGTGATTAGTGACTGACATAGAGCAAAATATATTTCTTTCAGGTGATTAGGCTCAATTACGTGTCTCAAAGTCTTAAATACGTAAATTAGTTTACGAGTTCTGTTACTCATTGTTTCGATGTGTTGTTTGAAGTTGACATTATCGTCCAATACTATGCCCTATGAATACTATGAACCTATGAATACATCTTAATATTTAAGAAAACCGACCTACGACGTTAAAGCCTATACCCACCAATAACGGCCTGTTCCGCCTTCTGCCCAACACCAGTGACGTGCACTTTCTTGAGCGTAGTCCGCGGCCCCGCCAGCCCTCCAAGGCCGGTCTTGGGCGCGAGCGTGTACTGCTTCGTTGTGAAGAATGGCTTGGACACGATCGGGCCAGGCTTCGGCGCGATGGCCACTTCCTTGGGCGCTATGGCCACTGGCCGAGACGTGCGGGGCTGCGAATTGACCATTTAAACTTAAGGAGGTAACTTTTTACCTCGGTACAAAATGCACATCATAATATTGTTTTCCTTACTTTTGACTAAAAAGTATGCAATAAATGTGTTTTAAAGCAACTTGCGGAAATAGTTTATTATTAACGAAGTCTTCACAAAAACATTACGTACTTTAATGCATTACATTAAAAAACTTAGAAGCGAGTTTACAGTTGTAACGTAATGCAGCTAAAATGTAACGCATAAAATTGAATAATCTTCATGTGATCACTTAACTAATAACAAGCAGTTTGAGCGAATTACTATAAACGCATTCATAGCATACTTATTATTCAAAAGTAAGGAAAACAATATTATGATGTGCATTTTGCACTGAGATCCTCCGTTACCACCTTAACAACTTCACAACAATATATTGCATGCATTCGATTGACGGTTCCTGGTGGAATATCACATGTACTTTTTATTCCACGTATATTCGTGGAATAAAAAGTACATGAATTTGTGTGTATGTAATTTATTACAACAATATCACAAAGTGATTGCGGTACGAAACGCAAAAGAAAAAAGTATATCTGGGTGTGGAAATCTCTGAATCTCGAATGTCACACATTATAGAGTTGTATCAAGTTAGTCTAGTGGTAGAGAAATCGAAAGTTCGACCCCTGATTTCACATTTGACAATTTCAAGTTACTTAAGGTGGTTCTTATTCCTAAACGCACAATTTAAAACTTTAAAGCATGTTTATAGTTGTTGTGCAGGATCATTCACAAAGTAATGCATAAAATAACACATGATTATGTTGTTATTGCGAAATCCATCGCCTTGGAATACCCTAAATATCATTATTAGAGTGCATTACAAACCAGAAAAGATCAATTAGAAACAAATGTAAAGACAAGAATTTGATTAATTAAGTAATTTTTTTCAAACTCTTGTCTTTACATTTGTTTCTGATTTGTAATGCACTCTAATAATAATATTTAAAATAACACATATTTACACATTTGCCATAAACGTAATTTTATTGTTATTATTGCCATAAGTTGTGCGTTTCAATGGTTTTAAACTATGAAATACAGCGTTGTGATTGCCTGATTCGTCTCTGTAGTATCTCTTATTAGAGAGATGTTCTTAATTCAGAAACCTGGGCCCTGAGAGTTTTTGACATCCAGATTTATTTTTTTGTGCATTCTGCATGTTCGGATACCTTGACTGAATGGGAGGTTTGTTGTGTGCTAGTGGTCGGTGTAGACGTGTACATGGTTTGAGGCTCAAACTGCAGGTCCATCATCGTCTCGGGGGTCATTTGAGGTTGCTGGAAGAGGAAATTTCAACTGATTACCAAGTAGACAAATCAAATCATTCTAATCAAATCATTTGTATGATTATCGAATGACACACAAATGTTATACTGATCATACTGAACAGCTTTTTACTATAAATTCTATAACAATGAATTTAATCAATTAATTACATGAGGACTCTAGCTTGCACATGTAGAGGGTTATCTTAAAAACTGTTCAAAGCATTCCAAATTCTCGAATCGACAACATTTAATTTTAGTTAACCATTTGTTTGTAATATTTGTATTGAAAGTCTGCGTGAAAAAGAAGCTTATGTATTTTTTTATTTCGTTTTATTTTATGTTTTTCCTGCATAATTTAATGTTTTCTTATTCACTCATTCTAAAAGGACGTAAGTCGCATCTGAGTATTTCAAAAGTCAATGTTTAGATGTTCATTGCCAATCCAATGGATTATTAAAAAAAAAAGCTTGGTATGTTTATGTCTGCTGCCACATGGCATGACAGTTCATTTTTTTTAAAACAAAATAAACTTAAAAGCAAAGGTAATTGTTTTTAAAATCCCGTGTTTAAAATATTTTTAGTTTTTTGAAAATATCTCTTTATTTAATAACGATTAAATTCTGAAAAAAAAATATGATGCTGAGAAAGCCCATATCTCGAAATGGTTTTTACTTTTGCGTCAATTATTAATTTGTAATGTCTAGCTCTAGCTCTGTCTAGCCTAAAGGTATGCCTATATATAGCCTAAAGGTGTATGTTTGTTGGAAAAAAAATCAGTAAGCTGTCTATCGACAGCCTGCATAAATATAGCAAATACTTACAGAATCAACTATAGTAGTGACGAGTCCATGGCTTTCTTGGTCTAGTGGAACAGAACAGGCCATGTCCACATACTCAGTGTCACCACCGATGGTGAACTGATCACTCATTAGTCCTGTACCTGAGAAAAGAACAATAAAATGTCTTTGTATCTTGTCTGTGCCCATATGCGACTGATTGAGACTATCGTCAGTCTTTGAAAACCGGTCAAGTGCGAATACGACTAGCGCCCTGAGAGTTAAGTACCATTTAAGTAAGTTAATAATAAATTTAAACGATTTTAATAATAATAGAAACTTATCAGTTGAAACGAACCTGCAAATTAAGTATTTGGGTACATAACCCTAAACCTGAAACTGAAGACCTGAAGGACGTTAAGGTGGCGGCTGGATGTGGGGTGTCATTGTCTAGAACCTATTAATTAAAGTAGAAAAAAACATTTTTTTCTTTATTTCCAAAAATAATGGGTTGCCATCAAGTTGACAGTTTTAGACCATTTTTATTACGTTTTTTAATACAGGTTTAGGGTTATGTACCCAAATACTTAATTTTTGGAAAAAGACTTTAATTAATGGGTTCTAGACAATGACACCCCTCATCCAGCCGCCACCTACAACGTCCTTCAGATCTTCAGTCCAGCAGGTACGACGTCAGCCTATGCTACTTCCATTTTGGCCCCAACAGGCCATCCTATATTCTTCTATTGTTGTATTAGGATAATAGTCTAACTTAAATCTCTTACTTATAATTTCTTCATGTCCTGTCTCCATGAGCATGGGCTGCTCCTTAATGTGTTCAAACTCCATCGGGATACCCTCATCATGCCTGCTACCATCCATCACATCTTCTTGGCTGACCACCACATCATCACCATGGTGAAACTCCACCTTTCAGAATTAAAATTATTTTGAAAATTGTTAGGCATATTTTTATATTAACAATGTACAAGACTCCGAGAGTATTATAAGTGCAATTTGGTTGTCTCAAAAGCTGGTGTCTATTTTAAGTAATTTTTTTTAATTATTCCATCAGTCCATCCATCATCCTGTATCACTGCTGGACAAAGGCTTTTCCAAGATTTCATCATGCTTGGCGGTCCTCCTGGAAGAAATGCCCGTACTCACACATGCTGGGCAGGCGGTTTGATATAAGGCCAGCAACAATGGATACACCAATTCAGTCGGTCACAAGCAATGGTGTGCCACCTGGTTGTGCCTGTTTGAGAGCTGTCTTGTTACTCCTCTACCACCTGGTTTTAAAGATTACTGCTACCATTTTAGTGGCTTGTTTTTTGTCACGTTGAGGTTGCTATGACACAGTGGCGTGCATAGAACTTTTTGCTAGAAATGTAAATGAGAAGGTCAAGTTTGACAGAAAAAAAAATATTTAAATATCACTTTGAAAAATCATTATGACGCCATACAAAAATATTTTTTTTCAAATTGGTTTTTAATTTTTTTCATTTTATTTTTACTGTCAAACTTGACCTTCTCATTGCTTTTCCAGCAAAAAGTTCTATGCACGCCACTGCTATGACATCTATATTATTGTCATTTACAATGGCTTTATGATTCTGTCCCCCATATTATGTGGTGGTAGAACCCTTTGTCCACTTTGAACTGCTTGAGTCCAACACGCCAAAGTTTGAATTTTCTGTTTATGCCATTATTGGTGAGTTTTAAGTAGAATTCATAATTGTAAAACAAATGAAATTATTTTACAAGGCGATATCAAATAGGTATTAAAGAAATATACACAAATTTAAATATATTTTCCAAAAACGAATTACGTACCAAATGAGACTTTAATTTGGTTTAGCTTAAGGCGCCCAGACACTTTTAGTACAAAATGTAATAATCCGTTTCTCAGTTGTTTTTCGTAATAGACCAAACTATATGACCTCCATGATCTGGTGCTGGTATTTTAAAAGGCACCATTTGCCAAAATTTTGAATATTAATTTTGTTTTAAGGATATTAAGCTGGACAGATTTACATACAAAGTTGTTTTCTTGCCTCAGATTGTACCTGCATCAAAATTTAACATTTCAGCCAAATAGCGACTTTGTAAATGCCTGTATTTAACTACTGAGGTCTATACCTATAGTCTATAACGAAAAACAACAGAGAAACGGGTTATCAAATTTAGTACTAAAACGGTGGCGTGCCTATGCGCCTTAAAATCATTCATGAATTACTTTTGCATTCCTTTACACTTGAAAAATTGCTGTACTGCTTACTTACAATTGGGTATGTAAAGTACACTGGCTTTATATTTTTTTTATGAATATTTGGCTAAAGTAAGCAAAAAATGTATATATATATCTTTATTTTAAACAGTAATCATTTTTTTATAATTTTTTAAGTTTTATTGTGGTGACGTCATGAAGTAAGCTAAATCGGCCTTTCTAAATCTTTATTCATAGAGAATGAAGAGATTGATACTGTTACGGAATACCGGCATACGCAGTCGCGCGTCGTAATCTCAGGAAAGATCGGGCGACGTGCGCCCGCGCTCGGTGCTACTTCGCGACTGATTGTCCCGAAAGTTCGTCACTCGAAGCAGTGGGAAAGAGAGAGCATTTGCTGTTAGAGAACGATGAAAATACACAACTTTTTTTGAATTGCTGCTATTATTTTGCATACAACTGTATACATATATACATTTTTTGCTTATTTTAGACAAATATTCATAAAAAATATATAAAACCAGTGTACTTTACATACCCAATTGTGCGGCTCGTTCCTTTTACTCGTCCCACTGCCAACTCTTCCCAATGGGCCGAGTTGAGGAATTTCAGATTAAATCTTTTTTCTGTTCCCGACTCGTCCCACTATGTTTTTTCTTTAAATTTCGTGTTGGTAAAATACAGACGCCAACAAAACTTTCATCAGAGGTAAAATGGGTAATTAAAAGACAAAAATATTCTTGAAATATAATTTTAAAATCAATATCATTTTTATACTAAAGTGATTGCAATAATTACTTTAAAAATTCTACAATAAAAGAAGCAGTCTTATTTACTTACATCTACCAACAATCCAGTATTTCACTTTTCAAAATTATGATTGCTTTTCTTATTTTTGATTAAAACATATTTATGGTAGTATGCAACAAAAGTTTAATGTCAATTAAACTATATGAGAAAGAATACATTCCTTTGTGAGAGAGAAAGAAAATAGTGCTATAATTTAATGTTAAAAAAAAACTGTTACTTAGTAGTTGCTTTGCTTATAAAATTTAAACAAGCATAAAATAGACAATCCCTATCTGATTTGATTACTCCAAAAACATAAACACTTTTCTCCCTGAAATTACTTCACACACTTATTTTATTGTAAAAAATATGTGGGATGAGTTGGGAACAGAAAAAATATTAAATTTGAAATTCCTTAACTCAGCCCATTGGGACAAGTTAGCAGTGGGACGAGTTGAGGAATGAGTCAACAAGTGCTACTCTAATTTCTGTTCTTCAGAATAATATGTATATGATTAACTAATTGATCTATTACTATTTCTATACTACTTCTGTGATTTGGTATTGTAATATGAAATATAAGTAAGCTGTTAATATTAAATTTATAATATTTAATAAACCAGTAGAGTCATTGTAAAAACAGAATAGTAGAACAACTCTTGCACCATGTGAGACACAAATACCTACTGCTGCAGGGTCGTCAATTTATTTTGCAGCGATATCTGTTTTGTAGCGCGGCATATGTAAGCACAACTGCAGACTGTAGCCGACCCTAGTCAGAAACCGACTGAGATATTGTCGTTGTGTGCATGCTGTGGTTCGTACGAGGAGGCTCGCAGTAGCTCGCACACATAAACGGTGTGGGCGACATCTCTGTGAAGATAGCTTACTAGTCTGTTTTTACTATGGTAGAGTTTTCATTACCAAAATTGAGTATTATTTGCTTGACTGTACTTGCTTGAACTTTTACTCACCTGCCTCTTGTTCACATAAAATTACAAGGAAAATTTAAAATTGAAGTATATCAATAAACAAGGGATTTAACCTCACAGCACAAGGTCATGAATTCAAGGATCTACATTTGCAGATTATTTTCTATGAAATGCAAGAATAACTGAATGCATGACTTCAAAACCTTTCAATATGTTGATAAGGAGGTACGATCCAGGAACTTGAAAATTAATGACTCTTTGCCACAGCTGAAAACTTTGCCTGCATTAATAACTCATGATTGTGATTGATTAGTTGATCACTTAATGATAAAAAGTAAGTAATAACTCATTAGCTTTTCAGCAGTCAGGCTTTCTACTGTCCAACTATCATTTGACCCAGGAGCAAAAGAAATTCTCAGTCAATTTTACAGTTGTGATAATTAAAATGAAAACTCAAGTTACATTTTATTTGTGGATTCTAGTCCTTAATTATATCAGACATAGAAATAGAAATAGAAGAAAATATATAGACATAGAAACCATTGGTGTCTAATTAAAGAGACAAAATACTATAAATTTTTGTTCAATTCAAACAATTTGAAACAAAGATACTTACACCCATGGCACTTTCTAAGTTCAAGGAATCTTCGAGTTGATGATCCATTTTGAAAGTTTCGTTTTTTTTACTGATTTATTTACACTTAATACTCTTCCTTCCGCATTACACGAGGTTTAAATCTCAAAGAAACCAAATTACTTTTGGAGTTCAAACGACGCCGCCATTTTAAGTTGTCAAAGAATGGAAGACCCTCCATCACCGCTTTTGAAAACAAATCATCACACCCACCATTACTTTCTATTTGTCAACAATACACAGAGGAAACTTGCAATTTATGCCGTTTCACACCAAAGTCCGTAAAATAAGATTACGAATTCACAGTACAATAAGTTGATTTGTAAAACTATCATCACAGAAAATTGTAAAATTCGTGATGGATGGCGCTTTATTTCAATTTTGATAAACGTCAAATACTGCCGTCTGCCAACATGAAGATTGTCGTGTTCATTTTTGTCATGTTGGTCAAAGAGTATAGTAACCGTTCCTATACAGTTGGTCCTTAGACAATAAAACAATATAACACTGAGGTGAGTTCAGTTTGATCGCCCGCTCACGCCCGGCCATGGCGATCATGACATTTTTTTTGCACGCGTTGATTTTATATCTGCTATCCTGCTGTCAGTGATGAGCGGGCGATCAAACTGAACGCGGCTCTGGTCTAGTCAGAACTCAATCTTACAAACGTCAAAAATCGACGTGATCTCATACTAGAGTGACGTTTGTAAGATTGAGTTCAGCCTTTAGGCTGAAGCTGAGATTCAGAGTGCATTTTGAGTCCGAACTCAATCTTACAAACGTCAAAAACCAACGTGATCGAAGTTCGTTCTCGTTCTCGAACCGAGAACTCAATCATAATAGAGTGACGTTTGTAAGATTGAGTTCCTCTTGAGCTCGGACTCAAAATGCACTTTGAATCTCAGCCTCAGAGTGCATTCTGAGTCCGAACTCAATCTTACAAACGTCAAAAAGCGACGTGATCTCATAATAGAGTGACGTTTTTAAGATTGAGTCCCAGAACTCAATCATAATAGAGTGACGTTTGTAAGATTGAGTTCCTCTTGAGTTCGGACTCAATCTCAGGCTGAGATTCAAAGTGCATTTTGAGTCCGAGCTCAAGAGGAACTCAATCTTACAAACGTCACTCTATTATGATTGAGTTCTCGGACTCAATCTTAAAAACGTCACTCTATTATGAGATCACGTCGCTTTTTGACGTTTGTAAGATTGAGTTCGGACTCAGAATGCACTCTGAGGCTGAGATTCAGAGTGCATTTTGAGTCCGAACTCAAGAGGAACTCAATCTTACAAACGTCACTCTATTATAAGATAACGTCGCTTTTTGACGTTTGTAAGATTGAGTTCGGACTCAAAATGCACTATGAATCTCAGCCTAAATCTCAGCTTCAGCCTTAGTGTTGGTCCTTCGAATTCCAAAGTATTGGTCAGAGGGGGTGGTCGTGAAACGACACACAGGATTATTTATCCTCTAGACTGCCTTGTCACGCGGATCCTTGCAGGTAGCCTTGTCTGCCTAGTCACAATCACAGACAGATCCTTGACCACAGGTACTCGGCTATATTTTGTTGAATTTTATATTGTACTAGCTTTTGCCCGCGGCTCCGCCCGCGTCGAAAATATTTTCGTGGAAATAAGGAAAACAAAAGAATATGATTTTTTGAATGACAATATGCAACGGTCACCAGGTTTTACCAAAATGCTAATAAATACCTATCAAATAAGCCCAAACTTAAAGGGTCCGCTGTTGTCCTTTGAGGAGGTCCCGTACCTACCGTCCAGTCCCATCAGCAGACCCTGGCCACGATGTTTTACCAAAGTGCTAATAAAGACCAATCAAATAAGCCCAAACTTGAAGGGTCTGCTGTTGTCCGTTGAGGAGAACCCATACCCACCTTCCAGTCCCATCAACAGACCTTGGTCACCATGTTTTACCAAAGTGCTAATAAATACCAACAAAATAAGCCTAAACTCGAAGGGTCTGCTGTTGTCCGTTGAGGAGATCCCGTATCCATCTTCCAGTCCCATCATCAGACCATGGTCACCATGTTTTCTCAAAGTGCTAATGAAGACCAATCGAATAAGCCCAAACTCGAAGGGTCTGCTGTTATCCGTTGAGGAGATCCCATAATCACCTTCCAGTCCCATCAGCAGACCCTGGTCACCATGTTTTACCAAAGTGCTAATAAATACCAACAAAATAAGCCTCAACTCGAAGGGTCTGCTGTTGTCCGTTGAGAAGATCCCGTACCCACCTTCCAGTCCCATCATCAGACCATGGTCACCATTTTTTACCAAAGTGCTAATAAATACCAACAAATAAGCCTAAACTGAACGAGGCATCCTCGGGATGTGTTGCTAGCTCGGCTTCTCCGCAGCAACTGATGTGTTGCTCGCCCAGCCGCTCCGCAGCAACTGATGTTGTTCGCCCGACAGCTCAGCAGCTAGTATCCCGAGGATGCCTCGTTCAGAGGCGAAACACGTGTCGATAAGTTTTCTTGCTTGTTATTTAAGATTGCTTTGCTTTTATGCTCGTATTGCTTGCTTGTTGCATGTTTTATGCGGGCGGGCGGGCGGTGCACGAGTCTGCATTTTTGAATAGCACGGCAAGAATTGTTTAGCGGAATATTGCACATTATATTCATATATAAATAATCTGCTTTTATCACCCCAGTCCATAAAAAAGGGTCAAAGACAGATGTCACACATTATCGGCCGATTTCCAAATTGTGCGTAATTGCCAAGGTTTTTGAAGGCATTGTTCAAGAACAAATTCTGCAAAACCTTCTCCTTGAAAAACTTTTTCAATCCCACTCAACACGGGTTTTTGAAAGGGAGATCTACTGGATCGAATCTCATTGTATTTAATGACTTTGTGCCTGAGAAGATGGACAGGGGTGGTCAAGTCGATGTTATTTACACTGACTATAGTGAAGCATTTGATAGGATTGACCATGTTTTACTGCTACAAAAACTTATGGGGGCGGGATTTCGTGGGAATCTCTATCGATGGTTCTCTGCTTACATTAGTAACAGAACACAAGCTGTTGTGACGCATAACTATACGTCTGATTGGGTATCTGTGCCCAGTGGAGTCCCACAAGGTTCCTTGCTAGGACTTCTTCTTTTTCTCCTTTTTATTTCAGATATAGACTTATGTTTTAGAAATTCTAATGTTTTTATGTTTGCGGATGATATGAAGATGTTTCGGTCGGGTATTGATGGTATTGATGATGCGCATGCCCTCCAAGATGACCTTTTCCGTCTTGACAACTACTGCTCACTTAATAAACTTGACCTTAATCCATTGAAATGTTCTTACATCTCTTTTTCTCGGAAATTTCAACAAATCATGTTTAATTATACTTTGAGAGGTCACGCTTTGCAACGAGTGTCTGAAGTGCGTGACCTCGGTGTTGTACAGGATTCTAAGCTTGTTTTTGACCTGCACATTGATAATATTGTTAAAAAAGCAAATAAAGCCTTAAGTTTTATTATGCGTCTGTCAAAAAATTTTAAAAACAACAAAACATTAAAAAAATATATATTACACGTATGTACGCAAGAGCTTGGAATATTGTTCACAAGTTTGGAACCCATCTTATAATGTGTACATTAATAGGTTAGAGCGTGTACAGCAAAGATTCTTCCGTTTCATGAATTATCGTAATAAAATCTATTCATCAGATTATTTTGAAACTTGTCGCGAATATCACATACTTCCTTTACGAGAGCGTCGCTCGTTAGCTGACATTCCCTTCTTAATAAGAGTTGTTTCAGGTCAAGTTGACTGCCCTTATTTACTATCTAATATGAACTTTTATTTCCCCAGCAGATCGCGGCGTCAAATACCCATTTTTTCTCTTTCTATTGTTGGAACAAACTACAGACAAAATAGTTACCTATGGCGAGTACAAAATTATGTAAACACATTACACGATCTCGATATTTTCTTCCCCTCTGTGGCTAGAGCAAGAATGGTGCTAAGCGCTAAGTTCTTTAATATTTGATGTATTAATTTAATACTTACCCGTGGTATCATTGTATCCTAACATTTTTTTTGTGTTGTGTTTGAGAATTTAATTTAATTTAATGCTGTTTTCTTTTTCTCAGTTCAAAAATAACTTGTTTTTTTATATTGATTATGTGTGAAGCAAAATTTCATAGCGTCAGTAAATTTTATTAGTAATATTTTACGTAAGTGTTATTCAATTGAGTTACTAGTAGTGAAAACTTGTAATTGGCCATAATTTGTTTTCTATGTTTTTTAATTTAGTTATACTGTGCTGTAAGTTTTCCATAAATATAAATAAATAAATATCCTGCGGGTGACCAGTAATGAAAAAGTTTTTTATTTATATATTGTCGTGAATGTGGCGCGAATGGGGTCCGATACTACTCAGTTAACATGATGACCATGGAAGGATCAGGCATTCAGATAATTATGATCGAACATCACTTACAGGTAAGTTCGTTTGATCATTAAATTATCCTTCATGCCTGATCCTTCCATGGTCATCACTCCATAGCCATAGGGAGTTCTGTTTTTTACTTGTCACTAGGGAATTTCATTAATAGAGGTATTAATGCCTCTTAATACTTTATATATTTATGCAAAATCTTATTCATAAAGAAATCGCTAACTTGTTTTATTGGAGATGGAGCTATCGTCTAATGTAGTCTCCTAAAATAAACCTTGTCTGGTAAGGGCCTCCCTAATAGTACGACTGCAGTCAATTTCAATTGGAGAGGGTTATTTGCTCCCGTTCCTGGTATACAATTAATTGATATAATATTAACCGATAGGGTATTACCAAATTGGTGAACCACAGGAAACGAGGTTGTGTCTATCAAAAAGTGAATTAGCATAAATCCTTTTACTTTCTTGTTGATAGGTAATCTTTGAGTTACTTCAGAAACATGACGAAAGGAAGAAAAAACATTAAAATAGAATTGATCTGAAAACCTAATCCATTTTTTGGATAACTCACGTACAATCTCTGATCATATGGGGTATACAGATTCAAAGTCAGCTTCATAGAACTTACAACCACAAGCTGCTATCCTCAGCCCACTGCACTGTTAGGTGACTCTGTCAATAGGCTATAGAATCTTGTGCTGAATTCCCCATTGCAATTTTTTGAAAAATTGTAGTCGTATTGTACGTTATCAATAAGATTTACCTACATTTCTTAGCTCTTGCAAACCGTTTTAAGCAAAAATATGCTGCCTTCAGTTCTTTAGCCTTCATGTGCAGTTGTTTTTCCCCATCTTTCCAGGTTTTATCAGGTCTATTCATGCCACACACAACACTGTCCCCCCCCCCCCATGTTAAAAGCGCTCAGGTAGATTCATTATAATATCGTTGTCTTATTGGGTTTAATGTATATTATACCCTGACTTAGCATTGTTATATCTGGTTGGGTTTTAAGACATGTTCTTTCTTGATTGACCTACCATCCCCCAAATCTGCCTCGCAGGCTTTCAATTTGTTTTGTATAAAGTAGGTCCTGGGCTAATACTGGAGAGACAGATTTGGTATGCCAAATACTTTAACCATAAAACAAACAGCTACATCTAAGTAATTGTTATACTTTATCCTCAGGTTAAATAAGAGCTATACCTGTCACCATTATAAAGAATCAAATTAGAGAGAATGAAGCAGGATTTTTCTAACTTTATAATGAGGCCTAACTTTTTAGTTTTTTTAAATAGTACCCTAATATTTTCCATACAAGATTCAGCTGAATCTGCTATAGGTAAATAATCATCCTAGCATCCTCTTGGATTTGCTTAACTTTGGTGATCACGATCAGACAAGAACTAGCGTTTTCAACAAGGTATGCATGTTGGCTAACCCAGAATATCCATTCTGGTAATGCTTTTCTTCTAGTCTTCTGCTCTGTAATAAATACAAAAGTATTTAAAATTATTAAAATTATTTAAATAGACCCTTTTTTGGGTATCCAGACCTCTCTTGATCAGCTCAAATGGTTGACCCATTGAGAATTCTAATGTTTGTCCAAGCTCTAACTTTCACAACAGCCTATTTTGGTAAGTAATTTTTTGGTCATTTTATTTATAGTTTATTTTATACTACACGTAGTTTCTATTCTAACTGATAAAAGGCCAACGAGTTTAAATAAACTTGGTTGACCCCTGTGTGAAAACTTTTAGATTATAATACCCGAGATGGTTGACACTACATGTCAGTTTTAATAAATTATAAAAAACTCAATTTGTTAATGTAGCCCCTGAATGTGACAATTCTTAGGTTTTTATACATGAGGTGGTTCACACTACTTGTGTTATCAAATAAATAAAAAACTCAATGTGATTACATAAAACCTGGTTGAGCCCAACGTGACAACTCTTAGGTTTTGATAGGTACACAAAACTGATTGCCAGTTCGTATAATCACAAGATCCAACAACGTGTTAAATTCAAACCTGATTGCTCCCAAGTGACAATTCATGACTGTCCCCAAGTGACAGTTCTAAGGTTTACACGTGATGGCTGTTAATTTCTGGTAGTTAACCTACCCAGCCTGTTGCTGTTAAACCTGGCTGCCCCCAAGTGACAGCTCTAAGGTTTTGTTGCAAGTTAATCCTGACAGTTCTGATAGGATTCAGATCTTGGATTGTGCCCTAACCTAATTGCCCCGAAGTGATATCTCTTGGATTATTTTTTAGATTGTCTCCTGTATTTCCTTTAGAAAATGTCAGGAATCACACGTACCTTGAACTCATCGTATACTATACCACCCTGGCAATTTTTCTGTTGTTGATAGATACTAAAAAACTCCCTTGTTTCGTGATCTTCTTCCATATTCCTCTTGATAAATTCTGAATATTCCTCGAATAGTTCTTCGTTTCTTTTCCTTTTATTCATTATTAGTGCTGAAAAAACTAACTTTTATTTGAAAATCGGAAAAGAAAAACTCTCAATGTGCAAACATGGCGCGCACGACGAAACGAATGAGTATAAACATAGAGTAACACGTAGGGTGGCCAGTATAAAAAAAGTTTTTTATTTATAATATATATTAGTTTTGAATGTCATGAATGTGGCGCGTATGGTGGACCGATACTACTCAGTTAACATGATGACCATGGAAGGATCAGGCATGAAGGATAATTAAAATAGAGATATGCCGCCGCGCCGCCGCCTATACGCGCTGGAATTTTTTTTAATTTCATCTTAATTACTCTGTGTCTGGAATAAAGTTTGTAAAAAGTACTCTGTGACCTTCAGTCAGCGAAAGGTAGGTGGCATTTCGAAACGTGCGATTATAGTGCGAAATTTCACTCGTTTATTAGAAAGAGACAGATATATTTAAGAGAAAAAGAAAGAAAAGTCTGGCTGGTTGCACCAATCAGGTGGCCCAGTGGTGTGATTTTCGCATTACTCCTCCGAACCGTTTCAAACAAACATGTTCGTGGTTTCAATTCGAAACACATCCGTTCCGGATTTTCGCTAGTTTCGAAATGAAACTTTAATGAACGTGAAGTTGTTTTGATTTCTTTCTTGAATAATATTCTCAAAATAAAACAGTTTTTAATAAATACCTACAATGCCTTTAAATTTACAAGCAGTACGACAATTCTTAAGTGACCTCCGTAATTCTGGTGGCTTACACAAAGATCAGGCTGAAAAGTGAGTTTGCTTACTATATTACCCTATTTACTATATCCATTCTTTCACAGTTTTTAAAATCAGTTTCTTGTTTTCTACATATTCGATAGAGGAACTACCCACAGTACTTACCAGTAACACCAGTAATATAATAAATATAATAATACTTGATTACCAACAAAATTCACAAATGATTTCAGATATCGCAATGTTCTCATGGAGATCCTCAAAAACCCTGAAGATGAACTGGCAGAATGTTTGAAAGCTTTTGTTGAAGCCAGTAAGTACTTGCATTTAGCTGACTATCCTTAACTTCTAATGAATATTATTTTTTTCCCTCCCCTACCCCTCAAATCCTGCAGCTGGATTCTAAAGCCAATCTGAGACATCCCAATTTTCAATTTTCAATTATGTGTATAAAGTCGGGGTGCTCTGAGTCGGTTTTTGAACAGTTTTAACCTACCAGTACAGAAGTCTGTTTTTAGCTGGGTGACGAACTGTCAATTTTTTTTTTGGCTCTTTTATGTTCTATTACACATTTTCAAGTACATTTATGACAACTAAGTGACAACACCATGTAAAATGAACAAAATTGCGGTCCACTTCATAGATATTTTATAGACATTATTTTAATTAGGTAATAACTAAATTACTTTATTCTATTCACTTAAAACTAGATATTGGCGGAACTAATGTGCGGAGACACATTATAGGAAGCCAGATAAAACGGCTTTGATTGATTGATTGAACTAAATTACAAACAATTTGCGACAGATAAAAAGTTGATAAAAAGTCCAATAAAGACCAAAAAAAACCCCTACAATATCATTTATATAAAAAATCAGGTGTCCTCCTGTAAGACCCAACCCATGAAATTAAGGCAAAGAAGATTTTGTTTTGAATATTGTCTGGCACAACTTTTGAGCTTTGTAATAAAGAATGTATAAAATGTATATAATTTTGCAGATAAATTGTATTTTATCAGAAACCAAAAAGTAAAATTTAAAAACTGCCTAGTTCTTGGTATAAAACTGGGGCCTTATTGTCTTACTTCAAAATCTATTGCTATTGTTTTCAAATGTATAGAAATTGGCAAAAAAATATGTGTAATGTCATTTCTAGCCAATCACAATAAATTTAAAAGCAATTTCTGGCCTACATAAATGACCTTCCTCAAATCACAAAACATCCCATAGTTCTATT
The DNA here is from genome assembly GCA_910592155.1 of Ypsolopha scabrella. Taxonomy (NCBI): domain Eukaryota; kingdom Metazoa; phylum Arthropoda; class Insecta; order Lepidoptera; family Ypsolophidae; genus Ypsolopha; species Ypsolopha scabrella. Next base: position 19,712,242 of record OU342977.1, read on the forward strand.
CATGATAGATACCCTATAGTGTTATTTAGGTGAAAATGTTACTACACTTGAAAGCAAAATAAATACCACCCTATATGACACAATATATATTAGCTTAACAATAATAACTTTTAATTAATTTGGAAAAAACAAAAATAATGACATTTGAACAACACACAAATAACTCTCCTATTGACATAAAATACATTAACAATAAAATTGAAGATACTGAAACAATAAAATTTCTAGGTCTAGGTACATATAGATAGGAAAATGTCATGGCAAGCCCAAAGTGACCACATATTATTATGTTTAAAGCTAAATAAATTTTCATATGCACTTCAATACCTGACTAAAAGTAGTTACTACCTATAAAGGTTATTTGGATTCCACCCTACGTTATGGGGTATATTTAGGGCAATGCAACAAACGGAAACAAGATCCAGAAGACATCCAAATGTTTAAAACTTAATTCACTAAAAAACATATTATAGCATAAATAAATATTTGTCTGATGCACAGTGAATCCAAAGGTGCATGCATGCATATGCATGTTAATTATAATTGACTATATTAACTAATAATTATTTTATATAAAAAGTGACTATTATTTTTTCTATACGCCATGTGGCAGAGCTCCGGCGCGTCGGCTATATTCAATCTTGGCCCTGTTTAAAATGATAAAAACGGTAGTTTTGGCTTTAGAACAACACAAATGACACATTTCATTTAAAATTTTGAAAAAATATTTGTTGTAAGACACCACTTTTTACTACTTTATTATTAGTTAAACAATAGATATAACAAAGTACAGATAGCGCGCGAGTTCCTGTCCATCGAGGCCAGCCAGAGGCGACGCGCGGGGGCGGCTCGCCCCGCCTTCACTCACCTCGCCGCATTTGTCCTGTGATTAGTCTGCAGTTGAGTGTTGTCCTTGTCGGTTGTGACGCGCGCTTATCGATACCGAAATATAACAATGGAAAATATGATCAACAAATTCGTAATTGAAGTCAGCGGCGGCGAAGATACTGATTCCGACTCTGCTCTGTCGGTTGTCTTTGCATCTGATAGTGATTAAATTGCATTTAAAAAAATATTTTTCTCCGTTAGTAATAAACAAGTAATTACTTGTCACATTAATTTTGTTTCATAATTCGCAAAATTAGCTTGAGTTCCAATAAACCAAATTGACAGCTGTTGACAAAATCGGTAGTAATTATCGACATTACCATAATTAATTAGGTCACAGCACTACCGCATTCCTCAGGATGGACATGAACTCGCGCGCTATCTGTATGTAGTATAACTGCAGAAATTTAAGTTTAGGCAGAAATCAAAGAAAATATTTCAGAATCTACTAAAATTCCTAACACAGTCGTTTGAAAAACATCTTCCTTTATAATTTCCAGTAGTGAATGAGAATGTGAGCCTGGTAATATCTCGGCAGCTGCTCACAGATGTGAGCACTCACCTGGCTCTGTTAGCTGACAACGTGTCTCAGGATGTATCCCACTTTGCACTGGATGTCATACAACCTAGAGTCATCTCGTTTGAAGAACAGGTGAGACTATATGAACAATATAATTTAATTTGTAACTTTTTATATTTATTTATTGTTTTTAGGGCTTCCATTTCTCCATCTGTCGGTCTGTCACAGGGGTCTACCCACACCATCAACCATAATAGGTAGAGAGTTGAAATTTTCACAGAATACGTGTTACTATAGCCTCTACAACGACAAAGAGCAAAATATATAAAAAAAATTGAGGTCCCCATGCATTAACGTGATTGGTTTTGGCTCTTACTTTAAGAGGGTAATACATATAGGTTTTAAATTTTGTCAGATTCTAGAACGTAGTCTAAAGTAAAACAAAAAATAAAACCGGCCAAGTTCGTGTCGGGCCACGCGCAGTGTAGTGTTCCGTAGTTGCCCGGTACATTTTATAAGTTGGTCTACTAACACAGATCGCGCCAAACTTCTAGTCCCATACATTTAGAAGAACGGCCCGTATATTGTCGTGTTTAGAGTCGTGTCGTGTCGTTCCGTACGCAGACGGTGCCAATTTTATTTACATGTCTCGTTGTTGACCTATTTTTGACCTTTGCGTTTGGCTTTATTGTGGGCAGATTCCGTTCTAAAACAATTTAGAATCTCCATAGCGGGAGGGTACCCGTGGCCACCCCTTCCCCCAGCCCTCAACCCCTTACAATGTAATCTTTTGTTTTTCGTGTTCACAGGTAGCCAGCATTAGACAACATTTAGCTGACATATACGAGCGTAACCAAAACTGGAAAGAAGCTGCCAATGTACTTGTTGGAATCCCTCTTGAGACTGGACAGAAGTATGTATTTATATCACTTTTATGAAATTTCTTGTAGACAATATTAAAACAAGAGGACAAGATCAACACCAAAAGACCGCCTTCTATTTTAAATTTACCGGAAAATTTAAAATCGCCCAATCCAGATGCCAGATGTTTTGTAATAGGCTTCCATGATTCAACTTTCCAGGCAATATTCAGTGGACTACAAGTTAGAAACGTACCTGAAGATCGCCCGACTCTACTTGGAGGTGGATGACCCGATCCAGGCGGAGGCGTTCGTGAACCGAGCCTCGCTGCTGCAGGCGGAGACCACCAACGAACAGCTGCAGATCTACTACAAGGTCTGCTACGCGAGGGTGCTGGATTATAGAAGGTAACCTTCAATTATATAACATACAAGGGGAGCATGTTTTTAATTATAAGGCTCCGGCCATACATGTTTTTAAACCACTCCGTCTGGAATAGAAAGGCAGGCCCTTGCCTTTTTCTTCATAACTAAACCAAAAAATTAGTAACATTTCCTCTTGATATTTTAGTTATTACTAAAATTGAATATATTAGGTGACTTCAATTTATAGAGCCAAACTCATACTGGAGGCTTGGTAAGTGATCAGTAACACGGATCGATAACACTTTTTGCTAATTTCGCAATATAAAATCTTGAGGTCCCATAGTAATTGACTCTGGGCTAAGCTTGCGTTTGTGAGGATCACGAAAATAATAATTTACGAATTTCACAAAGAGGGTCATCAAACCTCGTTACTGAGCACATATAATAATAATAAAATTCGTTTATTGGCATATTAAAAACCTAAGTAACATACATTATAATTTCACTTTAGTACCTGTGATAAGTATAAAATACCTGTAATACAGGCACTAACCTCTTCCATATCGAACGACGTACATACATGATTATGTAATAAAATTATCAAAGAATTAATCTTACAATTTTACATAATAAAATTTGAAAAACAGATAAAGTAATTAAAAGTGCTAAAATTATTTGTTACTACATATAAGTTGTAAGAAAATATTGAAAATAAAATAAAATAATAATAAAAAAAGAAATAATTTACGAATTTCACAAAGAGGGTCATCGAACCTTGTTACTGAGTACTTACCGAGTCTTCAGTAAGAATGTGGCTGAATAAATTAAAGTCAACTTATACCGGGTGTAAATAGACTGCTACCATTAAATGAAACGACATATTCTACTGACCCTACTGAACCACTTTTCCCAAGAATCATCAGATCAGATCAGAAACAAAAATGCGTGAACTCTAACGCAGCAACATACGGGCGAGTTTAGAAAGACCGTCGTCCGTGAAACAGCTTTAGGTTTGACGGACGACGCTCTCTCTAAACTCGCCCGTATGGCGGTGCGTTAGGGTTCACGCATTTTTGTTTGGAACTCAATTATTTACTAAACTAAGGGTGTCCGCGGGTATGATTCTTGGGAGAAGTGGTTCAGTGGGGTCGGTAGAATATGTGGTTTCATTTAGCAGTTTTTACACCCGGTATGATGAACAATTTAAAATGTTACAGTGCCAAATTATTAAACAGTAATAACTTGTAAGATACATATAGAATTTAATTTAATTAATTAATTAACAAAAATCTAATAATTTTTGTAATTTTTTTTTCGGTTATTGTCTTGCACTGTTTTTTACGTGTCAGCTCATTTCCTCATCCATAGACAGGTTAATAATTTCTTGTGATCCACCAACTCTAACCTAAATCGAGGGCATCAAGTTGAGAGGCAGTGTCTACAAAGGATCATTGTAATAATTTCTTAAAATTTCAGTTTGATATGGACGTCGCCGGCATTTGGTTAAATCAGTCACTTGGTTGTAATTAATTTTTCGGAAGTCTTGCAGAGCAGAAGAGAGGCGCTAGCTTAGGTTAGAAGGTTAGGTTACCTTCGTGGTTATTTTTTTTATGACCACCCATAAATATGATTTAAACCAAATGACTAGCAAAAGATGTATAGAAACAAACAAAAAAAAAATATTCGAAAATAGTCCAAACCATGGACTATATAATTTTTATTTTTTATTTCGTCCATGTCCAAGCTAAGCCTAAATCTACAACGATAAATCTGAACTTTGTCTGAATTGGTGCAACAATAAATTAAAGTTTTTTTTTTCATCAAAAATATAAGGTATTTAATAATATTTAATTTTCCTGTAGGAAGTTCATAGAAGCAGCACAGAGGTACAACGAGCTGTCATACCGCAATATCATACACGAAGACGAGAGAATGACCTGCCTTAGGAATGCCCTCATTTGCACTGTTCTTGCCTCAGCTGGTGAGTATGTCGCTGCCCTATGGTTAAATTAGCCTCTCAATTGGACGGCTAGGTTGTTCATTAACTCTCATCTTCGCTAAAACAATAGGTCGTAGTCCAGATCGTGGCTTGGATTCATCTTACAGATTGAATTAAATGGCCACATCGAATGAAAGGATGCTTAGCCCAATTTTTCAACGCAAAGTTTTAGCAGAGGGCTGAACGGCGTTATTAGTGAAAGTGAAATGAATTTATTTGCCACAAAACATATACAAAAAGAATGGAAATTTAAACAAACATGCAAAATAAAAAACAATAAGAAAAATATATATCAATAAATTGATTAATAATGGCAAAAAAGAGCAAGCTCGGCAGATGCCACAGGTTGGATTCAACTTGCAGCGCCGATTTTCAGTTTGCCCCATTTTAATACATATAAAACAAAATACAATTGCAGGTAGGAAACAGATTCATGTCATGAGTGATTGTAAATAATTGTAAGGAATAGAATTGAAATAGAACAAATAATTAAAAATTCCATAAGTTAATCAAAACTGTCACATAACTTGTCACACAAAAATAAAACATCTAAAAAGTTATAAAAAAGGAATTTGCACATATACAGTCAAATTGAAAAAAAAAAACAAAATGGAATAAAACAATTCAAACATCAGCCTAATAATAATTATTAAGAAGTACCTAGCACTAGTTAACATATTACTGCTTGTTGAGAATGCTTTAGGTGGTAGAGCTGATGCCGGGCTCGACTGTGGAGGTACCACCATCTTACTCGCAAATCCTCCCGAAGTTATTCGGGGGAGCGTAAGAGGACAGCTCTCAGGCAAAAAAAACAGGCGGCCCACCATTGTCTGGGACCGATGGATGGCGGTATATCTGTCGCAGTCATCTGGTTGAATCTGCTATTCGATTGAATGACTAGTGCGTTCCTTGAATGACGAAATTCAATTGAATGTCTAGGCCGAACGTTGATTGAACAAGCGTCACTCAACGTCCAACTAGTTAGCGGATTGTAACACAGCCCTATGAACAGAGCGGACGTAAAATCAGTCAGGTGATTCAAATTTAGTTCATTTTTTTTTCACTGCGGCGCTAGTAGTCACCAAAACAAATATGGCGTCAAACAGCTCGCATAGATAGAACTGTGTTTATATATTTTTCGATTAAATTTACTTTATAGTGCGTTATTTGTAAATGAAACTGATCCTGTGATTTTAAGTATTTTTTTTTAATCTAAACCCTCATTTCACTAGGTGACAAAGACTTAATTTAACAACTTTTTGGAGTCCCGGAGACTCGCATATTTTAATAAATTACTTCTGAAATAATATGATCAATTTTTCTATGTTTTTCACTTTTTTATACGAAGCAAAAATATGAGATTAAGTAGAGCATTGGAAATCATGCTACAATCTTTTATTGTTTTAAGCTTAGCAGTTTATAAATCAGTAATTTTTTAACTCTCCCAAAATTCTCATGAGCATCCTACCTAATAAGCAAACCTAATCTTTATGGTCACCCTACATGGGACCCCACTATAGACGACCTAAAATTTTGGCGGCCAATGATGAAACTTACTGCAATCGACAGTAATATCGTAAGGTTAACTTTTAAGTTGCGAACTCATGGTCACCCTAACCAAACATTACAAAGTCGGCATATCCCATTCAACGACTTCGCTAAATGACGTTCAGTCAAGATGTTGAACGTTACATTCAACGACTTGACGTGTTGTCCTTTAGTCATTCAATTAAATGTCGTCATTCAATAGACGCGCTAGTCATTCAATCAAATAGCAGATTCAACCAGATGACTGCGACATATCCATCCCCAATTGCCGGGCCTTATATAAAACAGACTGGTGACGGGCAGCGGCGTCACTGGTGCAAGGGTTTCGGCACCGCGCTCACCAACCCGCCTGCCCAGGAAAAATAAAAAATCAATAGACTATATTAAGTATTCTTATTATTTTTCATAACAAAACATTATAATAGAACGCGGCTATGAAGTCAATCCTGACACATGCCTCTAGGGTTGTTATACGTTCGATCACTGTATCGATAAAATTCGTCAAGTGTGAGTAAAGTCGAATGCAGTTATCAGATGTAAGTATATGAAGAAAGTGAAAAAAAAAACATCTAGGTAGAGATCATAGAAGTAGTTTAATTACTTAATACTTCTATGGTAGAGATAATATTTATATTCTTTACTTTATTATGTATCACTTTCCGAAGCACCATCACCATTATCACTACTGGAATCGTTTGTATTAATAACTAACTCAAAGTCATTATCTAAAATATTATCCACTTTAATGTCTCTGTTGCAATCGTCCCATATTTTGGCTTTAGTTTTATTCACTACCATTTTCCAATTATTTTTGGTTACGTGATTGCACGCTTCTTCTAACAATTTCATCATTTTCGCTGTGGAAAATGGAGGTTCAGTATTATGGCGTGCCGCATGTCCTTTGATCTGTGCCCATATCAATTCGATGGCGTTATACTCGCAATGATACGGCGGTAAACGAAGTACTCGGTGCCCATGTTGCAGTGCTAGTTCATCAATGACGTATCGTTTTACTCTCGATCTGTGAATATTCATCAATCTAATCAAATCTCCTTTCAACATAGACATACTTGCGTCTACACCTTTTTTTTGAAGCCATGCAACCAGATGGGCTTTTTTCTCAGAGTTTGAAGGTGGCTTATCAACTAACATGGAGTGATAAGGTGCATTATCCATAATAATAACTGATGGCTCAGAAAGGCTAGTCAGCATATTAGTGAACCATTGGGTAAACTTCTCACCATCCATTTCTTCATGGTAATCACCTGTGGTTTTAGACGCAAAGGCCAATAAACAGTTGTCTATAAAACCACAGGCGTTGCCAGCATGACAAATAATTAGTCTGGCTCCTTTTCCGGAGGGGACTTTGGATGCCGATGCCGCCGTATCGTCCGTCCACGAGCGACCAACTGTGTGATTCGCATTTAGCCACGTTTCGTCCAAAAAAACTACATTATCCCAATCATCTATAGCTTTCGCCTCGCGTAAAAAATCAGTCCTTTTCATGGCAATATCCGATCTTTCCATTAGCACCTTTCGTTTGTTGCATTGTTTATATCGGAATCCAATGTTTTTCAAAACCTTTGACAATGACTTTTTTGATCCGGAAAATAATCCAGTTTCCTTTAATGTCTGCACTAAATTCGACAACGTTGGGTACTCTTTACGTAAATAATAATTGTAAATATGCCTGCGGATGGCGTCAACGTCAAAATTATCTACATCGGTAAGCTTCGCTCTTTTTCTCTTGTTGGGAGAATATAGAACATTATCTTCGATGCCAGTCTCACCCAATTTTTCTTTCGTGATTTTTATAATAGTTTTTTTGCTGATATCGAGAGCATCTGCAACTCGATCCAACACCGATGTCACGGGCAATATCGGTCCGCCGTTTTGAGCTTCTCGTTCAAAAAAGTCACGAACACGTATGATAAGCTCACGAGACTGACTGTTAAGAACGAATTTCTTCGATCGTTTTGGCATTTTAACAATTCCAAGTAGTAAGCATTTCAAATTCCAAGTTCAAGCCCTTGCTTCAATCTGCCCCTTGGTCAATGGGTGAGATGGGGGATGGCACTAGGTATTAATAGCCAAAAACATGCACAAGTTTAGCACAATCAAAAGTATCAACCTTTGGAAAAGCGATCAAGGCAATACTTAAAATTGTTTTATCATACCTATTGACGTGTCATTGAATTAATTGACAGGAAATATTGTACTTTACATTCAAATTCAAAAAGTTTTCTCTAGGTAAAAAGAGTTCAATTCCCAGAGGTTAGTAATAAAGAAACAAACTCATTTATTCATTAATATTTATAATTAACTGAAGGAGAATATTACTAATATATCTAATTTTACGTTTTATTTACAATAATGCACATCATCATAAAACATAACAATATTTTTAGCTATACGAACTTTTTAACGTGTATCGATATATTGTCTGTGATATTATTGCCACTCACTATTCTGTCACACGCAATAAGTAATTATGTAATTTTTTCCTATGTGGTTGACATTGTCATTATTCAGAAACTTCATAGTTGCGCAATGTGTCAGGATTAACTTCATAGCCGCGTTCTATTATAGTACAATGACATATACTCGATTCTCTAACAAAAATTACCAAACTCTTATTAGCTGCTGACAAGCCCGCCACATTTATTATAGGTCTGGATTGCCAGACTTATTGAAGCAAACATTGTGGCAAACAATTTACTGAATTTAAATGACACGACGGCTGTTTGATTACCTAGTTTCAAAGGGCTAGCTTTTGGGACGACCAATATCTTGAACGATATTTAGGTTTAGGTTATCATAACTCATATAGCGAGCAGCCTAGCCATTTATCTAACCTAGACGTCCAATTGGGAGGCTGATTTAACTATCCAGCGGTGAACAAGTATACCAGTCACCTGGTTCAGTAAATTTTTCTGACTACCGAAATTTTGGAGCTGTGTGTTAGTAGTGATGTACTAACCGATCATGTAATATCGCAGGTCAACAGAGGTCCCGTATGTTAGCGACTCTGTTCAAAGACGAGCGCTGCCAGCAGCTGCCCGCGTACTCGATACTAGAGAAGATGTATCTGGACCGCATCATCCGCCGCTCCGAGCTGCACGAGTTCGAAGCGCTCATGAGTCTACATCAGAAGGTATGTACAATGCTTGCCGAATTGCCTTGCGGATTTCATATGTAACGACTCCTTGGATACGTTTATAAAGTCACAACTGTATAAAAAACACGATATTTGTTCATATTTATTAGCAATAAAATATTTATTAGCAACACTAACACCACTTTGTCTTACTTACTTCATTCAAGTACTTAGAGAGTGATCGTCTACTTTTTGGTATATTTTGATTTTAATATACATTTTTATCTAATATTTTTTATTACAATAAATAAATAATAATTCATTTTTCCATTGATGCAGACAAAAAGATATACTAAATATATTTGGAGAAACTAATATTGTGTTTTAATTAACATTTACATTTATACAATTGGAGACCATGAAAGACAAACAAGTTCAACAAAAAAAAAATGTTTATAAAGTCAGTGTAGCAACTTAGCAACAAGCTGTTTTTTTTAAGGCAACACTAGAGCTGAGTATAGACCAAGCGACTATAGAACACTTTTGCCGACTTCTTTCTTCCTGAAACATATGTTACATATCTAAACTCGGATTTATAATTAGAGAGACTAAATTGACAGATGGAGTGTTGCCGGTCGTGGAAAAATTTAAATGGTGATTTCACGTCCGTGAAACCTGCAGCTGTTTGAGCTCAACGCTCTCTCTAAACTCGCCCGTATGTCGGTGCGTTAGGGTTCACGCGTTTTTGTTTGGAACTCAATTATTTCCTAAACTAAGGCTGTCTGCGGGTATGACTCTCGGGAAAAGTGGTTCAGTAGGGTCGGTAGAATATGTGGTTTCATTTAATGGTCGCACTCTATTTACACCCGGTATAAGTAGGTATAAATAGGTATAATGTTTCATAGGAAATATGTATTTACAGATATTTAATTTACTGTACTATGTATATTAAAAAAACAGTCTAGTGCGAGTGTTTCCATTAAATTATATATTAGTTCATATATTTCAGTGCTAACGTCAAGCTTTTTTCAAGTTTATTTTTAATGCTTAATTTATATCTCTTTCCTAATAATAACTATCGTTTTTTTTAATTTACGTTCACTATGTTCGAAGTAAAGGGGGAAATAATGTAAATTTAATATAATTTAAATGTGATTATTATAAACGGCAAAATTAATACCTTGGAGTTGTTAGTATACACTAAAAAAAATCAAGTACGCTAACCAAAAAGTATCAAGTCCTCCGGTACAACAATATTTTTTTACTTGCATTAGACAGTTTTTGAAAAAACACACTTTACTTGTAAACAAAGTTGACACAGTGGTACCAGTGCATTATGACAAGAAGCTCCTCTATTTTTTTTCTACCTTGTGGGCCCTCGTCGGGAAATTCTATTGAAGGGCAAAGATTTTTCGATGATCGCAGATTGTCGCTAAACTATATCTCGCAGATCGAAAAATCTTGCATGATTCTCTTGGGGTTTGGTTCCTTCACATCTCGTACGAGTTTGAAACCGATAAGTTGATAAATAACCGATTGCGGTTGTAAAAATGAAATCGAGAATTTTCATTTTCTTTTGCCATTAACGGCTTAATTAACGATGTTAGCACTTTTTTTTTCAGGACCTTTCTTACAGAGGACGTTATAATAAACAAATTTTATTTGAAACTTTTTTTGATAGGACGCGTTCCAAAAAATTATCGCAAAAATAGCGATTTTTTAATTTTCAATAAATTTTTATTGCTAAAAAACAACTCGGAAATGTCCGAAAACTCAGGGCTATATTCCTGAAGGTCCAGACAACCTATAAAAAAATTGGCCAGAGGGTGGGTCTCTTGAAAAGAACTTCGTGAAATATTGTCTAAGGTGACTGAACTAGTAAGAAGAAGACCAAAAGAACAAAATTGGCAATTTGAAATATTCATACAACACAAAAACCAATGTGAGAGCGCCGACTTCTAGAGAACATGTGTTTCAGAAAGAAAGAAGTCGGCAAAAATGTTATTTTGGTACCATCGGTCAATTATCTAATTATTTTAAACTTTTTAGTGATTGTCTGCTCTATAATGTTGAAGTTGGTTATTATTTCTTTGTTAAAAGTTAATTTTGCCGTAATAAAAATATAAGGTGACATTTATTTATGCAGCCAAATTCATTGTGCAGACTCGGTAAGTAGTCGGCTTCAAGGTTCGATTACCCTTTTTGGAAAGCCGTCACCTTGGCGTTTTGTATGATTGTAGCTCTACGAATTAAAATGTTAGATAATCTGACGCAGGCGACGACTTCAGACGGCACGTCGATCCTGGACCGAGCGGTGTTCGAGCACAACCTGCTCTCCGCCAGCAAACTGTACAACAACATCACCTTCGAGGAGCTGGGCGCGTTGCTCGAGACACCGCCGGCCAAGGCAGAGCGCATCGCCAGCCACATGATCAGCGAGGGCCGGATGAACGGGTACATCGATCAGATCAACTCAATCGTGCACTTCGAGAGTAAGTTTATACAAGTAATCTCTGCGTTGCTCGAGACTAAGGCTGAGATTCAGAGTGCATTTTGAGTCCAAAGTCAATCTCACAAACGTCACTAGCATGAGATCACGTCGCCTTTTGACATTTGTAAGATTGAGTTCGGACTCGAAATGCACTCTGAATCTCAACCTAACAGTGGATCAGAGTGATTATGATTAGGTATTTTAAGGCAGTACAGTACAGCCCTCTGTAAACATACAGGACCCTAGGGTAACAATTCGGTCGGTTTTTAAACATCATTGTGCTATTTTTTGTAATAAATAGATCAATTTAGAAACTATGATAGATATAAATTTCTGTATTCTAAACACTTGACGATTTATCCGTCGCAAGGAGATAAACAAATTAAATTTATATCAATGTGGCATAGAAAATCAGAAAAGTAAATCTGGACGTGATGAACTCTGAAACGGGATGCGAAACCGGGGACCTCTCGCTTACCGGGTGGTTGCTCTACCAACTGAGCTATCCTGTTCTCAACACGACCTGCGAATTTGCCATGTGCTTTCCCATACCGCAACGATATGTTTAGATACTCAATAGTGAGCCACTTAGCGCCTAGAGGACGCTAGTGTATTCAAGACAAGTCTAAGACTATATGGATAGCTCAGTTGATAGAGCAACCGCCCGGTAAAGAGAGAGGTCCCCGGGTTCGAATCCCGGTTCAGAGCTCCTCCCGTCCAGATTTTCTTTTCTGATTTTTATACCACATTGATATAAATTTAAGATCAATTTAGGAATCTAATTTTAATGTAATATTTTTTCGTTTTGAACTGATTTTATAAGTATTTACAGGAAGTGACGTCATCATATTAGGTTTAATGGTCGGATCCTTGCCAGCATTTAGGTTGCGTTCAAGAAATATATTTTGTCGTATGGAAACGTGTTGTGATGACGTAACTGAAGGTCAAATGAAAGACTTCCCTTTTTTTATTTAATAAAGGATTTGAACGCTTATTTTAAAATCTGTATTCTAAAAACAGTTAAGGAAAGCTATGTGATGATTTGGTCAGCGACTTCTGTCATAGGGATGCAAATGACAAATACAAAAACCGGCCAAGTGCGAGTTGGACTCGCGCTCGAAGGGTTCCGTACCATTATCTATAAAAACGCCAAAAAAATCATGTCTGTCGTATGGGAGTGCGCAGGTCCGACTCGCACTTGGCCGGTTTTAGTATTGAAATACATCATCTGTGAAAATTTCAACTCTCTTAAGTATCACGGTTCATGCATTATCTATAAAAACGCAAAAAAATCATGTCTGTTGTATGGGAGTGCGCAGGTCCGACTCGCACTTGGCCGGTTTTAGTATTTGTTATTAACTTATTATACAGGCAACAGAAATACATCATCTGTGACAATTTCAACTGTCCAACTATCACGGTTCATGAGATACAGCCTGGTGACAGACGGACAGCGGAATCTTAGTTTTAGGGTCCCGTTGGTTTTCCTTTGGGTACGGACCCTTAAAAGAACGAGTCACCTCGGCAATTTTAATTTCAAACCTTTATTTTGGAGCAGAAAGTCTTCGAATCTCTTCAAACATTTCCAAGGGTTTTATTTGACAAGTAAATTTTATTATTATCATTTATTAATTATTAATTTAAACTTCAGATCATTAAAAAGTTTTCTAATTTACTATCAGAAGAAACTAGTTAATTAAAACTAATTAAAATAATACTTAAAAATAGTTAATTCATTAATACAAAACACAAAAAACTATTCTAAAACTAAACCTGTTCTAAAAAAAGTAAAAAAAATTGTCCAAATCGATGCTGCCGAGCATTAATTTACTTTGATTGATTTTAGATTTAAAAATTTAAGCTAAAATTTACCTGCCCTGCTTTAAACCTTACAAGACTGGACCAAGGAACAATAGAATATATACGTTATCGTGTTTATTGGTGCTGTACCAGACCATGGGCGTCGAAAGAAAAAATTCTCAAATATATCAACGGGAGTTATAGTTAAAAATAAAAAAAACGTACTTTTGTGCAAACAAAAACTGCCGATCGGTCTTCTCTCGATATCCGCTGTATGTGTACTGTACCACAGTATTTATACTATGACTGTAGTACTATTTCTTACTGTCCCATTTCTTTTCCGGGGGGGGGGGGGGGAGGGGGGGGGGGGCGTCTGCCCCGCCTGCCCCAACCTTCCGCCGCCGATGTGTACCACTAATAATACTGATTTGGATATCCAAACCACCAACATCAATAAACCGGTACAGCCACCAATCCATACCCGAATAAGCCTCCGCTGTTTGTCTGTCTGTTACAGGGGTATACCCCTTTAACCGTAATACATAGAAAGTCGTCATTTTCACAAAATATTTGTTACTATAGCCTCTACAAATATTAAAATATTAAAAAAAAATTATGGGGGTCATTAAGGCATTATTTTAACGTTATTTGTTTTAGCTCTAACTTAAAGATGGTAATACATACAACTTCTAAATTTAGTCAGATTGTAGGACATACTATGAAGTAAAATAAAAAATTATAGAAGTAGGGTCCCGTACGCAGACGGTGCCAAACTTTTTGTCAGGCGCTACCATTTTAGAGGTTTGTTTTTTGTAGCCTTGATGTTGCTTTGGCATGTATAATGATTTTAGGGTTCCGCACCCGTATTGTTGGATGGTACGGAACCATTTGTGCGCGAGTCCGCCTTATTTGAATTTGGGTTAAAACAAAACAGTTTGAATAACCCACTTAGGGTTTTGTTCGACGCCCGTACCGCCGCTGGCAGCCCCTACCTGCAAGTCGTGACGGTATGCGGTTGGTTGCAGCGCGCGAGATCCTGCCGCAGTGGGACAAGCAGATCCAGAGCCTCTGCTACCAGGTGAACAGTCTCATCGAGAAGATCGCCGCCGCCGAGCCCGAGTGGATGGCCAAACTGGCCGAGGAAGAGATGATTCAGTAGTGTGTGATGATGATATAACCAGTCTTTTTTGTAAATTAAACCTTTATTCCTACTTGTTTTCGTTACCATTAATACTATAGTCACGGCTGTCTCTCATAGGGGTAAGGTAATAATGAAAAAAAAAAAACTTTATCGCACAAAAGTAAAATTTCTGTACACAGGCGAGTTGGTAATGAGGAAGATATAGAGGATAGCGCCATGTCAAAACAGTATTTAAATACTCAGTAAATTGCATGCTAATAAACATAAAGGACAGTACGTAATATCGAAATTAAACAGCATTACATTCGATCACGTTCGCGACTGAGTTGCTGCGCTCGTGAGGACAGTCTTTAATAAGAGGTACATTAAGGGGTAGGCAGTCCACAAATCTCCGTCTTCTATAATGCAGACACAATCTTTTCAATCAATCGAGTCAGACAAGCTCTTCTATTCCGGGATGTTTCCGACTCTATTGATGCTTATAGTACGTATGCATCAATGTTCTAACTCCACTTTTTGGTAGGTTTACCGCGCCATTCCTAAAACCCTGCCAATTGGACCTCTGGTACCATTGAAAACTGCATCAAAACCCAGTTATTCTCAACAGAAGCAAGGTTGTAAGGGAAAAAATAGGTCTTTTCTACTATCACTGAAAGATGTATCAGTCGGTTGAAAATTTCAACACTTTATTAATCTTATTGAAAACAAAAAGTAAACAGTACAAAAGGAACGTAGTATTAAATATGAGTAACACACATTCTCTCCTATTCCGTGACAAATAACACTGTGAGCGGGCAAATGGCGGACGCTAAATATAATGGCGGACTATCGTAGGTAACGATAATTGCCATACCCAAATAAATAAGGGACAAAGGAAGCGGATAGGTTCTGTAACAGCCCAATGAAACAATTTGTTCGTCGATTTCCAATTGCAATCATTTTTATTTCCAATCAATCAATAAGGTAACAACACCGAGGGTGCTTATTTACAAGATATCGACCGAAATAGATTCAAAGGTAATTTTTATGTCAACAACATTGGGATGCTATAAATATTGCGTGCTTAGAAGAAAATAATACGTAGTTAGAGGTACGCTTTAAACTTCAAATAGGAAGCGAGCGGTGCGTCCGCCACCGAGATATTTGGGGACTTACGCCTTCTTACGAGCGTTTTCAACGCACAAATACACTGAATTGGGAACACTTGAAGATAAGTTTTATATTGATTTAGCTATACGCTCCCCTCTCTAATGATACAGCGTTTAGTATTATCTACAAGTCTATAAGCCGAGGGCTGGGTGAAGGAGGGCTGCTTAGGGCTCAAGCTCGAGGGCCAGACCGATCTTGTGGCCGCCGGCGTTGAAGTTCTGTCCGTCGATGGCAGCTGACAACGTGAGGGTCACGCCTGGAAAAGAAAGCCACTTATGTAACACATAAAACATCTCGCCATTAGAGATAAGATTTAAACAAGCGTCACTGACTAAACAATACAATCCATAAAGATAAGGGACTTCACCGAGTGGTAAAATTCGAGAAATGATAACGTTTCAGGCAATGATGGCTTATCGCCAAGTTTTCATCGTGTAACTTGCCCTGTATGGAAAAGTATTAGGGTTGAATGACTTTTGATGCGACCTCGATATTGATTGTTCTGATCTCTGCGACGCTTTTACTTTTTACGAAGAACTGTCTTGCATTTTTTTCTTCTGGGATTCTAATTATATTCCTGTGGGAAGCTTATGTATTCATATGCATACAGTATTGTTTACATCTTCTAATGAAGGGAATTTTGTTTACTTCCCATGTAACATGAATCCAAACAATGCTTTTCTCAAGCACAAAAACAGTTACTGTACGATACGAACGGGTTCAGATGATCAATTTGCTACAAAAAGCGAACTTCCGTGTATCTCAAAATTTATAAATTCCTAAGCTGCCTAATTTCAGCTAAATATACCCAGTTATTCGTACTATTCACAGACATTAAAAATCTGATATGTTTATTGACAAAATCCAAGTCTATTTAAAGTCTAACTTAATTCGTCAATAAAAAATATCGAGGAATTCTCATCATACCAAATTGAACTCATCAAATAAATATCTCTTCAGTTGTACCGCGACTAGCCAGCGAGACTTAGCTAAAGGTCGAACATACCGTCGCGCAACTTCTGCTGGTAGCCGAGCCCGATGAGGCTCTTGTTGTTGATCTTGGCGTGCAGACTGGCGCCCTCGTCGAGCGCGAACTTGCTGCCCACTCCGAACAGCGTGTCCGCGGAGCCCGCCGACCACTTCATGCTGATACCGCACTCCAACTTGTCTGACACCTTCTGGTAGATCGAGCCGCCAAAGTCCTTGCCGTTGTCACTGCAATCAGGCAAACATTTATAACTCGGACACTTTCGCCAAGTCAGTTATCGCTGCAAACCGAATTTTTGTAGTGGTTCTCACGTAGAGACAGACATTTCATTTACTTGTAACCCTTTTAGATCGGACTCACTCACAGAAAGACCGCACACATGCACGATTGTATTATTTATTACATACATATACGCAAGCCTGTCTCCCAGAGGAGTGGGCAGGGACTACACATTTCCATCTGCTACGATCCTGACACAATTCTATCGCTCCATCCATACCCATTAATCTAGTCCTACAAGCTCTTCTATTCCAGGTAATTTTGACTCTGCCATTCTTCAGTCAGCATGTCACCAATTTGGTCGGCATACATCCTTCTAGGGCAGCCGGGTCTATGTATAGTGAGGAAAGTAATATGGTCCACCATTTTCTTTCTTCACTATACTTTCATTCATCCTCTCTGTATGCCCAAATGACCAAAGCATTTCTTTTTCTATTCTAGTCACTTGATCTACTTTCAGACTGCAACAATCCCGCCCATATGTCGATATTTTTCACTGCACTGCATTCAGTTTACTTCGATGCTCATCTTGCCACACCCAACATTCACTACCATACATAAAATAAATGAGGAGCCAACACCATTACGAATCGCCAATCATTCATGCATATTATTTATTCTTTGATCACATAAAGTTTAAATTATTGTATCGTGTTCTAATGTGCTTTCAAGTGGAAATCGAAACGAGGCCAGTCTAATACTGAGACCTAAAACAATAGTACATAAATATTTTAAATATATATGAGTAGGACCAAGGTCAGCATTTGTTCAGTAGTGCAGGGAAGTAGTTTTCTTATGATTACATGAAGAATCTAGTCATGTAATAGTTAATTTGGATAAAACTGGCACAGCATTCAAAAATGCTCCAGGATATTTTATACTTTTTTTGAGATGGATTACAGAAACATAACTTCCATGAAGTTGTAAGCATACCTATATAAGCATGTCAAAACGTTTTTTTCTGAAATAAATTAATGATTCATAATCTACACTGCATCTATATGGCTTTAAAATTTTGCAGTATGGACACCAAACACTACACCTTAAGGATAATAAACTTACACATTGGTGTGCAGGGCAAAGTCTTTTGACTGGTAGCCGAGAGCAAAGTTGTTCTTAGAGAACTTAGTCTTCTGTGTGTCGAACTGTGTGAGGACTCCGGCAAGCCAGCCCTGGTGGTGAAGGACTGCAGCCACGTCCACAATGGGGCCGGCCATGTCCAGGTCAGCCGTTGAGTTGATGGCCAACAGGTCATTGGAATACTGTGTCTTCAGCTTACCACTTTTGCTCCTGGAAATTGGAATAAAGTATAGAATATGTTTTTTGACAACTAATGCAATATTTGTTTAAACTAAATTAGAGTACTTCCTACCCAGTCTGTGGTGCGAAGGTGCCTTCAAGGGTGACCTTGAGACCAGCGGCGATTTTGTCGGCGATAGTGATATCAGTGGCGAGTGTGTTGTCTGTGTTCCATTTCTCTGTGAATGTGAGGCCATAGTCTTTGACTGCGTATTTTGATTGGAGGCTGCCAAAAACCTGGAAGAGTAGATTTTATTAAAATATTTGAAATTAAAGAGCAAACTTAATCTATATTACTAAATTGAGCCTGCCTTATTCCTCACATGGTTAATATCCAACATAAATGATATATATGAAATCCATATGAAAACTCTAAATAATGTAAAGAGAGGTAAATTTTTTGGTTTTGAAACCTGTAATGAATTACTTTACTACTGTAGATAGATAGATAAAACAAAAAATATATTTGTGACACAGAGGCAGAAAGGGCGCTGGTATCCATTTTAGTATGGAATGTATTTAATTACACAAAAAATCTTATAAGTCACTTGTGATAGGTTTGTTAGTACACAAAATATCCAGAAATCAAGATTACAATGGTGAGAAAAAGAAAAGGCCATCAAAAACAAGACTTGTAGAAAAACAAAGTCTCTCAACTTAGTTCTTCTACCATAAAAAGTTGTGAAATCCATGTATATCCAAGTTGGTTAATTTATTCGGTCCCTAATTAAGGGACCTTTTGTCTTAAGTTATTACATAATTAGCTAACCTAACAACATCTTATAGTGACAATACCAATATTAAAAATCTTTTGTTTTTAAATAAATAGATTGACTTGGCCATCGGATGAAAACACAATGTATCTGACAAGTAATACATATTATATTATATTAGATTATTTAGTGCGATTGCTAAGTCAATCTATTTATTTAAAACATAAAAGATTTAATATTAATATGGTCACTATAAGATGTTGTAAGGTCAGCTAATTATGTAATAACTTGACAGAAGGTCCCTTAAGTAGGGATTGAATAAAGTAACAGACTTGGATTTACATGGATCTCACAACTTTTTATGGTAGAAGAACTAATTTGCGAGACTTGGTTTTTTTTAAAGTTCTGTTTTTGATGGCATCTCATTTCTTTTTGTAGATGGTCCTACTTTTTTTCCTATCCGGTACCTTCTACGTATAACTCCAAATGTAACTTTGTAATCCTATATATTTATATGGGATTACAAAGTTATTTATGCAGTTAGTGTATCTAGAAAACTGGACCGAAATAGCGAAATATTTTACTTTCTCCTTGATTTATACACTAAACACTAATTTTATTCCAAATTTGAAGCTTCTATGTCTTCAGTCAGTCAGTCAGCGAGCGAGTGACTGAGTGAGTGAGTGACAAAATTAAGAAACTTTGACTAGTTATAACTCTTAAACTACTGGTTCAAAATGAATGAAATTTGAAATGTACCAGGTTTATACAATGCCTGCTTGGTTACTGAAACTTCGGGCTTCTTTTATCCACAACAAAGTTATAGGGGTGTCGAGAAAAAGGATAGTACGGCCGTGCTGCTTTTTATCTTGACTTGGCAGGGGCACTGACGCACCCCCAGATTCTATGATTGACATATTTTTTTTGTAATTCTATACAACAGCATTGAATTGAATAATGTGTATGTACTACATGATATGGGTCTTTATCAGAACATCTACAACTGTTTATTTAAAGTATTCATTATGAACTTTATTGTGAAATAATTTCCTACCATAAGTTTTCCAGATGGTCTAGAAGAGCTCAAACTGATTGCAGAAGTGAAAAAATTATTTTCTGATCTGGACCTCAATTTGTAAAATATAGTTTTCTGTAAAATTGCCTTATAAAATAAAATAGATGATAGATTCTGTTTCAACAATATCTATGGTTCAAACACTGACCTTTCCACTCTCTTGGTTGGAGACGATACCGCTGCTGAATTCGACACCGGTTTCGCTCTTTGTCTTTAAGTCTAGCTTGATAACACCAAAGTGGTAGCCTTTGCTGAAGACATCATTGGCCTTCTTGCCGAGATCGCCATAGAATGGGGGAGCCATACTCTGCAAAATACCCTAAATGTAGTCATTATGGCTCTGATAACTTTATCAATATAGTAAGATGGAAAATCTGTGATTAATTTATATTGCAGTTTTTTGGCCTTATCCCTATCCAGTTTACAATAAAGAGTGTGTTCAAAGTTCAGAGGTCATGAGGTTAGGGATCTTAGCTGTTTAGTTATACATACTTCAGAGGTACATCATGTGTAAGGTTTTGTCACATGACTAGACAAGTGAAGTTGGATACATTCTGTACAGTGGTGAGATATGAACAACAAACTGTGCCAGCTGTGTCACGGTCAGAAACATTCGCAAATATATCTAAACTGAATAATGCTAGCTATTACATAACATCACAGTGTTATGAATAGCACCAATTTTTTTGTCTTTCTCCAACATGCTATAAAATCATACTTGTACAAGACACACATCAGTTGTGTTGCGACCGTAAACTTGACCTCTAAACCTTGGTGCCGAAAATGATATCTAGGTGCAAACAATCACATGTAGGGAGCAACCTTCATTGACGTATCCAGATCAATCAATTCAGATTCAACGTTGCAATCGACGCAGTAGAGAAATATTCTACCATCCTGATTGTAATTTAGGTTTTCATAAAAGAATATTTCGCATTTAATTAATATAATTCTTTAGAAATTAGGTTTATGACGTCGATACCCCGTTAGAACCGGCTGCAAATTCATTGTAACCTAAAATACAATCAGAAGATAAAATTATGTTAGCAGTCATATTATAACTGAAAATAGTATTATATACTCACTGCGGAAAAATATACGTCACAATTAAACTAAATAAATTGAATAAGGCGAACTATTTGCGGTGAAAAATTGCCGAGAAGACTTCCAGCTCGTACCACACGACAATTTCTAATTGGCGAAAGTGCCGCCAGAGGGCGCAGTAAGCAACGCAGTATGAAACCGGAAATCGAGCTATTGATGTAATAATCCTATTTCCTTTTGAACCATTTTCTCCAACAAAATAGTACACATTAAAATCATAATTAACACCAAATTTAAGTAAAAATGCAAATTTTCATGATGCTGTCTTTCTTATTTTCATGAAAACCTTTAAAAGTTTTGCTTAAAATACAGTGACGTCAAACGTTAAAATAGTGCTGTCAATCAACGGGGAGTTCCCCAATTCTCAGGGAATACGATGTTTGCGCGGAAAAAGGGCAAGATATCATATAGTGGGAATTCCAGAGAATACAAATCAAAAACTTCTAATGTATTAACTCTTACCCGCGCCTTCGCTCGACCAGGATCACTACGATGGTAATAAAAAACCGAATCCAAATCCGTTGAGTGATTCTCGAATTAAAACGTAACAGACAAACAAACATTTTAAAGCAAGTTGTTTCGCCTCGATACAATACTAATAATATCCATCCATCCATCAGCCTGTTACGTCCACTGCTGGACATAGGCCTTTCCAGGATTTCACCACTCTTGGCGGTCCCCCTGGAAGAAATGCCCATACTCACACACGCTGGGCAGGCGGGTTGGTGAGCGCGGTGCCGAAAACCTTGCACCAGTGACGCCGCTGCCCGTCACTAGTCTGTTTTAAGGCCTGGCAATTAGGGATGGATATACCGCCATCCATCGGTCCCAGGCAATGGTGGGCCGCCTGGTTTTGCCTGAGAGCTGTTCTCTCACTCTCCCCCGAATAACTTCGGGAGGATTTGCGAGTAAGATGGTGGTACCTCCACAGTCGAGCTCGGCATCAGCTCTACCACCTAAAATAATCATAAATAACTCTAGTATTTTCTTTCAGTATATATATTATGAAAAAGTTCAGACAACTAACTTTAAATAACATCAATAAATATCACTAAATAACATGAATACAACAACAACAAAAAAAAAATTTTGAGTATATTGGGTGTAGGATGATTTTGTGCAGGCCGGAAACAGGTGATAGCACCCGTCCATACAAAATGGAAAGTTGCTCATCATATGTACGAGTTCTATCAAAAATTTTTGGGTTTCGCGACATCATCTTAACTTCCTGTATAATACGCTGCCTTTTCTGGGCAAATAGTATGTAAGGAGCTGTTCATTTATTACGTACCCATGACGATAGGGGAGGCGGTTAGATCATCCATCCATCCATCAGCCTGTTTCGTCCACTGCTGGACATAGGCCTTTCCAGGATTTCGCCACTCTTGGCGGTCCTCCTGGAAGAAATGCCCATACTCACACACGCTAGGCAGGCGGGTTGGTGAGCGCGGTACCGAAACCCTTGCACCAGTGACGCCGCTGCCCGTCACTAGTCTGTTTTTTATAAGACCCGGCAATTGGGGATGGATATACCGCCATCCATCGGTCCCAGGCAATGGTGGGCTGCCTAGTTTTGGTGTAAGCATTTATTGAAAAAGTTAGACAATATTATCACAAAATCGTGGACATATTTTGGAAAAAAAAGTATTTTTTTATATTTTTTTCATCATCAGTATCGTGAATATAACCTACCCTGCGACGGAATCTACTGACCAAATCAATACCCTGTATATATTTTTTAATTTGATCGTAAGATTGATTGGGGGGGGGGGGGGTTCAAACTAATCTTATTATTTCTTACATAGGTGGGAAGGGATCAAAAATAGGTTAAAACTATCTATCTGTAAAGCATGTTAAATTATTTACCTTCCACAGGGATAGTCTCCAAAATGATACGTTTGTTGAGTGGTTCTCGTGTTAAGACGGAACATATATACAGACAGACAGAAAAAAGTTTTGTTCTCAGTACAATACTAATAACCCATTTGAATTAAAATTTCGCAAATATATTCAATGTAAAGTGGAGCCCGCATCAAGCTAAACACTTTCAGTATAAGCAGACCTCTCACTGTATAGGCTTCCCGTACAATAAGAGGTCAGCTTATACTCAATGTGTATAGCTTGATCCGGGCTCCACTGTATAAGCACGACTTTACGTATTGCAGCAGGGAACTCAAAATTATACATTGGCAACATTGGATAAACTCAGAACCGGAACTAGTCATACAATTCAAGCAAGTTACTTTTAATTTATTTAGATCTCTAGTTCATTAAGAGTGCAATGTTAAAATTTTTAAATTCATTTATGTTATAGATAATACACATCATCATAATTATTTTAGCTGTAGTTTTGTCCTTTCTAAGTAAGAATACAAAGTATGGATGGATCAAGAATCAATTCAATCTGTGTGCCAAGAACAAGAACGACTTATTTTCGAAGCATGTGATTTATTTTACTAAGTACTACAATTTTGTCAAAAACTTTATACATACTCCGTTTGTTACGGCAACAGACGAACTGCCGTCGCCACCATGGCTGCCACCATTTGAGCCACTAAGTTTCCCGGGGCAGTCGACACGATCACCAGACTCGTTCTTACAAACGACCATCTCGCCGAGTGAGCCATCCTAGCGAATGTAATCAACGAACCATTACACAAATGTTTATTGAAAAATACCTCACGAGATATATTTCCAAGGGGGTTTCAGAGGTGTTTCCGGGTGCGGACTGTCACTGAACAGAACCGTCAATACCTGTAACACACTTTTCGTCAAACGATCTTGACGTCCCAACGTCACGCCTTATCGCCGTACTTGGGGCATAAATACGCTCAGCGTGTTCGGCGCCGTTTAGCAAGGGTAATATAAATCCCTATAGCTTGTTAGTGGTTCAACTGGCAGGATTCGAACCTGGGTCTCAAGATTAAGAGTCCTACCGGGTGAGCTACGGTACCTACAGCTACCTAGGTAATCAGGGGGGCGGACGGTAAGTTGTTAGAACCAGGGTTAAAGACCCTTTTTGCGAAGGTAACTTTCGTTTACGCAGCCAATTTCATACTGAAGACTCGGTAAGTGGCCGGGACCAAGTTTCAAAGACCGTTTCTGTGAAATACGCAAGATAAAATGTAGATTTCCTATTACTACTTAATTGAGTCGAAGTTGTTCTCGAACAAGGTACAGGCAAAAAAAGAAATTTTTTGTGTATTCCGCAAACAGGCTCATTGAACCTTGATCCTGACCGCTTACCGAGTCTCCAGTATTATTGTGGCTATAAAAATGAAAGCACCTTGTATATATGCCGTCTGAAATATCTCGCCACCTCAGTTTACTCGCAAAGGTGGGTAGAGACCATGCGGGAAGGGGGTCTCGGGTGCCAGCCAAGATATTTCCGACGGATTACATATGATATTGTGTTTGGTGATAAGTACTTACTGGCTTGATACATGGAACGGTCTCTTCTACTATCGCCGCCTGTAGCGCCGGAAAGTCGAAATATTTGCGGAGAATTTCAGCCTGGTCCCAATTTAATAATCTTTCATAAATTGACATAATAGAAAAAAATATGTGCCTTATTAAATATTAACATTAAACAATTTAGTAAAAATTCCTGACATTCGATTAATGCATAGATTTTGAAAAAAATGATATGTAAATAAATCTATTTGGCTCAATTCTGTCGGAATGTTGCGCAAGTAAAGGCACCGGGGTGCTGACGACCATCTGCGATCATACTAAAGGGTTCTGTCAAAAAGGGAAACCCTTATAGCGAAGCCCTCTGTTGCACCTGTTTGTCCACAATCCGCATATGGATCTCGGGCGTTAGGAAATCCAATTTTATACACGTTTCTCAGAAACCCGTTGTGTAAAGTAAGAACTGAAAAAAAATGAATCTGTAATGTGGAAATTATACACATGCATAAAATAAACCTCTATATACTAATTAAGGCAATTAATAAATAAGTTTAAATAAATATAAGGTCTAATTCCGCCCATTACTAGTCTTGCTAAGTAGAAGGGCAAGAAACCCTCGTGAATATCTTGCATGTCGTTGCAATATGGGAAAGCAGATGCATAAATTCGCAAGTCGTGTTGAGAACTGGATAGCTCAGTTGGTAGAGCAACCACCCGGTAAGTGAGAGGTCCGGTTTCGAAACCCGGTTCAGAGCTCCTCACGTCCAGATTTA
This sequence comes from Ypsolopha scabrella, assembly GCA_910592155.1. Taxonomy (NCBI): domain Eukaryota; kingdom Metazoa; phylum Arthropoda; class Insecta; order Lepidoptera; family Ypsolophidae; genus Ypsolopha; species Ypsolopha scabrella. The sequence continues at coordinate 19,737,743 of OU342977.1, forward strand.
CATATTTTTCTGATTTTCTATACCGCAATGATGTAACATTTAATTTGTTATCTCTCCTTGCGGTGGATAAATCGCAAAGTGTTTAAAGATATAGAAATTTATTTCTATATTACTTTATATACAAAGTACTTAACATTCGGTTTATGTTGTAGCAATTAATAATTAAAAAATTAAATATATTTTATATACCCGATGTATTTTATTTTTTCATCATTAATTTCTACAAAATAAATAAGAAGGCTCATGAAGAGTTTAATATATATTTATTCATAACATTAGGTTTAGGGATAAAACGTATACAAGACGGAAGAATTTCATGTCATGGCAAAAAAATACATCTCATATCCTTTTACATTATATCTTATAGGTAGGTATAATTAATTAACATTAAGTCTTTAGAGGAATCATAAGCTAGAAAATTAATTATATTAACTGCTATTATGAAAAATCTCACTATAAAGTTAAGTACCTATATTATAAATTTATAACTTATATTATAACACCATGCTTCATTATCGTCAAACTTATTCATTTATTTTATAATATGCCTTTCTCAAATTGGCCCTGCTTAATAAACAGTTTAAACTATTCTCTGTCAAACCAAGGTCCTCTTTTGGAAGTTTATTATAAAATCTTATACCAAGTCCTACGAAAGTTTGGCAAGTCTGACTTTTGGAAAAGTTAATTTATTTTTATGTCGGGCCTCGGGAAAGTATCGATATTTCTTCTGACATATCCAATAACTTGGTAAATAAATTCACAAGGAACTATTAATAATTGAATTTCTTGAATTTTTCTCTCAGGAAATCCCGGTGCTTCATGCTATATTATGTAGCCCGCATAACTCTCTTTTTTACTTGTAAAATAAAGACTGCGTCTTTATCTGCGGCCCTACCACACAGCACACACTGCACTCCATATGACATATCCGCATTACGGATCAATAAATACTATGTCTATATCTGCGGCCCTACCACACAGCAGCACATCATATGACATATCCGCATTACGGATCAATAAAGACTGCGTCTATATCTGCGGCCCTACCACACAGTAGCACACCATGACATATCTGCATTACGGATAAATAAAGACTGCGTCTATATCTGCGGCCCTACCACACAGCACACACTGCACTCCATATGACATATCCGCATTGCGGATCAATAAATACTACGTCTATATCTGCGGCCCTACCACACAGCAGCACACCATATGACATATCCGCATTACGGATCAATAAAGACTGCGTCTATATCTGCGGCCCTACCACACAGTAGCACACCATGACATATCTGCATTACGGATAAATAAAGACTGCGTCTATATCTGCGGCCCTACCACACAGCACACACTGCACTCCATATGACATATCTGCATTACGGATCAATAAATACTACGTCTATATCTGCGGCCCTACCACACAGCAGCACACCATATGAAATATCCGCATTACGGATCAATAAAGACTGCGTCTATATCTGCGGCCCTACCACACAGTAGCACACCATGACATATCTGCATTACGGATAAATAAAGACTGCGTCTATATCTGCGGCCCTACCACACAGCACACACTGCACTCCATATGACATATCTGCATTACGGATCAATAAATACTACGTCTATATCTGCGGCCCTACCACACAGCAGCACACCATATGAAATATCCGCATTACGGATCAATAAAGACTGCGTCTATATCTGCGGCCCTACCACACAGCAGCACACCATATGACATATCCGCATTACGGATCAATAAAGACTGCGTCTATATCTGCGGCCCTACCACACAGTAGCACACCATGATATATCTGCATTACAGATAAATAAAGACTGCGTCTATATCTGCGGCCCTACCACACAGCACACACTGCACTCCATATGACATATCTGCATTACGGATCAATAAATACTACGTCTATATCTGCGGCCCTACCACACAGCAGCACACCATATGAAATATCCGCATTACGGATCAATAAAGACTGCGTCTATATCTGCGGCCCTACCACACAGCAGCACACCATATGACATATCCGCATTACGGATCAATAAAGACTGCGTCTATATCTGCGGCCCTACCACACAGCAGCATATCTACCATATGATATATCCGCATTACGGATCAATAAAAAAATGCGAAATTTGAATTGTACTTTCCTTAGTATTGACTCGGGGCTTAGCTTGCGTTTTAGGGGAACAGGAAAAAAATAATATTAAGCGGCTGAAGCTCAGGTTCAATCTCGAGACCCAGATTCTAACCCTGTTTGGGCATGCACAGACTGTAAGGCATGCACCAATGAGTTTTTCGGAATTTATGTCCATAATATTTGTGTTCTTACCTAATGCCTACTTACCACTTGCTGAACGGTAAAGGAAAACCTGCATGTCCTATAAAGTACGGCGACAGGGCTCACACACCACCCATCACGTTGGGACGTAATAATCGTCAGTGAAACGCGGGTGTGCCTGGTGTGGATGTGACTTGCACAGTTCATACCGGGAACACCTCTGACACCCCCCCAGGGATTCATGTCGTGACGATATGTTTATGTTTAGGGAAAAAATAATTTCTGAATTTCCCAAAAAGGGTCATAGAACCTTTATACCGACTGGATCTGAAGTAAGTATGAATTTAGCTGTATACATTAATGTTACCTTATATCATAGATATATTGATTGAGTGATAATGATAATGTATGCGAGCTGTGGGTGGGCGAAGAACATTGAAGTTTAATCTACTACGTAACGTGGTAATAATACATTAATGGCAAAGAACTGTGTGGTCTCACCACAAAACTGCGAGTGGTTGTACATAATACTAGGTGAAATTAAATCAACCGACCAAATTCATACTGGAGACTCGGTTAGTCATCAGGAACAAGGTTTAATGACCCTCTGGGTGAAATTCGAAAGAAAAATTTTTATTACCCGTAGAACCTGCACTAGGAATTGTACTTAAACTAGTCCAACCAGTACGGGAGCAAAAAAAAATATTTTTCGAAATTGGCCAAAAGGATTACTGAACCTAGTTCTTGATCACTAACCGAGTCTCTAGTATGAATTTGGTCGGTTGATTAAATTTCATCCTATATAGGTAGCAGAGACATGGGCTTTGTGTGTGTTATACAGTGAGGTTCTCGTTTCCATAGCTCATGTATGTATGGTTCAAAATAATACATGGAAGTCAAAGACCTTTACAGTCACCTTGCCCTATTATTATAAAAAAAAACATACTTAAATGAGATTGTTCAAGAAACGTCTTGAATAAACCCCAAAATTTGGAAGAGTTCCAACTGCAAGAAAAATCGGAGTCTTTACGCACGAGTGTGAATTGATGAATATAACTCTAAAAATAAAAATACATTTGTTTATGATAAAAGGTTAGCAAGGTTAAGAAACATAAATAAAGTGACTATAAATATTATATGTGTACTACTAATAATAAAGTAGTAAAAAAGTCGTGTCTGTACAGTGGAGACCGCATCAAGTTAGACACTTCTGACTTTGTACTTATCTTATATTCTTCTCTGTAGGGGCTAATGTCGTACTGCAAGTGTACAGCTTGATGTGGTCTCCACCACTGAATACTCCTTTGCCCCAGGGTTGCCAACTTTTCCAGCCGCCTTAACCGGACAACTATCCTGGTCATCATAGGAAAACGAAAAAAAAACACGTTAGGTGTAATTAAAAGAGGTTTAAGGTTTACAAATGTTTCACACAGCTAGGTATAGGAACATAATTTTTCTTAAAATTGTAGTTGTTCTCGTTTTTAACATTTTTGACAAGTAATTTTCCTGCTGAACTTATGTTGCAGTTGAACATCACCATCAATTCCGCCTTCACCATTTCGAATTTCAGACGATTTCTTTCGTTCTGCCAAATATTTTTCATGACGCTAAATTTAATATGCGTTCTACAAACGCATTTGAAGGTGGAACCGCAGATACTGGTCAAATTAAATCAACCGACCAAATTCATACTGGAGACGCGGTTAGTCATCAGGAACAAGGTTTTATGACCCTCAAGGTGAAAATAAAAAGAATTTTTTTTTTCGCCCCATAGTTCTGCACTGGGAATAGGGAGCAAAAAAAAAACATTTTTCGAAATTGGCTAAATGAAACTAGTTCTTGATCACTAACCGAGTCTCCAGTATGAATTTGGTCGGTTGATTTAATTTCAACCTTTATTGTCTGTACGATATTTAAAAAATGTGGGGCTTTAGTTTTTTAGGGTTCCGGAGTCCGACAAGGAACCCTTATAGTTTCGCCATGTCCGTCTGTCCGCGGCTTAGCGCAGAGACTATTATACTAGAAAGTTGTAATTTGGAATGGATATAAATATTACTCACGCCGACAAAATGGTAAAATAAAATCTTGAAAAACAATTTTTTTAAGTGTACCTCTCATACACGTAAACTGGGGATGAATTTTTTTTTCTCATCTATTCCATTGTGTGGGGTATCGTTGGATAGGCCGTTCAAAAACATTGTGGGTGTGTGAGAACCAATTTTCGATTTAGGGATCCGTTGGCGAAATATTAAGCTTTAAAGTGAACATTTTAGTTAGTGTGGAGTTCCCCCCTCCTCCTCCCCCTGCCGGCTAAACGGTTGTTTATAGAAATGTGATAAAAATTCAGAGAAGTAGTATCACAGCTCAGTAGGCTTTACAGGTTTACGAGTACAGGACGCGCCAAAATTTCGGTCCCCTAGAATGTATGGTAGGTACCAGAAGGTTGGCGCGGTCTGTATTAGTAGACCAACTTATATGTACCGGGCAACTACGGAACCCTACAATGCGCGTGGCCCGACACGCACTTGGCCGGTTTTTTATTTATAATACCCACTATGTGTCAGTCCCCAATGTTTATATAGAATCTATACCTGTCGTAAGAGTCAGCGAGGTACGCAACTTGGGTGTTGTTATGGACGAGAAACTTGGGTTTGAAAACCATGTACTGGGGTTAGTTCGTAACTGTTACTATAAACTCAAAGTCTTATATAAAATCCGCAAGTTCTTAAGTACTTCCGTCCGCATAATGTTAGTCGAGTCTCTGGGTATACGGTCCTTGTCTTCTAACAAGAACGCAACGTCTCATTCAGCGTGTTCAAAACTCATGCGCTCGCTTTTGTTTCAGTATACCGCCGCGTAATCATGTTACTCCCTATATTAATAAAGCAAACATGCTGAAAATGGAAGGTCGTAGACGAGTTCATATGGCTTGTCTCCTCTTTGATGTGATGAACAAACGGAAACCTCTATGATAAAATAAAATGGTTAAAGGGACAGAGCAGAGATGTCACCAAATCATCTGCTGGTTTAATTAAGATGCCTATACACAGCACATCTGCTTTCAAGGTATAGTGCGAGCAAGATCTGGAATAACATACCTCCACCCATTCGTTATTCTAACACCAGAGTAACATTTAAAGTTAGACTTCGTAGATTTTTATTAGAATCACAAAAAATACTGCTGCTATGACTATCCTGAAGTTTATCCTATCATCATATCATATATTTTACCCCTCCTTTGTTATTATTATCATTTCATTACTTATGTTTTGTTAAATCATAATTAAATGATACCATTCATTATCTTACTGTAATAGAATAGAATAGAATAGAATAGAACAACTTTATTTGGTATATTTACATTTTTGTATACATCTTATAACTAGGAACTAATAAGGATACCAAATAGGTCTCCACTCAGCATGTGTCATAAGCATAACATGTGCCATGACGCTGATTTTCAGTGGATGCCTACATATTAACTTAGTTATATAAATTGTTAGTAAAACTTAAAATTAAAATTCTAAATTATACAGGAAACACATTTGAAGTTCAGAGTTCAGAGTGCTACATAAAAATAAGAAACAAAAGACAAACAAGAAACAGTAAATTACAAATAACAAATTACAGTAAATTACAAGCAACAACAAATCCCCAACAACAACAATTTTCAAATACAACCGCTACTATTTCAATATACTAATTAAATAATTAATTAAATATTGCTATGATATCGTAAAGAAGAAGAAGAAGGTAAATCTGGATGTTTGGCTGGTGTACCTAGCTGATATGCGAGTAAGTAATATTTAATTTAATTATGAGAGCATTTTCTGGAAATAAAGAAGATAATTTTTATATTGTATCTTAAAAGAATTAACAGAAACAGAACTCTTTAAAGGAGGTGGTATGTTATTCCAGCACTTAGTCGCACGATAACGAAAACTCCCTCTGAAAGCAGCAGTTTTGTGAGTTGGACATTTAAGGCGATCAGAGAATCGTGGCCTATCAGAAAATTTTAGTTTATTATACAGGTACTGCGGATTTTTATGCTTAATGACGCCAAACAATAATACAGAAAAGTGGAGGTTACGTCGAGAGTCCATGTTCATTAAACTATTGCTATTAAGGTATGGCGTTATATGTGCTCTACGTGGTATCGGAAAACAAAATCGCACACATGAATTTTGTAAACGCTGTATGAGCTTCTTAGTGCGCACTAACATACAACCATCCATAACACAGTCTGCATAATTTAATTTCGACAAAATGAGAGTTTCGCACAGTTGTATCCGACTTTCAACGCTCAAAAACTGTCGTATAGGATACAAAACACTAAGCCTATAATAGCAATTCCGGACAGTATTTACCACATGTTTTTCAAACTTAAGATTACAGTCCATTAATACACCTAAATTTCTGGCCTCAGTTACTTGCTCAATATCATTATTACATATTTTAACTTCCGGCTTATACATATTTATAGTTTGCACCTGCAACTTTGTGCCCAGCACTATAAATTTAGATTTGCTTGGATTTATGAAGAGACTATTGTTTTTCGACCAAATAGCGATATGTTCAAGGTCTTTATTGATTTCATTTACAGCGGTTTCGGTTTCTATGGGTTTGAAAGTTTTGTAAATTTGTACATCATCTGCATATATATGATGGCCACTATGTAAAATACAGTCAGGCAAATCTGAAGTAAACAAAATGAAAAGAATTGGGCCCAATATCGATCCTTGTGGGACTCCTTTTGTAACGGAAACAGTGTTAGATTGTTGTAGTTTTCCATCACAATTGATTTCAACTCTTTGTGATCGACCGGTCATATAACTAGAAAACCATTTAAGTGTAGGGCTATCAAATCCATAGTAAACTAGCTTTGCCATTAGTAATGTTGAGTTAATGGTGTCAAAGGCGCGTGAATAATCCAATAAAACCAGAATTGCACCCTCGCCAACATCCCTCCCTGCAAGTATATCGTCAAAAACATCCAAAAGAGCTGTGCTAGTACTTCTGGCTTTGCGAAATCCTGATTGCCTTTGAGGTAAAATATTGTAAGCATGTAAGTATTCAGTGAGCTGCATACATACAATTTTTTCTAAGACCTTAGATAAGATTGGTAATTTACTGATCGGACGTAGATCTTTTAACTCGGATGGATTATTGGTTTTAGGAAGGGGTACCACGAGAGCTTCTTTCCAAGAATCAGGAAAGATTCCGGTTTCAATTGATCTGTTTAAGATGGAAGTAATTACACCTAACGTTCGAGGAAGTGTCAATAAAATCATATTTAATGATATACCATCAACGCCTTGTGCATCTGTTTTTATATTTTTTATAATTCGAAAAACAGTTGCTTCATCTACAGGTTTTAAACTAAAAACTTTAGAGCCGAACCTATTAAACCAGTAAAAACATAATCGGTTCATGTCAATATCAATGTTATCAGGGAGGTTTAAGAAATGACTGTTAATCAGATGAGGGTTATTCAGATTATTCGGCAACTCTATATGTTTTTTATTGAAGTCAATTACATTTTTTTTAATGTTTTTCCAGAGTCTATGAGGATCTGTCAAATTATTATTTATGTTTTGTTGAAAATATGCCTTTTTTTCTGTAAACAAAGCTGCGTTAACCAAATGTTTCAACTCTTTGTAGTACTTTTTGTGACATTCTAGTTTTGTTTCACGGTATTTGGCATGTGCCTTGTCCCGGAGACCAATCATTTCCCTAACGGTATGCGTTATCCAAGGGTAGTTTTGCTTTTTTATAAAAGTTGTTTTCATAGGTGCGTGTGTATTAAAAAGAAGTAATATTTGAGTATTAAAAGCATATATCGAGTCATTAACATCATCATATAAAAGATTTTCCCAATGTATTGCATTTATATCCATATCAAAACGCTTTAAATCTATATCCTTTAAAGGTCTGTATGTTATATGCCTTGGACTGAATTTAGGTTTCTTAATATTTAGTTGAAAAGATACAAACGCATGGCTACTGAGAGTGGGAATATAGTCTACTTTAACATGAGTAATTTTGGCACTACTACACACTAAATCTAGTAATGTCTCTGAATGATCGGTGAAATGTGTGGCCTGTGAAATATGTTGTTTAAGATTTACACACTCAAGAAACTCAAGTAACATTTGAGTATTACCATCACTTGTTTTTAGTAGATCTATGTTGAAGTCACCTAACAAGACAATATGATCCACTTTATGTAAAGAACTAATTGTTTCAGCTAAAGCATCTAAGAAAGTTTCCACGTTTAACCACGGAGGGCGGTATGCTGTACCTATCACTAACTTGTATCCGTTCATACTGACACGAAGCCACATTTGTTCGATAGAGGGCGCAGCTGGATGTTGAATTAGTCTCGCATGAATTCCACTGCGGAGATAGTACCCAACCCCACCGCCACGGGTTCTCAGCCCAGCCGGGCGGGGTACGTGCCGCAGCCGGTATCCGGGCACTACGGGAGCACGCCCATCTTCACCCGGCCTTAACCACGTTTCGTTTATTGCCATGATATCTACAGAATGACGTTCCATTGCTATCAAAAATTCATCATGACGTGTTCCGAGTGAGCATGGATTGAGTAAGCCCATGGAAAAGTTTTTGGCAATTATAAACTGAATTACAAAGGTACTTGATAGCTGAATAAATTTACAACACGATAAAAAGCGTCTGAGACAAGTCACATGACGCTTACTTAATTTAAATAATGATATCACAAAATACAACTTACGATGAAAAACAGCCACAGCTTTTATTACTAAACTTGCATAATTATAAACAGTTATTCTTAGTGAAGCTGTGTGGAAAGTCACTTGGAGGGAGTTTGTCTGACATAACATGGAAGTGAAAAAAATTAACTTACCTTTAAAATTTGTAGTAAAATGAAAACGTTTAACAGCTATAAGTATTAAACAATAAATTATAATTTTAAACAGTATGATTTCTAGATATAATTTGTTAGGAAAGATACTTGATTGCATAATTGTTTGCTTATTGTTACGCACAGTCCTTTTCAGCTGACTCGACTCTAAAAATATTTATCAGATCAGTTTCCGTGCGGATGCGGTGAGTTTTCGATAACTCGGTAAGCTTTGCGAGAACTTGGCCCTCCTTAGTCCAAACAAATTTCCAATTATGCCTAATACGAAGCTCTCGTGCTTTGGCGAATAGTACCCGGTTCAGTTTCGTCAGCCTTTCACTTATATAACATCTTCTAGTGTCACGCTGCGGGAGCCCTATATCCTCAGTAGTAAACCCACGTCTCACGCGCGCATTCCTCAAAAAGTCATCGCGGAGTGCGCGCCGCGACAAGCGCAGGACAATAGGACGTGGACGTGCATGCTGGCTGCCGCCGCCGCTACTCGGAGCCCCTCCAGCACCAACCGCCGCCGACGCCGAGGGTAACACACGTCGAGCTCCAACACGGGAGACGTTGACCACATCCCGCTCCTCAAGTTGAACACCTAGCTTTGCTGCAGCCGTCATGACTATGTGGTTTAGAGATTCATTATCGTGTTCTGGTATGCCTGAAAGCTCGATGTCGTTAATAAGTAATGCCTGTTCACGGTCATTAAGTTCAGCACGCAACTGTGCAACAGTATCCTGTAGCTGTGTTGAGATGGACTCTGGTCTTTCCTTCTTACAGGACAGCAACTCTTGACGTAGGTCTATATTCTCATTTTCTATAGCCTGTAATCTTTTATTGACTGCGTCTATGTCGTTGGTAATCTGCAGTTGTTTCTGAGATAGCATGTTTATCGCAGTTGTAAACTCTGCCTTGAGATGGGTGACAGTTGAGGAGAGCTCATTTTTAAATTCCATTGTTATCGCCCGTCTTTGCGCTTCTAGTTTTGTATCCAATAACATACTGATATCCGTTAAACTAGCTGTAGTATTGCTGTGGCCGGCTTCATGCAGGGCACTATCGTCGAGGCCAATATCACAGGACATATTAGTATCATCCGATCGTTGCTGGTTATGACGGATAGGAGTGTCATCCGATCTGATACGCCGTAACGTGATATTACTACAACGGGGACAATGCCAGTCCCTCTGTAGTTCTAGAAGATGCCCCATATACATAGGTAACACTAAAAGTTTCCGGAACTGGCCACTTACATAAACAATATTTAAACATTTATTGCAACATTTGAAAATAGAACTCTTTGGCTGTAGAATGCAGTTTGTTTCATCTGACTGTCTTTTGTTTTTACCCTGTGGCGCCATTTAAAAAATTGTGTGTCTGCATCAACATGGATTTAACTCGGGAAAATTTTCGTAGTATGATTTTCTACGATTTTAAGTGTAATTTGACAGCTCAACAGAGCATCGCTCGGCTTGAAACAGCTTTTGGCAATGAAGCACCATGCAAGACGACTGTTTATAGCTGGTTTTCGGAATTCAAGCGTGGTCGTATCAATCTCAGTGACGAATCTCGCGATGGTCGGCCGTCCACCGCTGTGACCAACAAAAACATCGATGCTGTGCGCCGTATGATTGAAACAGACAGGCATGTAACCTACCATGAAATTCGCGCATCCTTAGAAATAGGCATGAGTCAAATACAATCAATCCTACACAAACATTTGGGTGTGAGAAAGCTGTGCTCGCGGTGGATCCCACACAACTTGACCGAGGCTCAAAAAACGGACCGCGTCACTTGGTGCAGTGCCATGCTTACCAGATTCATCGAAGGTGCGTCAAATTTGGTGTGGGACATAGTAAAAGGTGACGAAACATGGATTTATTGCTACGATCCCAAAACAAAGCAGCAATCGAGCGTATGGGTCTTTCAAGATGAGCCGAAACCAACTAAAGTGGCGTGCGTGAAAAGTGCATGTAAGCGGATGATTGCTTCTTTTTTTAATAAAACTGGACACGTGGCTACTGTTGCTTTAGAGAATCGTCGTACCGTGAATAGTGACTGGTACACGACCATTTGTTTGCCGGAAGTTATTGACGAACTCCGTAAAAATAACCGTAAACGCCGTATCATCCTGCACCACGACAATGCTAGTTCTCACACGGCCAGACAGACAAACGACTTTTTGAAGACGAAAAATGTAGAACTCATGAGTCATCCTGCATACAGTCCCAACCTGGCACTTTGTGACTTTTTTCTGTTCCCAAAAATTAAGAACCAATTACGTGGTCAACGATTTTCATCACCAGAAGAGGCTGTCGAGGAGTATGAAAAACACGTTTCAGAGGTCACCACAGGGGAGTGGCACAAAAGTTTTCAAAACTGGTTTGATCGAATGAAAAAGTGCATAGACGCCAAGGGAGATTATTTTGAAAAACAATAAATTAATTTTGTACCTTTAATGGTATTTTTTCATATTCATTCCGGAAACTTATAGTGCGTCCCACGTAGTAGGCCGTTGTTACATTTACACAGTTGTGATGATATTTCATTTTGCAACCAGCACATTTGAGTAGTTCGGTATTACCTACCGGTTGTTTACACGCTTCACAAGCCATCTTTGATTATTGATCCCTCCCGCACTTGTTTCCTTTACCCTAAGGTTCAGAATCGAGCAGCGTGTGAACGCTGGAACCGGTCGCTCGAGGTTGATAACTCCGATAACGGTTAATCACTATAACTTAGTCGTTTAATTGAGATTGCATTAGAATTGTAACACTTATATTTATTTTAAAAGGTTTGTCACACACTGTTCATCACTTTAAACAAATTTTTGTTGAGATTAGATAACTATTTACACGCTTTATGATTTTTAAGACGGGAGCCGTTTAAATACGTATCGTATATATTTATATTGTATTATTGTGTGTATAAATATTATTTATATATATTCTAATGTTACTGTGGCAACTCGAATTTTGTTTTTCTTGCGAGCATGTGTCAATTGTACCTATATTGTAATTGTATATTTTGTTACATGACGAAATGTAGTTCGGCGCACTTTTCATTATATGTATTAACACTTTGTATAACAAGGCCCAAACTGAAAATCAGCTGCAGTTGCCTAACTCGCAACTCGTAGTTGAGTTTGGTCCCTTTCAGTTATCGTAATGTTTTTAATATGTTGTTAGCGTAGCTAATTTTAAGCTTTAGTTTTACTGAATCATATTGGTAACTGAATAAAACAATTTTTATTTATTTATTTATTTTATTTATAAATAAGCTCTTTTTGGAGTGGCAAAGTCGCGTTCACAATTCTATCTGTGCGGATAAATTGCCCTGGTCAACACATAGGCTATAAGGGGTCAAGGGATGTTCATAAAATAACGCCCAAGCCGGAAACGGGGCAAAGATTGAATAAACGCTTTATTAACCCGAGAACCACTGAACGGATTTGAATGTAGTTTTTTTTATTATCATCGTAGTGAATATAATATTTCGCTCGATTAACCTGTTAAAGTTGAAATAACTTTTGAAACTTGTTACTTGTTGTAATTTTTTTTTGTTTGAGCACGTACAGCAAAGAGTAGCGTAGGACCGCTGGACCGACGACCTGGAAGAGGTTGCGGGCCGGGTGGCGACTTTATGAGGTGGACTGAGGAATGCCGAGAGTGGCAAAATTTGCGAAAGGCTTATGTCCAGCAGTGGAAGAATATACGGGCTGATGGATGCATGGATGGATGGATACCTACACATAATCAAGGCAATAAATAAATAAATTGATACAGATATAAACTTTAAATAAATATAATGCCTAATTCCGCCCATTCATTAGTTTTGCTAAGAAGAAGGGCAAGAAACTTGGCAAGATCATGTCTTTTTTCGTGGTATGTAGGTAGCGGTAGAAATCTCTATGTTACTAGTAATAAAGTAGTAAAAATGTCTGTACATTGAATATTTTGTAATGAAATGGTGTATTATATTGTACTGAAGCCAAAAATACCATTTTTATAATTTTTGTCCGTCTGTCTGTATGTATACGTATATATGTAGGTATATATGTTCTGTTTTAACTCTAGATCCATTCAACGGATTCGGATGCGTTTTGTTTTATTATCATTTTAGTGACCCTGGTCAACACATAGGCTATAAGAGTGTTAATAAAATAACGCTCAAGCCGAAAACAGGGCAAAGATTGAATAAACGCTTTAACTCTGGAACCACTCAACGGATTTGAGTGTGGTTTTTTGTTTTATTATCATTGTAGTGACCCTGTTCAACACAAGGGGTGTTCATAAAATAACGCCCAAGCCGAAAACGGGCCAAAAATTCAATGAACGCAGGCGAAGCTGCGGGCAAAGGCTAGTCACTAATAATAATAAGTCATAATATATTCTGCAATGTAAACATAGTTATATTATGTATAAAACAAAATCAAAAATCAAATCAAAATATTTATTTTGTAAAATATATACATAAAGTATACTTTCTACAAGTCAAAGTTAATCTTTACAATAAATATCTTTAGAATAAAAAAATAATATGAATATACTAATAAGGGAAATACATGCAAAAAATATTGAGGTTGGGCTGCAAAAATTAATTTATACACATACTTTATGATCTAGGAATAAAAATATTATATATAAATGATGCAAGGAACAAACAAGTTGATAAATAAATAAGGGAAATACATCCAAAAAATATTGAGGTTGGGCTTCTAAAATGTAATAAAGTTATAAACCTGCATAAAGTAAAGAAATATAGGAATAAAAATATTATATATACATAATGCCTAACCATCCGCACCATTCGATTAGTATTGCTAAGAAGAAGGGCAAGAAACTTAGCAAACATGAATTTTTTCATTTGTAACATAACCTTAATCTATACAATTTTCTTATACCTACTTTATGTAAAGGCAAATATAAAACCATAGGAATTATGTCCAAGAGAAAAAATATATATATATTGATCTTAGTCAATCCGTCTTACATTGTCTATTACCTTTTACAGCAAAGTCAGTTTAAAGATTAGCCTTCAGAGGAATCAAACATTTCGTATTAAAATTTGCTAATTATGACTCACAATTTTGATAAAGATTATTACTATTTATTACACCATGCTTCATTATCGTCCAGATAATCATTGATTTTATAATAAGCTTTTTTAAGTAGTCCCTGTTTAATGTATAATTTGAACTTATTTTCAGGCAAACTAAGGACCTCCTTTGGAAGTTTATTGTAAAATCTTATACCATGTCCTACAAAAGAGGTACCTACCTTGGCAAGTCTGAATTTTGGAAAAGCTAGTTTATGTTTGTTTCTGGTTTCAACAGAGTGGTCCACACCAAGCCTCGGGAAATTATCAATATTTTTTCTGACATTTCTAATAACTTGATAAATAAATATAATGCCTAAATAAACACACGTTTTCGCAGCTATAATAATAATATTACTATTCTATGGACGCATTTTAGTTGTGTTTTAAGGTAATACCTCATTTGATTTAGAAGGTGATAAAAAATGGCAACAGGGCAGTTTTTACTACCTAACATATTGTTGAGTGAGAATGTAAAATCAACAAATCCATTTTGACACTCAAATCTAGCCAGGGGTGTGAATTATTACAAACTATCCCGCACTTTTACCCTTATGTATTAGTCCGGGAATAAAAAGAGAGAAAAGCGAAAGTTTCTTTCTTTCCTTTTTTCTTCTAAATTAAAGCACATACTCTATTGGCTGAGCAGTTTTTCTAATTTCAGACCACAATTATAGCTGACCTTCAGCACAGTTGTTTTACTCAGAAGCAGAAACAGAAATAATTTAACAATTTTATACACTTCATGAATAACCTTGACTCTTCTAAAATATTACAACTTTATTTCCCTGAATCAGTAACTATAGAAATATCTATGTCCGAGCCCCTAGACTTTCCTAAATAAATTTTAGGGAGCAGCAGACAGCCAGACGCGCTGGAGTGAGTGACGTTGGCTGGAAGTTGGCACGAGGCCTATTTCTGCGATTCTTGACCTGATCAGTCGCAGTCGCATGTTGATGTTTGATATACGTGTCTACGTATCGATATTACGCGTATGCATCCCGATCTCGAACGGCCCAATTCTCGAATGGTCTCGGCTTATTTTAGCCGCTATAAGTTCCTCAGACGGCAACCGCCAATCTTCGCTCGGTTACCAAGCAGAACACGTTAAGACAATTGTTTAATTTTACACAATGGCTGAAAATGTTGATTATTTCAAGGTTTTACAAAACGATAAATACGGTCGATATTTGGTGGCAAGCAAGGATCTTGAGACTGGTGAATTGATTTTCATCGATACACCCTTCGCTGTAGGACCTAAACCAGGCAAGTTAAATTTTATTAATTGAGACAATAATGGTCAGTTTCATGATTTTTTTATTTTATCCTGCTTGCTGAATTTGTTCACCTGACAGATCGCTAATGAAAATTTGCAAATTAAATTTTCTTGTGGAAGTGGCCCTTATTAACTTAATATGCGCTAAAATAAACCAAAGTGTGGATATATTCTGGCTTATTTTGTTTCTGAATACGGCATAGGCAAAGAAAATGATAATGAAAAAAACACGGTGTTTGAGATATCAACTTCTTGAAATGTTCTAATAGTTATAATAATAATCCTACTAGCTTTTGCCCGCGGCTCCACCCGCGTGTTATTCGGTTTAACGACATGCCTTTTTCCGGGATAAAAGTAGCGTATTATAAATTTAATCCATTATAAATTTAATCCAAATCCGTTCAGCCGTTTCAGCGTGAAAGAGTAACAAACATACACAATTACACACACACAGTAACTATAAATTTATAATATTAGTGTGATAACACATGAGTCACAGCACGCTAAAATCTACAAAGTATTCCCACCTGCAGAGACTTCACTGTCAGTCCTTCCTTCTCCTAATTAACAGTAGATTATACCGCGATAAGACGCAAGTGTAGCCTAAGTGTAACTTAGAAGAGGCACAAGTAACTAAACGAATATATAAACCACAGACACACCACCACTTTGCCTGGGTTGCTACTGTCCAGTAGAGAATACGCTGTGTTCCCGATGTGGCTGGCCGGTCTGCGGCGCCGAGTGCGAGAGTTCACCGCAACATGCTGCCGAATGCGAAGTGTTCTCTAAGACCAAGGTCAAATTCCAGCCGGTGGAAGACTGGACAGTCAGCGCGCCACAACTCGACTGCATAACGCCACTCAGGTATTACCTATACGTCCATTCTGTAACGCTCTAGTTCGGCCACTGAACCTGTTTTTGTCTGGGGGAATTATCGTGTGATCATAGCTTTCACTTCCAAGAAAATTCTAAACCATCATCTAGCTTTAGTCATGGTATGGTGGAGTGTTTTACCAAAGGATTACTGGGTTCATTTTTGTGAACACGGGGTTTTAAACCCGACCTGCGAAGTACTGCAAACTATCATACGGATGTCTTTTTTGCCAAGAGATGAGGTAAGCAAGGGGTACTCTGTTTGCAGTTTACCATTAGATATGTCAATAAGACTCAGCACCCTGTTGTTTTTAATTTTATTTGAGGAAGCTTTATTTTATTAAAAGAGTTTTTTATTAGGTATTGCGTTTTAATGTTTTATTTGAACCAACATCTTGGTTGACACATGCAAGCAACCAAAAAGCAGACAGAGACAGTCATAGACAAAATTTAAAAAAATAATATTCATTGTTCGGTGTACATTGCTTGGTGATAAATAAATTTATACATTGATGGTTTTAGATTATTGTATCTATTTAAATATTCAACACACCCCCGTAATCTAAAATCCTCAATTTTACAAATTAAATTTTCATGTTTTCAAAGTATCTAATTTTTTAAACAAAAAGAATATTATTAACTTTTAAATTGAACATTTTTTATGCAATGGTAAAGTTGTTTTCTGTCTCTATCTTTATATTAACACTGATTAATAAAAAAAATCCTTTTAGTAAAGAAACATAGCAGTCTTATACAAATTAACAGATACATAAAAAAAAATCATGTCACTATTTTAGATGCAAATCTATCAAACTTAATCTTTTGCAAAGGTTTAGTGAATAAGTCTGCAATTTGCTCATTAGTTGGACAGTAATATACTTTTAGTAAATAAGTGGACAAGTACAAGTGTTTATCAAACAAAAAATGTTTCAAAAGTTCCACCAAGTGCCAACAATCACGAGCATCAACTCCACTTTTAGTTCACCATTACAAACTTTCTCATGAATGAACTTGAATCGGACATCAATATGTTTAGACCGTCTATTTATCACTCCGTTTTTTATCAAGTTTATGGCACTTTGATTGTCCACATATAGCTTTACACTAACACTTACACTTAGTAATTCTTCACATACACTTTTCAGGTATAACAGTTCTTTCAAACATTCAGCTGCTGCTATATATTCTGCTTCGCTGGTTGAGAGTGCAACAATTGGTTGTTTTCTTGTGCACCAGCTTATCGGGTTACCACAAAAATATATAATGTAGCCAGTCGTGCTTCTTCTTGTCAGGGGATCACCGGCATAGTCAGAGTCACAGTACGCTGTTAACTCAACTAGTCCATTGCCTTTTCTGTATACTAACCCTTTTTCTTTTGTTCCTTTCAGGTATTTTACTATTCTTTTTATTGTTGTGACATCAGAATCCGTAGGATTTTCAGTTCTTCTTGCACAATAGTTAACTGCATAACTTATGTCTGGTCTGGTTTTATTTGAGATATAAGTTAAGCTTCCAAGTAGTTGTCGGTATGGAAAATTTGTATTACCATTACTTTGTTCATCATTGTTGTTTCCTTCCATCGGTGTGTTTGCTGTTTTTATATCTGTCATTTTATAGTCATCTAAGATTTTATTTATGAATTTTGCTTGTTTTAGTTTCAGTGTGTCTTTTGTCTTCTCTATTTCCATTCCGATGTATCTTTTGGGGTTTCTGTCGACTTTCATTTCAAATCTTTTGCTTATTCTTTCCAATATTTGTTCAATTTTTGTATCATTTGTGCCCACAAGAATGCCATCGTCTACATGTATGCCCAAGTAGATTGTAGCATCTTCGTTTCTGAATATACATGGTTCTGCTGTTGTTTGTTTCAGACCTTCAGACTCTAGAAAACTTGTAAAAGTCAGATTCCATTTTAAAGGGGCTTGTTTCATGCCATATAAGGCTTTCTTCAATTTGCATATTCCTTGTAGATCTTCCATTCCTTCTGGTGGATACATATAAATATCCTCATCGATCTTTCCATACAGAAATGCTGTTTTTATGTCAAATGATTTTATGGTGAATTCTTTCTCTTGTGCTATTGCAAATAGTAGTCTTAATGGGCTACTGTTAATGACAGGACTAAATGTCTCATTATAGTCAATTCCTTTTTCTTGTTCGAAGCCTCTTATTACTAATCTGGCTTTATATGTTCCATCTTCTTTGATTTTTAATACCCATCGGCTAGTTAGGATTTTCTGGTTTTCAGGAATTTTCTCTTTTGGTACAACTTTCCAGGTTTCATTTTTCATTAGGGATTTCTTCTCTTCATTGATAGCATCTATCCATTTACGTTTGTCTTCTCCATTTATTGCATCTTCATATGTGATCAAAACATAATCATTATATCTAGTTGGTATTTTTCTTTCTCTAGTTGGTCTCTTTTTTGTATCTTTGTTTTCATTTTCTTGTGTAGAATTATTTTCAGTTCTTGGATTTTCTTCAGTATTTTCTTCCAGTATTGGGATTGGGACAGGATTCTCTTGGACGATTTCTATTTCAACATTTGTTTCAGAGCAATTTTCATTATTTTCATTCTCATCTTGTAGTGAGGTATCTTCGGTTATTTTGTTTGTTGTTAAAGGTTCTTTGTTTTCTTCAATTTCTTCATGAACTACAATGTTTTTAGGTTCTTCAGTAGGATCATCATCACCGTTCTTTTTTGACTGAAATAAAACATCTCTTCTTATTATTATTCTTTCTTTTTCTTCATCAAATAGTCGATATCCTGTTGGGGCATACCCAACCATTATTAGTTTTTCCATTCTAGATTCCAGTTTTTGTAAGTGTCCTAGCCTTTTGCTGTATGCATCAGACCCGAATATTTGTATGTTTCTAAGATCTGGTCTCTTTCCCGACCACATTTCAATAGGTGTCAAATTGTTTATTGACTCAGATGGTGATCGGTTTATTAAATATGCAGCAGTTTTGGCTGCTTCTCCCCATAGGTAAATCTCTGCTTTAGATTCAAAGAGTAGAGCTCGCACTTTTTCCATAATGGTACGGTTCAATCGTTCGGCCTTGCCGTTCAGCTGGGGGCTAAATGGTATAGTGTAGTCTAATATTATTCCTTTGTTCAGGCACCAATTTTTCATTTCATTACTGGTATACTCACCTCCATTGTCACATCTTATCATACTTATTTTCATCCCTTTTTCTCTTTCTTTTTCTTCAACATAATCCTTGATATTTTTAAATGCTTCACTTTTATTGGATAGGAGTTTAATTTCAGTGTAATTTGTGAAGTCATCAGTAATAGTGAGTATGTATTTCTTATCGTCATAGGTGTTTGGCGAAATTGGGCCACAAACGTCGCTATGAATGATTTGAAGTAATCTTTCTGCCTTTGTTCTTTGTGTACTGAATGGCAGTCTTGTTTGTTTAGCTTGTAAGCATACTGTGCAAGTTTCTGGTAACATATCAATGTCTTTATCGGTTATGCTTAAGCCTTCAACACATAGTAGCATTTTTCTCATAGTTACCTTGCCAGGATGTCCCAGTTTTATATGCCATTCAAGTGCACTGTTATGATTAATTGTTACTAGAGAATTTTCTGGTTTTGTAGTTTCTAATTGTATTGAATACAGTCCGTTGCTCTTCTTGTTCCCTTGTAGTATTATTTCTTCATTTCTTTTAATAATGACTTTATTTTTTGTGAACAATACTTCTCCATCATTTTCTGTAATTGCATTAACAGACATCAAATTCTTTTGTAGTTGAGGCACAAAAAGCACATTTTTTAAATCACATTGTTGTGTTTCTATTTTTCCTTTTTCTGTGGACTCGATTTTTTCATTTTTCTTTGCCACTGTAATATCGCAGTTGTATTTTGTAACCTCGCTCAGTAAATCCAATTTATTTGTCATATGTGACGTACATCCTGAGTCTATTATGAACTCTTCTGGACTTTTCTGTATTTCAGTAATAAACGCTATCTTATTATCCTTCTTCCTGAAGTAGCACTTTTCTTCCGTGTGATTATTTTTTTTGCATATTTTGCACATCTTTACTTCTTCTTTCTTTTTATAAAAACAATCATTTTCATTGTGATTATTCTTTTTACAGATCTTGCAGAACTTTTTATTATATTTGTTTTGGTTTGTCTTTCTGAAGCTCGCTTTGAATGCACATTTTTGTTCATAATTATCAGTAGATTCTTTACCAAGTCTTTGTTCTTCTGTTAGGAGCCTTGCTGTCAGATTCCTTAATGTTTTTTCACTTAATGGTGATGAATCCCAGGCTGTTGCAAAATTATTGTATCCATTCGGTAAGGTGGATAATATCTTTGACATGATCATGTTGTCATTAACTTTTTCATCAATGGAATTTAGGTGGAAAGCTATGTTTTCTAGTTTACTTATGTGGTATGTCATATCTTGCCTGTGATCATACTTGTATTCAAAGAAATCTTGCAGAAGTTGACATTTTTGTTGTGTTGTACTTTTCTCAAATATGAAGCACAACTTATCAAACATTTCTTTTGCACTAGGGCAGCTCATAATCAGGGGCATGTGTTTCTTGTCAATTGTGTTCATTATTATTTTCTGAGCTCTTGCATCATTTTTTTCATGCTCCTTTCTGTCACCACCCAAAGCAATTGCATTTTCTTCACCGTGCACTATTTCGTGCAACCCATAACTTTTAAATATTATGTTCAGTTGGAATTTCCAACAGGAAAAAGATTTCTCATCACAAAGCTTCTGAATGCCTGCAATTTCTTCGTATTTTTCCATGTTTTACTTTCGTCGATTTTGTTTCACAGGAACACGCCACAATGGCGGCACTTTTTACTTGTTATTTTCGTTATAGCACTGGTTTTTTTATTTTTTTAGTTTTCAGTGGTAAGCGGGGACTGGGCCCAAAACCTGTTGTTTTTAATTTTATTTGAGGAAGCTTTATTTTATTAAAAGAGTTTTTTATTAGGTATTGCGTTTTAATGTTTTATTTGAACCAACATCTTGGTTGACACATGCAAGCAACCAAAAAGCAGACAGAGACAGTCATAGACAAAATTTAAAAAAATAATATTCATTGTTCGGTGTACATTGCTTGGTGATAAATAAATTTATACATTGATGGTTTTAGATTATTGTATCTATTTAAATATTCAACACACCCGCCCACAAATTGCGTGCGAAGATTAGTCTTCTGAAGTCCTGACCCTTGGATTATTAGTGCCTCAATACCATTGAAACTGTGCGTGCGGCGATAGACGAGAGCCTTGACTTTTAAACCGTAAATTGTGTAAAGGCAAGGAAGATATCTCCGATCTCGAGTAGTTTTTATTTTATTTTATACAATGAAAATATTGTAAATTATCCCAGAAAATGGGTTCTATTGTCTACAATGTGTAATCGGGTATTCAACAATTTTGCCACAACAGTATAATTAAACTAATGAAATCATAAGTTTTGTGTACGTATTTCAGATTGCTGCTAGCAAAAGAGAAAGACCCAGACCGATGGCAACGCGAGCTGGAAGCCATGGAGACGCACACAGCGGCGCGGCAGCAGCGACCCACGTGGGGCGCGGACCAGGTCAACATCGCCGACTTCCTGGCAGACCACTGCAAGCTTGGAGACAGGTTCGATAAGGTGCTCATTCAGAGAATCTGTGGAATACTGGAGGTGAGATATTCTAACTACCTAAAACTGTACAGCCAAGCTATCCAATTCGTTGTACAAAGAGAAACCAAATCAAATACGTGATACCATTGCCATAACAACCGGGTTACCCCTGGAAGCTTCGAGGTATTAACTTACTCAAGAAATAACTGGCGAGTCAGTTTTGAAGGTATTTTTGGAGGCCAGAAACCTGAGGCAGAGGTCAATGATTAATACTTACTTCTTTACTAGATTGTTTCATTTCTTTTTTTTAAGTATGAGTATGATTGACAAGAATCGGAACTTCTTATGACAAGTCACAGTCATCAATCGGACTGAGATTGACCCTAGTAGATAGATCTTAGACCATTTAACACCGGACCTGGCAAAGCGCGACTCTTAGTACTGAAATTATTCTGCCGTTTTCCACGGGAGGGGAGGTAAACACGCACAGCACACATTTACTCATTCACGCACACTCCTGCGAAAAATTTATATGTCACACTAAATCAAAAGCTGCAACACAAACACAAAACGCGCACACAAGCGCAAACTTACAACGGCAGAGGAGAAAAGTGCGCTTGCCTAGGCCCGTGTTATATGGTCTAAGCTAGTATAGACATGAAATTATAATACACTAGCTTTTTTTGCCCGTAGCTTCGCCGGCGTTGATTTAGTTTTTGGGTAGTCTTGTCGACTCTGTCAATACTTATCGGATGAATCATTTTAGAGTAGGTACGTATTTGACTTTGACTTTTGGTTCTCATGAAGATAATTTTAAATATCTGGCCCTATGTCGGTCCCTAGCAAACTGCCCGTCACGTCCCCAGGAACAATCTATAACCTGAGGCAGAAATTAATGATTAATACTTCTTTTACTACAATGTTTAATTTATTTTTTTTAAGTATGAGTATGATTGCCAAGAATCGGAACCTCTTTATGACAAGTCATAGTTATTAATCAGGCTGAGATTGACCCTAATGGACGGACATGAATACCTACACATAATACACAACTTTTTCTTGTCCGTAGGTTAGACCCTGTTTGTTTAGTTTTTTGGTAGTCCTATTGATATATATATATATATATCCCTTTATTATCCATTTTATGGATCAATAATTTTAGAATAGGAACAATCTATAACCACTGAAAAGTGTAACTATTACAACATAACAGTGAAAAAACTTTAATAAGTTCAGTACTTATAATCGACTATGGCCCTAGGGAAGTACCCATCCCCAGGAAACAAACTATAGCATATGTACAAATTAAGAGCCTAACCATTAAAACAATTAAAGAATTTTTAAAACCGGTTTATTAGTTCCAGAGATTACCAGGGGGCCAGAACCCGCTAGAAAGAAATGCTAGTTACGCCAATGGTGATACCTAGACAAGTAGACACTGATCTGATCATGCACTAGGTTTTTGTTTCCAGAAGTTTCCCAGAACAATTGTATCCAAATCCTTACAAAACCCCAAAATAAACTTTCGTACTTATAACCCTACCACATCTATAAAAAAATATATACGTAAATACAAATTACAGATGACTCATGTACATATCTGTTATATTAACCAAACCAAAAGCTTGCCGTCATTGTATTTGTAAAGATTTGCTTTTCTTGGAAAATACTGAACACTTTCATTGTATCTTCCTCCAGGTGAATGCTGTAGAAATACCTTCCCGGGGTGGGTTCAGCATACGAGCGATCTACCCTCGCCTGGCAATCGCGGCTCACAACTGCGTTCCTAACATCGTACACACTATACTTCAGAACGATTACCAGTAAATGTTCACTTTATTTATTCGATGAGTTAACATTCAGACAGCAGCTAAAATGTTGGAATTGTCTCGAAACCTAATAAGCGTAATAACGTTCAAGAACACTTAACTTGGAGCTCCATATTGCAGGGTACAAGTGCGAGCAGCGATCCCCTTGAAAGCCGACGAGTCCCTTCACCTCTGCTACACGCACGCGCTCTCACCCACCATCATCAGACGCGAGTATCTGCAGGAGTCCAAGTTCTTCAACTGCGAATGCGCGCGGTGCGCCGACCCGACAGAGTTGGGCACCCACCTCAGTACACTTAAGTGTTCCAAATGCGATAATGGAGTTATCCTCTCCACTAATCCTTTAGGTAATTTGCAGCATCATTTACCCTATTTTCAGATCTTGTGCACTTCCGTGGAAATCAACAACTGGACAGATAGAAATAACTAATGAGAGCCAGAATAAATGGTAGTGTAGTGGCGTAGACAATTTTGGCATAATAATCTTGTTGCAGTACAAAGTACGTTTCCGTATTCCTCTATTTACGGAACTAATAAAGAAAAGAAGGAAAAATAAATGCAACGAATATTCGGCAACTATTCGGTATCCGGCCTATTCGGCCATTTTTTTAATATTCGGTATTCGGCCGAATACCAAATACCTTATAATGAAAATAAAAATACATTATAATCAAAAAGTATATAAGGTCCTACAATAATAAGTGAAAATAATTTTAGGGTAGATCAGTATCGTTAACTGATCACAAAGTTTTTCAATTAGCCGACTCAATTTCTATGAAAAGGTAAAAAAAAGTTCGCGCGATAAAACATATTTTCGTTGGAAAGTGGTCTATTAGGAATACTTAATCAACTCTTGAATTTTTTTCACTTTGAACTGTAGGACCGTTGTATATTTGGTAAGAACGCAGAAAAACTTGTTTTTATTCGCTACAATCTGCTATATAAATAACTACGGAAGTAATATTAATTAGTATTTAAAATTAATCAGAGGCAGATTGTTGAAGTTGAAGCCATTTTCAATTGTTCGTTGTCAAAATCTTGTATTTAACAAAATCAAACACAAATTGCGACTACAAAAGTAAAAAACACAAACGCAGTGTGCCCGTGACACGCATGATATGCTCGAAAATGAGCTTTCTTTGGCCACCCTGTCGCCCCCGCACCGAGACAGGTCGTAACGTAACCTGTACAGTACAAGTGTATGCGTGAAATGCACAGATCTCTCACCAAATATTCGGCCGCCGAATATTCGGCGCTTCGGCCTAAGGCGCCGCCGAATATTCGGTATTCGGCCAAATCACTATTCGTTGCATCTCGTAATACTTAACTTGGTATGTAATTTCAGACAATGAAGCGACATGGAAATGCACTGACAAGAACTGCGAGTTCAAGACGTCTGGCGCGGCCGTGCGCAAGATGTTGGCCGTCGTGCAAGCCGAGGTGGATCTACTGGACGCGCTGGAACCAGGGCCCCAAGCCGTCGAGCAGCGGGAGGCCACACTCAAGAAGGTTACTGTTACATAATGTCCTAAGGCCACAGAAAAAAACGTTTAAGGAAAAGGGAGGACCATTTGCGTTGCATCCGATAACAAAATATCGCAAGCACGATACATGCAACGATAAAAATAGTAGAACCACAATATAAATTACAAACAAATGATCCGGGGCAGGGGCACATATAGACGCGTGTACGTACGATGATCTCGGTAGACTCGTGCACTGGCATTCGACCGAATCCTACCGAGATCATCGTACGTACGCGTCTATGTGTGCGTGCGCCCAAATCGGGTTGTATGGAGCTGGCCTTCTGTATGTAGTTCTTTTGTGGTAAAACATTTCCACAATTTTGTTTACGTTATAGAGTGCAATGGCAATAGTGCAACCGGTTCTTACTACTATATCTGTTTTATTGTGATCTCCCAATAATTCGACGAGATTGTAGTCGCCCATGAACGCGGGTAGACTTACAATAATAAAAATCGTGGTAAAAACCGTTTGATTAAAACGGCAACAATGTGAAAAAATAATAAGTTATTGGGGAGCTCACTTGTAGTTCAACCCACCAAAAAATGGTCATTTATGTTGAGTTTTCAACTTTCTGATGTCCAAATGCTTGAGGGAGCATAAAACAAGCTAAGAATTGTTGTTGTATATAAGATAAAACATGAACATAAGAGCGAAACTTGATTCCCCAGTACAAGTCGGTGTTCCACCCGCAACACTCCATCCTGCTCTCGCTGAAGCACTCGCTCGCACAGCTGTACGGGCGAGTGGAGGAGTACACCCTCGAGGACCTGCCCGACCTCATTCTGGAGCGGAAGGCGGAGTTCTGTCGGCTGGTACTTACCGTGCTGGATCGAGTCATGCCCGGGGATAGCCGGATGAGGGGTAATTCGGCACACAACTAAACAAACAGTTCGTACATTCGGATGGAGTCGCAAACTATGATTGGAGGGAGTCGTAAGTGACGCGTTTTCCGTTGGCCAATCATATTGCGAATTGCGATCATGTACTAGCTGTTTGTACACAAAATCACACACACAACTTCCGTGTCGTGGGGCCATAATGCTAGTAAGTTTTGTACTGACTTACAATTCCATAGAATACTTATTACAAGCGTTTTGCTGACTACTTGCATTCGTATAACGGACCACTGCTCACCATATGTGTAAACGTTAAAAACAGCAGCGTACAGTTGATCTTCACGATAGAATACAACGCTGGAATGATCTTACTCGTGAAACCCCCCGAAGTTATTCGGGGGAGAGTAAGAGGACAGCTCTCAAAAAGCACAACCAGGCGGCCCACCATTGCCTGGAACCGATTGGTGGCGGTATATCCATCCCAACTTGCCGAGCCTTACAAAAAACAGACTGGTGATGGGCAGCGGCGTCACTGGTGCGAGGGTTTCGGCACCGCGCTCACCGACCCGCCTGCTCAGCGTGTGTGAGTAAGGTTTAGTAAGGACATTTCTTCGTAGAGGACCGCTAAAACTGACGAAATTCCAGCAGTGGACGAAACAGGCTGATGGATGAATGGTCCTGATGTATCCGTTTTGGTTCTGACAAACAAAACCAACTCCGACTTGCTTTGGAAATTCGATTCTATTTAGATCGAGCTACTTGCCTGATTAAGTATGGCAAATGAAATGATAATCTAGCTACCTACGTTTGAACAATTCTTTTCTACTTCTTAAAAACATGTAATTGAAGTCATTATTCTCAAGTATAAATGGTACGTTCCGTAGGGATGGTCCTGTACGAGCTGCACGCGCCCCTCATGTTCCTCGCCAGAAGTGAGTTCAGCGCCGGCCTCATCACGCAGGACAAGCTCAAAGACCGGCTCCAGGAGCCCATCAAGTGTCTGGGGGAATCCGCCAGGATATTGATGCGGGAGGACCCACAGAGCCCGGAGGGCATCACCGGACAGATCGCCTATCAGTCTATGGAGCAGCTTAAAGCCAGCCTTGACTCGTTGTAGAGTTTAGGTACAGTCTCCGACACGTCACGGTGTATCGTGGCAGTTCTTAAAACAACCGCGTATTTACATTCGTAAAAAATGGTACAGCGTAGTGTACAAGTGTCGCAACGGTTTATGAGCGGTGACCTTGACTGCGCTAGTAATTTTTATCTCTATCGCACGTAGTAATTATGTGCGCGATTGAACACATGCGCTAGTCCCCCACCACTTTCGCCGAGCGCTCATAAACCGTTGCGACACTTGTACCCAATGATTGGGGTATTTTATATAGGTACCGGAAATGAGGAAGATGTCACGCGAACAATAATTACGAAAAAAGTTAAACTGTGAACATTTCACGTACTCATATTGTACCGATATTGTGTTAAATTGTAATTGTGATCTCTAAAATGTGGCTCGTTTAATAAAAAATTAAAGAAAAATATTAAGACTTAATGTAATTTTATTTAAACTTTATACATCTGTACAAGATATCATTTTCCTTAGAAGTTCATTTAAAACTTTATCTTCTTAGGCTTCTTAGTTGACGTATCAGTAGAGGTTGCGATTGTGGACTTCTGTCCGAGATCTTCAATATGATCATCAGTGGCATCCAATGTGTTCAGTTTCACATTTGATTCCTCTCTTTTATCATGTACCTGTGAAAATATTTGATTTGTTTTATATTCGGGGGAGGTTAATCGATAAGAACTCGCAACACGAGGTTCGGGTAACAATTTTTGAGCATAGACATATAATAACACCATGAATAACACCAGTCACAAGGTGAAAAATACAGGTGAATGTTTTATGACTTTTCAGTTAATATGTGAAACACCTTGGAAGTACAAATTATTCAAATTTATTTGTTAAAATTAATTAATTTTCCTTATAAAATATTGCACAGGACTTACAGTAGGGCAATCCTTTCTCAGATGTGTAACATCTCCACACAACTTGCAACTTCCGCCATTAGGATACAGTCCTTTGGGGTTGTCAGGACACTGCCTTGCTATGTGACCCTGAAAATGTACACAAACATATATTTTATGGATTGATTCTAGCAATTTTACTGCATAATGTCATTGATGTATTATTCTGAGCAAAATGTAGGAAGAATTGAAGCTAAGCATTATAGAATGGAGTCCCTTAAGGAAAGAGTTACACTAGTATGTTACCTGCTCTCTACAAATAAAGCAGCTGGCAAATCTAAACTCCTTGTCTCTCTGAACTTTACATTCAAACTGTCTGTGCTCTGTGGAACCACATTTGAAGCAAACTCCATCTGCCCCCTCCGCCCCTGGTATCTTCGACTTCAGCTCGGGACAGTCAGACAGGTTATGCCCTCCCTTTCGGCAATTGTAGCACACATCTTTCTTTAATCTAGCTAATGCTTTCTCGGCTCTTCTCCTTTCCAATTTAATTGTTCTTTGAACCTCACTTTTGGGTATTCCTTTTTTGATCATGCTGTTCCTGAGTTCAGCTATTCTTTCTGCATCCCTTTTCATTATTGGAAATCCATCAAAGCGGACCAACTCAATCTCTTTTCCATTCACAATGAGTTGGAAACTTCTATCATCCTCAGCCTTCCTGCGAATTGGTTTACTATCAAGTAGTTTTTTATTTTTCTTCTTGGGTGTGTTTTGCTGATGAATCTGGTTATCACTGCCCGGGGTCTTTGTCTGATTTCCTTCCTGTTGCGGTGCATCTTCAGAAGCAGTGTTAATGTCTGAGGGGCCAACTTTTCCTTTTTTCTTTTTGTTTTTTTTATTCTTTAACTTTTTTTGGTCCCCAATTTTTTCATCAATGAATTTATCATTACTTTTATCATAAATCTGACTAGTATTATCTGTTTCCGTTTCATGTGTAGTTTTATTATTTTTCTTTTTTTCATTTTTCTTAACACCTTCTTGACTTTTCATCTCCGGGTTATCTTTATCTGTTTCTTCACTTGTGCTTTTGTTTTTTTGCGTTGCTGGTGTTGATATGTTTGCAGAAATATTTGCATTTCCATCATTTTTGTTTTTATTTTTCTTCTTCAATGATCTCTTTTCCTCAAACTTGGGCTTTTTATTATCCTGAGCTGATTCTGGAAAGTCACACCATGTAGCTTGCCGCTTTTGTGTCTTCCGATCATTCAAGAATTTCTCATAATTATCAATTCGCTGCTGTTCCACCTAAAAGAGGAATTGTATTTTATGAGTAAAATCTAAATATTGGATTGGATGATTGATAAGTCCAAGTAAGTATGTTTATTATTTTAGTTGGGTCTTATGTACTATAATATATTATGTTCGATGGTACCTAACGAAAAAAAAACTTTGTAAATGACAGGTAACTTTTAATTTAATCCATAACTAAATAAATCTAACAATTTCACAAGGTAGGCAGGGCTTATTTTAAGCCGGAGCGAAGGAATAAGGAGACCAAGTTTGAGTGGAACTTTGGACCTGATGAGGCAGAGACGGGAAATGTCTCCAGATTCTGCAGATTAGTCCCTTCTTAACAAGTGCGTTGACATACACAGTGAAGAGATTGAAATGGAAATGGACAGGACACAATACGAAGTAGGAAAAATAAATGGGCAAAAGATGTCACTGTGTGGTACCCTCGGGATGGAAAAAGAAGGCGAGTAAAACAAAGGAAAAGGTGGGAGGACGAACTAAAAACAGCTGCAGGAATAACATGGAGTAGGAAAGTCATGGACAAACAGCTTTGGAAAACGCTAGGGAGGCCTTTGCCAAAGGGCAATCAGGGGTTATTTGCAAGTTCCTCCAAGAATGTTGAAAAATGATTCTCAAAGTCATCAACTGATAAAAATATAAAAATTTATTTTCCCCCAAGAAACTTAGCAAGGTACTGTTGGTAAAAGCAGCTCAAATTTCAAGTAGTTTTCGTTTGTTATGGACATGATCGATAACTATTGTGTAATTGTTTACCAACGAGTATCTTATAACGTTGGTATAATAAAATACGTTTTTATGCAACAACCTTAATTGTATAGGCTCGCAGTTCCCTGTTAAACTTATGCCACAGTCAGTCGGATCACGCTCGCTTATCTTGACATCTCTTTTGCACGCGTAGAATTTGTATTTGCTATCCTACTGTCAGTGTACGGCAGGCGTCTTCTGACGAGTAACTGAACGCGGCCGGGAATTTCCCAGAACGAAAAGGTGATAAAGCGGGCGCCCGCGCAGATGCGCTACGAAATAAGCTTTACCTTTTTCCATGTCGAAAAAAAAGGTCTGTTTATTTGAAGTGAAAAAAAAAACTTTAAAAAGATTGAAATTATTTAAGTAAAATAAATTAAACATTTAGATTAAAACATTAAATCCTTTATCCAACTATTTATTAAAATAATGTTGAAAAATATGCCCATACACGTACAGTCAAGACCACGTCAAGTTATTTAATTATTGAACATTTAAAATTTTTATTATTTGCCATGATAGAAGCCACAGCAATACGATTATTTGAAATTTTTAATTGGCTACTTATTGCGGCGCAAAGGCTCTAGGTAGATCCTTGTTGTGACAGACAGACAGACAGAAAGCGGAGGCTCACTAACAGGATCCAGTTTGGCACTCTATTACTACGAGTCCATAAAACGAGGCAGTTTTATCTGCATTTTTAATATTTATTCCCGTAAGTTTGTCACATCTGTAATACATATTTCTTTTAATCTATGAGAAACTTATCTTAGATCCTACTCCCTCAAAATATGATTCTGGTAATGAGTAAGCGAGATGGATATACGAAATGGCTACTAGCGTTCTTACGAGAAAATACTGCTTTATTGGAAAATAAATACAAAACAAATTAGTAATTTACCCTAAATAAATATGAACTGACGACCAATAACCCATTTATTTAACCCAATTCATTTAAAATTTCGCTAAAATATTCAATGTACAGACACGACTTTTTTACTACTTTATTATTAGTACAAGCTTTTGCCCGCAACTTCGTTCGCGTGGGTTTCGGATATAAATTCGAATCAGACTTCCCATAGATTTATATAATAGCCTTTGCAGTTTACGTCTATTCAATCTTTGCCCCGTTTTCGGCTTGGGTGTTATTTTATGAACACCCCTTGCAGTCTATGTGTTGACCAGGGTAACTACGACGTTATTAAAGAAAACCGCATGCAAATCCGTGGAGTGGTTCCTGAGTTATAAAATCGTTTATTCAATCTTTGCCCTGTTCCCCGTTTTTAGCTTGGGCGTTATTTCATGAACACCACTTGTAGTCTATGTGTTGACCAGGGTAACTACGATGATAATAAAGAAAACTGCATGCAAATCTGTGGAGTGGTTCTCGAGTTATAAAAGCATTTATTCAATATTTGCCCCGTTTCCGGCTCGGGCGTTATTTTATGAACACCTATTATAGTCGATGTGTTAACAAAGGTGCTTACAATGATAATAAAGAAAACCCCATTCAAATCCATGGGTTCTCGAGTTATAAAAGCATTTATTCAATTTTTGCTCCGTTTCTGGCTTGGGCGTTATTTTATGAACATTATGAACATCTCATATATATATATATATGAACTTCTCTTATAGTCTGTGTTATAAAAAAAACCGCATCCAAATCTGTTAAGTGGTTTTCGGGTTAAAACGGAACATACAGACAGACCGACAGACAAAAATTCTAAGAATTGTTGTTTCGGCCTCAGTACAGTACCAATAACCCATTTCATTTAAAATTTCGCGAAAATATTCAATGTACAGACACGACTTTTTTACTACTTTATTGTTAGTATATATTTAGCTTTTGCCCGTGACTTCGTTCGCGTGGGTTTCGGATATAAATTCGAACCAGACTTTCTATAGATTTATATAATAGCCTTTGCCGTTTGTGTCTATTCAATCTTTGCCCCGTTTTCGGCTTGGGCGTTATTTTATGAACACCCCTTTTAGTCTTTGTGTTAACCAGGGAAACTACGATAATAATAAAGAAAACCGAATGCAAATCCGTCAAGTGGTTCTCGAGTTATAAAATCGTTTATTCAATCTTTGCCCGTTTTCAGCTTGGGCGTTATTTTATGGACACCCCTTATAGTCTATGTATTTGTATTGAAAAGGGTAACCACAATGATAATAAAGAAAACTGCATTCAAATCTGTTGATTGGTTAATCCTCATGTTGAAAAATACTACTGTGTGTAGTCTGATTTACTTATGATAATTATAATTCAGTAAAGTTTCTTTATTATTGCTATAATAATGACTATTTAGTGAGCTGGAATTACCAAATAAACTAACCTTTTTGATTTTATACTCAAAAATCTCTCACAAATTTAGGTCTGGCAGACGGTGACTCGCAACCGCACCGCTTGGGCCCACCAAGCAGTCACCAGATGGCGACAAGCAGGCAACATCTTTGCACCTTGGGATGGCAATAATCGAGCATATTTGATAATCGAGTACTAGTACTAACCACTTCAGTGTATTTCCCCAAAATTTTTGTTATTTTTTTCATATATCGATAACTCTCAAGTAAACAACAAATCAGTAGCTTGAGTTGTTCAAGTTAAGCAAATAATCGAGCAGCTCGAGTAGTTTCTCTCGATTATTGCCATCTCTACTTGTGATGTCTATTCTTGGAGGAACTCTGGAACAACCCAGATATTTTGCTGTGCCAGAATGCTGTGCGTTTTTTTATACTCACAAAGGCACCTAGGTTCACATGAATGTGTTGAAGCCTTTAATTTTCTTTGTTTCATCATTCCAATTCCTGGTTTTATTCAATACTCCCTGGTATACATTTCGGCTTTAATTTACAAGTGATGGTAATGAGTTAAGGGTTCTCGATTTTTTTATGGCCAGATATGCTTAATAGAAGGTATTCTGTCAAGGTCACAAGTTGCAGAAACACATAGTTTTTGAGGAATGATTTTTTTAAAAATCATTTTTTATGATCTCGAAATGGGATTTTGACATATTTTAAGTATTGGTTTCGCAAAAAAAAAATGTATATAAGTTGTTGTTCAAATTCACACAATAATTGTTTAAAACCACATTAAAAGGGAATACAATACTCTTTGGTTGGTTTATTTTGATGCTTGGTCAGGCATTTTCTTATCATGGCAGTCAGTGTTTGTTTTGTTTGTACTTGCAGTTGAGAGCTGTACTTATAGGTTGAAATATATTTAAAAAAACTAGGTTAGGTTAGGTTTGAACATTATGAAACAACTCAGAGCCGAGCGAAGCGGAGCGGAAAGAGGCATCCCCGAGTTGGATACTAAATAGGTGTATAATAATGGACACGTCGAAATATATTTAAAAAAACTAGGTTACGTTAGGTTTGAACATTATGAAACAACTCAGAGCCGAGCGAAGCGAGGCGTCCCTGAGTAGGATACTAAATAGGTGCATAATGGATAGGTCGAAATGTATTTAACAAAACTAGGTTAGGTTAGGTTTGAACATTATGAAACAAATGGAAAACAAGCCTGAATTAGTTTTTAATTACTTAATAATTACGCTTTTTCTAAACTCCCCCTTCTTCTTCCTCCTTACTTTATGCATATAATTCCTTCGAAAATGCATAAATTATATAGTAGCACCAACATAACCTCCAAAAATTTTAAAAAATATATCTCAAAAATGGGGGGGTTCCGCAACCCCCCTTAAGGGGTGGGTATAGTCTATTAGTTTTCAGAACCCCCCCCCCTTAAAAATTCCCAGCCCTTAACTCATTACCGTAACTTGTAAATTCCTTCCTACATTTCTGTTCTGTTAAGTGGTTGTACCGAACGATTAATTAAAATCTTAGGTTATATTTTGTACGTGTAATTGAGCGAAAAGTGCAAATTACGCAGGCAATAGCACTACCTAGTCTACCTACATTAATATCTATACCATTATCAATATTTACCTCGAGCCTCTTCTTAGCCTCTTCGCTTTCTGTCTTAGCCTTTACAAGTTGCTCCTTCATAACCTCCCATGGGGTTCCATCTTCGGGTGCCCTCTCGTTCGACGACTTCGAACCTTTAGCGCGGGCAAATCTTGTCATTTTTTATAAATTTCTCTCTTAATCAGACAAAACAGTATTTTAACGCATTTTGGCTTGGGAATATAATTAACGAATTAATTAATCGTGTTGGAATGGAAATTTTGAACCAAGGATGCATGCAGTGTTGCCGGCAGAAACTAGAAAAAGTCCGAAACCGAATCAGAAATTACCCGAATTTACCCGTTTTGTGAATGTAATTTTTTTTTCAGAGAAGAAATAAAATATAAGGTAGGTACCTTGTTTTTATTTTAACATTTCCTATACCTCTTTAAAAATTAACAGGAATGTGTTTGTTTTAAAAGTGTTTTTAAATTATAAGGTGCAAAAAAAATACAACTAAAGTTATTTTAAGTAGAGTTTAATATCTTAAGTCATTGTTACCAAATAAAATAACTATTAAAGAATTTTCTATATTTACATTCAGACAATTTTGGTGAAAATGGACAAATAAAAAAAATCAACAATGAACTTATAATTAAATAAGTTCATTTTAAAGGTTCCTTACTTCCCAAATTTTCACGTTTTATCGTATTTATAACTTTTCAGAGCAAACCACAAAACAAAACGGAACAAACAGCAATATATTCGTGCTTTCTACTGATGGTTTGTGTGGGCATCTCTTTTGCACGTTGTTTCAGTGCGGATTAGCCTCACTTATATCATGATTCTCACACACACAAATAGTAGAGAAAGATAGGTTGTGTTTAATTATGCGCTGTAGCTGCGTCAAGTTATTTAATAAAGAAAAATATTTCATGTTTTTTTTATTGAAGGTACAGATTTTTTTACCTGGCAGTCATGGTTACCTGCAACAAACCCGCTTAGGGCCTAAATTACCTGAAATTGGGTAAAAATAACCGCACCGGCAATGTTGCTTTGTGATGTTGAAGAAAATCTTCTTGCTTGCCCTATCTTATGAGAATCTGTATATGGGCATCTCTTTTCCATGTTTTGCCTCATCGGACCCAACTCACACACACAAACCCTCACACAAAGTTAAGGATAAGATTCATTCCGTTTTGCGCATTCACGCATGTGCCCCAAAATTATTTTTCAGTGGGAGGACTTCATCTCCGGCACTCCACCTGGGTAGTGGTGGAGTAGACAACCCGACGCTAGAGGTGTTTGTCCGGGTCACCCGTCCGCGTAGAGTTATCGAAAGCCGCAAGGTCAAGATAGTGTGTGGAACAAGGGTTTGGCGTAATTATGTTTCGTGCATTTTTATTCCGCGAGGTGAGCGTGCGAGCAGCTCCGAGTACCTCCTTGGATAATAAGGGAGCCAGCTTCTCTGGCGGGTCCAACAACACATAGTTGAGTCAATCATGTCGTATATCCATTACACGAAGATTTCTTTGATTAGCCAGGCATGCAAAATTATGGTATTTTTGCGTACCATAATGGAAGTTCAATGGTACATGGTACGAACACCTGAATTATGGTACATATACCATAATTATGGTACGTATAACACCACTGGCTTCTTCTGGTTTGAATACTTGAGGTATGTATTGGTATCGTGTGTGTGTGACACTGACTGACTGACCTAATATATAAAAAGGTATAGTCTGTCAAAAAAGTGTTGAAATAAATATTGAAGAAACTATTTTTCTTTCGCCTTGTTACACCAAACAAATAAGTACAAAATCTGTTAAATCGAGTTAACCGCGTTTTTATTTCATAAATATATTACCTAAATTGTACTACTTGAACGTAAAGGCCAATAAAGTTCATTAAAGTTTCATTTTCATTTCAACACTTTTTTGACAGACTATACTCTGTGTGACCCACCTGAGCCTGACACAAAGGTCGATCAAAAAAAACATACGTAAAATAAAGGAAGTGACTAAAGGACCACTAGCGGCCCTTTAATTTTTTAAATTTTTGTACAATAGCTGTTGGAATATCTTCCTTAGTATGAACTGATAAAGTTCAATTTGCAATGTAAGGATTGGAAAGGGAAGCGGTCCTTTAATTTTATAAATTAATGAACCGTAAGCATGGAATTAGTATGTACTTCCGTACAACATACTAATTCCATGACCGTAAGTCATCGGAAAGTTCTCGGAAAAATATTTTTTTGAAGTGACTAAATAGCCGTTAGCGGCTTCCTTAATTTTATTTGACCGCCAGGGATAGGTTGCAACGACGAGCGAAGTGAGGAGGAGCGGTTAGGTTGACATGTATGTACATATTAGGAAGCCGAGCGAAGCGGAGCAGAGCGAGGCGACCTCCATAGTCTTAACAGAATTCACGATATGCAGAAAAAATCATTTTCCGAGCACTTCCCGATGACTTACGGCTCAATAATTTATAAAATTAAAGGACCGCTTCCCTTTCCACAATGGACATCTCAAAACATGAACTTTATTTGTCCGTGCTAAGGCAGATATTCCAACAACTAAATAATGACCTAGGGTTCAATAATTTTTAAAATCAAAGGACCGCTAGTGGCCCTTTAGTCACTTCCAATTGGAATGAGGGATTTTCTGACAGTTATTAAAAAAAAATAGTTCCAAATATTTCAGTAGATGGTGTTGATTAGACATGGTTTTAATTTATCCCTTCAGGGAATTGATTT
This sequence comes from Ypsolopha scabrella, assembly GCA_910592155.1. Classification (NCBI taxonomy): domain Eukaryota; kingdom Metazoa; phylum Arthropoda; class Insecta; order Lepidoptera; family Ypsolophidae; genus Ypsolopha; species Ypsolopha scabrella. Next base: position 19,774,663 of record OU342977.1, read on the forward strand.
GGTACTGTTTTTTGTATTTTGTTAAAGGTTAACGCTTGAGAACTCAAGTTAACCAAATTGTAACTTGAAAACTCCCAGCAAGTCTATTCACTTAAGACTAGATATTGGCGGAACTAATGTGCGGAGACACATTATAGGATGCCAGATAAAACGGCTTTGATTGATTGATTGAATTGATTTGGCGTGACAATTGATCACACCAGCCATTTTTATTTGACAGATAAAATCGTCAATTTTTAAACGATAACCCTAATTATTCAATGAGTTACATTTTCATTTATAGTCTGTCAAAAAAGTGTTGAAATGAAAATGAAACTTTAATGAACTTTATTCAACTTTAGACGTTCAAGTAGTATAATTTAGGTAATATGTTTATGAAATAATAACGCGGTAAACTCGATTTAACTGATTTGGTACTTGTTTGTTTGGTGTAACCAGGCGAATGAAAAATAGTTCCTTCAATATTTGTTTCAACTCTTTTTTGACAGACTGTATCGAATCGATAGCAAGTTCATCGTATATTATAGTTCGATGTATCATTTGCATTTTTTTCCGTTTCTCTTGTGGTTATGCGAATGTGCTACTGTCTGTGTTTTGTGATTATTTCGACAACCCTGGCTATTCTCTTGGACTTCTGTGACTCTTTACTTCGACTGACCTTCGCGTGTACCTTGGACCTTTGTTTGCCATTGCGTTTGACCTCTGGTTGTACTCCGGACTTTGTTTTCATCATGAGTTCTTCAACAACAACGAAAATGGATTATGGTTCATGGTCTTTGGCAGATCTGAAAAACGAGCTTCGGAGACGCAACGCGAAAGTTACCGGAAAAAAGCATTTTTCAGGATCATTTAAGTTTAAGCCTTTTTATTAAACTTTCTTTCGATTACGTTATTTCCACAACTAAAATAAGTCTCAAGTCCGAAAAAAGTTATGCAAGAAAACCAAAGACAATAAAATTTTGGATAAATAAAATAACCTAAAATTACAGACAAATGTATGAGAAATAGAGATCGTATGCATAATAAATTAAAAAATGCACCCAATAACACTGTCCTCAAAACTACATACCAACGTTACAGGAACTTCTGCAACTCGTTATAAAGAAAGTTAAAAGACAATACGAGGGTACTGAAATAGAGAACGCAGGCAAATATAGTAAAAAACTATGGCAAGTAATTAAGGATGTTGTAGGTATGAATAAATCCAAAAACTCTGCCCATGAGTCACTTCTTTCTGATTCAACACCAATCGAGTCGGTTAATAAAATAAACAATTTTTTTGTTGGTATTGGAATGTCCCTAGCAGAAAATATCCCGACAATTCAACCCCATAATGTTGTTTCTCAGTTTCAGAATCTATCGATCCCTATGTATTCCTTTGAACTCAATCATACTGATGAACCTGAAGTTGAGCGAATAATAATGGGTCTCAAAAATGGCTGTGCTATCGGGTGGGACAATATCTCAAATAGAATACTTACTAAAAATTGTTAAAAATAGTATCGTTTCTCCACTTACTTATATAATACATTTGTGTCTAAGTGATGGAGTTTTTCCGACGGCTTTCGGCTTTAAAAAAGTCACTGATTATTCCGATACACAAAAATGGAGACAAAGATCAAGTGAATAATTATAGACCAATCTCCATTCTCCCAGCTTTGTCAAAAATCTTTGAGCGCATTATTAACCAACAACTTGTCAAATACCTTGAAAGCTTTAACCTCCTCTCTAAAAATCAATTTGGTTTTAAGAACAATATTTCAACTGCCGATGCTGTTCATCAACTTACGGACAACATTGCTAGAAGCTTGGATTCAGGTAAAAGGACCTTGGCAATTTTCCTCGATCTTGCCAAGGCCTTTGACACGGTGTCCATTCCAATGCTTCTATTAAAATAGGAACAGATGGGTATCAGAGGTACTCAATCAGACCTTTTTAAAAGCTACCTGTCTGATAGGTTTCAATGTGTCAAAATAGGCTCCGAAATAAGCAACGATGAATCAATTACTTTTGGAATTCCTCAAGGCAGCATCTTCTTAACCTATATAAATCAGCTTTGCGACCTTAATATTCCATGTTCAAAAATTATCACTTACGCTGATGATACAGTTCTACTTTTCTCCGGCCCATCGTGGGATTCTGTTTTCCAGAATGCTCAGGACGGTTTCAATACAGTTACTCAATGGTTGTCAACAAACGTCCTTACATTGAATGCGGCTAAGACTAAATACATAACTTTCTGCCTAAGATCCACCACTTTGCCCCCACCTCGTCATACCTTTGGCCTTTGTGCACATTTATGTTAGTCCCTATTACTTAATGTGAATTGTTAGTGTCCTGTTTTACAACAAACATCCACAATAAAATATCTAGGAGTTATTTTGGATGACCATCTCTCCTTTGAGCATCATATTGACCAGCTTGCCAGTAGAATTAGGAAGCTTAAATATATATTCAAGAACCTTCGCCATGTAGCTAACTATGGTCTTATCAAAAAGGTGTATCAAGCGCTGGCTCAATCACTATTAAACTACTGCATCGCCTCCTGGGGTGGCTCTGCAAAGTGTCATCTCATCAAATTGGAATATGCTCAAAGAGCTGTGCTTAAGGTCAGCACTTTTCGTCCTTATAGGTTCCCCACTGAGATTTTATACAGAGCGTGGCAGGTCCATACCGTTCGCCAGCTATACATACTCTCTACTATATATAAATTTCACTCATCAATTAACTACAACCCTAGCATTTTCCAAGAGCGACGAACTCATATAAATAAAAATTCTGAAAAATTCCCAACTGAATTTATCAAAAAACACTTTTGTTTCATGGGCACTTACCTATACAATAAAGTAAATAAAGCGCTAAATATTTATCATCTCAACAGTTATCACTGTAAATTAATCGTTTCTCGATGGCTTCGACTTAAAAACTATAACGAAACTGAAAAACTAATTAAAATCATAAAGTAATTTTTGGAATTGTTTTATTTGTTTTCCCCAATATATCCTTACACACCCTCCCTAGCTGCAAATGCTGGACCCAAGTCCCTGGTTGGACGTGGGGCTAGGGAGCCTACATACACACACACACACACACACACATTTTATACAAACACACCCTCCCTTGTGGTAGCATTACTGAAGCCAAAACTGCGGTCGTAGGACTTGGGAGATACACTCTCTTACTTCTACTCATTCACCTTTACACGCCTATTCATTAATTCATTCCTTAAATCTAATTTGCAAGAGAAATTGTTAATAACATTGTTTAGTGTTTTTCTGTAATATTTTAATTTTATTTTTGTCATTTCCGTCTTTAAATAAAAGACCTTACGTCTGTTATCTAATATAATTAAGTTTTTGCAATGACTTTCTAAAATTTTGTGTAAAAAATGTCACTGACATGATTCATGAAAATGGCTGGCCTACTTATTTATTTTCATCTCTTCGAGGAACTGGGGAACTGGCAACCGTAATACAGATCGTACGCGGTCTAGCTCGGGTGCTTGGGAACCTTTAACAAATTTTTGTTATTTTTATTGAAGAAGTGGTATTTGATTAACTGTTACCAGATATTCCTAATCTGAGAACAACTTCTTAATTATTATTTTTGAGTATAAGTATGCAAGTAACTTCTTACTAATATGATATTTTGTTAAACCTGTTGTTACACCTTTTTGGTTCAAATAAAGTTATTGTTATTATTGTTATTGTTAATTGATGCTTGTAATGGTTTTCTCTTAGTGGAACTTTCCATATATTTTGATTGAAATGCACATGAACTTGTGCACTGTTTTATTTTAACCAAACCGGTTTCGCTATGATAGCATTTTCAAAGGTTTATTATTATATATAATAGCTTTTGCCCGCAGCCCCACCCGCGTCGAAGAGATTTTCGTGGAAATAAGGAAAACAAAAGAATATGATTTTTTAACGACTATATGCAACGGACAACATGTTTAACCAAAGCGCTAATAAATACCAATCAAATAAGACCAAACTCGAAGGGTCTGCTGTTGTCCGTTGAGGAGATCCCGTACCCATCTTCCAGTCCCATCATCAAACCCTGGTCACCATGTTTTACCAAAGTGCTCAAAAAGACAAATCAAATTAGCCCACACTCGAAGGGTCTGCTTTTGTCCGTTGAGGAGATCTCGTAACCATCTTCCTATCCCATCATCAGACCCTGGTCACCATGTTTTACCAAAGTGCTCAAAAAGACCAATTAAATAAGCCCAAACTCGAAGGGTCTGCTGTTGTTCGTTGAGAAGATCCCGTACCCGTATTCCAGTCCCATCAGCAAACCTTGGTCACCATGTTTTACCAAAGTGCTAATAAATACCACTCAAATAGCCCAAACTCGAAGGGTCTGCTGTTGTCCATTGAAGAGATCCCGTACCCACCTTCCAGTCCCATCAGCAGACCCTCGTCACCATGTTTTATTGAAGTGCTAATAAAGACCAAACAAATAAGCCCGAACTCGAAGGGTGTGCCGTTGTCATGATGAACAAAAAATCACTTGTACTGTTCCACAATTTATGGAATATTAATTTCCTGATCGGTTTCGCCTTTACGGCATTTTCAAAGGAATTATATAAATCTCAAGCACAAGTGATTTTTTGTTCATCATGTTTTCCAAGTTCCTCCAAGTGCCAACAATCAATAGTATCAACATTTTGTGCCGTTGTCCCTTGAGGAGATCCCGTACCTACCTTCCAGTTCCATCAGCAGATCCTGGTCACCATGTTTTACCAAAGTGCTAATAAATACCAATCAAATAAGCCCAAACTCGAAGGGTCTGCTGTTGTCCATTGAGGAGATCCCGTACCCATATTCCAGTCCCATCATCAGACCCTGGTCACCATGCACCACCCCACTTTCTCCAAGAAAAAACAAAAAAGAAATGTTTTCTTGTAGGAAATTGTATCTAGTTTTAGAAAAAAAAACTGCATTAATTGGACAACTAGTTCCGGAGATATAGCCAAAAACAAAATTGGCGGGAAAATTTGCAAATTCTTTCGCTTCACGCACATTCCAGAATCTTGTGAGTTTGCTATAAATATGCGGTAAGGGCAGTTCAGTTCATAACAGTTAATCGCGGAGTAAATACGAGTTCAAGCACAGTGTGTCGGTGGGGCAGTCTTATTACTGAACAATTACTGTGTTTTACTATCCAAAGAGTCCTCGAAGTCCTGAAAGTAAGACGCAGTGTTTACAACGTACGAACCAACGCAAAGATATTTTCCAGTGTGAATGATACCGGTCCTGTATTGTACAGATTGGGATATATTTATAAAAAATAACAGTAATAGAAATAATATATCATTATGTAATAATATTTGGTTTTTATTTTTGAAGGAAATGTATGCGTGTTTTGAAATGCGTTATTAAAAATCAACATAGACGATCAGAAAATTTATTTTGAGAGCTGTCAAATATAACATGACTTTCGTTTATATAGCCAAATTCATAATAGAGACTTGGTAAGAGTTCAAGGGCAAAGGTTCAATGAACCGCTTGGAATAAAAAAAAATAGTACCTGCGACGAAACCGGTGCGATTGTATTGCCTTCGTAAGTTTCAAGCGAGCACGTAATAGCAAAATGAAATAGCATTATATTTGGTCACGCTCACAATTGAGTTGCTGCGCTCATGACGACCATCCTTAAATTCAAAGAGTCAAAACTGATATGTTTCTTTATTTCATTTTATTCCTTTTAATTTCTAAATGGAACACAAAAGAATACGACGTTTATCAAAAATTGTAGTTTCGGCTTGAGAACTTAGGCTGAGATTCAGAGTGCATTTTGAGTCCGAACACAATCTTACAAACGTCAAAAAGCGACGTGATCTCATACTAGAGTGACGTTTGTAAGATTGAGTTCGGACTCAAAATGCACTCTGAATCTCAGCCTTATAGCCGTTTGGATTGAAATGTACTCGTGCTATATTGCACGTAAACTAACGAATGTAGCAGTGTTCATTATATATAATAATAAACCTTTGAAAATGCTATCATAGCGAAACCGGTTTGGTTAAAATAATACAGTTTACAAGTACATTTCAATCAAAATGTAAGTATGAAAAGTTCCACTAAGTGAAAACCATTACAAGCATCCATTTCATTATTAACCAATTTCACAAAAATATTCAATGTTATTTAGTAGGTGAACATACATAAACGCCCGCAATTATTTTGATAAAAAGACTATTATTTACGCGTTGTGCGTGCGATAACCGTAGTGCCGAAATGCTTTCGCGGTAAGGATGTATAAGATAAGATAAGATAAGATAATCATTTATTAATCACCACAACACAAAATACATGACATGACAAAATAAAAGGACTTAACTCTAACAATTTTCAACAATGAGACGCAGTACATTAAACTTAATTAATGATATATATATGTCGTATACATAAAAATACTTTTATGTTTACGCTTCGTCAAATTAGTCTGTTTCCACACTTTGTGCGTGATTATTAACGACTCGCTAAATAAAAGAATTTGTTTCTAAGCGTTTGGCAGACCTTTTGGCGTATTTGTCACGCAGTTACTTCTAAATGTGTTAAATATGTATAATTTGTGAAATGAAAGCAATGTAATTTACTAAGACGGTTTATCCGTAAAAACGGAACTGGATCCCTAAACTAAAACAGCACATTAATTTATTTATCGAAGCTTCTTTTATCTGTCTTTTGGCAAGAAGATTACCAGTCTCTAACTGAACTGAACTCCTTTATTTTGGTTATTTATTATTGTGTTGTTATACTGGTGATTAAATAAGGTGCCTTTCGCTTATATGGCCAAATTCATACTAGAGACTCGGTCAGTGGTCAGACAAGGTTCAATGACACTGCTTGTGAAATACGCAAAACTTTTTTTGTGCCTCTAAACTTGTTTAAGAACAACCTCGACTCGATTACTATATACCTAGTTTAAATTTTATTTTGCGCATTTCGCTAATAGGGTCATTGAACCTTGGTCCTGATCACTTACCGAGTCTGATACATCTTACCGAGTTTGGCTGTTATAATGAAAGTCACCTTAATTGGTATAATATACATACGATAATACAAAGAAAATATGAAAAAATAAATACGATATCATCTCTTTTGATAAAGTCGTCATCACCTCCGTCGAATAACATTATTTTTTCATGCTTTACTTACATAAAACCATTCTTATCCATTTCGTAAAACACAACGGACATGGAGCCATGGAGGTCCGATCTAGTCCATCGCCCGTGGACTAGCTCACGGTTGAATCAGTCCATTTATATTTTGGACTTTTTTCGGTCCATGTGACACCTCACCTCTGCCGCCATGCCCACTGCAGCCATAGTGGGGGAGCTACGCCTCCCGATATAAGCGCCGCGCCGACTCAAGTTTATTGTGTGTCATTTTTGCTAAGCTCTATTATTGTAAGGCGTTCATGGTTCATTATTTGATAAATTTAGACAATAAATTAGTCTGTTAGAATCAGGCGGGGTAAAAGGGCAGCACCTGCAGTCAGCGTATCAATGCCTATCATCAGAGGTCCCAAAAAGCGTAGAGGCAGAACGGGCCTTTTCTGCTGCTACTAGCAGCCTGCTAGGTATTTAGCACGAAACATCCGAACGAAGCCAATGTGCAGAAGACACTCTAGATATGTTGTGTTTTCTTAGGAGTTTTTTTTCACAATAATCCTTTTTTTTAATAAATGATTCAGTGTTTTTGTATACTAGGTGAAAATAAATCAACCGCCCAAATTCATACTGGAAACTAGGTTAGTCATCAAGAACAAGGTTTAATGACACACTAGGCGAAATAAAATAAAAAATAATTTTTGCCCTATAGTGCCTGCTAGTCCAACCAGTAAGGGAGCAAAAAAATCATTTTTGAAATTGGCCAAAAGGATTACTTTACCTAGTTCCTGATCACTAACCGAGTCTCCAGTATGAATTTGGTCGGTTGATTTAATTTCAACCTCTATGTATATTGTTTTATTATTTCGAGAGCAATAACTTTACCAAGTTTCAATTGAATACATATAATTAAAAATAGTTCGCAGGAATGCGAGATCTGGCAAAATACCGAGATCTTACGAGATTAGACCTCTTAAATCTTGCAAATACCGAGATTAACGATTTTGCTGCAAGATTGCACTCCCTAACCGAGACCGAAAAATAAATGAATTCTCGGCCGAGACCGAAACTTATAGATATATTTAAAAACTAAGATGAAAGTGCCATCAATCACTTTTACGACATAAAACTAAAAGAGAAACAATAAAGAAAATCTTACAGAATTTCACCTTGGAAGGTTTACCATAGTTAAGAAGTGTTTCAGAACGTGCGATCATAGTGCGAAAGTTCACTCGTTTATTAGAAAGAGACAGATCTATATAGGAGCAAGAGAAACAAAAACCTGGTTGCACCAATCAGGTGGCCCAGTGTGATTTTCGCATTACTCCGAACATAGCCGTCTCTATAAACGGAGATGGCTATGCTCCGAAGCGTTTCAAAACATTTTCGTGCAACTGTCAGGTAACAGTTCGGTTCCCTCGGTTTAATTTTTGATTGCTCTAGGGTGAAATTAGCATCACTACAAGTGAAATTCACTCGTTCCCAAATGGAACCTTACTATGTACTGATAAGGTCGCCCTTTAAGGACGAGTCTCCGTACAAACTGATTGTGATGGCTGCACTAGGGTGGATTAATTTTTGCATTTTCTGGATTTTCATTTCGGCGGGGTACAGAAAATTTGCAACAAGAAAACAGATAAATGAAAAAACTTGTAAGAAAACATATCTATGAATGTTTTGTACTGTCCCAAGGGGACTGAAGTTTAACAAAATGTATGAAAAGAAAAAAAAGTTTAATATCTTTAATATTTTTTTATTAAAATCCTTATGTAAGCAATTTACAGAAAATAGGTCATGAAAATTCTGTCGCATTCCGAAGTCGTAAGATAAAGAATGTGATTATTTTTTACCAAAAAAAATATTAAAATTTATTTTTGTTTTCCTTTCATACATTTTGTTAAACTTCAACCCCCTTGGGGCAGTATAAAACATTCAAAGATTAAGATATAATTTTCTGCTACAATAATTAAACATAAAGAAATGCTGTTTCAAATAATTATAATAGACAATATAATTGACACAAAATCTAGGTATTATGACTATGCAACTTTGCTTCTATCAACTTAACCCAACTTTCATACTGTTCATTATCATGCTCACTCAGTTCATCACAGAACTGGTCTATGTCTTCATCTTGTACTGCAGCATCCTCCTCATTTAGACTTTGTTTGTTTTTTTTCTTTTCTCCGGGGTTTTTCGTAGTAGTATGGGGAGAGTCTTCTTGAGGCTGGTCATCCCGAGAAATAATCTTCTTAAATTTGTCATTATTGCCTGTTTGTACTTCTTTCTTATTTTTTTTCTTAATGATATGTGTTAAGCCTACACTCACAGAACCATTATTTTTGACTTCTTTATGTTGTGACAATTCTTCAGAAATAAATGTCTTGTTTTTCTTAGAACTTTTAAGATTTTTGTCTTTTTGGTGCTTATCAAGATTATTTGCAACTTTTTCATCAATTGCGTCGTGAAGTTTATCTTGTGACAATTCTTCGGGAATAGTCTTGTTTTTCTTAGAACATTTTTTAAGTTTTTTGTTTTTTAGGTGTGTATCACGATTAACTTTTTCATCAATTGTGTCGTAAAGTGTATTATGTATTTTATTTATTTTTGAACCAATCTTATTTGTAGATTCTAATACCTCATCAGAGTTTTTCCGTTTTTGTTTTGGCATCTCATAAACATTTGCTGATAACTCAATAGTATCTTCTTTAATTACGTTTTTTTTACTTCGCTTCCCCATTATTTTGCTCTAAGCAATATTGATAAAAATATTATTACCACCCACCTTCTAGTGAACACCTTCACTTGTTCTTTTTTGAAAAGAGGATGGTTCCTTTTCACCACAGCAAAGACAATATAAATAATATAATCACCTCATTTTACACCAACGAAATGAATAAATAACTAACTCACTAAAATAAACAAGTACCTAAGCAAGGCAAGGATTTGAGGTTATGCTGGCTGGGTTGCCAACTCCTAATTGTTTTCCCCCTAACCTAACTGAAACCAAAATACCCCTAAAACGCCCAAAATTCATTGTAAAACCCCCCAAAAAAGGTAACTATCTTAAAGCTTTAAAAAGTCTTTAATAACACCATTTCAATAGGTCGAGGAAAATCAGTTTCATTTGAAGTACTTTTTATGTCATACGTTTGACTGTTAAATAAATGTTACATACTTTTTTTTTTTCAATCATATTATCGACGCAATATCCGTCATTCCTATGCAGAGAGAATCGGACCATCATGGTGTTTTGTAGATAAATAAAACTGATAGTGAAAACAAAAATAAATTTGAAAAGCGCTATCTAGCTGTCCCAGTCAAAGTAACAAGATATTTAATTAGATGTAACATTTGTTACTTATCAAAAGACTAATTACATATTTTTTTTATATTTATAATCCCCCTAAATTTACCCCCAAAAATATTAGCCCCTAAGAAAACCCCATTCCACATCTTTTCTACCTAAATTTGGGAACCCTGAAGTTATGTTCACATTCACAGATCATAAATAAATAGGTACTAGAGACGTTTTTTTGGTTCAACAGATTTGATTCACTCAAATCGCATTGTTAATTTTTAGTAACCTATAGTTTTTTATATTATACCATTTTCTAAAAATCTAGACCATTTTCAGACAAATTTTGAATGTTTTTTGTTTTTCTTATGCGAGCAATATTTTTTTTTTTTTTTATTGGTTCGAATCTTGTAAACGTGATGACGTCAGCTTCGGTTTATTATCACATGAGCCTTTGTCAGAATGGTAAAAAAAGTATCTGTTCTGTGGTATCTGTCAATGTCAATAAGACTGTTTATGTATTTTGTATGTTTTCACTTTAGATTGTCAATTAAGTCTAGAAAAAAAAATGATGGCGCTTCAATCGCTTATGTGGCAATACTATACGGCGACCGCAAAAACTTGATACCACTTTGTAGCGTTCACATTTAAGTAGGAAAGATTTTATTTGCCGTGACGGTCTCTGGGAGCTTGGTTAGCTAAGGATATAGTTTGTAATTTAATAATTCTTTTCATAGTTTTGTCCCTATTGACAAAGTTAGTTCAAGTACTAACAAAATTGTACCAAATCCTTTTTAGATTTAACGACAATGGGAAAGCCTTCTGTATATAAACTAGTACATCAAAACATACAAGGCGGCTTTCTCGGCAAAATACTTTCAATAGAGTTGTTCCTAGAGGAATCAAAAACAGATATTTTGTTATTTATCGGACCATAATATGCAATTTAATGTTAATAATTTTAGCGTCCTCAGCTGCTATAACAGATTAACTATAGAAAAAGGTGGTTCTATGATTCTAGTCAAGAATAATATAAAGTCAAAAGAAAGAAAAGACACTGTAAAACTTTCTGTTGAACACCAAGTAGAATTATCTTGTATAGAAATGAGTAAATATATAATTCTTTGTGTCTACCGACCCTCGGGACAAGATTACAATATTTTTGAAAAAACAATGGACGAAGTGCTAAAGTTATTATTTGATACGAAGAAAAAAATTATCGTCAGATTTTAACGTAGATATACTAGAAAAGTCGGTTATGTATGACCACGAAATTAATTCAGTTATTCAAATCATTTAATTTGTCTAATGTGTTCTTAGAACCAACAAGAATTACCCAAAATACAGCAACTTGTCTTGATAATATATTCTGTGATTGTGACTATAAGTCAAGTCTGATCACAGTGGCCAATCTGTAACTTTCATACAAAGTGTGGAACAGTTGCCCAAAAAACCTTTATAAAAGCCTGCTATAACTCACAAACTAGAATGTTTTCAAGCAAACATAGAACTTAAATTACCACATTTTAATCTTCTCCAAGATGATCCAAATGCTCTCTTTGCAGACCTGTTTAACATAGTTTCCAAAGAATTTGAAAATACGTTTACATTGCGGAAAGTTTCTAACAGTAATAAAATCACTTTTAGTGACTGAGCAACGCCAGGTATTTACAAAATCAGAAATCATTTACTTATACGAATCGTACGACATAAAATCCTACAATAATAATATTTAACTTATTGAACATTTGAAAATATACTCACGCACTTTCAAATTTGTGTGTTTAAAAGCAAAAAGTATATTTCTGAATAAAAACTTAAAATAACAAAGTAAAAGCAGTTTGGAATATCATAAATACTGAAACTGGGAAGAGTAACAAACGGAATAATTAACTAAAGTTGAATATTACCAATGAAGTTCTTACAGGAGATAAAGAAGTTGCGAAGGCCTTTGAACAATTCTTTACTGACATTCCTTCCTTGACAACTAAAGGCTTTAATTCAAGTCCTAGACTTGCACAGGATCTTTTGAGTGATCACGTGCCTCAGTACCATTCTGTATTTGCTTTTAAGCATATTAATTCACAAACTGTCATTAAAGCATTTAAATCTCTTAACGTAAAAAAACCGAGGACTTATGGGGCCTATCTGCTAAAGTTGTAAGCTGTATTATTGATTTAATAGTTCCATATTTAGCTTTAATCTTTAATAAATGTGTAGATGATGGTGTCTTTCCTGATTTAATGAAGTTGAGTAAATTGATCCCTCTTTTTAAATCAGGCGAGAATGAAGAGCCTTCCAACAATAGACCGGTCTCAGTTTTTTCGAAAAAATTGTTTTTAATCAATTATTATCTCATTTTAACTTAAATAAGTTGTTTCACAGTGAACAATATGGATTCACTAAAGGGAGGTCAATCAATGATGCAGGAGTAGCTTTAGTCAAGCACATATTTGACGCTTGGGAAGCAAAGCAGGATGCGTTCGGTGTATTTTGTGACCTCTCAAAAGCTTTTGATTGCGTTAATCATGAAACACTTTTATGTAAATTAGATCACTATGGAGCTAAGGATAAATCTTTGGCGTTATTTAAGTCATACCTTAGTGACCGGATTCAAAAGGTAGACATTAATGGAGTAAAGTCATCTGGAGCATTAGTCAAAATGGGTGTTCCGCAGGGCTCCATATTGGGGCCCCTATTGTTTTTAATATACATAAATGACCTTCCTTACTTGGTTAGAGACTTATCTGAGATAGTTCTATTCGCAGATGACACGTCACTTATTTTTAAAGTGAATCGACATAACGATATTCTTGATGACGCGAATTCAACTCTCTCTCTCTCTGATTCTTGATTGGTTCACTGCAAATAATTTAGTTCTAAATGCAAAAAAGACGAAATGTATAAAGTTTACTTTACCAAATGTAATTCAAGTAGATGTCAGTTTATTTTTGCAGGGGTCCAAGCTGGAGTTAGTTAACGAAACTAAGTTTTTATGTATTACTATAGACTCTCGTCTTCAGTGGGGTCCCCACATAGAAGCTCTCTGTGGTAGACTTAGTTCAGCCACATACGCTCTGTTAGACGCATGAGGCAGATTACTGATGAAGATACTGCTAGATTAGTATATTTCAGTTATTTTTACAGCATTATGTCATATGGCATAACATGAAGTACCAAGATTCATTAAGAGAAAAGTTTAAATAAATTAATATATTTACGGTCCCATGTGAATTTATTTATCAAGTTATTAGATATGTCAGAAAAAATATTGATAATTCCCCGAGGCTTGGTGCGCACCACTCTGTTGAAACCAGAAACAAACATAAACTAGCTTTTCCAAAACTAAGACTTTCCAAAGTAGGTACCTCTTTTGTAGGACATGGTATAAGATTTTACAATAAGCTTTCAGAGGAGGTCCTTAGTTTGCCTAAAAATAAGTTTAAACTATATATTAAGCAGGGACTACTTAAGAAAGCTTATTATAAAATCAATGATTATTTGGACGATAATGAAGCGTGGTATAATAAATAATAATAAAAATAATAATCTTATTCAAAATTGTAATTTATAATTAGCATATTTTAATACTGTATACTTTCCCCAAAGGCTTAAAATTAATTAATATGTAAACTTACTTTGTTAAAGGTAATAGACAATATGAGACGGGTTGACTAAGATAAATTTTTTCTCGTGACATAATTCCTGCAGTCTTATATTTTTTCATGCCTTTACTTGAGTAGGTATGTACATACATATATGATTTTGTATCATATTTTTATTTTGATAAAAGGTATGTTTGGTAAGTTTCTTGCCCTTCTTCTTAGGAATACTAATCGAATGGTGCGGATGGTTAGGCATTATTTTTATTTTTGGTTTATTTGGTTCATTTTTCAACACATTTTTTATTGCATTATGTATATGTAATATTTTTATTCCTATATTTTATGCAGGTGTATAACTTTATTACATTTTAGTAGCCCAACCTTCATATTTTTTATATGTATTTTTACCGTATATATTTATCAACTTATTTGTTCATTGCATTATGTATTTATAATATTTTTATTCCTAGATTCCTGTATTTTATGCAGGTGTATATTTTATTTCCCGTATTATTATATATTTTTTTATATTCTAAAATTAACTTTGACTTGTCGAAAGTATAATTTATGTGTCTTTTTTGCAAAATAAATATTTTGATTTGATTTGATATGATTTGACATAAAGAGAGACATTCTTAAAAAAAAACTGTAGTTTTCCTTGTGCATTATAGATAGTGCTATCATGGTGCTATGTTTTGCTGGGAATTTAAAATCGGGTATCAATATCAACTACAGAGAAACAAAAGTTAATCCAGATTCAATTTTAGTAATTCTCATCTTGCTACGCTAAAGATAAAATTCATAATTTAATATTTTAAAATTTTTATTTTATCTACAATAAAGAATATGCATAGAAAATTTTTTATGCACAAATCGTTAATATACGATCAAATTAGGGCTATGAATAAGAATTTACAACTAAATTATCCATATTTCATAGTTATAAAATCAAAATAAGTTTCACAATAATCTTCTACAATTCAAACGGCTGCCATTTTAGCGCGCATCAAGTGACGTCACATGATACTGCTCTTGCTTGCGGTGTATGGCGAGTGGCCGGGTTTTTTCATTATTTGTGATTAAAACAACCTATTACAAAATATTTTAGAGTTTTATTTTACATTTATTAAAATAAATAATATATACTAAGTAAATAAATAAATCGAATACAAAAAACGCAATATATTACTTATTTAAACGACATGCTTATTCTATATTAGTCGAATGTACAAAGAAAGTTTTATGGTCGCTACGAAATGGGTGTTGTTGATTCGAGACATTAAGTAGCGAGTGCGAGACAATTTACATGTGTGGGTTAGATTTCTCGTATGCACAGATAATGGCTAGAGTTAAAACTTTCATACCCATTCCTTTAAAAGTTTAATGATTATTAGATTGTATTATGATTCGAACTCATCATAAAATGCTTCTATTGGATCCCAAAATTAAGTTCTGTTAGTTAATATTAAAAGGTAAACTCATAAGAAAATTTTATAGTAACATCTCACGGCAAGATGGTGCCTAGCTGCTCAAAACGTTCCCCCTTAACACTTTCGTCAGGTTCCGACACTGACAGCAGGTTAGCGTATACAATTTTCAAAGCGTGCGACAAAGATGGCATTAGAACCCGTGTCGGACGTAGAAGAGTACTATATTCTTTGGTCCTAACGTCCAAAAAGTACTATGAATCTGTGGTCCTGACCCCTAATTTATGAACGCAGCTCCGAGTGGGTCGAAATATTTCGAAAATATAATTCCTATTTCTGCCTATATTTATCTAAAAGTGTACATACTTATATTAATAAAATAATACAATTTATACAACTGAGCCGACTCGACTCCTGGACTCTAATCAAAGCGATTTAGCTGTCAAAACACATTCGATAAAATTCTGTAATTTAAAGTTTCCTACACTGTAATTTTAATTTTCCAATATCTGGACACACTCAAACTGGGTTTATTAGGGTTTACGTAATCCAAAATTCGACCAAGTTAAAATTGTTCTAATGAGTTGATTGGATTCATTGACCTTGTTGCGTTTCATTGTTTTTTGTGGTGTTAATACATTCCATTCAAAATACCTTGCCTGAGTACGCAATAAACAAACTTTATTCTCGGCACTGCTCACTATCTAAATAAAAAGATGACAGAAAAACAATATATTTTGGGAATGGATATAGGAACAACCTCTGTAAAAGTGTGTATTCTTGATATATACAGCAAAGAAATTATAGCTAAACAAAATAAGGATACTGCAGCAAATATACCAAGTGATCAAGGGATTGAAGGCAACAAGCAAGATGTTCCAAAAATAATATCAGCAGTTCATTACTGTGTTTCTCGTCTGCCTAAAGATCTTTTGAGAAATGTTATTAAAATCGGTGTATGTGGACAAATGCATGGAGTTGTTCTTTGGAAAAATGGAGAGAAACGGTGATTTATTTACATTATGTTTTTGTTATCAAAATTGACCATAATGAATATGTAAATTGTATTCTTTTTGTTATTCCAGGGCTTGGGAGAAAATAGAAAAAGATGGTGTTGTGATGAGGTATGAAGCAATTAGAGAGAACATGTCGGCTTTGTACACTTGGCAGGATACAAGGTGTAAACCAGAATTTCTAAATTCATTACCCAAACCAGACTCCCATCTTAAATGTTACTCTGGATATGGATGTGCCACTTTGTTGTGGTTACTAAAACACAAACCAGAAAAACTAAGAAACTTTAATTGCTCTGCAACAGTACAAGACTTTGTAGTAGCAATGATCTGTAATTTAGAAAATCCAGTAACATCTGATCAAAATGCTGCAAGTTGGGGATATTATAACACAAAGACAAATGAATGGAATTCAGAAATTTTAGAATCCATTGATTTTCCCATAAATCTGTTGCCTCAGGTAGTAAAGGGTGGAGAACTTGCAGGAAAGTTAATCTCTTCATGGAACGGTATTCCTGAAGGTACTCCTGTTGGAGCAGCTCTAGGTGATCTGCAATGCTCTATTCTCGCCACCCTAGAAAATGAACAGGATGCAGTTTTAAATGTTTCAACCTCTGCCCAGCTTGCCTTTGTTACAAGTGAAGTCACAGATTTAGGATGCAGCACAATAGAACATCTCCCATATTTTAATAATACATATTTAGTGGTAGCTGCCTCGTTAAATGGAGGAAATATTCTTGCTACATTTGTCAAAATGTTACAACAGTGGATGTTAGAACTGGGGACCCCAATTCCTCAATCAAAAGTGTGGGAAAAATTAATTGCTCTTGGCTTAGAGGCACCAGCAGAATCTTCGATGAAAATAATCCCTCACCTATTAGGTGAACGCCATTTGCCAACTGCGAAAGCTTCAGTTGAAAGTATTGACCTTTCTAATATCCAATTAGGAAATGTCTTTCGATCTCTGTGTGACAGTTTGATAGAAAATTTACATTCAATGATGCCTAAAGAAATCCTCTTGAATGCTAATATAACAAGGATTGTAGGAAATGGATCAGGGCTGTCAAGAAATGCAGTATTGCAACGAGCAGTAGAACATTACTACAGTCGTCCTTTGGCATTTACTTCGGGTGGAGATGCAGCACGAGGAGCGGCAGTTGCTCTGATAAGTTTTAAATAAAATGTTGATGAAAAATGAGCAATATTTAAAGGTGCTTGTGCAAATAGCTTGAAAAAATATCTACAATGCTATGAATGTTTCAATGATGCTGATGCATGCAATCTAATTATATAAATATAATTATTTACTTTGTTTATATTAGTAATCTAATGATACAAGGGTTTTGAATTAATCAAAACTTTGATATATTGTTATGGACCTAGTGATTAAAAGGAAGTATTGAGTGTCTGGAGAGTTTGAAAATGCTTAATATGAGAGGGCAATATTACGATTTTTATTGAGCATAGGCTTTTATCAGGGCAGTCTTACTGAGCACTTAAGGTATGAGTAGCTTCATATATGGGGCGCACGCATTCAGCGGGTAACCGCGCGCCATCCGGAGTACCCTCATGTCTGCTACTCACATAAAATAAGGTGACTATATAACCGAATTCATACTGGAAACTCAATAAGTTACCGATGATCCTTCCTGTGAAATACGCAAAATAAAATGTTGACTTCCTATATTAATTGAGTCCGGGTTGTTCATAGACACAAAAAATATTTTTCGTATTTTGCACACAGAGTCATTGGACCTTTGCCCTGCAAGCGATTTGTAACGAGTATTTGAATTTAACGCGAAGAGAACAGGAAAAGTTTAATAAAACGTAATGAAGGAGACTTTTTAAGACATGAGTTTTCTTTCCAAGGTAAATTGGGAGCCACCCTAACTGAGCACGAAATTCAGAGACATCATGATCATACTTCCGTAATCCAAAGATCTGGCACGGTCGCAGCTCAAGATTTGGGGGGGCGGGGGAGGGGGTCATCTTGGCTCAAGGACAGTTCAAGAGGCCAACTTTAACAGTAAAACAGGTCAAGCAATTAAAGAACATTTTTGATAAAATTAAAAATCTCACATGCGGATGATTTTGAATATATTTCGCGGGCTTTTCAAATTGGTTTTGCACCGTTTGAATTACTTTTTAGAATGTAACTTTGAATATTTTTGACTAAGACGTGGGGCGTCCATAAATCACATGACACTTTTTGGAAATTTTTGACCCCTCACCCACCCTAGTGACACTTTGGTGACGTACTTATCGACCCGCCTCCTCCCCCCCCCCCTAAATGTCACGTGACATAGGAAGCTATCTTAATTAATCAAACTGCAATATATTTTTTTAATCAATTTTATTATCTTAACCATTGTCTATGCATAAAGACAACAAGTTGTTTGTTTCCCAAAATGAATAAAATTATTATTCCATAATAATTAAAGTACAAGGAAGGTCTATTTTATGAGTGCGTTACGCTAGCGGCATGTTGGCGCTTTTCAGGATTTCAGCTTGACAGATAATTAGAGCGTCATCTCGTGTAATTGTGCCCGAAATAAAAAATTTGTGCTTCCAGCCGATCCAAAGATATTCACGAAAAACAGATTCCGCTGGAGTAACGTTACCCCAGCGGCATGTTTTTTATCCCGTGGTCGTAGCTAAATAAAAATTACCTACTTAGGTAGATATAATTAGTGCCTGATTGTGCCCAAAGAGAACATTAGTGCGTCCAGAGGTTTCAGAGTTATTCAAGATGCCGCTGGGGTAACGGTTAGCCAATCTTAAACGGTATGACATACAAATACGATTTTTTTTACTAAGGTAGCGTTCCAAATCACTTTTTCAAGATTAAAATATTGCTCGCTGTCGGAGAAAAGTAGCTCGATGCCGGTTCCAAAACCTAAAAGTAGATGTTTTGGAACCAGCATCGAGCTACTTTTGTCTGACAGCGAGCAATATTTTAATCTTGAAAAGTGATTTGGAACGCAACCTAAGGTTCGTCTTATAGTTCCTGATTTGTGCAAACTTATTTTTTCTCTAATCGACGCCGCTGGTCAGTTATAATTTTTTTTCAAAAACCCTAAAATCGGCCCTTGCGCTTCAATGAGAATACCTAGAAACTTACCAATTGTTGTGGTTTGTACCTTTTATCAATTCAAAGCACCTTGTGAAATTAGATGTTCCTACTTCAACTCCTTACAGAGTTATTCCATTTTTATTAAAATCTGGCTACTCTATAATGTAACGCTTCAATACATGAGTTATTATTAAGTGACGGTATATTTGATTCTACTAATAATTAGTAATTTTATCACATTATTTATTCTAAAAATTTCAGCTTAAAAATCCTCCTAACTACTGAAACTTAAGGAAAAAACAACAGGAAAGCAAATCAGTCGATTATCCAACCAAATTCAAATGACTACATAAAAGCGGCCGTACCATACATGGTGCCAACCTTCTTAAATTGGTAGTTCTATAATTCAGTTTTGATTGGTACAGGTGCGTACAAATGGTTTAACGAACTATTCATTTACTTTTATATAAATATGATAAGTTATTAACAGTGATAGGATATTCAAATGCTTTTTGCCCCAAAGTACTAATGTTCAATTGTATAGGAAAATAAATATTTTATTTTGTAATTTGTATTAATAACTTACTTGATGTAACATTATAATTTGATCAAATTTGATAGGTACTTACATAAATCATGGTGACCAGGGTCTGATGGTGGGACTGGAAGGTTGAAATGAGAACTCGTCAGCGAACAACAGGAGACCTCTCGAGTTTAGCCTATTTGATCAGTCTTGATGAGTACTTTTGTAAAACATGGTGACCAGGGTCTGATGATGGGACTGGAAGGTTAAAATTAGAACTCCTCAACGAACTACAGCAGACCTCTCGAGTTTGAACTATTCGATCGGTCTTGATGAGTACTTTTGTAAAACATGGTGATCAGGGCCTGATGAATGGACTGGAAGGTTGAAATGAGAACTCCTCAACGAACTACAGCAGACTCGAGTTTGAACTATTTGATCGGTCTTGATGAGTACTTTTGTAAAACATGGTGATCAGGGTCTGATGAATGGACTGGAAGGTTGAAATGAGAACTCCTCAACGAACTACAGCAGACTCGAGTTTGAACTATTTGATCGGTCTTGATGAGTACTTTTGTAAAACATGGTGACCAGGGTCTGATGAATGGACTGGAAGGTTGAAATGAGAACTCCTCAACGAACTACAGCAGACTCGAGTTTGAACTATTTGATCGGTCTTGATGAGTACTTTTGTAAAACATGGTGATCAGGGTCTGATGAATGGACTGGAAGGTTGAAATGAGAACTCCTCAACGAACTACAGCAGACTCGAGTTTGAACTATTTGATCGGTCTTGATGAGTACTTTTGTAAAACATGGTGACCAGGGTCTGATGAATGGACTGGAAGGTTGAAATGAGAACTCCTCAACGAACTACAGCAGACTCGAGTTTGAACTATTTGATCGGTCATGATGAGTACTTTTGTAAAACATGGTGATCAGGGTCTGATGAATGGACTGGAAGGTTGAAATGAGAACTTCTCAACGAACTACAGCAGACTCGAGTTTGAACTATTTGATCGGTCTTGATGAGTACTTTTGTAAAACATGGTGATCAGGGTCTGATGAATGGACTGGAAGGTTGAAATGAGAACTCCTCAACGAACTACAGCAGACTCGAGTTAGGACTATTTGATCGGTCTTGATAAGTATTTTTGTAAAGCATGGTGACCATGGTCTGATGATTAGACTAGAAGGTTGAAATAAGAACTCCTTAACGAACAACAGCAGACCTCTTTTAAGTTTGGACTATTTGATCGGCCTTAAAAAAAATATATATAAAGTTGCAATACGGTGACTGACTGACTCACTCATTGACATGGTTGTTTGGTTGGATGGAGTTGGGGGGGGGGGGTCGAATGATGTAGGGGGGGTTCGAATTATGTAGGGGGGGTTGTAGAGTGTCTAATTCTGACTGGGGGAAAAGTCTTAAATTTTTGATTTTTTGACATTTGGGGGGGGGGGGGTTTCGTCAAAACCTGTTTTGTATAGGGTTTTTGTATGGGATTTTTCACATTTTTGATTTCTTCGAGCTGGCGAAGCCAGCGACGCACTGTGAGAACATTTGTATGGGATCGTGGAAATTACTACTTTTAAGTGACTAATCAATAATCATACATATTTGTCAAATGATTTCAGGCAACCAGTTTATGCGTGTAAGTGCTAGGTAGGTTACAAAGCTACATTTTGGGATTGCCAGTTTAAGCAGATAAAATTAGCTACTCACGAAAGGGTTTCATTGAAATTAATTCGAATCATCTTTTAATAGGGCTTTCACATCATCACTGACTTTGGAGTTCTTTTTCGAAGAGAATGTTGGTCTGCTACGAGAGATAAGTGAATCTGACTTAACCATCATTCGGTGCATGGTGTCCTGGTTTGTGGCTATTCGACTACATTTTTTTGAATATCGGAGGCGATACAGTTTGTAATCTTTATTGCGGCATTCTTGAGCTTCCTCTGACAGAGTTCCTACAGGGAAAATTGAGTTTTCCATTATCGTTTGTCCATGAATAGGTACTTTGTGAAGAGTTGGTGGCATATTGTACCAGTCGTATAGTCCTACAAATTTTTTCGCAGTGACTAGACAGTACTCGCCAAACTTCTCGGGGTCAATCTTTTCATTGGAAGTGATTGCTTCGAGGATCACACCGAATGTTCTGATTATATTTTCGTCCAAACCTGTTACTTCGGAAATAACTGCTGGATTCGCAAAGAACCTTCGAGAGGTATTTCCACAATTCGTATTTCCCGAACCTTGCTTTACCGGATCAACTAGTATACCCAGCCTCTCTTTCAATTCTCGTTTGATGTATTCCTTCTGTGCTGCCCTTACTGGGCGAGTATCTGAATCCACTCGGCCACGTTCGAACTGAATGTTATAAGCCACATGTAGCAAACATTCCATGAATTTAATGCGAGCATGGAGTGGAGACATGCCGAATTTGAGTGCCTCTTCATTTAACCGCCTTGCCTGTAGCTCTTCAATTTTGTTCATTGTTGACATTGTGGCTCCACAAATGAAACATGAAGATGCAGCAGGAGTGTTTGTTATAGACTGACCAGTCTTTCCGTCTATCATAGAATATATGAGAACGTGTTGTACTTTAAAAATATGGTTATTTAAAGTAACAATAGTCTCCGTAAGATTTGAAATCTCTTCGTCGACTCTTTTTTTTTCATTTCGTATAACTTGAGGCGTTTCTTTTGTATATTCAAACTGCAGAGTTCTACAATATCGTGTAGATGAAGGGCGCTCATTTTCCCATACTGTTTTGTTGATGATTGTCTCTCAGTGTTAGTTTTATTGGAACCACTGAAGTCATGAATAAGTGGGAGTCTGAAATATTCTCCTTTGTAAACTTCTGTTGGTACTCGCTTTGACCTGAGGCTCCATCACATCCCCATATGGAGTATAATATCTGTGTATCTTTTGCAATTGTATGTAATTTTGTGTTGACAGCAGTCTTTGCGCAGTGTGGTTCAAAATATTTTGTAGACTCACCATGGCTGAACTCTCAGTGAAAACAATATCTGCAGGATAGCACTTTTTTTTTCTTCTAGGATTTTACTGTATGGTGCAAGAATATTATACCCATGTTTTTTCAACCAGTGTCTCAAGTATTCATATTTTTCTTGCGTGAGTTCAGTTTGCATGACCATACCTAACGTTTTGTCTGAACTAATATGATCAATATTATCTGCTTTTGAAGTAGCTGCGAAGTCTATTTCTTCTTGAGAAAAAGCAGCACGTACCTTGTCTCTTCTGTAACGTTTATTGCGATCACAACAGTCTTTAAAGATTTTTCGTGAACGGCCAGTGCTTCTACCACAATCATTCCTTGCAGCAGTACCAGTAGGCAAGTCATCACAATCATCGAAATTAATAAGGAATACACCTTCGAGCCAGTTTTCGCACTTACTCTCAAATTTAGATTTTTCTCGTTTGGACTTCTGCCATCTTCGTTGGAACTGCGAATACAATCGCTTGAAAACTGCATCCAAAATTGTATCGACATTCCTCTCACTCAAACTGCTATACGAATGTTGAAAAAATAACCGCATTTGAATTCGATCAGCTCTACACTTGATCAATTCTGAACACAAAACACTGTATGGAATTGAAATACTTTCCATTTTCATAAGAGTTATTAAATTAACTTCATATGTAATTGTATTAACTTTTAATTAAATTTTATTTAATTTTGGCTTTACAGGCTAGAATTTTTGCCACAAAAATTATTAAAATATCCTACAAAATTATCGCGGTGATATTTTTCTAATTTAAAACCCCGCGTTTCCCGCGAACACAATTTCTAACTTTTTTTTTGTAATCCGTTAGGCAAAGGACCTATTGCGTATACAGCCTTAATCGCAAGCATAAAAAACTAAATTACGCCTACGCGTGGTGCCAACTTGAGCAAAATTGATGTACTACGTAAGCTGAGTTTTGTTCTTTTATGTTTTAAAATTTAAATTTCTTTATGGAGGGCAGGTATGGGCAGCTGAATTTATTGTAAACTAATAGAACAAATATCCAGCTATTCACTGATATACATAAGTATATGTAGGCAAATGTAGCTAAAAGTGTAGGACCAAGAGTTTGAAAAAAACCGTAGTTATTCTACAACTTTATTTTAAAAAATCCGCATATAAGAATATATTTTTTTTATTTGAAGTACGGCATAATGATAGCAAGAAAATGAGTATTAATAAAAAAAAATATAATTGAAAGTATTGATCGAAACACTTAACTAAATTCTTTCTTGAAAAATGGCTCTGAATGCAATAAATTGAAACACTTAAAAATTATTCATTTTAAAAATCAGTAGAAAAAAAAGTACAAAAAAAGAACAAAAAGATCTTTTTGTTAAATTTGCAAGCAGCGTTTAATTGGTTTTTCATCACAAAAATTATCTATTTCCGCGGAATTCCCACAGTGCGACGTACAAAATTACTACTGATAAGGATTTTTTTATTTTATTTGTAGGAATTTTGACTTTTTGGTAGTATCCATGGAAGTTGACGTATTTGTATGGGAAAAAATTCCTACTGGGTATTCGGTTTTCGGAACCAACCCCGGCGGTCCAAAAAAAACAAAATTTTAAATTGTTTAAAAAAAAATTTCTTTAAGCCATATCTCCGCGATGGTTCGTCTCGGACCCCCCAAACTTGGACCCCAGGGGTCCGAAAAAAGTTTTCTTTAATTTAAATTTTTTTTTACCCAAAGCGCGAAAAAATTTTGTTTTGGCCATATCTCCGCGACGGTTGGGCTTGGAACACCCAACGTCGGACCCCTGGGGTCCAAAAAAAAATCTTCTTTTCCAAGTGTCAAATCTTTTTCGACTTATATCTCCCAAACCAATGAAACTAGACCCCTGTTCTTGGGGTCCGTTTAAAAGGGCTCGACAAGATCTACACGAATATGCAAAAAAAATTTTTGGGCCTATCGGCCCGATCCGCGCAATGCCAATATCTCGGGAACGGTTGGAGCTACAGCTACGTGGTTTTCAACATAGTAAATGGCTTAAAAACGTCCACAATTTGAGCAAAAAAAATTTTGACATTTGACAAGTTTTGACATTTTTTAAAATTTTTTTTCATTACAGATATCTAAATATTTTTTTGTACTCCGTGTGGTCAGGTGGTTCCGAAAATTTTGGTGTCCAAAGAACTTTGACTCATGTTTGAATTTTTTCCCATGCAAATATCTCAACGGGAACGGAAATTGGAGAAAATGTCAAAAAAGAATCCATGGATACTACTTAAAAAGTTCAAATTAAAAAAAAAAACATGGTTTGACCTCGCTGGCTTCGCCAGCTCGGTTAGACGGTGTAATAAATAAAAAAAATATAAATATATTACTTTACAAAATATGTACCTATATAATGTAAGAAACCAACCAAATTATAACCACCTTTGTATAAGTTGTATAATAGTAAGTGCATGACGGCTTGCGAAGAAGAATCGTCCAAAAACATAATATTTTTAGGAAAGTGAATACTTGGTATACAAAATATCCAATTAAAAATTAATAAAACAAAATATTTTGCTTTATTTAGGTATTGGTTATTAATTGATATCTCATTACAATTTATTTTCTTATTTTAGATTGGTTAAAAAGTATATTCAAAAATGGATAGATCGTGCTCTAGGTTTCAGAACGCACTCGTGTTTACACAAGACGTCTGCGTATGTGTATGTAAGTGCCCTGTTCATGAGCCGCACACCAATGCAAAGCGGACGAAAAATGTTCATTTTTGAAACCCTGTTATTAGAGTATCCAAGCAATAATCTTATAATTTTAACAACTTTGCGCAATATATGTTATAAGTACATTGTGTTTTGGCTCAATTTAAGTCATGAATTTGTTGCGTCTTCACACATATTACTCAGGAAGTTTGTATGAAAAGATACCACCTTAACGAGTAACAGCAGAACTCTCGATTTTGAAAAATTTTATCGGTATTGATTAGTACTTTTTTAAAACATGGTGACCAGGGTCTGATGATGGGACTGGAATGTGGACATAAGATCTCCTCTTGATCAGTATCCAATAATCCAAACTCGAAAGGTCTGCTGTTGTTCGTTGAGGAGTTCTCTTTTCAAACTTCCAGTCTCATCATCAGACCCTGGTCACTATGTTTATAAAAAACTCACCAAGACCGATCAAATAGTCCAAACTTGAGAGATCTGCTGTTGTTCGTTGAGGAGTTCTCATTTCAACCTTCCAGTCCGATCATCAGACCCTGGTCACCATGTTTTACAAAAATATTTTTCAAAACCGATCAAATTGTCCAAAATCGAGAAGTCTGATGTTGTTCGTTGAGGAGTTCTCATTTCAACCTTCCAGTCCCATCATCAGACCCTGGTCACCATATTTTACAAAAGTACTCATCAAAACCGATCAAACAGTTTAAGCTTGAGAAGTCTGCTGTTGTTCGTTGAGGAGTTCTCATTTCGACCTTCCAGTCCCATCATCAAACTCTGGTCACCATGTTTTACAAAATTACTCATCAAAACCAATCAAATAATACCAAACTTGAGAGATCGGCAGTTGTCCGTTGAGGAGATCTTATGTCCACATTCCAGTCCCATCATCAGACCAGTTCATCAGCAAGATAATATGGTGCTGTTACCAGTCTTACGTCAGTACCCTTGAAAATTTACTTGAACATCCAATAGTAAGTTTATTTTTAATTTTACACATAATATTAAAAATATATATTAAAAGCCACTTCCATATGATGTTAGCAATTCGTTCATAAGTACCAAAAAAGCATCGGCTTACAGGATATGAGCCTGTGATATACGGACGGACGGACGGACAACGGAGTCTTAGCATAAAGGTTCCTTTTGTACCTTTTTGGTACTACAGAACCTCATAAACAATAAATTATAACACCTTTGTGCGAGACTGTTTCGAAAAACTAAATGTTGTTCTACAAATTTGAGAAGGTTGGCACAATTTACGGTGCGGCCGCTTTTATGTACTCATTTGAATTTGGTGGGTTAATCGTCTGATTTGCTTTCTTGTTGTGTTTTCCTTGTATTTCAGTAGTTAGCAGGTTGTTTCAACTGAAATTTTAAAGATAAATAATGTGATAAAAGTACTAATTATTAGTAGAATCAAATATACCGTCACTTAATAATAACTCATGTATTGAAGCGTTACATTATAGAGTAGCCAGATTTTAATAAAAATGGAATAACTCTGTAAGGAGTTGAAGTAGGAACATCTAATTTCACAAGGTGCTTTGAATTGATAAAAGGTACAAACCACCATAATTGGTAAGTTTCTAGGTATTCTCATTGAAGCGCAAGGGCCGATTTTAGGGTTTTTGAAAAAAAATTATAACTGACCAACGGCGTCGATTAGAGAAAAAATAAGTTTGCACAAATCAGGAACTATAAGACGAACCTTAGTAAAAAAAATCGTAGTTGTATGTCATACCGTTTAAGAGATACAGCAATTGGCTAAACGTTACCCCAGCGGCATCTTGAATAACTCTGAAACCTCTGGACGCACTAATGTTCTCTTTGGGCACAATCAGGCACTAATTATATCTACCTAAGTAGGTAATTTTTATTTAGCTACGACCACGGGATAAAAAACATGCCGCTGGGGTAACTTTACTCCAGCGGAATCTGTTTTTCGTGAATATCTTTGGATCGGCTGGAAGCACAAATTTTTTATTTCGGGCACAATTACACGAGATGACGCTCTAAATCTGTCAAGCTGAAATCCTGAAAAGCGCCAAAAAGCTCATAATTATAGTATTGTGCGCCAGTTTTAATAGAACAACGCCTATTAGTAGATTGTGGAATTTTATAAAAAAAATTAATCGTACTCAAAGTAAAATTATTTCAAAGGACGAGAGCTGGATTACTGGTTTTATGGATCTATTAGCATCTAATGAGGCATGCGACAATATAGATTATTTAGAATATTACTTAAGAAATAACTCATTAAATGCACACTTAATTAGACCATTCATAGAGGATGAATTTAATTTTTCTTTAGACACTAGACGAGATACTGCTCCTGGATTGGATGACATTCCATACTCTCTAATTAAAAATCTTCATAAAGATTAAAAAAGTACTTTTAGAAATTTACAATAATTTATGGGAAAATCATCAAATACATCATTCATGGAAAACAATCGCAGTAGTTCCACTACTAAAAGCTGATAAGGATCCGAAACTACCAGACTCCTACAGGCCTATTTCCGTCCTGTTTGGGGAAAGTTTTTGAGAATGTGATTAAGAATATACTAGAATTATATATTATGTGGAATCAAGGAATGTCATACCACATGAACAGCATGGTTTTAGAAAAGGCAGGAGTAGTACAGAAAGTCTAATAAAGTTTAGTAGTGATATACGAACAGCATTTGTGGATGATTCCTATCTTGTCAGTGTTTTTTTGGATGTACAAGGTCCATTTGATAATGTAGACCTACCAAAATTAGTTCAAATTCTTTGTACATACAATATTCCTGGTAAAATCCTACAATGTATTTTCAATTTTTTTTATGAAAGAAAAGTTTTTGTTAGATATAATAACAAATTGTATGGTCCGAGAATGGCATAGAAAGGTGGCACGGCACGGTGCTACATTATCACCTCTTTACCTATTTATTGTATACGGCAGAAATGCGTAAATATGTAAATGTTAAAGATCTTGAATTTTTACAATATAAATTGTTTTCAATAGAGCTTTTAAACAGTTATATTGGTACTTTAAAATAAGACTTAAATTAAATGTAAATTTATTAAAAATTATAATTGAACTTTTTAAAATTATAATTGAACTTTTTAAAATTATAATTTTTAATAAAAAATCTGAACATCAACAAATTGACATTAATATGATTCAATGATTATTATGCAAGTAAATGAAAATAATTTTTTAGGAGTAAATATTTGACACTAAAATGGAATTCACAACTCATGTAAATAAGATTGTTATGTACTAAAATGCTAAAAAGTTTTAATGTTTTAAGATATTTATCTGGTGTTACATGGGGCATGGATCCCAAATTATTAAACATTATAAGGCTATAGTTAGAAGCCATTACGATTATGGTTTGGTAATCTATGGACATTATCTAAATTATTTTAATCTTAGGAAGTTAGAAGTTACACAAAACAAGGGGCATCACAGGAGCCATGTGCTCCATCCCGATTAATGTATTAGAAATAGAGGTAGGTATTCCACCAATCAATTTAAGAAACCAATACCTATTTGTGTGAAAAGTTTTATATGAAAGTATTTAGTAATAGACTTTTTCAAAATATTCTTCAAATTATTAAAATAACACTTTCTGAACAAATAAAACAAGAGCTCAGGAAGACATGTGAAAACATATACATCACTGAAAAGTGGGAATTGGGATCATTAGACATTCAAATGACGAAGCCATTGCTATTTCAAAGGGATATTGTTAACAACACAACATTTTTGCATTATACTATCACTGAAAGGGCTGAATATCGTAAAATATATACAGATGGTTCTAAGACTAAAGACAAAACAAAAGCAGCATACTATGATTCATGTTTAAAATACGGCAAATGTTTTGTGTTGGACAGTCATACCTCAATATTTACGGCTGAAGCTTATGCTATCTATATGGCTTTACAATATATTGACCAAATGGAATTTTCAAGGGTTTTAATTGTAACCGATTCAATGAGTGTACTGAAGTGCCTGGAAGAATGTAAACTGTCCTACAAGAATAATTTGTATATATATAAAATAAAAGAATGCATCCATCAAGCTCAAGAGAAAGGAAAAAACATAGAATTTATGTAGGTATAAGTATAAGTGGAAACGAAACTGTAGATAAACTTATCAAAATTGAAATACCCGACATCAATTTACCAATACATGCTTCCTCCAAAGTACCGTTAACTGATTACTATCATGAAATTAAAGATCGTTTGTATAATAACTGGAACAGAAGGTGGCAACTAACAAAGCAATAGAAGGGCAAATGGATGCAGAAATAAAATCTGATGTCTTGAAAAAACCTTGGCATTATAAATTGATACATCCAAATAGACATTTTATAACGAGTTTAAATAGATTAAGAATTGGACATGGAAAAATACTGCAACATCTTATATTGGAGTGTTCAAGTTTTATTATTCAAAGACTTATTTTAATAGATGGTATACAAAAGATATATGGTGATGAAGAAATCCCCCGGCTTTTGCCATCGTTACTTAAGGAAAGAAAAATTTACCCATTGTTACATGAATACAACATTCAATAAAATAGAAGAAATAAAAATGAATAGCTTAATAGGCTTAGAATCCAAAGCCGTCAAACAGATTAAAAAAAAAGTGAAAACGTCAAAATGTTATTTTTTTTATTTAATTTTACAAACAAAAAATGAAAAAGTACATCATTTGGTTGAAGTGAAATGAGAGCAATTATATTACAGAATACATCCAGAATATTATTTTGATACCGGTACGAATTACGTGTTCTTCAGTTATTTTATATTGACAAACATTTTCGGAGATGTTATTATGACCAAACCTACGCTGTAACGGTACCGTGTCGGACCCACGTACTGTGATCTATTTCGTGACCGGTCTTTGCACTGTGTAAGAAAAGGTTAAAGAACTAATAGAAAATCTACGATGGAAGTGGAAAAGAAATTAGACGATGCGGATATCAGAACAGCAGAAGGGAACCTACTGGAACAACCTAAAGAAGAAACACAGCCGACTAGGAATCCCCTGATGAAAGTGCGAACTTACGTATTGGCACTGCGGCCTTGGTCGTTGAGTGCCAGTTTCCTGCCGACGCTGTTGGGGGCCGCGCTCGCATATCGTCTCCCTGGAGACCAGAGCTTCAGCTGGCTCACACTGCTGCTTACTTTATGTACTGTTATACCAGTCCATGGAGCCGGAAATGTAGTCAACACATACTTCGATTTTGTGAAGGGCATAGACAATCGTAAGTCTGATGATAGAACATTGGTGGATCATATATTGAGTATTGATGAAGTTGTGTCTTTAGGTGCTTTATTATATTTAGTTGGGTGTGCATTTTTTGTGCCATTAGTTGTGTCATCTCCTGCTAGAATGGAGCATTTGGCTTTAGTTTATTTTGGAGGCTTATCATCTTCATTTTTGTACACGGGAGGTATAGGTTTGAAATATATAGCTTTGGGAGATATAGTTGTTCTAGTCATATTTGGTCCTGTGTCTGTCGTGTTTGCTTTTCTGGCTCAAACGGGGCGTGTTGATTGGCCAATCATATACTATGCTGTACCTTTAGCTCTGAACACTGAAGCTATCCTGCACAGTAATAATACTAGAGATCTGGAAACGGATAGTAAAGCAGAGATTGTGACACTAGCTATATTGGTAGGAAAGACTGCATCATTCCTATTGTATGCATTTTTATTATTTACACCCTACATAATGTTTGTGGTGGCTTCAGTGAGATGCTCCATGTGGTTCCTATTACCAATGCTTACCTTGCCCCGAGCATTTGAAATAGAAAGAATGTTCAGAAGACCAGAATCAATGCGTTACGTGCCTCGACAGACAGCAAGACTAAACTTCTACTTTGCTATGCTTTATGTAATTTCCTGTCTATTTGCACACAGGCTACCATTCCTTTTATGGTAAAACTTCATCTTGCTTTCTAGATTTAATTTAGCAGATGAACCAAAAAGTAAGTTAGAATTTTTGGCATTATGTACTTATACAAGTTGGCAGGAAATAAAAACAATGTCTTTTGCTTTCCCTAAAATACAAATTTTGCCTTCATCCCAGGGGAATTGCTTGTCACTAGGAACTCCTTGGGTTCATGGTAATTTATTTTTAACCTGTCACATATCCTATGCATGCACCAAGTTGGTTGTCACTGGGTGCATAACTACTTTGTTCAATTGGTTGGTGTGTGACAATTTTCAAATTTTGAATATCTTTGGACATTACATTGTTTTGCAAACTCGATGTTTTTGGACAAGGGACAGGTTAAAGAAAGATTATCACCCCTATCATTTGTTCTTTACAGAAATAGGTTTTTGCTTAATGCTCAGGGAATTGCTTGCCCCTAGGATTTTCTGGGATAAAAATTTACTTAATCCTTTGCAATGGGTTGAAGGGTTCTTCAAAATTGATTCAGTGGTTTAAGATTACCCCTAGCAAATAAAACTGACTTTACCTGTGCTGCATTTGGTATATTGTCACTGCTCCTGCAAAATCCACTTTGTGATATGATAAAAACAGTATAGCTTATTTTAAATTTCAGCAATATAAAATTTACTTAAATGGTAAGATCCCCAAAAGCAATTAACATTTATGATAACTTTCCCTTATAACAGTGATTTTGTTTCCAATATCTGCCACAACATAGCATTTTAATATTGCCACTGGTGTTACATTGTTATGAGAATTTTGCACCTAAAAAGAGCCATGTGCCCAGAAACACTGAGCAATTCACATGTGTGACCTCATTGGGAAAATTACACTATGACACAGAAAAAATAATAGTATGGCTATGTCTATGTTTTTCTTTTTAATACCTTCTAAATGTAGCATGATATCACAAAAGGGTTTTACAGACACATTGGGCTTTGTAAATTTGGTAGGAATACACAAAACGTCAAAATGGAACAAAAAACGTAGCACATTTTGCAGCCACAGTGACAATGCCTTATTCTATGTCCAAAATTTCGAGTAAATCAAAAGGAAATGCATTCTTTACTTTTAATGTGTGCAAAATGAACAAAATAATTGTGTGTTCAAAAATTAAGATTGTTTATAATCTACCTCTTTTAAGTTAAGTGCTTCATCAGAACTGAGGAAATATTTACAAACAGAGTTATCTCCAGTATACTAGTAAAATCAAGCTCGGAACATCTGCGTATTGTATGTTGTATGCAAATAAGAAGTGTTGTTATAATATGTTACGTTAGTAATTTTTATAAAAAAATGTATTTAATATGTTTAATGCATGAACAATAATTTATTTAGCAAAGTAAGTACTTCAGGGATGATTCTATAAATAAGGTTTTTTTATCAAACGAAATAAATAAGTTTCCATTTTTATTTATATTATATTTAATGATGTTCAATTATGATGGCATCTTGATAATATAATGTTAAATACAATTCAAATTATAATACAAGTGAGACCATGTATTGAAAGAAATGGATTTTATTTAGGAATGTCTGCATTAGACCCAGATCTATGAGTTTAAAATAGCACGAAATGCGTTCGTCAAAATATGGAGTGGTTTCTATAAAAGATTATGCTCTTGAGCATGTTTTCATGTAGATTATGCTAATTTATTACAAACTTGACGATTCCTACTTATATACCAAATCCATTTCACGTGATATGATTAATGGTAGGTAGTTAAACTAAGTTATTAGAGGAACTAAATCACATTTATATACGCATGAGATAATAGTAAAATCAAAATATGATTTATAATTATAACAAAAATATTTTAAAACTAAATTGTATGAATCAAATTAATCTTTCTACCGTTTTTTGCACAAAAAATAAAGTCTTGAACATTCCATACATATACAGAGTTAACGTAAACCATTAGTTAGACTAATGAGCCGATCTAAATTAATTGTAATTATCTTGCACACGTTTCAGTTGTCCTATAAAATGCACAAATACAATCATCTGCATCTCGTTTGCTCCAGCTGAATGCTTATGTTCGCAATTCATTTGTGATGTTATTTCGATTCAAAGCACCATAAACTTCGTTATTGATAAATGATATCGTCTTTTAAATAGTAGTTGATTTCCTAACCATAACATCTTTTTAAGACTAGCTAGATATAATTGTGCAACATAAACATTCAATCGGAAAGTAGAATAATCTCACATTCATGCAAGAGGACAATAGTCCCGCAGATGCTGGTAAGTCCCAGCATCTAGTCTTTGTTATATACATCAGACTTGAGTTGAGGTGGCCCTAGGGCGCCTGCGACGTCGAGGCGGAGGGGGAAGCCTTCTCGCGCTGCCATTGGATGATGCGCTCTTTGAGCTCACTCGCTGGAAATATGTTTACATTGAGAAGTCAAATAAGCAGGTTACGCTTTTATTAATCCTGCTTAAAGTGACAGCTAAATGGTGCTTGTTTGTCAATAATCAATCGATGGAATACCTGTTAAATTCAGATTGTGAAAATAAAGAGATTCCATTAGTCTTTTTTATATTTACCACCTGTTGAATGGTAAAGGAATATACTGATGTAAGTTACATGCCCTGAAATGCATGTATAATGTACCCTAAGTGCGGCAACTAGACCCCATTGGGACGAAAAAATTATCGGTGAAACAGACGGCAGGCGGGCGAGTTGAATGCAGTCATGATAGCCGTTCATTAATTAACACTTTCGTCAGGTTCCGACACTGACAGCAGGATAGCGTATATAATTTTCAAAGAGTGCGACAGAGATGGCATTAGAACCCGTGTCGAGCGAGACCCATAATTTATGAACGCGTCCCTGAGAGATGGGTTAGTTAGTTTTTCAAGTTGGCGTGGATTGCCAAATCCGAAATGGTATGGCGAAAAATGCTCAAAAGGAGTCTCGGGGCCGATTTTGATGAAAACCAAATCTACATCATTAGATGTAAAATAATTAACGAACCGGTTGATAAAAAAAAAACCACTATTTTTGCACCATTCGATTGTGTTGCTTATAAAAATTAAATTCTGGGAAGTAATGTCAAACGTCAAACTAAAGGAAAAGGCTTATTTTGAAGATATTACGATTTAACTAATCATTTGTTCGAAATTACGCCTATTATTCCAATACATAGCCGAATTCGATGTCTCGTAGGTTGCACAGTATTTAACGTTACACGATTATTGATTCCAATGCGTATTGGTAAAATCGTAGAGTTCGGATGTGTGTTGACTAAGAATAGTTACAGACTGAGCAATTGCATGAAAACATAAAAATATGAATCAGTTTATAAAAAAATGAGCACTTTCATGATTACTTCCTAGAATTGATCTTTATAAGCGACACTATGATGGTGCAATAATATACATTTTTTTAAATCAACCGTTTCTTTTCCCAGATTGGGAAATTATTTTTTCGAAAATCTATTGATGCAGTTTTTGTTTTCATCAAAATCGGCCCTGCGACTCCTTTGATAATTTATCGCTATCCTATTCAACTAACTCTATATAGGGGGTTAAAAGTTTCATACATTACGATCTGCCCACGTCTACAATCTGCCGACCACATACACACAGCCTTTCTGTCTACGCACACGACACTGCACTGTAGGCGTGCGAGGGAGGTATGCGGACGGCCATTGGCGTAGCGAGGCTTTTGTTGTGAGAGGGGGGGGTGGGGGGGTGGCACCGTGGGGCCTAGTACGGGCCAATTTTGTTTGTTTTAAATTAATAGTTTGCCGCGGTGTTGAACAGAGTTAATCCACAATGCCATGTTCTGAAATAATTATTCAGGTCGCAAAAATTCTTAAATAAGTATAGGTAAGTATTAAATTATTTTTTCCGGTGGGGGCACCGGGCTTTTTGAGGGGGCCCGTGCCCACGCCAGCCCCTACCTCGCTACGCCAATGCGGACGGCAGCGTGAGGTGCTCCCGCCGTTCACCTCAGCCCCCGAATGCAATCGACTCGCGCGCTTAGTGTATAGCGATAACGTAGTATGTTGAGCGTCAATTGTAAGTCCCACCCAAGAAGTAAAGTCGAAATCTAGCTCTGATTGAACTAAGAGTTTGAACTTAGTGTACCTACCAGAATGGGGGTCATGCATACCTGGACGTAATTGATCCTCAGTCAAGGGTTGTCTGTTGAAGGGGTCGGTGCTGCTGTTCAGCAAGTGACGCAATATCACCGACCGGTCCATTACCTGCAAACATACGCTTTATTATGATTGATGTAAAGAGAGTATTTGTTTAAATAAAATTACGAAATATCTTTAATTCTTACATATATGTATACCTACTCACGGCTGTCTTCCAGGGGTGGGCAGAGACTAGAGATCTACATCTGCTACAGACTTCTTGTTGCTCTCACATTTATCAATTGAGCCGTGCAAGCTATATTATTGCAAGGCGGCCCGGTCGAGCTCTTCTACTTATTAATTTTGTTACTCTTCTAATGGAAAATAAGTACAAATAACTCGGGATAGAAGCTTATCTGATAGAAGATCGTGAAAAAATCATCAAAGCTGTTATTTCAGCAGACTGCTGTGATTTCTGTTCATTTGGTTTATAGATATGAGTGTATTAGTGAGATGCTACAAAAAATAAACCACCTGCTCAACTGATTTTATAGAAAAGTTTTTTTATTATTCAGTGGCGTAGCGTCTGTTTGCGCCGCCCGGGGCCGACCCGAATTTCGCCACCAGTCTATTTTCATTATAAGTCAAGAAAATCATTAAAAAAGAGTTATCATTTGAGATATTGTTGAGCGGAGGTAATTTTTAATCAGTTTCAACAAAAAATGTCTCTCACAGCTTGCGTTGCTGATTGCAGCTGTCAGGAAGATTCTAAGGCAAATAACTACATATATTGGGTACGCAATGGCAGGAACGTATGCCGCCCCCTGAAATCGGCCGCCCGGGGTCATGCCCCCCCCCCCCCCCCAGCCCCGCCCACGTTACGCCACTGTTATTATTGGACAAGTTTGCTTTTCGAGTGATAAATAATAATGAAAGACAACAACAGTTATTTAGTTTAATCAGCAGAATACATGAAATGCCGTAAAACTGGCGTATCAGTACTGATTACTTAAAACAATAGTGTCATACAGAAGGTTATCGGATCTTGGCCCCGTCTGCAGAGACGACTGTAGCTAAATTATTATAAATACCGGCTTACCACTCACGTATTATTATTATGATAATGATAATACATTAGTATTAAAGCCGGCATTTAATAATGGTGATGGTTGTGATTGTCGGCACTTGGTGGAACTTATTATACATCTTGTTAAATAATACACTTGTACTTGTCCACAGGATTATAATTTAACTTAATACACCAGACCGGTTTCGCTTATAAGCATTATCTAGGGCTTTATAACATAAAAATAACTTAAATAATATTTACATGTTTAATACGTGCGATAAAAAAAATTGTTGCGAAAAACAGGTCTGAGGTCTATACCTCAATAGTTTAATACAGGCATTTACAAAGTCTCTATGTGGCTGAAATGTTAAATTTTTATATATGTACAATCTGAGGCAAGAAAACAACTTTGTATGTGAATCTGTCCAGCTTAATATCTTTAAAACAAAATTAATACTCAAAATTTTGGCAAAATGGTGCCTTTTAAAATACCAGCACCAGATGATGGAGGTCATATCGTTTGGTCTATTACGAGAAACAACAGAGAAACGGATTATTAAACTTTGTACTAAAACGGTGGCGTGCCTAGGCGCCTTAATAATGGTTTAGTACGTCAGCTCACGTGAGTTAATCAGACTATTTACTTACCTATTTACTGGTGGTAGGCTTCGGCCGTGGCTTTTCACCACCCTCATGACGAAACTATGCTGCTAGTCGTGTTCCGGCATGAGAAGCCGTACCGGCAGAGTGGTTGTTCTATTTTTAGATACTTTCAGGTGAGAGTTTCATATTGAGTCTCTTTCCACCAGGCGTGGTGGTGGCGGCCAAGCGTGAGGCAATTGTGGATAAAAAAAAAATGTGACGTGACACGTACATGTCCGGAGGGCAGGTAGACGGGGTCCGTCATTAGTGTGTCCATCAGCGGGTCCCGGAACTCGTCCGGCGCGTCCGCGAACTCGTCACTCTTCTGCTGGTTCGATACTGTAACAAACACTCGCTTTGGCATCGAGATACGCGGAAGTGAACGTACAGGAGGTGGGAGTTTAGGTAAATGGACTTTACGGGACGTCCAAGAAGTTGGAGACAATACACCAACTAGATTGTGGCAGGCCGGAACTCTCCCTACCAATGGACTATACGGGATTACTGTATAATTTCCGTCTTGTTTTCTCGAAATGTAGCAGAAAAATTATACACAAAGCTGTCGAGGTTGCCTGGAACCTGATAGCGGGTCCAATTCCTGGTTTATTGTTTTTTCTACGAGTACGGTTTTTCAGACAATGGAAAGAATAAATCCCCACTGAAACGATACATAAATATGGGACGTTTCCCTGTCTGTACCTATGTTTGCGACTCACGAAAATCTACTGAACGAATGTTGATGAGGTTTTCACTGTTGTGTACGCGCTTAGGGATCTCCGCCACTTCGCGGAATTTCTGGACGCTTTCTTAGCAATTTATGACAGATTGTTCACTTTCCGCCAGCTATAAGGTGTCATTCTACCTTTAATTGATTCCGGTTCCGATTTTTGCACAATTCTAAAATGAAATTGACTCAAGTGCTATTACAATGTTTAGGGCTCTTCCTTATGATTCGAATATTTTTCGACATTACGATCACTGGCGAATATTTCATTATATCTTTAGCAGATATGTATCTTCCACAGACATAATGCGCATAGAAACCTTTGGGCACAGAAGAAAATAACCAATTTCCTCTGTGCCTTCATCGTTGACCGATTTTCCGGCTTCCCTTGAAGTCCTTACGTGTATCTTGATATCTTTCACAATGCAAAGCGTCAACCAGTTCATGGCGTGAACAAAAATATGGCACTAAACACTAAGCCAGGTGTTGGTGAAAGTACACGCAAGCAAAATAGCGGACCAAAGCTAGTCGAACATAGTACTTTCTTTTCCAGGCCATCTTTTCTCTTATGAGAATGGTAAATGTGATAGACGTAAATATAAATGAAAGAACCTCACCAGCAATCTTGTACGCATTCTCAGCGAGCGCCTTGAACCGTTCGATCTCTGAAGGTGTTTTTATGCACGCCTTCGCTAACCTCATCGCCGCGTCGTCAAATAATTCTTTGCGGAATGATCTCTGAAATAAAAAACATCAGCTTGCATTTCACATGTTTATCACACTAAAATAAAGCGTTCAAATTTTATTCTTATGTCTGTGCATCAATCTCGCAGCCATGGGCGTCGGCAAGGGGGTGCTTGGGAATCCTGGGTTTAACGTGATAGATGTAATTCGTTTTTATGTTCAATGTATGTGATTCGAGCTGGATAGCTACTAGTTAAAAAAAATGTTTATTCTGTAAAAATAGTACAGCCTTTTTCATGTTGATAGGCTGTACTATTTTTTCTGCCGTCGCCCATGCCTGCAACCTTCTGGCCATCATTTACATTTTGCTAACTAAGAAA
Organism: Ypsolopha scabrella; assembly: GCA_910592155.1. Lineage (NCBI taxonomy): Eukaryota > Metazoa > Arthropoda > Insecta > Lepidoptera > Ypsolophidae > Ypsolopha > Ypsolopha scabrella. Next base: position 19,813,983 of record OU342977.1, read on the forward strand.
GACACGACACATTATCAGTTATTATCTGGCCAGTTTTAATCCGCTTTACAACCACTCAAGCTAAAAAGGCCAGGGATAAAATGTATTAGTAACATTACCAGCTTAATGTAAACAGTTACAGAAATGTACTAAAGATAGTAACTAGGAGAGTAGAGTGGCTGAAGCATGTGGTAAAGCAGACTTATCTACTTCCTTCTCCACATTCTTTCGACATCCGAAAATCGAAAAACACACACAAAAATTTCAATTAATTTGTAGAGCTTACAAAGAAAGCTGTTTGATGTTAAGTTTTCGAACGGCGACGACAGCGAGTTGTTTATGTTTACACCATGAGGGCATGGCCTGTAACCTTAATTCATCGAGTACCAGCGTGACAGTCACTGTGGGTAGCAGGACAAAAAGTAACTCTTAAAAAAGCTGGCCGACATTGGCTAAACCTGGTAGGATTTGTACAGTCATGAAAAAAATCATGAAATTCAAATTCTATTCTATTCAAATTCTTTATGGCACACACAAAATTAATAATTACATTGAAACTTACGGTCTAAGCAAATAAATTTTTCCGGCAAAAAACGAAACAACAAAGAATTCATAATGATATTGAAACGGCTACTCACTGGTGATTTTATAGTCAGATTTTGAAACTAGTCAGGCGAAATCTGACAAAAAATCGTGACTAGCAGTTTCAATATAAGTATAGGTTGGTGAAGTCAACAATATGATGGTGGTTGTATGCTGGTACTAGATGGGTTAAAATCTATCCCCCTACGAGACCCTAAAATTTGTCGGACGGACTATACTGCCAAGCAGACTCGGGCGAATTTTTTTTTTTAACTATATTCATAAATTAATCATGCAGTATCCTATGAACACAGTTCAATGCTAGTACAATATTGAGATATTTTGATGTGAATAAAGACCCCTTTTTTCATGACTGCACACAACCTGCCAGGTTTCGCAAAGGTTGGCCAGCTTTTTTAAGAGTTACTTTTTGTACTGCTTCCAACTGTGAAGGTTACTATGCGCTCATGCTCTTATTGTTAATTTTTACTTTCCTCTTCAACACCACTAAAGCTTAAATGTAAATGGTTACTTGACAAAGGTGAGCAGTTTTCAGATACGCTAGCTACCCTAGTTCTACCGAGTGTAAACCGTGGTCGGTACCTCGTCGGCGGCGAGCGCCTGGTGGAACAGCTCGGTGTCGAGGTGCAGGTAGATGTTCACGAGCTGCGACAGCAGCCGCCGCGGCTCCCACCCATATTTTTCCGGACGGCGCACCTATAGACGTTAAATACAACACTTCAGTTTTGACATGTACCCTGGGGGAGAGGTGTATCGGAGTATTACATTATCGGGACAGTTAACGACCATTTTAACGCTCCAACGTGATAGGTAGTGCCACAAGAGGCATAAATACTCGCTTTTCAAGGCATGCCGGTTTAATTCATATTTTTTGTCAGGACCACAACAGCTTTCGATTAAGTAAATAGATCATGAAGAAATAAAAGATACAGTACCTAAAAGCCAATGATAGTTGCCCACTAGTGAAACAATGAATTACCTCACAGTGTTTGCCTTCACTGTTCAGGAACTGGTAAGTAAACAATTTATATGCACATAAATTCCGAAAAAAATCATTGTCTCCTGCTCGATTAATTCTTAATACGCAACTAAACAAGTATTTTAAAACAAATTAAACGTAGATTATGTTTTTATTGCGAAATCCATCGCTTTGGAATACTCCTGTGAATTTCTTAACTGTCTAAAGCAACACATATTGTAGCGACGACAGCGCCATCTGTTTTTTTAGAACAAGGCGTGAAATCACATAACGCCTTCGTAATCGTTCAGTATGTGCATTACAAGCTAGTTAGATCAAATGGTTAAAAAAATATTCGGTGGACAAGTATGGTGGAAAAATTCAACGGTCTAGATAAGTACCTCGGTGGCGCAATTGGTAGCGAAACAAGGAAATCTGTCTGGGAAACAAGAGGTCGCAGGTTCGAATCCTGGCCCGAGGTTTTTTTTCAAATTCTTGTATTTACATTTCTTTCTAATTTATCTTTTCTGGTTTGTAATGCACTCTAATACGAATATTTGAATTAAATGTAGGCTATTGGCATATTTATCTGTAGCTGTATAGAGTAAATCAACCGCGGCACATATATAAAGCGTGTATAACAAATAAGATAAAAGACCTTCAAGTTCTTGCACTTGGGTCCGCACAGCTGCTGCAGGTTGAAGTTCAACATGGAGGCGAGTCGGTCGACGAGCTCGGCTCGCAGGAACGGCTCCTTGATCTCCACCGTCAGGTATTCCAACATGTCTACTGTTTCTCTGAAACGTTCAAATAGCACATTATGGACCGAATACCTACTAAACGTCTCCAAATTACAAAATTGCAAGACATTGAAATTTGTCACAAGACCTCGAGCCATCAAATAAGCATTTAAGCATTGCTGCAAAGTCTTATTTATGTTTGAATATGATCCAAAATGCTCTAATTCGCTCCTTAGTGGCGTGGGTTTTTTACTCTCTAAGGGACATCTTATATGCTATTCGTTTCAAATGCTATTAGGACAGAACCACTATGTGCATCTCATTCACTCATGCACTTTCGTCAACGTTGCTAACGCACACAGACATCACGTATGACAAGGTCCTATCCCAATAGCATCTGAAGCGGATAGTACATAAAATAAATAACATAATGAACTGTGTAACACTGAACAGGATTTCAGGTCTCTGATTACAATTGGTTAAATGGACTTAAGGGACTTTTAATTATATAAAATTCCCTTCAAATATAAACAGGGAGCATAACATTTCAAGCATCCATAAAAATTCGTCAGCGAAATCCATATTTTCAGGTGATAAATTCAAAAGATTTTATGGACATCCATGGGCTAGTTTCTGAACAAACAAAATCTCGCTAATTTGATACTTATGCGACGAATCAAACAATCACAACGCTGCGTTGCACACCTAACCGCCGCTTTGCTTGAAATTCTCAAATGTGAAATCGGGGATAAGCAATTTCATCTACCATATATATTTTGATATTATGAAGAGTGACTATGTTACAAACAACTCTCATCTGTTGGTCTCACTTTATAATCGAAATTTGAAAAATGATTACAAGTTACAAAGGGAAATATAAAACCTTATGGTGTAAGCAGTAAAGTTCAAATCTCACCTGGCCAGTGTCAGATAAGAGCGACACTGCCGTTCGTCTTGAGCGAGTGACCTGGCGCGAGGGTCGCCGGCCGACGGGTTCAGTTCTTGAGCCTCGTGGATGCGTTTCAGGTACTATCGATGGACAACATGGTTATAGCAATAGGGTGTAGCTTTTATTTGAAGATACAGTTCCATCCATCCATCCATCAGCCTATTTCGTCCACTGCTGGACATAGGCCTTTCCAGGATATCGCCACTCTTGGCGGTCCTCCTAGAAGAAATGCCCATACTCACACACGCTGGGCAGGCGGGTTGGTGAGCGCGGTGCCGAAACCCTTGCACCAGTGACGCCGCTGCCCGTCACTAGTCTGATTTATATAAGGCCCGGCAATTGGGGATGGATATACCGCCATCCATCGGTCCCAGGCAATGGTGGGACGCCTGGTTTTGCCTAAGAGCTGTTCTCTTACTCTCCCCCGAATAACTTCGGGAGGATTTGCGAGTAAGATGGTGGTACCTCCACAGTCGAGCCCGGCATCAGCTCTACCACCTAAATTAGAAGATATGTATATACGGTGACTTTTGTTTATATGACCAAATTCATACTGGAGACTCGTTAACTGGCCCCTATATTCTGTATCTTAAAAGTTGCCAAACCGAGTGTCTACCGTCGAAAACATACATATCCGGTTGGTACGTTCGCACTTGTAAATGACGTCACAATTCGTAAATAGTTCAAATATCCATTGAAGGTTATTTTGGAAGTTAATTTTTATCTGTTTTTGGTGAATAGGAACCATAGTTGGCAACCGATTCAAAGATACAAATAGGCCCGCTGGTCAGGACCAAGGTTCAATTACTCTTTCTGTAAAATACGCAAAATAAAATGTATACTTCCCATACTAATTGAGTCATGGTTGTTCTTGAAATAGAGGCACAAAAATATTTTTTTTCGTATTTCACAAACAGGGTCATTGAACCTTGGTCATAATCATTTACCGAGTCTCCAGTATGAATTTGGTCATATAAACAAAAGTCACCTTATATATTGCATTTTTACGTGCACATCTTTTTCGGTATCATTATATTTATGGTTACTAACCGTAAGACATTCGTCCAATAAGAATGTGGTGTCGTTCATGAGCATATTGATAAACTTCACGAATTGACGACCCGAACGAGATTCTTTCACGATTGCCTGAAAATGTAAATAGTTACATATAAGAAAACAAGGTATAATTAAATATATTTCACTATTCAAACGAGCCGGTTTTGAGCCGCGAACGGTGAATTAAGGTATTATTTTATGGAAGAACAAAGTTACAGGCCCGCCCAGTCTTACCATATGCAAAAACGTTCAATACAGTAGCTTAGTTTAAAAATTACAGTGTCCCCGTACAAAATCAGCAAAAATGTTCAAAAATAGAATGTTTGTATGAAAGCTCTGTTTCCTAAATTACAGAAACATTGATATACAAATGTCTATTCTACAAACATTTTCAAAAATTCTGATTTATGAACGTACAAGGAAATGGTCGTACGAGGAAATGGACGTACAAAGAATACGGACAATGGATATTCGGGGAAAAGGACGTAACAGACCGAATCCGCATGAAAATTTACAAAATTAATTTCAGTGCACGACATTAAAATACACTGTAATTAGAGTGCGTCTGGAAACACTGGGCCTACCGAGTGACTGAGTCGCTTTCTGCTAGTCTAGCATAGCAAATCATATCGAGCTCGATAGCGCTTGATACAGTGCTCTGTCTCACTCTGTTGATCTACCTAAAGAGGGACAGACAGTGTATATCGAGCTGTCAAAGCTCGAGGTGGTCTACTATGCTAGGTACCCGAGGTTGCTGCGCGGTGCAGGAGGGGTGACATCGCCTCTCTCTCTCTCTCTCACTCTCCCGAAGTCTCACGTCACCTCACCCCTCCCGTACCGCGCACCAACCTACTCAGTTAAGGGGGATGGTCCAAAGCCGCTCTCCATACAAACTTATCGGGACCAACAACCACGACAAAAGCATTATAATTTCGTTGTGTTACTTTTTTCTACATATTCCATCAATTCTACACCCGCGAATAATCATTTTTTCACCAAAAAAAATGTTTTTACTGGCAAAATTTGTAGTTTAAAAAATGTATGAAAGTATTAAATAGCAAAATTTGATAGAAAACAACTAATTATTCGCGGTTGTAGAATTGATGGAACGTGTAGAAAAAAGTAACACAAAAATAATTAAAATGCTTTTGCCGTTGTTGTTGGTTCCGACAAGTTTGTATGGAGAGCAGCTTTGGACCATCCCCCTTCAACAGTAGTCATGTAACAAGCTATAAATGTAAAGACCTGTTTGTGCATGGGGCGCTCCCACATGCCCTTCAGTATGATGCTGATGTGGAACCGGATAGTGAACTTGTCGTAGAACTCCGTGCTCTGTCCCGTCGTCTCGATGTCTGTGTAGAACTTCATCAACGCGCTCGGCAGCGCCGTCTGCGACATCGGGTGGTCCATGAATCTGTGGATAGGGGATGGGACTACATTTGTGCCTTTCGGGAATTTTCCCTTTTGGTATCGCATTAGTTGAAGATTCCGTAACTAAGAATATTGGTAGTCGGTAAATCTATAAAGATTAAAAAAGCTTTGTCACTATTTTGTAATTGTTGGAGGAAAATTACGTATTACCACGATTCTCAGGCAGTGATATAACGACAAAGTGAAAAATTACCTAATTATTATTATTATTATATAGGTCGTTTATCTCACGATGACGCGTAAATCAAGTCGTTATAAGTCTTAGGACGTTGCAATAAGGGCCTCTGTGAGTTGAACGATCCGTATCTACATAATATTGGTGGCTCTCGAGTTCTAAAATAATGCTCGAGAAAATAACAAAACCATTCTGCTTGATATAATCATCTTAGGAACACAAACTTGAATTTACAGACAAACTCATTTTTAGATATAGTCCTTTGCAGAATTGTGCAGTTATAAATGATACACATATTTTAATTAATTTACGATATGCAAGACACCAAAGTACGTAGACTTTTAGTATCCACTGGTGGTTTACCTCTCATAGACGTTCTTCAGCTTCAGAGGAACGGAGAGATCAATAACGAACAGCACTTCCACGATCTTGGCGACCAGGTAGGGGTTCTTGATGAGGTGCGAGTGACAGATGGCTGACAGCAGCCACGTCACCACCGGGTCTTCTATGTAGTCGATCACGACAGGGGACGCGTATCTGAAAAGATACACAGATTATGATGACATATGGTTCACATATCTATTTAACTCGCGAATTTAAGCACGGTTAGTTAAACAAACACCCGGTAAGCGGGAGGTCCCGGGTTAGAATCCCGGCTCAGACCTCCTTTCATGCAGATTTACGTTATTCCTACGTTTCTATATCAAATTGATTCATATTTTTTGCTTATCATTTTGGTATGACTGATGACGGCCCCATACCATATACCGTGGGCCGAAATATATCGAGGAAAAAATAAAATTATCTTATTTTTTAAATAATTAATAACGAGTAGCGCAAATAAAAAAAAATAAAAAGTAAAGGTTAGAGAGTATAACAAAAAAAAGATCGAAAGGAATTTTTATTATATCGTGATGGATGACAAAGTGTGAAAAATATATTATTTATTTATATGGTACTTTCAATAAACACAAGTAGAATCAACCCTGAGCTCTTGAGCAAACATCACTTTTTAAGTTTTCAGTACAAATGAAAAAAATATTATCTATTACAATAGCGACTGTTATCACCAGTAATTTTTAATTTAAGAGATATCTTGAAGTAAATAAAAATATAGGTACAAAAAGGAATTTCGCCCAACGTGGGGCTCGAACCCACGACCCTGAGATTAAGAGTCTCATGCTCTACCGACTGAGCTAGCCGGGCTGTGATGACACTCTCAAATTAGTCGAAGACATTAGATAAGACACAGTCGATCTGCTAATAAATAAACACACTTCAAGGCCGCGTTGGAACCAGTTTTTTTTAGTAAACAAAATTATACTCTATAGCTGCGTAATAAGGTTGATTACTTACTGGACGGCAAACAGCATAAACTCTGCGATATCTTCCACATACCACTCGGGCAAAGCTCTGAAGACATCAGCCAACAAGTTTCCTCCCGCTAAAGCGGCATCTAACTGCTGAGTCAGCATAGCGCAGGCGGTCGAATAGAACTGTAGGCTTCGACGCATTAAGTCGTTGTCTAGGAGGGCAGTTTCCGCGCATTGTTTTGACCTGAAAAATAAATGTTAAAACACAAAATGTCTTACATAATGCATAATTTAAAATACTAAAACAAGCCTTTCACTCGCGGCTCCACCCGCGTTTATCCTGTCTCTGCCCCGTTTTCAGCTTGGGCATTGTTTTATGAACAACCTTTATAGCCTACGTGTTGACCAGGGTCACTACGATGATAAAAAAACGCATCCAAATACGTTGAAGGGTTCTCGAAATAAAACTGAACATACAGACATACAAAAATTAAAAAAAAAATAGTTTGGCCTCAGTTTTCAATTCAAATTTCGTAAAAATAATCAGACACAACACTTTTTTAATACTTTGGATGCGGTTTTTAGGGTTCCGTACCCAAAGGGTAACCAACGGGACCCTATTACTAAGACTCCGCTGTCCGTCCGTCCGTCTGTCACCAGGCTGTATCTCATAAACCGTGATAGTTAGACAGTTGAAATTCTCACAGATGGTGTATTTCCGTTGCCGCTATAACAATAAATACTAAAAAACAGAATAAAATAAATATTAAAGGGGGATCTTATACAACAGCCATGATTCTTTAGCCGTTTTTATAGATAATGGTACGGTTTTTTTATAATCATCGTAGTGACCCTGTTCGACATATAGGCTATAAGGGATGTTCATAAAAAGACACCTTAGCCGAAAACGGGGTAGACAATGAATAAACCCCGGCGGAGCCACGGGCGAAAGATTTGTCATTTCATAAAGATTTAAAACTGCCAAACAACGTCGAACCCAAATAGTTCTTTAATCTATCTATACTACCTCACTATATCACCTAGCTATATTACAATACATAAACAAAATAAAAGACCTAACTCTGTTATTCAACAGTTGATAAAATATTCCTAACAAGCCACTGGCCTTGTTGGGTTAGTGTGCCCACTAGTGCCGCTAGTTTTCACGTCTGCAAACCCTGCTTAGAGTTGATGTTGAAAAATTCGACTCTGCATATAATAGTAAGTACGTAAGCAAAGATTTGATAAATTTGACAGATCAGCTCGATAAATTCTAAACGACAAATCTTATTGCTATGAAATAAGAGCTGCATATGTGTTTATCGAAGCGACGTCGCGCCGATAGCACGTTCATACTTGGTACCCAATTTAGTTTGCAGGGTTCCGTAAACGGAAACCCTTATAGCGAAATATCGGTGTATATAGGGTGAAATTAAATCAACCCACCAAATTCATACCGGAGGCTCGGTTAGTGATCAAAAACTAGGTTGAGTAATCCTTTTGGCCAAATTCAAAAGATATATTTTTTTGCTCCCTTACTGGTTGTACAATTCCTAATCTAGGCAGTAAGGAAGCAAAAAAAACAATTTTAGAATTTAACCCAAAGGGTAATTTAAGCTTGTTTCTGATCACTAACTGAGTCTCCAGTATGAATTTGGTCTGTTGATTTAATTTCACCTTGTATTTTAAAGGAAACCTCAATAACGGCTCTAAGGTATAACTGTGCCGTCACTCGATCTATCTTCACCAGCCCGCTCGCAAAAGTAGACTTTGAACGTAATTGTAAGTATAGGTGTATGAGGTATACCTGTGTAGTCGCTCGATCTGTCTCCGCCAGCGCGCAAGCAGCTCGCGGTTGCGCGCTCCCGACAGACTGTTGCGCCACTGGGGCTCCGCCGCCATTAACTCTTCTATCACTTTCTGGAGATCGCGGAATGCTCTGTGAATACAACACACAGGTAAGGAAACCACCTGGACATTTTACACAACTCAAAAAACCTTAAACTAATGGTTTAAAAAGATCCTAGGGGCCAAATATTTGTTTTTATTTTATCCTGTATATACTAGAATCTGTGTCCACCAGAACGGTACTGACTATAGAGCGATGTTTTAAAATGTTAAGCATACAACGGAAACTTGTCATGCTATCAAAATTGTCAAAAAACATAGCTCGATCCCAACGGATACTATGAATGTGATTCTAACTAAATATTATAGGCTGTCCGAGGTATCATGATATGGGTGGCAGTGCAAAGTTGACAGTTACAGTGATGTACCCTGACGAAATATAATCGATTTTTTTTACTATCGAGAAAGTTACCAAGGTCTATCAAATCGATTTTTTATTTGATTGATCTTTGATTATCCAAACTACTTTTTGTTAATTACTAAATTAATTAAATTAAACGAACCACTAACTCCAGAGCTTGACAGTTCAAAGATTTCTTTTTTTTTGTTTTTCTCTGAATTTCACCAATAACAAAACAAAAAATCAACAAAAACTGTAACAACGTCAAAACAAATAGCACGTAAAGCAACCGCAACGAAAACACAAACCGCATACAAAATGCACTCATACTGACGCGATCCTATAAGATGGCCGCACCGATTCATCGATATATTTTCGATTATGTAGTGTTAGTAGTGTAGGTTAGCGTTCCGATCCACGCATCACGTAGCAAAAAGACATTATTATTTACTGAATCTTTTCTTCGTTAAATTTAAGGAATACACTGAGATTTTTGTTTCGATTTATAGAGGCATTATTTTTGTATTTTTGCAATCATTATTTACATTATTTCTAAAACCTATTATTTTCTTTTGTGCCTGGGTGTATGTACCTATAGTATGGTGTGAGTAGTATAGGTGAAACGGAAAATTACAAACTGTCACCCATATCATGATATCTCGGACAGCCTATAGATCATTATTTCCTATGAAATTTCCGATTTCTCATGTTGAACTTAAATATGCCAGATATTACTGACATAGGACATTTTTATTCATAATTTTAAGTTACACGTAAAAAATTCTACAATAGTAGTCTTAAAAAATAATAAAATTAATGATAACAATAAAATAAATTATAATTATAATTATTCCATGTCAAGTAAGTGTAAAATTAAACAATGTCAAAAATCAAATTATTTAAAGAAACATTATAAAGGTCAAAGGATAATTGATTAATTACAGATTTTAAATTTCAAAGAATTCTAATAATTCTAATTACTAAAAAAAAACAGAAAAACATTATTTTTTAGCAATTCGTCCACACTATAGAACGTCTGCTCGAGAAGCCAATGTTTCAGCCTCGACTTAAACGAAGTAACAGTCGTTGCGGCTGTCACATCAGTTGGGAGTTTATTGAAGTTTATACTGAAACTTATCACTACCTACAAAATTCATGAAACAAAACTGTAAGATTAAATTGATTGAGCATTCGGGTACGCAACCCTAAAACTGCATTATAACTCGGTGTTTTCAGTATTTGTTGTTTAATACCACATATGGCACATAATATACAGAAAATTCCAGACTCCCAACTAGTTTATTTTTTTAGATAGATCCCGTAACAAAAAATGATCTAAAATGACAACTTTGAAGGACCCATTTCAAAGATAAATAATATTAAGAGAATATTTTTATGCTCTGCTTAATGATGTCTAGACATTTTTTTCTGCGGATATTCAGAAGATTCGTCTCTGATGCGTGTGCAGCTCCGGAATGAGAGCGACGTGATGCATGTGCAGCGTCAGGAACCAGCACACCATCTGGAGCTTCGCTGCGGGCCACTTGTGTCTCGACAGTACTTGTCTGAACAGCCCCTACCTAGTTACGGCTGCGAATGCTCACCGGATTCGTCTCTGATGCGTATGCAGCTCCGGAATGAGAGCGACGTGATGCATGTGCAGCGTCAGGAACCAGCACACCGTCTGGAACTTCGCTGTGGGCCACTTGTGTCTCGATAGTACTTGTCTGAACAGCCCCTACCTAGTTACGGCTGCGAATGCTCACCGGATTCGTCTCTGATGCGTATGCAGCGCCGGAATGAGAGCGACGTGATGCATGTGCAGCGTCAGGAACCAGCACACCGTCTGGAACTTCGCTTCGGGCCACTTGTGGCCGGAGTCCTTGTCTACAACAGGGAGTATCTAGTTAGCTCGTGCTCTTGTTCAAATTTTGTTTTTGCAAGTAATACGATGGCGCATTCATCTCTTCAGTATTTTTCAAGTAGTTTATAGTATTTTTGATGTATTATTATAATGTGAAGGAAAATCATATGATTCGTACAAGACTATGGATAAGCAAAGGGTCTTAAAACGGAAGCCCTTACACCGAAGCTTGTCTGCCCGGTTGCTGCATAATTCAAGAGCGGCAAGAGTGTTTTTTGTCATTGTTAATTGGATATGAATAGAAACGACCGTGTCGTTTTTCTTACGACGTACGCTTACCAGGGTACTTAAGATGTTAGACCATATTGAGCTTTGACAGCTCGATATACCACTGTTTGTCCCTCTTTAGGTAGATCAACAGAGTGAGACAGTGCATTGTATCAAGCGCTATCGAGCTCGATACGGTCCTTCATGTTAGAGGTGCAGTTTTATAGAAAGATACAAAAGTGTAAACGTTACTCAGAGCTTCGAGCCAGTCGTTGGCCTCCTGCGACGAGAAGAACAGCCTGGTATCGTCCTTGATGTTGGCCCAGAAGTCGGGCCGGAACGCGTACAGCGGGTATACGCGGTCCATCTTGATGCGCACCGACAGCAGTTGCAGCACCGAGCATACGTTCAGCATGAACCCGTCGCCTGGGAATATTAAGCCTTATTATTGAGACCTGACGGTTTGGATTCGTTATGTTTGTAGGTGTGCTTGCTGTAAGCGACATATCCATTAGCTGGACATAGGACACAACATTTTCTTTGGCTGTCCTGATTCAGCCAAAACTAGCAATATGCTTTCACACAAGGGCGTAGCAAATGGGGGGGAGAATAAAAATAATCTAAAAAATCTTTCATCTGGCTGTGGTCGGTCAGCAGTGGTGGTTTAAAATCCGGCACACCCCAGAAAAATATGATTGCTTCTCCCTTGGCCCTCGATGTGTGGTCTCGAGTTCATATTACTGGTACAGTCGTCTGCAGTTTAAGCTACCAATTTTGATGGTTCCGCGCCCAAAGGGCAAAACGGAGCCATGATAAATTAAAAAAGTTAAAGCTCGACTGGGCCGTCTCAGAAGGAGGTACTCGTATACCAAACAAATCGACGAATAGAAGAGCATATGTGACGAGATTAAAGGATATGGAAGAAGCGAAATAAGTGTGTCAGGATCGTAGCAGATGGAAATCTGTAGTCTCTGTCTACCCTTCTAAGTAACAGGCATCAGTCATCTATATAAAGGATGTTTTTTTTAGAGGTATAGAACTTTGAAATGGAATAAAACAAAGATGATTTTTTTTATTGATATGAAATTTATTTTATTCGAAAGACAATCTTCTGGCATTATAATTTAAATATGACTTCTGGCATATGTCCGCCACGGCTGGCTCGGACGTAGTCAAATCTGGAGGTCCAATTTTCGATGACTTTTTCCAACATTTGTGGCCGTATATCGGCAATAACTCGCCGAGTGTTGTCCTCCAAGTGGTCAATCGTTTCGGGCTTATCGGCGTAGACTTTTTTCGTTCATCAATTGAACAACCATGATGTGCAGGAGTTGTGGTTTCAACAAGACGGCGCAACATGTCACACAGCTCGTGCCACAATTAATTTATTGAAGGAAACGTTTGGTAACCGCATAGTTTCACGTTTCGGACCCGTGAATTGGCCTCCAAGATCGTGCGACTTAACGCCACTTGACTATTTTCTGTGGGGATATGTGAAGTTGCAAGTCTACGCCGGTAAGCCCGAAACGATTGACCACTTGCAGGACAACATTCGGCGAGTTATTGCCGATATACGGCCACAAATGTTGGAAAAAGTCATCGAAAATTGGACCTCCAGATTAGACTACGTCCGAGCCAGCCGTGGCGGACATATGCCAGAAGTCATATTTCAATTATAATGCCAGAAGATTGTCTTTCAAATAAAATAAATTTCATATCAATAAAAAAAATCATCTTTGTTTTATTCCATTTCAAAGTTCTATACCTCTAAAAAAACACACGTTATAAGGTCCTGCAATTCAAAGTGAAAAAAATTTAATAGATGATAGAGTATCCCTAATAGACCACATTCCACTGAAAACAAAAATATTTGCGCGACTTTTTTTTTACCTTTCCATAGAAATTTAGTCAGCTGATTTAACCACTTTGTTTTGGGAAGTGAAAAAATTAATTTAGTAAAAATGATTTTTTCCTTCTGGAATGTGATCAGTTAACGATACATGATTTACCCTAGATTTATTTTCACTTATTATTGTAAGACTTTATATGCATAAATACTAATGTTGTATAACACGTCACGATCAAAAAGTTTATTTTTCTTTAGGACCTAAAATACACTCGCGAGCAAAAAGTTAACATTAACGTAATAACGTATTCTAAGACCATGCGTGTAGCGAATGCTTTGTTTAATTTCAATTAATTTTACTTCTTGATTCGATACTTTTTTTAAACCACTTAAAAGTAAACGTGGTCGTTTTGGTATCAAGCCCTTGATTTGAATAACAATCACATTTAATCAGCATGTGTAAGCAATTCGAGTCAAGGTTAGAGTTGAAATGCTAAATAATAACAACGCACGTCCTCCTTTCTTTTGACCATCAATTCTGCAAAGTAATTTCGTTTGTAAACAATGTTATTAGCAGACAACTCGAGGGCGTAAACAAAATATTTACATGTTAAGAAAGAAAATAAGAAACTTGGAAAGGAAAATGGTTGGAGTTCCGCCAGCACAGAATAGTCAAACTAATAGATAGAAGCAACCGAGGTGAGCGACATTCGCACGAAAATCTATTTCTGTCGAACATTAACTGTACGTTTATCGTCGCAAGTAAACGCGACGCAATCAGACCTATGTTTATAGCTCTTCATTGAAACATCAGCTCAATCTGAGAAAACATAGCTGACCTATTTATCGCCGGCAATAAACCTCGATTCCTAATTGAATAAAAACTGTTTTAATCAGTTTGCCCTTTATCTTTCATTCGGTTTTAGACTTGCGTGCCCGTGAGACGTGACCTCCCATCCCATACAACCAAATATATTTATTTGTCCACAAAAAATTTGGAATTCTATTATTTTGTATGTTTTAATCAATATATATTATTAGGCTCCTTCAGCGTTTATTCAATCCCTGCCCTATTTTCGGCTTATGCGTTATTTTATGAACACTCCTTATCGCCCATGTGTGGACCAGGGTAACTACGATGATAATAAAAAAACGCGTCCAAACCCGTTAAGTGGTTCTCGTGTTAAAACTGAACATTACATACAGACAGACAGACAGAAATTCCAAAAAATGTCGTTTTGGCTTTAGCACAATATTAAAAACCCATTTCATATAAGTTTTGAAAAAATATTCCATGTACAGACACAACCTTTTTACTACTTATTAGTATAGATAGATATAGAAAAAAATTCAACTTCTCTCCCAAAATTAAAGCTTGGCCCGCGCCTGCAATACAGTGCCCTGTTTATCAAAAGTTATTGCTGCTTTTTATCTACAAAAGCAAATGTAAAACGTGACTTGGAGCTTTTGATAAACAGTGCACAAATAACTGACCGGCTAAAGACCGCTCGTCAGTCTGTAACTGTGCTCTCCGCTCGTTCCTCTGCAGCAGGGCAGCGAAGTAGTTGAGGAACGGCTCCCTGGCGTCGGGACAGAGGAGGATGTTGTGGCAGATGTTGTGGAGCGTGTTGCGACTGGCCTCCACCTCGCGCTGCAGAGCGAACGCCATCGACCGGTCGCCGTGACGACCGCACCCCGATGTGAAGAGTCGTTCCGCTAACCGAGGGTTCTCTTCCGCGAACAGAGATATCTGGAACAAGTGTCGTGGTATGAATCCAGCGGGAAAGAAGTCATTGTATTGATAAGAATGGCCATTAACACGTAGACAGTGCGAATACAATACATAACGTACGAAAAGGGAATCCGAAAGTAGTAAACGGCTGTTGACAAGCAAAAGATTTGAAACAATGCCAAGTTCGGTCACTAGCATCTAAATGGAAAGTTTAATAATTTCATGAAACTTACAGCAAAGAATGGTCCCAGGAAGCTGGTCCTGGCGATTTCTCTTCCCGGCGCAGTGGTGATCGAGTCGGGGCATAGACTAGGTAGACGCGCGATCAGAGAGCAGATGGGGCGGAGGGAATGTCTGGGACCGGCGCGCATGTCGCACAGAGAGCGCAGGGCTCGCAGCGCTGCGTCGTGGCCACGCCCTACCGCCGGCGACACGCAGCGACGCATCTCTTCCCTAACACCCAATAACAGGGGTGTAAACACCTAAAACATATACAAGTCCGATCATATATTACGGTCCTCCTAGATGGTGCAAAGTTAAGAGGAAATGATTGAAAATGGTCTCACCTGATCGAACACTTCCTTATCCAAGTACGTGGCGAGTAAAAGTTCAGGCACGAGTCCGAGCGGCGCGTTCCCGATCAGAATGTACGGGAGTAGAGGAGACTTTTTGCACTTCTCCAGCTCGAACCCTCCTTGTAAAACGAGCACCAAATGATTCACTATTAATGTCCTTAGATTTTGTAGCAGATCACTTAAAGGCGGTTCGGAGCTCTTCTTTGGGTGCTCTCTTTCATAGAGATTAATGTTATTGTAGAATCTAAACAAGTAACTAACAGCTAGACCCTGTGTGGGTATAGTTTTGGGTATTGGCAGTGATGGCGTGGGGCAGTCTGATTTGTCTACGTCGGTCTCGGAGCCGAGAGGCCCGCTCGTCAGGTCGTCTGCACAGTCCTCGCTCAGTCGCTTGGAAGTCTCCGTGACGGCGAGTAGTTTCTGGTTGAGAGGGTCAGCGCCGTCCGCTAGTTGCGTGATCACATCCATGATGGCCGCCGACGCTAGCTCGTCGAGACTCAGCTTGGGGTTGTCCAGCATCGCAGCTGCTACTGATGGCACAAAAATACCACCTGGAACAAATTATATTATTATAGACTAACCCTTCGTCCGCGGCTCCTCTTACAGCATTGATGTTGACCAGGGTCACTTCGATGATAATAAGGAAAACTGCATCCAAATCCCTTGAGGACAGGACAGACTGAGAAAAATTCTAAAAATTGTATAATACCTAGTTAATACATATATTTTCTTGCAAACCAGACATTGGCTTTTAATTTTTAATATTTATTAATAAAAGCAAACATGTCAGTCATCAATACTTAGGCTGAGATTCAGAGTGCATTTTAAGTCCGAACTCAATTTTACAAACGTCACTCTAGTATGAGATCACGTCGCTTTTTGACGTTTGTAAGATTGAGTTCGGACTCAAAATGCACTCTGAATCTCAGCCTTATAATAAAACAGTAGAAATAGCTGTTTCTGTACAATGAAGAAAAGTAATAGAAATAGAAAGGGGGTCACTAAAGAAGACTAATAGAACAAAATTCAATGATTTTTAGAATTATTTTCTGTCTGTCTGTTTGTTCACGCACATCTCTAAAACTACTAAATGGATTTTCATGAAGTTTTCACAGCTGTACAGAGCTTAATTTGGAATATAATATAGGCTTTATTTCATTAAAATCGGATCTCGGAAAAAAGTTATCGTCATTTAAAAATTGTTGGAATTTACTTTTCTACTGGTAGTGATTAGAAGTTATAGTACGGGATCTCCTCAACGGATTCAGAGTTCGAGTTTGGGCTTATTTGATTGGTCTTTATTAGCACTTTGGTAAAACATGGAGACCAGGGTCTAGAACGAATTAGCACCACATTAGATGAAAACCAACCAATGGAACAAGCTGGCTTCAGAAAGAATTATGCTACAATAGATCACATACACACCGTGAAGCAAGTTATTGAGAAATACAATGAATATAACAAGACTCTATACATGGCTTTCATTGACTACACCAAAGCCTTCGACAGTATCAGCCATGAGGCTATATGGGAAAGTCTAGAAAAACAGGGTATACACACAACATACATTAAAACAACTTGATTGATTGGGATCAATTTGGTCTTAACATAAATGGAAGAAAACTTAACCACCTCAGGTTTGCAGATGATATTGTCTTATTTGAAGAAAACCCAGAAACTTTACGGAAAATGATACAAGATCTAAACAAAGAAAGCGAAAAAATAGGAATGACAATGAATATAGACAAAACAAAACTACTGACAAACTCTGTAAACATGGAAATTAAGATCAACAACAAGCCACTTGAGTGTGTAGACGAGTACACTTACCTAGGCCAGCTCATTTCTCATAAAGACCAAACAACTAAGGAAATAAATAGACGAATAGCCAATGGATGGAAAAGTTACTGGTCATTGAAAGAAGTTATGAAGTCTACACATCTAAGTATTGGGGTAAAACGAGAGTGTTCAATACATGTATACTTCCTTGCATCACATATGGTTGCGAAACGTGGTCACTCACCAAACACCACAGAGAAATGCTCGAACATTGCCAAAGATCCATGGAAAGAAGTCTGATAGGTATCAAAAAACAGGATAGAGTATGAAGTATACATATAAGAGAAAAAACTAAAGTTGTTGACGTGCTCTCCAAAATAGACCAACAGAAATGGAGATGGACAGGTCACATGATAAGATGTACCCAAGATAAATGGAACAAAATTGTCACAGATTGGTACCCTAGAGATGGCAAACGGAGCAAAGGAAGGCAGCAAAAAAGATGGGAAGACGAGTTAAAACTGACAGCCGGTCCTAACTGGAGAAGAGTTGCTCGAGACAGGAAACAATGGAAGAAGTTAGAGGAGGCCTTTGCCAAGAGGCACACTGAACTAAGAGATATTCTATAAATACAGAAATAAACTCAAAAATCACAACTCTTAGTTCAGAATAAAGGGCTTATTGATTGATTGATTGATTGATTGAAAACATGGTGACCAGGGTCTGATGATGGGACTGGAAGGTGGGTACGGGATCTCCGCAACGGACAACAGCAGACCCTTCGAGTTTGGGCTTATTTGATTAGTATTTATTAGCATATTAGTAAAACATGGTGACCAGGGTCTGATGATGGGACTGGAAGGTGAGTATAGGATCTTCTCAACGGACAACAGCAGACCCTTCGAGTTTGGGCTTATTTGATTGGTATTTATTAGCACATTGGTAAAACATGGTGACCAGGGTCTGATGATGGGTCTGGAAGGTGAGTATGGGATCTTCTCAACGGACAACAGCAGACCCTTCGAGTTTGGGCTTATTTGATTGGTATTTATTAGCACTTTGGTATAACATGGTGACCAGGGTCTGATGATGGGACTGGAAGGTGGGTACGGGATCTCCGCAACGGACAACAGCAGACGCTTCGAGTTTGGGCTTATTTGATTGGTATTTATTAGCACTTTGGTAAAACATGGAGACCAGGGTCTGATGATGGGACTGGAAGGTGGTAACGGGATCTCCTCAACGGACAACAGCAGACCCTTCGAGTTAGGGCTTATTTGATTAGTATTTAATAGCACATTGGTAAAACATGGTGACCAGGGTCTGATGATGGGACTGGAAGGTGGGTACGGGATCTCCGCAACGGACAACAGCAGACCCTTCGAGTTTGGGCTTATTTGATTGGTATTTATTAGCACTTTGGTAAAACATGGTGACCAGGGTCTGCTGATAGGACTCGAAGGTGGGTACGGGATCCCCTTAACGGACAACGGCAGACCCTTAGAGTTTGGGCTTATTTGATTGGTATATATTAGCACTTTGGTAAAACATGGTGACCAAGGTCTGCTGATGGGACTGGAATACGGGTACGGGATCTGCTCCAACAGACAACAGCAGACCCTCCGAGTTTGGGCTTACTTGATTGGTATTTATTAGCACTTTTGTAAAAACATGGTGACTATTGCATATTGTCGTTGAAAAAATCGTATTCTTTTATTTTCCTTATTTCCACGAAAATCCATTTGACGAGGGCGGAGTTGCGGGCAAAAACTAGTATTAAATAAAATGCGCTATATTTCGACCTCTCAGTGGGGTCGTCATTAGGCGAAAGGGGGGGTCGAAATATAGCGCATTTTATTTAATTTTTGTTTGCTTTTATTAATAAAAGCAATATTTGATATGACAGAGTTTGTAACAAAGGCTATGGATGACAAAGAAATTGTTGGAACGGTTCTACTTGATCTCTCCAAGGCCTTTGATTACGTAAATCATAATATTTTGCTTGAAATTTTAGATCGGTACGGAATCAGAGGGATTGCTAACGCTTGGTTTAGGTCTTATTTAGAAGATAGAAGTCAAAGTGTCATTCTGCCAATTCTCAATAAATCGAATACCCTAATAAACGGTGAGTCAAAAGTCTCAAAAATACATAAGGGAGTACCACAGGGAAGTATACTGGGGCCCATACTTTTCCTTTTGTACGTCAACGAGCTCCCTCGTGAAGTAAAGGAAAAAACTATAATGTTTGCAGACGATATATCTGTGTTTTTTAAATTTAAAAGACACGATAGATGTCATGATTTTAATAATATGGTTGAATCTGTCAAATTGTTAATTCATTGGTTAAAACACATCAATCTCAATACAAACGTCACTAAAACTAAATTACTATGCTTCAGAAATTACAACACCGAAGAGTTAAAACTTGAAATGAAAATCGATGATAGACTAATTAATTGTGTGCAAAATGCGAAATTCTTAGGTGTCCATGTTGATGATCACATGAATTGGAAAAAGCACATAGAGGTATTAGTAAATAAACTAAGCAGTTTTTGCTATGCTCTAAGAGGTTTGTCGAAGTTAGCTACAAAAAAAGCAACACTTCAGTCATATTTTGCCTTTTTTCATTCGAGAGTTTTGTATGGAATAGCAGAATGGGGTGGTAGTGTAGACGTTCAAAAAATCTTCGTTCTTCAAAAGAGATGTATACGCATTTTGGACGGACATAAATCGAGCAGGGAAACTTGCCGAACTTCTTTTGTTGAACTCGGAATACACACCATCACCGCTTTATACATTATTGAGCTCTGTAAATTAGTAAGGCGCTACCCAGAAAAATTCCCACTGAGAACTCCAGGACCGACAGTGACCGACTCAACGAACGCTTCAAATATGACTTGAATGTGCCTCCTAGTAGAACTGTTACTTATACTCGTACTACAAAACTGGCAGCCATCAAGGCTTACAATCATTTGCCTGATGAAATTAAGTCTGTAACAGGAAATAAGTTTTTCATTCAATTAAAACAGTACTTGATCACGGTTTGTCCATACAGTTTCAAAGAATTTCTTGAATCTACACCATAAAAATGTAAAACCGTTATATTATTAACCATTGCATGAATAAATGTATTTAATTAACTATAAGTATACTTCAAATGAACGATATATTAAAATAAGTTGTATGCATGGAAATAGCAAAGATTTGATTATTATTATTATACTTAGTTATATTTTATTAATAAATTAAGAATATTGTTACACCCTATGGGTAAAATTACATTGAACCATAATTATGTACATATAACATCTAAAACTGACATGTAATTTAATGCAATAAATAAATTGATTGATTGAAATACTAAAAATGGTATAACCCTCACTTTAAATTTTGAAAAAATATATACCGTACAGACATATTTGCTACATTATTATTACTATAGATTTTGCAGTTCACAAGAAAAAGACAGAGTTATATAAGAGAAATCTGGGTTTGCAAGTCTGAAATCAAATTCAAAGGAGGGAAACCAAAATTGCTTTTTGTAGTCACTAGGAAAGAGAAAAAAGAGCTTTAAACTAAAAATATGGCATAACAGCCTTTGCATTTACAAGCCATAACTCTACAGGAGTACTTCTGAAAAAAGAGTAGGATTGTCATCCAGTGGGTGAGTGATCATCACCGATGAAAATGAGAAGAAAAAGGAGCTCCTTAAAAATATTAAATGAATTTTTATAAGTTTTGAATAAACCTGGAACTGTTAACTGTCAGGCGAATTTTAAAGGCATCCAAACAGAGTTCCAAAATGCACTATGTAGATAGTATGATATTCACATTCTTTACTAGCATTTCAAAACACTTTCATACAACTGTCAAGTAACACTTTGTTTACCTCCAGTTTCAGTTGTGTCGAGTTATAAATTCTGTGGTGTGAAATTTTCATCACTCCATGTAAAAATCCTCATTATGAAACAGAGCCTCAGCAATAGGAATGTATGAGTCTTGTCTACAGTGTGTGTGAAATCGATTAATCAAACACTCTACCTAGTCGGTTCTTAAATACTGTCACTGGCCATTTATTTTAAAAATAGAACACCTATAAAAAAGAATGAAATGGTGTTCAATTTTCAAATATTTTTTTATTAATAATCTGCCAAATCACAATTGTATTCATTAATTTTTTACGATGGAGTGGACTCAGTAATTGCATTGCATGGTTGCTGCTATCCATCGAAGACAATATTCAACTTGCTTCAAAAATTAAAAATCACGAAGAGGTTCGTGTACCGTACCATCAAGAGGTACAATGAAACCTCTAGTGTCGATGACGAGAAAAGAACTGGCAGACCTCGTTCCATTAGGACTCCAGGGGTCATCAAAGCAATCAAGGCGCGTATTGCAAGAAATCCCGTCCGCAAGCAGAAACTGATGGCTTTGGAGATGGGATTAACCAGAAGTACCGTAAAAAAGTACTCAATGAAGACCTGGGACTACGAGCTTACCGAAAAAGAGTGGACATCTTCTGAACGCGCGTCTGATAGCTATGAGAGCCAAAAAATGCAAAGTTTTGCTAAAGCGGTACGCACGAAACAGACACCGCGATATCTGTTTACAGACGAGAAAATTTTTAATATCCAAGAGAAGTACACCAAACAAAATGACAGGGTGTACGCTACCAGCTCTGCAGCCGCTGGAAATGCCATTCCTAGAGTGCAGCACGGCCATCATCCATCATCAGTCATGATTTGGTTGGGAGTGTCCTACTATGGCCCTACTGAAGTGCATTTTTGTGAAAAAGGTGTCAAAACCAGTGCAAAAGTGTACCAAGACAAGGTTTTAGATCGCATAGTAAAAGATATGCCCCAGACACTCTTTGGAGGGCGGCCATTTGTGTTTCAACAGGACTCCGCACCTGCTCATAAGGCCAAAATAACTCAGGAGTGGTTCGAGCGCCAGAATATCGAGCTAATAAGGCATCAAGATTGGCCCTCATCTAGCCCTGACCTCAATCCACTGGATTACAAAATTTGGCAGGAATTGGAGGAGAAGGTCTGTTCTAAACCTCACAAAAATTTGAGCAGCCTAAAGTCATCATTGATTATAGCAGTCGACATGAATATGGTCCGTGCTGCTATTGATGATTGGCCGCGAAGATCGAAGGCTTGTGTGAAAAATGGTGGCAATCATTTTGAATAAATTTTGTGTTTAATGTAAGCTTATTAAATTACCTTTTTTAAAGAAAAAACTTTTTTTGGTTGTCATGACTAGTTTTCATTTTATAGCCAATTTTGTTTGTGACAGAATTTAAGCACTGACTAGGTACAAAATAAGCTAAACCATCAAACTTTACCTAGCCTTATGTAATAGTTTGTCGATATGGATTAATAATATTCTCTATTTTCTATCATGTTAATGTAAATTAATCACACAAAGAAATCAATAGGATAAATTAGAAATACTTTTTAATAACAAATACAGAATGCTATAGCCATAGACAAGAGACTAGAGCATAGTGGTTTATTATTCTTCTGAGAGCACAGTTTTAGCTTTTTGATTTATGAATAAAGATGTTGGAGCTGAGGTTAAAATGCAGTTTTATTATTTTACGTGCTTTATTGCACCAGAATGGGGAGAGAATGAGATCTACAATAAACATAACCAATGCTATAGAAAATAAGAAGGACATACCAGCACTATCTTCTGACCATGACACTTGTAGTATTTTGGCTGTGATCTGTCGTAGCTGGTCTTCTGTGAGCTCGGAGCAGCTGACAGTCCTTGATCTTGACGTACTGCGGGCCGGGGATGCTGTTGAGTCATTGTCTTCCACCTGATAACACACATCTATTAGTACACCTGTTTTCCTAACAGAAGAATGGTTGGAAATGTTTTAATATACTCACCTCCATAGGTTCTTGATGATGTTCAGACTGTGAATTTCTCTCTGAACTATCATCCACTTCCATAGAGAGTGACCGTCGAGAGCAGCTTGGTGATGCATTACTAGGCCGTGGCCTCACTGGTGATGGCTCCACAAATTGTGCTGGTGACATGGACCTTGATGTGCTGTCCCCCCGCGTGCCCACATCCTCCGCACCACCTGCTGTCTGGAGGATACTGCCTACTCTTCCTGAACCACAAGTTAATAATGTGTCATCTCCCATTGAATCAAAACTGTTGTACTGTCTGGTCTGGGACAAGTCTGTCATTTTTGTATCTGGCATTTCATCTAGGAGGTTTTTATCTGACTTTTCAGTGACAATTATACCATCTGATGGTATTTGGTTCTGGTTAGTAACATCACTTTTACTGACTTGATCGGTATACTTTGGTTCTTTGTTAGCATTGGCAGCATCTGTGGGAGCGGTGGTGTCTGTGGAGGTAGCAGGAGGAGAGAGGCGGGAGGGTGGCGGCAGGGCAGCATCGGGGGAGGGCAAAGAGGCTCCAGGGGTCGCGGGCTGGCTGGCAGGCGAGGGCACGGGCGCTGGCTCACCCAGGGCTGCCAGTCGTGCCAGACGACGTCTCCTTATCTGAAAATACCAAGCACCAGCTCCAGTCACACGTGTAGCCTTCCGAACACGCGCCAATATGTTACATACACCAACACTTTGTTTTGTTACGAAATTAGATTTGCCATACGCAATACGCCAAGGTCCGTACACAAAACAAAATCCAGACTCACCTCTTCCTGACTGAGTTCACTCATGGTTGGTATTTCTTCTTATGTTTCGAGTGGTGACTGTTAAACACACTATGTTTCTCAGAATTTCGTCCGTAAAATCTCAGTACAAGAGAGAACACAAGAACAACAGACGAGTCAGTCACCCTTCTCAGCTGAGACGATTGTTTGTGGTTGGAAATGGAATGACAGGTAGAAAGTATGAAAATATACGCGTCATCTTCACCTCTTATGCCTGTATTACACTGTGGTTTAAATAAAACCCTTACAATTTATGATTTGGTTCTATAATTTAATTTCGTAATCACTCATCGATAACCTTTATTTCATCGGGTAAACTAATTTCAAATCATATGGTGTGGTGTGTGTGGATGTAACACAATGCTAGCTCTTTATTCTCGTTGAATTATGACAAGGCGTGAGGCGTGTGATGCATGCGATGAAAAAGGAACGTAGCCTGATAAAAAATAGAGAAAAAAAAACCCGGGGCCGCGTTCAGTTTGATCGCCCGCTCATCACTGACATGACAACACAGGCTAATGAAAATGAAAGTTCAAAATATTCAATAATCTCAGTGTAGTCATACGAGCGCTCTTCCTCACTCATTCACACTCATGTAAAAATAATGTACGTTATATGTAATGTATATCCTGTTGATAGTGCTCAAATTGAAGTAAGCGCAAGTTTATGATCTGAGTAGGCCATGGTATTAAGAAAACAAGGTATGCTCTTCGAGAGCACAAGACGACGTCATCATGTATTTTGCCTTGATTTTTCGGCCATGGAGTAGGCCTTGATATTTCGGCCATGATCAAACTGAACTCGGCCCAGTTGATTCGCGGCGCGCAAAACGGAATATAGACTTTGACAGGACTGACAGGCAAAATGTGATGTGTGTGGTCAATCATGATCAGATCAGTTAGATTCTCTCTGGAATAGAGATTTCGAATGAAATAAATAATTCATTCATCGAATAGAAGAAGTTCGAGGCGACTGTTTTGAAATTCATTTAGAAAATGGTGTGACTTCAGCATTATTATCCGGTACCTACGGCGAGCTGCTGTCCAACACACCAGACCGAGTGAGGAGGATAGTGTTCAGGAGCCAGCGAGCTTGAACAATATGACGAGCTACCAGATATCGGACCTAGTCTCAGGGCTAAAGTCTCGTCACGACGAGCCCCGGCGCAAGTCCATCCGGGAGCTCTACCACTTTGCTAAGACGGAGCTGCGAGAGATGCCACAAGACACTCTTACTCAAGTACTGGATGAGTTCAATCAGCACATTCATGCTCTAGTCTCAAGCTATGATGCCAGTGATAGAAGAGCTGGTATCCTTACAATAGGTGATTTATTTTTATTTAATATTGTTCAAGTTCAAGATGTTAAATAATTTCCATAAATTTTTTACCTTCATGGAATGTACATTTTCAAGCATTTATTTTCTTCATGACTGATTGATTCCAAAATAGCAACTATAAATTATTTAAAAATTATGTGAATAATTTATAGGTGTATTTGTGCCAGCACTTAACATTCAAAACTACTAAAACCCATCCATCCATCCATCCATCAGCCTGTTTCGTCCACTGCTGGATATAGGCCTTTCCAGGATTTCACCACTCTTGGCAGTCCTCCTGGAAGAAATGCCCATACTCACACACGCTGGGCAGGCGGGTTGGTGAGCGCGGTGCCGAAACCCTTGCACCAGTGACGCCGCTGCCCGTCACCGGTCTGTTATATTAGGCCTGGCAATTGGGGATGGATATACCGCCATTCATCGGTCCCAGGCAATGGTGGGCCACCTGGTTTTGCCTGAGAGCTGTTCTCTTACTCTCCCCCCAATAACTTCGAGAGGATTTGCGAGTAAGATGGTGGTACCTCCGCAGTCGAGCCCGGCATCAGCTCTACCACCTAGATAAGACTAAAACCCACAGTATTATGTTAATGTTCATGGAAAACAAAAATACTTTCTTTTTTGTTTTTTTTTGTAGAAAGTTAATGGCAGTCACATGGCTAATTTTTGTTAGAGTGAAACTAATTTGATATCCTCAAATCATCTGAAAATGTAACTAAAGTATATTTTTTTGTAGGAAGGAGGAAACTGACAGTTCATGCTAGTGAAAAATGTGCTTTTAACTCCTATGATGCATGATCTATTCACATTGCAACATTCAAAAGTTTGCGACAATGTGAAATGGCTCATGCACCATAGGAATTAAAAGCGCATTTCCCACTATCATGAACTGTCAGTTTGTTCCTTCGTGCCAAAAAATAGACTACATGTAGATTTTATCACTGAATATCAAAATTGATGGACAATTGGCAGAAATAAAGTGTAGAAATCAAAGAAAGTGGAGCCCTGCAATTGTTTATGGGCAGCAAAAGCGTGTTCGCTGAATACAGTGGAAACATGTCCCTTGTGGGCTAAAAAAATATTATAATACAAAAAATTTGTTGCAGTATGCCTCATTGGTGGTGATACCGAGACAACCAAAACTAGGACAATGCGCTATGCTCATTACTTGAAGAATGTGTTCCCTTCGTCTGACAGTAGTGTTTTAGAATTAGCTGCAAGAACCGTGGGTCGCTTGGCTACTACTCTAGGTGTCAAAAGAGGGGAGTATGTGGAATCAGAAATTAAACAAGCTTTTGAATGGCTGGCAGAAGAAAGAAACGAAGGGAGACGGTTATCAGCTGTACTTATACTAAAAGAACTGGCTATTACTATGCCGTCTTATTTCTACCAACAAATAAATGGTTTCTTTAACTATATTATGATAGCGTTGCGGGACCCAAAGGAACAGATAAGAGAGGCTGCTGCCAAAGCTCTGAGAGCTGCTCTCGTTGTGACTTCTCAGAGAGAAAATCCCAAGCAAGCTAACAAAGCCCACTGGTACATACAGTGCTATGAAGAAGCAACTACATCATTCTCTGACCTTACTATTAGAGAAAAGGGTTTGAGTAGAGATGACCATGTCCATGGTGCATTACTAATACTTAATGAACTTCTGAGATGTTCAAACTCCGCCTGGGAGAAAAAGTACACAACACTGATGAAGAAATTGGATGCTGAACAGGAAATAGCAGATGAAATAGCTACTCTTGGCAACAAAGCACATAGCTGGTCCTCAAAAAGTACTGATGATGGAAATCAAACATTACTAGTGTTTGAATCTAGCATCTGCAAAAAGCTTATATCAGAAAAATATGAAATGATTTGCTCGGGTAAATTATCCTACATATTTTTTTTCTTTTCTAGTTTCTCTATAATTCATATTACTATAATAAATTAAAAGGT
Organism: Ypsolopha scabrella; assembly: GCA_910592155.1. Classification (NCBI taxonomy): domain Eukaryota; kingdom Metazoa; phylum Arthropoda; class Insecta; order Lepidoptera; family Ypsolophidae; genus Ypsolopha; species Ypsolopha scabrella. Next base: position 19,841,474 of record OU342977.1, read on the forward strand.
CTTAAACTGCTGAAATAAAAAATATATATTTATTTACATTGGCTCTGGTAAATTGAAATATTTAAAAGTTTATTTTGTATTTCATTATTAACTTTTTTTTAACTGTTACAGATGTGATGGCACAACAAATATCCAGGTCTCATCATGTGCACCAGATGCTGTTACTCATGATCCCGAGGCTAGCAGCTTTCAACAGAGAAGTGTTTACCAAAAAACATCTGCAATCTTCTATCAACCACTTGCTACAAGGAAGAGAAAAAGAGAAAGCTATGGCTTTCACTACACTTGGTTTGATATCAGTTGCAGTTGACTCTGACATACAGCAGCATTTGAATAGAATCATAGACATCATTAAACACTCTTTGCAGAGCAGAGACACACCCAAAAAGCGGCTCGGAACTGAAGCGCCGATTTTTAACTGCATAACTCTACTGGGTTGCTCAATGAAGGAAAATGTAGCCAATGAAATAAAAGAGCTGTTAGAACCGATGTGTGTTACTGGCCTCAGCTTACAGCTGACCACATGCTTTAAAGAATTAAGTCAAAACTTGCCCTCCTTAAAGAAAGACATCACAGATCGACTGCTGAATATGCTGTCCATTATTTTGAGGAAGAAGCCCCATTTGCCGTCAGCTTCGAGAGCCGCCAATAGTGCAGAACAGCAGATAGTCCACATGGCATTACTGGTGGAGCCACAAGATGCAACAAAGTTAGTGCTAGCCTTGCGCACTCTGGGAACATTTGACTTTGAGTGGCAACACATACTTATGTCCTTCATACGGAGATGCACCGATCACTACCTGCATAGTGATCAACAAGAAGTGCGTCTGGAGGCTGTCAGAACATCAGCTAAGCTACTGGTGAAAGCTGTTGAGAAAGCATCCCATTCACACTCGAGAACCTTACACATTATGATTGATGAAGCAATCAGTAAGCTGCTTGCTGTCGGTCTTACAGATTTTGATAATGAAGTTCGATTTTGGGTGTTTGAAATGTTCTCAGATCCGATTTTTGACATTTATTTGGCCCAAGAAGAGCATCTGAAGACTCTGTTTGTAGCAATAAATGATGAGAACATAGATTTGAGAGAACTTGCGATGTGCACTATTGGAAGGCTGAGCAGTTTAAATCCGAGTTACGTTTCGCCCACTGTTCGCCAAATGTACATTCAGTTCCTGATTGAGGTACAGCATTCCGGCTTGACTCGTAATAAGGAGCAAGCGACGAGAATGATAAACAACCTCATATCGCACGCGCCTACATTATCAAGACCCTATGTGGATACTATCCTGAATGTCCTAGTACCAAAACTAAAAGAAAACGACACCAGCCCTGGCGTTGTCATCAGCATACTAAAAGCTATTGGGGATATAGCAGACGTAAATGGTGACGGAAACGTTTTGAGTAAATGGCTTCCCGAGCTGTTGACGATTTTGTTGGAACTGCTATCTGATACGAACTCATCAGAGAAACGTAGCGTCGCGCTGTGGTCTTTCGGCCAGCTGATTAGTGCGACAGGACATGTCGTTACTCCATACATGGAATATCCAAATTTGATGAATATTTTGCTGGGTTTCCTCAAGACAGAACAACAAGTCAGAGACAGGAGAGAGACTATTCGAGTTCTGGGTTTACTCGGAGCACTGGATCCCTACAAACACAAGGTCAACAAGGGATTAATAGATTTCCAAACAATCTCTATTTTGATACCCATTGATCCAGACGAAATCATTGAAAATGCAGATAATTTTGATTCAAATATCAGTGAGATGCTGGTCAACATGTCCCCGTTGGTACTTGATGAGTTTTATCCCGCAATAGCAGTGACCTCGCTAATGGGTATACTGCGGGACCCAGCTTTAACCCATCACCACACGAATGTAGTCCACTCAATAACGTTTATATTCCAGACCCTCGGTATTAAATGTGTGCCATACATCTCTCGTGTGATGCCAAGTCTTCTTTACGTCATTCGGAACACGGAAAATGCAAATTTCCGAGAATTTCTCCTCACTCAACTGGCGTTGCTGGTATCGATTGTCAAAATCCACATTCGGAACTATTTGGGGAAAATATTTGACTTGATAAAGGAGTTCTGGACGTTAAACAATCCTTTACAGCCAACGTTGATTATGTTGATTGAACATATTGCCGTCGCGCTCGGACCAGAGTTCAAAATATACTTGCCGAAGGTGCTTCCACAAATATTGAGAGTCCTCAACAATGACATTAGCAAAGACAAATTCCTAACAGAGAAGCTACTGTTGGCTGTTCAGAAGTTCGAGAACAATTTGGATGATGTTCTGCAACTAGTTGTCCCAGCTATAACGAAATTGTTCGATGCAAAAGACTGTCCTGTGGCCATCTCGAAACTGGCCTTAGAGACTATTGAGCAGCTCTCTGTTTACTTGAACTTCAAGCCGTTTGCTTCAAGAATCATTCATCCTCTTGCGAGAGTTCTAGATACAAACCCATTATTGAGACCGACCGCAATGAACACTCTTTGCGCTTTGATCATTCAGCTAGGCAGAGATTACAATGACTACATACCCGCAATGGAGAAGCTCTTGCTAAAACATAAAATACAATGTCAAGACTATGTTGTTTTGATAACAAGGCTGCAGTTCACGTCTACTTTAGCATCGGATGACAATTACGTGGATGATACTCGTTCGAGGTTGAGGAACAAAGGACCAGATGTAAGTTTACTTGTCATGAATCATGCATGAGACACCACATCTAGTAAGTGTTACAATGGGTATGGCGTCGGTTCTTATCAAAGTCAGATAGACTTTCTGGAAGTGTAAGTAACCCTAAGCAGTGGTAGTTCAGTAGCCAAGATGCCTGACTCATGTCGCCTGGCATGCTCTAATTTGTTTTTAGGACTTAAGCAACGTAAATTACATAAACATTGACTCTTAGCTTCGACCGTGCGCGGGTGGAAACTGTGTAGGTGACAGCTAACTTTATGCTTGCCTTCAGTCCTGATCTGACCTGCACCTCTAACATGAAGGACCATATCGAGCTCGATAGCGCTTGATACAGTGCACTGTCTCACTCTGTTGATCTACCTAAAAAGGGACAGACAGTGGTATATCGAGCTGTCCAAGCTCGATAAATATGATCTACTATGCTAGGTATCCTGAACTTTAGTCCCCGTCATCAACGAGATATCCGTTCCAGGTTGTGGCGACGTCTAGCGATACACAAACGGTCAAGAAGCTGGCCGTGAACGCCGACAACCTGCGCAAGTGCTGGTCAGTCGGCAGCAGACTGTCCAAGGACGACTGGCTCGAGTGGCTGCGGCGCCTCAGTGTCGGCTTACTCTCAGAGTCGCACAGCCCTGCTATAAGGTAATGTATCTACGTTACCAAGAAAAAATACTTTTGATGTCTTGGTTTATAAAAGCGACATCTATTGCATTCAAATTATAATTCAAATTTAAAGTTAATGCTTGTGATTGTTGGCACTTGGTGGAAATTAATACACTTTTATGTTTATTTATAACACTTGTGTAGCAGATGGTGAAGTGCGCAGATAGGTTATGTTATGATGATGAACTCGAAGATGCGTGAACGAAATAAAAGATGCACTCGATTGTACTGAATATATTGTTCACCAATATGACAACACAATGGATTATTTTGTATTATAATATAGGATTAATAAAGATAATTTAGGTACAGTTGCACGGGACGAGAAGCCGACCGGAAGAGGAAGGCTAAACGAATGTCGATAAAAGACATGTGTCAGAATGACAGATAAAACAGTGTTGCTATATAAAGCATAGATAAATTCTAACACTTCCCCTTATGCTTTACATTGCAACTCATAAACATACAAGTACAAAACGACTATATTTCCAAAACAAAAATCAACTCTACATCTATCTCTACATGCATCATATTGTGCATAGTGTACAGCAATCCTTATTTGAAAACTCTACATCTCTACATGCATCATGTCATGCATAAAGTACATCAATCCTTATTTGAAAAGTATACAACATAAATTTCATGCTACCGGTACAACATTAAATGAGTAAATTGTCGTATGATAAAATTCAAATATAATTTATATTAATAATTCTTTACATTCAAGTCGTTAATAAAATTATAATGTTTGACTTTTGACAATGGTTTAGTGAGTATATCAGCTATCATATCATCAGTAGGTAAATACTTCATACTTAAAAAATGTTTGTGCACTAAATCTTTTATGAAATGATACCTAATGTCTATATGCTTTGTCCTCTTGTGACAATATTCCTTCAATTGCAACAATTTTTGAGCACTTTGATTGTCATTAAATACAGTGACAGTTAAATTTTGACTAATAATTTCTGACATGAAGTTTCGCAGAAACAAAATATCTTTACAAACATCACTAATGGCTATATATTCTGCTTCTGTGCTCGATAAAGCAACACATCTCTGCTTTCTCGATTCCCAGTTAATAGTGTTATTTCCTAATTTTATGACAAAACCAGTATATGACTTCCTATCATTAGGGTCATTTGCCCAATCTGCATCAGTGTAGGCAGTTATATTGAAATTATTGCTTTTATTAAAATGCAGACCATAATTTATGGTACCTGCCAAATATCTTAATATCCTTTTCGCAGCTAACCAATGACTTTTGTCATAGCTGTTATTAAATTGTGATAACTGGCTACACGCAAATGCGATATCAGGTCTTGTACACACAGACAAGTACATTAAACATCCAATTAGCTGTCTGTATTCATACTCATTTTCATCAACCTTTTCTTCAGATTTTTCAGGCTTGAATAATTTACAATTAAGCATCATTGGTGTGGAAATGGTTTTACATTGAGACATACCAAAACGTTTTAACAACTTATTGATGTAAACTGACTGTTCTAGAATAAGAGAATCTTTGTTACGAATTACATTAATACCTAAGCAGCTCCTTAATGAACCAAGATGCTTTACTTCGAAAGCTTTCTCCAGTAAATTCAACAATTTATCAGTAGAACAGCTAGAAAATATGTAAAAATCATCTACATAGAGAGCTACTATGGTAAGATTCTTGCCATTCTTCTGTATGTATACACACGGCTCACATTTACTCTGAACATAGCCATTTTTGGAAAGTAGTTCATGCACCTTAATATTCCATTGCCTACTTGCCTGCTTAAGCCCATAAATGCTTTTCAATAGCAAACATACCTTGCTTTCATCACTCACAAAACCATCAGGCTGCTCCATATATATTCTCTCATTTAAGTCTCCATTTAGGAAGGCAGTCGCAACGTCAACATGTTCAATCAACATATCCATCTCGTAAGCTAGACAAAATAAAATTCTCATGGTAGAGTGCCTTACCACTGGAGAGAAAGTATCATAGTAATCAATGCCTTCACGCTGAGTAAAGCCCCGAGCAACCAAGCGGGCTTTGTAGCGGAGGAAATTACCAGATGCATCATATTTGGTTCGGAAGATCCATTTACATTTTATAATATTGGCATCTTTAGGTCTATTCACCAAATCCCAAGCATTGTTTTTTATAAAAGACTTGTACTCACAGTCCATAGCTGATTTCCATTCTTGACTTTTAGAGGAAGACATAGCCTCTTTAAAAGATTGCGGGTCCTCAGAGTCCGATAAACTGGTAAATAAAGACAGGTCATAATCATCATACCTTGATGGAATTCTACCTCGAGTAGCCCTCACAGGCCTACTACCACAATCAGTTACAGGAATTTCTGCACTAGATATCGGTCCACCATTGGGCAACGGGCAAGGTGACTGCTGTTCATCAGCGTAGACGCCACCTCGAGACTCCTCGGGCAAAGACTGCTGTTCATTACTGGTGTGGAACTCATCGTTGACCTCGCCATCTGAAATAGCATCAGAACTTAAATTATTTTCAATGTCAGTGGAATTTATAGATAATTCATTATTTAAATTTAATTCCTTATTTGATTTCATATTTGAAGCATCATTTTGTAAAATAATATCATAAAAATTATTTTTATTTTGGCATGTGTCAACAGAAATAAAATTATTATAAAATTTATTTTCTAAAAATTGCACATTCCTTGATATTAAAACTTTTGTAGGATCGGATGGTTGTATGAATCTATAGCCTTTAGAGTTTTCACAATAACCTACAAAAATGCATAACTGTGATTTAGCATCCAGTTTGCTACGCTTACAGGTAGGCAAAAGACAGTATGCAAGACATCCAAATACCTTGAGATGTCCGAGACTTATCTTGCGTCCGGACCAAATCTCTTCAGGCAGAGAGCCAGTCAGAGCAGATGCAGGGCTTCTATTTTTAAGATAAAAAGCTGTCATCACAGCTTCACCCCAAAATCGCTGACTAAGACCAGATTCTAGTAGCATACATCTTGCCTTATCCATAATGGTACGGTTTAATCGTTCCGATACACCATTCTGCTGTGGCGTGTAGGGTACAGTGGTCTGGTGGACTATTCCTTGCTTTTCAAGGTAATCAGAAAATTGAGCATTGCAATATTCTCCACCACAATCAGACCTCAGGCATTTAATTTTTAAACCAGTTTGTTTTTCTACTAATCTTTGGAACTTAATAAAATGTGACATTACCTCAGATTTCTTCTTCATGAGGAATCCAAAAGATTTTCTTGAATAGTCATCAGTGAAGGTTAATAGGTAGCGTGCACCATTCCAGCTGCACGTCTTCATGGGCCCACAGACATCAGAGTGCACAATCTCCAGCTTAGCCGCTGCTCTTTGCACTTTGCCCTTAGGAAAAGGCTTTGCCGCTTGCTTCCCCTGAAGACACGGGATACAATTCTTGATATATTCTTCCTGTAAATCAAGATCTGGCATTGCATGCTTTCTAAGATTGTACATACCCGAAAGACTGAGGTGCCCCATTCGCCTGTGCCATAATAATGTAGACACTCCTTGTGCAGCAACATGTGCGTTCTGTCCTGCCTCCTGCACTGATTGTAGGAGTGCTGAAGAACGCTGCTTCTCTTGTGCTACGTACCCAGTCAATTTGTATACGCCTTTCTGTAGTACAGCATGGCATACAGATTCACCTACGACTTTACAACTGTCAAAAATATGACAACCATCCCGATCAAAGATAACTGTCATTCCCTTCTCAGCCATTTTACTCACAGACAAAAGATTTGCAGATAACTGTGGAACATGCATCACATCTAAAATCTTTCTTGCATCACCTTTATCAAAAGTCATACTTACATTGCCAATACCGCAGCTCTCTATAGTAGAATTGTTTGCAATTGTTACTATATTCTTTGAAGACTTAAACTCATCAAACATATATCTATCTTTACACATATGAGAAGAACAGCCGCTATCAACTATCCAGTCCGATGAAGCATCAGTTGCTATGAAACTTGAAGCCACAAGTGTTTGCTGCTTATCTTGGTCTTTTTCATAAGATTTCTTCTTCAACCTTTTTAGTTTAAAACATTTCGCTTTGATGTGACCAATTTTCTTACAGAAACTGCAAACCACTGGCTTTCTGGTCATTGAGCTGAATGCAGAATTAGCTGGAGTTGAATCTGTAATAAGCAGTTTTCTATGTTCTTCTTGAATGAGCCGCGTTCTGACAAGTTCGCTTGAAAGTTTACTCGTAATACATGCAGTTTCCAAACTGGTGACCAGTGTATCATACTCTGCTGGAAGTCCGCTGAGTAACAACTCGCCTATTTCCTCATCTTCTACTTTTCTACCCATCTCAGCAAGCTGCTGGGTTAAGATGATAATTCGATTGACATAATCCGACATGTTATTAAAATTAACAAACTCACATCTGTGTAGTTGTCGGAGTAAAGCCACCCGTCTGTATAAACTCTTATCTTCGAATATCGTCTGTAGCTGTGTCCACGCCTCCTTAGCCGTTTTGGCGTTAATCACGTGTTGGAAGCATGATGGCTTGAGTGAAAGACATATCCGTCCGAGTGCACGCTGATTCCTCTGTGAGTCGGCATCACTGCCCTCGACGCAATCCCATAATCCTTCCATTGTAAGTGGCATTTTTATGGAAAATTTCCATGTTAAATAATTATTTACGCCCTCGAGTTTGTCGATGTTGAAACCACCCATAAACATCGTGTTTTTACCATCATCAGGGTTTTCAGTTCTGGAAATATTCCCGATGCTCTCGCTAGGCATTTTCTATGCGTATCCTGGGCATATAACCAATGTAGCAGATGGTGAAGTGCGCAGATAGGTTATGTTATGATGATGAACTCGAAGATGCGTGAACGAAATAAAAGATGCACTCGATTGTACTGAATATATTGTTCACCAATATGACAACACAATGGATTATTTTGTATTATAATATAGGATTAATAAAGATAATTTAGGTACAGTTGCACGGGACGAGAAGCCGACCGGAAGAGGAAGGCTAAACGAATGTCGATAAAAGACATGTGTCAGAATGACAGATAAAACAGTGTTGCTATATAAAGCATAGATAAATTCTAACAACTTGCACTTATCCACATAGATATTTGTATTATATATTATACCTAACCGGTTTCGCTATTCGGCATTCTCAAGGGCTTTACTAAAATACTTATTTAAATTTAATAACATTTTGAGATTTTACAAATAAAACTACGCGCAGTAAAATAACAAAAGTTTAAAGTTAGTATTTTACATTGAATAATAATTTATTAATTTTCATCTTTATCTTTATTGTTGTCTAGTTTATCTTTTTTATGTTCTGTTTTATTATGTGTAAATATGGACTAATTTGATCTGAAATAAATATATTTGTTTTTTTTTATTGCTGAATGCTGCCCCTTTCTTGATAAAACATTAGTGTTTCTTAAGTTATAAAATATAATAAAAATAAATTCTACATTTTCAGAGAAGATAGTGGAAAAAGTACCAAAGATTTTTATTTTACATTGTTATTTCATCAAACGTATTTTCTAAATAATTTTAATCGGTGTTTCATAGATTTTGTGATTTTTATTTGTAGAGCGTGCTCCAATCTGGCGCACGACTACCCTCAGCTAGCGACCGATCTATTCAATGCTGCATTCATGTCGTGTTGGACGGAGTTGGATGAGGGATCCCGCAACGAACTGGTCTCGTCGTTAGAACAAGCGCTGACAGCGCCCGATGCGCCTGAACTAGCTCTTACTGTGCTGAATCTGGCTGAGTTTATGGAGCATTGTGAGAAAGGATCGTTGCCGATATCAGCTAAGCTGTTGGGAGATCGGGCCATCAGCTGCAGAGCTTATGCTAAGGCTATTTATTACAAGGTAAGCTATTCTGTTTTTATTGTTCTTTCTCTGTCTTGTATTTTTGTTTACAAAAGAATATTCGAAGTTTTAGTACTGTTTTAATAGTTACCTCTTTGTTTACTCCTAGGAAGAACAATACAGAAGCAACCCGACTTCGCAAGTAGTAGAAGCTCTGATCCACATTAACAACAAGCTCCAACAGCAAGAAGCAGCAAATGGACTGTTAGAGAAAGTCATGCTGCAGAGAAAAAGTGGCAACACTTCGTTAAACGTCCACGTCAGGTGGTACGAGAAGTTACACAACTGGGACCAAGCACTCGACCTTTACAACAAGAAGCTAGAAACTGAACCACAAGATGCCGAGTCGAGGCTTGGACAAATGCGTTGTCTGGAAGCTCTAGGAGACTGGGGAAAACTACACAATGTCACCACAGATCATTGGGACAACATGTCTGAAGAGATGAGGAAGAAATCGGCTAAAATCGCTGCCGCTGCATCCTGGGGTCTGCAACAGTGGGAGTCCATGAAAAAGCACGTGGAAGTTATCCCTGAAAACACCCAGGATGGTGCATTTTACAGAGCTATTCTGGCTATTCATAACAGTCAGTGGGTTGAATCAAGAAATTTTGTAGATCAAGCTAGAACTCTGCTGGACTCTGAGTTGACCGCTGTTGCCGGTGAAAGCTATCAAAGGGCATATGGTGCTCTAGTCAATGCTCAATTGTTGGCTGAATTGGAAGAAGTGGTGTCATATAAATTAGTAGAAGAGAGAAGGAACGTGATTCGTCACGCTTGGTGGATAAGGCTGCAGGGCGGACAGAGGTTACTCAAAGACTGGAGGAAGATACTGCAAATACGCAGCTTAGTGCTGCCTCCTCGAGATGACTTTATCACTTGGTTGAAATTCGCTTCTTTGAGCAGAAAAAGCGGGGCCTTAACTCAAGCTCATAAAATCTTGACCACAGTGCTTGGAAACGATCCGAGTAACAATCCCGATTTGGTGCTATCGCTTCACGAACCGAGAGTTATCCTGACATATACAAAAAACCTTTGGGTCGGTGGCGAAAAGCGCTTCGCATACGATCTTTTACAGCGATACGTCGAAGGCGCAGGAAACGGTGACGAAGACCATTGCAGACTGCTGGCGCGATGCCACCTGAAGCTCGGGTCTTGGTGTGAAAATCTTCAAGAGATTAACGAGTTGTCCATCCCGGAGATACTTCGGAACTACGCGGCCGCGACCGTTCTCGCCCCTGACTGGTACAAGGCCTGGCACGCCTGGGCTTACATGAACTTCGAAACGGTGCTCTTTTACAAACAGCAAGACAATACGTCCGAGAGCAGTTTAACTGGCAGTTCAGGGGAAAAGAAGGTCTCGCGCGCTGATTTCCTCCACCAATACGTGGTACCGGCTGTTGAAGGCTTCTTCAAGTCTATAAACCTTTCGCATGGGAATTCTCTTCAAGACACGCTGAGGCTTCTTACTTTGTGGTTCGACTACGGCCACCACCCCGCGATATATGAAACGCTGTTCGAAGGAATAAGGAAGATTGAAATTAATATTTGGCTGCAAGTAATTCCGCAGCTGATAGCTAGGATCGACAGTCCACGGCCATTGGTTGCGAAACTTGTGCATTCTTTACTAATAGATGTCGGCAAATTTCACCCTCAAGCTTTAGTTTATCCACTGACCGTGGCTTCTAAATCTTCATTCGTCGCGCGCAAGACTGCCGCCAATCAGATATTGAAGTCGATGTGCTCGCACTCTCAGAACCTAGTCACTCAAGCTGCGATTATATCGGAAGAGCTGATTCGGGTGGCCATCTTGTGGCACGATCAATGGTTCATCGCTTTGGATGAAGCATCAAGGTAGAAAAATTTACTCGCTGCTATTATTCCTTACAACAATGTTAAAATACGAGATTTATTTAAAGGAAACAATTCCGTTTTCAGGTTGTATTACAGTGAAAAGGACATAAAAGGCATGTTCAAAACCCTGGAGCCGATGCATGCGATGTTAGAGCGCGGTCCGCAGACACTTAAAGAACATTCGTTCGTTCAGATGTACGGACGAGATCTGAGAGAAGCGCAGGATTGGTGCAATCGGTATAAGGTATTATATATAATAATTAATACGTATTTCTGATATTTGTTTTTCCAGTGGCTAGATCTAATATTTAGCCTTTCTTTATCGGTGCAGGATTATTTTCGTAAGAAACATGGCTTTAGCTAATTTATGATTTTTATTTGTGGCCATAGTCTTATATTTTTTCTTTGTCACTGACAAATTTATGATTGCAAACTCAAGATAATGTTTGGTGTTATGTAATGTTTATTTCCAGTTTTAAAATCATGTATCCATAACTAATAGGTAAACATAATATAATAGTACATCACGATACGAGAGCGATGAAACGTTTTCTGACGAGTGTGAGTGCCGCAATCACACGAGTCGAGAAAAAGTTTCTCGCACGGGTATCGTATAATATTTTATAGCAAAAGTGCGGAAAATGCCCCCTTTACGCAAGCGCAGTGTGCGTAAAGTGGTCATTTTACGCACGGTGTGCTATAAACTCTTTTTTTTATTAATTTCCAGGAGCATGGCAACGATAGCAACCTGAATCAAGCGTGGGACCTCTACTACCACGTGTTCCGTCGCATCGCGGCTCAGTTTCGCACACTGACCTCCTTGGAGCTGCAGTACGTGAGCCAGAGACTGCTCAACTGTCGCGATTTGGAGCTCGCGGTTCCAGGCTCGTATGCACCCAACCAGGAAGTCATTAGGATAGCGCACATTCTTAGCAACTTGCAAGTGAGTAACATCTACCACTAGATGGCGCCACTGGCACACTGATCTCCTTGGAGCTGCAGTACGTGAGCCACAGAGACTGCTCAACTTTCGTCACCTAGAGCTCGCCGTCCCAGGCTCGTATGCACCCAACCAGGAAGTCATTAGGATAGCGCACATTCTTAGCAACTTGCAAGTGAGTAACATCTACCACTAGATGGCGCCACTGGCACACTGATCTCCTTGGAGCTGCAGTACGTGAGCCACAGAGACTGCTCAACTTTCGTCACCCAGAGCTCCCCGTCCCATGCTCGTATGCACCCAACCAGGAAGTCATTAGGATAGCGCACATTCTTAGCAACTTGTAAGTGAGTAACATCGACCACTAGATGGCGCCACTGGCACAATGATATCCTTGGAGATGCAGTACGTGAGCCAGAGACTGCTCAACTTTCGTGACCTGGAGCTCGTTGTCCCAGGCTCGTATGCACCCAACCAGGAAGTCATTAGGATAGCGCACATTCATAGCAACTTGCAAGTAAGTAACATCTACCACTAGATGGCGCCACTGGCACACTGATCTCCTTGGAGCTGCAGTACGTGAGCCAGAGACTGCTCAACTTTCGTGACCTGGAACTCGTCGTCCCAGGCTCGTATGCACCCAACCAGGAAGTCATTAAGGTAGCGCACATTCATAGCAACTTGCAAGTGAGTTGTCTAACTTTTACCACTAGATGGCGCTACTGAAACTTATAATATAGGAATCACAGACCTCTATAAAGAGGAAGATAGAAATACATCCTTTATTTAAAATTAATTCTAAAACGTAAGGACATAACTTTAGCAAAGACTACGAATTCAATTATGACTATGATTGTCAGTTTACCAATAAAACAATATTTTCAGGTAATAAAGTCGAAGCAACGTCCCCGCCGACTCACGATCCACGGATCAGATGGCAAAGACTACAGTTTCCTTCTAAAAGGGCACGAAGATTTACGGCAAGACGAAAGAGTGATGCAACTGTTCGGTCTAGTCAATACGCTGCTTAAGTCTGACGCAAATACTTACAGACATGACTTGGCGATACAGAGGTATGCAGTAGTACCCTTGTCTACCAACTCGGGGCTGATAGGATGGGTTCCCCATTGCGACACGCTGTATAACCTGATTAGTGACTATAGAGAGAAGAAAACTAACAGAATGGCGCTCAGCACAGAACAGCAGATCATGATGAGGATGGCGTCTGATTTACAGAAGTTGATGTTGATGCAGAAGGTAAGAATTAGAAGAACTTATTACTTTTGGCTAAGAATTTCAAGGCCATTCAATATCAGTAGTAAATTAAAAATATAACTAATCAGCCATATATCCAACTTTTTACTGGAATCAAATTTGTACCTAAATAATTTACAGCTCAATCGTGCATGTTGTTTTAGAGAGCTATTTTTAGGGTTCCGTTGTCCGACAAGGAACCCTTATAGTTTCGCCATGTCCCTCTGTCCGCGGCTCAGCTCAGAGACTATTACTACTAGAAAACTGTAATTTGGTTATACAACATATTAACCATGCTGACAAAACGGTAAAAGAAAAAATCGCAATAATTTTTTTTAAGGGTATCTCCCATACACTTAAATTGGGAATGAATTTTTTTTGTTGACTATCCCATAGTGTGGGGTAGATATCGTCGGATATGTCGCTCAAAAACATTATGGTTTTGTGAAAACCATTTTAGATTTAGGGATCCGTTGGCGAAATATTAAGCTTTAAAGTGCTATGTTTTGTTAGAGTCAAGTGTCCCCCCCCTGCCGGCTAAACGATTGTTTATGAATATGTGGAAAGATTCACAGAACTAGTATATACAACGAAGTTAAAAGGAAAACTATCACAGCTAAGTAGGCTTTACAGGTTTACGAGTACAGGTCTCGCCAAACTTTTAGTCCCCTCTAAACATGACAAAACATGGGCCGTTCTTCGGGAGAGCAACTTCCGAGCGGACTAGAAGTTTGGCGCGACCTGTATTAGTAGACCAACCTATAAAATGAACTGGGCAACTACGGAACCCTACACTGGCCCGACACGCACTTGGCCGGTTTTTTAAATGGCGAGCACCGAGGTTACTCTATAAGTTTACTTTTATTGACGGTACGTCCTTATAAAAGAAACCTATTTGGCTCTATTTTATTTTATTTGCGCCCCGTTTTTGATTCCATAACCAACTATCGATATTTCATTTGTGTATTCTAGTCGAATCCTCAGTTTGGTCCACTTTTACAGGTGGAAGTATTCGAACACACACTCTCACAGACACCCGGCAACGACCTGCAAAGACTGCTCTGGCTCAAATCTCCGTCAGCTGAGATCTGGTTCGAGCGTCGCAACAACTACACCCGGTCATTGGCCGTCATGAGCATGGTCGGCTACATCCTGGGGCTCGGAGATAGACACCCCTCGAATATCATGTTGCACAGAGTCACCGGGAAGGTCCTGCACATTGACTTTGGAGACTGCTTTGAGGTGACATTGGCTAGAGAGAAGTTCCCGGAGAAAATACCTTTTAGGCTGACCAGGATGTTGATCAATGCTATGGAGGTGAGTTTTTGTTTGGCTAGTGTAGAATATAAAATGACATAAAATGGAAGAAAGAGTCAGAGATTGTGAGTAGGAAGGGTGACAGTTTGTCTTGTTCACACGCTTTGTCCGTTTCTTCTTTTTGTCTCTTCAGGCCCAAAATGCTGAATTCCTAAAATATTGAATCCCAAAACGTTGAATTAAAATATTCACAGTTTTTTTTTTGTCAGATAACAAAGCAATCTGTCTTTTTGGTAATCCTTCTTTATTTGTAACTGGGTCGTGTTTCTTACCGATTAATAACGCAGGAAGTACTTAATATATTTTAAAGGGGTTTTCACCTTTGTAGAGATTATTCGGAGAAGGTTTAAGGGTATCATAAAGCGGTTGGGGAGTTGTAAAATGTGATTCAAGCTGTGTGCTGTAGGCTTGTATAACTATTTATAAAACATACAGTGTTCGTTAGAGAGCTAAATCTATATTTATAATAATAAAGTAGTATAAAGTCGTGTCTGAACAAGAAATATTTTTTGCGAAATTTTAAAATGAATATTAAAATGGTTATTTTATTTCTATAGTACTGGGGCCAAAACTACATTTTTATCTTTCTGTTCTGTTTTAACTCGATAACTACGAAACGGATTTGGATGCGGTTTTTTACTATCACCGTATCGTATTATTATGTAGTCAACATATAGGCTATAAAAAAGGGGTGTTGATAAAGTAACCGCCAAGCCGAAAACTTAATACATCGATTGAACGACACTTGCAAGCGAGCAAAGGCGCGGGCAAAAGCTAGTAAATTATTAAAAAGCAACAATCATACCATTAAAATCATAACAAACAGTAATTTACACTTGAACTGTTAACCTTTGGCCCTGTAAACTCGATCTCAAGGTCAGCGTACTTAGGATCTTTGCCAAGAAATACAACTTATTTTAAATGCACTTGTAGGTAATTAGGTAGTTTACGATTTCTTTACCAACCGGACTTGGATATTATTATACAATTTTCAAAAGATAAGTCGAACCTTCCGTTCATAAAAAATCCCACTGTGTACAGTTCCTCATCGTTCATTTATATGCTTTTGAAAAATTCACGGATAAACCGAAACGGATACAAAAATGTAAACATTACGCAAATTTTCCGCGTATGCTTAGTGGGGGGGACCGGACCCGTTAAGCCCCCCCTTATACCTCTAGGTATACACTAGGCTGTGACATTTTTCGACTTTTTTCGAATTTCATAAAGCTCAAAAAAAAAAAATTTGACTACATCTTCTGCTCGCTCATTTGATTCAACGTTCGATTTTCGATTTAATAATTTTTGTATTTTTTTTTGTTGGTTTTGTCCTTATGTCTGTAATTCATCAAAAATAGATCATGAAAACTAGGTTGCTTTCTGAGGTCCTACGAAAAAAAAAACTGCTATAAATGCCCAAATTGGAAATTCTGTGAATTTACGCAGTTTTTATTTTATTTGAGACATGTTAAAAGACGAATATTTTCATAATATTTTTTATGGTATACTTATCTACGGCTTTAACAAGAAAAAAATACGAAAAATATGGCGGACGAAAAAAACATTTTCTTCTCCCATACATTTTGTACAACTTTGGATCAAATGAGCGAGCAGAAGATGTCGTCCAATATTTTTTTAAATTTTGATTGAAGTGACAAAAGGGCCACTAGCGGTCCTTTGATTTTTAAAATTATTGAACCTTGTGTCATTATTTTGCTGTTGGAATATCTTCCTTAACACGAACCAATAAAGTTCAATTTGCAATTTACAGTTCGGAAAGGGTAGCGGTCCTTTAATTTTATAAATTATTGAACCGTAAGTCATCGGAAAGTGCTCAAAAAATGTTTTTTTCTGCATATCGTGTATTCTGTTAAAACTACGGGAGTCGCCTCGCTCCGCCCCGCTTCGCTCAGTTCACTTCTAAGTACTTACATGTCAACCTAACCGCTCCTCCTCGCTTCGCTCGTCATCGCATCATCCTTAGCGGTCGGATAAAATTAAATTTAGGGAAGCCGCTAACGGCTATTTAGACACCTTCAATTTTTATTTGGGTTTTTATAGATTTCACTATTACAATATGAAATTTTAAAAAAGTGGGAAATGTACACACCCTGGTATACACCCATGCAACAGAAGGTTTTCTAAAATGATGTTATTTACAGGTAACCGGCATCGAAGGCACGTACCGGCGCACCTGCGAGTCAGTCATGGAAGTACTACACAACCACAAGGACAGCGTGATGGCCGTGCTCGAAGCTTTCGTATACGACCCGCTACTGAACTGGCGACTGGTGGAGACCGGCCGCCACTCCATGTCCGAGACCTCTCTCTGCAGCACCGACCCCGACTCTCCCTCCACGCTACCGAGTCGCAGCCGACATCATCTGCACATCAACGAGTCCATAGAAGTACCGGTCGAGATAAACCTCAACAAGCGAGCGTTGCAGATCATTAACAGGATAAGGGACAAGTTGACTGGCAGGGACTTCCCCTACGTCGAGGAGAATGTCAGTGTGAACAAACAAGTGGACCTGTTGATTCGTCAAGCGACGAATAATGAGAACCTTTGTCAGTGCTACATAGGCTGGTGTCCGTTTTGGTAAGTGGACTTTTTGTGTTATTTTATAACTTGTAATATACTGGGTTTTTCCTTAAAAAAGGGTGTCCTACCCATCAATATGAACAACTTCTACTACGGGGCCAACTCTGAAATCGCGAAAACAAAATCAGCTGTTCCATAGCAAGTTAAATACCTACTCGAACTAAATGTATGAAACAATTATTTTTTCACCATTACTATTCGAAAAGGGGTAATTGGTTCACCAAACACAGTGAATAAAACGCTCTTTTCCTCACGGAGTGAGAACAAGTAACTTTTTAAACTTTTTGGATAGGCAAAGGCATGGCAAAGGTATCTGTGACCATACAGCCATCTTAAAACATAATCACCCGAGAAGCTATAAACTATAAATCTTGCAATCACTACATTTATATGTTTTGTTCTCTTATTAATTTACTATGTACCGATTGGTTGTAAGTATAATAAAATTTGATTCAAATAGTTAATGGTACTGTTTATTTTCTCATAGTCAATGGTGAAAAGTAGAGTACAAAACTCGTGAAAAAAAAATTCCATCTCGGCTCTTGGATCGCTCGCTCCGCTCAGGATTCTACTCTAGAATCCCTCGCTTCGCTCGGGATTCAACTTTGGAATCCTTCGCTCCTCTCGGGATCCACCTTTGAGCCTCGAAAAAAATTCCCTTTTTTTTCACTTGTTGTGTAATCTACTATTTTCGCGATTTCAGTGTTCCGTCCCCATTGAAAAAGTTGTTCATAT
Source organism: Ypsolopha scabrella (assembly GCA_910592155.1). Lineage (NCBI taxonomy): Eukaryota > Metazoa > Arthropoda > Insecta > Lepidoptera > Ypsolophidae > Ypsolopha > Ypsolopha scabrella. The sequence goes on from OU342977.1 coordinate 19,859,438, forward strand.
TGATGGATAGAACATTCAGTTTTGAGGAAAAAGGTTGTTATCTTAACACCCAGTATAATTGAAATAAACGTTACTTTGCCATCCTCAACTTATGGATATATTAACAATTTGCATATCCATAACTTGTAAATATAGAGCCAACCCACTGCCAAAGGTAAAATATAGGTGAAACGTGTCATACGGAAAATTCAAGGATTAGGATATTAATGTTAATCATGTAAATGGTTTTAACGTGAGATAATAGATTTTTTGTTGTAACATATTATCTTATTTAAGACAGCTATACTCTATTTCATATAACATTAGAAAGAAGGAAAAATAGGTTCTTCATGGCGCACACTTCGACGAAACGGTGACAAAAAATGTTAAACATTATGTTTTGTGTCATTTTATGTGTAAAAGTCTGTATGACATAACCATCTAAACGATTATTAAATACCTGACCTAAAATAGTGATTTACCTATGTTTAACTTATTATAATGAAAAGGACTTTCCAAGGTACGAAATGTTATTTCAAACAAAAACAAAACAAAAATGTTCTTGGTGAAAGACCTAAAGAAGCAGGGTTCTCTAATCTTTTAAAAGAAGCAAATGCAATCAATTTAAAATTCGTGGCATTAGACGTGACAATCGGCAAAAGTATAACGTTTAAATTTTATCCGATTTTCGTGTCGCAGTCTTATATGAAATGCGTTGCTAAGGAACACGGTTGTTGTTAATTTATCTTGACTTTTTAGTTAGTGACTCAAAATGCTCTCATACGTCTTATAATTTGCCTTGTCTCTATATTTGTGCACATAAATATAAAAATAATTAACATTCTGCATAGAGTAGTGCCTATATGAAGCCAAATTATAGATTTTCCGTTGTGTTTTCTAGTAAATTAAATAATGTGCATGGTATGAAATAGTTTAAAATCCCTGCTTCTGTTATATTCTTTTTTCTAATGTTATATGAAATAGAGTAAAGATTAATAATTGAATTTCTAAAAGTATCTCAAAGCTACATCTTGTATAGGTCAAGCAAGTGCTTCAAGTTCGAAAAAGTTATTTTTGAACCAAGACAATCAACGTTACTTTAATTAAGTTTTAATTTATAAGATAAAGTAAAATATCTCTCTAAACTAAAGATATGTTAATTATAAGTTAAATTAAAGCAAAGAGACTAAAATAAATCAGTATTTATAAATACTCTTTTATTTTCCATATCACCGCCCTCATCTCTCATTCTTATCACAGGTAACCTTTCTAAAACACCTATTCTCTAGGTAACCACGCTATCTTTCTTGTAACTTACAAACGATAGTGGCAGCATTTTTGATAGAGTCGTACATAGGACCTTGTCCAGCGTGGGCTTGCTCAGATAGATCTCCATATCTCCGTCCGAGCCGCGGAACTCGTTCAGAGTCTGTCTGCAGACACCACAGGGGCCTGTGAACGTGTTCTCCTGGTGAGCGACGACTGCCACGATTTTGAACCTTAAGTACCCGTCGCATACGGCCTTGGGGACTGCCGCTCTCTCAGCGCATATCGTCGGACTGAACGTTGCGTTCTCTATGTTGCATCCCGTGTACACTTTGTTGTCCTCCTCTGTCAGTATGGCAGCGCCCACTGAGAAGTTCGAGTACGGACAGTAAGCTCGTTTCCTCGCTTCCACAGCTTCTTTCAGCAGACTTTGAACCGTCTCGCCTGGAAGGTGAATGGCTAGAGTTATCAAAGGAAGGACAAAAGTATATCGCGGTTATAAAACATAATCCTAATCGAAAAAACAAATGGAAATCGTCATAGTAACGGCATCAGTTATCTCATTAATATTCATTATCGTGCCGTAGAACAATAAAATAATGGTTTTTGGAATTCCGTACCCAAAGGGCAAAACGGAGCCCTATTAATGGCTGCTGGCCGTCCGTATGTCAGGGGTCTCTAGCTATTTACTTATTTACAGTGTACCTATTTAGAAGTTATAGTCAGAGTAACAAATTAGAATAGAATTAATAATTACCGGTAAATATTAATACGAACCACATTATTTGGGTAACTTTGGTGGAATAATTTATTTACGGTTTTGGTTAAAGTGATTAAAATAGGTTCGGCGACGAGCGAACCGATCAGTGTTTTAGGTTGCTTGTGTTGATAAATTCGGAAGCCGCGTGAAGCGGACCCCTAGCTGTAGTTCTTAAAAGGAAATTGAGAAGGAGATCCCTCACACTAATCCTCCTTACACCTCCCACCCTTTAGTTTTTTGAAATTAACTTTTTGTTAGGAACCTCTGGGGCCGCCCTCGCCTCGTTTCGCACGTCTCCGGAATTTATAATCATTAACAACCCTATTTTGTTATTATTAACAAACTAGCCTCTAATGTAACTTATTTGCACATGAAACAATTAACAAACTTATACTAAGAAAATACAAGTACAAAGGCAAACTTAAGAGGAGATTTCTTCCGGTATGAAGTTAACCAGGCGGCTCACCATTGCCTGGGACCGATGGATGGTGGTATATCCATCCCCAATTGCCGGGCCTTATATAAAACAGACTGGTGACGGGCAGCGGCGTCACTGGTGCAAGGGCTTCGGCACCGCGCTCACCAACCCGCCTGCCCAGCGTGTGTGAGTATGGGCATTTCTTCCAGGACAACCGCCAACAATGGTGAAATCCTGGAAAGGCCTATGTCCAACCATGGACGAAACAGGCTGATGGGTTGATAAAATAACGCCCAAACGGGGCAACGCCGCGGGCGAAAGGCTAGTTTGATTTATTATTATGTATAGTAGTAAGTATTGATTAGTATGTATTTTCTTTGTGCAGTTGAATTTTTTTGTACTATTGTTTGATTACTCCTTGTGCTTTTTTTATCTTGTAAAATAATGATTTGCTGTAAGAAATCTCTTTTTAGAATTACATTTAGTACATACCTGTTCTTTTTTTGTATGTGCTGTGATGTGTATACAAATAAAGTATAAAGTATGATTGCTCTGGCCGTAACATAATAATATACATAAACAAAATGAATAAAAAATATTTTCATGCAGGTGATAATCTTTATTGAAGGAATTCGTATTTCATGTATGACCGAAGGTTCATTGTTACTCGTATTTGACAGACGTTAGTACATGATTGCATTTTATTTAAAAAACAAGTTCTGTATTTTTCTTATATGGAACTGATAATGATGAGTCTGACAAAATTGTATTAAAAAAATTAACAAACTGCCAATAATGTTGCATCTAGTGAGACAAATGCTTTTGGCTGGATTATTCGGATTAGACATCGCAAAACTAGGGCACTGCGATGAACAGAAATAGATTGATGTCTTCAAAATAAAGACGCTTTCTTCTGGAACCAACTTCATAAGCTACTACAACATATTTTTATGATCTATTATTTATGATTGAATGAATAATGTACTTACTCAAGGACTGGAAGTCCACGATTTGATAAGCGTCCATGGTGTATGTCCGCTGGCGGCGTGTTTGATTCAATAAAACTTAGAGAACTATTCAAAGGCGCGTCTGGCCTCGGGCCCAGTCGTCGGTCAACTGATTAACGTAAACGATCTCTGATTAGATATTATACGCTTGCGCTGTCTGCTTAACGAGCGTAATCGAGCAATTTTTGCCCCCAGTTAGTACTAGTTCACATGTATGCCTGACAATAATTATAAGATGTCCGGCGAATTTCGCTCTCGTGATTAGTCCGTAAATGGAATCAAAGACATACTGTGTGTTTTATATAATTACATTTTTTAAATAGCAGTACAAATAAAAACTAAATTAACTTTTAAATGAAATCACCTAACAATAAGTACATCAATAAAAATGAGTCTTACATGGTGTCCCTACATAATAATAATTATATTATTAAACATAATGATTGTCGTCGGCAGATCGTAGAATTGAGCGATCATGATCTGCTCAGGCATATCGTATTTCTTTTAAAACTAGGGGCGTCGCTCCGCTCCGCTTCGCTCGGCTCCCCAAAGTTACCTAACACGCTTCTCATCGCTCCGCTCGTCGTCGCACCTATTTTTAACATTTTGGTGAAAGATTTTCTGTTTCATACTTTCCGATCTGCCGACGACACATACACCGTGACACTCGCGCGCTTCAAAATGATTTCATAATGTCGCGTATCGCGGGGTAAATTGTATGCCATCAAAAACAAGACTTGTAAAAAAGAACAAGTCTCGCAACTTAGTTCTTCTACCGTAAAAAGTTGTGAGATACGTAAATCCAAGTCGGTTAATTTATCCAGTCTCTACTTAAGGTACCTTATTACATAATTAGCTAACCTAACAACATCTTATAAATAGTGACCAATATGAAATAAATATTAAAAATCTTTTATGTTTTAAATAAATAGATTGACTCGGCCATCGCATGAAAACACAATGTATCTCACAAGTAATACATATTTAAAACATAAAACATTTTTAACATTGATATGGTCACTATAAGATGTTGTTAGGTTAGCTAATTACGTAATGACTTAAGACAGAAGGTCCCTTAAGTAGGGACTTAATAAATTAACGGACTTGGTATTACATGGATCTCACAACTTTTTACGGTAGAAGAACTAAGTTGCGAGACTTGGGTTTTTTTTACAAGTTTTGTTTTTGATGGCATCTCATTTATTTTTATTATTATTATATTCTTTATTGCACAAGAATAATTATGTACAATGGGTGGACTCAATGCTAAAAGCATTTTCTCCCAGTCAACCCGACAGGAGGTACAAGAGAAAAACATTGGTGCGCAGGAAAAAACCATGATTTCTTGTTTTTAGCTAAGTAAAATTCATACATTTAATAATTAAATAAGTTTGTAACTACATAGTTATTATATATATACACAAACATCACACTAATATTATAAATGAGAAAGTCTGTGTGTGTGTGTGTGTTTGTTACTCTTTCACGCTGAAGCGGCTGGACGGATTTGCATGAAATTTAGAATGGATATAGCTTATACCATAACTTAACACACAGGCTACTTTTTATCCCAGAAAAAAGCATGTCGTTAAACCGAATGACACGCGGGCGGAGCCGCGGGCAAAAGCTAGTATACAATAAATAAACATGGATACCAATATGTACATTTCAAATAAACGAGAAAATTTTTCTAGCTAGTCCTACTTTTTTCCTTTCCGGTACCTTCTACTTCTTGACAGGTAAGTACACTGATTCATTCACTGCAAATGTAACTTTGTAATCCTATAACTACATTTATATGGGATTACAAAGTTATTTACTTATGCAGTTGGTGTATCTAGAAAACTGACCGAAATTGCAAATTATTGTAGTTTTTCCTCGATTTATACTCTAAACACAAATTGTATTCCAAATTTGAAGCTTCAATGTCTGCTAGAAGTGCCTTAGAGTTTTGATGATCGTTCAGTCAGTCGGTGAGTGAGTGACAAAATTGAGAACCTTTGACTAGTTATAATTCTTAAACTACTGGTTCAAGTTGAATGAAATTTGAAATATACCGTGTTTATACAATACCTGCTTGGTTACTGAACATTCAGGCTTCTAGTTTTATCCACAACGAAGTTATAGAGGTGTCGAAAATGGCCTGAACTGCTTCGAGAAAAGGATGGTACGGCCGTGTTTAGTTAGCTCGACTTTACAAAAACATACAACTCAACTTTTTATCATGAATTTAACTTACAGTAGTAACAATACGGTATACTATCTGGCGCGTAAATGTTCGAAATATAAGATGTGTTGATTGATAGGTATTTATTTATACATATTATTTCTTTATTGAAGCTGTCATTGATGATTGATTGGTACGATTGGTTACAGGCACGCAATTATCTTATAGTGTTGTTTACCCATCACAATGATAATTTAAAATTTCAAGTCTCTACCTCTTGCTAGTCCCTACCGGACGTACCTTTCACAATCCAAGTATTGCTAAAATAATTACTACTGTACTTGTGCGTGGCCTTCGAACTATACAGCGAAATAAACTCTTTCATTTTAGCGAAAATCTAAATACTACCTTGGGACTTGTTTGTATGCAATAGGATGGTCCATTAAAACAACGAAAGATATATATTTACATAATGTGTATATTTTTAATACCCGTTAAACTAAAACTACATCACAATGAAGGAGGCTTGTGTTAAATAGTCGTGTTAGATGTTAACTACAATACGTCAACAACAAATCGGTAATGTAATTGAGGAACAAACAATGCAACAGCAATCGAATGCAGCAGTCACCAGCCCCTAGATTATGTATCGTTGAGTCGGTTGCCAACTGGTTGCCAAACATCGAAAACATAGATATATACTATCCGATTACCTAAGGATATGTTTGTACTTAAAGTGACGTCACAGTTCAATACACACTAAAGGCAATTATTATTTTGAAAGTTGTGTTTTATCTACTTATGTTTTTAGTGTCTGGTAACCAGTTTTGGCGACCGATACGTTACATAATAGGCCCGCATATATAGGTAACTAACTCTAGATGAGTTCTTAATGTCTAAACAAATCTAAACAAAATTGAAGTCAAAGACTGCATCAAAACAATGCAAGTTAGACAAAAAAATAAAATCGTTGGTATAACCTATTTTTTCCTTAAATGGCACAAATAGCTTAATGCATAGTGCAATATATTACAATTTTCCTATTCGAGGCACATACATTTCCTCTCCAAACGCCTTGAAAAGATAGCCCATTTTCGTAAACCTTTGCGTTGTATAAAATATTTAATTTGTTTTTTGGCAAGGGTCATTGGACTACGTCTTCAAAACATTGGAGCAGCCGTCATTTCCAATCCAAGTAAAAAGCCTAATATCACAATACCAATCAAGCATACAACTTATCATCTAAATACCATCAGGGATTCACTTTTGCCGTTATTATATTATTGTTGTACTAAGAGCAAGGGGCGGGTTAAACTTTCCCTGATGGTATACTGTATAAACAATATTCTAGCGATCAAACTTAAATTGCGAAACTATTCCAAAAGAAACAAACAACCACGGACTAAGTGGTCTGTGCAAACGACCCATATGAAAAAAAAGGACACGAAAATTTTTATAAAAATTTGCAAAAGATTTTTTCATGATTATTTGGGTATCAGCTCCGTTAAGGCGCATTCGCACGCCACCGTTTTACTACAAAACTTGATAACCCTTTTCTCAGGGCTGTTTTTCGTTATAGACCAAAGTATAAGACCTGGAACTGATATTTTAAAAAGCACCAATTTGCCAAAATTTTGAATATTGTTTTTGTTTTAAAGATATCAAGCTGGACAGATTTACATACAAAGTTGTTTTCTTGCCTTAAATTGTACCTATACTAAAATTTTACATTTCAGCCAGATAGTGACTTTATAAATGCCTGTATTAAACTTTAGTCTTTAACAGAAAACAACAGAGAAAAGGGTTATAACATTTTGTACTAAAACGATGGCATGCCTATGCGCCTTAAGAAAGTTGTAGAGAACGATCACTTAATAATGTGTTCTTGATCCCAGGATAAAAGCATAAACGTACATCTACCAGAAGGGGCACCAGCCGACGTAGCACTGGCACAAATTCTCGTTGCTGGTCGCCTGCTGGATCAACAGGTCCACTTGCTTCTGAACGGTCACGGTCTCGTATATCAGCGGGAAGTCTCGCCCCGTCAGCTTATCCCGGACTCGGTTCACGATAGCTAACGCTTTCTTGTTGAGGTTGTTCTCGGCCGGGGCGTCTAAAGGCTCGTTGGTGGGGAGGTGCGGCCCTCTTCGACTGGGCAGAGGGGAGGCGGAGGGCTCGCCAGGGGAGCAGAGGGCGGGGTCGGCGCGCGACCGCCGTCCCGCGTCTATCAGACGCCAGTTCAGTAGCGGGTCGTATACGAACGCTTCGAGGACGGCCATGACGCTGTCCTTGTGTCGGTGCAGTACTTCCATGACGGACTCGCAGGTGCGACGGTACGTGCCCTCGATGCCCGTCACCTGGGGAACAAGTTTAGTTAGCACTAATAGAGGTAGGTGGTAGAGCTAATGCCGGGCTCGACTGTGGAGGTACCACCATCTTACTCGGAAATCCTCCCGAAGTTATTCGGGGGAGAGTAAGAGGACAGCTCTCAGGCAAAAAACCAGGCGGCCCACCATTGCCTGGGACCGATAGATGGCGGTATATCCATCCCCAATTGCCGGGCCTTATACATCAGACTGGTGACGGGCAGCGGCGTCACTGGTGCAAGGGTTTCGGCACCGCGCTCACCAACCCGCCTGCCCAGCGTGTGTGAGTATGGGCATTTCTTCCAGGAGGACCGCCAAGAGTGGCGAAATCCTGGAAAGGCCTATGTCCAGCAGTGGACGAAACAGGCTGATGGATGGATGGAATAGAGGTATATTAAATGTGCAAACTGACTGTGGAAAACAAAGTATAATTAATAAAATGTGTGATTTTTCCGATACTAGCGCCACCAATGTATATTTAAATAAACTAAATGGTGAAAAACGATAACGTATTGTTTTCTCAGGGAGCAAGCTGCTTTATGCGTTTTCTCATCATACTGAGTAACTTTTATAAAATTCTGTTTTAGGACCAAAACAATATTGAAAATCATTTTATGAAAGTTGATCAGTAAACACGGTTTTAAAGATGCGACGGTTTCATCAGTTTTTTGACGTTTCATTTTATAGAGACATTTACAAAATCGTCTCTACAACAAGCCTTAAAGTCAAGGCAAAACATTTTTCCAAATTTAGGTATCTTTCAGTGGCTCATTAAAATTTAGCTTCAATAAAATTTCAAAAGAGTTACTTAAAAAAGCGTCAAAAAACTGACAAGATACCGTCGATAGTCTTAGCATGTCACTGGAGTGTTTCAGACTATGAACTGTGAAATGCCACTCGCGGCCGCGGCCCACACTCGTACACTTACATTTTACCGAAGATTATTACATCCCAGCATATTGGGTATCGCCTGTACTTAGGGCATATAAATATGAACATACAGCTTAAGGCGTAGTAGGTCGATCGTACAACGAAAGAGATAAGCATATCTGAAAAAGCACGCGTCTGAGCAGTGCAGTAAATCAAGAAGAGTGGATAATGCTGTTTTTCAATGAATAAAATTTAATATAAATTTACACAAGTACGTTTTAAAAAAATCGCTGTGCTATCGTTTAGATAATAGGCTTATATGTTTAAAACAGTAATCATTTTTATTTTTACTTTATTTGCTTCGACAGACTGCTCTCGTTTGAAATGAAAAAATAGCCTTCACTTTGCATATTTTTTCCATCGAGCCAATTTTTCTCTATCGCGTTTTGGGCTGTTACATCGCCTTAGAAAAGGCTTTGTTTATAACATGTATTTATTTCAGAACCATATCTACTGTAGTTTGGGAGTACTACTTGTTCAAAAACTCCGTTTTTACTACCTACGTCGTCTTAAAGTGTCTACCGAAGTACGCCTACCGAACAAACACAAATGTTGCTTGGGATTCGAACCCAGTCCCTTTATTGTCTAATTTCAAGATCTTGCGCAATCGCTATCAAATGTATCGTGATTGGCTAGAAATTATGTGTGATGTAACTCTTAGCCAATCACGATAAATTTGAAAGCGATAGATGTTCAAGTTAGGCAATAAGGGGGCTGATTATATAGTGGTCAAGCAAGACGTTCGAATCGAACCACTAGTGACTAGACCAGGCAGGTGAATTCAAATTATTATTTTACTAATAATACAGTATTTTTTTTGTACAGTTAAACATACCCACTCTTATTATATTCAACACGTAGCTAAATTTAAAGTAACCTCTCGACAAACACCCGTTATATAGGTACATATATTTTTGCCACTGATGATTATGATATAGTTTTGTTTGTGTGTGTTTTTTTGTGGCAACACAATATTTTTTAATGCACACCAGAAAAATAGAAATAAAAAACAATTTTATAATAGTTGCTAACTGCAATTGGCGGTCTTATCACTAAAAATAAAAACGATCTTTTTCAGACCATTTTACTACTAAAAGATTCGTGGTTTAGATTCATACTGATATTGGAACGGCTACTTACGATTTTAATAGACAGATTTCGCCTGACTCCCTATAGTTTCACTGTATTCGTACAGTTTCTTCAGAGACAAACGGTTACGTGGTGCGGCGGTTCCCCGTTTGACAGGCGAAATCTGACTATTAAAATCGTAAGTAGCCGTTCCAATATCAGTATTTTTCGGACCACCTTTGGATGGAGGAACTTTTAAAGAAAATGCATATAAATACTAAGCATTTAATGCTATTCAGTTAGACTGACCTCCATGGCGTTGATGAGCATCCTGGTGAGCCGGAAGGGAATCTTCTCCGGGAACTTGTCCCTTGTGACGGCCACCTCGAAGCAGTCGCCGAAGTCGATGTGCAGGAACTTGCCCGTCACGCGGTCGAGCATTATGTTCGACGGGTGCCGGTCGCCTGGTCGGGACAGTACACTGCTTTATATCGGGCTTCTAACTGGTTTTAATCAGTTATCACACTAATATTATAAATGCGAAAGATTGTGTGTGTGTGTGTGTTTGTTACTCTTTCACGCTGAAACGGCTGAACGGATTTGGGTGAAATTTAGAATGGATATAGCTTATACCCTAACTTAACACATAGGCTACTTTTTATCCCGGAAAAAAAATCGAATAACACGGCGGAGCCGCGGGCAATAGCTAGTATTATATATTCAGCTTATTGTTAGCGTTACAAATTACAACCCATTACGGTCGAATTCAATCGAAGTTTAAAGAACAGTTAACATTATACATTTTGCCAAGGTAGGGTTTTTTAATCTTTTCAGCGTATCAAGTGCGTAAGCATCGATTCGATAAATTTGACACATAAACTCGGTAGATTCTAAACGACAACTCTATTGCTATGAAATAAGAGCTACATTTTTGTTTATCGAAGCGATGTCGAGTCGATAGCATGTTCATAATTGGTACCCTGTTTTGAAAACAAAAAAAAAGATAGCGTCGCCTTGCTCACCTAGACCCAAGATGTAGCCGACCATGCTCATGACGGCGAGCGAGCGCGTGTAGTTGGTGCGTCGCTCGAACCACACCTCGGACGAGGGACTCTTCAGCCAGAGCAGCTTGGCGAGGTCATCGCCGGCTGTGTGCTCGAGGGCGTGTTCGAACACCTCCACCTAGAGATATTCAACGTTGTTTATATGCCAAAATTGCTATCGTTTTGTTCGAAAAGAATGATGGATTGGGCATTTGAAATTAGCAAACAAAAACCCAAGAGCAAAGAATGAAGGTATTACTTTAATGCATCCTGCCCCTTAATTTTATCACAACTTTGCTGTTTGGTGCAATTCAAAATATCCAAATCCATAGAACAACTATAGAAAAGTCCAGCGTAAAAATAAAGGGAAATAAATGTTTCTGACTGACCTTCTGCATCAACATCAGCTTCTCCAAATCGGAGGCCATTCTTTGCATTATCCTGTGTTCAATATTCAAGAGACACTTCCTCTTATCCCTATAGTCCTTGATCAAGGAATGAAGCGTGTCACAATGTGGCACCCAGCCAATGAGCCCAGAGTTGGTCGATAGAGGGATGACGGCGTATCTCTGAATGGCAAGATCCCGCCTGAAGGTGTCAGGGTCGGCCTGCAGCAAGGTGTTCACTAGACCGAACAGTTGCATCACTCGCTCGTCCTGGCGAAGGTCTTCGTGTCCTTTTAGTAGATACATGTACTCCTTGCCGTTTGAGCCGCGGATGCAGAGCCGGCGCGGGCGCTGCTTCGATGTTATCACCTGTGGTAGAAGACTCAATTTAGTTGTAGTACATAATTACATTAATTGTACTTAAGGTGGATGGCCCAAAGCCGCTCTCCATACAAGATTGTCGGAACCAACAACAACGACAAAAGCATAATAATTTCGTTGTGTTACTTTTTTCTACACGTTCTATCAACAAGGCTCTATGATTTAAGGAAGGCCCTTTGAGGCTGCATATAAGGTCAGATTGAGCACCTCATTTTGCATCAATCAGAACTGAACTCTACGACGTTTCCTTTTAGTACAAAATAGCGTGCTCTCAGCCGTTGGTGTTACGACCACTAAGAAACACGCACCCACAAAAATTGCGTTTTTATTTAATAACTCTGCTTCTACGAGATAAGTCATTGAAATCAACGTAAAATTTAGAAATCTTATCCTCACTGTGATAAATAAACTTTGAAAAATATTACATGCAAGTTTTAAAATATTCTAAGACGAGCTGACGATGTCATTTGTTAAGTTATTTTTAATACAAATTTCAAGGCTGTATGATTTAAGGAAGGCCCTTTAACACTCGAAAAACATTAAATTTTACTTCGTATTTTTTTTCCATCGAGCGAACTTGAAGATTTTGCATTTTTTCCAAGATCATAGCCATATAGTCTACTGTCTATATTATTTTTACTATACCGATTAACCAAGTTACACAATGTGATATGCTCATTTGAAGTTGGGCCTCTAGCCCTATACGGACCCTTAATACCTTAACCGATTTCTAAGTGTTTGGTATCGTTAGAATCCTTATAGCATTCTGACCTCCGTTCATTAATTAACACTTTCGTCAGGTTCTGCCACTGACAGCGGGATAGCGTATACAATTTTCAAAGCGTGCGACAGAGATGGCATTAGAACCCGTGTCAAAACCCCGAATTTATGAACGCTGCCCAGAGTGGAATAGGCTATAAATATATACTAACAGTGTTAAATAAAAATAAACAATAAAAAATATTAAAAACACGACCGCCGCCGGAATAAAGATTTAATTCGGATTTCAATGCAGTCGGGGGACTATTATATTGGATACGTGTTGTTTTGAATGCACTGAAATCCGAATTAAATCTCTATTCCGGCAGTCGTGTTTTTTAATATTTAGTTTTATCTATTCATCTTTTTTCTGGTCGCAACGGTCCTTTATAGTGTACTAACAAAGTTCAAACATTTTACTTTGGATGCAAGTTTTTTGATAAATCAACGAGTTTACGATTTGCAAAAAACAATACGCTTTATTTAATGAGGAATTCTCTGAAGGAATAAATGGCAACGCAAATAGTTCTTTGAATTTATGAATATAACGTAAAATCGCACTAGGTAGAAATGCGATATGCGGGCTTACTTATTTATCTTAGTCTAAGAATTAGTAACGACCAAGTCTCTCATGCTAAACTAGTTATACATACATATATTTATATATATATAACTAAGATTTTTTCAAGGAGAAAGCCCCCCCACCACTTTCCCCAAGAAAAAAAAATATTTCTTGTAGGAAATTTTATCTAGTTTTAGTAAAAAAAAACCGCATTAGAATTGGACAACTAGTTCCGGAGATATAGCCAAAAACAAAATTGGCGGGAAAATTTGCAATTTGCAAAATAATCGCATAATTCTACAGGTTCAGGGAACTGTCGTGGCTGACTAACCGGGGGGAGAGCACATACTCACGAACACGGAGACACAATGCATCGCCCACGCTAAAGAATGAGTTACCTGCAAGTTACTCTGTATAAGCGCGATCCTAATGACTTCCAGGTCGGGTACATAGGAGCCCGGCACGGCGAGCTCCAGGTCTCTACAGTTCAGCAACCTCGGACTGACGTACTGCAGCTCGAGTGACGTCAGCTGCGGCAGCTGGCGGCTGATGCGCCGGAACACGTGGTAGTACAGGTCCCACGCTTGGTTCAAGTCGCGGACGCTGTTCGTTTCCTGGGGTGAAAATACTTGGAAGGTTAGGCGGATCGTCCGCGGTGCGAGGGGAGCGTTGGGCGGCGCGGAGGTAAGAGTTGAGCGGGGTGGGGTACTCCGGGCGCGGGACAGGGCCGCTTCTAATTCCGCCTCACACGAACCGTGCGGGTAACGTGTACCGTGGGCGATCCGCCACTTGTATGGTTTAAGAAAGCATTTTGACTTGTGTTTCGGATCTATCTCCGTCTGCACATTTTTTTTACAAAAGCACACAGCAAGTATCATATTTATAGATAAAGCACCATATAGTGGTTTCAGTTTTTCAGGGGTCCCACCAAAGTAAATTCATTTTACTATGCAGTCCCACGAGACATACATTTTATCACTAAATTCAGATAACGAACGAGGATTCAATATGCAGTGGCTAAGTTTATAAATTATTGTACAACATATAATAATGTCACCTTGAACCGGTTGCACCACTCCTGCGCCTCAGTCAAGTCTCTCCCATACGTTTGATTGAAAGAGGCCTCCTTCATCGTCTGCGGACCTCTCTCTAACATCGCGTGCAATGGCTCTAACGTCTTAAACATAGCCTTTACGTCGTGTTCGCTGAAATATAGCCTGGAAAAAATGACATTAATCAATAGGTAATCGAATTAGGACTCTGTTCTACGGTACACAAGATTCAAATTACCTTGAAGCTTCCTCTAAGGCTTCATGCCATTGCTCGTGCCAGAGAATAGCGACTCGAATGAGCTCCTCAGATATCATGGCGGCCTGGTTGACTAGATTACTCGAATGAGTGCACATTGACTTCAATATCTGATTAGCTGCATTCTTTCTCGCCACAAATGAAGACTTTGATGCCACAGTTAAAGGATACACGAGAGCTTGTGGATGTGTCTTTCCAATATCGATCAATAGGGAATGGATCAGCTTCCCAACCAACGCTCGAGGCGTGTCGATTCTAGCTATTAGTTGCGGGATCACTTGAAGCCACACATTGATCTCGATAGTTCTTATTCCTTCGACAATAGCCTCATGCACGGCCGGGTGATGGCCGTAGTCGAACCATAGAGTCAACAACCTTAAAGTGTCTTGAAGAGAACTGCCATGTGACAGATTGATCGATTTGAAGAATCCCTCTACAGCGGGGACTGTATGCTGCTGGATATACTCCGGGCTCGCTTTTCTATCTCCCGCCTGAGATCCGTCAGTGTTGGCGTCTTGATGTTTATAGAAGAGCACAGTCTCGAAGTTCATGTAGGCCCACGCGTGCCATGCCTTGTACCAGTCAGAGGCCAGTTCTGTCGCTGAGGAATAGTTCCTCAAGATCTCGGGGATGGATGTGTCGTTAATGCCGAGGAGGGATTCGCACCAAGAGCCCAGTTTCAAGTGACAACGTGCCAGGAGCCTACAGTTTTCTGGGTCACCCGTTTCAGCGGCGTCAACGTAGCGTTGCAGCTGATTGTAAGCGAGCTTCTTCTCTCCCGCTACCCACAAGTGTTTAGCATAAGCCAGAGTCAGTCTTGGCTCGTGAGTCGGGAGAGGAGAGTCACGGTTCTCATTCGGGTCTGAACCCAGTAACATGACCAGGGTTCGATGCGCCTGTCCTGGCGCTCCACTTTTCCTGCATAATGAAGCGAATTTCAGCCAAGTGGCCATGTCCTCTTGAGGTGTCAAAACTAAGCTGTGCACTTGGAGAATTTTTCGCCAGTCTTCCACTAATCTCTGCCCGCCTTGCAGACGCATCCACCAAGCTTGGCGAATCGATTCCCTTCGCTCCGGTACTAGTTTGTACGTCACGACCTCCTCTAATTCTGCTAACAATTGGGCGTTGACCAGCGCTCCATACGCTCTCTGGTAGCTCTCCCCAGCGACAGCTGTTAGCTCGGAATCCAGTATGGTTCGAGCCTGATCAACAAAGTGCCTCGACTGCTCCCAGTCACCATTGTGGATGGATAACACAGCTCTATAGAAAGCGCCGTCTTGTGTGTTTTCCGGGAGACAAGTCACGTATTTGGACATCGATTCCCACTCTTTCAACCCCCAAGCGGATGCTGCAGCTAGTCTGGCCGACTTGTATTGTTCATCGGCATTCATAGACGGCCAACGTTCAGAGACTGTGTCGTACAACTTGCTCCACTCACCGAGGGCTTCAAGGCACCTCATTTGCCCAAGGTTCGCGTCCACGTCGCAAGCGTCATTCCTCAGCTTATCACCGTAAAGGTTGAACGCCTTCTCCCAATTGTGTAACTTCTCGTACCAACGTATCTGGACCTGCAAGCTGGTGTCCCCGGCCTCTCGTTGAGCCATCACTCGTTCTAGGAGACCTTCAGCCGCTTCTTTCTGTTGTAGCTTGTTGTTTATGTGTATCAAGGCTTCTACGACTTGTGACGTCGCGCCGCTGCGGAATTCTTCCTCCTGAAAAGACAAGACAAGAAAATTGTATTCCTTAAGTCCTACGTTCACCATATAGTATAAATTGTATGTTACCTTGTAATGCAAAGCTTTAGCATACGCTCGGCATAGCATGGCTTGCTCTCCCAACAGATGTGTAGATATCGGCAACACGCCTCCCTCGCAATGCTCCATGAACTCAGCCAGGTTGAGCACGGTGTGCGCCAACTCCGGAGCATCGGGCGCAATCAGTGCTTGCTCCAGAGCGCTGGATAGTTCTTGTCGCGCCGTGTTATCCAGTTCCGTCCAACACGAGACGAACGCTGCGTTAAACAAATCACGAAGAAGTTGGGAGTAGTTGTGCGCAAGCGCTAGGCATGCCCTGCAAAATAGAAAGCAGAATAAAACACGGATAATACAATTTTAAACAAACCACAAATGTTAAAATTACCTCAAAGCTGGGCTGTGGGATTCAGTCAAAAGACCGATGCTGAATCTCCTCAACCATTCAAGCCAGTCGTCTTTGGACACGCGGCTGCTGACCGTCCACGCCAGTTTGAGATTTTGAGCGCTCACGTACAGTCGCCGGATTGAGTGAGTCGTGCTATCGCTGCCGATTATACGAGCCTGAAAATTGGTAGTATTTTAGATTTGTTTGATCTTGAAATGTATGAGAATGTTCACCCTCGATCAACTTACTTCTTGGTTATTATTCCTTGGTCTTCGCGAAGTTTGGAAGAACTCGTCAATGGACAGAGTCGAATTTGATTGCAACTTAGACACTAGCATTTCATAATTCTGATGCTGAATTCTATGCCTCACTATGACTTTTTGGACGAGAGGTATGAAGTCATTGTACTTTCTGCCAAGTTGCACCACCAAAGCACACAACGTGTCCATGGCTGTCGGGCGGAGCGACGGACAAGTCTCCAAACTCCTCACTAGAGGGTGAATAATCCTTGAAACTAACTCACTATAATTTAAGGAATCTGACAGGTAGTCGACCGTCTCCATGGCGACTTTAGCCACGGTCACGGGACAGTCTGACGCATCAAATAGCTTCACTATAGAGGGCACCACTAAGTGCATGTAATCGTCCAAGTTATCTTCAAACTTTTGTAAAGCTATCAGAAGCTTTTCCGTCACCATTCTATCCTTGCTCGTGTCATGAGCGAGTACTCGCAATATCTGCGGCATCAACTGAGGTAGATATACCTTGAACTCAGAGCCGAGGGCAACAGCGATGTGCTCCACCAGCAGAATGAGCGTCGGCTGCAGAGGACTGTTAGGGGTCCAGAACTCCTTGATTAAGTCGAATATTTTGTCGAGATAGTTGCGAATGTGTTGCTTCACGATCGCGATGAGCTTAGCGAGTTGCGTGAATAGGAATTCACGGAAGTTATTGTTGTCAGTGGAGCGAGCCACGTAGAGCAGGCTCGGGGTCACGCGGGAGATGTAAGGCACGCACTTGATGCCGAGAGACTGGAAGATGAAGGTCACGGCTTGGACTACACTCGTGTGATGTTGCTGCAGGGTCGGATCGCGCAAGATTCGCATCAAAGTCGAGATTACGATCGCCGGGTAGTACTCATCTAGCACCGTCGATGACATGTTTACAAGCATTTCACTTGTCGTCATTTCAAAGTTATTCTCGTCCGCCTTACTGTCAGCTACAGGAACTAAACTAGAGTCGGGCTGGCAGTCGATCAATCCTCTAGTGATCTTATGTTTGTAAGGGTCTAATGCGCCTAACAGACCCAAAACTCTGATCGTCTCTCGCCTATCTTTTGGCTGCTGCTCGGTCTTCAGAAAGTTTAGAAGAACGTCCATCAGGTTGGGATATTCCGTGTATGGAGTGACGACATACCCTGTCGCACTGATCAATTGTCCAAACGCCCACAATGCGATGCTTCTCTTGTCTGTCGCACTAGCATCTGATAGCAGCTCCAAAAGTATAGCAAGGATCTCTAGAAGCCATTTTTTGAGACCACTGTTGTCGCCATTGACATCTGCCAAATCTCCGATAGCTTTCAGCACACTTATTACCACTCCAGGGTTTGAATCAGATTCTTTTAGTTTTGGGACAAGGACATTTAGGATAGTTTCCATGTATGGCCTGACAAGTCTGGGTGCATGTAGTATAAGATTGTCCAACATTCTTGCTGCTTGCTCCTTATTCCTACTCATACCTGAATGCTCAAGTTCGGTCAGAAATTGTATCAAAGTTTTTCGCAGTCCTGGCATCACATAGGCAGGGTTGACGGTGCTCAGACGACCAATGGTGCAGATGGCCAACTCTCTGATCTCCAAGTGTTCATCATTCATTGCTATGAAAAGAAAACTCAAGTTTTCGATTTGTGCCAAGTGGGAGTCAAATGAAGTGTCAAGTGATTCCAAAACCCAATAGCGCACCTCATAATCAGGGTCAGTGACAGCAACTACCAAGAGTTTCCCGATCACTTCCGCCGTCAACATGGTGAGAGTTTTAGAAGGTGATTTCTGTGTCCTTATAGCTGCTGCAGCTAGTAATTTTACAGCAGTTTTAACAGCCTCCAGTCTGATCTCTTGCTGTTCACTTTGCAAGAAGTGGTCAGCGCAACGTCGGACAAATGTCAGCAAGCTATGTTGGCCTTCAAATGTGAAAGTACCTAATGTTCTTAGAGCTAGAACAATACTCCCTGTGTCCTGAGGTTCCATCACAATTGACAAGTTACTCATCTGCTGTTCCAAGCTTCTAGGAATGCCAGGGTGAAGGAAAGGCTTGTTTCTCAATACCAATGACAGCATATTCAGTAGACCCTCTGATATTTCTGATCTTAGAGACGGTACATTATAACTCAACTCTTTAAGGCAAACAGTCAACGAGGGACTGAGGCCTGTCGCAAACATGGCATCCAAGAGATCTTTGATATCATTGACCACCAGATCTTTAACAGCACTGCCTAGTAAAGTGATACAGGCGAATATGGAGGGGTCGACCCACACTCGCTTCTTGGTCTGTGTATCCCTCACTGGGAGAGCAAACTTAATGACTTCCATTATCCTTGGAATGTACTTCTTTATGTCTCTTTCTATAGCCACAGCCATGAGCCCGAGGGTTGTGAATGCCATATTCCTGTCCTTTTCTCTACTCCTGACAGAGGACAGCAGGTGGTGCATAGTCACACTGAGGTACTTCTTCACAAACAATTCCTTGTTGAAAGCTGCCAATCTTGGTAAGATGATAAGAAGTATCTGAGGCACTCCCTGCGTCTTGGCTACTCTTTGAGCAATAACATCTGCAAAATTAAAAATTTAATTACAACAAAATGAACAACAAATTTGTGAAATGTTCTTTAGTGATGGTCATTATTATGGGTCGAAATTCCACTTTTTTCGAATTTCATAATGTAATAGTGGAATTACTTTGTAGAGATCTATAAAGAGCCCAAATAAAATAAAATAAAAAATATTGGACTATTAAATTCACTGTTTAACAAAATGTATGTTCCAAGGTCATAGGAAAATAAATCTCTTATTAGCCTTGAATTAACACAGATTTTATGAAATTTCATACATATTTTTATGATATACTTACATAACATAAAGCTTTAACAAAGAAAAATGGAAAAAAGTAAAACATGAAAAAAAAAATTTTTCCTTTCATTTTGTTATACTTTGAATTTAATGCAGGGGCAGAACATGTAGTCCAATATTTGGGCTCTTCAAAGTAATTCCTTCCACTATTACAATAATGAAATTCGAAAAAAGTGGAATTTCGATCCACCTTAATGCTCATGTAAAAATTTCAAATGTGATACTGATGTCATTACATATTTTCTTTATTGGTTGTGTTCCAGTAACTCACTCATACATAGTTAACACTTTCCAAAACCTCAAAAGAGAAAAAGAAGCATACTTTTTATCTGAAAGTCATTGCTTATTTGTATTTAAACTGTAGAGTGAGCAAGATCAATAATACTATTAGCAAACCCTTATAAAATTTTGAAAGAAGTCAGTCTGCTTTCCAACATAAACATTTTGACCATTGGAAGTTGATGTTACATTGCAAAAACAATACTATACCTTCACAAATCTTTTCATAGTTCTCATTCATAAGTTGGCGAGACACACTGGATTCATAGATCTGTACTGGGTACTGAACAGTTTCAGTTTTAAAGCCATCACACAAGTATCCTCTTTTCACCGATGGACTGTGCAATTTAGAGCTGATGAAGATGATATCATCAGAGACACCAATGTCTTTTTGGGTGTCCAAGTTTTGCATCAGAGTTGAGTAATTCTTCTCCCAAACAGCATTAGAGCATCTCAGCAATTCATTCAAGATAAGTAAACCCCCATGGATTTTATCTTCTGTTGTGA
Organism: Ypsolopha scabrella; assembly: GCA_910592155.1. Lineage (NCBI taxonomy): Eukaryota > Metazoa > Arthropoda > Insecta > Lepidoptera > Ypsolophidae > Ypsolopha > Ypsolopha scabrella. The sequence goes on from OU342977.1 coordinate 19,879,888, forward strand.
CTCCTTTTTGTTTGATGGGAACTTCTTCAAATGATACCATAGCTTCCTCATAGCACTGTCGGTACCACTGAGGTTTAGCTGATGACTGTTTGGCAGATTCTCTTTGAGAGGTGACTACGAGTGCTGCTCTTAAAGCTTTAGCTGCAGCCTCCCTGATCTGAGACTTGGGATCTTTCAGAGCAACTAGTATGTGATCGAAGAACCCAGACACTTGCTGATAGAAGTATGTTGGCATGGCTATAGCCAGTTCTTTCAAAAGCAGAACTGCGGAATGTCTCCGTCCTTCATTTCTTTCTTCCGCCAACCATTCAAAGGCTCTCTTAACTTCAAACTCAACATACTCTGCTCGTTTGACTCCAGAGACAGTGGCCAACCGTCCGACGGTTTTCGCGGCGAGTTCCATCACGCCAACATCAGATGATGGGAGTAAGTTACGAAGGTAGTTGGCAAATCTGGTGATACGTGTTTTGGTTGTGTCACAGTCTCCACCGATCAAGCATACTAAAACAAATATTTAAACCTTGGGATTCTTTACTTTATAAGTATAATAATAGTAAAATATATGAATAAAATTACGTTTACACTTACCAATGGCCAACACTCCACCTTTTTTCTCATGGACGTCGTTGCTCGAGACCATCTCAAATATTTGATGATTGAACTCATCCAGGAACTGCGTGAGTTCTTCTTGCGGCACCTCTCGAAGCTCCGTCTTCGCAAAATGGTAAAGTTCTCGGGCGGTCTTGATTTGCAAGTCCACATTCCGAGACTTTAGACCAGCTACAAACTGGCCCACTTGGTTGGACATTTTAAGAGCTTGTTCAAAGCCCTACTTCATAATAAATAATCTTATTAACCTATTGATTAATTCAACGTATGTAGTTTTACACGAATTTTTTATTTATTTTAGAGACGATAAAAATAAAAACAATCCGCATTTGGCTGGTTTCGTTGACAGTTTTTTTTTTTCATAGAATTTTTTTTTTTTTCCTTTCTTCCCTTTCAGGGACAGGCAAAGGTATCTAGGACCATGATAGAACTGTTTTTTTTAAATATAGGGTTTCAAAACGTGCAATCATAGTGCGTTTCTCTCGATTATTAGAAAGAGACAAATCTATATAGGAGAAAGAGAAAGAAAAATCTGTTTGCACCACAGACTTAATAGCACAAATCAGGTGGCCCAGATAGCTTTTCGTCAGGTTCCGACACTGACAGCAGGATAGCGTACCTATATAATTTTCAACGCGTGCGACAAAGATGGCATTAGAACCCGTGTCGAGACCCGTGGTTTGTGAACGCAGCCCTGTGTGATATACGCATTACTCCGAACGCGGTCCGAAGCATTTCAAAACACTCCCGTGCAACTGTCAGGAACACTAACAGTTCGTTTGTGGTTTACCCTCGGTTTAACTCGTGTCAATTTTTTAACGCTTTAAATAAATAAATTCATTTATTTCAGGCTATAATTTAAAACCCTTAGTAAAAATACGATTTGGACTGCGCCTTTGAGTGTGAAATTCGCATCACTTCGAGTGATTTTCGCTCGTTTCGGAACGGTACCTAGGGTTTGATTTTACGTAAATTGCCAGTGATTATTCGATTCTTGGTTCGATTCAGTCTCTATAAAGTACCTTTGGCTAGAAACAAAATCGTCTATGGTTACATGGCCGATATTTCATTCATTTGAAGCTTCCTTTTCTGTCTGTTTTACAAATTACAAATGTTCGGGCGGTCATCGTTTAGAATATCCGAATAGAATTATTAAATGAAGGTGCTATAGGTTTTGATTTTATGAAAGAGCTGTAGGTAATAAATTGTTAAATAATGATCTTACTCGAGATCAATAATAGAATTATAGAAGAAACTCTTACTGTAAAATATAAAAATGCATTGGCACGGTGAGTACGTTACGCTTAGAAAGTTCTGTTTTACTATAGATAGTGTTTTAAGTCATACCTATGGTTTAAGCATTGATTTTCCGGTATTTAGCTCGAAAGCGGCTTCCGACAGGGTCATGAAAAGTGGCTATAACCCTCATTCGGCAGTGGTTGACAAGTGTCAGATTGCAAGGGTGGGCCCACGTTGGCTGTCGTAGTGGAGGTCTACCTGACCACTGTGTGATGAGGGAGTTGACCTGATGTCATAGTGGCAAAGTGACACGCGTTACCGCCTGTCAGCAAGGATGAGTCATACGTGTTGACTTGTGCACTCGCGTTGCGTGCGCTGCGGATACGCTCCATATACTGTTTTGGATACCTCTGTAGTAAACAATGTCATACATTTGAAATGTGGAATTGATACCAATGTGAGCGTTGCATCCAGGATGTGACTCCATTATCAACTTGATGAGTAATTTGTGTACAATTTGGTGATAAACACATGTTATTTTCAGCTTAAAGCCAGAGTCTATAGATGTGACAGTAGCAGATTTTGATGGAGTACTGTTTCATATATCCAATGTCAATGGCGATAAAACCAAAGTTAGGGTAAGTTTAACATTTACTTTCTGTATAGAACATGCTAAGTAACATTGTTTACCAACAAAACAATCTTCACAGACCCATAAAAAGCCACTCAGCCTATGAGAAATTAACGCACAAAAGAATTGAATGACTGGCCTAACTTATCTGTGTTTGGGCTAGATCTATATTATTCCCGCATTCAAGTAAGGCGATGTAAAGATAACTCACTACAGACCTTTATTGGACTGGAGTAGAACGAGACGATAAACATAGAAAGAATTGGAGAAGGCCTGTGCCAAAAAGCACACTAAACCAGTGGAGGGCAAGAACTTTTTGCTGGAAATGCAATGAGAAAATCAAGTGACAATAAAATAATAAATATATATATACTAGGTGAAATTAAATCAACCGACCAAATTCATACTGGAGACTCGGTTAGTCATCAGGAACAAGGTTTAATGACCCTCCAGGTGAAATTCGAAAAAAAAAAATTTTTTCCCGTAGAACCTGCACTAGGAATTGTACTTAAACTAGTCCAACCAGTACGGGAGCAAAAAAAAAATATTTTTCGTAATTGGCCAAAAGGATTACTGAACCTAGTTCTTGATCACCAACCGAGTCTCTAGTATGAATTTGGTCGGTTGATTGAATTTCACCCTATATACTTGACATACTCAATGCTGGGTCCAGATTGGACAATGTAAGAGATAATTGAGTATCCCTAATATACCACTTTCCAATGAAAATAAATTTTATCACCTGAACTTTTTTTTTCACCTTTCCATAGAAATTGAGTCTGCCAATTGCCAATTTGTACTGGGAAGTGGAAAAACTATGTGGTCAAAAAAAAATTTTTTCTTCTACACGTAGTTAACGATACATGATCTACCCTAAATTTATTTTCACTTAGTATTGTTTATATACATTTTATTTTATTGTACAGTTATGATTATTTACATATATAAAAATAAAAGAAGCAGCTATCAAAAGTAATTTTATTTTTATATCATTCAGAATAATAATAATAATAAATAAGATTAAAAGGCTATGTTATATTTCTTCCAATTATATTTTGTATATTTTAACAATGAAAATAATTCTTAAATGGTATTCATATATCAATTTTATTTAGGTGTTCTGCAAATCAAATTAAATATTAAAATGGATAATGCCCAATCCATTTAATATGCAGAAACTATTTTTGTTTATAGATTTCATACATAAAACATATCACATGACAAATAGAGCATGCCTCTGAAATGTTTCCTAACCAACCAAAGAAGCTATGTACATTAATTAACCTGATTATTCACTTGTATCTTTCCAGGTTAGTATATCATTGAAATTTTACAAGCAATTAGAAGAGCATGGGGCAGATGAACTACTCAAAAGGGTATATGGACCACTTCTTGTTGAACCTGAGTCAGGTGAGTTAAACTTATAATGTAATATAGATAATAGGTCCAATTCTGAAGGCTTTAATTTTAGTTTTAGTGCTGTCAAAACTTAAATTTTTCCAAAGTAATATAACTTTTGTTGTTAACACTAAAGAACTATTTTGGAATGGAGAAAATTTGGTGTTGACAGCACTAAAACTAAAATTAAAGCCTTCAGAATAGACTCGAATTTAATGATTTTTCAGCAAATTATTGTCAGCTTTATTAAGGCAAAAATAGTAATAATAACAAACACATAAATATGTGGTATATTATGAATGGGTAGTACCTTGCCTGGTTAACTAACTGTACCTGGAAATGGAAAAAAAAATGTTTTCCAAAATGTTATAGATAAGCATTGAAATATACACTTTACTAAAAGAGGGTGTATGTATGTGTGAAAAATGTTTGTTTCAGTTGAATCACAGCAGTATTCAGTAGTGTGTGTTTGTCATAAATAGTCATGATTTAATTATTTAAGGTTCATGATAAAATATTTTAGCTTAAGGTGGTAAGGGAGGATCTCGATTATTCAATTATATGCGTTACATTTTAGCTGCATTACATTACAACTGTAAACTCGCTTTTTTAAGTTTGTTAATGTAATGCAAACAAAATAAATACATTAAAGTACATACGTAATTTTTTTGTGAAGACTTTATTATTTTTAATCTATTTCCGCAAGTTTGCTTTAAAACACATTTATTACATACTTTTCATTCAAAAGTAAGGAAAACAATATTATGATGTGCATTTTGTACCGAGGTAAAAAGTTACCCCCTTAAAGCCGATTTTGAAGGCTTTAGTTTTAGTTTGACATACATAAAATTAAACTTAGTATGGTTAAAACGAAGAGCCATTTTCAAGTCACCATTTTATAAAAGGCAAACTAAAATTTTAGTTTGATAGCCATACTTTACTCAACATAGTTATTTTAACTTGTTTTGGTAATTTCAAGGCACATTTTAGAACTGTCATGTGATTGAATTTAAAAAATTTAGTTTGACTTATGAGCATTTAAAAGACTTGCTAATTTTAGTTGATGTGCCCGTCAAAATAGCAAAATATAGTGCTGTCACTTAAAATTACGTTTTTTGGTAAGTTTCTTAGATTAAAATGAAAACCTTCAAAATCGGCTTTAATGTAACAGTTATGTTACATGCCTTTTTACCACGTAAAATTTAAAAAAATATATTCAGTGTACAAACTCGACCTATTTACTTCTTTATTATTAGTTATTATATTATTTAAAAATAGTGGGCCATCAGTTTTAGAATTCTTTTGCTATGTGATCTATATCTCTAAAACTAGTTAGGAATCAAATAATAATGTAACAGTAACGTTACATGCCTTGTTAAGGCAAACAACTTGTTTACCATGGAAATGCTAATCTATAATCTTACAGAGAATCCTAATACATAGGTAACACTAAAAGTTTCCGGAACTGGCCACTTACATAAACAATATTTAAAAATTTATTGCAACATTTGAAAATAGAACTCTTTGGCTGTAGAATGCAGTTTGTTTCATCTGACTGTCTTTTGTTTTTACCTTGTGGCGCCATTTAAAAAATTGTGTGTCTGCATCAACATGGATTTAACTCGGGAAAATTTTCGTAGTATGATTTTCTACGATTTTAAGTGTAATTTGACAGCTCAACAGAGCATCGCTCGGCTTGAAACAGCTTTTGGCAATGAAGCACCATGCAAGACGACTGTTTATAGCTGGTTTGCAGAATTCAAGCGTGGTTGTATCAATCTCAGTGACGAATCTCGCGATGGTCGGCCGTCCACCGCTGTGACCAACAAAAACATCGATGCTGTGCGCCGTATGATTGAAACAGACAGGCATGTGACCTACCATGAAATTCGCGCATCCTTAGAAATAGGCATGAGTCAAATACAATCAATCCTACACAAATATTTGGGTGTGAGAAAGCTGTGCTCGCGGTGGATCCCACACAACTTGACCGAGGCTCAAAAAACGGACCGCGTCACTTGGTGCAGTGCCATGCTTACCAGATTCAACGAAGGTGCGTCAAATTTAGTGTGGGACATAGTAACAGGTGACGAAACATGTATTTATTGCTACGATCCCAAAACAAAGCAGCAATCGAGCGTATGGGTCTTTCAAGATGAGCCGAAACCAACCAAAGTGGCGCGCGTGAAAAGTGCATCTAAGCGGATGATTGCTTCTTTTTTTAATAAAACTGGACACGTGGCTACTGTTGCTTTAGAGAATCTTCGTACCGTGAATAGTGACTGGTACACGACCATTTGTTTGCCGGAAGTTATTGACGAACTCCGTAAAAATAACCGTAAACGCCGTATCATCCTGCACCACGACAATGCTAGTTCTCACACGGCCAGACAGACAAACGACTTTTTGAAGACGAAAAATGTAGAACTCATGAGTCATCCTGCATACAGTCCCGACCTGGCACCTTGTGACTTTTTTCTGTTCCCAAAAATTAAGAACCAATTACGCGGTCAACGATTTTCATCACCAGAAGAGGCTGTCGAGGAGTATGAAAAACACGTTTCAGTGGTCACCACAGGGGAGTGGCACAAAAGTTTTCAAAACTGGTTTGATCGAATGAAAAAGTGCATAGACGCCAAGGGAGATTATTTTGAAAAACAATAAATTAATTTTGTACCTTTAATAGTATTTTTTCATATTCATTCCGGAAACTTATAGTGCGTCCCACGTATCTCAAAAATTTGTAAAATTTAATTTTTCAAATTAACAAATCATGCCACGGTGACTCATCCAAGATGAATTCACTAACAATAAAGTTCAAGTTTAGTTTTAAAGATTTTGAATTTGTAAACACATATGAACAAAGCCAATCATGAGACTGTGAAATAGTTTTTATCACCAATAGCTTCACAATGATAAGATTGGGTCAGTTTAAATAAACTTTGATAAGATTATGGCTTGTAAATATGTTGCAGGAAACATGTCTCTTAAATATTACTCTATTGGAATAAACACAATATCTAAAAGGATAATGCAGGTTTTCCTTGACATGGATACTCAGCTTAAGCATTGAGTGATGTAATTTATTCTAAACTCTAACACTCCATCCAGATGTTAACATAAGAAACATTTTTTTTTTCAAGGTTTGAGGTAAGATAGACATGATAATTAATTGTAAAGTTTGGATTTATTTTTATAACATCATTTAATATTATAATCGCATCTTTAAATTTCAGCAAATAAAAACAACTATTTATGAACTTTATAAAACAATACCTAAGTATGTTTTTTCTTATTCTTAATCATGATCAAAACAACACTAATTTCACACAAACAGGCAAGGCGATTTACTAAAACCAAATAGCTTTTTCTAGGTATTTAAATTAGCATATTTTCAATATTTATTCTGATTAGTAAGAGATTATTGTTTCTTATGTTTAAGGCCGAAGGGTGCCAAATTTTAGGTCCCGCCCTAATACTAAGTCTCTCGGTTTTTCACATGGGTCTACTGCTTCAACCGTAACAAGTAGACTGTTGAAATTTTCACGACAAATAATAAAATTTTCAATAACTCAGAACTCAAGCAGGGATGGGGATACAAGAAACTTAGAAAAAGTAGCATTTCTCAACGTCATTTGTTTTAGCTCTTACTTAAAGACGGTAATATAGGGTGAAATTAAATCAACCGACCAAATTCACACTGGGGACTCAGTTAGTGACCAGGAACTAGGTTCAGTAATCCTTATGACCAAATAAAAAAAAATATTTTTTTGCTTCCTTACTGGTTGGACTAGTTTAAGTACAATTCCTAGTCTAGGAAGCAAAAAAATATTTATCGAATTTCACCAAAAGGGTAATTGAAGCTTGTTTCTGATCACTAACCGAGTCTTCAGTATGAATTTGGTCGGTTAATTTAATTTCACCTTGTTTAAACAAGTTCCAAATTTAATCAAAATATAGTACCTACTCTTAACTAAAGTAAAACAACAAATGTAAAAAAATTGTGTTCCATACGCCAACTGAGGGTGCCAAACTTTTGTCGGGCGCTACCTTTTTATCGCCATGTTTTTTGTAGCCTTGATTTTGCTTTGCTTTTGCTTATATTGTTATTAGGGTTCCGTACCTGTATTTTGTGGTGGTACGGAACCCTTTGTGCGCGTGTCCGACTCGCACTTCTTTTTTATTTTTTTTATTTACATAAGAACCTTAGCCTACTTTTAGTGCTTGTCACCAACTCGTAAGCTAAGACAGTCTTGTTTTCCACAACGTAGGTATTAACAAACTAAAATACTGAAATTACTTAAGAACTTAATAATAAAACTAAATGCTTAAAAAAACTCTTACATATGCTAAAAACTTTGGTAAATTGACATTAAAAAACTAAACATTAAAAAACTAAACATTAAAAATGTCAATTTCCGGGTATTTACTGATGAGCAAATTTAAGAGTGTACACGCGTGGAAGGTGGGCGCAAAACGAGCATGCTGTGTGCGTACCACACCCGTCGCGAAAAGCAGGCGCGACTTGGCCAAATTATTCTAAAGTGGCAGCACTTTCGCAACTGTTAAGGCCTTAACTTGCCTTATTATTGAGTTAGACCGTGGATAGACTGACCGAGGCTTCATTATGAGGATTACAAATACTGGGTGTTAAGATGGCAAGCTTTTTCCTTAAATCAGGGTGTTCTACCTATCAATATGAACAACTTTTACTACGGAGCCAACACTGAAATCGCAATAAAAAACAGCTGTTTCATACATTTAGTTCGAGTAGGTATTTAACTTACTATGGAACAGCTGATTTTGTTTTCGTGATTTCAGAGTTGGCCCCGTAGTAGAAGTTATTCATACGTTATCATCTTAACACCCCTGTATAATCAAAGATGTGCAAAAAAACAAATGTTTAAGTGCAAGTAGGATTCGCTACACTACCTACAACAGGCGGGCAACCTTTTGAAAGTTGCGGGCCAAACTTTTTAGGATGTTAACGGATTCGCGGGCCGTAGATGTAAAAAAACTAAAGTTGTAAAAAAAACGCCATATTTTAAACACTTATCATTTTATTTGTTAAACAGAAGTACCTTATTAATGTGAAGCTTGAGCTTGAACTTGAGAAACAAGGTAATCAATATTAGGATCAATCCCACCAATACACAAAGCATTTCCTAAATTTTCATATGTGAGCCTAGTTCGATATTTTGTTTTATTAGCCTTATCATTTAAAAAAGTTGTTCACGTTTACATATATGTGCTTCCAAATGCACAAATCATTTTATTATGCTTTCACTTAGCTTTTTACGAATGTGTACCAAAAAAATAACGATACTTGGCGCACAATTTTGAAATGTTCCATGGGCCGGTTCAAAAGCAGGGGCGGGCCGGGCGCTGCCCATATATGACCTACAACATGGTATGAAACAAAACTAAAAATTTAAACAAAAACTAAAATTAAACAAAACAAACAAAATTTAGTTTTTCAAGTATTTGAGTTAAGTAAGGAAGGATCCTAAAACTACATTATGAATCGGCGTTTCCAGTATTTTGTTTTTCAGATATAGTATAATGTACATTACTAACTAGTTTAGTTTTTGAGATAGATCCCGCAACAGAAATGGTCTAAAACTGACGGCCCACTTTTATTTTTGAAGATAAATACTGATAAAAATTACGTTTTATACCTAATCTTTGATTAGCTCTGGCAAACACACTACATGCCAGGAAAAGAAAAATCTAATAACTTCTCGTCTCCTATTTGATATAAGGGAAACATTATTTAATTGAATTTCTAATTCAATGTTCGGTTTTGGGGTAACATGCCCAAAATTCAACAGCACAATTACCTTATTTCTATGACGCGTATGTTAGTTTGACGTGCAAAAAACGCGCTGTAACCAGCTTTGTATAATTTGTTCATTTTTTATTAACATATGTATAGGTATACTTACAGCATTCCCTATGCGCCAAATTCCACAGTACTACAATTAGTAGAAGTTTACTTGCATTTTTGATAATTTGGCACATAAGGTGTGCTTTTTATATGATTTCTTTTATAAATTATGGTATTTATGGCAAGTTTTGCTTGCGCGGTTATCTGCACGTCAACTAGACGTGACAGCTGATTCAACCACCTTGTACTGGGAAGTGAAAAAATTATATTTCATTTAAAGATAAATATCCATTTACAACGTACATAAAGAATGCATATAATAACAAGAAGTATAACCATCACCAGGCTACAACGTGTCAGTGCTGCTGGACCTGGAGTCCATCCCCGAGGAGTGGGAGGAGGTGGTGAAGAAGGTCGGCCTGCTGAAGAGGAACTGCTTCGCGTCAGTGTTCGAGCGATACTTCAGACTGCAGGAGGACGGCGCCGTGGGACACAAGCGGGCCGTCATCAACTACCGCCAGGACGAGACCTTGTGAGTACAGATAGATAACCCGCTCCCCGATCCTGTATCGTTAAATCAGTTGCCAACCGAGTGCCTATCGTCGAACACATACATTATCGAATATACTATCGAATTCCGCTTAGATACGTTGAAATTACGTCACAATTCGTAAATAGTTCGATACCAACTGATACCATTGAAGGTTATTTTGGAAGTTCATTTTTTATCTGTTTTTGGTGAATGGCAACCATTGTTGGCAACCGATTCAAAGATACGTAATAGGCCCGCAGGCCCAGTGTTAACGATTTGATCCTTAGACTCACTGACGAGTGATAGATGAAATGAGGAATACATAATCAATAGTGCATGTGTGTATGTTTTGACCAATTACTTCTCATTGCATCTATAACTAACCTGTAGGTGTTAATATCAAATTATTTGTACTGGGCCTGGTTCTCTTTTGTTGACTGTACAAAGTGGTAAGTCTTTCTCATAAATCGTACTTGCACTTTGCACGATGACAAACGCAGTCTGCGTGAAAGCATAGGTCGGATAGATAAATAAAAGTTGTATATAACAAGGGGTACTAGACTTGAAAATTTGAAATTTAGACATGGGTGTGGGCCGAAATATATCGAGTACATAAAATATATTTTATTTTTCATTATTAATTACTTCAAAATAAATAATAATGCTCAAAAATACGCACAATATTTTTAAGTCTTTGAGACCCCCTTTTTATGTAGGCTACCGTGGCTTTTGCTTTACATTATGACCACCCTCTTAGTTTTTGGACAACCCGTAGACTTGAACAAAATATTTCCCTCCATCTCTCTTCCTTCGTGAAGCTCAGCTCCTAACAACGGAGTTGATAAAATCCTTCCCCATTAGACCCTATCATGAAAAGTCCCATCGGTATGCGTTCAATAGATCCGTTTCAGATGCTATTCGGATAGGACTTTGGCCTGTTTGCGTTAGCACACTATGTGCATCTCACTGACTCACGCAGTTCCGTCAACGTTGCTAACGCATACAGACATCAGGTGTATCGGATAGTAAGGATTGCGGTACAAGTGATAAGAGCTGTCGGTCGGCAGGTACGTGGAGGCGCAGGCGGACCGCGTGACGGTGGTGTTCTCGACGGTGTTTCGGCACGAGGACGACGTCGTCATCGGGAAGGTGTTCATGCAGGAGCTCAAGGAGGGTCGACGCGCGAGCCACACCGCGCCTCAGGTACTCGCGTGCTTCTATCACCCGCATAGCCACGCCACCGTCTAACTTGATATCTTAATTTTGGCAAAATAGTGCCTTTTAAAATATGAGTACCATATGATAGAGGGTTTATACGAGTACTTTGGTCTATAACGAAAAACAACTGAGTAACGGGTTATAAAATTATGTTCTAAAACGGTGGTGTGCCTATGCGCTTATTGTCGCGGTCACATCATTACCCTTCTTGTTAGGGCAAAACGAAGCCACCCTTCTTGGTAGGGCAAAACGAAGCCCTATTAATGTCACTCTGTTATCTGTCGTATGTCACGGCTCTCTAGCTCGTGGAGGATCTGATACAGATCTGATATTTTGTGTAGAATGTTGAACCAAAACCGAATATTGAATAATAAATCCAATTAAATTATTTTTAATTATTTTCCGACACATAATCTTTTTAAATTTTTCCAAGTGGAGTATGAAATGAAAGAAGAGAAGAAGAAAAAATATCTTTCTCTGGCACGTGGGATGTTTGTTCAAAGCTCTAAATACAAACATATGTTTATTATTTTTTCTCTTCAAAGCCAGTTTTAGACCATTGTTACGGGGTCTATCTCAATAGCGCCTAGTTAGGATTTTGAAATTTCTGTGTACTATTTAGTCCGACGTCAGCAACCGAGCTACCGCCGCTTCGTCATATTAGAGAAAGTGGCCGATGAAATAGTCACCCACGATAAAGTAAACGAGATATTTTAATATGTTTCAGGTACTATTTTCACACAGGGAACCACCGCTAGAGCTAATGGACACCGACGCGAAAGTCGGTGAAAACATCAGTTATGTTACGTTTGGTGAGTTATTATTTTAATTTATATCCAATAAATTAGTGTTCTTACCTAATACTTACCACTTGCTGAGCGGTGAAGGAAAAATATCGTGAGAAAACCTGCATGCTTAACTTGTTGGTCTATTTTGCCCGCCCCACCCATCACGTTGGGATGTAATAATTGTCGGTGAAACGCGGGTGTACAGAGTGTGGACTGTGACTTGCATTTCACAGTTCACACTCGGGAACACCTCTGACATCTCGTCTGTGATTCATATCGTGACGATATGTTATTATCTATTTTTTCGGTAACAAAATATCTTGTCCGCGATCACATTAATTATTTGGGTGACCTATTTGATTAAATTAACAAAATATCAAACAATAATTTGTAGACAATAGTCATTTCTTCTCTGTGGTTGAATTTTGTTATTTAGTAATTTTTTATAATTTTCGTTATTTTCTGGGATTCGAATCTTTTCATATCTAGTAGTTTTCAAGTTACGACAAACAAAGAACAGGTCGTTTACTGTACCTATAGTAACGCGGCTCGTACACTTCCAGTGCTGTTTCCGCGGCACACCTGCGCGGCCGCCAGAGACAACACGATCGATCTCCTGCACATGTTCCGCGACTACCTGCACTATCACATCAAGTGCTCCAAGGTTCGTTATTACTTTACTTGTTAAAGCCTGGATCCAGGTCTTGAAGGTGCCATCGAAAAGGGCTTGGGTGTTTGTGTGGTGTTGATAGGTCTGATTCACCTCTGTTGAATTTTGCACACATTTTAAGATATAATACATGTATGTAGCCTAAATTTAATAATACCCCACAGTCAAAATGAGAAAATATAAGTTATAGTTTTATATAATTTTATTTGTATTTTAAAAAGGTAGATCATGCAGACATATATGCGATATGTAAAGTAATAAGTACACGGTACTGATTCCGAAAAATTTCGATATATTAGGTTTCTAGACCGTATTTTTCCATTTACAACTTTAAAAACTGTGAGATCTTGTATATTTATTTTTTTACAAAAATACAACATCTAGCATCACTTTCATTTGACCTCTAAATGACGTCACAGAATTGGCTGATTAAGGCTAGGCCCAATGCAAAGAAATAAAAAAATCTCTCAATGTCAACTTACAGGGCCACGAACTTATCTAAAGAATGAACTAGCTTATTCCGGGCCTATCATTGGCTAATATTCAATATTATCCAATCAGATATAATGGTTCCGCCATTTTCATTCTACAGATAAGTTGGTAGCACTGTAACACGGAGTTGCCACCCTGTTAAAATAAAGGAAGTAGCTTATTCCGGGCCTGTCATTGGCTAATATTCAATATTATCTAATCAAGTATGCTAGTTCCGCCATTTTCATTCTACAGATAAGTTAATTGGTAGCACTGTAACACAGAGTTGCCAACCTGTTAAAATAAACGAATTGTCTACTGTGCCAGTAGTATCAGTCTCTTTATACTTTATGATATAAATAAAGACGTTGATTTACCCAACTCCATGACGTCATCTCAACAAAACTAAAAAAAAAAACTACTACTTAGAATGAAGAAATATATTTGCGTACGATAGCCGGCTACACAAAACAATGTACTTTACATACTCAATTAAAGAAAACATAAAAAATATAGATCACAAAATCAGTCTTACTCTTACCTCGTCGTCGTCACTCTTTTTTGGGAGCCAGATTATTGTTTTCCTTAATTTATAAGACCAAGCACAACCAATATCCATAACTTATAATAAGTTAAGCGAACGAGGGGTGACATTCGCGACTCAGAACAGAAGTACGGTCCCTTGTCATTGCGTGACCAGTGACTGGCCCACTCTATGGCGCCACATGTATAGGGGTCATAACAAGTACGATATAGTATGACACAGAAGATATATGAATCAGTACGTAAACTTCAAGGAAACGTCCTGAATCGATACACACACACACAGACGCTTACTTTACACGCCGTTTCGGCGATTGTTGCGGAACGTTAGCGTCGGATGGCAGTCGCGAGCGCTGCACCGTGTCATGAGGTTGCTTTTAGATTTCGCCCGATGGCAGCCCTAACACACCGATCGGGCGTAGGTAATTATGTCGAGAATACGATGTAGTTTCCCTACTGTTTACATATGTAGTGTGACTGTTGCGCAGGTTTACGTGCACTCGCGCATGCGCGCCAAGGCGGGTGAGCTGCTCAAGGTGCTAAACCGAGCGCGCCCGCAGACCAGCCGGCCAGTGGAGCGCAAGACCATCACGTATGTATACACACATTGTTGTACCACTTCTCTCTCAGTATAAAGGTTGAAAATGAACCCTCTAGCTTCATTAAAACCTATGAATCAGAATTACTAATAGAACCCAAAACCGCAAAGAAAGTGTTTTTCTTAATTTTTTTTTGGTTCCCGAATTTCGAATGAATGGTCAACCTACGTGACGCGACATGTGACTGACAATAGACCATACGTATTCCCGGCAGTAAATAATGCACATAAGGCTATGTAGCTTCGGTTTCGTAGAGCGTCGTCTCTGTCATCGGAGTATTGCTCCTTTTGACGGTTGATATCTTTTTTTGAATTATGTAACAAATCATGTATTTATTTCGAACATACATAGAACAGTTTCCTTTGTTATTGCTAGGGGGTTCTTTTTCAATCTGTATATTGAATTTTTAGTTACTGAAAAGCTGTAAACTTCAGTACCCGGTGGAAAGTAATACTGAATGATCGGCTAGCTTCGGCTTTGTAGAGCGTCGTCGTCTCTGTCGCACAAATGACAATTCATAATACATTAGTGTACGTGGCCAAAGCTGAAGCCACGGGAAAAAATCAGCTGTTACATATAGACCATGGGGGCATAGTCGGTACCCTAACTCATCGAGTACCAGTTCGACAGAGTCACTGGGTAGCAGGAAAAAAGTAACTAAAAACACCGGTCAAGTGCGAGTCGGACTCGCGCACGAAGGGTTCCGTAACATTATCTATAAAAACGGCAAAAAAATCATGTCTGTTGAAGGGGAGTGCGCAGGTCTCTGAAAATTTCAACTGTCTAACTATCACGGTTCATGGTACAGCCTGGTGACAGACTGACAGACAAACATACAGACAGACAGCAGCGGAGCCTTAGTAATAGGGTCCCGGTGGTTATCCTTTGGGAACGGAACCCTAAAAAGCTGGCCGACCTTGGCGAAACCTGGCAGGTTGTGTACGGTCATGTCCGTAGATAGACAGATACCACCAAATTCGTGCTGGCGATTCGGTAAGTGATCAAAACCAGAGTTCGACGATTTTTTTTGCGAAATTAAAAAAATATTATATGCCTCCTTTCGTTGAAGCCTTACCCCTACATAATAGCCACAAAATAATTTTGCAAATTTCAACGTGATGAATGAACAATACTTGTACTTATGTCACAGTATATATTTTCCTTAGGGATGTTGTTATCCATTATTCACCAAGTGCCCACGCAATCGCAAGTATTAACCATTACTCATTTCGCCCAGTTATTTAATTCAACCTCATTTCGTTACTTATCTTATCACTTACAAACATAAGTCTCCAGTTTGAATTTAATTGTATTAATCAAAGTTGCCCTAAATGGAATCAGTAAATTGATTTTGATATTGTTTGCACTGTGACCGAGAGTGTTTCTTGAATAAGACTTTATGGTATGTAGCACCCAAAAACCAGCTCATGTCCTAGATTTTGTAGAGCGGCTACATATCCTTTCTATTCAGTCGCAGTCTAGGGTCCTTGCATGGTAGACTATAGCTTTGACAGCTCGGTATACCACTGTCTGTCCCTCTTTAAGTAGATCAACAGAGTGAGAGAGAGCACGCACTGTATCAGGCGCTATCGAGGTGTGCATACACTCAGCGGGACCCCATGTCCTAACACGATGCCAGTAGTTGAGGGAGTTAGTTCCAAATTTGGTCTATCGAATCCAATCAAATTTTTAATTTGTTCCGTCAAAATGGCTCATCAAAGAAAAAAAAACCTTTCTTAGCCACACGAAAAAAAAGTTGTCCGCTGGCTGGAGGTTGTTTCAAACACAATTATTATCGAAATAATACATGTTAGAAACTGTTTTTTACTTATAACATAATACAAGGAAGTAGAACTAACGTTTGACACCCATTTGGAGTTCCTGAGGCTAATAAATAGAAAGTGTCCCGCTGGCTGGAGGTAGCCTTAAAAAACGTGTCCCTCATAAATTTTGACGGAACAAATAAAAAATTTGATTGGATTTGATGGAACAAATTTGGAACTACCTCAACTATTGGCATCGTCATAGGACATGGGGTCCCGCTGAGTGTAGGCACACGCTATCGAGCTCTATATGATTCTTCGTGTTAGAGGTGCGGTGCTTGGCTGGGAATACGTTAAGTCAGCGTGTGTTCTCAATAACATACGTTTGTCGTTTCAGGGGAAGAACATTCGTGAGGCGAGATTGAGTGTCGCTCAGCGGCGAGACGTAGGCGCCGACATCAACCTCCGACTCTAACTCTAACCTACACATACACACCACTCACACACGCGCAATGAGCTGTTACTTGGTCTCACAAACACAACCGCACCGGACGACCCACTTTGGTCCCTACTGCCTGTGGATAAGAGCTAAGCTATAAGTTGCGAGGATGTACCGCGTGCTACCTACCACTTTGGATAGACTAAGCATTTGCTCATTGCGTTATATAAATTCCTCTCTTACTGGCAATCCAGAGGGAGAAATGAACGTATAAAGAGTAAACATGTAATGTTGCGAACACCAAGTTTTCATTCAGACAATGTGCGTATTTCTATATATATTCAATGTCACAAAATATTTATTGAACAATCATGTTTTTATTTATTCGACATTATTTTAAAATAATTATATCAGTTTTATTGCATAGCACACGATTGATTGGCCAAAAGCAACCTAGTACTGCCGAATATATGAATATGCTCAAAATATTGAAATGAAATGTGCACATTGTAAATAAATATTAAAAGTCAGTTTTGAAACTACTCAAGCCTAGCGTAAAGTCAATAATATCTAATGTTGCCGTAGTAATTGTTGATAACAAAATTATGCTTTATTATATGAGAGTTTTATCTAGCGGGGGCACTGTAAGATTCGTTCAAACTTGGGTTCCTAAAACTATTTTAGTGTAAACCCGAGAAATAGTTTCGTTATGCGTCTTATGATCGCCAATCTTTCTTAACGTTAGCGTAATTTTGTTGACATTAATTAATATTTCACCGATCCTCAGTTAGAGTAAAATGTATGTAACATAAAATATAGCCTATAATTTCGTTTAATAAAACAGTTGTGTAAAAATGTATATCTCTAGAAGATGATAGTTATATTGCACAAACTTGTAACAGACATTCAATTATTAATTTTTGAATTACTTCTCCTGTGTCTAGGTTCATAAAATATATTTATGCAATATACGAACAATAATTTATAAAAGTTACTCTTTCGTTTATAGGTAGGTCCGATTCAATTATAATTATGTAAGTGAAAGTGTATAGTATCTCTCAATAGACTCTTCCACAGACAAGATAATCGTTAATAAATAAATTATAATGGCCTTATTTACTATCGGGATTGGTTTATGTTTGTTCCGTGGTCGCTCCGCTCGGAGTACAGTCGGACTCGAGTAAACGTGCACGTGCTACGGTCTGAGCGGAGAGATGCGGAGCGTGTCCGTTTGGTTGATAGACTCGCTAGTGTAGGAGACGATACCGTATTGTATCGAACTGTAAGTGCAATTCGACCACACACTTGTATTTCCATCTTTGCATTTATTTTTAGATATTGTTTAGAAAAGGTATTATAAAAACGTATACAGAATGTATTCTCCAAATATTATAAGCATATTTTTTTTATTTCGTTGAAATGTCATTGTGTACTCACTGCACAATAATTAACGTAAATTTTTCAAATCAATATTTTGCTCAAAGCTTCGAAACACCAAGAGAGAATGTAATATAATGTGAGCGACATTCAAAAGGACACAAGCACACTGCCTCAACGAGTATATCACTATCTATGTATGAGACGGTCGTCAGAAGTTATTTATATAGCTAATTAGTTTGTAAGGGCGGTACCTTCTATTGCGTTGAGAATGTGTCAAAATATTGAACTATCGAGTCAAGGACTGAGACTTTAGGCTAAAATATTATTTGGTCGCAATTTGGAAGTCTATCGATAAATAAAAGTAATTCACTAAGTCATAAACGTAAATAAAATAGTGACATTTTACTAATTAAATAATTGACAAGTTCAAAAAGCAACATAAGAGCTTTAGGGTTGATTAGCGAGAACAGTAATTCATTCAAAGCATGTAGAAAAATTTTGACTAATAAATTTTTGTAGCTAACTTGAATTTTATGTAATTTTGATTTGCGAGATGTATTATTTATGTATTATAAAGTGTAAGTTAAATGTTGCTTTAAAGCTATTGCTTACAAATGATCATTGTTTTTACTATCGGTTTTATGTCGAGGCAAATGCGGAAGTTAATTGTGAATATGTAATTATTCCTGTGATTTAAAATCCGTTTATTATTTTTCATTTTCTAGATTAAAGAAAACATCTTACTGCATTATTGTTCTTAGTTTTAATCATGTTTCTATGACCTCTGACATGCAAATAAGTAACGATATGGTTAAATCATGATCACATCGAGTGTAATACAGGTTGTATGTAAACACAATTAGAAATCCATCTTATTCCCGGAAGGCGTGGGCGAGGTGGGCGACTTGGGTTGGCCCAGTTTGGAGAGATGTGCCACTTTGGTCGCAAATTTGACGAAGTTCAGCCCTGACACCTGCGGCTCCGGCTTCTGTCCGCTCTCCGGCTGCCCGGACGCCTCCAACGAGCCTGGACACATGTTAAATAGCTTTACAAATGTGTAAGGTCCTGCAATTTAAAGTGAAAAAAATTTATAGATGTTACAGCGTCGTTAGCGACGCACTTTCCAAAAAAAAGTATTTAATACTCGAAATTTTTTAAATTACGGTAGGAATTTAATCAGTTGTACTGGGAAGTTGAAAAAATTAACAGGAGTTAGGAAAACTACTTACTTCGTTCCTTTAAACCACGTGTGCACGGTATAACAAAGTAAATGAAGCGTGTTTAATTTTTTTTAAATATAAAAGAATTAAAAAATACTTTTTATTTTTTAATTTTTATTTTATATTATTAATTTAAATTATTATTCCTTTCTCTTACGCGCCGTTTGTTTGGAGTTTTCTACCACCTACCCGTATATCTATCTATCTATTGCGTTCTGCTGAACTAGGGTTGAACAATTTTAATGAAAGATTTAAAAAATATTTTAATTTTCTTATATAAAAAAAACACGCTTAACTTCGTTATACCTATAGCACACGTGGTTTAAAGGAACGAAGTACTTTTCCTAACAACCTGTATAACAGAAAAAAAATCTTTTTCTTGGATGAAATCAGTTAACGATACACAATCTACTCAAGAATTATTTTCACTTAATATTGTACTACGATTACAAGCCTATATACCCTTTAGTACCATCTAGTTCGCTCAACGGTTGATATTTAGTGCTACGTATTCTGTGGTGGAACTGTACAAACTAAGCAACAATAAATAGATCAGGTGCTAGTCGGGCCTAGCTCTATTACGGTTCCATGCATACGATTGATGAACTTTTTGTTTGATTGATTTAATCACCGCTTACAAACAACATTATGTATCGACGTTTTCAGTATTAGTTGTTTGTGCAGGAACGAGCCCAGCTGAATCAAGAGAACACAGGACAAACCATGAAAATGGGAAGAGCCGACCTCAAATAATGAATGGCACATGCCAAAGGAAAAGAAACGAAGAAGTTTGCAGTATGTTGTTTAAATACAGTATATGGTACATAATATTCAGAAATCCCAAATTCCCAACTAGCTTAATTTTTGAGATAGACCCCATAACAAAAATGGGATAGATTTGAAATAACAAAAGTACTCTAGACAATGACACCCCATATGCCAGAAAAATATTTTTTTAGTTGTGGCGTATCTCAAAATGGATTTTCTGCATTATGTACCATGGGATGAAATTTTTTTTTCGAATTTCACCTGGATGGTCATTAAACCTTGTTCCTGATGACTAACCGAGTCTCCAGTATGAATTTGGTCGGTTGATTTAATTTCACCTAGTATATTGTATTTAAACAAAAAGTACTGAAATTTAATATGGAAGATTAATGACCAACCTAACTTTGACTTCTATGTTACTACATATATGAAACTAAACCGCAATGCATAATGAAGTTAGTAATGAATGCTACAGAACCTTCATCAGGGCGTGAGATCTACCAGTCATGCATGTATGGGACCCCCATTTAATTGAATTATAATGTAACCCACGGGAAAACAGCATTAGCAATGGTTCCATTTTGGCATTTAGGTACGGAGCCCTGAAATAATTATGATTTAGCATGCTGTCCAAAATAATTACGTAAGAAGTGACCTTGATAAATCAAACTGAGGAAGTCATTAATATTAATTTAACAGTAAATGAATCTCATTATTCAAAATGTATTCCTAAATATTACGTAGATTATCTTACTCTGTTGTGGTGATATGATCGAGCTGGGTTGGGAACCATCGTGCTTCTCCGACTCCATGTGGGTCTTCTCGTGCAGTAACTCCAGGGCTTGCGTGAACAAATGGAACGGTGCTCGTTAGTGTACTGCAAGTGCAATCATCTGAGAAACTCTCTGAAATATTATCTTATCTTTGTCTTCACCATTCAAATACTTGTAGAGGGAAAGGTAAACACTGCAGTGTCTTGATTTGTGACATAGACACATTTTTGCAACAACTTCGTATGCATGCATAGCCAGGAAGCGTATTATCAAAGAGATTCGCTAGTAAGTTCACGCATTAAATTTTTAAGAGACACGGAAATGAACGATTTATCAATGTTTCTAGTATAACGGTGAACGAGAAAGAGATACAATGCAAATCTTTATTTTATTCACGAGATTTTAAAATGCTGGGCAATAGTACTTTTCTCATAGAATTATTTTCCGACTGAGTTTATATTTTTGAATGTTTATACGAAGTAAAAAAAAAACGTGGTGCTACAACTATCCTAAAGTCACCGTCTTTCAAGGACATAGAATCCATCTTGGCGTCTTGAATAGTCTCGAGCTCCTGCCGGAACTTAGAGGTGATCTTCCGCCGCTGGTAGTCCGCTTCGATCTGCTGCTTCGTGCGCGGAATCCGGAACCGAAAACAGCAGCATACCATCACGACTGCGAAAACATTTTTGGATGGTACAATTGAATCCAAACTATTCTTAACTTTAAGTATTCAAAGATTCTATGATTCCATACTTAATGTAGCCATGCCAGCTAATGAAAGAAACATTATTTGCCACAGTCTTAAATCTCCAACAACGCGTCGTTCTAGCCATTCTGGTTCCTCGGAGTTTTTTATAACGTCCATTACAGAATCCATGCTTGTAAACAATTTTTTTAGTTATGCACTTTGTAAATTACTAAGTAAATGAGGGCAACAGCCAACTACACGTCTGTGGAACAGTTCAGTTGGAATAAAAACTAATTGTCCTAATTCCTGAGAGTGGTTATTAGCCACACCTTGCTACGCGGTAGCCTCGCCGGCACACCCTGCATTTCTATTTTCTACGGTCTCTTTGTTTACTCACTATCATATTTAAACTACGATTAATTATAAAGCTTACAATTTACCTATTCATACTGGTGTATAGTGTTTTCATTAACGTACTTTTTATATAAGTACAATCGGAGTTAACTTTAACAGTTTCTAAACTCCTAGCAAAAAATATTTTTTTTTTAAATTTGCCGCGCGCGCAAAGTCTGCTGAACATTGTTGTCATACATAAAAATAATTTACTTGCGTTCTTACAGATACTGGGTATGGTCGTGAGTCATGACATTTGTCGTGTTTAACAGGTTTACAGCGATGAGTTGTGCAACGGTTGCAGCGATGGATGTGTATTAAACGGCCATACACCAAAATGACCAGATAGCCCATACGCTGCAGAGATCAGCGGAAATTATTTGCGCTGGCGCTGCTCGATGCTTGTCAAAGTCTGTGAAATGGTCGTTTATAACTCTTTGCAGCGCAGCGGCTGCACAGTTCATCGCTGCAGCGATGCGAGGTTGTTAAACGCGACAATTCAGTACATACGTTCACCATTTTGGCATAAAGTAGCTGGGCTGTGCAACACGTTTTTCCCACAGACATATAAAATTATTACTAAATAGCATAAGGATTAAATAGCGTGGCAAGTTAACATACAAAAAAAAAGGTACATTTAGGGTTTATGGTTCGAAGAAACGTATAAAAATGGGTTGTTTTGGCTGGCTTATGCTTGGAACATATTTGTTGATTCCTAAACTAATATTTAATATATAATTTTAGTATACATTTTGTTTGGAAACAAGCAATATTTAAAAGAGCCCGAAGTTCACCGAGCTAAAATTGCCACGCGTCGACTCTATGCGTTTATTGTTAATGTTTGGTCTGGTCTGCTACTACCTATATTATACATATGTGGTTTTTCCCAACGATTTTTGACGTTTGTTGAACATTATGCTTGTGCGGCGCGTGCCCTGCTAATCGTTAGAATTTGTAGAAAATCGACGTCATTTCATTTCAGGTAACCATTTGTTTTCAATATTTATATTGAAAGTCTGCGAAAAAAAAAAACTGAAGTATTTTTTTATTTTGTTTTTTTAATGCATAATTTATTTTTTTCTTATTCACTCATTCTAAAAGGACATAAGTCGCAACCAATGGTCGCAACTGAGGATTTCAAACTCGATGTTCATGGCCAAAGGATTCTTAAAAAAAAAAATTGGAATATTTATGTTCGCTGTCGATGTCAACGGTCACAATGATGACAGTTGATTTTTTTTAATACAAAATGAACTTGAAAGCTAAGGTAATTGTTTTTAAAGTCCCGTGTTTACCAAATTTTGAGTTTTTTTTTAAATCTCTTTATTTAATTCTGAAAAAATATATATTATGATACTCAGAAAGCCAATATCTCGAAATGGTTTTTAGTTTTGCACCAATTACTAATTTGTAATGTTGTCGATTGTAGGTAGGTTATTGTGGTTTCATAACCGCCCAAATAATCTAACACTTTTTACAACAAATTCTAGGTATTTAATTTCAGTAATTTTACCCAAAGATGGTTGAATAAAAATATAAACTAGACCGCAAAACCAGTTTAAAAAAAATATAAATGAAAAAAAAGAACTATTTCATGAATGAAACTAAATGATGCGTTCTTTTTTTCTGTTGACAACATTTGTCTTGTTTCTCTTTCATATTTATGACTGTTTCACCTCCGCAGAAAATAGGGGTGTCGAATCTGTCCTCTAACCTCCGATATATTTATTACAATTTAAAGATCGAAGATGAATCTTTTATGATAATTGTAGATTAATTCGTGTAAAGGTTGTTCAAAGTGATGTTGTGTAAGATCGTTTGTGTTCTTGCGGTCACTCTGTAGCGATTTTAAAAATTAAACATGGCCTCGAACCGAGGAATTCAAATCGGATCCGCGTGGTTTCAACGGAAGCTGAACTTGCGGCCGCAGCACCGAGGTGTGCACCTGGTCACAGAGGAGATCCTCAAGCAGGTGCCCGAGCTTTCGCAGTTCGCGGTGGGGCTCTGCCACATCCAGAGTGAGTACTAGCCTACTGCTGCACCCGCGACCCACTTGTCAGATTCCTTCTGTAATTCTCGCGGGATTTTGTAGCTGCAGTCATTCCCAACCTAAATATTTGATTATTTTGTGTAGAACTAGCTCGTGAAGGTAGAAACCGCGTCGTTATCGTACTGTCTGATGTGATGAACGTGTTTTCCAGTAATGCACACATCGGCGAGCCTCGCGCTGAACGAGAGTTGGGACCCCGACGTGCGAGATGATATGGAGATGATGCTCAACAAAATAGTGCCAGAGGGCCTGCAGTACCGCCACTCATGCGAGGGGCCGGACGACATGGTGAGTACTACCCACTGTTCAAATGTAGAATTATACATACTACCCGTCCAACACACTAAGGCCTATGGCAAAGACTTCGTTTTTGATAGAGGCAATTATTAGTTGGCTCATTGCTTTTTGCTGTACAAAGTTATATTATTTTTGTAGTTTAGGCAATATTGTATCATATTGTAAAGTGTGCAGTCAGATGTGCTATAAAGAGTATTTACCTACAAATCTACTTATCTATTTTATTTATTAGTACATTCATGTCTTTTTTTTTTCTCACTTATTTTTTTTATGCCTTAAAGCCTTTCTGCACGCCTGCCTCTGTTCATTTCTTGTACTTTCTGTCGGGTTGACTGGGAGAAAATGCTTTTAGCATTAAGTCCGCCTGTTGTACATTTAACTTTTGTTTTGTGCAATAAAGTATTTAGAAAGAAAGAAAGAAAGAAGATTTAAACATTAACAGTATTTACATTATGTCGGATAATTATTTATGATAAACAAGCAGATATAAGTTGATTAGTTGTGGTCTTTACAGAAATAATTATCCAGTATAAATTTGAAACAGTACCTGAGGTAGCACGGATAACATTTTGGTCCATCTTTAAAAGCTTTTCAAGTTAAAGAACTTCATAGTGTCCAGTGAACACTTTCTATATCTGTGCTATTAAAATTAAAGCAATATTCATACATTCAGTAACAGTATTTACATTATGTTGAATTATTATTTCTGATAAGCAAGCAGATATAAGCTGATTAATTGTGGTCTTTGTACAAATAATTTTGAAACAGTTTCTGAGGCAGCACTGATAATAATTAACAGTCTCAGATAGTTTATTTCACTCATGAAAAACATAGGCAAGAAATTTTTACTTGGGTTTGCTTGTATATATCAACTTATTGAATTTTAGGCAGTGACTACTGAGATGATGATTTTGGTTCATCTATAAAAGCTTTTTAAGTTATAGAACTTCATAGTGTCCAGCGACCACTTTCTATATACCTATAATATGGTCTTCACACTGTGCTTGTTATTCAACTATTGTGAACCAAATCTCTTTTAATTGGTTTTTTTATGGTTTGTCATAACTACCATTTTTGTTGCTCACCTCTGAACTTTCTCTGATATTTTTTTAAACATAGCCTCAAAATTTTAAAGATTTTATGCGACTGAATCTAGGTTTTAAAAATTTTTGAAAATGCCCTCCATAGGCATAAATAACTGCCCAAAGCAACATTTTCATACCAACCAGGCCATTTAAAAACCTCCACCAGGTAATGGTTCAGATGAGATCTGATAGCATCTATCTAGAGTATGATGAGGGAGATTGTATGCAATCTGGATGGTTAATTGTGTGTCTGAGTGAAATTCTGTTAGTGTTAGTAAAAAACACATAAATGTAACCATTCCACTTTTCCTTACAAAATATTGATAGATATAACAGTATTAATTAAAAAGATACAAATGAATAAATTAAAGCAAGATTTATTTTGAATCCTCTTGGGTCCTTAATTTATACTATCTTTTAATTATCGGTATAATTAAATCACAGTTATTGTTAATCTGAAGGATATGAACAACCCACTCAAGTTGCTTATTTGTCACTACAACTATAAAAGCTAGTGTTTATCATTTACTATCTGGGCTCTTTATAATGTCAGTGGATTATAGTGAAGTCATAATTGCATTAACATAGATAATTATCTATCTACTATAGTATACAATTAAATCTATTTATAAAAAGTTTTTATCCATAATATTAATGTCAAATGTATGTATGTAATATGTATATTGTTGTATTATGTTGTTATACATTTTGAAATGGGTTGGGATCTAGATACTCTATCATATAATACAAACACTTATTGGCCAGATGGTAGTGGTGTTAGAGCTGATGCTGGGCTCGACTGTGGAGGTACCACCATCTTACTCACAAATCCTCCCAAAGTTATTCGGGGGAGAGTAAGAGAACAGCTCTCAGGCAAAACCAGGCGGCCCACCATTGTCTGAGACCGATGGATGGTGGTATATCCATCCCCAATTGCCGGGCTTTATATAAAACAGACTGGTGACGGACAGCAGCGGCGTCGCTGGTGCAAGGGTTTCGGCACCGCGCTCCCCAACCCGCCTGCCCAGCGTGTGTGAGTATGGGCATTTCTTCCAGGAGGTCCGCCAAGAGTGGCGAAATCCTGGAAGGCCTATGTCCAGCAGTGAACGAAACAGGCTGATAGATGGATGGATGAATGGATTGCCCAGATGATGAACTTTCCTTTAATAATTTTTATAGCACACCGTGCGTAAAATGACCGCTTTACGCACGCTGCGCTTGCGTAAAGTCGGCATTTTCCGCACTTTTGCTATAAAATATTATACGATACTCGTGCGAGAAACTTTTTCTCGACTCGTGTGATTGCAGCACTCACCTTCGGCTCGTGCCGCAAACTCACACTCGTCAGAAAACGTTTCATCGCTCTCGTATCGTAATGTACTATTAAAGACATGCTGTTTGCCAATTTCTTGGTAATTGGGGTAAATATAATTTGTTAGTTTGTCTTGCTTGCTTTCTTTTATAAAGTTATCTTAATACTGGGCTACAAATAAGCACACTACTTTTACATAAGAGGTAGGGGTAGAATGGAAACTTGTCTAAAAACCAAGAGCTACAAACTGCTCATGCATTTTTTCTGTACTTTATATGCTGTTTATTATTATGCCATAACACTGAATAATACTTGATTTGACTCTGTAGCTGGTTTACAGATGCTGCTGTCCTTGAAAGGTTTATTGTGGCTTTGTAGAGATCCATCCATCCACTGCTGGACATGAGCCTTTGTACAGATAAATAATATTAAATAGGTCATGTTACAATATAGAGGAAGCTGGGGTCTTTATTAGCAGTTGTGTATCCATGCCATCATCTCGATTCCAAACCACCCCTGCAAAAATTTAACTGCTCTTTCCTCATAGAAATGTGTGGTTATGATGCTCATAAATGCTTGTAAGCTTCCAGGCGCGACAGGGTGCTTGTACCATATTTAAAGCTTAGTCAAGTTATTGGCATTAGGTAGTACAGAATTTAGTCATTTCTCTAACGCAAATGCTTTACCAATCGTTCGCCTCCAAGGTCTAGTGGCCTGAAATCAAACAAGGCGCAAAAACGGTTTTTTCAAAAAACACATTGCTGTCACTGTGATGTTTTGTACATTTGAAGATTAGGTTGTGTGTACTCTCATTGTGACGTAAACATTTTTGAAGACAAGTGTGTGTAATCTTTCAGGTGGTACTTTAAAAGCAATGCTATTTTTCTAATTTTCTTCATAATTTTTAATAATCTTATTCTAATAGTCCATGATGATTTTACTTCGTTTGCCCCTGAACGTAAATGAAATTGGTCTGTGGCAAAATGGCACTTTAAAAAGTGACCGTAGCCAGAAAAAAAAGTGTGTGTAAGATGATCTACCGACAACCGATGAGTATACAATGAATATGTGAATGTTTGCAGCCGGCTCACGTAAAGGCTTGCTTCCTGGGTTCGTCTTTGACCATCCCCATCACGGACGGCAAGCTGAACCTGGGCACCTGGCAGGGAGTGTGGCTGTGCGAACATCGGAACCATGCCGGCAGTCGGAAGGTATACCATATGTCTATTTGATAGATTTCAATCAGTTTTAGTTAGCCAATTTATAAAGTTTCTTCAGCTCTGTCAGATATGTATGTTATAACATCATACATTGTATTTATCTTTGTTTTTTGTGCAATAAAATGTTTATTATTATTACTAATTACTGGGCTGTGAGTGTTGAAACGAATTGTTCTTAGGATGCTTTAAAATATATAGAATAGACAAAGATATACAGGTTGACTGATAATTGGATGCAATCCTTTGAAGGGGTTGTAGAAGAAAGCAATTGCAGTCGATTCGACCATATAATGCCTTATGAAAAAGTGCAGTTTAGGGTTAATGTTTATTGGTTGAGAAGTTATCAAAGCGAAACAAATAAAAAAAAAGTAAAATAATGGCTAGTTTTTTTTTTAAAGTTTACTTTAGAAAAAAAATGTAAATTCAAAATATCTCAGAAATGGTTCAATTTTGCATAAGGCATTAAATGGTGGAATCGGCTGCAATTGCTCTCTTCTACAACCCCTTTAAAGGATTGCATCTAATTACCAGTCAACCTGTATAAATAAAAGAGAATATTTTTTTGCTGACGTAAAAATAGTTTCTTAATAGGTTTTAAAGGAAAAAGTATGCAAACGTCAGTTTGAGAGTTTTATATAACTCTGATTGATTCGTTTTAATTCATTAATAATTAATCATCGTAAACAGTTCTCTCATAGGTACTTTATAACACATTCTCTTACCTCGATGCTGACCTAAGAGGCCAGTGGGTTTTATTAAAGCCCCTAATCCATAAACAATTACATAAAAATTTTGATGCAACCCAATGGCCTTAGCTAATGTTTAGCTTCCGTGGAGCGTGTACTGAGATAGCTGCATTACTGTTACAGATAGTGGTGACCCTGTCGGGCTGCCCCCGCGACTCCCCCCTGTCCCCGGTGTCGCCCGCCTCGTGCTCCAGTTAGGAGCGGCCGGGGGGTGCGACCCCCCACACCAACACGCCGCACTCGCACTCGCGCTCCAACTCGAAGAGCGCTCGGAGGTAAACCCCCCCGTGCGTCGCCCTCGCCGCCCCCCCACACACACAACTACACCTAGCTGATAATTCTTACTCTATCTTCGATGCGACAATATGTACATAAGATAAAACTATTTGTAATCCTCTGCGCGGCACTCCTGTTTCTAGCGGTGCCTGGTCGGGACTAGGGGAGCCCTGTTTGTATAGTTGTTTGATATAGGAATTGAAACGCCACCAATATAGCTTCTCTATTTCTGTTGAGTAGTGGAGTGCCGCCCGGAGACAGAAATGCCCTATCGATGTTACGTTCAGTCGATTACTGAACCCGTTGAATTTGTACATAAAATTATGTGCGCCAGTTTTAAAGTTACATAAAATTGACTGTTGTTTTGTTATTGCGAATGTCGATATGTATTGTACATAGACCAGTGACGTCATCGCTTGGCCGCGGCCGCACCGCCACGCCGCTGGAACGCTTCACACCTCTACTTTTTTACCATCAGTAAATTCATAGCTACTTTAAGATATAACATAATGTATGGATTGACAAATTTTCACCTCTGCACTAGTTTAAATTTTTTCAAAGTTCACCTGAAAACACTATTTTTTAACATGACACGGAAAATAAGGCACATTAGACGTTTTTATGAAGTCGGACACTCATTTACTACACCAATTTTGTATGTATTCGGTCAGTTGACGTTTAAAGAGCTGAACGTATATTTGTATTGTAGGTAAGTACGTGTACGATAGATAGCCCTTTCTCTCCGTGTTAGGTTAGAGTGTACACTAGTACGTGAGACACTCGTATGTCCATAGCTTTAACTGCGGTCGCGCGAGGGCACGCGCCCGTTGTATCAACGGCGACGCGTGCGCAGCGCCGGCCCGAGCTGACTTCGTACCACTAGTTCGTAGCTGTATATCATTACTGTTAAGATCATGTAAGTGCCTCGCGTTTAGTTACGCAGGACGGACACAGGCGCCTGCACTCTACGATATTCGATGTGCTCAATTCTCCTTTGGCAATATCTAAATTATCCTCTTCAGGGTACCGTTGTGTTGTACCTGTCTTCCCCCGGTGTTTGTGAACGGCGTCCAGTGTCAGGCGAACTTCACCTTTATATCCGCCCAGTAAACATCTCCATATTTATAAGTAATGTAACAAGTACGATAGTGGTGCCACTGTAAAACGGCATAGCCGTTTAGTGTCGAAGTAATCCGTAGTGAGTGTCATTTCATGTGGATCGAACAATACATAGAGTCGTAGAGATAAACTCGTAACAGGGTCGAGAGACGCTCTGTCAGTCGGTACTGCATGTACATACGTAACGTAAGTAGCGCGGGCACCGAGCCAGGCTGTGTGGAGACACTTGTGTTGCGTTCCGCTTTTAATGTCCTGTTGAGATAGCTTCTGTGGCACAATTTTAACATTGAGACTTAGTTAGGAGTAATAAATTATAAATAGTAGGGTACAGTCGCGTTAAGGTACATTTTAGGTGTGCGGTGCCGACCTGCAGGCCGCAGGTGTGACGTCACGCCACGCACAAACGTTCTCGAGTCGGTCAGTCTGCGGCCGATGGTCGCGCCGCACGGACGTTGTTTTGATACTGCATTGTACAAAGTGTAGATGTCACGGACATGCTCGGTTCTGTCTCATGACTACTTTTAGATTTAACATCTCACTTTAGAAGGCTTGTTGTAAGAATGCTCGGGCTTTTAGTAGACATTTTTTAATAAATTTTATTCTTATCCTAAATTAAAATTCATCTTGATAATCTTATTGAGACCTCGTTTGTAGCTTATTGGCATTATGCACTTTGTTTCTAATTATGGGTTTATATTCAATATTCTGCTTGTAACGATAAGTCCATATTTTTTCTCTTTTGATATTGTCTTTATTTAGTCTGTAAGACATTGTTTCTGGTATCTTGGTTGATATTTGTTGTGTTTTCTACTTGGTGGTGCGGGTTTTTGAGAATGTTCATTGAGTGCTTTTTATCAAATACCGGAGTACATAAAATGTAAATACTTTTTGCATTTATAATATAAATAAATAGGGTACATAATTTGAAACATGTAAGTACATACACTAACCTGTACAAATGTTCAACTGCTATTGGTGTATGATTATGAATGTTAGAAATGCCACTGTCGCGTTGAATGAGGCTCCTTATTTTACGCGTCATTTTGTAATTTGCATGTGATTTTAACTGAACCGTGATTCTTTTTGATGTGATTATTTTGAGAGTGCGTACTTTGTAACATTCCTTGTTTTAATGGTTAAACTTTTCAAACGTTTTATTGATCGCATGGACAATGCTGTATTACTATCAAATAGACTAAATGCCGGCGGGTTCCGTGCGTTTTATTAACTAATCACAGTTGCACAGCATTACCCATGTGGGTTTACAATGTATAACTAATTATGATTTATCACAATTTTCTTTTAGATCATAAAATTTGTCCAAATTTAGGCTGTTCAGTAACAACGAAAGTGTCTAGTTTTACCTTTAGGAAAGAATTTCCCTAAGTTGTGATCTCCATTGTTATGATATATAGGCACAGTGTTCAGTTGATCTATCCCTTCGTGTTGCTATGAATGGTTCCAGAATATTATATATGTCTGGGAGTACTTGCAAAGTTCACTACAAAAAGGCACGAATTTCAATATTGTCGTCTGTGGATTTATAAATATGTATCTTTATTTGTTAAACGATATCGCTGCACATAGAAAACGAGGTTGTAATCAGGAATAATAAAATAATCATGTTGGGAGACAAATAATTTGTGTGAATATAATTTAAGAGCAATTATTGTATCAATATACGATTGTACAGTTCATTACTTCATTAAATGGTTATTTCACAATTTTTCTTATAGGATATAAATTATAAAACATGGTTCATCAGTTGTAAAACTATTATTGTTGGTTATGTTGCGGCCACTTTGTAAGAGTGGCGACTGGCAATCGGTCACAATAAAATGTAACATTGTATCATACAATACGTGTACATTATAAATAATATGCATACATATAGATCCACAATTATAAAAGAGATTAAATATTTGCAAAAGTTAATGACGCGTTTTATTTTTTTTCTACTGTATAAAAACCTAATTTTCAGACACAAAATTCTTCCTAATTTGTAACGTGGTAAGAACTTATAGTTAATTAGATCTAGATTATTTGGTAATTACCTAGCTTATACCTATGTTTCTTTTTCTGCACTTGAGATATTGTGAGGGCCGGGACCAGCGTCTAAGGGAATAACAGTAATTGTCAGCATTAGCAAAGAGAAGTTTTAAATAGTTGAAAATATTTCTTATATCATAGTAGAATGTAAAAAAATACATCGTCGCGGCATGAATCCCCGAGGGGATGCTGCAGGTGTTTCCTGGAGTGCTAGTTACAGTCCACACTCGTACACCCACGTTTAACTGACGATTATTACGTCCCACCGTGGTACTCACCTGGTAAGGCTTTATCGCCGTACTTTCGACTACAAAATGAGGAAGCAAAGTTGACCTTGCCCTCAGAATATATAACAACGTGCCTTCTGAAGCACAGAAACAAACAAATGTGAGGATTTGCAACCGCGGTCTCTGGATTAGTGTTCAAGAGATTCGTACAGGAGGCGCTCAGTCACATTCAAAATCGACATCATTTCATTTCAGGTAACCATTTGTTTTTAATATTTATATTGAAAGTCTGCGTAAAATTAAAGCTTACGTATTTTTTATTTTGTTTTATTTTATTTTAATTTTTTCTTGTTCATTCGTTCTAAAAGAACGTAAGTCGTACCAGAGGATTTTAAACTCAACGTTCATTGCCAAGGGATTATTAAAAAAAAACTTGGCATATTTATGTTCGCTGTCAATGTCAACAGTCACAATGACATGACAGTTGATTTTTTTAAAATACGGAATGAACTTGAATGCAACGGTTAAAATCCAAATACAAACTTTTGCTTTTTTTTAATCTTTTTATTTGATAATGATTTAATTCAGAAAAAAATATATGATGCTCAGAAAGAAGGCCAATACCTCGAAATGGTTTTTAGTTTTGTACAAATTATTAATTTGTAATGTTGTCGATTATGATTTATTGCCTAGGTAATTAATCCCGTCTAATTCTTCCACTTACTATTCGACAGTTAAATTCAACAGAATCAAAATCAAATTTTGTTAATATCGTCACCTTGCAACTTGGCCTGCACGGTGAGGAAGCTAGTCTTGACCTTGTCGAGCGCCTCGCCGAGCCCCGTCTTGATCTGGTTGAACTCCTGCGTGACGAGCGACAGTCGCCCGAGCAGGTAGTTCAGGTTCTCGTCCACCTCCGACATTCGACTCGTTATTAATCCCACCTGAGGAAATTCAAATAATAAGAAAATGCTTTTAAAAAAAAACGGCCGCTTACCTACAGGACGGTTGAGCACTGAAACTAGATTCTAAAAATAACGTAATACTTTATGTACGGAAGAATGTGTCTAACCTTGTCTTTCATGTTGTCCATAGTAGTTGCACTACCATTTACGTACTGCTCTGTTTGTTCCTGCAACAAAAATTGTCTCGTTGAAATCCGAACGTGCGACCACACGCCTTAGGTAGGGACGCGACGCGGGAGACGAAGTAGTGCGCATAGGATAGGACAAATAGTGCTATTAGGTAATAAAAAAAAAAATTTTACATATTGCAGCAGCTGTTGGCTACCGTCTACGAATTTCTACATCGAATTTGAAAGCATTATATTCAACAAAACTTATAGCCTTAAAGATCTTTTTAAATTTTGATTAATCTGGCAACCATTTTTCATATTGAACTAAAGAAAATTATTGCACTTGAAAAAAAATAGCCTAAAAAATTTTTCATTCCAAAAATGTTGAATCACAAAGTGTTGAATTTCCAAAATGTTTATTTACATCTTTTTACGGTTTTTTTTACAGATATCAAAAGTGACAGATTTCAAAGAGGGACGGATGATTTATTTTGATACAGATTTTGTGGCATCTGTCAAATGTCAACACATCTTATTTGGGTGCATAAATTAAACAGTAAAAAAAAAACGATTCTTCCTTTGATCCCTCGACATTTTCTACTAACGTTGACAAAAGTGATAGATGATTAACATTTACGCAGATTTTGCAAAATGACATCTGTCAAAAAATTTGTACAGAAAATAAATCACCCGTCACTTTGACATCTGTCAAAATTGTTAATTCAACATTTTGAGCCCGAAGGATGTTTATTGTGTTTTGCATATTTAATAGATATCTATTCATAAAATCAGAAACAATATTGCGCTTGGATTAGCGCTAGGTAGGTAACTCACCGCTAGTTTATCGAGCGACATCTTGCTGGCGGTGAGCTGCTGGTACATGATGCCGATCTGCCGCCACACCTGCGACATCTCCGACTCGATTTTAGAGCTCAGGTTCGTGAGCGCGCCCGTCTGGTTCTCTAGGATCGTCGTCTCTATGTTATCGAACCTGACATAAAATTACATATTTATTTATACATAATACGTCTAGCATTGTAATATTTCTTATTTCGCTCAAACTAATGTTCGAGTAAGCAGGTTGCATTGGCGGTATTTTTACAAGGATGAAACTTTTTAAATCTAAAAAAATACCAAGATCCGACTTAAATACTAATTAATCAAAGTTAAAAGAAATAATTTGACGTCACACCGCTGGAGTCCCACCGTGTACGAAAGCTCTACAGATTTGACAGAGTTTTGATTTTATAGGACTATTCTAAATTCATTCATTATTAAAATAGTAGTTAAATGAGTTTTATTAAGGCCCAATTTAACAATATTGCTAGAGTCATTATGATGACAGAATACTTTTCAACGAATACAAAGTTCCTCAGTGCAGAGGGAAAGGTCAGGAATGTCAAAGCTGAGAGTTAAGGGCCCATAATACCCAATTCGCAGTTCTGCTCTAACGCTTCTGCTTTTTAACTGTCTAACTAATCTACTCT
Organism: Ypsolopha scabrella; assembly: GCA_910592155.1. Lineage (NCBI taxonomy): Eukaryota > Metazoa > Arthropoda > Insecta > Lepidoptera > Ypsolophidae > Ypsolopha > Ypsolopha scabrella. Next base: position 19,914,840 of record OU342977.1, read on the forward strand.
AACCAGATGCCGCTCACGCAAAAACATCAGTTATTTTGAAATCGCGGCTACACTGATGGTTTTTTTCATTTTTATGGAACAGTCTGCAGCTGCTTTATGTTAATAGTTATATTATGCAAAGTTTCAGATCTAATTTCAAGTATTCATTGAATGCTATCGGTTTATTGTACGGTTTGGAGGTAACTTTGTATATTTTTTTCTATCTAGAAAATTTAATGGAATGAAGTTTTCACAACAACATGGACATAGCATTAGTCCTCAACTTTATCATGTATTAATTTCAGAGTGATTGTTGCAGTATTTGTTGGTATAAAACAGGATTATGCGAAGCGAAGTGAGGTATTATACACCCTTAAGCAGACTTTGAATATACCTACTAGGTACCTGAAATTTACGTTCTCCTTACGTACAGTCGACGCTCAAGTTAAATGCAGACCTAAGGAATGCTTTACTTACTTACTCACACGCACAGCCGTTCCCTCTGTGTACCTACAGAGCACTACACTCACTGATATAGGTACTATAAATAATACTATGGATTTGTCTAGTTGCTATTGGTTTTTATGCCATTGTTTTCGGAGATTAACGTCTTCAGGTTCTATTATAAATATTTACGTTCTCCTTACGTACAGTCGACGCTCAAGTTAAATGCAGACCTAAGGAATGCTTTACTTACTTACTCACACGCACAGCCGTTCCCTCTGTGTACCTACAGAGCACTACACTCACTGATATAGGTACTATAAATAATACTATGGATTTGTCTAGTTGCTTTTGGTTTTTATGCCATTGTTTTCGGAGATTAACGTCTTCAGGTTCTATTATAGATATTTACGTTCTCCTTACGTACAGTCGACGGTCAAGTTAAATGCAGACCTAAGGAATGCTTTACTTACTTACTCACACGCACAGCCGTTCCCTCTGTGTACCTACAGAGCACTACACTCACTGATATAGGTACTATAAATAATACTATGGATTTGTCTAGTTGCTATTGGTTTTTATGCCATTGTTTTCGGAGTTTAACGTCTTCAGGTTCTATTATAAATATTTTTTCTGATGCAAACATGATAGACATTTTGGAATAACACAGTATATAAGACTACTGCTTAGATATTTGGATTTTTACGGACTGCTAACTCCGCGCGCTGTAGATTTTGCCTGTGTACAAACGCAGCAGGCACTCTGACTCGCGCGCCGCCGCCGCCCGGCTGCCTAGAAGTAGGAGCTATCGATCATTCCCGATTACCGCATAGTTATTAAAAATGTAAACTTAAACTGATCTAACTTCGTCAGTTCTAATCGTATAACAATAAAACATGTGTCAAAATTTTAAAAATAAATCCTCTATTGTTTGCATATTTTATTGAGCGTGAACGAGTTTTATATCACTGGTTTCTTTTTTAAATTCACATGGTCTTTCGCTTGACCATTAGCGCGCCTGGTGGAGAGCATCGACGAGACCTAGGATGAAGGACGCTCTCTCAGAAAATGGGAGAGTAAAAGCAGGAGCTTGAAGTTCAGTTTGTCCAGGGGTTTCCGTAAAATCTATGGGAATCTGTAACGGACGAATGAGTGCGAACGAACGCAACTGCTTGTTATCACTCTCCCGGTATGAGGTTGGTTTGCTCAACACGGTAATGAGAGGGGACAAAAATCGCTCGAATATCCGTCCTTGTTACGGACACTGTAAGTCGATCTAGCGGGCACGAGGTCGGCCCACCTTACGCTTCGTTGTACGCCCGGTGTCGCTCAATCAGTATACAGAATTAACCTGACAAGTTCAGTTGCAGCGAGAGTATTCACCTGTCATTGATAGTCTTGTTCATGGCGTTGCTCTGCGACTTGATGAGGTCTCCGACCTCGAGCAGTATCTGGTGCACTCCGTACTCGATGCGCTTCTTGGTCGCCATCACGTTGTCCGCTGTCTGGAGCATCACGTTCTCGTTCTTTGACAGCGTCTTCACCTAAAACGTTCATTATTATTGAACACGTGTGGACATATCTTTGCTAAAGTTTTGCAGCTGGACATAATATGTTACGAACTCACATTTAGTTATCCGAAGGGACATCGCTGATTCAAATTACGAGCACATTTTTAGTGCACTTAAATATTTAAACTGTGTGCCTCAGTACGCAGAGAATCGTAGCTCTTGGAGATATCGTTGTAAGCTCGCTCGCTCATGTGTTGCTCTGTGTGAGACTGCGCTGTATGTCCTCGTTCATCTTGCGCAGTTTACCTGTTACTTTGTTACAGCTACAATACAGATGGCAATACCAACCTCAGTACGCAGAGAATCGTAGCTCTTGGTGATATCGTTGTAAGCTCGCTCGCTCATGTGTTGCTCTGTGTGAGACTGCGCTGTATGTCCTCGTTCATCTTGCGCAGTTTACCTGTTACTTTGTTACAGCTACAATACAGATGGCAATACCAACCTCAGTACGCAGAGAATCGTAGCTCTTGGAGATATCGTTGTAAGCTCGCTCGCTCATGTGTTGCTCTGTGTGAGACTGCGCTGTATGTCCTCGTTCATCTTGCGCAGTTTACCTGTTACTTTGTTACAGCTACAATACAGATGGCAATACCAACCTCAGTACGCAGAGAATCGTAGCTCTTGGTGATATCGTTGTAAGCTCGCTCGCTCATGTGTTGCTCTGTGTGAGACTGCGCTGTATGTCCTCGTTCATCTTGCGCAGTTTACCTGTTACTTTGTTACAGCTACAATACAGATGGCAATACCAACCTCAGTACGCAGAGAATCGTAGCTCTTGGAGATATCGTTGTAAGCTCGCTCGCTCATGTGTTGCTCTGTGTGAGACTGCGCTGTATGTCCTCGTTCATCTTGCGCAGTTTACCTGTTACTTTGTTACAGCTACAATACAGATGGCAATACCAACCTCAGTACGCAGAGAATCGTAGCTCTTGGAGATATCGTTGTAAGCTCGCTCGCTCATGTGTTGCTCTGTGTGAGACTGCGCTGTATGTCCTCGTTCATCTTGCGCAGTTTACCTGTTACTTTGTTACAGCTACAATACAGATGGCAATACCAACCTCAGTACGCAGAGAATCGTAGCTCTTGGAGATATCGTTGTAAGCTCGCTCGCTCATGTGTTGCTCTGTGTGAGACTGCGCTGTATGTCCTCGTTCATCTTGCGCAGTTTACCTGTTACTTTGTTACAGCTACAATACAGATGGCAATACCAACCTCAGTACGCAGAGAATCGTAGCTCTTGGAGATATCGTTGTAAGCTCGCTCGCTCATGTGTTGCTCTGTGTGAGACTGCGCTGTATGTCCTCGTTCATCTTGCGCAGTTTACCTGTTACTTTGTTACAGCTACAATACAGATGGCAATACCAACCTCAGTACGCAGAGAATCGTAGCTCTTGGAGATATCGTTGTAAGCTCGCTCGCTCATGTGTTGCTCTGTGTGAGACTGCGCTGTATGTCCTCGTTCATCTTGCACAGTTTACCTGTTACTTTGTTACAGCTACAATACAGATGGCAATACCAACCTCAGTACGCAGAGAATCGTAGCTCTTGGAGATATCGTTGTAAGCTCGCTCGCTCATGTGTTGCTCTGTGTGAGACTGCGCTGTATGTCCTCGTTCATCTTGCGCAGTTTACCTGTTACTTTGTTACAGCTACAATACAGATGGCAATACCAACCTCAGTACGCAGAGAATCGTAGCTCTTGGAGATATCGTTGTAAGCTCGCTCGCTCATGTGTTGCTCTGTGTGAGACTGCGCTGTATGTCCTCGTTCATCTTGCGCAGTTTACCTGTTACTTTGTTACAGCTACAATACAGATGGCAATACCAACCTCAGTACGCAGAGAATCGTAGCTCTTGGAGATATCGTTGTAAGCTCGCTCGCTCATGTGTTGCTCTGTGTGAGACTGCGCTGTATGTCCTCGTTCATCTTGCGCAGTTTACCTGTTACTTTGTTACAGCTACAATACAGATGGCAATACCAACCTCAGTACGCAGAGAATCGTAGCTCTTGGAGATATCGTTGTAAGCTCGCTCGCTCATGTGTTGCTCTGTGTGAGACTGCGCTGTATGTCCTCGTTCATCTTGCGCAGTTTACCTGTTACTTTGTTACAGCTACAATACAGATGGCAATACCAACCTCAGTACGCAGAGAATCGTAGCTCTTGGAGATATCGTTGTAAGCTCGCTCGCTCATGTGTTGCTCTGTGTGAGACTGCGCTGTATGTCCTCGTTCATCTTGCGCAGTTTACCTGTTACTTTGTTACAGCTACAATACAGATGGCAATACCAACCTCAGTACGCAGAGAATCGTAGCTCTTGGAGATATCGTTGTAAGCTCGCTCGCTCATGTGTTGCTCTGTGTGAGACTGCGCTGTATGTCCTCGTTCATCTTGCGCAGTTTACCTGTTACTTTGTTACAGCTACAATACAGATGGCAATACCAACCTCAGTACGCAGAGAATCGTAGCTCTTGGAGATATCGTTGTAAGCTCGCTCGCTCATGTGTTGCTCTGTGTGAGACTGCGCTGTATGTCCTCGTTCATCTCGCGCAGTTTACCTGTTACTTTGTTACAGCTACAATACAGATGGCAATACCAACCTCAGTACGCAGAGAATCGTAGCTCTTGGTGATATCGTTGTAAGCTCGCTCGCTCATGTGTTGCTCTGTGTGAGACTGCGCTGTATGTCCTCGTTCATCTCGCGCAGTTTACCTGTTACTTTGTTACAGCTACAATACAGATGGCAATACCAACCTCAGTACGCAGAGAATCGTAGCTCTTGGAGATATCGTTGTAAGCTCGCTCGCTCATGTGTTGCTCTGTGTGAGACTGCGCTGTATGTCCTCGTTCATCTTGCGCAGTTTACCTGTTACTTTGTTACAGCTACAATACAGATGGCAATACCAACCTCAGTACGCAGAGAATCGTAGCTCTTGGAGATATCGTTGTAAGCTCGCTCGCTCATGTGTTGCTCTGTGTGAGACTGCGCTGTATGTCCTCGTTAGTGGCCACCAGGCGGTCGCTCATCTCGCGTAGTTTACCTGTTACTTTGTTACAGCTACAATACAGATGGCAATACCAACCTCAGTACGCAGAGAATCGTAGCTCTTGGAGATATCGTTGTAAGCTCGCTCGCTCATGTGTTGCTCTGTGTGAGACTGCGCTGTATGTCCTCGTTCATCTTGCGCAGTTTACCTGTTACTTTGTTACAGCTACAATACAGATGGCAATACCAACCTCAGTACGCAGAGAATCGTAGCTCTTGGAGATATCGTTGTAAGCTCGCTCGCTCATGTGTTGCTCTGTGTGAGACTGCGCTGTATGTCCTCGTTAGTGGCCACCAGGCGGTCGCTCATCTCGCGTAGTTTACCTGTTACTTTGTTACAGCTACAATACAGATGGCAATACCAACCTCAGTACGCAGAGAATCGTAGCTCTTGGTGATATCGTTGTAAGCTCGCTCACTCATGGTGTTACCCTGTGTGAGACTGCGCTGTATGTCCTCGTTAGTGGCCACCAGGCGGTCGCTCATCTCGCGTAGTTTACCTGTTACTTTGGTCACAGCTAAAAAAGATAATGTAATTTCGTCAATCACCTAAAATACTGAAATAGTGCTAGTTTTATGATACCTAAATTTCTAAGAAAAGACAGAAGTTATATCGTAAGTGAACAGTTCGAAATAACAAAGTTAATTTTTCATATTTCATCATGCGTAGCGTAGGCTTGGCTGTCTAATTAAATCTTGGATACTTATATACGGTCAAGAAACAAGCTGAAGTCATTAGTTTTGTTTACTTACAACATAACATTTCGTCACGACATGAATCCCCGAGGGGGTGTCAGAGGTGTTCCAGAGTGTAAACTGTGAAATGCAAGTCACAGTGCACACTCGGTACACCCGTGTTTCACCGACGATTATTACAACTTTTACTTACAAGTTGCATCATTTTCTCTGATATTCTCTTTAGCATCCTGTATTGCCCCGAGGGTCTGGTTGGTGGAATCTTTCAGGTCGGCCAGTCTCGGCAGGTCCTTCCACATGCTCTCCGCGTCCGACAGGAGATGCTGGATCTTCTTTATCTCCGACTCTTGGCGCTCCATTACTTGAAATAAGGATAATTTGGTAGAAAGAAAAACCGGATTCGGTTTCGTAAATTTGGCTTCGGTTAAGTTTTGTTCAAAGCGATGCTTTTTAAATGATTGCATTATTAACATTTTTTGGGTGAAAAAGTATAAAATACCTACTTATAAATTTATTTTATCTATGTACAAAAATATATACATACTTCTAAAAATGAAAGACAAACAAGCCAAACAAAAATATATGTTATTTGTTTATAAATTATTTCATTTATATATGGATGAATGTAATAATAAATATAAATAAAATGAAAAGCTTTTGACTGATGACGGCCTCAACGAAGAAGCCGAAATATACCATTGAAAAAACTTTTATTTTACTTATATTTATAACATTATCCATATTAAAGGAAGAAAAGGAAATAAAAAGCTAAAATATAGCAATTACATCTTTATTAATATTGTTCATAAGTTAATGATTTTCAAGAGAATGTCAAATTCTACAGATTAGAAAGGCTGCTGAATTAATATTATGTTCTAAGAGCCTCTTGGAGGATACCGTGACCTGACCCTTACTGTAAACATTGAGCTGGCTGGATACACATACACGCAACCACATTGAACGATATGTGTAATTCACGGGGTAGCAACATTCTCGAAGTAGCACGACGTTCCAGGAGCGATTGACAAGCACACACGGTACGTAGCTTATCGTAGTCCATTTCATTTAAATTTCATGTCCATTTCGTAACACGCAGTGTCTAGACGAGAAAGGATAGTCGATCGGTAACTCTGTTAGTACCGCGCCCGAACCACCGTATATGTCTAACCAGGAAAATAAAAAACGTTACCATGTTGCGGAAAACTACTGGCAACACTAACTTTAAAACGTCATTGTGTCCAATATATATGATCTGTGATTGTGTCGATTGCTGTCAAAATGTGATGTTGTTTATTGATATGTGGCGCCACCAAAGACATGACTGTGCTCTACGATACGAAAAACGAGCCGAGCGAGATGGGTGTTGGCAGCTACCTCGCTCGGCTCGTTTTTCGCTTGAAAATCGTATCGTGAACCTTATTTCTATTGAAATAAAATCAAGTTTAGTTGAGCTAAAATTGGACAGTGCACAGTGAATGAATGAATGAATAGACACTTTATTGTACACAAGAAATAAAATTAAATAATAAAACGTAAAGAATACACAGTATTGCACAAAGGCGGGCTTATTACTAAGAGCAATTTCTTCCAACCAACCTTTGGGTGGTGAAGAAATAATTATTAATAAAATATACAGGTGGGACAAACAAATAAATATTTGATAAGGAAAACAATAACCAATAAAGTGAATCTACATAACTTAATCTACATCTTACTATTACTTATTTATATAGTGTCAAAATAACAAATAGGTATAAATTTATATAGTTATAAATGCCATTTACATAGATAAAAAATACATAATATACATACATACATATATATAAATATAATACATATACATATATATAAATCACTGTAATGAATATAATACCATAAATGTAATGAATAACACAAATAGACTGAGTAATAAAGTGCCATGACTACCATCCCAACGAATCTTCATAAAGAGACCTAATATTCCGCTTAAATATCTCTAGAGAAGGCGACATACGGATCTCGGAGGGTAATTTATTCCAAAGACGAACGGCCTTGACCGCAAAGGATTTCCCATAAGCAACTGACTAAGCACAGTCTTGTTCTTATACAGTGTCTTTGGGCGCCACTAACTAGAGCAGGTTTTTTACTTTCTTGGTCTAGCTTTACATGCAATAACCTACTGTTGGCGACAGTTCGACATGGCAATTTCATAGTGATGTGACATCACATACCACGTAGTCGATATCGATAATTTTTTTGGTACGCATCAAAATGAGAGTTAAATTATTATTACCTTTTATATAAATATTATATATCATCACGACATGAATCCCCGAGGGGTTGTCAGAGGTGTTCCGGGTGTGAACCGTGAAATGCAATCACAGTCCACATTCGGGACACCCGCGTTTCACCGATGATTATTACGTCCCAACGTGATGGGTGGTGAGCCCTATCGCCGCTCTGCAAGCACAAATACACGCTTTTTTCGGACATGCAGGTTTCCTCACGATGTTTTCCTTCACCGTTCAGCAAGTGGTAAGTAATAAATATATTTTTTTATTTAAAGTAACATTTTATTCATCACAATCAAAATCAAATGAACTTATATAACATCGCTACAAAAAGTTAAGGAATCTGTTCTGAAAAGAAATAGTTCATCTGGCCCTACTGATTTTGATTCGGATTTTATTCTTGACATAGTTCTTTTCGATATGCCGATGTAAAACAGTGTCTGATTGACAGGATATTTATATAGACAGGATATTTTTCCGTTCAATGTCACAACTTTCCAAAACTTTTCCGGCCAGTTCTCGTGCTTGAGAAAGAATTATTGTTTTATTTTTAACACGTGACAAAAAGCCAACCGAAGTCATATTCGATACAGAATTAAAAGCAACAACGTAAGCGAGATCGAAATCGATAAACACTGCCGACACGTGCAGCACTACGACTAAGAGGGCGCGGGTGGTGTGCGGGGCGTCACCCCCTCCACGACTCATCTCATACCCCGATTGCCATGTCGACCTGTCGCCATCAGTAGCTAGTAAGCCGCAACGGGAGAAGCTGTACCGGCAGAGTGATAACAGGCAGTTGCGTACTATCAGTAATTCGTCCGTCATCGACTCCGTAGAATTTGCAGAAGTCCCTGGATACAGCAACGCCTCATCAGCTTTCAGTCGGGGCGAGCATGTGTCTTAGGTCCCATCGAAGCATTCTATGAGGCGCACTACGGCGCATAACTAAATAACGTAAAAAAGAGTTACCCTCAGTCATCTTGCTGTGCCACGCCTCGTCAGCGAGCGAGACCTCACTGAGCGGCACGAAGTCCGTCTGCACTTTACTGGAGTTGCCGTTGTACTCGTTGAGCTTGAGCTCGTACTTGTTGAGCAGTTTCTCTGCCTCGGAGATGTGCTTCTCGAGCGGGTTCACGTCGGACGCGACGTCCAGGCACATGGCGCGGAGCGACTCCTATGTGTAAAACATTTTACTATCAAGCACAGGCTGCATTTTTAGGCACTGAAAAGCTGAAAACTGGTTTACGAACAGTTTTTATTATGAAGCCAACCATCGCGACAAAATTAGCTGTTCTATACAAGGTAAGTAACATTAGTTCATACATACAGCCAAATTCACTGAAGACTCAGTGCTTAGTATGAAGGTTCGAAAACAGCAAAAAATTTCATACTAGGTAACTTCATACTAAAAGTTGCTCGCATGGACGAGTACTATCGCCAGCGGGCCTATTACGTATCTTTGAATCGGTTGCCAACTATGGTTGCTATTCACCAAAAACGAAAAAAAATGGACTTCCAAAATAACCTCCAGTTGGAATTGAACTAGTTACGAATTGTGACGTCATTTCAAGTGCGAATGTTTAGATAAGCGGAATTCGATAGTATATGTATGTTTTCGACGATAAACACTCGCTTGGCAAGGGGCAAGTTTACGTTTTTCAGAGATCAAAACGCAGCCGGTATTACAATGATTGGCTAAACACAGTTTTATTAAAGCGTTCTTAACAGTAATCAGTTGTATTGTTTTGATCACCCTAATGTAGTATATTCGTAATTATCATTACACTAGCTTTTGCTCGCGGCTCCACCCGCGTGTTATTCGGTTTAACGACATGCTTTTTTCCGGAATAAAAATTAGCCTATGTGTTAAGTTAGGGTATAGGCTATATCCATTCTAAATTTCATCCAAATCCGTTCAGCTGTTTCAGCGTGAAAGAGTAACAAACATACACACACACACACTCACACACAAACTTTCGCATTTATAAAATTAGTGTGATGATTATACTATCGGTACAAGTTTAAAACAAACAGTTACGAGGCATGCCTTTTAAGTTTTGTCGTTTGAAGAAACAAAAACAACTGGAACCTAATAGTACTTTTTATTATTTTATAAAGTATTCTCCACGTAGTTTACAGCACTTTTCCATTCCCTCGAACCATTTATTAAAACATTTATTCCACTCCAAAGTGGGGGTGTTCAATATGGCTGATTTGAAAGCGTCGACTGCTTCTTCACCGGACTGGAACCTTTGACCACGAAGAGTTTTCTTAATTTTAGGAAATGTAAATAAAACGTTAGGGCTTAGGTCAGGACTGTATGGAGGATGGTCAAGAATTTCTACGTTTTCCTGCATCAAATACTCAATCGTTTGATGAGCGCTGTGTGAGCTTGGGGGCCGTTCAAGTATTACGTAAGCAGATTTATTACAATTATTTACCCCCCCATCCCCGCCCTTGTCAGCAAAAGTAAGCAAAGCTCTTACCCCCTCCCCCCATGCTTACGTAAACATTTTTCAATCATAAATATTTTTTTAAATATTATAATGTTATAATTATAATTTTAAAAATAAGAAAATAGATTTAGGATAGAGATTTAATTTTACTGATACAGTATTCAACATAGGAGTAAGGGGCAAAAATATACCGATGACGTAATCATCATCTAGACTCCCCTACCCCCCATGTCATCGAAAATAAGCAAAACAAAGACCCCCCCCATAGTGCTTACGTAATACTAGAACGGCCCCTTGCGTTGTCATGATGTAGGATGATGCGTCGCTTTGGGTTAGATTTCCGAAGTTCGGCGATGACTTGTGGTAAACAAACTGTGGTATACCACTCTGCATTAAGAGTTCTACGATCTTCAAGTGCAACTGTTACAAGATGCCCGGTTTTCGCCACGAACGTAGCCACCATCTTCTTTGAAGTGCTTCGAGAGCGAACAACTTTAGTCGGCTTTGGTTCGTCTTTGAAGACCCAGATTGTGGATTGTTGTTTGGAATCAGGATCGTAGGCATAGATCTAAGATTCTTCACCACTGATGATGTCGTAGACGTGATTTGACTCTCCTCGGTTGAACCTTTGAAGAGTTTTCTTACACCATCTGACGCGGGCCTTCTTATGATCGTCGGAAAGCAAATGCGGGATCCAACGGGAAACTAGCTTTCTCACACCAAGCGCCTCATGCAAGATCTTCTGAATGTTTGTCCCTGAGATGCCTAATAACGCCTCTATCTCCCGATATGTCACATGACGATCTTCGAGGATTAGATCTCTCACAGCGACAATGTTATCTTCAGTGAAGGCGGATTTTGGACGCCCTTCATGAGATTTGTCACTAAGACTGGTATATCCACGTTGGAATTCTAAATACCAGCGTTCGACGGTCCGCAGACATGGGGCTTCATCATGAAACACAGATGTTAGCTCTTCGGAACACTGAATCCGTGTTAGGCCTCTTCGGAAGTTATAGAAAATGATTGCACGGACATTTTCCTTAGTAAGGTTCATTTTCGTACGTGACCTGACAGATTCAAAACAACGCTGTGACTAAACAATTGCATTAATCCTAATTATTTCAATTGTTTTGAAATTCTAAATTCACCAAATTTGAATATTGAGCAGTTCTAAATTCAAAATTGGCGGCAAATATGTAAACGACAGAACTTAAAAGGCATGCCTGGTATATCTAAATATTGTGAAATTAGTTTCTAGACGTTGGCATTTAACAGACCTACATATTTCTTTAAGCAAGTTTCCGACTAGGTACTGCGACAAATGATGCCAAAAATGTCAGCAGTGCTGATGCTGGATTTAGTAGGTAAGAATAATGATTGCTCATCTCTAAATAATTTCGGATCTACCCTGTGACAGACAGACAGACAGACAATGGTAATAGGGTCTAAAACGTTCAAATCATATATCCAACTCCATTACCTTACTCAAACTGCTCTTCAAATGCTCGATCTCTTGCTTGACAGCGTCCAGCTTGGCGTCAGTGAGGTCCAACTTCCTCGCCACGGCGTCATCGTTAGTGGTCAGGTTGTTGTCGACGTCACTAGTGCCGGCTGCGGGGAGCGCTGAAGTGAGGGACTGCAAGGACTTCTGGATGGCGTCCAGCGCATCGTTGGTCTTCTTCTGAGTACTCTTTTCACGTTCTTCTTTCTGAATTATAACAGTTGTTTAAGTATTTCATGTGAGACAAGCATAATTTAATGTAATTACTGAGTTCTCTGCGTTTTAACAGCCTACACCAGGGACTCAATCAAGGGTATTATTACAGTTTAAATATCTAAACAGTTGTCCAACGATCAGAAAACGCTCAGACAGAGCAATTGTGCGGGGCCTGCGGGGCGAGACGCGGGTGGTAATAACGTGGTAAGCCACCGAGCTACATACAATTTTCGAACAAGCAGTTCGGCGTCTTGCCCGCAAGCCCCGCACAACCGCCCGTCTAAACGTCTTCGTTGGACATATGGATTTTTGAACTGCGGGCGCAAAAAATAGCCGTTCAACTAACGGCTTCAATAGTAGCTTTCCGAGGTAAGCTGACTGGACACAATTACGATACTACGGGAACTGAACCCACGACTTCCAAAGTAGTAAGCCGCGACTCCACCACTTACCCTTGCAGCCGGTCGTAATAACATTATTGTTTATAGAGCAATATTACGATGCATTATGAATGTTCATGGAAAAGGTCTCCAGCTATAAATACAAACGGAACTTGCACTACTCAGTTGGCAAACGTCTAAATAGGTCAATCGGATCCAGTGTATGAACACGTCAAAACAGTACTCAACGAATATAGATTGATTGTTACTGGCCATGTTATTAAAGGGGATTTATTTGCTCGAGCCGGATTACATGATACAAATAGTCTAAATCTATACTTATAACAAAATCGCGAGATATGTTCTGTATGCAACGGAAAGAAATGTTTAAACTAGATTTTTTGGGAAAGTGAAATGAAAGAATGACTTCATCCGAAGCCGTACCTGGGTCAGTGGTTACTCTTACCTTTTTAGATACGTTTTAGACGAGCTTTTATGCTTTATGATTTTATGCTTTCCAGTAGGCGCGGTGTGCTCAAGCCTTCAGCGCATTCCGAAATAAAAATTTATTCAAAGTGAATTTACCACAAGAGAACATATCCACTCTTGCGTCGAAAAAGCTTCATAGTGACAGTTAGCTTGTTAGCCCATTCTAGCTTGAACCTAAAATAGGAGCTTCTTGATATTCTGTCTCGCTATACATACAGACAAATAGACGTTGCATCAAGGCATATGTATGTATGGAGAAGATGACTCACCTGTAGCAGTATCGTCTCCACATTGGACAGTCTCTCGTCGAGCCTCGAGATCATCCCTTTCAGCGGCTCGAGCGCTCGATGCTTCTTCTCCAGACCTATGAGGCTCTTCTTCAGCTGGTCACCTAGCGCTTTCTCCCGGTACTCGTGTCGCTCCAGTTTGTCTTCTGACGTTCGGAACATGTGGATGAGGGAGAGCATCGCGTCGCGGATGTCTTCGTTGCTGTAGAAAAAGTAGTTGAGCACTTTTTGTATTAGATGATAATTTACGTGCAAGTTGGATTGAAGAGTTTCATTGTAAAGTACTTAATATCCCCAAATGTAGTTTAGTTATCAGCTCTAGACATTACCCTTTGCAAAATTACTTTCATTGGACTAATAGTTTGGTCCAGGATCTTCCCTTGGAAAATAATCAGAATAAGATATTTTCTGCACAATATGGCAGCGTCAAATTGGTGAGAATCAGTTGTGGAAGCCCAAAACGGACAGTTTGAAATGTAAAACGAGCTAATTTGCTTAGCTGACAAACCGTTTGACAGTCAAAATCGTTCGTTTTCAGCCATCAAATGAATACGATTCTCTTACACAATTGCACCCCAGCGGGCCTATTACGTATCAATGAATTGGTTGCCAACTATGATTGCTATTCAACAATAACAGATAAAAAAATAACTTCCAGAATAACCCTCAATGGATATCGAACTATTTACGAATTGTGACGTCATTTCAACGTATCCTTAGATAAGCGGAATTCGATAGTACTCGTATATGTATGTGTACGACGATAGGCACTCGGTTGGCAACTAATTTTACAATACAGAATCAGGGGGTAGGTCTAGGGCAGGATACACATAATTTTATCTTAGGCTGTGATGCTACAAGAGAAACCTAAATGACCCAGAGTCAGAGCGTTATTACCTAACCGATAGGGTCGAGTTTCTCAAAGCTCATACAAACAAAATGCATGCGTGACTTTCGTTTCATATACCTATATCAATATCGTTCCGCGAGTGGTGGTTACGAGACAGGAATAGGCGGGTTCTACTAATCATTTGCTTGCATAAATTATCTTAACTACCTAGGTATAATACGACGCAGAGATTATATCTCTACTAATTATACCTATTCCACTAAAATAAAACACGTTGAACCAGCAAGAAACATTAATGGTCTTTTTATTATGTATGTTGGCACATCGTACAATGGGCATATCATGATCTGTCTAGACATACTATGACTTTGTTAAAACTAAGGGGGTTGCCTCGCTCGGCTCCGCTCTGCTTTGCTCGACTACCTACATTTATTTACGTCATCGCACCTATTTTTGACATTTTGACAATATCAAAAGTGCTCCGACTTTCTCCATTTTTAAAACAAAATTAAAATCTTGGCTAGTCGAGAAGTCATATAATGAATTTTTTGAGTAATATACGTAATTTCCATTTTGTTAATTATGTTTTAAATACCTATGTTTTCCTTGTGTCTTTTTAAATAATTTGTAATTTGTAAAATAGTTGACCTGTAATGAATATTACCAATAAAGTTATGTCTATGTCTATGTCTTTTGATAATAGGTTAAAAGCCTTTCGATTTATTACTTTATGATGTGACCAATTCTACGATAGGTATGCCCACGACATAAAATAACAACGCCTACATTAATGGAAGTTTTAAATATTAAAAAGGGGATACGCGATTTATTTGATACCCATGCATGATATCCATGTATTTGACCTTTACAACTCAATAACCAAATTATATTTAGATAGTTCGTGTCCTATTTCCGAGATAAATACTGTATTAGTACTAAACTCTCCAATAAACCCACTAACCTCTATGCAAATTACTGTATTTCTTGACTACAATTTACAAGCTTTTCGTTTAAATGTTAAATAACAATATTTTACTGAATTAAATGATCACAGTATTAGGCAATATGTAACGGACTAAAAACGGTAAAGTTAAACTGTAGCAGTAAATAATAGAAACAAATAGATTTATAATTGACCGGTGAACTCGCCCTTATTTGTGCTGCTTCTGTTATGTCAATCAAATTTAAAATGCATTAGCAACCCGAGCCTTTCGTGAGCGAGGACTGTTTCACCATCTACTAGTGTAGATAATTAAATTGATGTCGGTACAGGGAGTTACAATCGAATAACTTTCAAGTTGAAGACAGCGCGTTGCTAGGAGAAGGCGATAAAAGAAAACTTATCTGCATTCAGAACAATATGGTAATAAAAACTTTTAACGGTATCTTTCTTTTGTTTTTATTTTTGAATTTATAGAATAATATTTGAATTGTATAATATAATAAATTATATATAAATGAGAGGGATAACCATGGGAGTCGGAAGGGTGGGGCAGGGGGCAGCCCCCCCCCCCACGGAATGGGACAGTAAAAAATAGTACTAAAGTGCACATATAGCAGATATACGAGAGACAAGACCGATCAGCAGTTTTTGTTTCCACAAAAATTTTTTTTTTTTTTTTCATTTTAAATATAAATCCCAATGATATTTGAAAGAGGTCGCCCCACCCTAATCTTCCGACGCCGAATATCAAGATATATTTCGGGTCCGATCTGGATCCGATCAGTTGAATATATATGTTACGGGTAATACTAGAAGATAGGGTAAACCTAGCTTTAACCGGGAAATCTTATACAAAACTTAGGGGGTCACCTCGCTCCGCTCCGCTTCGCTCGGCGCCCAATGTTTATTAACATGTCAACCAGCACGCTCCTCCTGGCTTCGCTCGTTATCGCACCTATTTTTTACTTTTTCCGGCCTTTACCCGACTTCGGGCTTTACCCATAAAATATACATATACATTTACCCGTAATATATTTTATATAGGAGCCATTGTTTTATAAGAGGTCAATGATAGGAGCATACATTAAAAAAATAACACCTATACTTATCAGTCCTAACTTAATCCACTTACGTACATACTTATAATTATAACTATTAAATATGTATTGTGCGCCACTAGACCACCCTGTGCTCCAGTGGTTCTAATACTCTCCTATAATCCGGAAGTGGCAGGTTTAAATCCTGTCTTGTGTTCGGTTTGCATGTTTCAGAAGTTACATTTAGTTGTGGGTCCTATTTGTGCCGGAAGTACAGTGATATGGCTCACCACTCATCACGCTGGGACGTAATAATCGTTGGTGAAACGTGGGTGTACGAGTGTGGACTGTGCCTTCCATTTCAGAGTCTATACTCGGAAACCTCTGGCATGTTGTGACGATGTATTTTATTGTATGCGCTATTGTACATGCATTCGATTCTAACAGGTTATTGAGATATTTCAAGAAAAACTACAGCCCTCTTATCGTCTAACTTTAATATCTATCGCAAAAGCCTCCAAAAGCATTGTGATTGGCCTAAAATTATGTACGATGTCATTTCTAGCGAATCACGGCGCGGTTAAAGGTGATTGCGATGCATGTCGAAGTTAGACACACAGACATGTGTCCTCGCACATATTATATCCATGTATTTTGCGTTCTGAGGAGGACGGAGGACCGACATGAGTGGCGAAATTTGGGAAAAGCCTATGTCCAGCAGTGGACGAACACGGGCTGATGGATGGATGGGTGGATTTTGCGTTCAATATAGCCCAAGGATCCGAGCCCGTAGTCCGACAAGGAACCCTTATACATAGTTTCGCCATGTCCGTCTGTCCTTCTGTCCGCGGCTTAGCTCAAAAGCTCTAATTTGGTAAGGGTATACATATGCATATTATATACTTCTGGACACATCTATTGGCCCACCTTAGAGTTTAGGTTTCGATGGCCCCTACCTAAATATGATTGCTAGATTGAACAAAAACTATTGATCCAGTTTTAAACCTGATACATTTGATCATCTTTTTCGATCGTATTGTTTTAAACTTTTTGCTCGAATATAAATATAATATAAATTTTTAGCTAGGACCAAACGAAACTGAAAATGCAAGGTGGGCCAATAGATGTGTCCAGAAGTATATATTAATCACGCTGACAAAATAGTAAATCAAAATCTCGAATAAAAATTTTTCCTCCATACACGTATGAAAATTGGGGATGCCTTTTTTTCTCGTCTATTCCATAGTGTGAGGTATCGTTGGATAGGTCGTCCAAAAACGTTGTGGGTGAAAGCTGTGCCTTCCGATGCATGCAAGCGAACACAAAATATTCCCCTACTGGATTCGAAATCGGAACCTTCGAATTAGAGTTATCGTGCACTACGTGGACTATTGTGGACTACATAAGTCACACGTAAGTTTTCAAGATTCCGTACCTCAAAGGTGCCAAATGGGACCCATCAATTAGTAAGCATGTTCGATTTAGGGATCCGTTCGCGAAATATTAAGCATTAAAGTGCTTATTTTTGTTAGAGTCAAGTGTCCCCCCCTGCCGGGTAAACAGTTGTTTATGAATATGTGAAAAAATTCACAGAAGTAGTATAATAATGAAGTTAAAAGGAAAACTATCATGTGAAAAAAACCGGTCAAGTGCGAGTCAGACTCGCATACCTCGGGTTCCGTAATTCGACAGTTTCGGGAACAGTCAGGAAGAAGGTATTTAAAATATTGCCCATAACTGTTTATGATAACTAAAAAAAGAATTGATTGTACTACAAAAGGGAGACTCGAATATTTTTAAGCCGTAATCAAAATAAAACTCGTGAATGAAAAATTTAACTTGTCATTTTACTATCGTGAATTTCTCACCTGTTATATTTTCTGTAATCTTTACGTAATCCCAAATTATTTTGTAATCCCAATATATTCATGATTTTTTCGTTCATTAGTTTCGGAAATAATGGGGGGACACGCACTTTTTTGTGGTTTTTCGAAGATTTCTCGAAATCGGTGAAAGTAAATATCGTAAAAGTATATATTTTAATAATAAGCTCTTTAATATCTACAATCTGATACCCATATTGTATTTTTAGGATATTTGTTTTTTATTTTTCTCACTTTTGTATCGAAATATTTTGAACCATTTTAAATTTTGCATTTTTTTTAATAACATATTTTGTAGACAAGTAAATGCTATTTTTGTAGAAAATTTAAAGTCTTTATTTTTAACGGTGCTAAAATTATAAGGCTGTGACAACGGACGGACGGACAACGGAGTCTCACCCTAAAGGTTCCTTTTGTACCTTTTGGGTACTACGGAACCCTAAAAATGACGGAAGTAGTATATATAATGAAGTTAAAAGGAAAACTATCACAGCTTACAGGTTTACGAGTACAGGGCGCGCCAAACTTTTAGTCTCCTCTAAACACGACAATGTATGGGGCCGTTCTTTGGGCCAGCAACTTCCGAGCGGACTAGGAGTTTGGTGCGATCTGTATTAGTAGACCAACTTTTAAAATGTACTGGGCAACTACGGAACCCTACACTGCAGGTGACCCAACACGCATTTCATTTCTGTTAAAAGTTTGTAGATTAATTGGTCATAAGGTTGTGTATATTTTTATGTAATTTTTAGGGTTCCGTACCCAAACGGTAACCAACGGGACCCTATTACTAAGGCTCCGCTGTCCGTCCGTCCGTCCGTCTGTCACCAGGCTGTATCTCATTAACCGTGATAGTTAGATAGATTGAAATTTTCACAGATGATGTATTTCTGTTGCCGCTATAACAACAAATACTAAAACTGGCCAAGTGCGAGTCGGACCTGCGCACTCCCATATAACAGACATGATTTATTTTGCTATGTTTATAGATAATGGTACGAAACCCTTCGTGCGTGAGTCCGACTCGCACTTGGCCAGTTTTTCTTATATTTTGTAATTTATTCGACTGAAGTGGACTGAATTTCGAAAATTAGCATAATTTATTGTTATTATTACCGTGTTAAAACCATTAAGTATTTTCATTTCCCGTAAGAAACTTGTTGACTGGCTACATTGAAGAGACGACTACTCTTTTACTTTTAAACTAATAAATCGTGTTTATTTTAATAAACACTCATGTGAGACGCCTCAGTCACTCCTCTTAATTGGATGTAAGGGTTTCTAGTCAATAACCGTTGAATGATGATTAATCACTTCAGATGTATCTCCAGTCGTGTACTTTGAGATAAAAATATTTCTTTTATAGCTCTCAAGAGGCAGCTGGATAAAGGAGTAGGCTGGTTATAAAATTTAAATACCCTTGTCAACAAAATTGTAGAAATTTTCTGTAACAGAACGATTTATTGAAATTATTATAGAAATTTGTATGCTGAATCCGAATATAAACTCAGATTTTCTCTATCACGTCGTAATATTTGTCTAAGACAGACTAAATTTTGAAAAATCGCGTGTTTTTACTACTTCTGGTGGGGCTTTACGCTTAGCACAATTAGTTTTTCGGCTTTAATTTTCAATAATACTTCTTCTTAGTGGTTCTTTTTAATAATATGATAAAAAGATTCACGTAACCAAGCCTAGTTTTCGATTAAATGTCTCAAAACAATCACACCCAATGTTTCATAGTAAAAACTTGGTATGAAATGTATGGACCGAACAAGCTCTCACAAAATATTATTTATTTTGAAAAATAAGGTTCAATCGCGAATTATGTTATTTTCACCTTAATAAGTATTGATTAAGGACTTGTAATTATGAAAAATAAATATATAAAATACATTTGTAATAAGTAAAAAAAATGTTCAGAAGCATTAAAGAAACGGTAAATTTCAATACTTGAAGTTGATTTCACAAAACTGAGACCTGATAGAAAAAATCTGAGTTCAGATTTGGATTCAGCACACAGTTTTCTGCAAGAATTTCAAAATATCGTTTCTGTGCAGAAAACTTGTTGAAGGAATAAGAAACCGGATGTAAATATACTATTTCTTTTAATTTTTTTAACGATACCACATAGCTTTCTGTCAGTGGCGTACATATAACTTTTTGCTGGAAAAGCAGTGAGAAGGTCAAGTTTGACGATAAAAATAGCATGAAGAAAATTTAAAATCAATTTGTTTTTTTTTATGAAATCATGTACCTACTCTAGGGTAGGCAGTGCCTAACCAGGCGTTATACAAATAATGATTTTTCAAAGTAACATTTAAATATTTTTCATATTTTTTTGACCTTCTCATTGCATTTTCAGCAAAAAGTTCTATGCACGCCACTGCTTTCTGTTCATAATAAACAATTTTCCCACAGACAGAAACGAACCAGCCAAAATGGAAAATATTGTACGTATCTCTGTATAGGTATTAAGCGGTGCGGGCAACGTCAATTTTGTTCTCATTTGCGCGGATATATTCGGTGACTTTGGTTAGCCAAATTCATATTGGAAAAATATCGTTGATGCCTAATGTACTAAACTAGGTACCCACTTAGTTATCTAAACGCATTAGGAAACGTAAGGCAGCTTTCGTGATTTTTAATTGATGTGTTAGTGTTGATATAAGTATTCACATGTCTCCATTCGTTTGATCAAAGTATTGTATTTCCAGTTATCTATGACCTTCGTCTTCTTCCTTTTTCAACCTTTTTTGTGAATTTCAGTTATTTTGATGAGTTTCTGGCTTTCTGCTTTTTCGTTAATAGAAAGCAAAAAACGCAAGAATAACAAGTAAACTAACTAAATTCGTGTACAATGGATTTGAACAGGGTAAGCTTCACGGTATCTCGTTCATAATAATTGAATTAGTTTCCCACCGTGTAATCAAGCGAGCTAGCTTCTACTGAGCCTTCAAGTAGGGAGAGCTTTCAATCAACAATCAAACTTGGTATAAGTACAACGAAACGTTCGATTGAAATTAAATACACAATCACAACAAAACGATTTGGAGTGTTAAATGAAGTATTAATACTGTCAATCTACTTTCTAGCAAAATTTTGCCATTTTTAGTTTTCCATAACTCAAGAGGAAAAATGAAGCCCTTATAGGATAACTGTTGTCCGTCTGTCTGTCAAGACCCTTTATCTCGGGAACGCGTGGAGGTATCGAGTTGAAATTAAAACCATATACTGAGGTCTACAGTCCTTTGAAGCTGTGAAAAATTCAAACTTCTAAGTTAACGTAAAAAAAGGTTTACGCCGCAAAAAACGTATATATTTCGACACTCTTTACGTTGACCTAGAACTACGAAATTTGGCAAGTAATACCGTCTTATACTACAAGTGCATAGGGAACAATCTAACAACTATACATTTGTAATTAAATCATAAAAGTGAATCCGACTCACCTTTGTTCGTTTTTTTTTTCTCATTCTTTACTAAAACTACGATGGTTATCATTTAAAAACCCAATTACCTACTAAGGACACAATACAGATAATTTACAAAGTGGTAGTTAGGAGCATGTATATAATGTACTTACGTGACATTTCTGCAATCAGCCTGCGGAGGACTGGGCAGTAGCACCAGCGCGACCACCCACCACCACCGTCTCTGGGGACAGCGCATTGTTGCCGTTAGAACACCAGCACCATCAATAATGACCTCTATTTCTACTCAGTAAGAGTAAGGATAGCAGTATGGGGCGCAGCAAAGCAGGGCCGCACTCGAGGGAGCGAGGCCGTCGACGCTGTGTTATCCTGACCTTTCAGTATTGCCATTCCACGTGATTAATATTTATTTTTTGTTTGATAAACACTTGTACTTGTCCACTTATTTATATTAATTTCCCTTACCGGTTTCGCTGTTAAAGCATTATCAAAGGTTTGTTTGGTTGTTTACGTACAATATATGAATTAATATATAATATATAATTAATTAATATTTACAATATATAATTAATTAATATTTACTTATGTATTGCTTTTGATCAAAGACAAATGGACTGTATGTAAACTATTGTTTGTTTGCTTTTTTCATGTCTTTACAAAGTATGTACTGTTTTTTTTTCCTGTTTTCACAAAGTAGTACGTATAAAGACGATGCCACTTTTATAACGTTAAAAGGCAATTTTATATTTGCACTAAATGTCTGCATTTTGTTTTCTGTTTTGTTTTGTATATTATCCTGAATTTATTTAATTTAATAACCTTTGAGTACACTGGGTAGTAATTCGATAACGCGATAGAAAGGTCGTGTTATCATAGACAGTTCGGCCTCTAGTATCTAATTATTCAATATGTTTATTTATCATTGAACTCTTTTGTGTTCGAAATATTCTCAAACAGTTAAAGACTTCTATAATTTGATTTGATTGTTTAAATTATCACTTCGGAAAAGACGGGTGGCTAGACCTCAGCGATCACAGACATGTCAGTAAAAATTAAAAAGGTGTTGTGGATCTTACTGACGTGTTAGTAAACGCCAAGGTGAAAAATTTAATGAAAAAAATTCCCACTAGTTCGGTTAACAGAACTACTGGGAAAAAAGGATTCTTTTAACCAATGTATTAACTAAATGATAATTCTACCAGAGTTCATCGTCTGAAAACAAAATGCTTTGAAGTTTATTGACGTTTGTTTATTACTTTTATTTTGGGACAAAATCAATTAAAAAACAGGCCGATCTCTGTCGAATATTGATAAATTTTATGACCGATAAAACATCTTCGAGTGTTTGTTTCTTACGAGATTCCAATAAAGTTTACTGGTGGTTTTATTATTAATCTATAATAAACGGCCGGGGAATGGCTACGTATAAAATAAGTTACGTCTTCTTTACGACAATCCACATACATATTGATGTATGACTGTATTGTATATAAATCAAGTGCCGTATGCTCTTAACTAAACTTAGTTTCTTAGTTTAAATTTATAAAGTATGGATTCCTTTTAAAGTTTCCATGCTTTTATCGTCAATAATTAATCTCATATGACCTAATATGACCTCCATGTGCGATGTGCCTATCGCTGCCAGTCTCGACGATGACTAAAGGAAAGATGTTTTACAGCTTTATCAGCTTTTACAAAGGGCCTTGTGTTTGAGATGAAGAGGTCTTACGGCAGCTTTCCTTAGACATATATTATGCACTCTTATTCACAGCAGGCTGTCAGGTTCGTGCCTATTATGTCATGTAGCGTTGTATCACGGACAGCGGCGGCATGACAGGCTATCTATTGACAGTTAGTTAGTTAGTTATTACAACGCATTTATTGCATACTTTTTATTCAAAATTAAGGAAAACAATATAATGATGTGCATTTTGTACCGAGGTAAAAAGTTACCCCCTTAAATCGTTTACAAATAGAATAGGTAGCTTGATCCCATGTGAATAACTAGAAGTTAGATCTTTGAGTTCTTTGAGTGCAGCAATCGGTTAATAAAATAAACATTAATCATTCAAACTATTAGATTGGCTGGAGTTGGCTTACAAAATTGAATACAAGACCTTCACAGCACATTCCAGAAAACCCAACAACACCGGCAGTCTGCAGAATATTTATACAAAGAGAAACCAAAGATAAAAAAATATCAGAAGATATTAGTAAAAAAAGTTTTTTTGCTGCAAATTGTTTTGTTATTCATTATGTGTTTTGTAGTCTAAATCAACGCAGGTAATAAAGTTCGGCTAATGACATCACCAATCGTAACAAAGGGAAAGGTGTTTAAGCCCTTTAGGCCTTGGCCGGTTCTGCGCTGACATGTAAATATCTTCAAACTAAAGTTAACTCAAGTGACGAAGATGTGTAAAGTGTGAGGTATCTATAAGTCGTTGAGTGTAAGCATGTCGCGTATGTTGTAACAACTACGGGCAATAAACTTTCAAACACTATAAGTAATTTTAAAGATTACATAAGCAGCTAAATGTATTAATGTCTATAGAGAGACGCAATTGCAGACAATTATTAATAATGTAATTTATTGATGATATAATTTTTTATAAGCGTAAATAACGTTGGATCATAAACATTATTATGTTTAAAATTTCCGATAATAATGCAGAAAAAATAAAAACAGTGAAAGAGGTCATTAGGCTCTACCAAACCACAAACATATTGAACCAGTCTGAATTAGGTAGTATTAATTTTGGAGTTGGAATTATTTACACGTTAATTTAAGAATGTTTTGTCAATAGTCAAGATTGCGCGGAGAACATTCACAATTTCAACAAATTTATTGATCTTTGTATCGCTGCTCTTTGCACTAAAACAATTTATAGATAAACATAAATCAAATTGCACTTGAACATGATTAATTAATTGGACGTAATCATCGCACGACCTACTGCAATCACGTACGTAACACTAATCCTTTTATAATAAATTATCCTTACTGACCAGTAAAAAGGAGATGAAAATCCCCCAACTTAGGAAACAAATTAAGAAAACGTAATAAAAATCAAACTTACCCAGATTTGTGCCGCCATCCCCACTATTAATTCTTAATTTAAACTAGGAAGCACACGTTGTTCGTTTTTTACCAAAGTTGTGAACGGTGCTGGATCTAAAATAGTAATGCAAGTTGTAATGCGCAGGCGCGTTCACGTTACGAGGAGCGCGTCCGCTCGCGAACTGAACTGAGCGATGAACTTTGTTGACTCTTGCCTTGTGGCGCGGCGGCGCGGCGGCGCCTGGCCGGCCGGGGCTGCAGCCGCCCCGCGACACTATACTTGCCTGTTCAACTGTACTCCGATCACATTCCATAGGGTTGAACGTATTTTTACACCTTATCAGTCATTCAACGCCGGCTCTACTCCTTCCCATTTCTAAACATCATAAATTTTAGTAAGTGGCGCATGCGCCAGCCTCGATTAGAATATGAAGTATCGTGTTGCGCATCCAACAAACATTCTTATAAGAATAATTACGATCTCAACAAACATGAGATAAAGCTGTGACGAAAGGACGTTGCTCCTTTATTTCGGTTAAGTCAACACTAAAACAGGATATTGTGACTGGCGCCTGCACTCACATCACGTCTAACTGTGTCGTGAATATATTAGCAACAACGTGCTATCTGTTAACACTGTTAAAGATCGGAACATAAATCAAAATGAACTAATAAAATGCGTTATGGATGTAAAAAATAAATATGTAATTCCTCATCCCAAACTTCTTTATTCTTCAGGTATCGACAGCCGTAGGTTCTATAGTAGAGTTTGTTGTGTTAACAGTTTTAGATATCTTTTTATGTACAATTCTCCTGTGCCTGCTTACACAGCCAGCTGTGCGAAATGTCTTCCCGCAGTCCACGCAGGAGAAGGGTCTCTCGTCGGTATGCATCCTCTGATGGACCCTCAGGATGTCGATGGTATTGAAACTCTTCCCGCATGTTTCACACGAATACTTCCTTTCGTTCGCGTGATACACGAAATGTCTTCTATACTGCGCCATTATGTGGAACGTCTTCCCGCAAACTTCGCAAGTCTTCTTCGGCGTGGGGTCGTGTATCGCGCGGTGTATCTGCAGACCACTCTTGAACTTGAACTTCTTGTCGCAAATATCGCAACTGTAAGCCTTGCCGGCGGAATGCATGTCCAAGTGACCTCGCAAGTTGCTCGTGCTCTTACCACAAATTTCACACATTTTTCTGTAAACCTTCGGAGCCTTTGTCTTTTTCTTTTTTCTAAAGACTAGTTTTTTCTTGATTTCTTTTTTTAGAAATGGCTTGATTTCTCGTTTGAATATATCAGCATCGCTCGGACAATCGTTATCGAAGGCGCTCGGGTCGAAATCGTGAAAATCTGCTTCGTCTGCTGTGATATTGTTCTCGATATCAGTGTGATGATGAACGTCATCTAATTTTATTTCTTGTTTGATAGGTTTTTCTGTGATATTGTGACTATTTATATTATTGCAACGTTGTTCTCTTTCAGCATCTTGGCATTTTCTCCTAAAACTGAACGCATTTTCTAGTTCTCTGAGACAATTAAAGCAGATTTGTTTTGGTAAGTTGTCCGACTTATCAATCTGGAACAAGATAACATTTGAAATTTCTGAACTGATAAGACCATGAAAGCTGTAATCACTAACCAAGCACTACCTTACCTCAATACCAGCAATGATTCTTAATTTATGAGCTAGATCTAATCCTTCTTCGTCGCAAGCCTCAAATATATTATAGGAACCATCTTCCGCGTTACACGCACGACACATCACTATGTCCAGCTTTTCCTTTTTGGGCTTCAGGATCTTCTGTTTCAAGTCAAATAGTTTAATGTCATCGTCATCGAAATCATCATCCACTGTTCCCAAATCGTCAAAACTTCCTTGGTCTTCTTCTTTAGCTGTGATATATTTAAATTTCTTAATATTTAACTTGGGCGTATCGAATGTTTTGAGAATTTCAGTGTATTTAGTCATTGCATCGAAGTAAGGCCAGTGTTCTGATAGCATACCCTTGTCGGCAAATTTTCGTTTCCACTGAAAGTAAATACTTATATTTTTAATAACTTTTGCAGAAACCTAACTCGTAACGTTATTCGTAATATAGCTTACCCGATATGTTTTAACCAGATGTGTCCAGATTTCGGGTATATCAAACAAACTATGATCTAATGGTAGTCCCTCTTCTCTTAATTTTTTCTCAACTTCTCTGGGAAATTAAATTTTATTGATATAGATCTCTAACAATTCTAATATAATATCTGAAGGGATAAAAGAACAAGTAATGAAGCAAATTAAAATGATTGGAGATCTAGTACGTACCTCCAGCCATTCTTCAGTTGATTTTGCGTTTCGCAAATATTAATAAACAAATGTTCTAATTCCGTTCTCGCTTCTATTAATTTAAGGATCCATTCTTCATTCCCTGAATAAATAAAAAATAATATGTAGTTTTGATATCACAGCAAACCAGGGTTCGAAACGATAATTAACAAGGGCGGATCCAGAATTTATAGGGGGGGGGGGGGCACAAAGGCTAAATATGTATAGTTATAGAGTATCCCGTATAGTATTGTACTATACCTTTTAGTCCTACATGTAGGCCAAAAAATGCTGCAAATGTTGTTAAAAGCATGACACAAAAAGAAACTAATATTATTAAAGCGGTATAGTGTTAATCTCCCAGCTCCTTGTTTTATTTGAATTTTTTTGGGGGGGGGGCACGTGCCCCTGTGCCTTCCCTCTGGATCTGCCCTTGATTATCAAGCAGGGTAATTATCTTGATAATTTCGAACCCTGCAGCAAACTATTCTATTCATTGAAATACCACTACCGAAGTAAACCAATGTTATAAAACGTATATTATCCCAAAAAACAAATATATTCTAGAAAATAAAACTTTTCATGTTATTCTTCATAATTCATATACAGACGTGAAGGTGTTAGTAATTTTCAAGTAATTCATCAAGCAATTGGCATAGGTAAAGAACCAACAAGCTTTATTTTTATATAATCTTGGGGAATTGCGTTTGTACATATTATATGTTGCGAATATGATGAACCTAGGTCCTGCATTGCTCTTGTAAATTAATAAATAATCTTAAAACACAGCTCTAAACTATTTAGTCCGGGAGGTACCGTTGCAAATAAAAAAGTCATAGTAAGCCGGCTGATATTGACATCGATCGTAGACTTCACATGACTGATATGTGAATCAATCGTCAGCTGCTCAAGTAGCGGTGGGTTTGGGTGTGAGAGGTTGCGAAAGTGGTCAAAAAAAAGTAATAGTACGCCGGCTGAAACTTTTCTCAACAGATAGTTGACATCAAACTGAGCTGAAAAAAAATAGTCAGCTGCACCGTGGAGGGGAGATGATGCGTCAGTTACTTGCATGAACTTGTAAAAAAACACGTAAAATAAAGTTATAGTACGCCGCATAAGATTTTACTAGGTGAATAGTTTAAAGTACGAAAACAACAATCAGCTGCACGGGTAGCGGTGGAAAGGTCCGCAGCTGACGCAGTAAAGTTAAAAAATATTGGAGCATTTTCCCTTTAAACGCATATTTGGAGATAGCTTCCGGAACTGCTTGAGCCCATAACACGACCTTCGGGCTACCTAGGCCTCTCCCCCTAAAATGCCAAAGAAACATCTGCGTGTACGTCTCTTTGTCGTATTATGTGTAAAATGGGATTAGTATATTTAATCTGTCTGCGTCAGCTGACGGTCTTTCCACCGCTAACCATGCAGCTGATTGTTGTTTTTGTACTTTTAATTATTCAAAGAATCACCTAGTCAAATTTCATGCGGCGTACTATTACTTTATTTTACGTGTTTTTTTACAAGTTCATGCGAGTAGCTGACGCATAATCCCCACTCTACGATGCAGCTGACTATTTTTTTTTCAGCTCAGTATGATGTCAACTATCTGTTGAGAAAAGTTTCAGCCGGCGTACTATTATTATTATTATTTTTACCACTTTCGCAACCTCCCACACCCACACCCACCGCGGGTGCTTCAGCTGACGCTTGGTTCTGTTATTATACATTCCAGATCTATTGAAAAAGATGGCAATCTATCGGCGTAAAATCACTACCTAAAATGCAACGCTACCGCCCGGGCTAATTTGACTATGTAGGAATTCAAAATACTCACACCCGATCAATGGATTGAAACTAAAACTCCCTTCTCCGAAATAGCACTCGAACAAATTGTAGTAAACCCATGACGTATTGTTTGTAGCGAGAGCCTTTTGGTAATCCTGTTGAAATTGTAGTTTATGCTATAAGTGCGGTAAGGAGGCAATAGCTTACGATGACGATTTGAAACACGAGCGATAAGCGAGTGTTTTAAATGTTACGAGTAAGTTATTGCCCTTACCCACGTGTATCATACTACGTTTTTCAATGTACAGTGTGAGTAAATAAATGAAACAAATAAATCAATAAATACTCCAAATGAACTTAAGGCGGGAATTATTTTTCTTTACCATCAAGTTTCCAACTTGACAGAAATAAGCTGCTTTCAGTTAGATGCGTTCGTAGGTTGCTTTCAGTCATTCCATACTGTCTGCAGTTAGTGGTAGGTGGATGTCGTCCGACGATCAAACTGAACGCAGCCTACGAACGCATCAAACTGAAAGCAGCTCATTTCGGTCAAGTCTATCTAGGTACACCAAAAAAATACTGGCAACACCATTTCAATAAATAAATGAAAAAATAAACACAGGTGTGGTAAAGCTGACTTTGACAACAGTTTTGATGCATATACAATTAGTTTTTACGGGCACTTGTTATTTAAAGAAACCTTTGTTTTATTTTTAAAGTTAAGGAAAACTGCATTCAAAGAATTTTAAAAAATCACCTGCATGAACCGGGTATCGAACCGGACAAATGTGTAAAAAAAACATCCTGTATTTTTATGATACCAATCGAAAGGATCAAGCATTAGAACGAAATTCTTCGAACTAACATAGTATCGTAAATTAAAGGAAGACATTGAAATAACAAAACTCGTATTCAAAAATTTAATAATGTTAGAAGTACTGAAAAGACCCAGGAAAAACGCAGGTAATTTATCAAAATTTTTTGAATGCAGTTTTTCTTTTTCTAAAAAGTAAAATAAAATTTGCTATCTTCAATATTCTGGGCATTTTCCTTCCAGGGGGCATTCTGTATATCATTTATATTTGACGTATTCAATCAACCTAGACCTTAAATATTGTGGTAAGTAATAATAGTGATATATTAAACTTACCGAATATGTTGAATTCCATTTTCTGCAAATTTCTCTATTAGTTAAGGTATTGGGGAATCCATATTCTTGTACCATTATTCTTTGAAGATCACTAAAAAAATATGTATATCGAAATTAATTTTGAAATAACCATCGCATCGTAGAAGAGAGAAAAAAACGCAAAATATGGTCTTACTTCCAAGCCCATTTCTTTTCCCGAAATATCCAGTCATTTTGTAACCGTATTTGAATAAAAGATTCCGTGATGTCTTTGGACCCTGAAAAAGACTTTCGGTTAATTAATAAAATAAAAGCAACCTTGAGTTCCGGCAGAATATACAGAATGTAAATAGACAGCTACCTTTTACGGAAACCACATATTCCATTGATTACTCTGAACAACTTTTCCAAAGAAACATTCCCGCGCAAATCATTGGTTTGGGCAATATTTGAATTTTAAGCAAATAAGCGTGAATACGGGCGTGTTTTGAGGTGAGACAGCTGTTTATGCACAGCGTTCTAAAATAGACCTTCCTCATTTTAAATATTTATGTAAATTTTTAAAGAAAATGATGTTCAAAAACCGTGTCATCTGTGTTTTTTGCAGTCCATCCTCCCTTTTTACATTTTTTTTAGGAGGAGTGGATGAAGTGTCGCTGCCGCTACTCATTGTGTTCAGTTGTCATTAAATATAATGTCGAAACGCACTTCAACTTGAAACTGAACTGAACACAACTGAAAACTTCAAGCAGTAATGCGTAACTTATTTTGTAATAATGAAAAATTAAAAAAAATATACTAAATAGAAATATTTTCAAAATTGCCTTCTTGAGGTTCTATATTACGTATCACACAAAGTATATTTTATTTAAAAAAAATTAACCGTATCATACCGGGAGGAGCCCAAACTTGGTATGATTTGAAAATGATTTTTATTTTAATTTAAAACAAGTGAATGAAATGTAATGATGTGATATATTTTTAGAGTGGGCTTAGAAAGACCTTTCATTTGATACCACACACGATAGGTTTCCGACGAAAAAATTTTTTTTCCGTACGAAAAAGAGATTACTTAATAACACCTCAAATTTTTTTATTTTTTCGTTCTACGGGTTCAGTTGATTCCTAATGCCTAAAGATCTATCGTTCTGATTTTCATGACTTAAAACCATTTGCAGCTATTTACTTTTATCGAGGCGATGATCATGTGATAAATTTTACCTGCGTTTCCATTGGTCAAACGTTTCTTCGAGAGACAAAATATCTCTATTATTTTCGTCCATGTTAGCTACGCTGGATAAGTCTAATTTCCCACAACCCAGGGAATGTTTTGTTTTGTTTTTTTACCACCCAGGTTGTTTTTTAATATTTTTTATTTATTTTTATTTTTATTTCACTTTTGTTGATATTGGCAAGATAAACATGGCCGAAGATTAAATGTTGAGGGGCGTTTACGTACATCAGTGGACTGTTGCTGCTGTAGTACCTGAGTACAGCCCTGACAGCAAACTTTTTTTATGAATGGCCTCTTGCGAATCTTGTCAACGGTCTTGCATTAATCCGATTTATTGGAATCCTAACTAGGATAGGATAGGAGTAAGTACAGTGTTATCGCGTTAGGGATGGTTTGATTCCTTATTAGGAAGCTGATTAGACATGGGCGCCACGCCGTCGCGCCGCCGCCGTGTTGCATCGGCGAGCCGCCGCCGCCGCCGCCATTTGCCGCGCGGCGTGTGTTGAGTTAACACGTAGTTTTATTCGCGTTTTAACCGTGTTTTAAGATGACAAGTCTATCAAAGATTAATGTGAGCAAACTCTCCATAACTGTGTTTTATGATGCTAAAACACGTAGCAGTTTTTGTTGGAAATACTTCGGTAACATTGTTTTTACAGAAGACAATAAAAAGAAAATTTTGAATCCCGATCAAGTCTATTGCTCAGCTTGTCTTACGGCAGTAAAAGAAGAGAGTGCTGACGTGACATTTGGATCGTAAGTACTTTCTTATTTTTGGACGAGAATGCTTATTTTGTCTATCTACTTTCTAACCTCAAACGCCTGATTTTATTTTTCATTGCAATAACACTTATTTTAACAATCGTTTAACTTTATTTGTAATTTTAGCACTTGGGATCGTTTAACCAAGTGGCTTCAAAACTAGTTTGTATAGCAAACATTCTTATACTCATACTGTTCTATACAGAAATATTATCTATTAAGATTGAGACGTGTGCGCCGCTTCGCAATTCGCGGCGCCAGCGCGCCGGCGAATTCTCACTTTGCATAAATAGCAGCTTTATTTTTTTTTTTAGCATAAAGCACCTACCCACCTACCTGCTTCATTTGTTTCAGCGTAAAAATAAAAAGTTATAGTAAAACAGTCAGTACGGGAAATTTAACACGTCATCTGCGGGATGATCATCAAGTCCGAGATGAATCTGCTTGTGCTAACAAAGCTACAACTAACATCAAAGGCTTTTTCTCTGTTAAGCGTCCTACAAAAACTAATAGCTCTTCCTGCTCAAAAGTCACACCGAAACATAATAAATGGTTACTGGCTAGAGATGTAGCTCTTTGGTTCTCCAAATCTTTACTTCCGTTTGACTCCATTTCTGACGAAGGAATGACGGATTTTTTCAAGGTATCTATTTCAAATACCTTCCAAAATATAAAGTTTTACGCTTTAAAATGTTCTAATATTGCGCATTTTCATGTTTTCCTCGCTTTAAATGTTTATTAAACGTGTGTTCTTCTTTTTGTTTTAGAAATATGACATCATCTTGAATGAAGACGACCTTCCGTCTCGGTATACTGTAGGTGGTTCAGCACTGTCCGATGTGTACGAGTGCATGCTGAGCAATGTAAAAGATAAAATTTGTATTGACGCGCCTCGACACTGTGCTATGACCTTTGACTTATGGACAGATCAGTATAGGAAACTGAATTATATTACATTTACTCTGCATTATTTAACACAAGGTAAGTAATTTTCTTTCGATAAATTAAATAAGAAAAAATTACTACCATAGGCCGTGTCTACTAAAGTTAGCGTAATGTTTCTAAATTTTTTTTTTCAAATTACTTTCAGAGTAATTATTTTGCTTCCTTGATTGCAGATTTTGAACTAAAGTCATTGACTTTGAACACTCAAATTGTAACAGGAAAGAAAACAGGGGAAAAGATCCATGGTATGATCAAGGACACAAAGAAAAATTTTGGGCTGGACGCAAAAAATATCTACGCTGTAACTGACGCTGGGAGTAATGTCAAACGGGCAGTTTCCTTAGGAAATATGGATCACCATCTGTGTCTCGGGCACGGGCTACATAACCTTGTGACAGTGGATGGCATTGATAGTGTTCCCGAAGTAAAAGAACTGGTGAGGAAATGCAAGAAAATTGTTAAGACTGTGCGATACCGGTTGCCAGAGCTGGAATCAGAAGCTGAAAAAGTTCAAAAGGATTTTTTGGATACACTTGGAAGAGTGGTAGATACACTTGACATTGATGAGAATGAGAGCGACCTAATTTTGCAGAACGATTTGACAGCATCAGCAGAAGACATCGAAGAGTTTGAAGAAGATAATATGTCGCCACCCTTGTCAGCAGAAAATATTAGGCATATTCCTTCCATAAAGACTGCTACGCCTACTCGCTGGCATAGCGTTTTAGAAATGCTTGAAAGTTTGGTTCATGTTTGCAACCGTGATCCAATAAACAACATGTTGAGAAAAATAGGACAAGATGAGCTGAGAATTACCCAAAATGAATGGAATCTCTTGGAAGACCTGGTCAAGTTTTTAAAACGATTCCGTGAAGCAGTTGAAATCATGTCATCCCAAAAGACCTGCACAATGAATGTTGGACTAGTATTTCGCTCTGAAATAATTGACGTCCTTAAATCACTTTCAGATGACGAATCATTGATTATGTATCGTCTAAAGTGCAACATGTTGGCCAATATTAATAAAAGATTTCCTGTTACAAAACCAGTTATAGCTGCAGCTCTTTTGGATAAGCGCTTCATGGGACTCAAAGAGGTGGACTTATATTTAGAGTCACAAAATATGACAAAGGCTTCCTTCCTTGCCTCTTATGTAAAAGAACTTATAAAGGTAGATGACTTGCCTGGAAACCCCCATAGAAACGAAACGGATACTTCAGTATCTTCAAACACCAGTAGTTCCTCATCGATTTTCAGTAAACTCTCCAAGAAACATAGTGCCAGTGCTAGTCAAGGAATTGAAGATGATCCACTAGAGCAAGAGTGTTGGCGATATCTCGCTTGTGCTGTTGGATCAACAGATCTCAAGGATGACAATCTTTTATCTTTTTGGAATGAAAAGAAAAAAGATTTTCCTTGGCTTTCTACCTTTGCTAGGGCTTTGCTGTGTATACCCGCTACAAGCACACCAAGTGAGAGGGTGTTTTCTGTGGCTGGGATGGTACTTTCTGCTAAAAGATCTCGCCTGAGTCCACACAGGGTGAATAAAATAATTTTTATTCACGATAATTATAAAGAATGCAAAAACAATGTTGACAAATAATACACTTTATATTATTTGTTCGTAGCTGACTGTTAAAATGTTCCTATTAAACTTGTACTTTTCATTTTTTTAATAAAATGGTTCAATTGTGCTTTAGTTTATTTTTTGTTCGAACATCTTCTTTTTTTTCCAAACCTCACGCAATATAGACACGCCGCCGGCGCCACGCCGCCGCCGCACAAGACTTGACGGCGCGCCGCCGCCGCAAATTTAAGGGGCGGCGCCCATGTCTAAAGCTGATAAAACAGATAATGTAATTAAGTCAAGTATTGTAAAAACGTACTGAATTGGTCGCGTCGAGGGGACGAATTCAATACGGTCACCGAATTATTAAATAGGGTTGAGGAAATACGCCAACCGTAGAAATAGGAGTGGTTTTTACTTCGAATTCAAATTTCTTTTAGAAGTTGATTCAACCCTGGTTGGACCAGGTCAAAAGCATTCAGAATAAAAGAGTTTGTATGACCCAAGTGATGAATGTCAAAGAATCAAAAGAGGCGCGTCAGCATCACACAAGGAGATCAGTCTTAGCCTATTTCTGGGAGAAAGGCGTGAGTATACTGGGTGTTAAGATGGTGTTGCGAAAGTCTGAATTGACTATAGTACTCGTCCATAAGACCAACTTTTACTATAATCTTTAAATCGCGAAAAAATATCTGCTATTCCCTAGGAAAGTTACGTACTTACTCGACCAAAATGCAACAGATTTTTTAAATTTCAGGGGTAGTTGTTCGTATGGACGAGTAACATCGCCAGTTTCCGGTTGCCGCAATATTCAACCCTGTCACCTGTATACAAATTAGGCAGGTAGACAAGAGCGTACACTGAAACTCGGATTCCTCCTTGACCTCGCCCGCGGCTCGTCTCCTGCCCGGGTAGTCGGCGGTGCGGCGCGTCCTCGGGAAGGCGACCCGCTCCGTCTCCACCTTGCGCAGCAGCTCCTTGTCGAACGTGACGTAGTAGTGTAGCAGCGGCTCGTACAGCGCCCACTCCGACGACTCCTCGCCCTTCCTCATCGCCACGCGGTGCTTCCTCTGGGTTATAAACACTTCACTGTCATTGGTCGCACACAACACGCTACTTATTGTACAGCCTGCGGCATGAAAGTCTGGCGGTGACCGTTAAGAGGCTATGTAAATTTCATTTTTGTCACTCACTCTCCAAGCGAAAAAACGCGCAGTGCGAGGGGCGGATTCAGCGCAAAAGAGAAAAAAGTATGTTTTTTAATTTTATTAAAAAAACTTAAATATTGTAGTAAATTTTCCAAAATAAAATATCTAGATATAGTTAAAGCCCATCTAATAATAGTTCATTTTGATGCAAGTGTGAAAAGGTTGATATTCAGAGTCACGATTGACTTTTTTGCCGAGATGCAGTCGAGGCAAAAAACAGTTGGGACGAGAAATATCGACATTTTCGCACGTGTATTAAACGACGTTTTTTAATATACCTGCGAAAAATTACGTGAAATAATAAAATAAAAGCAATTTTGTTGCAAATCAAAACAGATACAAGTCGACCGAAGTACACGGAGTATGGTTGGCGCCAATCTGTAGTACAAAGACCAATATCTCTTTCTAAAATCTTTTTAATAATAATTTCCAAGATAGTAGAAATAGAATATAAATTATGACGTCTAAAATAGTTTTGAATTTTTAAAACATTTTTACAATTTAACATATATAATATATTTAATAATAAAATATAACAGTTTTAAAATACTCATCTTAAACAGTTTTTAGTTAGAGTATCTGGTAAAACAAAGGTTTGCATGCTTACTAAATGATGTGGCCGATTTCCCCTAGATGGCGTCAGTAGGTAGTAAAAACAAAAAGCACGAGTGCGAAATACGTCATTTTACGCACGCTAACCAGGCACGTTGTCTATCATATTTTGAGCAGGTGTATTAAAAAATATGTTTCAGTTCTGTATATGATTCCTATTCGTCAAACGAGGAGAAAAAGTGCGTTTGAAGACCTCATTTTAATAATTATTTATATCGAGAAAAATTTATCCAAACTTGTTTTCCAAAAACAAAACCCTAGATTATATAGTTAAAATGCATAAACCAAAAATTTATTAGAATTTTCCGTGTACTTCATGAAATACACAGAAACAAAGCATTCATATATTTTTTACATAGCCTCTTAATGCGCAGCAGAAGTCAAAAATAACGTGTCGTGGAGAAGGAAGCGGCGCGCGGGGCGGGCGTAGTACTCATACGTAAGCGCTGATTGGCTCCCCAATTGTACCCGTGCGCAGTTATTTTCGTTACCGCTAGACTTTCGTGCCGCGGGCTGTAAGCGTGGGTCGTTTAAGGATGGTTCAACAACAATTGTAGTTTTAAGGACGCTATTACAAAGTGACGATGTGACCGCAATAAGTGGACGACTATCATAATTGGCAGTTAATCTGGGAAAATTAAAAAGTACTGAACAGAAACTGAACCTTATTGCTTTAAGATAAAATAATGTATCTTGCATACAAGATAAGATTCTCGTGATACAGCAAACTTACTGAAGTTACTGAAAGTGTCTAATTGATATTTTCTAGTTTGCAATGCACTGTAATAATGTAAAAACTGAAGTTTATTTTTTCAAAGTTTGTAAAACAATTTAAACGTTTATTTCACCTTACGCATATAACGAAAAAAATATAACAGATGATAGAGTACCCCTAATAGACCACCATCCACCGAAAACAAAAAATTTTTGGCGAACTTTTTTTTTATCTTTCCATAGAAATTTAGTCAGCTGATTTCAACCACTTTGTACGGGGAAGTGAAAAAATTATATGAGCAAAAAATTTTTTTTCCTTCTGGAATGTGATCAGTTAACGATCTACCCTAGAATTATTTTCACTCATTATTGTAAGACCTTATACCGGGTGTAAATAGAGTCCGACCATTAAATGAAACCACATATACTACCGACCCTACTGAATCACTTTTCCCAAGAGTCATACCCGCGGACAGCCTTATTTTAGTAAATAATTGAGTTCCAAACAAAAATGCGTGAACCCTAACGCACCGACACATTCGTCCGTGAAACCTCCAGCTGTTTGAGGTCAACGCTCTCTCTAACCTCTAACGCTCTATGTAACCTCTATGGTTTCTCTTTGCTGGACAAAGGCCTCCCCTTGCTGAAACCACACATCGCAGTCCAGTGCTTATTTACCTTGCTTAATTATTCTAAGATTTTATTGCGTCACGGGTGGTGAAATGATTTTTTGTAATCCATCCATCCATCCATCCATCAGCCCGTGTTCGTCCACTGCTGGACATAGGCCTTTCCCAAATTTCGCCACTTATGTCGGTCCTCCGTCCTCCTCATCCAGCCACCCCCCGCAATCTTTGTAATACTTACATTGAATGTAATTCTGAGATGCTGCCAAAGACCTTTTACATCTTGAATACAGCAATCACTCGGTAAGTTAAGGCACCTAAGGGACTTTTCTACTTGCCTGTAACAAACAATCAAGTTTAACAACATTAGATATCGGTTACTTTCGCTGAATGACGAGGAGTCATAAGAACTATAAGGCGACTTTCGTTTATATACCCCATACTGGAGACTCGGTAAACCAAGGTTCGATAACCCTTTCTGTGAAATACGCAAAATAATATTTTGACTTTATACTAAATGAATCGAGGCAGTTCTTGGACAAGTGTAGAGATAAAAAAAAACGTATTTCGCAAACATAGTCATTGAACCTTGGTCCTGACTACTTACCGAGCCTCCGGTATGAATTTGGCTATATAAACAAAAGTCACCTTATTATACTAATTGATACATATGGAATTTGTTCATTTTTTTCACCTTTATATTTGTTACACATGAGCGAGTTTCGTTAAGATAAATGTAACCTGCTTAAAATTTGTTAATTTCACACCTATTCAAAGTACTCAAGAACAATAAAAATTTACATATTTTGTCTACTCCCATCAAAACGATTTTAGAAGTATCTACGTTGTTTGTCACTATCGCAAAAACAAGTGTTATACCTACATATACCGGGTGTAAATAGAGTGCGACCATTAAATGAAACCACACATTCTACCGACCCTACTGAACCACTTTTCCCAAGAGTCATACCCGCGGAACCTCTTAGTTTGGGAAATAATTGAGTTTCAAACAAAAACGCGTGAACCCTAACGCACCGACATACGGGCGAGGTTAGAGAGAGCGTTGACCTCAAACAGCTGGAGGTTTCACGGACGACGCTCTCTATTAACTCGCCCGTATGTGTCGGTGCGTTAGAGTTCACGCATTTTTGTTTGGAACTCAATTATTTCCTAAACTAAGGGTGTCCGCGGGTATGACTCTTGGGAAAAGTGGTTCAGTAGGGTCAGAAGAATATGTGGTTTCATTTAATGGTCGCACTCTATTTACACCCGGTATATTATAATAAATAATACCGCTTTTCTGGGCCGTGATTGGGCCAGTTTATTATAATACCACTCACATCACAACAATTAGCGACAAATGTATTTTATTTTGCTTTGGGCTAGGCATAGAGTATCTCTGACATGCAGCTTCGAATGCTCCCACAGAACACCTTCAATAGTAAATTACCGGCATTTAGGTTCAATAGCTAAGACCCTTGCTTAAGATTAAAGCAATAAATAAAATTAAAAAAGGAACCCTCTCTGTATTTTTCATGAAATTGTTATTTAAAAAGATGGTCGTAGATAAATACTATGTCCAACTGTGACGTAATAAAGCAGTCTAAACAAGCACTCGTGTCCCAATGGCTCTCATTATGTTACAGTTGCGCAAAAATACTATTATGGGCCCATTGTTATTGAGTCATGTCACAGACAGAAATTGAGGCTATGTTATATGGAATCATGTTTTTTTATCAAACTGTATAACATTAGGACAGCGTTCAGTTTGATCGGCGGATGCCGCCCGCCTACACTGAAAGCAGGATAGCAAATACAAAAACGACGCGAGCAAAAGAGATGGCACGACAAGCGGGCGTCGTCAGACGATTAAACTGAACGCAGCCCAATATTCATAAATAAATATGTGCAATAAAATGATATGAATGAACTGACTTCCATGTATTATGAACATCCAGGTTTAGTTCTTTAGCATCTGTGATGCACGAGATCAGACGCGCTCGCCACTCATCACTCCCTGGAAATAAAACACTATGCTTTATAACTTTACATTTTCACTAAGATTTGTTAATCTTCTATGGGCCAAAGTTGGTTGGATCAGTAACTATAAGTATTATAGTTTAATATTACTAATAATAGCCCATGAGCCAAACAATAATCGCCTCTATCAAAAGCTAGTAAAGTCGTTGCCATTGGCTTAATTGGGATGGTCGGGTAGTCTACACTACCTGTTTGATTCAACTGGAGTCCTTGGAGACCATATTGAGGCTGAAAGGCAGGAGGGAACAAACAACGCTTTTTTCTGCCTTGTGTAACAGGTTTCAGGTCTCTATAACGAAATTCGTCTATTTTGGCCTTCCAAAATAGCCAGGGGTAAATTAGGGTAACGCAAGTTTCTTTTTAACAGAATAGCTGTTAGTTTGGGAAATATGCACTTACATGGCGTATTAAGAAAATATATAAAATCAATACCTATATATTTGGTTTTCTAAAATGGAACCGAGTAAAAAGTGTTTTTTTCCAAAATTTCAGCTTCAAAGTGCTCCTGTATATGTAAAATTTTGTTTTTTATGCCCTTCTGCCTTTCAAGTGTCTATATAAATAAATATTACTCTTACTTACATGTTTCGTATTTATCCAAGACTGGTGATTTTCCAAAATGTCTATCAAACATTTTGTAGTATTTCCAGCTCTTGTTTTTTGTCTTTTTGGCAATTTTGTAACTCTGAAAAGAGAAATTTAAAATTAGGATACCAAGTAATTAAGCTCTAGCAAGAGCAAAAGCAAACAAAAATAATTATTGATTTCAAAATTTAGACAAGAAATACACTTCACATCAAAAAAATCGAAACACTTTTCTTAGTTTGTGTTTTTAATGGATTATTTGACAAATAAATTTAAGTGGAAAAAATTAAAATGATGCACAACAGAAGGTAGTACAAGGTTTCGAATTCCTTATACTAACGTTCCAATATCAAATAATTTTTTTTTAAAGGAATTTTTCCTTTTTTTGTTTATTTATCGCCAGAAAGAAAGTCTTGGTAGTGTTTCGAATTTTTTGATGAGAACTGTATAATGTGTACTACAGATCTACCATGTACAATACGTATAAATATCTTGGGCAGTTTTCGTACTTTTGTAAATAGCCAAATTAATTGTAAAAGCCTTTAAAAACTACAGTCGAAGCATTTGAAAATTATAAGAAAGAAAATA
Organism: Ypsolopha scabrella; assembly: GCA_910592155.1. Classification (NCBI taxonomy): domain Eukaryota; kingdom Metazoa; phylum Arthropoda; class Insecta; order Lepidoptera; family Ypsolophidae; genus Ypsolopha; species Ypsolopha scabrella. Next base: position 19,955,497 of record OU342977.1, read on the forward strand.
GGTGTCAAAGTCACTTTAGACCAGATGTGTACTATCTTTCATGGATTGTATATATGTATAGCATTCGGAAATACAACCTTTTTCAAAGAGTGACAAAGATTCCTAGGCACATTATTTATATGGTACTATTATATAGATGTTATATAAGTATCTAGAAGTAGACAACTTAGAGCTGGATACTAATCCACACTGAAAATATCTGCTAATTAAAAGTTAAAAATGTAAAATAATCAAATTCACATTCCATTTTGTTACATTTTTAAGATTATATGATTGCAGTACAGTTACGCAGAAGAAAAGTAAATCTGGATGTGAGGAGCTCTGAAACAGGATTTTAATGAGGTCCCCACATCCCCATTAAGTATTCTTCTGCAATTCTATACTGCAATGTTTGTTATAATTATTTGTAACTCCTTGTGTTGTATAATCAGAAAGTGTTTAAAACATATTTATTTATTTATAATTAAATAATTATAAGGTTTAAGATATTTATTTTCTCAAAAAGAATAAAATGTATAAAAACATGAGAAACAATAAATTATCACAGTTAGAATTTATAACAGCGAACGCTTTAATCGCGTAAGAAATAAAAATATGTGGGTAATCCTAAAAAGTGATTAGCTTTACTAACAATGCAATGTTTTGTAGGGTTGTGTTTACAGTGAGTTGATAGGATGAATATTTAATATTATAAGTGCGAGTAGGTTTCTACCAAAAGCTTCTATTAATAAACTAATAATTAATTAATAAACACTAGGTTTTAATGAAGTAATGAATAGTCCTTCAAAATGTGACTCTTCAATAGTTTTTTGTAAATAAGCAATGATTTGGCTTCTTTAATATCTTTCGGTAACTTGTTATACATTCGTGCTCCCTCAGCCACTATGCTACTATTACCGTAGTTGGTTCTCTGACGTTGTATGTATATATTATTAGCTTGTCTTGTTAAGCGCATTTTTAATTGTATTTTTTTAGTAAAAGATATTTGTGTGTGAATATCGTTGGTTAAGATTTTTCGTATCAATATACAGGTATTGTTTTTATATGTTTGAGATATGTTAAATATTTTAGTTTCTTTATAGATTTTAGCACTTTCTGTAAGGTAACTATAACCAAAAAGTGTTTTTATAATTTTGTTTTGAGCAGTTTGCAGAGTACGCAGATTTGTCTTTGCGGCTGATCCCCACACTTCTATCAAATATTCTATGTGAGGTTTGACAAGTGTATTATAAATTGTGTACCGGACTTGTTTTGGAAGGCAACGAGCAAATCCACGCAATGCTCCTGCTAGGGATATGAGTTTGTTTCTTATTTTCTCAAGGTGAGGTTTCCATGTAAGGCGGTTGTCCAAAATAAGACCCAAATACTTTTCATTAGTAGTACTTGTAATTATTTCATTTTTGATTGTTATTGGATTATAATTTGAGATTACTTTATTTTTGGCTGCAAAAATAATATATTTTGTTTTAGATGTATTAATTGTGAGTAAGTTCTTTTGAAGCCATTCATGTAACATATTTAGATCCCTCTGAGCCCTCTCTACTATGGAATGAATATCCTGGCCAAAATAAAATAGGCTAGTGTCATTATTCATTAATAATTATTCATTTTATTTCAATATTTCAACCATATCCTCCATAGTTTTTTTCTAATCTGTAGACCCTCTACAAATACATGACATATTATAAAAATAAGTATTGTAGTTATATTATAGTTACACTCACATCATATGTGTAAGACCACTTCTTTCGTACATGGTTCAATGTCATCTCTTTGGGAAAGCCTTTTTGCAACAAAATATTCCGAAACTCACTGAAACACAAGGAGACAGGTTAATAGTAATTTAGAACAATAAAATTTATACCGGGTGTAAAAGCAAAGTCAAGAATCCTTTAAGGGTGTGTTAGTAAGATAAATTTTTAAATACTGGGACCTCTAAATAAAGTACCAGTACCTCATAATAAGACGATTTTCTTTACTCAAAATACACTAATCGCGTGGACACCCTCACAGTCACAGGCCACTCGGATGAGGGGTGCGGGTTGCGGGGTGCAAGTAGGTGTGTGGGACGGCCGGTGAGCTGCGTAGCCATAGCTTAGAAAATGATGGTATTTTTGGTGAAAATTCAAGGTATATTTTTTTTTCTCGTACTGACATCAGAATCGTGTATACTTTCATACCCTAAAGGGATTCTTGACTCTGCATTTACAACCTGTATAATAAATAAAATATTTTACAGACCACAAATAAATACTACATAATACAAACAGTGCTCCCTTGACAATGCAACAATGAGATGCTCTGAATTACTTGGAAATATTAAAACAACAACCAAAACAATGATTAGTGACGTATAGATATTCATATAGTAAGAAATTACAATTAAAAAATGTTGGGTTCTCATACAAAGTGATAATATAGGTATTTGAAGGTCAGAATTATGAAGTTTTTACTTTGTTAATGAAATAAACTTACTGCCATGGTTGTTTCCTAGTTCTGAACAGCCATTCATTTTCAAATCGTAACTCAAACAGCCGCTTAGTTAGTTTCGGTGTCCCTGAAAAAGGTAATTACAATATCAAATGAGATTTCAATATGAATTTGATAAATGCAATTCATTTATGTAAAATTAATTAAGAATATCAATCTAAATTTAATGCTTACATATGAATTGAGGTTCATTCATTGCAATCTAAATTAACTGCGCACGTAAATATTTGTTACAAATTAAATAAAATAAGAAAATGATAAAAACAATCCACTGATAACAAGTGACAACAAATTAATAGTACAACCATTTCATAAAGTCATGCCATGTGAAGTTGTTATGAAAGCCAGAGTGAGAAAGCCTTATAGTTTCCTTATGGCTTGTGGGTGCGAGTGAGTAAGTTATATCACAGTGGAAAAGGCAAATACAGACTCTTAACAAACAGCACAACTTTACCATAGATAATGTATAGTGTAAACCGTCGATAACCGAAGGAATTATTATACGAAACGATTCTTTAAACGATTCTTGCGATTTAAAATACCTAACCATAGATAATTTGACTATAGACAAGCCAAGGAATTGACCATGGACAAGATAGAATTATTTAAAACTATTATTACTGTCACAACAACTATTTTTGTTGCGCTCCTTTTTCACGTGGTTTTACCTTCGGATCGGCATGCTTTCTGCTTTACTTTACGTAAACTTCTGTTGTTGAGTTCATTTAACAATAATGTATCGTATACTAAGTGCTAGAAATTTGTATCAAAGTGGTTTTCATAATATATATTTACCAAGAAGCAATACTCTAGAAAAATCAACGATCCCTGAGATAAAATGTTCATTTTGTCGCAAAATTCTTTTAGGGCGTCATAATTTAGGTCAGTTCTAATAAATTCTTTAACAAATTCATGTACTGTATACATTCCCATTATAAAAACAATAACATAACCCTATTTCTAGTCATTGCGTAACCTTGTCGCTTTTCCTTCAGAAACACTAATTCTCGCGAGACACCAGTCCACAAAAACTGCCAATGCTCTGCAGAAATCTTCAAAGAAAAAGGTTAAGTACAAGAACCTAAAAAGATATGGAGAGCTGTTGGAAGGTGAGCAACCTATCCTATTAAATAAGCTTACTTAATCCTAAGCAACCGCTTTTATTGATTTTCATACTTTTCAGTGAGTGACAAATCTATGACCGAAATGAAGGTTTCAATAAATAAATTACGTGCAGATCATTTATCCAAACTTGCATCAAGCTCAGTGTCTCTTGGACAGCTGCATCAGCTTACAACCAACTCTGAGAAGTCAGGAAATAAATCTACCACCAAAGATGTTGACCCAGAACTACTACAGAGGATCAAAAACAAAATCCTGAACAAGTCTTCCAATGTTATAGATGTGAAGGAAATTAGTTTAGAAGATGACAAGTGTGCCCTAATTTTCACAAGCCACACAATTTCAAACCTTGAAGATAAATTCAAGACAAAACAATGCATTGACAATATCAAAGAAAGCTATTACAATTTCAGAAAGGCTACTTTGTATGACCAGAGGCTTCAGGATTTGCAATTTGCTATAAATGAAGGCTTGAATCAAGAGTTTGATTTGTCTCCTCAATCCCAGACTGATGCAGTAGGGGAGGAGGAATTTATTCACCCTACAAAGGGAGCACATGCAGTATTTAAGGAACTGTTTTTTGAGAACAATTTAGACAGTTATGACCAGGATTTTATGTCTCATCTTTCCACTTTGCAGTAAGTATAGTCAGTATAAATACTAAGTATAAATAAGTATAAAATACTGATTAAACTAAACAATGTACATACTAGAATAGTAAAAACAGAATAGTAGGCTACACAGAAACATACAGAGCATTGCTAATATGTGCCAGTACGCACAAAGCACAGCATGCAAACAACAACAATAGCAAAGTGGGCTTTCATACGTGTGATGTGAGTAGGGTTGCAGTCTGCACTGCAGTCATGCTTAGTCATGTCTTACAATATTTGGAGTTTCTTGTAATGTTAAGCTGGGATATTAATATATGTGTATGAAAATTATACTGTTACTGGGTCGTTAGGAATTTGCTAGGAACATGATTATTTGAGAGGAAACTAAAGAAATTATTAACAAACATGATACATATCAGAACCGAAAGTGATAGAGACAACCCTGCAAACCTGTTTTTACTATGGTATTAGTATAGTATAGCTAGTGTAATAAAATCCAGTTCTCAGGATAAAATAAAGATTTGGATTGGTGGCACGAAAGTTGTAATGTTACCAAAAAAGTTCCTATATCATAAAGCATGCACACCTGACATACTCATTCCTTTTTAGAACTAGAGGCATAGCACATCCATCACTGGATGAGATTGATGAGGATGTGGGGTTGCTTGGTGAGACCAGAGATGACCTGGAGTTTGACCACAGTGAGGTCAAGGGCTTGAATGTCAAGAAAGCGTAAGTAGCAATTTTTGCAGAAATCTTCAGTTTGACTTAAATAATATCATTCTTTTCACCTATACACTCAGTATGAATCTGCCTAGCCTAGATCTAGATTCAGTAAGATTGCATAGCCTAGATATAAAATTACCTAAAATAGTATCCTTTAATATTTTCAAGTCAAACAATAGCCATTGTAATCAATGATAACTGCAATATAATGGAACAAAAAGATTTTTAATACCTTTGACAATAAAAAAAAATCTGAGAATTGTTATCTATCAGCCTGGTTGGTACACTGTTGGACACTTTTCAAGATTCTGCCACTGTCGGTGAACCTTCTGGAAGAAATACCCATACTCACAGATGCTGGTAACCAGCTGATGTCGGGCTCGACTGTGGAGGTACCACCATCTTACTCGCAAGTCTCCTGAAGTTATTCAAGGGAGAGTAAGAAGACAGCTTTAAAACAGGCACAACCAGGTGGCTCACCATTGCCTGGGTCCGATTGATGTCAGTATATGCGTCTTATATAAAACAGACTGGTGACGGGCAGCGGAGTCATCAGTGCGAGAGTTTCAGTACCGTGCTCACCAACCCGCCTGCCCAGTATGTGTCCAAAAAGCTCTTCTGAAGCCTTTAAATTATAATAAAAAAGAATCCTATTGAACAGTAAGCAAGCAATAAAAGCTAAGAAGAAGGCGAAGCGGGAACAGCGTCGTCTGCGGCAACAAGAGAGTATGAAGGAAGACATGAAGCAGATTGAGGCGAGAGGCAAGCAGGAGGCACTGCACAGGCTGTTGGCTGCACATCTACAACTACTGTGCTCACTTAACATGATTAATGAGGTATGCTTCTTTCACTGTTAAGCATTTGTTTGCTATAGTAAATTATAGCAGGGAGATAATTTAATAGAACTTGGTTGTATGTAAGAGTGAACTAAAGGACAAGCATAATAAATAATACCATAAGATTGGTCAATCAGAAATCTAGAAAAGCAGTAATCAGTTCGCAGCAACAAGGCAACCAACTAAAAAGAAGTTACAATTTAACCCTCCAAAATATTTAATCTGGTAATTTTCTATGAACTGCCACAAGTGAAAAAGTCTAGTAATAACGGGACAAGTTTCTCACTTTTTACATTATACTCAACTACAGCTCGTTGATACTCAATCATTTTTAGGGTTCCGGAGTCCGACAAGGAACCCTTATAGTTTCGCCATGTCTGTCTGTCCGCGGCTTAGCGCAGAGACTATTAGTACTAGAAAGCTGTAATTTGGCATGGATATAAATATTACTCACGCCGACAAAATAGAAAATAAAATCTTGAAAAAAAAAATTTTTTTATGGGTCCCTCTCTGACACGTAAACTGGGGATGAATTTTTTTTTTCTCGTCTATCCCATAGTGTGGGGTATAGTTGGATAAGCCGTTCAAAAACATTGTGGGTTTGTGAGAACCATTTTTCGATTTAGGGATCCGTTGGCGAAATATTAAGCTTTAAAGTGAAAATTTTAGTTAGTGTGGAGCGTCCCCCCCCCCCCTGCGGCTAAACGGTTGTTTATAGAAAAGTGATAAAAATTCAGAGAAGTAGTATATATAATGAATTTGAAAGGAAAACTTTTACAGCTCAGTAGGTTTTACAGGTTTACGAGTACAGGACGCGCTAAACTTTTGCTCCCCTAGAACGTATGGGACCAGAAGTGTAGCGCGGTCTGTATTAGTAGACCAACTGATATGTACCGGGCAACTATGGAACCCTACATTGTGCGTGGCCCGACACGCCCTTGGCCGGTTTTTTTACTATGTTGTCTAGAAAGACCGCAGACATTTAATATAGGAATAATATATTTAAGGGGGTAACTTTTTACCTCGGTACAAAATGCACATCATAATATTGTTTTCCTTACTTTTAAATAAAAAGTATGCAATAAATAATGTTTTAAAGCAACTTGCGAAAATAGTTTATTAATAATAAAGTCTTCACAAAAAAATTGCGTACTTTAGTGTATTACATTTTGTTTGCATTACATTAACAAACTTTAAGGCGTGTTTACAGTTGTAATGTAATGCAGCTAAAATGTAACGCATAAAATTGAATAATCTTCATTTGATCACTTAACTAATAACAAGCAGTTTGCGCGAATTGCTATAAAACGCATTCATAGCATACTTTTTATTCAAAAGTAAGGAAAACAATATTATGATGTGCATTTTGCACCGAGATCCTCCTCTATCACCTTAATACTAGCCTTTGCCCGCGGCTCCACCCGCGTGTTATTCGGTTTAACGACACGCTTTTTTCCGGGATAAAAAGTAGCCTGTGTTAAGTTAGGGTATAAGCTATATCCATTCTAAATTTCATCCAAATCCGTTTCAGCGTGAAAGAGTAACAAACATACACACACACACACAAACTATATTTATTACTGTGATTAGTATGATATCGTCCCTTATATTGAATGTCTGTGAGAAAGGGACGTTTATCTAAGTGTGTCACCATGTCGAAGAAACCGTCATCGCGTCCCCAGATAAATTGACATCAGTTATGTACATCTAAACTATACAAATAATTTGGCCATCTGCGAGTCGGACTCGCATCCGTACTACCACACAATACGGGTACGGAACATTAAAAACATTATGGTAAATAATAACAATATAGACGCCATAGCAACATCACGGCGACAAAAAATAAGCCGCTAAAATGCGCCTAGCGATAGCGCCTGATAAACAATTTCACACAATCCGAGTATGGAACCCAAATTTTTATTGTTTTAGTTTAGAGTGGGGCTGCAACGAATAGTACTTTAGCGAATACGAATATCAAATTAATATCCGTCGAATACGAATAATAAACAATTTGGATGAAAAAAATATCTTTATTTTATCCTCATAATAAAAATCAACGACAGGTAAGTTTTTCTTAAGAAAAGCAAGCATTTGCAAGTTTTTCGGCGTCATTCTGTTCCTGCGTATCGTTAAGCATAAATCAAAATTGTTCTAAGTAATCTCTTTCAACAAACTACCGCATATTATTTCTACGAACTTCTTCAATTAGCTGGGCAATACTAATACAGCAAAGATACGACCGGGGAGAGAAACGAAAATACAATATCTACACGAATAGTCGATTTTCCATCATCCTATATTCGGAGAGTACGAATAATAGTATTTGAATTCGTTGCATCCCAATTTTAGAGTTTGAAATCTGACCAAATTTGAAACGTGTGTATTACCGTTTTTAAGATAATGCTGAAATAGATAGACATAGTAATAGGGTCACGTTTGGCACCCTTTGAATATATGGAATCTTAAAATGAATTTCTAACTATTTTTTTATATTTTTCCAGGGTCGTCAAGTATTACAGTATTATAGACAGAGAGGCAACAGAGTATCTGACCAACCAAAAATAACAGATACCAAAGTTTACAACACACTGTTACATGGATTTGCTGGCATGGTAATATATGTAGAATAATAATAATACATTTATTTATTTACACATACATTGTACACAAAAGACAACAAAAAATACAAAATAAAAACCAAGAAAAATACAAAACTGAGTTGACAAACATTGAGACAGGTGACTTTTCAATGGACCCAGCACTAAGCCGGGCCACAGTATTATGTTTACTGTGGCTGGGCCATGTTAGGTTGTCTAATTTATATTATATACCACAATCTATTAAGACAATACCACTAGACAAAACATGACAATAATGAGAAAATCTTCTCTTTCTTCTTGAATTAACAAAATATAATTAATATAGGTATATTGTATACAAGTCAGTGTTTAATTTAAAAATAAACAAACTAATTAAATTGTCTTAAGGAAAATACAATGTCTTAACAAAATGTTACGCAATGCATTTTTAGAATGCTGCAATACTTGTTTTTGGACCTCACTAATTAGATTAATACTATTAAGATATTTATGTTGGACCTACATTCAAGGTAAACATTAAATTTTAAAACATTAACCCTTTATAGGGCAGAGAAAACGGGCTTATGTATGTAAAAAAGCAATTGCATTATAATATATAAAAAAACAGGAAAAAGTAATTTTTTCTTTAATTTTTTTTTAATTTTATTTTTTTTGTTATCTGACTTTTCCATCAACTTTAAATAAAAAGACTATTTACTAATAATTTTTTATTGAAATAAATATAAATATTTAGCTATATAAAGCCTTTAGTTTCCTTTAACAGGTAGGTACTTGTAATAATAATAAAAATTTATTAATTTTCGAAATATATTAATAATTTTTTATAGTATTTTTTACAAAGTGGGCTAAAATATGGTGTCCAATATATGGCCAGAGCCTTATCAGAGTTAATAAATGATTTTATCTCAGCCCGAGTTTGTATTGTCACATGATAAAAAATGTTTAATTAAAAGTATTAGGTATTTTCCGACACATCAGGAAAAACATGCTTAGAATTGATAACCTCCTTTTTGATGTCAGTTTTAAATTAAAACTAACAAACTAAGGTGGCTTTAATTTATGCAGCCAAACTCATGCTGGAGGTTAGGTAAATGATCAGTAACACGGATCGATAACACTTTTCAAATTCAAATTCAAATTGTTTATTTGTAAAATAGATACATAAAGTATACGTTTTACATGTCAAATCTAATCTGTATAAAAATAATATTTTATGATTAACAAATATGATACGGGAAATATATAAAAAAAAACTATATTTAAGTTGGGCTACAAAAGTTAAATGCATAAAATAAAGACTTATTGGAATACGAATATTATTATAACTACACAATGCAATTAATGTATAAGTTGATAAATAAACTGAATAGACCCTAAATAAATATAATGCCTAGCCAAATATATACTAACATAAGTAAGAAATTAAAATATTGTATATAGTACATACCTACATAATTCAATGAATAAATAAGTTAATAGATAAATAAACTATAAATAGGTATAATGCCTAAATCCGCCCATTCGATTAATCTTGCTAAGAAGAAGGGCAAGAAACTTAGCAAGATCATTTCTTTTTTTATCAGTATTTTTTTTTCTGAATATGCCTTAATACTATTACAGTTTTACTAAACAATGTATTAAAAACGGATAAAAATATAAAAGACAGAAGGAAATTGTGTCATGAGGAAAAAAATATATATATCTCAGTCTACCTGTCTAATGAGGTAGTAAGTTAAAAATACTAAGCAAAACATCATCCACCTGTCTCATATAGTTTATCACTTTTTTGATATTCAGATTATCAACTAAGTAATAAATGCTAAGTTTAAGTTATACAATGTTCATGTCAATATGTAAAAAGAAATGTCAAAATAACAATAAAAAACAATATAAAAATATTAGTCGACATAAAAACAGACGATTTGAAACACAAATCAGTTGGAAAATAAACGAACAGTAGTATCAATCAATATTCTCATGACACCAAGCGTCACTATCATCCAAATAGTCATTAATTAATTTTATAATATGCTTTTCTCAAGAGTCCCTGCTTAATATATAATTTAAACTTATTTTCTGAAAAACTAAGGACCTCTCTTGGATGTTTATTGTAAAATCTTATACTATGTCCTACAAAAGAGGTGCCTACTTTTGCAAGTCTAATTTTTGGAAAAGCCAGTTTATGTTTCTTCCTAGTGTCTATAGAGTGATTCTCACCGAGCCTAGGGAAATTATCGATATTTTTTCTGATATATTTAATAACTTGGTAAATAAATTCACAAGGAACTGTTAAAATATTAATTTCTTTGAATTTTTCTCTCAATGAATCCCGATGCTTCATATTGTAAATAGCACGAATTGCTCTCTTTTGCAAAACAAAGACTGCGTTTATATCCGCAGCTCTACCCCACAGCAACATACCATATGACATAATGTTGTGAAAATAACTAAAGTACACCAATCTAGCAGTATCCTCATCAGTAATTTACCTCATCCGTCTAACAGCGTATGCGGCTGAACTTAGTCTACCACAAAGGCCTTCTATGTGGGGACCCCACTGAAGACGAGAGTCTATAGTAATGCTTTATTAGTATATATATATTGCTAATTTCATAGTAATTGACTCGGGGCTTGGCTTGCGTTTGTAAGGAACACGAAAAGAATAATTTACATCCATCCATCCATCAGCCTGTTTCGTCCACTGCTGGACATAGGCCTTTCCAGGATTTCGCCACTCTCGGCGGTCCTCCTGGAAGAAATGCCCATACTCACACACGCTGGGCAGGCGGGTTGGTGAGCGCGGTGCCGAAACCCTTGCACCAGTGACGCCGCTGCCCGTCACTAGTCTAATTTATATAAGGCCCGGCAATTGGGGATGGATATACCTCCATCCATCGGTCCCAGGTAATGGTGGGCGCCTGGTTTTGCCTGAGAGCTGTTCTCTTACTCTCCCCCGAATAACTTCAGGAGGATTTCCGAGTAAGATGGTGGTACCTCCACAGTCGAGCCCAGCATTAGCTCTACCACCTAAACATAAATAATTTACGAATTTCACAAAAAGGGTCATCGAACCTTGTTACTGGGCACTTACCGGGTCCTCGGTAAGAATTTGGCTCTGTAAATTAAAGTCACCTTATATATTTTTGACTCTTGGCCACTTAACCCCCTCATAGAAACTACATAATGTGCAGAGATATATAATAGAAAGCCGAATAATATGACTTTGATTGATTCAGTTAAAAATTAACAACAAAGATTATAATTAGGGTATAAAAACATAACTATTTGGTCTCCCAATGCAGATTCCTCACACATACCGTTTCTATACCGCAATGACGTAATATTAATCCGCATAACTTCATCGTTTGACTTGTGTTGACGTGCAGGGTAGATACAACGATGTAGTGGAATTGTTCTCCTGCATGGAGCAAGATGGCGTCGCGATGGACGCTCAGACCTTCGCCGCCATCTTTGAATGTATCGAGAGGAGTAACATGCACGATAAGGTCCCACTGCTCAATAACTACAGAAGGAAGATGGAATACCAAGTATGTGATCTTCAGAAATTTATAAACTGTCCAAAAAATACGTTTCGTATCTCACAATATATATGGCGCTTCGAAAAAAGACACGGAACATCTCTTGTGTGGCTGTTATCGGTTTTGTAAAGCGCATGCGTCTTGTTGTTTCTTCCCGAAATACCATATTAATGCCTAACCTTGCGTCATTTGATATTTCGAAATATTTTATCTTTCAGGGTATACCACTAAACGACTTGCTAGACAAAAGCCAATTCCAAAATGATCAACAAGAAGTAGTCCTAAAAGCTATTCACAGAATAGAACCAAACTTCGAGCCAGTATATACCCCTCCAAATCTGGACTACGTCTGTCCTTTACTAGAGAGCTTGAAACTGGAAGACCTTGAGAATAGGAAGGGGTTGGGCAAATCTCCCGCTGAAGGTCTTCTGTCAGTGAAGGAGTTGCAAGAGAGAGGGAGAAAGCAGTTGGAGATAGAGATAAAGGGAGACATTGAAGTGAAGAATATAGATGTCAAGAATGATACGTCGCCGACTGTCACGTTTTATGTAAGTATTTTAAAACCACAATTTTCGTTCTAAATCCCCCATTTGATAGATAAATATGTTTGTGGCCCATTGTCACAGTAAGAAAGGGACCTTAACTTACCTCCTCCTACTCAAATTCAAGCCTAGGCCTAAGGTTGTTCGAAACCCTTTGAAACCCCCTCGCTATAAAAAGGTGACTCGTTTATATAGCCATACTAGAGACTCGGTAAGTGGTCAGGACCAAGGTTCAATAACCATGTTTGCGAAATACGAAAAATATAACCGCGACTCAATTAGTATAGCAAGTCTTAATTTTATTTTGTGAATTTCACAGGAAGGGTAATTGAACCTTAGCGCTGACCACTTACCGAGTCTCCAGTATGAACTTGGCTATATATAAACGAAAGTCACTTTATATACGCCTTTGTTCCTAGGATCCGAATGTACAGAGGTATTGAAACTTAAAAGCGGCTCTGGGGTTCGTCTGTCTCTCTTTTTTATCTCTGTTATCTAAGAGTGTTTCTCTTTATTTGTCCCGCCTTGCAAAATACGACTCCATTAGTTCTCGGATTCTGCCACTGAGAGGCACGCTGTCAGACAGAGAAGCACAGAAATACCTTTAATGTGTAAATACATATGTGAAATGTTTTAGCGGGAAAAGCTCCAAGAGACGGAGAGCGAATGGCGCAAAGTGATCAGAGAAGCGTTCATCAGAAACCTGAGCACATTGAAGTCGCAGAGCCACGCCTCGCACTCCGCCATCACGCTCTACCCCTATCTCAAAGTGTTGGAGGTAAGGAATCTTCTCACTTGAACTTATCAATATTGCAGTCGGGTGTGAATATTATAGTCGCAAATGGAATTCTCGGAGTGTTGGCGTGAAAGGGGTACTTCCGTTCATCTTCTCGATTCACTTGAAGTGTAATAGAATTATGTAAGTTTCGATGTAGATGATGTTACAGCTATCTATCTGTAGAAGAGGTCCAGACCGCCTAAGGCGACGAACAAGGAGACGCGGGGCGTCAAGCGGCGCGTTGCGTGTAGCAGGCCGCCGGAAACACAAACATACACCGATGTATGGAGCGCGCACCGTGCCGTAAGGGTACTTTTAAGGAGACGCGGCGCGTCAGACGGCACGGTGCGCGAAGCGGGCTGCGTGGCGTCAAGAGTTTTCTCCGTTTATGGAGAGGCAGCGCGTGTCGCTGCCCGCCGCAGTTGACGCGTAAAAACAAACATAATGGTAACTAGTAGTTTTGTTTATGAAGGAGCGGGCATACGGAATAGCGGTTTACGCCGCTGCATCCGCCGCGAATTCCGCAGATTCAAATTCAAATTGTTTATTTGTAAAATAGATACATAAAGTATACGTTTTACATGTCAAATCTAATCTGTATAAAAATAATATTTTATGATGAAACAAATATGATACGGGAAATATATAAAAAAACTATATTTAAGTTGGGCTACAAAAGTTAAATGCATAAAATAAAGACTTATTGGAATTAATATATAATATATAAGTTGATAAATAAACTGAATAGACCCTAAATAAATATAATGCCTAGCCAAATATATACTAACATAAGTAAGAAATTAAAATATTGTATATACATACCTACATAATTCAATGAATAAATAAGTTAATAGATAAATAAACTATAAATAGATATAATGCCTAAATCAGCGGCGCACTCGGCGTCGTTCACTGCGGCGCCCGCTGCGGCTACCGCAGCTTTCTTATTTGTTGCATTCTACCAGTCGTGTTCGAACAGTAACAACTAGTTACTTCACCCGCCGCGTCAATCGCGGCGTCGCCTGTCGCTTCATTTGCCGTGTTCTACGCGGTCCCCCGTCGCATGCGACGCTACAATTCAAACAAACGCGTGCAAAAACGCTTCTCCTTGAACGCTCCATACATCGGTGTATGTTTTGTGTTTCCGGCGGCCCGCTTCGCGCACCGCGCCGCTTGACGCCCCGCGTCTCCTTGTTCGTCGCCTAAGGCGCGGTCTTTTTGTGTAATTTGATATAAAATTGCCATAATGTACGGACAAGTGTTTAAGCAAACAAGCTGGAAAGTAACATAATTGTACATTGCAGGTGGAGAAAGTCGTGGAGCTTATAATGTGCGAGCTCAGCAAACTGGTCGACGGCAGCGAGACCTTCAGCCCCACGTTGAAGCTGCTGCAGCGAGATCTCGGGTCACAGGTTTATTACAAGTAAGACTTTTCATCATCCTACGTTCAAAGATTGAGGAAAAGGAGCCCTAATGTGCTGGGTGACCTGTCAAATGTTTGGGTAATATTGCGTGATAATGACTCCATTGAATCATTTATTCGCGTTCACACTACTTTACACCTAATAATCTAGTATTTATACTTATACTTAGGTATCAAATCGAGCAGTACCGTCACAACGGAGTCCTACAGAAAATAGAGAAAATCTACGATAAGTACTGCGAGTGGTACATAAACAGACACTCGATAGACGGGAGTGGCAGACACTACAACTGTAGACAAGCGTGGCAGTTGTTAGTGCACCAGAACAGAGATGGAGCTAGCTTGGTGAGTCTTACACTTGATTATGATTGATTCAGCATAGACCCAGCATTAATAATAAAGAAACATACTACAAAACTACTACCTGCTTAGATATTTTCTACAATTTAGAGTAAACCTCGTAGCTCGTAAAGTCTAGCTGACTAGAAAATTAAAAAAATCTTTGTATGTTGCTTGTGTTAATACGACGTAGGTAGTAATAAGCTGTAAAATACCACTTAATAATCCTTTGTATAAAACTTGTCATACAATTTTCCATGTAAACCCACCTTTATTTACATCTTTATCTGAGTTTCACTCACCCACACACCCTCACACGTACACATACACACTTATCAATCTACCCACATACTCTCGCAAAAAATTCCTAGTTAGTAACCAAACACAAAGTCTTGCGTCTTTATTGTCTCTAAATTGAATTGTTTAAACTTATAAATTAATTATCATGTTCCCAGTCAATAGTATGTATTTATTGTCTAGCATAGTGAAATCCTTTATTGGCCTTGTTAGCTGATGTTATTATTAGTTTATATTTAATGTATTTGCTGTGGATTTTTGTTCATAAATAAAATAAAATAAAAAATAAGTAAAAACGGAGTTTTTGAACAAGTAGTACTCCCAAACTACAATAGATATGGTACTGAAATAAATACATGTTATAAACAAAGCCTTTTCTAAGGCGATGTAACAGCCCAAAACGCGATAGAGACAAATTGGCTCTATCGAAAAAAATTGCAAAGTGAAGGTTATTTTTTCATTTCAAACAAGCAGTCTGTCGAAACTAATAAAGTAAAAATAACAATGATTACTGTTTTAAACATATAAAGCCATTATCTAAACAATAGCACAGCGATTTTTTTTAAACGCACTTGTGTGAATTTATATTAAATTTTATTCATTGAAAAACTAATCCACTCTCTTCTTGATTTACGGCACTCGCAGCCGCGCGCTTTTTCAGATATGCTTATCTCTTTCGTTGTGCGATCGACCTACTACGCCTTAAGGATCTGAGGTGCGATTGTGTAAGACTGTACGTTTATGGCTGTCAAATGAATGCGATTGTCTTGCACAATTGCACCTAAGAGGAATTTTCAGCATAGACGCTGTGCCCCCGATAAAACAAGGACGGCATATCGTGATACTGGTGTCAATAGCCAGAGTTTATGTTTCTCTCCACCCTTGTCGATCACTATGCACGCATCGCGAACGAACTTGTCAATCTATACCTATACCAATAATAAAGTAGTAAAAAAGTCGTGTCTATACATCAGTAGCGAAGGCTGAACATTTTAAAAAGGTAAACGCGACGTAAAAAAAACGCGTTTTTAGTGGAGAATTTTTTTCTTTTTTCTTACTGTTGTATGTATATTGCACACAACCACAGATATAGATCTAAATAGATGACGCAAGTGCATCAAACTCTATTAAAATCAAGCGTGTCACATTTTACAATTAAATTGGTTGACAGCGGTTTGAATCTTAGAAGGGATTGTAAGACTTAAGACATAATACATAAGAGTCAAAGTTGGAGGAGTCAATATCTGTGAAGGAAGAGCATTGCTCTCCCTTTTGGCGCGCAATTGGGCACGCGAAGTACATACACTCGCGGCATCTATTTGGATCTATATCTGTGCACACAACGCACTTTTGACTTGGAATTTACTAATAGATAAATAAATAAATTTTGGTGAATAGAGAAATGTAGTATCGATGCCATTTCCTAAAGGGAAGCCGATGGGAATCGTGTTATATGAACCATTCGCCACTGCTGTACATTTAATATATATTTTTATTTATTTATTAAATAGGTTATTAATAAACCGCAATTTTTGTCTGTCTATCTATTTGTACATATGTTCCGTTTTAATTCGAGAACAACTCAACGGATCTGTAGTAGTGATCCTGGTCAAAATACGGCGAAAGGGGTGTTAATAAAATAACCGCCAAGTCAAAAACGGGGCAAAGATAAAAAAAATTACAATATTGCAATGTGTCGCAGGACCTGCGCGAGAGTCCTTGGCCGATGGAGGTGCGACAGAACGTCGGCAAGTTCCTGTACAACATCATCATCAACGACATCAAGATAGACGTCAACATGTTCAAGAGCTCCAAAGCCAAAGAGTAACGTTACATTATCTCTTTTTTAAATATAATATGGATTTATAAATAATAGACAGAATGGATTTACGTTTAGCCACTACCGTGCCCAATGGAAACCATCGATAAGATCTAAGACTAGGACGACGTGCGCTCACATAGAAACTAGCTAAGAACACAAAGTAATCGCTCCTGCAGCTGTAGCATGAGCTAGTCGCGCGCGAATGGCACGTGTCGAAGCACGTCTTGATGTTTGTATTGAGTCCCGAATGCGAGCATGAGATCATGATTTTTTTTAAATTCGACTCCGGTCTAATTTCGTACCGTGGCCGATTTAAGGAAAAATTAAAATTGCCTAGTGTTGTCCTTAGATACCTCTTTCCTAAAATGCCTTCACCGATATAATATTGTAAGACCGAGGCGAAATTGTATACTTTGGAGTGCTCTTTCGAGCTATATAATTAATTCAGCGTTCCTATACCTTTAGTCCCTACTTCGTTCTGGGCTCCAGATCTATATATTCAATAGAAGACGAACACAGCCTGATGGATGGATGGGAAATATTCGAATTTCAAAATATTCCAAGCTACTTACAAGATACAGCGCATTGATTTTAGACCTTTACATATAAATCGTATTTCTACTGATACTCACGCCTGTATTTCAAAACAATTCGCAAATACTACAGATTTTCATCAGCTACGATCTTAACACACCTTTTCCACATCCACCAAGGACCAATCTAAGACCCTTTGGATATGTAAAGTTTAAAATAAAATAGGTCAAGTTAGTTTAGTAACTGCTCGTGGAATACGTTTGTGTTTTAAACGACATGTACGGAACCCTACTCGCACTTGACCAGTTGTTTTTATCTTTGACGACCACAGCCATAGCGTAGCCAATAAGAGTAGTTCTCCTGCAGGAGGAAGCTGCCGGCGGTGTACCGCGTGCACCGGCCGTGGGGTCGCTTGGTGCGGCTCGAGCTGAAGCCGCACCCGGTGCTGGCGCGGCTGTGGTCCGGCGCGCAGCGGCCCGCTCTGCGCATGCGCGCGCCCCTAGTGCCGCCCGCCTCGCCGCCCGCGCCCTGGGCGCACCGGAACAAGGGCGCTTATCTGATCACCGACACGCCGCTTATACGGTACTGAACATTTGTAAAATATACGATGCCTATAGTCGCCGTCAATAGAAATTGTGGACTATGTAAACAAACCGTTTTCTCAATTTTTCTCAAGGTTCTGTCACGGAGTCTCACTGAACATTATTCCAAATCATGAAGCATCAAGTCTTACCTGCCATTCACTGTATTTCATCATGAAATATTCAATAATCACCAGTTAATTACGGAAAATTATAGAATCAATAGTCAAATTTGTACTGCGACGAGATTGCTGTCATATTTTTTTCTCATCGAATCTGTATTGTCTTTGAAAATTAGTGATGTACGAATCTATTTGAATATAAACCTATTTTATTCGTGATGCAATTTTATTCCGTCTTTTTTTTGATAGCGTTACTTCATAATCTTTGACATAACGTGTGTGTGATTCTATCGAGAGCTGTGTGATCTTCCAGCGTTGCTCTAAAATCTTTTGTGTTTTCGGTATTCTAACGACTTGGCTTCCCTTTATTAACTTTGTATTGGGGTCTTACTCGCGATAACTAATAACATACCTTAATAGATATGTGCTTGACGTTTCGACGCCTCTGTAGGCTTCTCTTACTGATCTTTCTTTTTGATTTGGATAGTGTTTTACCTTGAAACAACGACAATTGGTTCCGTCATAGTAATGGACAATGCCCCATATCATTCGCGTCAAATCGAAAAGGCGCCCAACATGAGTTCGCGGAAGGAGGCTATCCAAAGCTGGTTGCGCGAAAAAGAAATCAAATTTCAAGAAACCGAAATCAAAGCGAATCTCATAGCTAAAGTAGACAAGCAAAAATATAAAAAAATGTATGTAGATGAGTTGGCGGCATCGAAAAATGTGACAGTTTTGCGTCTTCCACCATATCATTGCGAGCTTTACCCGATAGAGTTGATATTGGCGCAAGGAAAAGGTTACGTTGGAAGGAACAGCAAAACATTCAAAATGGACGATGTGAAGATTTTGTTGCTCCAAGGTTTGGCGCGGATCGGGCCAGAACAGTGGGCGAAATGTGTAGCTCATGTCCTAAAAGTAGAAGAAAAAATGAAATAACTGGATGGGATAATAGATACGGCCACCGACGCTGTGACGGAACCATTTGTAATTAACGTGGGCGATTTGACTAGCGATTCATCAGAATATTTTAGCGATGAATCAAATAAAGAAAATTAATTAAGCACCTAACATATAACCCATCTCTAGATAGTTCACCTATTCATAGACAAAGACAACATGGCGCTTTGTTTACATAGTCCACAATTTCTATTGACGGCGACTGTAGACTCAATGACTGTATATGATAAGCCCCCCTCTCCACAGATATGATTTAAATCTCGCCTGCTGGGCCCATTTGAATATTGAACGAAGACTAAATCTGTCTGAAAGGGGCTTTCCACACAAAAGGGGGGTTCTTATATACTAAATCCCTTTCTGAAGGGTAAGCGATTAAACACTCACGTTAGTGTTGAAGTCCACGTCCTTGACTGGTCGTCGAAACTGCATTCGGGTGGCCAGATTCAACCCTGGCTGATAGGAGGTCAGGGGTTCGCTCGTTGACCTTCGTCGCCCTCGGCACGTTACAGGTCTGTGTTGAACTACTGGCTCATCCAGCAGCTTCGGGAGTTTACCTAAACACCAATATCTAACCCAGGCATGCCAATCCCCTAAGAAATAACACTTGTTAACACGTGGAATTGCAAATCGGTTCGCATCCCACTCCACTTGTAATAATATTTCGCGAAACTTTTCACGCACGACTCGGATCGCGATTGATGCTTATCAATAGAATTATTTCACCACTTTTTACTGTTTATTTCCTTGAAATACATAATAATTACTTCAACACTGGTTGATTCCATTTTTACACGTATCTCCTTGAGACCAAAATTGTGACAGTAAACCGGAAAAAACAACTTTGACATTCCACTTTTTTACAACTCGTGTTGCCATCTCAATAAAATAGAATCTGACACATACTTGCGCGTTCCGAACGCTTTTAAACCGAACAATGACTATTCGTGCTAATGGCTGATCGTGTCGGTCATTCATATTAAACTAGTCTAGTTAAATATATCAAGATGGCGTTTTTTAATAATTGCATTATTAGTAATAGTAAATTATTCACACAAGTAAACATGACATAACAATATTTAGGACTAGTTACCGCACTGTTTCCTTATACGGCGTCGAGAACTAGGCTCAACCCCATAAGATTACAAAATATTAACTTGTGTGTTTAAAACTACAGTAACTTAAAGTTAAATAAACAAAGAAAAAAACAAAATGAAATTACAAAAGAGAGACTACATGATCAAGAGCAAAATTATATGTGAGTGTAAAATAGGTAAAATAATATATTTTAGGTGGTAGAGCTGATGCCGGGCTCGACTGCGGAGGTACCACCATCTTACTCGCAAATCCTCCCGAAGTTATTCGGGGGAGAGTAACAGAACAGCTCTCAGACAAAACCAGGCGGCCCACCATTGCCTGGGACCGATGGATGGCGGTATATCCATCCCCAATTGCCGGGCCTTATATAAAACAGACTGGTGACGGGCAGCGGCGTCCCTGGTGCAAGTGTTTTGGCACCGCGCTCACCAACCCACCTGCCCAGCGTGTGTGAGTATGGGCATTTCTTCCAGGAAGACCGCGAAGCGTGGCGAAATCCTGGAAAGGCCTATCTCCAGCAATGGACGAAACAGGTTGATGGATGGATGGAGTGTAAAATGGTTAGTAAGTGATTGAAAGTAAATATGTACATATCAGAGTATAAATGAGTGAGAGGGTGTGTCAGGATGTGTGTGTGTTTGAGAGGGTGAATAATTTTAATGTATTACATAATGTAATGTCTTTAGAGGAATTTTAAATAAGCATAACCTTCTTTATACATTTTATAATTCCACTCAGAATGCCTTACAACGTGGTCCAACAATGGAAACGGCTGGACGAGGCTCCCCCGGAGAGCTTGTACCCAGTGCTGGACTCGCTCAACCAGCTGGGCGAAGTGCCTTGGGTCATCAACCAGCCGATACTCGACCTACAGCTCCAGATCTTTAGGTACATTTCAGATTGTGTCAGACGATGATAATTTTATTTTTAAAATTATTTCTTTTACTTTATGCTGTACTTGTGGCATCAAGAGATGGCGCTGACAGTTGTCTTCGTCGCGATAACGTTTGATTTACATAAAAAAATAAAGATCGCGCGTAGTTTGATTATAAAGCTATGAAAGACAGTTCGTACGTCTAAAGCTATGAAAGTTCGTACGTCGAGAGCAAGTCACGATAGTACAAATGTATCCCTATTATTTTTATAATAATTATATAGTAGTTATCTTTGCATTCTCATTCACAACTTTTTGTTCTTTATTACTCTCTAACTAAACAATAAATGGATTGTAATGATTTTTTTGAGCAAGAAAGATTCCTCTTCTCTTGTGTCTTGGACTTTTTGTCCAGGTACACGTCACTCAGTTCTCTAGGGACCACACAAAAAGCTAGTAAATAAATAAATACTTTAGCTAATAAACTAAAAATCACTATTATCCCACAACTTTATTATTTATCACCTGCCCGGTTTCGCTTATGATATTTTCAAATAATTTAGGATAAAATCGAATATTTACATTAACAATATAACATTGAAGGTCGGGCGGCAACAAGAAGCTGGACATCCCGCAGCCGCCCTCGTCGCTGGACACGTCCCAGTTCGAGCAGGGCGAGACGAAGGCCGCGGCGTTCAGACGACGCGTCGCGATTAACAGGGCGCGCTCCGAAATGTACTCGCTGTGGTGCGACGCTCTGTACAAGCTCTCCTTGGCCAACCATTACAGGTAGGTCGTCTTAGTGCGGGGAAGTGGGTACAGGCAGTCGCGTAGTGTCACTCATTGGTCCGTTACCGACTTACGTAGATTTTTGTTTTGTAACTGTTCATTTAAAGCTATAATATATGTATGTAGCTGATTTTAAGTTTATTAGTTTAGTTTTAAGTTTATACATGTCAAAACTAAAATTTATTGGTTGCGTTATAGTACTTGGTTTATATAAGGTGACTTTTATTAATGCAGCCAAACTCATACTGGAGGCTTAGTAAGTAATCGGTAACACGGATCAATAACACTTTCTTCAAATTTCGTAAAATCTTGATGTCCCTTAGTAATTGACTCGGGGCTGGGCTAGTATTTGTAAGGAACACGAAAAAAATAATTAACGAATTTCACAAAAAGGGTCATTGAGCCTTGATCCTGAGTATTTTCCGAGTCTTCAGTAAGAATTTGGCTGCATAAATTAAAGTCACCTTATATAGATATAGACATAATGAAAGCTGAATTACCGTGCGACGCGGCTTTCACAGAAAAAGTTCCTACAGTATTATTGTTGTTAACAGTTTTACCTAGTGGCGGATTACCTATAAGGCCGATTAGGCCCGGGCCTAGGGCAGCTAGACATTAGGGGCGGCTGAAAAAGATGCAAATTAAATATTCATCAAAGCTTTATAATTAAGACAGAAACTAATCTTAACAGAGAGCCAGAGAGACTAACAAAGCTTGCATAAAAGTGCGAATGAACGAATAATAATAATAATAATGAATAATAGGTTGAGGTAGAATTCTGTAAAGAAAGCATCTTTTAAAAATATATAGTCATTATTGTTGTACCGTTGTTGTCAAATGGCATAAAAAATTCGATATTATATCTTTGAAACGGCATATAGCCAGCAAAAATATTATAATATATACCCGTTTTTAGTACTCGTATGTCAGTTCACGCACATTTTAATAGTAATTAAATAATCAGTTGATGATTTGTTGACGGGGTGTTCCATCCCAGAGAGGAGATGTTCTGGCTGCCCCACAACATGGACTTCCGCGGGCGCGTGTACGCGTGCCCCCCCCACCTCAGCCAGCTGGGCGCGGACACGGCTCGCGCGCTTCTCAAGTTCGCGCAGTCCAAGCCGCTCGGCCCGCACGGGTTGACGTGGCTCAAGCTGCACGCTGTCAATCTGACCGGCACTATGAAGAAGAATACTGTGCAAGAGAGGTAACACTTACTTTTACCGATTGAAAATGAACCCTCTGCTATAACAGAGGAAACTGTTCTATGTACGAAACAAAAAAAAACATGTTTTGTTACTTTTGTCATGCAACATTCATAATTAAAAAAATATCGACCGTAAAAAGAAGCACTAATACTTCGGTGACAGAGACGACGCTCTATGAAACCGAAGCTACATAGCCTTATGTGCATTATTTACCGCCGGGAATATGTACGGTCTATTGTCAGTCACATGGCGGGACGCCTAGGTTGACCATTCATTCGAAATTTAGGAACCAAAAAAACTATTTTCCATTGTGGCTTTTCTCAATTTTCCTTCATTCTCTGTTCCTTTACTCCGTAAAGCGCCTCTTTATGTCGCTCAAGCTGATTTTCTGTACCTCTAGAACGATCATAGATATAGTGTCTTTCTACCATACTTGCATTTTCGCCCAGTCACAAACGCATTAAGGCTTGGTCTTTGGTCTTTTCCTAAGACAGTTACCTAATTGGACATATTTCACTCGGTAGATTTTATTTTTGAAAACCTTGCGTTTGTAAGTGATAAATACGTTTTTTTATCTAAGTGCCTTGAGATTTATGTCTGAAATTACTGCTATAGTAAGGAAACATAGTTTGTTTTCGAATGTAAAGCTATAAAATACCTGCACCAAATACTTTTTGTTACAGCGTAAGTAAGATAAAAATATGGGTATGTTACTTTGGGAATGTTGTTCATTGTGATCAGCAGAGTATGTGGTTTAAAGATAGCACCTAGTATATACCGGGTATAAATAGAGTGCGACCATTAAATGAAACAACATATTCTACCGACCCTACTGAACTACTTTACCCAAGAATCGTACCCGCGGACACCCTTAGCTTAGGAAATAATTGAGTTCCAAACAAAAACGCGTGAACCCTAACGCACCGACACGTGAATATGTTGTTTCATTTAATGGTCGCACTCTATTTACACCCGGTATATACATATAAATTATACAGCAGCTTACATAAAACACAAAATGTGATCGTTTCCAGGCTAGCGTACGCGGAGAGCATACTGGACAAGATCCTGGACTCGGCCGACCGGCCGCTGGACGGTGAGGGCTGGTGGAAGCACTCCGAGGAACCTTGGCAGACGCTCGCCACGTGCCGCGAGATCGCTAACGCTGTGCGATCTCCGAACCATCAAGGTTTGTTATTACTTACACCATTTAAACATAACCTTTAGCCATATTTGTTTAAATAAGACACTTGTACTTGTCCACAAAACTATCATACAGAATGAACCAAAAGAATGCCCCCTCGAGGGAAAGTACCTTAAATATTAAAGGTAGCAAATTGTGATTTATTGAAATAGGCGTTACCTTGCGGAAGTCCGTCACTAAGTAAAGGATATATGAATATAATTTGCAATATTCCGCTAAACAATTCTTGCCGTGCTATTCAAAATGCAGATTCGTGCACCGCCCGCCCGCCCGCATAAAATCATGCAACAAGCAAGCAATACAAGCAAAGCAATCTTAAATAACAAGCAAGAAAACTTATCGACACGTGTTTTGGCTCTGAACGAGGCATCCTCGGGATGTGTTGCTAGCTCGGCTTCTCCGCAGCAACTGATGTGTTGCTCGCCCAGCCGCTCCGCAGCAACTGATGTGAACTAGTGGAGTGACTAGTGACTAGCTGCTGAGCTGTCGGGCGAACAACAAAGCAAATTGTACTTAAAGAAACCTTTGTTTTATTTTTAAAGTTAAAGAAAACTGCATTCAAAGAATTTAAAAAAATCACCTGCATGAACCGGGAATCGAACCCGACAAATGTGTAAAAAAAACATCCTGTATTTTCATGATATCAATTGAAAGGGTCAAGCATTAGAACCAAATTCTTCGAAGTAACATAGTATCGTAAATTAAAGGAAGACCATGAAATTTAACATTTAAATAACAAAGCTCGTAACAAAAAATGTAATATTGTTAGAAGTACGGAAAAGACGCAGGAAAAACGCAGACAATTTTTAAATTCTTCGAATGCAGTTTTTCTTTATTTAAAAAATAAAATAAGGGTTCCTGTACAATTTGCTATCTTCAATATTCAGGGCACTTTCCCTCCAGGGGCCATTCGTTTGGTTCATCCTGTATATTTCAATACACCCAACTGGTTTCGCTTATAAGCATTTTCTGGGTAAAAAAAAAATGCAAGGTGACTTTAATTTATGCAGCCAAATTCATACCGAAGAGTCGGTAAGTGCTCAGTAACAAGGTTCGATGACCCTTTTTGTGAAATTCGTAAATTATTCTTTGTTCCTTACAAACGCAAGACCAGCCCCGAGTCAATTACTACGGGACGTCAAGATTTTATTTTCCGAAATTAGCAATAAGTGTTATCGATCGATCCGATCACTTACCAAGCCTCCAGTAAAATTTTGGCTGCATAAATTAAAGTCACAATAAATATCTAATAAGTTCCACCAAGTGCCGACAATCACAATTCATAACCATCAACAATCCTTTAGCTTTTAAAACTTAAATGTACTCTGATATCCAACCTACTAACAATTTATTAATGTCGCGATGCTGTTTCAATGCTTGAGATATCGAAGGTGCCAAGATTAGATCGTACATCCACCCATCCATCAGCCTGGTTCGTCCACTGCCGAGCCTGTTAAGTCTCTTCAAGATTTCCCCACTCTTAGCGGTCGTCCTGGAAGTAAAAGCAGACATTTAATTACTATTTGGGCCTAATGTTGCCATAGTCGGCTGCTAAAAATTTATTCTATCGTAAATTTAGGAGTGATGCTCTTGCCGGGGTTGTCATAATAAAAAAAAAACTGAAATAAACAAAAACTTATAATTCCAGAATACCTATGCGCGTTCCCAGTCCACCAGGACGGGTCGTGCAACGGTCTGCAGCACTACGCGGCGCTGGGCGGCGACGCGGCGGGCGCGGCCGCTGTCAACCTGGCACCACTAGACAAGCCGCAGGACGTCTACAGCGCCACGGCCGCTAGAGTGAGTCCACACTTACTTGTGAATACTGTAACTGGTAGACCGATGTTCTACAATTAATATTCGAAGGCGGAACTGACTTTCAGGGATCTCACAAAAATATAACTTGATGGTACTTCGTCTTACAAAATGTTTCATTATGTGTATTAGATAACAACAAAATCTGTTGAACCCAGGTGGAAGAGATGCGGGCGCGTGACGCGGCGCAAGGCGTGCAGGCTGCCATCGTCCTGGAGAACTTCGTGCGAAGGAAGGTGATCAAGCAGACGGTGATGACCACCGTCTACGGAGTCACCAAGTTCGGAGCGAGGCTGCAGATCGCCAAACAGTTGAAAGGTACGCCTTTTGTTTATAATGATGGCTCTTCACCTATAGTCTGTTTATTTTTGCACGAAGGGGATACTGACAGTTCGTGATTGTGGGAAATGCGATTTTAATTCCTATGGTGCATGAGCCATTTCACATTGTCGCGAACTTTTTAATGTTGACTCCTTCGTGGAAAAAAATACTTTGATGGAGGTTGGGTTCAGCTTGCTTGGCATATTGTGTCTTGTCTTGTGAGAAGCGAAATTGGGGATGGATATACCGCCATCTATCGGTCCCAGGCAAGGGCGGGCCGCCTGGTTTTCCCTAAGAGCTGTTCTCTTACTCTCCCCCGAATAACTTCGGGAGGATTTGCGAGTAACATGGTGGTACCTCCACAGTCGAGCCCGGCATTAGCTCTACCACCTAACGGCAACCACCTGGCGGTATATCCATCCCCAATTGCCGGAACTTACATAAAACAGACTGGTGACGGGCAACGGCGTCACTGGTGCGAGGGTTTCGGAACCGCGCTCATCAACCCGCTTGTCCAGCTTGTGTTTGAGTATTTGATCTGCCAAGAGTGGCGAAATCTTGGAAACACCTATTTCCAACAGTGGACGAAACAGTCTGATCGATGGACTGATGGATTCCCGTTTTAACCTATTGAGTGTGTCCCTACAAGCCATTCCCGCTAGGCCAGAATATCGTGCTAGAAATCCAGCTAAAATTCCTGCCGACCGGATTTAGAAATTCATGTATTTCGTTATGTTAGTTTATATTTGAGGCATTGTGTTATATACCAGAAGAAGCGCAATGAAATAATTAATAATATAATGTATACCACTAACCTCGAAAATAAAGATGTGTAGACATTTTCGTCGATTGCATTTCACATTCACTAAATCACCACACAATTTGATTCATATTCACCGATTCACATATTTCACAAACAATAATATATCACTAGAACACTCCCTAATATATTACGCGATTATTACATGTATTATTTTTATGTAAATATCACTATTACCTTCAAAAACAACAAATAATTACAAACGTTAGATCTTACAATCAGTACGCGCCGCAAACTACAAACGAGTCTTCCTTTGCAATTTATTTAATTTAGACGTTAAAACATGGATTTCAACCAATCATGTATAAAGTTTGATACATTAAAATAATTGACGTATACTAAGTGTACATGATGTGAACATTGCAGACATCGACGAGTTCCCGAAGGAGCACGTGTGGTCGTGCTCGCAGTACCTGACGGCGCGCACGTTCGACAGTCTGCGCGAGATGTTCACCTCCACCAAACTTATACAGGACTGGTTCACGGACTGCGCCAAGTGAGTCACGTTGTACAGCTGAGGCATGCAACTCCGTGCCAACGTCCGGATATCCGGGTACTTATAACCCGGGTTCCTTTAAGAGTGAATAGATCCTTTATGGGTGAATGCGCTTCATCTTACCGACGCTGGTGGCGACTACCACGTAAATGTCAATATGAAGCGTAAGGCCTCTTCTTTTCCCGTTTCAAAGGAGAAGCTTTCCTTAACTATTTTTAGTAGACAGATGTTGATATAAACTTTCATATCCTTTATTAAATGAATAAAAGTGATGTCTTTTATTTGAGTGACGTCATCATGCCACAATTAAATTACAATGTGTAACTATGGATTCGCAGAAAGAGCGGGTATCCCTTAATACAGGTTTTTATAACTTAAAACGGGAGTCCCACCACGTAAAACTTACAATTTGCAAAGTAAATAAAGATTTTTTTTTCCATCGTCATATTTTTTTTTGTGGAGGCATCCTAAGTTTTGACAAGAACCATTCAACCTAATACCTATGATGACGTCACTTTCTGCAAATACTAAAATATGTACCTATAAAGTCGGTTTAAAATCAAAAAAGTACGTTATTGAAATTACATTTTACCTATATATTGATAAAAATAAATAACAAAAATAGCACACGGGAAAACAAGCGAATTGTGAATTTAAAAAATATCCAATATATTATGTTATCGCCGCAACCTTGTCATGACTCCGGCCCTCTACGTTTAATTACTCGGGTGTCTAGCCGGTTACTTATTGGCTTCATATCCCGTCAAACTAATTAAAACACCAGGATTAAGAGCAAAACTAATTTAATTGAACAGACTTGGTGGCCAGACAAACAAAAAACTTTCGAATGTATTGTTTCCATATAAATATGCTTTAAAAAATAAATACAATTTTAATATAACTCACATTTTTTATTTCATCTCTTTTAAGTAAATTAATTTATATAATTTTAAAATCATATTTATTTTTAGATCAAAACACCTTTATGAGAATGATTATTAAATGGTTCAAATGCGGAATAATCACAATATTTACGGTCCCCGATAAGTTTAAACCTAATTGCTTTATTCACATTTTAGAAACCTTTATGTAACGTAACATTTTAACCCGAAACGGTCCCGCAAAGTCCACACCAGCACCTTAGCTTGATTATCTCACGTCAGGATTTGTTGCAGTACTTACACATACATACATATACTCAGGCCTGTTTCCCAGAGGGGTAGGCAGAGACTACAGATTTCCGCCTGCTACGATCCTGACACACCTCTTTTGCTTCTTCTACATCCATCAATCTAGTCATACAAGCTCTTCTATTCTGGGTACTTACACGTTAGCTCTTATTCAGCAAACTTCAGCAACGTATACCGACTTGCCGTGGTGAGATAAAACAGCAGTATCAGCTACGTGTCTCATTGGCAGGGTGATATCGGGCGTGTGCGGCGAGAGCGTGGAGTGGGTGACGCCGCTCGGTCTGCCGGTCGTGCAGCCGTACTTCCGTCGCGCCTCGCCCTCCAGCGCGCAGTACCGCGCGCCGCTCGACCATCACCAGTAAGTCACATTACTTGTACTGTACTTCTCTAATATCACCTACTTTCAAAATATTTTATTGAAGCAGCGATAGCGCTGTTTGTAGTGTGGAGAGTTAAGGGTTGGTTAAGGTATACTCATTAAGAGCCAACCCTGAAATCGTGAAAAAAAATCAGCTGTTTCATACATTTGGGTAGAGTAGGTATTTAAATTTTCTATGGAACATTTGATATCTTTTTCACGATTTCAGGGTTAGCTCCATAGTAAAAGTTGTTCATATGAACGAGTACTATCACCAGTTTTCGATAACAAAATTACTTAAATTTCACGTTGTATAATGATAAAATGTAATTTGCTTAGCAGCTTCTACTGGATTAAATTGAGAACAGAAAAAATGGGGTTTTAGCTCGACAATAATGAAGTTATAATGTGACGATTGAAATTAATTCGCACCTATTTCGGATAGCGGCGTAGCGAGACGGAAGAGATTCAGCCTCCCCGCGTCTGTGTGTGTAAATCTTTACGCTTGACTCCCTCCCCGCCCCAATCTTGTCACACCTAAGCTACAAAATAAATACATACAGATGGCCAGCTCCATACTACCACCGATTTAGGGCGCACGCAAACAAACGCGTACGTACGAGGATCTATGTCGAAGTCGGTCGAATGTCAGTGTCAGTGATAGAGCTGGCCTTCTGTATATATTTAGTTTGTGCCTAAGTCCCGAAAATCCTTCAATACAGTCCGTTGTACAAAATAAACTGTATTGCAGACGTCCATGCACAATGAAGCAGCGCAACGCGTTCCCGCCGAACTTCATCCACTCGCTCGACTCGACACACATGATGCTGACGGGACTCAAGTGTCAGGCGGCGGGCATCACCTTCATCTCCGTACACGACTGCTTCTGGACGCATCCGCACACGGTTGAACACATGAACAAGGTACTACACTTGTGTGTACCATCCAATAGGTTCCCCTAGACTGGCGGTCGAGCGCGTTTATTTAATCAAATGAAATCCTGTGTCATGTTTAGCTAATTTACAATACTGCCTGAGAATTACAACATTTAAATGTAGAGTTGCAGGTAAGCAGATATTCGGATAGCGAGGTTTCTCTAAGTGATTGAGATTTAAATGGTTTTTTGGACAAGTAATTTCAGACTCATGCGGGAGGTGTATAGTCAAATGAACTACAATTGGCCTATTCTTTTTTTCATCAATATTTACGATTCGAAAACCGTTTCGAGGAATAGCTTTCCTTAACTCTTTTTAGTATACAGATTTTAAAATAAGCGTGCGTATCCTTTATTAAATGAAAAGAAGCGATGTCTTTCATTTGACCTTCAGTGACGTCATCACAACACATTTCCATACGAAAAAACATTTCTTGAACGCATCCTAAAGTTTGCAAAGGATCTGACATTAAACCTAATATGATGACGTAATTTCCTGTAAAAACTAAAATGCTTATAAAATCGGTTTAAAAGCACGAAAAAATTTAATATTGAAATTACATTCCTAAATTGATGTATTTATTCCAAAAAGCAGGCAAAAATAGCACATCGATGTTCAAAGAACAACCGAATGGAACAAAAACTGCCTCCGCATAACTAAAATGAGTATTATTATCCAGGTGTGCCGCGAGGAGTTCGTGGCACTTCACTCGCAGCCAATATTAGATGACCTCTCCGAGTTCTTGGTGAAGCGATATAGTTACCCTGCTAGGTGAGTACCTCATCAAAACATATCCGGAACTTTAAAAATCAAATAATTTACAATTCCAGTCAGGAAAAAATTGTAGTTTATGCTATAAGTTTTTTGTCCTTACTACGTTTCTCAATACATAGTGAGAGTAAATAAATGAAACGTAATTAAAGAAAGAAACAAAAAATAAATACTTCAAATGAACTTTAGGCGGACATTCTTTTTCTTTGCACGCAAGTTGCCAACTTGACGGAAATAAGCTGCTTAGTTTGATGCGTTCGTAGAAGTCCATCTATGGTACACAAGAAATGACTGGCAACCATTTTCAATAAATAAATAAAATAAAACACTGGTGTGGTAAAGTTGACTTTGACAACAGTTTTGAAGCATATAATTTACGTCTTTACGAGCACTTGCATTGAAAACATAATTTCAGTCACGACAGAAGGCGGGTTTGTTCAACAAAACTTTGTTCTTAAGTCACAGATAGCGTTGAAATTGTGTATTATTAGAGTTTCGGCTTGGCAGAAAAGGTCCGAACTGTGTCTTAGTGAACATTTAAACATCATTTTTCAAAGCCTGTGGTTTGTTGGGCGACCCTCAAGTTGGTCTCCCATAACTGCACGTGAAATAAGTTTGTGTTTTAAATGGTTTGTACGGGACCCTCAGGACACGTGTCCTACACGCTCTTGACCGTTTATTATACGACTGTTGTTGTTGATGACCCCATACCAAGGGCCGAAATACATCAAAAAATATTTTTTATTGTATGTACCAAAACGCATAACATGACTTACATCTACTGGGGTTTTTGCTTTGTCTATCATTTTATGGAATCCAAGGTTCTAGCTATGATGAGTAATTACTTTATGCTTAAATCGGTATCCAGCTCGAAGGAAACCACGGGCAAAAACAAGTTAACATACCGGCTAGGTTTTTAGTCTCCACACGGAATAGAAAAGCTTGTATGACTGAGTGGATTGGTGGATGTGGGAGAGGCCAAATAGGTTTGTCAGGACCGTAGCAGATGGAAACCTGTAATCTCTGCCTGCCCAGGGAGACAGGCGTAAGTGTTTGTATGTATGTAAAAAGCCAAAAATAATACTGGTCGATATGAACAACTTTAACTATGAAGTTATCCAGGAAATATTGAAAAGAAAAATCGATTAGTATAAACCTATACCTCGCGTCACGTAAAAAGAGCGCTGGATTGAAGCGGAGCGGATGTGTATGAGCGCTCATTTTGCGTGACGCGAGATATACATGACTGCATAATCTCTTTCAGTGAACTCGTCGTAGACAGCACGGGATCTGCGAACAAGAAACGCGTCAACAAACTGCTCCGAAGAGTTCCCGACAAAGGAGACTTCGAGCTCGAGAATGTAATCAAATCCATTTACTTCTTCAGTTAAGTGGTACATTGGCTTTTAATACTGGTTCATACGTTCCTTTTCACTTTCGAGGGTTGGAAATGGTTTTTAGACAAGTTTTATAACCCAACTGGAGTGATAACCTCTATTGAAACCCGCACGCTAAATTAATGACTTAATTATCTTGTGAGGTGACTCTCTTCACTCATGAACCTTTATTCTCTTCGAGTGTGATTCTATCTCTGTTACTCGTGAAGGGTAAAGAATTTGAAGATCAAATTTGGTGCGGCCTTGTTATAGAAAATAAGCGCTCCAGTATCGTTATAAGCTTCTTGTTTGTAGGCATATTGTTCGATACGTTGTGATAGACTGATTAAGAGGCGAGAATATATGAGCTGTTTTAGTACTGGATATTTAATCTTACTGTGTTGAAAACAAGATTGAAAATTCTGCGTGCTTAACTAGTGATAAAGATTTAATATGCTGCCACTACTTAAATTAGGGATTATAATGATTTTTTTTTAATGTCCATTCGTTCCATTCCTTTTTGACCGAAACAGGTAAAATCCTCTTAATTAACTAACTCAAAATTAGAAGTGAAATATGTAAGCGTTAGATAAGTTTGTAAGAGCAACAAAGTATAGATAGATCAAAACAAAGAATAGTAAATTTCGTTGCTGCGATGACATCTGTGGCTATATTCATGCCGTAAATCTGGCGAGCATTTTCTAGTTTTGTCATTACTACTGTTCCGTGTTTGGTACAGTAACATTTCTTGAAAGTTGCAAAACCTATAACCCAACTTAAATCTATTTAGCCAAAAGTGCAATGTAACAACAAAAATGAAACAATCTGTGATTTGTTAGTTTGCTAACACTCAATAAAATAAGTTGAAATATATTTATTCGTTTTCTTGCATAATCCATACCATACATCCATACAAATAAATAAAATTGTAGTTTGGGATTTAATTATATTTAAAGTAAATTAAAATAAAGTAAAATTAAAGCCTGCGATTTCGAAATGCAGGCTTTTTCCTGAATAATCTTAGATGAGACGAACACTTCCGGGACAGAACGTTCTTCTATTTTAAGTTCGTTGAAAAAACATGAAAACAGCGTAATAGGCATGATGACAAAAAAATATTTATTAGTCCGTCAGTTAGATTATCAGAAAATATTAGACACGTATTTTTTCAATGAAACAAAAAAATATGAAGATATAGCCCGCTGAAGTTCCGCGTGACGTCATTTTCCCCCACTCCCAAACTTTGACGAGCTTTATTTATTTGTTTGACAAAAGAGAAAATACGTGTCCAATATTTTTTATTTAGTTTACCCTGTCTACAAGCCTATTCAAGAAATGTATCTTTGTAATAATTTACCAAAACCCAAATACAAGGTAGCTCAACGAGAGTTCAGGCGAAAACAGAACTCGCAGATACATTTCTTTACGCTGATTTTATTTTTTATTAACGAATTTAAAATAGAATAAGGTTCAGTGCCAGAAGTATTCGTCTCATCAAAGAATACTCTTAATTTAATTCAATAGTAACTCACTAAGCCTGTAGTTTTCGCCTCATCTCTACGCGTTTTTTAAATTTTGTTTGTCTGTTGGTCGGGTCTTATCTTCGAAACAGCTGAACTGATTTTGACGGGACTTTCATATGCATATTGGTAATTAGATGCAATCCTTTGAAGGGGTTGTAAAAGAGAACAATTGCGGTCGATTCGACTATATAATGCCTTATGCAAAAGTGAACAATTTCCAACATATTTTGAATTTAAGCTTTTTTTTCTAAAGTAAACTTTAAAAAAATATATTAAAAGAACCAGCCAATATTTTAGATTTTTTTATTTGTTTCGCTTTGATAACATCCCAGCCAATAAACAATAACCCTAAAATGCACATTATTGACGTAAACCTTGACACTGTGCTCCAAAACAATCGAAAACTCTTGAAAATCGCAAAAGATTAACACAAAAAAGCTAGGTTAAAACAAAAAGTCTCTATGCAATTTTCTGTGCGTATTAGCTTGAAAACATCTTGAAAGCACGACAACCAACTCGTGAGTCTAGTGGAACATGTCTTGACAATGCCATCCATAATATTCATGGAGGCAACACTGAAAATATTGAGATGGCCCTCTCTGACCACTCAGCACAACTTTTAATATGTCCTGTCAAAAAGACATGCTCTAGTCCATATTGGTATGTTAAAAAACGTAATGTCAATCCAAGTAGCATGGAATTATTTAGACAACACATATAAGTCAATTAACCTTCGCAGATACTTACAATACCAAAGACCCAGAAGAGGCATTTAAGTGTTTTTTTGATCTCTTCAAGTTATTTTATGTCTTAATAATGAAAATGAAAAGTATAAAAAGTCCGAAATGGTTGTCGAAAGGTATCAGAAAATGTTGTAGGCGAAAACGTGAACTACTTCGGCAATACAGGTCATCTCCAAATACACACAACAGGATTAAGTTCAAAAATTATTCAAAAAGGCTCAATAAAATTATAAGTCTAACAAAGAAATCTCAAAATGACTGATATTGCAACACCAGATAACAAATCTAGAGCCACCTGGAAAATAATAAATATAATGAAACCAAACTAACCTAGAGAGACCATTAAGAGGGTTAATGTGAAAGGTCAGCTAATACACGATCCAAAGGCTATTGCTCAAGCTTTCAATGACCACTACATAGACAAGGTAAAGTCAAACTCTGACATTAGTAATAATCTGACATGTAATAACTCTATTCTTAATTCAATATTCATGCGTCCCACAGATCCCTATGACATTTTCATTATAATAAAATTATTAAAATCCACGAACAGTACGGGATACGATGGCACTGAAACTAAGGTTATAAAATTTGTGGCGGACATTATTGCACCTGTGCTTAGTTATATTGTAAACTTGTGCATTGAGCATGGGGTCTTTCCCAAAGATTTAAAACTGTCAATCGTTAAGCCGCTTTTTAAGAAATTGGATAAAGAGGACATGGATTTTTATCGACCTGTTGCTATGCTTTCAATATTCTCAAAAATCTTTGAAAACATCGTCTATAGAAGCCTTAAAAACTTTTTAGAAACAAATAAAGTCCTTGTACCTGAACAAAACGGTTTCAGACAAAATAAGAATATTAACTCAGCCATATTTGACTTCTTGTACTAAATTATAACCAGCATGGACAAAGGTGTTCACCCAGTGGCTCTTTTCATGGATATGACTCAGGCCTTTGACTATGTGGATCATCAATTGCTAGCCAGAAAACTTCAAGGCTATGGTGTGAGGGGAAATGCTGCAAATCTCATACAGTCCTACTTAGAAAACAGAAGCCAAATAACTCAAATTACAAGAATCTGTTGTAAAACCAAGACAGAAATAACATATTCATCCGAACCCAGGCAAATTGTGTTTGGTGTGCCCCAAGGCAGTGTACTTGGCCCTCTTCTATTTCTGACTTACATTAATGACCTACCTCAGTCGACTAAGTACCCTATGGTATTATTTGCTGATGAGAGCACGGTCATATTCAATACAAATAATAACCAAGGGCTGGAAATAAATGAAGCACTCAAATCTATTATTAAATGGTTGGATTCAAATAATTTGAAGATTAACTTAGACAAAACATGTATCATGCAATTTAGACAAAGACTTCAACCTGCTCAATTGGACATTTCGTATTGTAATCATGACATTAAAGATATTGACATAACTAAATTCTTAGGACTACATATAGATAATAAACTGACATGGAAACACCAAATTGACACGATTTGTAGAAAATTAAATCAGTTTTCTTTTGCACTGTACATGTTGTCGAAAGTTGTAAACCTTAAGGCAGTTCTTAGTGCTTACTATGTTTTTACTGAATCCACTCTTCGATTTGGAGTAATCTTCTGGGGTAATTCTACTGACAAAAAACGGGCATTTATAGCTCCAAAGAAGTGTGTCAGGGCAATGAAGCATCTTCGAAAAAGAGACCATTGCAAAAAACACTTCATAGAACCCTACCTATATATTAGCAATATCCCTTTTTGTAAAATCGAATA
Organism: Ypsolopha scabrella; assembly: GCA_910592155.1. NCBI lineage: Eukaryota > Metazoa > Arthropoda > Insecta > Lepidoptera > Ypsolophidae > Ypsolopha > Ypsolopha scabrella. Next base: position 19,992,120 of record OU342977.1, read on the forward strand.
GACATTTATTTAACACTTTCAAAAGCAAAAGGTGCCAACACATGGTTGCATGCCTTACCTCCAATAGAGCAGTATTGTTTAGCAAAAGTGTGCTAGGCATGGCTCCTAAAATTTATAATAATTTACCTGTTGTCTTACGAGATATAGGTAACTTGCACAATTTTAAAATTACTCTTAAAAACCTATTAACAAAAAAAGCCTACTACACAATTGACGAATTCTTGAGTGATGAAGATTTTGAATAGTATCTTCCTGTCCTGTCATAAATACTTAGTATTGGATTTTTTATTTTCCATGAATGCCTGTATTGTAAAACGTTTCATGTTTACTATTTAGGAGAAGTTATTATTATTGTTTCTTTTATAAATTATGTAATATAGTAACTAATGTATGCATGACTTTATTTAAGATTAAAAATTTGTATGTCTACAAGACTCAACATATCCGGCTCATAATATATGTTATATCATCTAACTTACCTATCTTGAAAAATAAATGATTTGATTTGAACATCTGCATTTTACTAGCTAAAAAAAAAAGATAACATAAAAATAACTTTATTCAAAAACAACAAACAAATGAATAAATCACAAACATAAAATGGTTACAAAATAGGTGGGTACATTGAGAACTTATTTAATCTATACGATTATCTGGCGGTCCTCAAACTAAGACGAGCTTGATTCGTGGGGACCTTTATTAGTGTGCACATTTGTTAACTATTATAATGGGTTGCGCCGACAATTACATATTGATGTTTGCTTTGTGTCCCTTTTTTCCGCATTATACAATATTTTAAAAAATATGCTGAAACAAACATACAATCGAAACCAAGTAAACTTCACTCTTAGGAAACTATAAAAATAAAAATAATTTAGATGTAGTTTAATTATTTTTCAAGTGGTTTATGATTAATTAAATATTTTATTTTCTTGCAAACAATACAACGGAATAAGATAGTTACTATTAACATATACATATATTAGATAAATAAATATGGTTATAATTTTAGATAATTTCATTTTATACATACAATTTTAAATAAATTATATAACTACACAGAAGTATGAAGGAGTTTTTCAGTTTCGTCGTAGTTTAGGGATAAAAGATATTTAGTGACTGATTGCTTAACGTGATATTGTGTGAGGTTTAGGATAATACAGGAGGTTTTTATTACATTATAAAGAAAAGGGAAGATAAAATGGGGAAAACGTTGGGCGAATTTTGTTTTGCAAAAGCGAGTTTGCAATTTAGGAATTCGTTTGCATGCTAAAGCTTGATTTAAGGTAAATGATTTGTGGGCTGTCAAAACAGCTTTTAAAACAAAAATCTGTCGGACACGTAAGACGCCAGTTTCCGCATATATTTTGTCAGTGGAATATCTAAATGGCTTCCTGAACATGACTTTTAGCACTGACCGTTGTGCCCTTTCAACATCGATAAGATGTGTTTTGGCAGCACTGCCCCATATAGCAATACAGTAAGTCAGTAACGATTGAGTCAAAGCCTGATAAGTACTTATGAGTAGTTGTTTGGAAACGGAGTTTCTTAAAAGTCTCATAATATGAGCAGTCTTACGCACACGCCCGGATAGTGCGGAAAGGTGTGGTGAAAATGTCAGATTTTCGTCCAAAACAAGACCCAAATATTTAAGACTTCGAACTCTATTTATTGTTGGACAGTTACAATTATGATCGCTAGATGAAATCGGTTCGACTTAAATGAATAAATGAATAATTCCTAAATGAATCCTTATTGCTGTAGATAGTGGGGGCTCAGTTGCTTTGGTGATGTGAAAGCCGAGGTACTTGGTTTTTGTCACATTAAGAGTGAGCAGGTTATCATCCAGCCAATTTGCTACGCTTGCGAGACCTGTGTTAGCTACCGCAAAAGTCTCAGCCCAGGACGAGCCATAAAAAAGAAGGACTGTGTCGTCCGCATAACAGATGGATTTTGAGTTTAACAAAGGCAGCTTTAGTAAGTCGTTTATGTAAATCGTGAATAAGGTAGGACCCAAAATACTGTCTTGTGGAACTCCAAAATCAAAAGAATCGCTAACTTGGGAGTCAATCTCTACACACTGCCTCCGCCCCGACAGATAACTTTTAAACCAGTCCAAAGCTATACCTCTTATCCCAATGGCTTCTAGTTTTCTGAGCAGAATAGGAACGGAGACAGTGTGAAATGCCTTTGCCAGGTCCAAAAATACGCCAATGCACTTGTTTCCACCATCCAGCTGAGAAGAGACATAATTGATCAGAAGTGTCAAATCGTCCTCAGTCGACCTATTGTGCCGAAAACCGAATTGTTTCTCCGATAGCAGGCCATGAGCTTCCAGATAATTTACTAAGCGGCAGTTGACTAGCCTTTCCAGTAATTTTGAAAAGACGCAAAGAAGGGAAATTGGCCTATAATTTCCTGGAATATTTTTTGGCCCAGCCTTATGTATAGGGGTCACAATGGATAATTTCCACGGTTCTGGGAAAACACCGGAAGAAAGGCTTAGGTAAAAGATGTGCGTGAGAGGATCAACAAGAATATCGATTAGGTCCTTAACAAAAGAGTTTTTTATGCCGTCGGGGCCCGGAGCACAATCGTTTTTAGAAGTTTTATGTTTCTTCCTACCTCTTGGCAATCTGTGGGATGAAGAAATAATGAATTTAAATGGTCTGAAGTAATTTTTACGCGAGAGGCAAGATCCTCTTCTGTAATATCGAACCTTTTTAAAATATCTGAGGCCAGGGTTTGATCTACATTAGCAAAAAAGTTGTTGCTATCGTTAAGTCGTTGGGCGACTTCACCTGATGGGTGCAGTAACTCTTCAGCTGAGCTTTTTTTCGTTGAAGTATGGGTGATACTTCTGATGGTTTGCCAAAGCTTTTTGGGATTTCTCATATTGCTTTCAAGTAACTTGCTCTCATATGATTGTTTCAGTTGAAATAACAGGTCGTTACAGGCATTACGATACCTTTTGTACGTAATTTCTAACAGTTTGTTGTCAGGTTTTTTTCGTGTGTCTGAGTGCAGTTTATCTCTATGTTTCATGCAGCGTATTAGACCTCTAGTGATCCATGGTTTTATCGCATATTTGGAGCGGCTGATACGAACATGTGAACTGTGCTCTGAGATGATTGGGTTAATAATATATTCTAAAGTGGCAACTGCTGACGAAACATTCGTTTGATTGGTAACTATTGACCAGTCGGAATTTCTAAGGTCCTTAGCAGCACCTGAGAAGTCAATTTTGAACTGCCAACGATTATGTCTTTGAAATATTGATGAGTTTATACCAGTTATGGCTACATCAAGATCGGTAAGTAAGGACTCGCAGTTTAACGACTTCATTTTCGAGTTGGATTTGACAAATATATGATCAAGACATGAATTCAGTCGTGTCGCTTTTGTAATTGTTGGTATTAGTCTGTACTCTGACATTAAACACAAATAGTCAACACAATTTCGGTCCGAATTATCAGGCATGATATTGATATAAATGTCCCCAGCTACGACAACAAATGGGTTGGAAGCAAGAGACTCAAGAAGTACATCCATGGAAAGCAAGAAGCTTGTGGCATCATTAAATGAGGGAGATCTATAAATACCTATTACTGAGGGCCCGTTGTGCACATTAACAACTAGACAGTCAGCTTCGCTTACTCGAGGTTCAAAAGCGGTAGCTGACCAAACTTGCCTGACATAAATGACCACACCGCTATTCTGGTTGATATGATTCTGGGTCTGAAACGCATTGTACCCAGTTATTTGGGCAATTATTGAGTTTTTATTTAACCTACATTCAGTAAGTACAATGATGTCAAATAGGAGGTCCAAGCGAGCGAGCATGACGATAAAATTGTGAAAATTTTTATTTATACTTCTCACGTTGAAGGTAAGAATTTTAAAGTTATAGTCTGGGGTTAAAGTGTTTTTGCAGTTTTCAAGTTGGTTGACTTTTTGGCAGTCAATGAATTGGTATTGGTCGATTTCGTCTGTAATATCAAAGGAAGGGAGTTTTACTAGAGAAAAAGTAATAACGTCTGGGTATAACTGCCGTAATTTTCAAGACATAGTTGATTATTGCACGAGATGTTAAAAGGGTCTGTGTAGAAAAGAAAAATGACAAATACGAAAATAAAATAGAATAAACTGTACATTATATAATAAAGGATACTATAGTAACAAAATACAAGATACATAAATAATATAATTGTTTTGTAAACAAACAAGATTAAAGAGTCTAAATAGCTAATTATTGAGACAAGTTGTGGCCATATCGGGAGCAGATGCTGGTGTTCCAAGAAGCTAGTGAAGATCATCCATCGATCGGATTGTAACAGCTGGTCTTTGTTCGGCTTTTCTGATAAATATCGAGCTATTTCGAACCCAGCAAAATCTGAACCCTGCATTTCTCGGTCTAATTCGGGCATCTCGAAATAAATGGCGGTTCTGTTTGGTAAGACGCTCATTCAGGTATACTTGGTTTTTTGGAACATTCGCGATTCCCTCGGAAGTAAGCAGCAGGTTTTAGCAGGCTTTAAAAGATCATCTCGCATCTTGCGGCGAAGCAATATTACCGCCAATGGTCTAGAAAAATTTCTTTCAGAATCTGGGGCCTGAGTTACTCGACGGTTGCGAGGTCCCACCCGAACAGCCCGATCAATGTCGGCATCATCCAGTTCTACTCCAATCTTCTTGGCAGTCTGAATCACGATATGTGTTAGGTTCTCATTTTGCGATTCTGGAATTCCCACAATTTCGAATTCATTGCGAAGAGCGCCTTGTTCTTGTATGTTGAGGCGTTCTAGGAGTTGAGCTACAGTAGCTTTCGAATGAGGTACAAAAATCTAAAATTGACAGAGGAATGATAAAAATATGGCCAAAACAATAGGAGCAGGTAGAAAAAAATCATTAACGGTTAAATTAGAAAACAATGGTTTATAAACTTACATTTTGTATGCAAAAGATTTGTTTCTAATATTTAAAGGTAAATTATATTTTTTCTTAATAAAAAAATCACTGACGGTTAAATTAGGAAACAATGAATTTTAAACTTACATTTTGTATGCATAAAATTTGTTTCTAATATTCTACCTGCTCCTACTCTATTGGCCATATTTTTATCATTCCTCTGTCAATTTAAGATTTTTGTACCTCATTCGAAAGCTAGTAAAATGCAGATGATTTCAAGCTAATACGCACAGAAAATTGCACAGTGTCAAGTTTACGTCAATAATGTGCACTTTAGGGTTATTGTTTATTGGATGGGATGTTATCAAAGCGAAACAAATAAAAAAAATCTAAAATATTGGCTGGTTTTTTTAATATATTTTTTTAAAGTTTACTTTAGAAAAACAGCTTAAATTCAAAATATATCAGAAATGGTTCACTTTTGCATAAGACATTATATAGTCGAATCGACCGCAATTGTTCTGTTCTACAACCCCTTCAAAGGATTGCATCGAATTACCAATCATTCTGTATAGAGAACAAGACCATAGTAAAAACAGACTAGTAAGCTATCTTCACAGAGATGTCGCCCGCGCGGCTTATATGTGTGCGAGCCACTGGGAGCCTGCATGTACGAACCACAGCACGCACACAACGACAATATCTCAGGCGGTTTCGGGCGGTGTGACTGGGGTCGGCTGCGCTCCGCAGTCGCGCTTACGTACGCCGCCGCGCTACAAAACAGATAGGTAGGTATTTTGTGGCCGCGCGCCGTTCGTCGCATCGCCACGAAATAAATTGACGACCCTGCAGCAGTAGACATTTATGCCTCCCACGGCGCAGGAGTTGTTCTACTATTCTGTTTTTACTATGACAAGACTGTGCACTACGATACGAAAAACGAGCCGAGCGAGATGGGTGTAGGCACTCGTTGGTCCCTTTCTAACACGTTACAAACTCAACAACACTATAGAAGTATATTGTATATAATTATATACACTGGCAACTTCCTAGACAAGGATACACGAGTAGCGACAGCTACCTCGCTCGGCTCGTTTTTCGCTTGAAAATGGTATCATAATAATTACAACCTTATTTCTAAGGATAAAATCTGTAGTTTAGTTGAGCAAAAATTGGACAGTGCACAGTCTTGTTATTATACAATGTCTTTGGTCGCAGGCTTCAGAGAGAAATTTGCCATGTCACTTTCACCATCCCGTAAAAATACTTCCGCCCGACTCCTAAGGGCTAATTTCACCGTTCGCTTCGAAAACCGAGTTCAATAGAACTAAGTTTAACCAAAACCGAGTTTAAATGGTCAACTATTAGTCTACGGATTTCACCAGCTCATTTTGATCCCGTTTACGTAAACTCAGTTTTCGTCACAACCACAGACGAAAACCGCGATGCCTTTTGTGTTTGCATCATGTAACAGCGACCTGCTGCGACTATTTAAAGATTGATAAGCAGTATTTAAACGTATGTAGCTGTCACAAATGAATGTTCGGCTCGCGCTGCTTTCTAACCTCTGAATTTTCTGTATCATACGGGTATTCATTCGGAGCGGAGACATTTGTTTGGTATTATTTATTACGAGTTTTAAGAGAATTAAGGATCTATTTGTCATTATTATTAGCCTTTGCGTTACGGGATATCTCCATAATGTCGTCGAAAAGAAAACGCTCACGTATCCATCTCGGACGACGAACGACAAATTCGTTCTCATCATCACTACTATCTTAAACCGCTAGTGCCAGCGCTCTTCTCATTCTTGACTTATAATAACGAAATGTAAAAATTATCCGCAAAATTATAAAGTGACATTTCTTTAAACTCGGTTTACGAGCTTGACTGTCCAAAATCGGACGTTCAGATTCAAAACTCCGTTCAGCTTAAACTGCGTTCAGTTTATGTTGGCGAAATGCTTTAAACTCAGTTTAGTGCGTAAACTGAGTTTACCTTGAACTGATCGAGTTTAGTTCTAGTGGTGAAATCAACCCTAAGGGCTAATTTCACCGTTCGCTTCGAAAACCGAGTTCAATAGAACTAAGTTTAACCAAAACCGAGTTTAAATGGTCAACTATTAAGTGATCTGAAAGCTTGTCATCCATCTGTTTTGAAATAACTCAATTTTGACATCTGTGACTCAACATTGTCATTGAAGTTAGTCATTTCTTCTGCAGCTTCATAAAAACTAAATAAACACTGGCGAAGCCGCGGGCGGTATATAGTATACTCATTAGCCTTTTATCCTTTTAGTTAAGTACATGGAAAAGTAAACAGCTTATTTATTTATTTAAATTCTGAGTTTAATATCTCTTGTACAAAAAATTCTAATGTAATTTTTCACTTTTTTTATTACAACATTAAACTATTGACTAATACTATACAGATCACATATATTAGGCAGCTAAGGTTATTTCAGTGTATGCTTTGCGCTTTTATATGCCCTTTATTTTTGAATTTTTGATTTTATTGCTAAAAATACCTAGTTACAATAAATTATTCATAAAAATAAATATATTTGTACCATTAAAAATAATTAAGAATATAAGTTTAAAAAAGAAACGCATAAATTTTGTTGGCATATTCTTTTACTACATCTACTCTCTAAACCTAAATTAAGTTCATTATTTCCAAAAAAACACTACCGACTGACAAAAATGAAGGTTTTTTTTTTTCGTTTGTATTTTATTTATTATTAACAACAGGGTGTGTGTAATAATGACATTGGGGCCGATATATCAGCTGGAGAAGTTTATGTGCGATACGTTGGGTGAGGGGTACTAGAGGCCAGAGTGGTGATAGGGGCCAGAGGGGTAATAGGGGACAGAGGGGTAAATATACCCGGCGACTTAGTCGCGTCCCCCTCACGCCTCTTACCGCCCCTCGTAGCCGTCTGCCTAATCTGCAGACCTTAGACGTATCGCGCAAGAACTTTCCTAGCTACGCTACTTTGCTAATTTTTCGTAAATTTATTTCTAGACATTCATTTCCTAAAAACAAACAACTACATAATAGGCTTCGCCGGTAGATAGAATTTATCCCTGAAAAAATTTAGTTTCTTGCTGCGATGATGGGCCTCTGCTCAAACTACCCATTTATCGGATAACCTTTAAATCGTATTATTAACAAACATTACTTTTTAAATCGCGTTTTTCTTTTTCTTAAAATGTTGTGGCTGCGTGGTTGCTACAGTAATGCAAATTACTTTTAAAAACCTATATTTCTTGTCTCGTAAATGTTCTGGTTGGTGCACCTATTGCATCAGTGCAGGCAATTTAAACGGATCAGTTTGTACTTATCACCACCTCTGACTATTGCTCTAAAAAGAAAGAGAACTGTCAATTTAATCGCATCTAGATACCGAGTGTTTATATTTAATAGGTTATAGATGCGCGCGATGCTCTGATGCAACCAAAATGGAACGCACTCATTAATGTTTATAGCCATCACAAACAATTCCCCCTTACACCATAACTTTCGCTTTATATAAAACGGAACATGTCATCAATGGTGTTTCCGTGAGAAAGAACGTATATTGTTGACACTGGTATGCGGTCGTGCGTCGGGGTCGGCCGACTCGTGCGAGCCACTCGTTGTCGCACGTTGACTTACGTCCGATGGCCTGGGAATATTAAATTTATATGATTTGAATATTTCCCCAAATTCGAACAATAAAGAAAAACAATCGTCGTACACAAATATACACAATGGACGGATCAATATAGGTGTAATCTGATTAAAATGTGCTCTTTATCACCTCACAAAAATTAAATATGAACATTTAAAATGTAACTTCAACAAACAATTTTTATGTTTTCGGGGTCCTCATGTAATTCTGAGTTATGTTCTGCATACGGAAACGAGGGTTTGTTAAAGGTTCTCCATTTATTAACAGAACTATCCCAAACCGTCCAATACAAAACATAGTGAACAGTGCTACACCCTACTTACGTGGGCGTCAAGGAATCGACATCGGCATTCTGTAAGCAGATCCACTGAGCTTGTATAGGTTCGTCCTTTTTGGCACATTCTAACACACCGTTACACACCAACAAGTCATCCATTAGAATCTAAAACAAACAATCAATTATCAACCTTAAATAAAAACTGTAGAAATCAAAATTAAACTAATGGATACTTACTCCAAACTCTTTGACGCCTCGGCTCGGAGTTTTGCCATAGTTCCATATCTTTAAACCGTATACAGTTACTGGGGTATCGAATACGAAGAAAACTCTGAAAAAAACAAGTGTATATTTTAGATTAGGCATCAGTACCCCTAGCATGCCTCATACTACTCCACTTGCGCTGTCACGCAGACCACGACTGTTTGTCGACGTGCGAGAAAGCAAGCACGGTGAAAAAACCGTGTCTATCTGTAGTATTAGTGACAACGAGTATAGTGCCTTTCTGCTACAAAAGTAGAGTAAAAACGTGTATATTATATCGCTTCTTGCAATCTACGACGACTAATCCGTCGTAATCGTAATTATGTGAAGGAAAAACTACTCGGCTGCCACGCACACTAGCGCCACATGCATTTAAGGTTCCTTTCATTTATATAGCCAAATTCATACTGGAGACTCGGTAAGTGCTCGGGACCAAGGTTCAATGACACCGTTTGCGAAATACCAAAAAAAATTGTTGTGCCTTTATACTAGTTTAAGAACAACCTCAACTCAATTAGTATGCGGAGTGAAAATTTCATTTTGCCTATTTCACAGAAATAGTGATTGAACCTTGATCCTGACCACTTTCCGAGTCTCCAATATGAATTTGGCTGCATAAACGAAAGTCACCATATATACAAGACTACATTTTGAAAGTACATTGTTAAGAAAGCCATTCACAAGGGAAGGAATTACAATAAGTAAATGACGTTACCTATTGAGCGTGGCAGGCAGCACGGGCGCGAGCCACGAGTGCGAGCCGTCGTGCGCGTGCGCATTGACGCCGTCGATCAGCTTGTCCGGCGTGCGCACGTCCAGCGCGGACGGCTCCAGCACGTTCACGCTGGCGGGATGCGCGCACACGTCTGGGGAATGGCGCTTCTTGTAAATAGTAAGTGGTCGGGGTACATTGAAAGGTGTAGACGAAAGTTGGCCAGTTAACATGAAAACATCACGGTTTGTCCTACCCGCATGCCAAGCGATTCATATATTGTACGTAAACAACCAAAAATCCTTTGAAAATGCTATAACAGCGAAACCGGTAAGGGAAATAATATAAATAAGTGGACAAGTACAAGTGTTTTTCAATCAAAAATGTATAAAAAGTTCCACCAAGTGCCAACAATCACAAGCATCAACTGCATCACGGTTATGTTATAGTTGCGTTCACGTTAGATTTCGTATGGAATCTGAAAAGTTCAGCTACTGTCCGCTAGGGGCGGTTATCAGATTCCATACGAAATCTAACGTGAACGCAACTATAACGTAACCGTGATGTTTTCATGTTAAGGCTACAGAACTTCTTGTCTTAAAGTACGTTAGCTATTAAGGCTATACTTTTATTAAATACATATGCTATCAGCACGAAGCCGGTCGTCGCGTCCAGGGTGAGGTTACTGCCGTACAGTTCACACTTACTAGTATCAGTGAGCGGTATGAGTGTCCTATCGTGCCCGTAGAGCTGGACCCCGGTGAGCCCTACGTAGTACGCTTCGCCCCACGTAGAGAATATCGTCAGCTGCAGCACGAAGCCGGTCGTCGCGTCCAGGGTGAGGTTACTGCCGTACAGTTCACACTTACTAGTATCAGTAAGCGGTATGAGTATCCTATCGTGCCCGTAGAGCTGGACCCCGGTGAGCCCTACGTAGTACGCGTCGCCCCACGTAGAGAATATCGTCAGCTGCAGCACGAAGCCGGTCGGCGCGTCCAGGGTGAGGTTACTGCCGTACAGTTCACACTTACTAGTATCAGTGAGCGGTATGAGTGTCCTATCGTGCCCGTAGAGCTGGACCCCGGTGAGCCCTACGTAGTACGCGTCGCCCCACGTAGAGAATATCGTCAGCTGCAGCACGAAGCCGGTCGTCGCGTCCAGGGTGAGGTTACTGCCGTACAGTTCACACTTACTAGTATCAGTGAGCGGTGTGAGTGTCCTATCGTGCCCGTAGAGCTGGACCCCGGTGAGCCCTACGTAGTACGCGTCGCCCCACGTGGAGAATATCGTCAGCTGGAGCACGAAGCCGGTCGGCGCGTCCAGGGTGAGGTTACTGCCGTACAGTTCACACTTACTAGTATCAGTGAGCGGTATGAGTGTCCTATCGTGCCCGTAGAGCTGGACCCCGGTGAGCCCTACGTAGTACGCGTCGCCCCACGTAGAGAATATCGTCAGCTGGAGCACGAAGCCGGTCGTCGCGTCCAGGGTGAGGTTACTGCCGTACAGTTCACACTTACTAGTATCAGTGAGCGGTATGAGTGTCCTATCGTGCCCGTAGAGCTGGACCCCGGTGAGCCCTACGTAGTACGCGTCGCCCCACGTGGAGAATATCGTCAGCTGCAGCACGAAGCCGGTCGTCGCGTCCAGGGTGAGGTTACTGCCGTACAGTTCACACTTACTAGTATCAGTGAGCGGTATGAGTGTCCTATCGTGCCCGTAGAGCTGGACCCCGGTGAGCCCTACGTAGTACGCGTCGCCCCACGTGGAGAATATCGTCAGCTGGAGCACGAAGCCGGTCGTCGCGTCCAGGGTGAGGTTACTGCCGTACAGTTCACACTTACTAGTATCAGTGAGCGGTATGAGTGTCCTATCGTGCCCGTAGAGCTGGACCCCGGTGAGCCCTACGTAGTACGCGTCGCCCCACGTAGAGAATATCGTCAGCTGCAGCAAGAAGCCGGTCGTCGCGTCCAGGGTGAGGTTACTGCCGTACAGTTCACACTTACTAGTATCAGTGAGCGGTATGAGTGTCCTATCGTGCCCGTAGAGCTGGACCCCGGTGAGCCCTACGTAGTACGCGTCGCCCCACATGGAGAATATCGTCAGCTGCAGCACGAAGCCGGTCGTCGCGTCCAGGGTGAGGTTACTGCCGTACAGTTCACACTTACTAGTATCAGTGAGCGGTATGAGTGTCCTATCGTGCCCGTAGAGCTGGACCCCGGTGAGCCCTACGTAGTACGCGTCGCCCCACGTGGAGAATATCGTCAGCTGGAGCACGAAGCCGGTCGTCGCGTCCAGGGTGAGGTTACTGCCGTACAGTTCACACTTACTAGTATCAGTGAGCGGTATGAGTGTCCTATCGTGCCCGTAGAGCTGGACCCCGGTGAGCCCTACGTAGTACGCGTCGCCCCACGTAGAGAATATCGTCAGCTGAAGCACGAAGCCGGTCGGCGCGTCCAGGGTGAGGTTACTGCCGTACAGTTCACACTTACTAGTATCAGTGAGCGGTATGAGTGTCCTATCGTGCCCGTAGAGCTGGACCCCGGTGAGCCCTACGTAGTACGCGTCGCCCCACATGGAGAATATCGTCAGCTGCAGCACGAAGCCGGTCGTCGCGTCCAGGGTGAGGTTACTGCCGTACAGTTCACACTTACTAGTATCAGTGAGCGGTATGAGTGTCCTATCGTGCCCGTAGAGCTGGACCCCGGTGAGCCCTACGTAGTACGCGTCGCCCCACATGGAGAATATCGTCAGCTGCAGCACGAAGCCGGTCGTCGCGTCCAGGGTGAGGTTACTGCCGTACAGTTCACACTTACTAGTATCAGTGAGCGGTATGAGTGTCCTATCGTGCCCGTAGAGCTGGACCCCGGTGAGCCCTACGTAGTACGCGTCGCCCCACGTGGAGAATATCGTCAGCTGGAGCACGAAGCCGGTCGGCGCGTCCAGGGTGAGATTACTGCCGTACACTAGACAGTCCATGCGGTAGCTGTCCGAGTTCGTAGCATCCTCTAACCTGTCGGGGAAATTTTATTTTAACAGAGATGAGCGGTACGGTATGTCTAGTATATCGTCTTCTGTTTAAATATTTATAAAAAAATAGAAGTTTGTTACAGGCAGTTGCCTAGCACCAGTCATTCGTAGTACCATAAATACATTTATTAAGTAAATACTGTTTATTCAAACATAAAAAAAAACAATCATAACTAATCATAAGTTATGCATTTCGTAACCACCTCAAGAATTGATACAACGCATTTTGATTGAGCTTTTCTCGGTAACAAATAATGTCCCTTAAAGTTTTCATTCGCAAATAGACATCATCGGGCCTATTCGAGGTTACAATAAGTTGTACGATCGTGTATTATTATTACGCCATGGCTAACAGGGGCTGAGTAGTGATCGTTTTAGTCTGAATGTGTAAGTCGAGTCAGTTCAATTTTCTCACCTATCATCGATAGCAGAGAGGTCAATGTGCTGCACGAAGTCGTAGCAAGTGTCTCCGGGAGCCCGTCTTAGTAACAGCGGCCTGTAGTTAAGAGGTTCGTCGTCCAAAGTGACCTTTAAGTGCTTAGCTCCGATGTAGGACAGCTCCATATTTGCGTTGTAATTCCAGATGCGGATACCTGAAAAAAGTTGTAGTTGTAGATCCACCGTTGAAGATACTAGGAAAATAATTAACAAATGAATGAATGAATGAATGAATTTATTTTTATATAAGTACAATAGGAAGTAATTTATAAGTATCTTAATATATTACTTAAGTTTATCTTATTTACATTTAATTTGCAATTTACGTACATATATAAATATTACAGATTTCCTTAAATTATTGCATTTATAACCTAAATAATATACAAAAAGTTTCAAACACTAATGTACAGTAATTGTTCACTTATATCGAGGGCCGAAAACTACCCACCGTGCTAGTATAAACTGTTTGACGGTCGGATAGCTCGCCGCTTATAATTTTCGATTGGTTTAAGTATACTATACATAAACCAAAAGAAGATTTTACCTGGTATAGTGTTTAATTTGGTAAATAAAACATAATAAATAAGGGATTTATATAATAATCAATAATACAGGATATTTAATATGACAATATAACTATATAAATGTATGCAAATATTGGGTGTGTAGTGGACATCTCAACATATAGTAACAAATTTACTATATAAGGTGACTTTCGTTTATATGCCAAGTTCATATCGGAGACTCGGTAAGTGGGCAGGACCAAGGTTGAATGATATTATCCTTTCCTTTCTGTGAAATACGCAAAATGAAATTTGGACTTCCTATACACGGCAGTCGGCATTTTCCGCACTTTTGCTATAAAATATTATACGATACTCGTGCGAGAAACTTTTTCTCGACTCGTATCGTAATGTACTATTTCCCTACTTTTGAATAAAAAGTTTGCAATAAATACGTTTTATAGCAATTCGCGCAAACTGCTTGTTAATAGTGAGGTGATCACATGAAAATTATTTAATTTTATGCGTTACATTTTAGCTGCATTACATTACAACTGTAAACACGCTTTTAAGTTGGTTAATGTAATGCAAACAAAATGTAATTCAATAAAGTACGTAATTTTTTTGTGAAGACTTTATTATTAATAAACTATTTCCGCAAGTTGCTGTAAAACACATTTATTGCATACTTTTATTCAAACGTAAGGAAAACAATATTATGATGTGCATTTTGTAACAAGGTAAAAAGTTACCCCCTTATGTTAATTTTGATTTAATTTAATCTGGACAGAGAACGATAGAAGATACTACAGCGACAAGAGTATAGCTCTTAAATATATTGATGGCTATTATATAGATAAATGTGGTGACTAAATGTTGTTAGCGTATTAACAAAATCTTGCACGGTATACACAGGGTCTGCGAGTGATGACGGGAGCAGGGCCAAATTGCCAAGCATTAAACTGAAACATCACAGAAATCGCGTAACTATACGTATGACCAACGCGAGAAAAGATAAATAAAACCGAATGGTCTTACTGGTAATCTCAGTTGGTTCCATCAGTTCCATCACTACATAGCAGAACTTGTTGCCCGGGGAGAAGTTGGTGCACCACATATCATCAAACTCGGTGGAGATGGTCCTGCAGTTGAACAGAGTGCGGCATTCTATCAGGCTACCGCCGTCCGGGGTATGCTGGTCGGTGATGTGCGTTGTGTAGGCGAAGGCTCGGTGGATCCTTATTGGCTCATTGTAACCGTAAAGCTCTATACCTGTTGAGATCATATACGTATAGTTTCTACCAACATCAAAAATAATCGAGCTCTATAATGATGGGGAGCGAACTTCTGGAACGGTCAAGCAAGGTCTTGGAAAAAATATCAATGTCGCAAATATTAGTACATTATAATTTAAGTATATCCATTTATAACAAATCCTGAATGATGAAAGTATGTTGTTATTGTTTATGAATTTGAGATAATCTGTTACTTGACCTCTTGGGAACTTGTCTATTTAGGTACATGCATGCTTGCTTGATACTTTCATGAATGAATTCTGGTGTTTATGATTAACCTGTCAATCCAATTAGTTGCTTCTGTCCCCAGTTAGACATCAAGGTAAGCTTGACCTTCTTCGCTACATATTTGACCTCCTTCTCGCTTCCATCCACAATCTCCAGTAAACTTTCTGGACTGGACTGGTTCTTGTCATTGGCTGTAGCGGGACGTTTTTCTGAGACCTGGTCAGTTTGCGTCGGGTCGTTGTCTTTAAGAAGGGCTTGGAAATGCTTGTCATTGGTTAGGATTAATTCCAGAATGTTCGAGTCTTTCGTGAAGAGAATTGTCTGGAAACCACAAACAAAATCTTGCAACATCACCTCATTTATTATGAAAACATACAAAAAGTGTAAATCCTTACATCTCCGAAACTACCCATAGGTCCTTTGAGTTCACCACTTGCGCGTGCAATTTCTCCATGGAATATAACTTGGTCGTCAAACTTGATTTGAACAAGACGAACGCCACGGGCCGAATAGATACGGGATTTGTTATAGTTCTGAAAAAAATACCACGATTTAAGTAGGAAATAATTAATGTATTTTGCTATAACATTTGTGAAGTCATTGGTCCTCGTTTACAAATGGCGATCAAACATCGTGGGGCAGTCAAGCGTCTTAGAGTCTCAGAGAAAAACTGGACACCAACGCTGTTTACGCGTGTTTATCCTTATCCGGGCCACCATATCAGTGATGTTAGATGCTTGCTTGACTACCCCGCGACATTTGATCACCACTTGCCGCGTCGTTTTATTACTTTATAAAGTTTAAAGCTTACCCAAAAACAGCAATGCTATATGTATCTTCGCCAGAAGTACGCTCAAGGCTAATGGTACTCGTTTGGGCACCGGGGTTTTCCACTCTCGCGTCCTGACCTTATCCTGACCACTCTATCCACGATGTGGGCGCTGAACCGTCTCGCGACGCTACACAGGCGCGGTCGCAGCTCAAGATTTGGGGGAGCGGGTCATCTTGACTCAAGTACAGTTCAAGAGGCCAACTTTAACAGTAGAACAGGTCAAACAAATAAATATTTTTTTAAATAAAATAAGAAATCTCAATCATAAAACAAATGGAAGCCTTTTATCATTTTATAGCGCCTGCAACCGCCACTACCAACGTCCGTTTCGGGTTTGCACCATTTGAAGTTATTTTGAATATTTTTGACTTATAGACGTTAGTGGGCAGATTATAATTTGTTTGAAATGTTCGTAAACCGTCAAAATTTTGGGGATTTTTCGAATTGTCGTGAATGATTTTGGGGGGATTCATGACCCTTCTTCCCCCTCGGACCGCCACTGACGCTACATCGCCGCCCCCGCCGTTCGACGACGCCTCGTTCCTTTACAAAATTTCAACTTACCCAAACCCTCAACAACGCCAACTCTGAACTTCTTGCCAGGAGAACACTCAAGGCTAGTGGTACTGTTCTGGGCACCGGCGCAGTCCACGCGTGCTTATCATCCCTAGTCCTGACCACTCCGTCCGCGATGTTAGACGCTTGACCGCCCCGCGATGTTTGGTCGCCTGTTTCCGCGTCACTCCAAACCTTCATCATATCAAAGGGAAGGGTTAATAAAGTTATATTTTTTCCTAAAAACGGTAACGCTTTTAGTAACTACTGAACTGTTAGGAGGATACGAGGATGCAGAATGAGATCACATACCAAAACTGTTAATTTATAGAAATATAGGAAAAGCTGAAGAGTGTGTTGCAAACATACCTTTTCGATTTCGATAGATTCACCATTTGAGTCAAACATTTCTATGCCGTTCAAACCAACGAGATATTTATCCCCCCAGTTAGTATAGATCTTAAACTCCAACAACCTCCCTGAAGGCAATTCTGGTATGACAAACTCACTGTTTGGTTTATCTTTTGGCAATTTTTTTGACGAAACTGAACTCGTCGAAGATTTTTTCTTAGATATACTTAAATTGGTTGACTTATGGCTAGTTATGGTATGTTGCTCGAATTTTGGCGTCAATTCCTTTGAATTACGTTTCTTGTGGCTTATATTTGTTTCCTGGAGCCCTAGAAAATATAAATCTCAGTCATAATGCGAGTATCTAATTTATATATGCAAAATTTATGGTCCTCCAAGCCGGATTACAAGGTACTTACGAGGTCCCAATATTACGTCATGAAAGTCGTCATCTAAACCGTTATTCGTCCTCCTATGCCTCGGTGTGACGTAATGAGGTAGCAAATCTGTCAGAAAATCATTGGAACCGTCTGATGAGTCGCCCCAGTCCAATTTGCTTCTGACGCCGTATCTTCTTCTGCCGTTTTGATTGTAGCCTGTAATTTTGACCTTATTAACTGAATTATGCCGACCAAATAGGCGACATACTGAAAAAGGGCAAAGTAAAAAGTACCCGGAATAGAAGAGCTTGTATGACTAGATTGATGGATGTAGAAGAAGCAATAGAGGTGTGTCAGGATTGTAGCAGATGGAAATCTGTTAGTCTCTGCCTACCCCTCTGGGAGACAGGCGTGAGCATAAGCCCCTTTTACTTTTAGTATTAGAATAATTTTATTTACCACCCCAAAGTTGGCTGGTAGGAATCGTTTTAAGTGATAAGTCCGCATTTGTACAAAATTGCGTTTTCGAAACTCTGTTTTTATTTTTAATGTCTTTTATGTAAAATAAAGTGTCGACACTATATAACGATCTATTAAATTCCATGTATCCAAAGGGTCCAATTAAGCTGGTCTTTTGTTTCTTCTTGAATAATTAAATATTGGTAATTTTGTGATTTATAGGGCTCCGTCACTCAAGAAAAAAAAACGGAACCCTTATAGCAGGGTTTCTTAAACTGGGGTCCATGGACCCCTTAGGGGTCCGTGACATGAGTTCCAGGGGTCCACAGCCACATAGCTCACTCTAAACATAATTATTTATTATACTGAAGTCCAAACAACGATATCATTTTCATTAACTTAGTTTTAATACTATTTAATGTAAACTTAACCAATAAAAGTGTTTTTTATTATTATGCTTTATTTTCTTTTCCTAAAAATTTCTTCGACAGGGGTTCGTGGAATCTTTAAAATTCTAAAAGTGGTCCGTAGCTATAAAAAGTTTAAGAACCACTGCCTTATAGGATCACTTTGTTGTCCGTCTGTCTGTCAAGACCCTTTATCTCGGGAACGCGGGAGGTATCGAGTTGAAATTAAAACCATATAGGTACCTACGCAAGCCTACAGGCCCTTGAAGCTGTGAAAAAATCAAAGTGAAAAAAAGATACGGCTTTTATAAAAAACGTATGGACTATCCAAAAACTTTTCGTATATCGGTCCATCTGTAAACTTCGGGTAACCAAAAAACCACGGTTTTGTTCGTGATAGAAGAATAATAAGAGGACAGATATACTTTTATTATGCCGTAACGTGCCAGCTGAGTGCGCTATCGATTGTGCGGGGGCCTTCATCAGGAGATCCATTGTCGTGTCCAAAGACGTTCTTCTTGTGAGCCTGAAAAAGGATAGGTTCTTTAAATACAACACAAATATTTCTGAAGGCATTCGTGCGTTCATTTTAAAACTTTAGGCAACTGCTGTCATGTCAAATACATGTCAGTTTTCAGCTGTGTTTTGGCAATACTTTTCGCGGTCACACTACAGTATTTTTTTTAATGCACCTCCCTTTTGTGAAAAGAGGGTTTAGTTGCCATTAAATAAAAATAATGGTTGCTAATTATTTCAGTGACCGATATGGGTTGTAAGACCGAGGCGAAATTATGTACTTTGGAGTGTTCTTTCAATCTTTTAATTCAGCGTTCTTATATACCTATGTAATATATCTAGTCCCTACTTCGTTCTGGGCTCCAGATCTATACTTTTAACTGCATCGACTAAGAAGCTTTTAACTTCTTAGCTCGGACCTCAATGTATATATTATTTTATTGAAATAATTGCCCAGTTAAATTCCTTTTCCTTAAGTTTGCCGTTTGACATTGGTGTCGATTCGGTGTAACAAGACTTAACTTATTTGACAGGACTATAACCTTATTTTAGGCGTCTGTCTTTGTCTTTATGACACAGAAAGAAAAATAAAGAATTATTAAATTAAGTTTAGTCCTTGCGGAGACACATTATAGGAAGCCAGATAAAACGGCTTTGATTGATTGATTGAAGTTTAGTTCTGTCAAATAAGTTAAGTCGTGTCACACCGAATCGACATCGTTACTTCCCAGAATTTGATCCTCATAATCGACACAAATAATTGGATGGTGCAATAAAAATTTTATTTGTGTTCGATTCTCAGTTAGGAGACATATTTATTCCAAAATCTAATGATGCAGGTTTGGCTATTCCCTGTAGTTTGGGATTTGGCAATCCACACCCACTTGAAAACCGATCCTGTATACCTACATTTTTAATATTATTATTGATGATGATGGTATACTAAATAGGTACATGCAAAAATTTTTTTTTTTTGTTTAGTGCATGTACAGGGACAGGCTGAAAACCAGCACTGTGCTGCTGCTCTACAGCTCACAGCAGAAGTCCCCTTTCATCACATTTTATGATTTAATTATATTAAATTGTTTTCTTGTAAGTTTAGTATTTTAATTAATTTTTATTTTCAAATAATTCAGACGCGTAAATCTTATTTTCTTCATTTCTTTCTATATCTGTGCAGTTGTATACCCCTACTCTTAAAGTACCACATTCATTCTCCTTGAATTTATAACAATCTTCGGGCCCCATTAATTTAAGGCGCTACCGCAAAAATATTGTCACTTTTTGGAATTCTGTAACTATTTTCAAGAGAAGCTACTTTTTTGAAAAATTAGTATAACATTTTTGAAACCTTTTTCTGGACTCCCGCTGAAAGGAAACGCGATTGAAAAACGTTCACTCAATAGAAATAATCATTGAAAATGGGATCCTCAAACACACTTTTTCTCCTTGTTTGACAAATAGGAATAGTGTACAAAATTTAATAGGCACTAGGCACGACACCGTTTTAGTACAAAATTTGATAATCCGTTTCTCTGTTGTTTTTAGGGTTCCGTACCTCAAGAGGAAAAAACGAAGCCTTTATAGGATCACTTTGTTGTCGGTCTCTCTGTCTGTCCGTCCGTCTGTCTGTTAAGACCCTTTACCTCGGGAACACGTGGAGATATCGAGTTGAAATTAAAACCATATAGGTTCTGGTCAGTCCAGTCCCTTGAAGCTGTGAAAAAATCAAACTTCTAAGTTAACGTAAAAAAGGTAGGGCCGTTTATGTCGCAAAAAACGTATATTTCGACACTCTCAAGGGAATCAAGACTTATAGGGCATTTTCCGTTGACCGACTATGAAATTTGGCAAGTAATACCGTCTTATAGTACAAGTAGGTATAGGGAAAAATCTGAAAACTATACATTTGTAATTAAATCATAAAAATATAGTCTTTAACGGAACGCTCGGTAGGCGGGTCCGAATCGCACTTGTCCAGTTTTCGTTTTAGACCTAAGTATAACACCTTTATCATCTGGTATACTCTTTATGGGTATACTGATAGTTTTTGTTTTTTTTTTAAGATATCAAGCTGGACCATCGTTGTCTATGAGCTGGACAGATTTACATACAGAGTTGTTTTCTTGCCAAAAATTTACATTTCAGCCAGATAATGACTTTGTAACGACGGAAATTACCAACACTTTTAGAACAAGCTTGTACAAGAAAAATCAAGAATGGCTAACGACAAATTTTATCAAGATTATGAAAACAGGTTAGTAGGAATGAGTTAAGATAAAGTACTGTATGGAACTATGCATAACTAGGTATTAAAACACTCGTGTACTATTAAAACCTGTATTAAACTATAGAGGTCTCGAACTTTGTCCATAACGAAAAACTACAGAGAAACGAGTTATCGTATTAAAACCGTGGGATGGCATGCTTATGCGCCTTAAATGGGTTATATACAATAGGTATGTAGCCTCTTGAAGTGACCGTTGAAAAAGTCACATATCACCTCACGGTTTATGAATTGTATGACTTATGCTACATAGGTAACACTAAAAGTTTCCGGAACTGGCCACTTACATAAACAATATTTAAAAATTTATTGCAACATTTGAAAATAGAACTCTTTGGCTGTAGAATGCAGTTTGTTTTATCTGACTGTCTTCTGTTTTTACCTTGTGGCGCCATTTAAAAAATTGTGTGTCTGCATCAACATGGATTTAACTCGGGAAAATTTTCGTAGTATGATTTTCTACGATTTTAAGTGTAATTTGACAGCTCAACAGAGCATCGCTCGGCTTGAAACAGCTTTTGGCAATGAAGCACCATGCAAGACGACTGTTTATAGCTGGTTTGCAGAATTCAAGCGTGGTCGTATCAATCTCAGTGACGAATCTCGCGATGGTCGGCCGTCCACCGCTGTGACCAACAAAAACATCGATGCTGTGCGCCGTATGATTGAAACAGACAGGCATGTGACCTACCATGAAATTCGCGCATCCTTAGAAATAGGCATGAGTCAAATACAATCAATCCTACACAAACATTTGGGTGTGAGAAAGCTGTGCTCGCGGTGGATCCCACACAACTTGACCGAGGCTCAAAAAACGGACCGCGTCACTTGGTGCAGTGCCATGCTTACCAGATTCAACGAAGGTGCGTCAAATTTGGTGTGGGACATAGTAACAGGTGACGAAACATGGATTTATTGCTACGATCCCAAAACAAAGCAGCAATCGAGCGTATGGGTCTTTCAAGATGAGCCGAAACCAACCAAAGTGGCGCGCGTGAAAAGTGCATCTAAGCGGATGATTGCTTCTTTTTTTAATAAAACTGGACACGTGGCTACTGTTGCTTTAGAGAATCGTCGTACCGTGAATAGTGACTGGTACACGACCATTTGTTTGCCGGAAGTTATTGACGAACTCCGTAAAAATAACCGTAAACGCCGTATCATCCTGCACCACGACAATGCTAGTTCTCACACGGCCAGATAGACAAACGACTTTTTGAAGACGAAAAATGTAGAACTCATGAGTCATCCTGCATACAGTCCCGACCTGGCACCTTGTGACTTTTTTCTGTTCCCAAAAATTAAGAACCAATTACGCGGTCAACGATTTTCATCACCAGAAGAGGCTGTCGAGGAGTATGAAAAACACGTTTCAGAGGTCACCTCAGGGGAGTGGCACAAAAGTTTTCAAAACTGGTTTGATCGAATGAAAAAGTGCATAGACGCCAAGGGAGATTATTTTGAAAAACAATAAATTAATTTTGTACCTTTAATAGTATTTTTTCATATTCATTCCGGAAACTTATAGTGCGTCCCACGTATATATACTTACCTATGATTATCCAAAATCTCATGAGCGAACATAAGACTTGTAGTCTCATCGATAGATGGTGACGATTCATTGCTGTTGCTGATGTGCGTCTCTTTCATCTTTCTGAAAAGTGTTCTCTTCATCAGTACACCCGAACAGAACGTAGGTAAATAACGTGACGATCTAAAGGGCTACCTTGGCCCACCCTTATTCCGGAAGTGGAACGTATTGAGCGAATTTAACAACAGAAAAAAGCGTAGGGGTCATTAATCATTCTGGTGTAAACCATATTAGCAGAGGTAGTTTATTTGTGTAGTATCAGAAATAAAACTAAAATGAACTAACTTGGTAATGTCTTCGAGCCAGGATGGTACATCTCCCGCGTTTGTGTATTCAAAACCATTGTGTCCCTCTGCCATTCTTTATCCATTAGAATTTTTTCCTTGTTTTGGAATTCGACCAATATTTAGCTTATTGTTATTGCTTAGTGGCATGGACCAGTCTTATTCAATTATATTTTAAGTAAATGGTGGAATTATTTGGTTCATATAGGTATTATCATTTTACTCACTTGCAACTTTAGAAAGAATGTTAGCTGTTTGTTTGACCTTGGTTTCTATGACAACGGAATAGGCAAAGACTAAAACGTTAGCGAAAAAATATCGTGGGCCTTTATATTCTGAATCAAAGATGACATAAATTAGTAGTAAACTATTCTGGATCTTCTTTAAATATATTTCTAAAAATAAAACCCACGCTTTCGATAACCATTTATAACCATCGATTTCCTCCGGGCTTAAACCCGCCGTCCATCTCTACAGATAGCGCGCGAGTTCATGTCCATCCTGAGGAATGCGGTAGTGCTGTAACCTAACCAATTATGGTAATGTCGATAATTACTACCGATTTTGTCAACAGATGTCAATTTGGTTTATTGTAACTCAAGGTAATTTTGCAAATTATGAAATAAAATAAATGTGATAAATACTTACCTACTTGTTTATTGCTTATAGAGAAAAATGTATTTTTTTAATCACTATCAGATGCAAAGACAACCAACCGACAGAGCAGAGTCGGTATCAGTATCTTCGCTGTCGCTGGCTTCAATTACCAATTTGTCGATCGTATTTTCCATTATTATATTTCGGTATCGATAAGCGCGCGTCACAACCGTCAAGGACAACATTCGACTGCAGACCGATGTGGCGAGGTGAGTGAAGGCGGGGCGAGCTGCCCCCGCGCGTCGTCGCCTATGGCCCCGATGGACATGAAGTCGCGCGCTATCTGTATATTGTGACGAATTTTATGAACTTACTTTTAACAATTAAAACGGATTTTTGACGGAATTTCAGAAAAGACAGCGGATTTTTTTTATTTATTGTAGGTAGGCCATCCATCACACACAAACCATGTTGGTATAAGTGATGTGGAATTACCTAATTTAATTGAATGTATGAATTGATAATTAAATTTAAAAAAAAAAAGGTTGTCACTGTACAAACGTCAACGCAGCGGACAAATTAAATACAAATAGTTATGTCTGTTCCTCTGTGGGACAAACCCTCAGACAAAGGAACCCAACCGGACAAATGAATGTACCCTGCCTGTGGCGACGCGACGCGCGACGCATAGTCGCATACTGGACAGTGTGACCATTTGTGGCAGATTTGGCTATCGAATTTTCACTTGGGCATATGATGATGAATTGAAAAATTGGCAGGATTTGGCAAATTTGGGAACACTCTTTATTGTTTTTGGAGAACAAATAGAAAAATGCTATTTAACACAAATAACTGTCATTTAATTTTGTGGAAAATTATTTTACTTAGCTTAGCAATCAATTTGCCAATATAATTTAGACACTTGATGCTAAGAACACTACTTTGAGACCATGGTCTAATAAAAGTGGTCTATATAATGGTACAATTATAAATATGTAGGTATATTTGAGGGAGAGAGAGATCCCCCCGCATAGGGAACGTTTATGAAAAGCATACCTACTTTTTTATATCTTATTTTGAGCTTATATTTTCAGTTCAGGGATGAGTTCAGTTTGATCGGCCACTCACGCCCGGCGATCATGACATCTCTTTTGCACGCGCTGAATTTGTATTTACTATCCTGCTGTCAGTGATGAGCGGGCGTGAGCAAGCGATCAAACTGAACTTAGCTCAGAGGTCACTTTTGACATAAATTCACTTCTGCATCGGCTCCGGCGCTACGGAAAGTGCAGCCCCTCCGCGCCGCCGGCTTTTTATATACACTCTAGGGGTACTAACCACAAGACTGTATAGAGTCGGGGTGCTGAGTTGGTTTTTGAACAGTTGTAACCTACCAGTACAGAAGTCTGTTTTTAGCTGGCTGACGAGCTGTCAAACTTTTTTTTTTGCTCTTTTACGTTCCATTACAAACCTTTTCAAGTACATTTATGACAACCAAGTGTCAACACTATGTAAAATCTTGGAGGAGAAAACCAACTGGAGTGGAGCCGCGCGCTAATTTCTATGAAAAAAAGTCTGTTATTTTTGGTGGGGGACGAGGCAGCGTCTTGATGCACGCACACTACAAAATATGTACTCAAACACTAGCTTAAACTATACGCACACAATCACATTCACATATAGGGACATCTATCGTTTTTATAGAACCGGTATGCCCGCGGGGCTTATACCTTTGGCAGAGGGGTTCTCCTGTTGGTCGCCCGTCCAGTTGATTTGTTCGTCCGAGTGTAAAATGAACAAAATGGCGTTCCATTTGTGCATTCCATAGATATTTTATAGACATTATTTTAATTAATAACTAAATTACAAACAATTTGCGACAAATATAAAGAAACCCCTACAGTTTGTCAAAAAACTCGTGAAAAGATTGTTTGAGGAACTAAACGTTTTCTAACACAGAGTCATCTCAAGTCGGAGTTGCTTGTTATATTTTTTGATTGTTTCGTTAAAATTGGCATTTTCTTCTATCCGGGTACAAACAATAATATCAACTATGAGAAAAGTAAACCGAAGTGGAACTCGCGAAATGATTTTTAAAGTATTTCAGCGAAGTTTCTTGGAATACCAAGCTGAGCGCATTTTGTCTTTAGAGGATGTTTATGTTCGAACAGCGGAAATGACGGGTATGTACCCTTGTTACTGTTTTTGATAAGCAATTTCAAGTTAATAAATGTACAGAACGTACAAGTTTGAGTGTAAAAATGCAATGTTTACATTGAATATCCATTATGTGTTTGTGTAGTTCACATTATAGCACGACCAATACGAATTGATACAGTACCTTTTAAGCTATTAAAAAAAGCATTTTAAATATTATAGTAATTAATTTATTTCAATTATTTTCAGGAAAATCGAAAAGTACAATCAGGCGAATTGTGGACGAAGGTTTTAAAAATTTTAAATGATTATTTTGAGCGAGGAAGGACGCTCTATGAAGATATCGATAGTTTCATTATTCGCCTGAGTGATGACAGCAGCAGTGATGACAGTCATGTTGATGAATCTTATGATGATAATGATTTTGTGTATGTAGAATATTTGGAAACAGATGATGATAGTGATTGATATCAAACACTTTTAAGCGGCTTTCATACTACGCTATAATATAATACAATATAGTATACAGGGTGAAATTAAATTAACATACCAAATTTATACTGGAGACTCGGTTAGTGATCAAGAACAAGGTTCAATGACCCTTCAGGTGAAATTCGAAAAAAAAAATTTTTTTTTTGTCCCATTATGCCTGCACTAGGAATTGTACTTGAACTAGTCCAATACGGGAGCAAAAATATATTTTTCGAATTTGGCCTAAAGGATTACTGAACCTTGTTCCTGATCATTAACCGAGTCTCCAGTATGAATTTGGTCGGTTGATTGAATTTTATTCTATATAGCTCATAGCACAACAATATGGACACGTTCACATTGTATTGTACTATACCTATATATTATTGGCTGTTAGGTCCTTCTTTGCTATACTATATAGCACAAATAGTATACTAGCTTTAAACATGTATTTTTTGTGCATGAATAAATATAGTACCTATGTAGGTATTGTTTTTTTCCTCTTTTTATTTATCCATTACTAAATACTTTTTGCAGAGTTATAAATAACACATAGTAGTTTTTCTTTAAAACTCAATATTATCCGATGTTTATAAAAACTGTTATACCTTATTTATAAAAGCAAAAAAAACTACTAGTATCAAAATCGTTGTGGTCTCACTGTACAGAGTTGCTATGTACACGACAGTGGCGTGGCACCCTCATTTTATTTCATGACTTTTTTGACAAACTGTACACTACAATATCATTTATATGTATAATAAATCCACAGACATACAGACTAAACCTAAGGATTAAATAGCGTTGGCATGTTTCCATACAAAAACCAAGTGACATTTAAGCTACATGGTAGGAAGAAACGTATAAAAGTGGGTTGTTGTGGCTGGCTTATGTTTGAAACATATTTGTTAATACCTTAACTAATCTGTCGTAGGTATTTATTTTGTTTGGAAACAAGCAATATTTATATCTAAAAGAGCCCGTAACTCACTGAGCTAAAATTGCTTCAAGTCGACTCTATGCATTTATTATTAATGTTTGGTCTGTGAAAAAATCAGGTGTCCTCCTGTAAGATACAACACCATTTTTTTAAAAATGTTCCGCAAATTTTGGCAGGTTTTCAGGTAGTGTGTGGCAGATTCTCTATTTTCCCAATGGTCACACTGATACTGGATTGGCTGACTGGCATACATAACCTAAAAGTGTTTTTAATTTTTTCGCAAAACTTCAATAAAATATCTTAAATTTAGCTGTTACAGAAATTAAGTTCCCTACCATGGCTGACCAAGAACATAAAAAGCTAGAAGAACGAACGAGTAAAGTGGAAAAAGAAGCAAAAGCTATCGAAGAAGAGATAAACAAGCTTGATAGAGGAGACCTCAGCTACGTGGACGATGCGAGGCTAGACAAACTTTTATCTGAGAACGAGAAGCTGAAACTCCGCTTGGCTGTCCTCAATAATGCCATCCAAGCTGAAAGTTCCGGGAAATCTGTAAAAAAAGAGCCTCGAAAAAGGCCTACATTGATCAGCAACATAAACTCTGTTGAAGGCAACATCTGTATCCTAGACGAGTTGAAAAACGTCTTCGAGCTCGCCATAACATCTGCCTACCCAGATTTGGAAGATCCACCAATAGTGATAACTCTGTCTGGTAATAATCCTAAGTTTGGAGATTACCAATGTAACTCAGCTATGGCCATCTCACAGCTGTTAAAAGCCAAAAATATGAAGACTAACCCTAGAGAAGTAGCCAACAATATACTGAACAAAGCACCTTCATCACCTCTCATTGAAAAGATAGAAGTGGCTGGAGCAGGCTTCCTCAATATCTATCTCAACAAAGCTTTGGCAGAACATGTGCTCAACAGTATCTTGAGATTTGGTATCAAACCACCTCCAGCTAAGAGGGAGAGGGTGATTGTTGACTTCTCTTCACCAAACATTGCTAAAGAAATGCATGTGGGTCATTTAAGGTCAACTATTATTGGAGATAGCATCTGTAGGTTGTTGGAATTCCTAAACCATGATGTTCTAAGACTTAACCACCTTGGTGATTGGGGTACACAGTTTGGCATGCTGATCGCTCATCTGCAAGATAAATTCCCCAACTACAAAACAGTATCTCCACCAATCTCAGATCTTCAAGCATTTTATAAGGAATCTAAGAAGAGGTTTGATGAAGATGAAGAATTCAAAAAACGAGCCTATGCCTGTGTGGTTCAACTACAGTCTGGACAATCCGATTATATTACAGCTTGGAAAAAAATCTGTGATGTGTCTCGTCAAGAGTTTCAAAAGATATATGACCGCTTGGACATCCGTATTATTGATAGAGGAGAGTCCTTTTACCAAAGCAGGATGGATATTGTTGTAAAAGAATTAAAGGAAGGTGGTTTCTTAGAAGAAGATGAAGGAAGGTTAATCATGTGGGGAAATTCTGAAAACCATGATGGCATACCTTTAACAGTTGTCAAGTCAGATGGGGGGTACACCTATGACTCCTCAGATATGGCGACAATCAAAAATAGAGTGGAGGAGGAGAAAGGAGACAGATTCATCTATGTGACAGATGCTGGGCAGTACACTCACTTTGCAATCATAGAAGCATGTGCCAGAAGGGCAGGCATCCTCAAACCTGGTCAGAAACTAGAACATGTTGGCTTTGGAGTGGTTTTAGGAGAAGACAAGAAAAAATTCAAGACTAGATCAGGGGACACAATTAAACTGATCGATTTGCTTGATGAAGGACTGAAAAGATCCTTGGATAAATTAGTCGAGAAGGGTCGAGACAAAGTGTTAACTCCTGAGGAACTGAAGCAGGCACAAGAAGCTGTTGCTTATGGGTGCATCAAGTATGCAGACCTCTCGCATAACAGAGTAAATGACTATGTGTTTTCATTTGATAAAATGTTAGATGACAAGGGTAACACTGCTGTCTATCTGTTGTATGCTCTAACGCGCATCAGGTCCATCGCTAGAACCGCCCAGATATCTGTTGATACCTTGCTGGCAGAAGCCCAGAAGACTGGCTTCAAATTGACTCATGATGCTGAGTGGAAACTTGGTAAAGCACTGCTTAGGTTCCCTGAAGTCATAATGAAAGTAGCCAGTGATCTATACTTGCATAGTCTTTGTGAATACTTGTATGAAATATCATCATGTTTTACTGAGTTCTATGATAAATGCTACTGTGTCGAAAAAGACAAGGATGGCAAAATAGTAAAAATCTACTATGAGAGATTAATGCTGTGTGAAGTCACTGCCACAGTAATGGAGAAATGTTTAGATATCTTAGGTATTAAAACAGTATCAAAAATGTAATACGGAAACTGATATTTTAGAAATTTTTTAAAAGTGTGAATTTTCTACTTTTATTACTAACAAATAGGCCAACATCACAGCACTAATTGAAAATAATTCATAAATGGAAACTATATTTTAAGTATATTATTGTTTAATAAATTATTTATTTAAAAACAACCATGTATTTGTAAAATTTTATTAAGTTCCCAAAAACCTCTACAAAACTATACCTGGGTTCGTTATCAAAGGTAACAATTATGAACTAACACTATTATCCAGGAGGAATGGGACAATCACTGGGTAACAAACAACTATTCAATAAGATTCACAGACTTTATCTTATCATCTACATACCACGATACAATACATTCATGTATATCTGCTCAGCATCAAAATAACGCTTTATATGTCGACATAATAGAATTTTTAGTCTATGGTGGCAAATAGAAGTTATAGGTAAATGTAGAAGTGGGATATAAAGATGGAAATATATCAACTCTTGCAATAGTATAGATATAACAATTTAAGGAAAGTACATATTTCGTTGGTCACATATTGTACTCCCTGATTGGCAGATTTTTCCATATTATCCTACAACTACAAACAAACACCCATACAGAATAATAACAACAGGTAGGTGGCGTCATCGTTTTTGTTACATCTAAGACAAGTCATGGCTCAGCGTAACTTACTTATAGGTAGGGCCGACGCCTTCCCCCCCCCCCACAGAAATGAACACTAACATACATACTTTTTATGACCTGCCAGCATGACCTCTGAGAGGTCAATGCCTGCCAGTTATAGCAAATATTAAGAATTAAATTATGTCTTCACTTTCACTTTGGATTTTATTTTGCATGATTTAGCTCTCAAATGCAGTTTATGGTTTTAAAGTGTCCCCAAAAAGACGCGGGCTGCGGTGGTGTTGTAATCGCATATCATATACAAGCACGCGGGCAGCGCGCGGGAAAATTCGCGGTCGCCCACAAACTGCGTCCCGTTTGTAACGGCGCGTATTACGGACGTAACGCGGTCGCTAGTGCGGACGGTTGTAGACTATTAGAACCGACCGAAGGTTCGCTGGTCAAAATGGTGTTAACAGAATAGAATGTCGTGTCCAGCAGGCCCACCATGAGTTTTGGACACAATACACGTTACTGTGCGAGATATTTTGTATGACTAATTTTGGTTACTCTCATAAACAGGTAGGAGCGCTGCACAATTTCTCATATAAATATTTTATGCAGTCGGTAATGTTTGTCTTGGCCAAAACTCATGGTAAGCCTACAGACCATCCCACACCGCGACCGCCTCATGATCGCGACCGCAGCGCAGCCCGCGTCTGTTTGGGCGACGCTTTAAAGAGATCATATAGGTAAAATAATAAGGTAACTTTCGTTAATGCAGCCAAATTCATACTGATAGCCGTTCATAAATTAACAATTTCGTCGGGTTCCGACACTGACAGCAGGATAGCTTACACAGTTTTCAAAGCGTGCGACAGAGATAGCATTAGAACCCGTGTTGCGACCCCTAGTTCATGAACGTAGCCCTGGAGACTCGGTAAGTGGAGGTGGTGAGGACCAACGTTCAATTACCCTGTTTGCAAAAGGCGAAAAAAAAACGTGCTCCTATACTTGTTTAAGAACAACCTCGATTCAAGTAGTATAGGAAGTCTAACTCATATTTTGCGTGTTTCCCAGAAAGTGTCATTGAACCTTGGTCCTGGCCACTTATCGAGTCTCCAATATGAATTTGGCTGGATAAACGAAAGTCACCTTGTATTTTTTCAAGGCGACATTTGTTTTGTGTTTTTTAATTAGTATTTTGAAATTATTTACAAACCTATGTTTAGTAGAAGACATCAAGATATTTCTATGAGGGTTTAAATGGAAGAATATCTGCCATAAGAAATTGTACATTTATAGTGAGCCACCCAACACATGCATGAAGATAATTTTTCACTTACAACCAAGATTTTTCAAACTTTCATCTTACAGTTACTCATTTTATTTCAGTTATTAGGTTTTCTTACCCCTCAATTGGCACTTTTTAACAGTTTGATGGTAACATTAGAGAAATACCTAAATATTAAATATACCTTAGTACTTAAATATTGCGATGAAACTAAATAGATGCCCAAACGTTATTCTTGTACCTACTACATAACTAAACAATAAACAATTTGGTCTATAAACAAAGTAAAAAACCAACCCTTCTAAGATATTTACAAAATAAATGTCTAAAAATTTAATAATCTAGTAAATATCGAGTATAAATTCTTTGAGAATTAATTTACCGTGAAATTATATTTCCAATGTTTTCAAAATGTATTGTATAAAATAATACATCATTACATTTCATGATGGTTTGTTCGCAATTTTGTCCATTGTGTACAATTTTTATACTCATATTTTTAGATACAAAATTACCCTGCGGCAACCTTGACTGACCGGAATTGTTTAAGCCGAACGTTAAAAATTAAAACCCAATAAGTATTGCTCTACTATTGCAAAATAAATTCACTTAAAATTCAATCACAGCTAAAAATTATATGTAAATATTTGTTTCTTGCATGAAACACGTAGTTATATGACTAGAATATGAATAAATAGTTTCACAATATGATATTAAAGTATGTTAGTAAATAAAATTCTGCTAAAATCTAAGGCTAAACTGTCCCCATTTTCAGATCTAATAAAGTTCATATAGTGTAGATTCAAAATGCTAATCCAACAATATATTCACAAAGTGGCCTATTCTAGTGTCCATTTACAAGTGGAAAGATCAAACGTTACTGGAGTATCAAATCGTAGGTATAATGTTTTGTTGTATTACAGCGGATGGGTTTGTCAAGTCAAGACGTATGACGTCATATTTGTTCTAGTTTCCTAACGTTGTCGATTGTTTTCTCGTTCGAGATATGATAATGCGACATCAATACACACATTCACTGAACAATACTCAATGCCTTGAACATTTGATATAAATGCTGCCTTTACAAGGTAATTTACACTTTCTCAATACTAAGATAAAGATCGAAATTCGGTGACACTAGAATTAGGGACGAATATAAATTAAATAGTATGTACACAATAGGGCTATAACATTACGAAATTGGGCTAATAGCTAATCTATTTGGAAGGCTAGTTTTGGTACATATAACAATAACACAAGACTTGCAAAAAATTATATAGGTACATCGATGTGGTTGGTTGAGCACAGTAAAATTAAATCTAAAAATACAATCGACAAAAAGGTACGAGTACATACATTATGTTAAAAATCAATGGAATACAAATGATATACCTATGGAATCAGATGCTTTGCGTGTTAATTATACTTAAAAGGTGGGCCACAGAAAGAACTGGCTACACTAAGGTAATAAGTGTAAAACTACTGTATCTAATCTACGAAAAATCCACATTGAGGTGTAAAAGATCTTGCAGATTTTTAAATCGTATATGTATATAATAATTAATAAATGTTTCTAAAAAATTCAAATACACATTAAATTCTCTATAAAAGGATTGAATTTGGTCTCGAGATTCGGAGATACAACCTACTGATACTACAACAATTACGATTCTGGCACCATTCGATCGACATAATGTCGAAGACAAACAAGGAAACTTCCTATAAACACCTTCGTCTTGCCTCTGTTCGTGCTATTTTATTGCATATTATACCAGAATCAACGCCCCGTACGTTCATTTCAACAATATATTACATACAAAATATACAAACACATTTATAAGGAGAATACTAGCTACATACATACAAAATGACCGAAAGCATTTCATGCTGTAAACCTGTAAATACATTCTTTACATTTTAAATCACACACAACCTAATCGATTTGCTTTTACTACATGTACGGTCAACAAAAATCCTTAGTGTAACAATTTTTATGTTAGCAAAAGTCGAGTAGCAAAGCACAAAAGTGGCCAACTAAAACTTTATCGACAGTAGACAAAGCGTGCGCGTTTTCCCCTTCCTCATCGAATCCTCGAGAATGCATTCTCAGTTGAGACGCTACTGTGATTAACTTCACGCCCGCCTTATATACTGGCCATAGTTAATGTAAATTGTTAATAAATAAACCTTGAAATGCATACGAATGTACACCTTTTTATTACCCCTTTATAAAGGTGATAAAATCTTACACAAAACAAAGGTACACATGCCTTTGTATAAGATTTTATTCATTCACCTATATAAAGGCGTACTATCCGCTTCAGATGCTATTAGGATAGGACCTTGTCATACCTGATGTCTGTGTGCGTTAGCAACGTTGACGGAAGTGCGTGAGTGAATGAGATTCATTCACATAGTGTGCGAACGCACGCATGTCATGTACAAGGTCCTGTCCTAATAGCATTTGCAACGTATAGTAATACCAACTGCCATGGCAAATGGTGGTATTTTGGAGACAGTACTAAATGATATTGAGGTCATTGGAACCAACCTTGCACTCTTTTCTGCTGGGATAAAACTTGGCACTATTTATCAATAGGTAACATTAAAGAAGTGGTGCCGGCCGGTTTTTTTTTTACTAGTAGCATATTATTGCATTTATTCAAATATCAGCCTATATCTTTGAAATAAATAGTCCGAGAACAAAAATAAAGGAAATGGTTGGGCTCAGCACACACAGGACAACCTTTTTGAACCTGTTTTTTTTTACCCCGCCCTACTCTCCTGAACTCTGCTTTTTCTCCCCCCACTCTCTTAGACTCTGTTTTTTAAATGTAAAGCTATAGATATGTACATGAATCGTGCCAAGTTACTACCCAGCAGCATGAATTGCAAGGTCTGCAAGCAATGCCTGTCGGATGTCATTATCTATGATATGATATGACACAACAGTATTTATAAACAAACATACATGCACGTGGTCTTCATACTCGCACGTACGGGTATCTTTTAATTACAGACAAGGAAGTTACGTAATAAATATATACGTATTTAAATACAGAAGTAAAATATCTATTAACGTATAAACCTATATACACTACAGCATGAAACACCGGCTTAGGACACTATTTTATTCGACATTATGGTACCTAACAAAGATTCAATGTACAGTCAACAAAAGAGATAGGTAATTAGGCCAAGCGCAAACACTTCGATCCTAAGAAAGGCCCACTGGTGAGTAATAGATGAAATGGGGAATACTTGGTCAATCTCTATTAAGTTTTCCTTATCCCATCAATCACTTGTCAGTGGGTCTTAGGATCAAGTGTTTACGCTGGGCCCGGTTGCCTATCTCTTTTGTTGACCGTACATAATTTATATCACACTGGGTTATTGACTTACCGATAAAACCACAGTCTAAACTAGCCATGACTAATATAAGACCTCATTGCGGCGATCCTGCCCAATTCCGCGTAAATTATTTAATCTGTGGCTTCTGTCGTAAAAATAGGCAAGAGAGCTGTACCGAGGACACTTAACAGGGCAATTTTCATTGAGATTCAAGTTCAGGGAAGAGATGGCGTAGGATGGCCAGATAGTGTACACTGGCTGCCATGGCAACGAAGGTGTGCCAGATGGCGTGGGCAAAGGGGATCCGCCCGTCAGACTTGAAGAAGAATACTCCGATGAGGTACAGCATGCCGCCCAATTTCAGGTCCTGCATTGCTGGGAAGGGTTGCTGGAAATTTTAATAAATTATATTTAAAAAAAAATATAAGTAGCGCAAGACTAGAATATACAAGGTCCTACAATTCAAAGTGAAAAAAAATTAACACTAACCTAAAAGACAAAATCCCAACGAAAAAAAATTTTTTTGCGCGTACTTTTTTTTCCTTTCCATAGAAATTTAGTCAGCTGATTGAACCATTTAGTACTGGTAAGTGAAAAAATTATTTGAGCAAAAAATTTTTTCTTGTTTTGGAATTTGATCAGTTAACGATACACGATCTACCCTAGAATTATTTTCACTTATTATTGTAGGACCTTATATAATTTAATTATGGAGAGGAAGCAGTCTAGGGCGGCTATTCTCGCAAAAATGTTGACACGCTTTGCTTTTCACACGCCTCTGTTTATCGCGTCTTAAATGCTGTGTTTAAAAAGACACGTAAAGCATGTTATGAATACGGACAACAGGTTTATACATATTTTAAAAGTTTGATACGTTTCTTCATAAAGAGCTTGTGAAAATCACCCGCTTTCAGCCCTGGCAAATTGTCGCACGAGCGAGAATCGCCGAGCAGCAGTGTTTTTGTATGCGAATTTCGTATATCGATCGGAAATATTTGTTATTGTAATATTTATTACGATACATTCGCCAGCCAATGTATAGTCTCAATTACAGTGATGTTTGGTTTAAGTTATGTAAACTTGTCCATTTCAGGATTTTTCGTTTTTTTCACTGAGAGGTCAATAGTTTTGCTAATTATTTTACGTTCAATATTTTTAGGCAGCAATACCCTACCGATAAGGTGAATAAATACCTATTTAAAGACTTATTTGGGAACGGATGCTATAGTCTCACACAATATTGACGTGATAAAACAATAGAGACGTTTTTTTGTGTGATTAGTGGCCAGTTTCTAAATCAAGAAAATCTCGTTAAGTGATACTTAGGCGGCGAATCAGAGGCTATGTAAATAAAATATGAATCTTATGTTTCATGAAGTACACAGAAATTTTTGATAAAATATTGGTATACTTAAGCATTTTGAATATATAATCTAGGTTTTTGGAAAACATGTAAGTTTGGATAAATTTTCCTCGATAGAAAAATATATTTCAATTATTGTTCTGAGATTTCAATGAGGTTTTCAAGCACAGTTTTCCTCCTCGTTTGACGAATAGGAAACATGTATAGAGCTCAAACATATTTTATTAGATAGGTTTTATCAATAACTAGATTTTTGATATTGGAAATTATGCTGGCTATTTTAGTTTTTTTTTTTATAACATAAAAAAACTTTTTTTTTTCACTTTTGCCCTGAATTCGCCCCTCTCGCACTGCGCGTTTTTCTCTTAGACAGTGACAAAACTAAAATTCACATAGCCTGTTAAGCACCGCTTAACATGAAATTCTCAACTGTAAAATCGGGGTTAAGCCGATTCGTATCGTAATTCGTTACCGTAATACGTATGTGACTTTTTTATGCAGCCAAATTCATACTGGAGACTAAGTAAGTGGTCAGGATCATGTTTCAATGACTCTTTCTGTGAAATACGCAAATTTAAATTAGACTTCAGTCGAGGTTGTTCTTGAATAGAGGCTTAGAAGAAGTGTAGATACCAATGTATAGAGGCATAAAAAATATTTTTCCTGTTTTGCAAACAGCGTCATTGGATTGGACCTTGGTCCTAACTAAGTCTCCAGCATAGACAAAATTGTCTCCAGTATGAATTTCGCTGTTAAAAAGAAAGTCCCTTATACAAGTATAAGGTGTATTTATTCACCATTCGTATGGTATCGTAATAGCTGTATCGTTTCGTCACTAGCTTCTGCTGAAAGTATTTTTTGTTCTTTCATAATAAAACTTTAATTTCGTGTCAAAAATACATAGGGATATGCTTCGGTCGTCTGACGTCTTTAAGGCTCAGAAACGGTGTATTCGGTCCATGTGTGGTCTGAAACAGCATGAAACTTGTGTACCGTATTTTAGGTCTCTTAAAATACTAACCATGCCCTCGCTTTACATTTTTGAAGTTGCTATATTTGTAAAAACAAACCCCGAGCTCTTTGTTGAGGTTTCCCAAGTACACTTCCATGATGTAAGAGCCCAGTATAGAAACGACTTGTGTTTACGGAGCTCAAAAACAACTCTCATGCGGAATAGCATATTCTGTATGGCTGCGAAAATATTTAATAAAATTCCAACCAGCATTAGAGATTTGAACTTTAGACAGTTTAAGAATAAATTATATTTGTTTTTACTTGATAAATGCTATTATAAAATTGATAATTTCTTTAATGATAACTTTTAATTTTAATTACTCGTATACGTTTCTTTGAATGTTACTTGTATATCTACTTCAGACATTTTATGTATATTATCAAGAATTTTGACATTCCTATTTGAATTCACCTTTCTTATGTATTTGCATGTGCATGTAACAGAATAATTTAATTTAAAAAAAAAAAACATTCAATATTTGTACGCCGTCAGGTAGAACATAGTGCTCTTAATTAATACCTAACATCTTGTTGTGACATTTATAAATTGTACATACATTTCCTATGTTCACAAATAAACTATTCTTTCTTTCTTTCTTTCTTTCGGCCTAACCAAAACAAAATTTGTATAGTATTACAAAGTGATGGATTTCGCTACAAAACATAATCTAAACCAAGTTTTATGTTTTAATTTACTCCAAAATTAATGACACTGCATAAATATGTATAAAAGAATAAACATGTTAGATAACGAACTAATCAATAGGTATTCTGAATCCATTGCGCTGGGATGAACAAAACACTGCTGCTGTGATGAAATTTGAAATTTCGGAAGGCAATTACTAACTCTAAGCAAAACATAAATATTAATGAAGTAGGTATTTTTTTGCGAGTAAGCAAAATATGATTGAAAAGGAAAACAGTTACACAATCGAACACACACTGAATGTTAGAAATATGTAAATAGCTTAGCGATACTTTGAAAATGGTCGTAATGGATAATTTAATAATGGAGTGAACGCCACAAAAGAAGTTTCCTGTCAAAGTACTTATTGTAAGGGAACAAGTACGAAAATTATTTAATCCACGGGAGTTCTTTCGTGGGGTTCGTAAGCACTAGCGTCTATTCGGGTAATAAAGCCAAGGCTACATATTCGTAGTTCTTATACCTAACAATGCTTGGTAATAAAAAAAGTGACGCACTCCAAAACATCCAATTTATATATTACTAGCTTTTGCCCGCGGCTTCGCCCGCGTGTTGTTCGGTTTGAGGACATGCTTTTTTTCCGGGATAAAAAGTAGCCTATGTTAGGGTATAAGCTATATCCATTCTAAATTTCATCCAAATCCGCTCAGCCGTTTCACACACACACACACAAACTTTCGCATTTATAATATTAGTGTGATATGAACTAGCGTTTTGCCCGCAGCTCTGCACTCAAAGAATAGATCTCTGGTGCTATTAGGCGGAGACAAAAGAAAAAAAAATGTTAGGTGGATGAAAATTGCCCTAAACATTGATGATAGCAGATTGTACTTTAAAGGAATAATTATCCTCTAATTGTTTTGTTTAAAGTCCCTTATGTTTAGCGGTTATGGTTTATGGGTCAACATTCTTCACAAAATATCACAGAAAATATTTATGTCTGTAATTCGTTCCGTTTACGAGCTAGAGACCGGACCGGACGGAAAGACAGACGGACAGACAGCAGTTATATGAATAGGGCTCCGTTTTGCCTTTTGGGTGCGGAAGCCTAACAATCCTAGAAAAAAGTAAACAGGTTACATTTATAGAAGTGTTATAATATACTGAACAATATTCCAAAGAATTAATCCCCAAGAAAAAAAGGACTTGCCGATATAAAATTCGCAGTAGGTAGTAAAATGTTTGTTAGGGAAAGTGAAAAATTAAAATCATTTTCATGGCTCGTTTTTTTATGAAAGTCGATCAGTAAACAATTTACGCTCTGGCTGGTTACGATATTTGTGCATGCCACCATATTTAGTGGGTATTTTCTTAGGTCTTTCCGCCTTAGTTCCGGCGCGAATTCATGTACATATAAGCAACCTAACTTCATGTCAAGGCAATCAACCATACATTTCGGTTTGGTTGAACATTCTAAATTATAATAAAGTAGCAATAGAAACCTATTAAAGTAGCGTTCCAAAACACTTTTTCAAGATTAAAATATTGCTCGCTGTCAGACAAAAGTAGCTCGATGCTGGTTCCAAAACCTAAAAGTAGATGTTTTGTAAGCAGCATTGAGCTACTTTGTCTGACAGCGAGCAATATTTTAATCTTGAAAAGTGATTTGGAACGCAAAAAGTTGTTGTTTTTTTGGGTTCAGTTAAAAACTATGCGCTATTTGCAACAGTAGATATAGAAGTACATTAATTGACGGAATCTGTAAATTAGTTCTGACTATATAGGCTATTTTGATGATTGGTTAGTACAAACTACTCGTATCTAGTAGTTATTTATCTAGTTATGTTTACTACGTAAATAAGCGAAGTAATCATTTGAATAATAATTTATTTACAACAACCCATATTTACACTTCTTTCTAAATTCCAAACTCTGTCTTTTTTTAATAAGGTCCTGCAATCTTAAGTGATAAAAATTTAAAAGGCGATTCAGCATTGCTCGCCACTTTCCGTCAAAAATAATAATTTTTTGCGAATTTTTTTTATTACTTTTCCATAGAAATTAACCACTTTGTACTGGGAAGTGAAAAACTTACTCGACCAAAACATTTTTTTTTCTTCTTGATTGTGATACACAATCTACCCTGGAACTATTTCCAGGTAGTAAACAAGTTCAATCTGTAAATTTAATATTATTTCAAAATGTTTAATATAGTGGACTAGGAGGTCACGGGATTTTGCAGAACGATCATGGATACGGGTAGATTTATTTTTATGGGTTGTAGAGGGATCCCCTGATGTATGCTATGTCGGTCTGTTCGTAGTGGTTGCATCTTCGAGAAATATCTCACGAAAGAGGCTTTATCGTTCAGCAAAAAAAAAATAAGGGAAATGGTCTGTCTAAGTACATATACCTATATATACGAAGTATGGCGTCTCCAAAGGTGTAACAGATAACCTCAGACATGGCTGTATGGGCTAAGTTCCCTTTGCCTTCCCACTAAACGGGAGAACAAAACAAAAAATAAAAATTTTGTTTGAATACAATGCAATCGTTGCTTTTTCTCAAAACATATTTTCTTTCATGCCATATTTCCCGAAAATGCAACCACTAGGAGCAGACAGACTTACTCGTACCACCTTTGGAGACGCCATACTTACTTATAGACTATAAGGGGTGTTGATAAAATAACGCTGAAGTCGAAAACGGGGCAGAGATTGAATATACGGGCGGAGTCGCCGCCGAGGCTAGTGAACGATAAAACCAATAATTCATTCAATGATTCTAGTTATAATTCTAGTTGAGTGATGACTTTTCTCTATTCTTAGTCCGATCTGCACAATCTTGTTTACATCTACGTTTGTTTCCTCACGTTGTTAACGGATTTCTAAGGTTCCATAAGAAACAAACCCCTTATAAGCTTTGGAATTCTGTAGTTTCTGTTATTCCGTCTGTCTGTCTGTACGCAAGTAAGAAAAAAAAAACCGGACAAGGGGCCCACCGAGAGTTTCGTAACAATTATAAATATTTTATGAAATTTAATTTCATAGTTCTAGGTCAACGGGAAATACCCTATAAATTTTTATTTCCTTGAGAGTGTCGAAATTTACGTTTTTTGCGGCATAAATGGCAGTATATTTTTTTCACATTAACTTAGAAGTTTGATTTTTTCACAGTTTTAAGGGACTGTAGACTTGAGTATATGGTTTTAATTTCAACTCGATACATCCACGCGTTCCCGAGATAAAGGGTCTTGACAGAGAGACGGACGGACAACAAAGTGATCCTATAAGGGTTCCGTTTTTCCTTTTGAGGTACGGAACCATAAAAAAACGGCGGGGCCAATTGAGTTGTTTGGCATGTTGTAAAGTAAAACCCTTCGATAATAAATTTGGAAATACGTGTGGTGCTCAGTGAAGCGTTTTTTTAAACAAATAGTGCGTATCTTTTCGGAACCCGTACATTGCGTACGACGGAAATTAAATTTTACAGATTTTATGCATCTGGTTATTTTCAAATAAAACAACTATAGAAACCAGTATTGGAAACTGCTTTAAAACTTAACTAGCTAAACACGCACGTGAGAGAAAATATGATCTTCAGCGAAATTTGAACAACTGACCGACTTAAGAATTCCGGTAATTAATCGTCGATTAAGGTCAAAGGGCTTTCGTTAGGCGCTTGAACGTAACCTGTAGTTATTTGGTAAGTATTTTAGTTTATATTAAATAAAGTATTACTTAAAGACGCTACCTATAGTTAGACCAAAAGCTTACAAGAACTTGATCAGAATCAAGAATGTAATCCAGACTACTACATCCATATGCCTACCATTAAATAATTTAATGACATTGAAACTTAAATGGAACACGGATTCGGAGATAATAGAAAAGTAATGCAATGTTGTTGCAACAGACATTTCCGTCCATGATAACGCTATGTATTTGTATACACATACACATGTAACTAAATATTTATGTACATACCGTTCACATAGCAACCAACCACACACGACAACGTTCAAAGATAAAAGTTAGTTGTCAACATATTTCAGATTCTTTTCTATATTGTGTAGTTACATAATAGCGGTGTAACGTGTAACTTTCAATTTAACCTCATAATCAAGCTGAAATACTTTTTAGAGAAAATCATTAATTAAGTATTTTTTTATTTAATCTGATATTTTGTTCAGTATAATCTATTACTAACATTGACCTCTCATAAACAACTAGACTCACAATCTCGCTCAAAAAGTATTCACCGCTATGGGGTGACAAAATCGAATGACGATAGCGTACAACTGACATTGTTATGTTAACGACATAACGTCTTAATTTGGTTGAAGATTTTTTCTACTATGCACGTTACAGGTTCGGACACTTTCTGACGAACTTTTCTTAGAAACTGTGTGTCTTGTTGTTTATGAGAGGTCAATGATTACTAATAATAAAGTAGTAAAGAAGTCGTGTACGGGTCTACTACATAATTTTTTCAAAATTTTAATTAATATGGGTTATTTATTATTATTGAACTGAAGCCAAATCTACCATTTTTAGAATTTTCGTCTGTCTGTCTGTAGTTTAGTTATGTATGTTCCGTTTCTTGAGAAGCGGTTTTCTTTATTATCAACGTACTGTAGTGGCCCTAGTCAACATAATAGGCTATAAGGGTTGTAGATAAAATAACGCCCAAGCCGAAAACGGGGCAAAGATTGAATAAAGACGGGCGGAGCCGCTAGTCATTAGAATATGTGGTTTTATTAAGGGTGTATAATACCTCACTTCGCTTCGCATGATCCTGTCTTATACCAACAAATACTGCAACAATCACTCAGAAATTGATACATGGTAAAGTTGAGGACTAATGCTATGTCAACACAATAGTGAAAACTTGATTCCATTAAATTTTCTCGATAGAAAAAAATACAAGTTACCTCCAAACCGTACAATAAACCGACAGCATTCAATGAATACTTGAAATTAGATCTGAAACTTTGCATAATATAACTGATATTAGTATAAAGCAGATGCAGACAAAAAAATAAAAATGAAAAAACCATCAGTGTAGCCGCGATTTCAAAATAACTGATGTTTCGCGTGCGCGGCATCTGATTAGAGTAGGACAGACAGTTAAAAAGCAGAAGC
Organism: Ypsolopha scabrella; assembly: GCA_910592155.1. Classification (NCBI taxonomy): domain Eukaryota; kingdom Metazoa; phylum Arthropoda; class Insecta; order Lepidoptera; family Ypsolophidae; genus Ypsolopha; species Ypsolopha scabrella. The sequence goes on from OU342977.1 coordinate 20,035,074, forward strand.
GTTAGAGCAGGACTGCGAATTGAGGTATTATGGGCCATTACCTGTAGGTGGTAGAGCTGATGCCGAGCTCGACTGTGGAGGTACCACCATTTTACTCGCAAAACCTCCCGAAGTTATTCGGGGGAGAGTAAGAGAACAGCTCTCAGGCAAAACCAGGCGGCCCACCATTGCCTGGGACCGATGGATGGCGGTATATCCATCCCTAATTGCCAGGCCTTAAAACAGACTAGTGACGGGCAGCGGCGTCACTGGTGCAAGGGTTTCGGCACCGCGCTCACTAACCCGCCTGCCCAGCGTGTGTGAGTATGGGCATTTTCTTCCAGGGGGACCGCCAAGAGTGTTGAAATCCTGGAAAGGCCTATGTCCAGCAGTGGACGAAAGAGGCTGATGGATGGATGGATGGAAATGGAACCATGCAACCTGTCTTTTTAGAAACGGTAAGTTGTTCAGGGACCTACGGGCGGGCATGTCGCGTGCGGTTACACGACACAACGTCCGAGGTTCAATTACTATGGGCATTAGTTAATGATGACTCGATTGTTTAACATGGAATAAGCGAAACATTGTGATGTACATTTATGGACAGTTAGCAGTTGTTCTTAAATGGGACTATTTAGCCCCGTCACACTCATAGGCATGAAAGGATCGAACAATACGGTACATTTTGTTAAAATGGCTCCACTGTAAAATTGATAAAAATCAGATACGCCCCTTCGTGAATCGAACGACGATATGTACGTAGTATGAGCTGTTTGTAGTTTTGTGTGTGGGCCCATTATATCAATAGTCGGGCCAATGTTATTGTTCCAACATAGAAATTGCCGCTGACTCATTTATCGCACTTATTACCACTACAATACGGGTGTTAAGTAGGCCTGCGGATTTTTCTTCGATAGTCCCTTTGTAGTCGTCTCAAAGTAATCTAACGACAGTGAAAAGGGTCACCCACCCCCACTCAAGCGACTGCTTTTCAGAAACTTATTTATACAAGACCCGAAAAGTTAATTGAGTTATCCCCATGGCAACGCCAGTTTTATGTTACAGTTTGGCAAAAACGTGATCGCACAAATTGCTTCGAGTTTGATAAATGGAAACTTAGTAACTAAGTCCGTCAATAAACTGGCCGTGTTTATTTAATTTAACAACTTGGAAACTAAGTTAAAAGAACATAGAGTACGGTTAGCAAACAAAGTGATCCTAAAAGAGACCCGTTTTTAGGATGCCGTACCCGAAGGGTGCCAAACGGGACCCTATTACTAAGCCTCCGCTGTTTGTCTGTCTGTCACAACAGGGGTCTACAGCTTCAGCCGTAATAAGTGGACAGTCAAAATTTCACAGGATATGTTTTACTGGCATCTACCACGACAAATAATAAAAATAATAAAAATATGAAAACAAGGGTGGTCCCCATACAAGAAACCTTAAAAAATAGCATTTATGCCATTGACCTCTCATAAACAACTAGACTCACAATCTCGCTCAAAAAGTATTCACCGCTATGGGGTGACAAAATCGAATGACGATTTCGTACAACTGACATTGCATCTTATGTTAACGACATAACGTCTTTATTTGTTTGAAGCATTTTTGGCTACTATGCACGTCGCACGTTCGGACACTTTCTGACGAACTTTTCTTAGAGACTGTGTGTCTTGTTGTTTAAGAGAGGTTAATGATTTTTGCAAGGTTATTTGTTTCAGCTCTCTCTTAAAGACGGTAATACATACAAGTTTCAAATTTGTTTAGATTGCTATACATACTCTAAAGTAAAAAAAAAAAATGAGGATTCCGTACTCAAAGGATGCCGAATTTATTTGACAGGCGCTATCATTTTGACGCCTTTATGTTTCTATTGTATTGTTGGTTTTTATGATGTTTTTAAGGTACCTTACTAGTATTGTGTGTTGGTACGGAACTCTTTGTGCGCGAGTCCGACTCGCACTTGGCCAAATTATTTTTAATTCTGACTCTGAGGAACAGAGTACAGGACTTTGTAAGACAAGTGAACTTGCGCCCTGAGCCGCGAGATATCCGTACCCTTATTTTGAATAAGTTACGTATTAAAAAATAACTTAATTCATAATGATTTTCCTTGGTACTAACATTTTGGTTCACCGGGAAGTGATAAAAATTAGAAGTCCGACTTTCTCAATTAGGTATTTCCTTTCGATTTCAACTGAATACTGCAAGCCGTTTTGCAAAAGACTTGAAAGACAGAACAATCGAGGAATAGCGATCCTATAAAGATACTAGTTTTTTGTTCTGAGTTTACCCTACAAAAAGGGTACTGTGTGTGTCAAGCGGCTTTGGTAGAGACGGTACAATCAATACGACAAAAAGCATCCATCTTAGCGCAATCTGTCCGTAATTGCCCACATCCTGTTCTTGTTACAATAAGTATTTGCTCGACCATTCCTCTACTTCAGCACATTCAATAGGTCTCATCAGATCGCGCTATGTAATAAATAAGCCCCCCATTGAGATATTTATTGTAATAAATAACATTAAAAACTGTAATTCTGACGTTAGAACAAAAGGCGCAGTCACGAGTTAAACTATCAATTAAACAAAACTTTTACCAGTTATAGTCGTGGAGTTATTATGGGTCTACTACGGTGGCGTAGGGTTTATAACACGATTCCCACCGTCCTGTTTAGGAAATGGCATCCATACTACATTTCTTTATTCCGTGCTCTTCGCTTTGTCAAACATTTCCATAAATCTCAATACGACAAATACTGAGTAATTTTTGTCCGGCTTCCCTTTTTAAAATGTTCACCCTTCGCTACTACTATGGAACTCAATCTGTCCCCAAAGTAGCAGCGCGGTGCAGAAGCGGTAAAAATATACGACCAAGTCCGCTTGTTATGACCGGCGTGAAATTTCGTAAAATTACACCCTTCCCGCTGCCTTGGGGACAAACTAAGTTCCACACAAAGGTACAATTGATTAAAGCAACTGGCTCCCAAAATTTTAAAACTGAGATTAAGGAGCTAGAAAACTCCTCGACCGCCAAGTTACTTAGCGAGAAAATAAAATAAATAATCAGAGTAGTCTCAAAACGGGATTGGAGAGCATTCAAATGTATAAACAATTATCCTACGTCCTACTAATATTATAAATTCGAAAGTTTGTGCGTGTGTGTATGTTTGTTACTCTTTCACGCTGAAACGGCTGAACGGATTTGAATGAAATTTAGAATGGATATAGCTTATACCCTATCTAGTTTTTATTCCGGAAAATGCATGGTTCCTGTAGGATAGATCAATATCATTGAAAAATCTGGTATCTAATTAGCGCGGTCCTAAATCGTTTGTGGTGAAATAAGACAAGGCTATGTTATCTCATCACAGTAAACACAGTAATATTATAAATGCGAAAGTTTGTGAGGGTGTGTGTGTATGTTTGTTACTCTTTCACGCTGAAACGGCTGAACGGATTTGAATGAAATTAAGAATGGATATAGCTCATACCCTAACTTAACACATAGGCTACTTTTCATCCCGGAAAAAGCATGTCGTTAAACCGAATACACGCGGGCGGAGCCGCGGGCAAAATCTAGTTTATCATAAATAGCAATGACACATTTGAAGGGTCTTCAAACACACTAGCTTTTCGATGATAAAAATCCCAGTAAAAAAGGCGAAAGGTGTCGTGGGACACTCGATTGAAACGAAGTTCCTTTCGCTACTGACACTCACGCCGCACGTCTATACTACAGCGATAAACATAAACAAGACATATGTTTGTAAACACGCAAAAATGTCGTGACGGCCGAAGTCTTACAGTTCGGCCTAGCTTAAATTCGCCAAAAGTCTACAGTGTAACGTGCGATAAGAAACTTCGTTCCAAAAACTCAAAAAAACAAGCAACTCACATTAGAGGTGATAATAATCGCGGCGGGCCCCAACCCCATCACGAGATACAGCAGCAACTCCAGCATCTTGTACCGCTCGTGGAAGATTTGCTGGTACGTGATCCCGAGCACCGCGAGCAGCCAGATGGCCCAGCGCAGCTCCCGCAGCATCCAGCACGAGAGCGTGCCGACCGTCAGCCACGGGAAGTACGAGCTCGCGATGAAGATGTAGATCATGGCGCGGTCGCAGCGGTGCAGGAAGTGACGCATTTTACTGCAAAATTGGTACTGCGGTTAGACTTTGCTACGAAGGAGTATAGTTCGTTCAGGCTATGTTTTTTTTAGTTAAGGCATAAACCAATTTAACCAATGTATTAAAGGTGGTTCGTTTCATTTGTTCTTCGTAAATTGCATTACTTATGATTGTTTTTCTTATTTTTAAATACAATATACTGATATTATTTAATGTGGCTATCATTTTATAGTCATCACGTTTTTTTTTTGCAGTATTGCGTCATTCTATGAATTACTGTTGGCGTTAGTATCCATACCAAAAAAGCGTGTTTAAAGCTAGCGTGGACATTAATTTACAACGTTTTGTAAATACAATTACAAAACTTTGGTGGAAAAGCCCAACTGACGTTAAACCATAAAATGGTCAGTGAAAAGAGGGTATACGAGTCTTTAATGTGTGCCGTTAACATTCGGAAAGTAACAGCCCAGAGGTGCAATTGTGCAAGACAATCGTGTTCAAATTGATTGTCATGTCTATTCGGCTAAGCCAATTAGCCCGTTTGAAAATTGAAATCGTACATTATTGGCTGTCAAATGAATACGATTGTCTTGTTTTGTTGTTGACAACCAAAAACTTCGATTTCAATTGTCAAACGGGCTAATTTGCTTAGCCGAATAGCCATATGACAATCAAATTTGAATACGATTGACTTACATTTGCATTTGCTTACTACCATTGCATTTATGGGTAAAGGCCCTTCTAAGGCAACCGTGTACCAGTGGTGTTGAGTTTAAGCGCGGTCGACTAAACTTTGAGGGAAGAAAGAAGTGGTCGCCCCTTGACGGCTGTTACGGAAGGAAAGGTTCAAACGGGCTAATTTGCTTAGCCGAATAGACATGACAATCAATTTGAATACGATTGACTTACACAAATGCACCTCTGTTATCCACTCGGAGATAATATACCTAGTCGGTGCTTAAATTCTGTCACAAACAAAATTGGCTATAAAATGAAAACTAGTTATGATATTCAAAAAAAGTTTTTTTTTAGAAAAGGTAATTTAATTAGCTTACATTAAACACAAAATTTATTCAAAATGATTGCCACCATTTTTCACACAAGCCTTCAGTCTTCGCGGCCAATCATCAATAGCAGCACGGACCATTTTCATGTCGATATCGGCCACTGCTTTAATCAATTATGACTTTAGGCTGCTCAAATTTTTGTGAGGTTTAGAACAGACCTTCTCCTCCAATTCCTGACAAATTTTGTAATCCAGGGTATTGAGGTCAGGGCTAGATGAGGGCCAATCTTGATGCCTTATTAGCTCGATATTCTGGCGCTCGAACCACTCCTGAGTTGTTTTGGCCTTATGAGCAGGTGCGGAGTCCTGTTGAAACACAAATGGCCGCCCTCCAAAGAGTGTCTGGGGCAGATTTTTTACTATGCGATCTAAAACCGTGTCTTGGTACACTTTTGCACTGGTTTTGACACCTTTTTCACAAAAATGCACTTCAGTAGGGCCATAGTAGGACACTCCCAACCAAATCATGACTGATGATGGATGATGGCCGTGCTGCACTCTAGGAATGGCATTTCCAGCGGCCGCAGAGCTAGTAGCGTACACCCTGTCATTTTGTTTGTTGTACTTCTCTTCGATATTAAAAATTTTCTCGTCTGTAAACAGGATATCGCGGTGTTTGTTTCTTGCGTACCGCTTTAGCAAAACTTTGCATTTTTTGGCTCTCATAGCTATCAGACGCGCGTTCAGAAGATGTCCACTCTTTTTTCGGTAAGCTCGTAGTCCCAGGTCTTCATTGAGTACTTTTTTTACGGTACTTCTGGTTAATTCCATCTCCAAAGCCATCAGTTTCTGCTTGCGGACGGGATTTCTTGCAATACGCGCCTTGATTGCTTTGATGACCCCTGGAGTCCTAACGGAACGAGGTCTGCCAGTTCTTTTCTCGTCATCGACACTAGAGGTTTCATTGTACCTCTTGATGGTACGGTACACGAACCTCTTCGTGATTTTTAATTTTTGAAGCAAGTTGAATATCGTCTTCGGTGGATGGCCGCAACGATGCAATGCAATTACTGCTGCTCGGTCCACTTTGCGAGTCCACTTCATCGTAAAAAATGAATAAATGTAATTGTGATTTGGCAGATTATTAATCAAAAAATATTTGAAAATCGAACACCATTCCATTTTTTTTCTAGGTGTTATATTTTTAAAATAAATGGCCAGTGACAGTATTTAAGAACCGACTAGGTAGTGTTGCGACATGTTTTTTTTTCAAATTATTTAGAATCAGACCACGAAAAATGTTTTGCGAAAAAAGTAATACCTGTGAGACACCTGGCCAGTTATAATTTATTTTAAAAACACGATTATTTACAAATAAAAATACGAACGTTTCAATTTGAAAATTTCCCTCCACATTTTTTTACGAGCTAAATTGAACTACCGTGTCTCATTGAAAATTAGATCTGTGTTGGGAACATTTTCACACGCGATGATGGTGGGTCTACGAAGACCAAATCTGTTTTTTTACAATTTCAAATGTCGCCTAAAACAGGATGAATCGTATAATAAAATGGCATTTATGGGTAAAGGCCCTTCTAAGGCAACCGTGTACCAGTGGTGTTGAGTTTAAGCGCGGTCGACTAAACTTTGAGGGAAGAAAGAAGTGGTCGCCCCTTGACGGCTGTTACGGAAGGAAAGGTGCTAGCACTGAAAAATTTAATTCAAGAGAATAGGCGAATTACGTATGAAGAGATTCAGCACATATTGCAGATTGGGTCGGTACGCGTTCACGAGATTCTACACGAGCACCTTCGCGTGAGGAGTATAGTATCCCGCTGGGTGCCGCACACACAACCTCACCGCCGCCGCTGCTCGAAGCAGGCCCGCGTGGAACTGTGCGGTCACAGCTGGTGGAGAGTTATTTGAAAAGATTCAATATTAAAACCAAAAACCATAGAACTTTTTTTTTCCTTTTGCAAATTTTCTGAATATACTTACATTAATTGTGTATTACACAGACGTGAAAAAGAAGACTGAGAAAATCGAGATATAATATATTTTCAAGCTTCGCTTGCGTGGAAGTGACTTTCAATAAAAACTATTGTCCACGTTTTCTTGGCGGTTATTTTATCAACACCCCTTACAGCCTCTATGTTGACCAGGATTACTACGATGATACTAATGAAAACCGCCTCCAAATCCGTTTAGTGGTTCTCGAGTTAAAACGGAACAGACAGACAAACTAAAAATTTTAGTAGTTATGAACCCATTTCAATTAAAACTTCGCAAAAATATTCAATGTACAAGTACAGTAAAAATTTTCTACTTTATTATTAGTTGGTACAGATAGGCAATTTCAGGGATCTGGGGTCGGTTAGTGCGTCGTCATTTTTCGTAAACAAACTAGTTGGGTGCGTTTCATGCGTTTTCAATCATGTAGAAAAAAAGCCCACCGTTGAGTGCGGTTCGGGCGTCCAGTTATTATTACTGATTTCAATGGGCCCGTCTCGTGCGCTTTAGTATTAACAATTCCGTAGGGACCATAGAGTTAGATACTATTGAATAATCTATTGGGAAATATGGAAATATGTGCACTTAAAATAATGATAAGGAAATCGAAGAATCGAGAATGAATATTAATTAAACTTTATTTCTTTTGTTAAATTCATAATAAAACTATTGATTTACGGAATTCTTGTGTTTTCTTAAGTCTACAGAAATAACTATGACGCACGAGACGGGCCCATCGAAATCAGTAATAATAACTGGACGCCCGAACCGCACTCAACGGTGAAGGCTTTTTTTTCTACATTATTGAAAACGCACCCAACTAGCTTGTTTACGAAAAATGACGACGCAAGAACCGATCCCAGACCACTTCAGGACAGCTTTTTTTTATCGTTTATCATTCTGAAAAATAGATACCTACTCGTAATTATGTGACAATTATACAGTTTTTTTGCAAAAAAAATATTTTTTGTGCGACCTCTAAAGTGTCTGCCCACAGCTGCGCAAAGGCCCTTGATGTAATACATATTTTACAAAATGTCGATTTGATATGCATTGTAGTATTTCACAAAGTAGATAGAGGAAACGAAAATTTACATAACAGGCGTTGAGACGACGACGTAGAAACACCATAAGTGTAGTTAAATTAAAAAAGTTGTCTGAAAACCTATAAGTATGAGAGCATACTTTTAACGCATGAGTGCTGTCGACCAGCCTAAGGAGCTTATCTTTTATCAAGGTCTACCTACAAAACACAGTGCTAGTCTAGGCAGACTCGACCTAGATATAGCGGACGGCTTTCCTTCTCTTTGGAGTTGACAGCGACAGCTGCACACGAATGTACTTTAGACGTACGCGTAAGTCACGGAAATACTTGGAGGACTTCTTAAATGTTCTAAGCGGAAATATGACGAGGATACAGTAAAGTAATATCAATGTTTTGAGATTTGACACGTTTTTAGGATTACCGCAACAGTCTCGTTCCCAGACAGACAAACAATTTTATGTAATAGGTAAGTATACAGGCTGTTTATTTGGACATTATAGGGCGTCACATGAATATTAATATACTTACGTGATGCTTAGCCCAAAAAACAGCATACAAACTAAAAATACCAATATTTATTAAGTAGTAAGTTTTGATTAGTACTTAGGTATGTATTTTCTTTGTACACGTTTGTATGACTACTCCTTTCGCTTTTTTATTCCTTTTAATTATGGTTTGCTATAGGAAATCTCTTTTTAGAGATAAGCTCGCCAAATTACATACCTGGCTTTTCTTTTTGTAAATATTTTTCTGTATGTGTTTCTTTGAGTGTACAAATCATCACACTAATATTATGAATGCGAAAGTGTGTGTGTGTGTGTGTGTGTGTGTGTGTGTGTGTGTGTGTGTGTATGTGTGTGTACGTGTATGTTTGTTAATCTTTAATGCTGAAACGGCTGGACGGATTTGGATGAAATTTAGAATGGATATAGCTTATAGTATAAGGTATAAGCCTTATACCCTAACTTAACACATAGGCTACTTTTTATCCCGGAAAAAAACATGTGGTTAAACCGAATAACCGGGCGGAGCCGCGGGCAAAAGCTAGTAAACTATAAAGCCTTTTTTTCAACGTTCATGGTACGTATTTCAATTAATTTATGTAGACTAGTATTCAATTATTATCTTTTTTTTAATTCATGGGTTTTAAGCGATTTTCTCTTTTGTTTGTGTGTACACTATTGAAATACTCACTTTTGTTAATTGTTTCTATAACCAAGGGTTTGCGTAGAAATCTCTTCCAGAGATTAGTTCGATTTTTGCATATACTGTTACTTGTTATTCATTTATTTTTATATATTGTGTGCAATAAAGTATTTTGAATTGAATTTTGAATTTTCCTTCACCATTCAGCAAGTAAGAACAAATACTACGCACATAAATTCCGAAAAACTCATTGTTGCATACCCAACTGGGAATCAAACCTGGGTCTCAAGATTGAGATGCCAGAGTTCCACCCTTGAACCAGTATACTGCTATACCGCTGCTGTACTGCTGTAAATATACATCTTAAATATACACTTGTACTGTTTCACTTAATCGCAAGTATTAATCACAGTATACTTTCAAGGAAGGCCCCGCAACCTCATAAATGATTCCTTAAGTTCACCATACAGCGAGAGCGAGACTCAGCCTTAAAGGTCTGTCTGTACACGACCAGACAAGTGCACTCACGTCTCTCCCTTGCAGCAGCAGACTGAGTGGAAGATTGTGGAGACGGCGAACAGTAGACAGAGCGCCAGCCCGTAGACCGCGGCGGCGATAGCTTGCGGCGCGTTACTAGACCGCGTGACCAGCTCCCGCGCGCCCAGCGACGCCGGCGCAACGCACAGCGCGTGCGTGCACACGTTGGCAACATTCTCCACCTGGGTACACGGAAAAAACATTTGGAACTGGTTCTTGTATGAAGGGAATTCTTAGTGAATCTAGAGAAACAGGCTGGATCCACATGAGCAATGCTGTAGGGCTTCCACTAGTGTATATCTAACATCTTGTAGTATCCAATCCACAAAATTATGTTTTTTTACAAACTAGTGTACATACTTAAAAATTGGCTTAATTAAATGGTAAGTTTTCCTTTTTAAAGCATAATGAATGGGGATTGAAACAGGGCATTATTTTGTACTACCATTTAGAGGTTGATCTGATCTATAGTAAATCGAAAATTTGATTATTCAATTATTATTATTACAATTGACTGATTATATTTGAACAATAAAAAGTTTAAACTGGTGGACAAAAAAATCGACTCAAGCATTGTTGTTCTACATTTAAGGAAATAACCCAATCATACAAGCATAAACTTACATAATCCGTAAATCATTTTAAAGATATAGGCTTTGATTAAATGCATTTTGTCTTAAAGTATTTGCTATACAGGCTGTAATTTTTTTTTAAGTGATGAATTAATAAATATTGAAATAATCAAATAGCGAAAAATTTAAAAAAAAAACCTTTTACAAAATCATTCATTCATTCCTTAATTAAGTTTAACATTAGTACTTCGTGTTCCCCCCTCTAGCCCTTATAACTGCTTGCAGCCGGTTCTTCATTAACCTGATAAGTTTTTTGACTGCTGTCTGTGGAATGGCATCCCATTCTTCCATCATCGCAATCTTCAAGTCACTGAGTGACGCAGGAGCTGGATTCCGCTTTCTTACTCTTCTCTCAACCTCATCCCACATGTGCTCAATGGGATTAAGGTCGGGGCTTCGCGCTGGCCAGTCCAATGTGGGTATCCCCACCTCGGTTAGATATTGCCGCACCGTTGCAGCAACATGTGGCCTCGCATTATCGTGCATTAACACGAAGCTATCGCCGATAAATCCTGCATAGGGCACGACATGTTGCTGTAGAATATCTTCAATATACCGGTGAGCGGTTAAACCACCCCTGCCAGTCCCGTCATTCACAAAAACCAAGTCGGTCTTTGCATCCAACGAAATGCCTGCCCACACCATGACAGAACCTCCTCCGTAGGCAACGGTTTCAGTGATGCAGCACTGCGCATAGCGTTCCCCAGGCCTCCTGTAGACCCGTGCTCTTCCGTCGTTGCCATGCAAGCACATTCGGGACTCGTCAGAGAACAAAATGGAGCGCCATTGTTCCAAGGTCCAGTTTACATGTTCTCGGGCAAATTGAAGTCGCGCTTGCCGATGAGCTGTGGTCAGTTGGGGCCCGGTTGCTGGTCTTTTTGGTGTCAGGTTAGCTTTCTTTAGTCTTCTAGCGATCGTTCGCCGACTTACAGCCCGATCTCGTACTTGTCTGAGTTCTTGTTGGATCTCAACTGCGGTCATGTGACGATTTCTTAAAGAACTTAAAACGATGAAGCGGTCATCTTGCTCAGAAGTGCATCTTGTTCTGCCAGACCCTGGCCTCCGAATGACACCGCCGGTCTCTACGAAGCGTCTGAAGACTCTGGAGACAGCTGATTGGCTTAGGTGTAATTCTGCAGCCACGCTTCGTTGGTTCCGCCCCAATCGCAATAGGGCAAGCACTTGAGTGGCCTCTAATGGCGTGGTGTCCATTTTCGGATGACGTAATCACTGGGTAATTAGGGTAGGTGTTAACAGGTTGAAATTGCGTAAGCAAGTGAGGAAAAAAAATTATTGCACGTCCTTTTAACGGGATAAAGGGAGCTTAACGCGTACGTATCTGTAAGAGTTAAAAACTGTTCAAATACGGTAAATGAATTTCACGTCCTGTATAGCGAATACTTTTAAACCAAAATGCATTTATTCAAAGGTGGAGGCCTATACCTTTAAAATGATATATATATTTCATATGTTTATGTTTGTATGATTGGGTTATTCCCTTGAATGTAGGACAACAATGCTTGAGTCGATTTTTTTGTCCACCAGTGTAGTTGTTCTTAAAATTTATTTTTCTTCAAAATATCAAGCAGTTACTGTCCTTATTACTTATCCTAACAATAAATATGCTGAATTTCATACATTTAAGTAATGAAAGATAGAAAAAGATTGGTGAGAAAAAAACATTTTTCTGCAGTACCTACGCAGACATTGAAAACTACTCACTTGACTACTCTTTTATAAAAATTACTGTTGCCATGGCAAAATCTGCTATGAGTTTTATTTACTCTGCAAATTTTTTAATAATTTTATAAATTAATTGTTTTGTACCTTGTCTATTGGAATAAAAGTAATTTCATACATGTTTTCTATAATTTTGTATTACCCATTATATTCATGTGGCCATGACAAATATGGATAAAATTAAGAGCAAAGGTCTTACAAA